>JAYMFD010000012.1:1354253-3754253 GCA_035771175.1 Paratinospora sagittata | reverse complement strand
TTGACAGTTCAATTCTTTTCCTTTATAAATAAGTAAGAGTTTTTTTTTTCTTTTAATAAAAATAGGAGCAGGACCATAGTAGTTAGTTTGTATAATTCTCATCCGGACCCTTTATATCTTTTGTCTTTGTGCTTGTCTTCTTGATCCTACTAAGGGGTTCTGACTTTTTTTAGTCCTCAAGTCAGCATCTTATATTAGTACCCAGAATTAAATAAAAAAATTAAAAAAAAAAATCTGCTCATATAATTCTATTTCTTTCTTTTGTTAATTCTAGCTTCTTCACTAAGATAGTTTTAAGTTTATACTATTTATTTATTTTGTAGTTTTGACTAATTTAACCGCATTGATTCAATTTTTAATTTTGATCCATCCTGTATCGAGACGTACATATATATTTCTTGAATTAGGCCGAAAGTTTTGTTATAGAATAAAAAAAAATTGTATTTCAAATTTGACTCCCCTAATGCATATCAAGAACTAATTAAACCTTTATTCTCTGATTTTGGCTAAACAGGTCTTCATAATAAATTTATTTATATATTTATTAATTTATTGAATATTTATGAGACAATTTTTTATTTTTCTTTTGAAAAAATATGAGACATCTTACTTAGGGTCATTTGGTGCACAAAATAAAATGAAATTATTTTTATGCGATTGGATATGATTGAATTGAATACCACAACGATTAAAGTGGACGTAAGTTTAAATATTGAGACTTTCACCTTTCAATCATTTTTAACACAAATTTTCGACCATTTATGTTGTTGCACCGAGGGGCGTAGCTACTCATGGGCTATAGCCCAAGTAAAACTTTTATAAATATATTACTTGTTATATAACCATATTATTTGACCTTAGCTTAGGTGGTAGATTAGCATAACAAGTTTGTAGCCCCGCCCGATGGGCGGCGTTAATAAAATAATACTACTATAGACTCAATTTAGATTTACTAAAAATGCTACCATTCTGTGTAAATAATATTGATGTTAAGAATAATATTAACTAATTGATTAAAATATAATTATATAGCATTCATCATTTGTTGTCTATACGAATTAAAAAAAAAATTCATCTACAATTTTTCACTATTATAGGTTGGTATAAATATTTGATCATATATATATCATCGTAACATTTTAATGGAAATTTATGATGCATGAATTTTTGTCAAACAAAAAGAAAAATCATTCTATTTTTTTTAAAGCTTCTATTAATAAAATACCATTAAATTAGATAATGTAAAATTCGTAGTCATGCATTTATTTACAACCTTTATAAATACATAAATATGACAAAATGATGACTAACATTACATATATGATGATGCAACAACGAAATGGTTTTGGAAACTTATCACATATATAAACGAAATGAACAACTGATCAAAGTCAAAGTCATTACATATGTTGAAGCAAGAGATAGAGAGTGATTGCTGGAGAGATGAAAAGGAGTGGTTGAGAAAGAAAACAAAAGAAGAAAGAGATGAAAGAAAAGGAAAAAACAAATAGTGAGAGGTATTGACAATGACATATACCAAACCGAAAGAAAAATATTTTTGTTGACATTTCTCATGATATATATATATATATAATGAAGGTGGGGTCTCATCTATTTAAGAAACATTAACATGAAGGTATGAAGGTGGGGAGTGCGTGATATGCTGATGATTCTTTTTTGGAGTGAGTTATTAGTTCAGATTTATGTCGGATCTTCGTCTATGTGTAGCCCGAGATATAATGATATTGTTGGGACCTTATATGAAGAAGAACTTGACATAAAGATGACAACTTGACTTAAGAAAAGAACTCTAAAAGTCTACTCTATGATCAATTTAGTGCAATGATTTGTCATTATACGATATACTTCTTTACTTATGTCAAGATGCTTATAGTACTACCCTACATACTACTACTATCACACCTATAGTAATTTTCATATCAATTCCAATGCAACTAATACCTATATACTCGACCTATACACCAAGTTCTTTCCTCTTCTCTCAAATAAAACCCAACATACAAAAAATAATCAATCTAATTCACATACCATGCAAGTCAACCCTGTATTTGGAAAAGACATTATCATTATTCAAGTTTATATATAAGCATATAATATGATATTGATAACAATATAAGTTTTTCCATTATTCGATTGGTAACAGGAATATTTGCAGTAATGCTAACTTTAGAAATGTAGCAACACTCAAGTTAAAAAAATAATAATTCTTCGTATGAATATTATATAATAGTAAGATGAAGATTAGGAGCAAAGGAAAGTCAAAATAAACATGCCTATTATTGAGGTCAAAAAGTTATGTGAACATTATATGTAAAATAATGAATGAAACAAAATGATACAGGAAACAATAGTCTTTGAATGGAAAAATAATATTATTGTTCATCTTCAATATTCGCGTCCAAGATTTACAGGAAACAATTCTTCTCTTCTCTCCACAACCTAAAAAAGTTAGTACAACCCATTAGTTTATTGACTAAAATAACTTAAAAAAAAACTCTAGAAACTAAAGAACAACCCTTAAAGTATTTAAAATATTTAAGAAGAATTAAAGTCATCAATCAGCTTGATGTGTTTTCATTAAGGAATTCATGTATAAACAATCAAGCAAATCCGAAACTATTTAAGTTCAAACCTAGCCAGATGAAATAAAAAACATGAATTTTCTACCAAGATTCTAAATCTACAATTTAATCAAAGAATAAGTAATTCAAATATTCTAAAAGAAAATCCTAAATTGAAAAATCGAAAGCAAAATATTCAAGAGATGCACTAACCTTGAATGTCTTCTTTAATGACTGAACTGTACCAAAAAAAAAAGAAGATATTATGATTCTATAATTCTATGATAAATAACTAAGAAAATTAAGGAAGAAAGAATAAAAAATGTAGATATTAGTTATCTTCTCTCGTTATACATGTTCAAAAGCACAGGTGACTTAGATCTCTTGTATGAAAAATAAAATTGAATATAGTTTAATTGACTTAATGTGAATCTGTATTCTAATTATTTTTTTCCGACCCTATCTGCCCAAAAAGAAATTTAGATATAAAAAAAGAAAAGCTTACTTCTTTTTATAGATTGAAGACTCAATCGACAAACATCCGCAGTCGCATCAATACTGTAATTCGCATTTAAGAGATGAAGAGAAGCAGTAGATGGAGATGAAGAGAAGGAATGGTTGGAAATGAAGCAAGGGATAGAGAGAGATTGCTGGAGAGATGAAAAGGGGGAGTGGTTGAGAAAGAAAACAAAAGAAGAAAGAGATGAAAGAAAAGAAAAAAAACAAATAGTGAGAGGTATTTACAATGACATATACCAAACTGCTCATTGGTGTGTAATTAGAAAATGTAATTAATTATCACGTGACGCTTACTTATTTAACAAATATTTATATAAATATCTGCTTCTTATTATTATTCAAAGTTTTGCAACAAACAAACACTATATAGCTAGGTAAATACATGCTTGAAATATATAGGTGGTTGTATGTCTTCTTCATTTAATTGTATAATATACAAAAGTAAAGTGTCATATAACATTTATCTAATATTACATATTTTTATATTCATAGGTTATATTACATTTATACATCTATTATGAGTTATATACATATATATATATATATACACATGCACGCACATTTAGAGGTATACATTAATTTAATACGCCCATGCATAATAATATGGTACATATGTTGAAATTACTGGCAGACCGGACTCCATAAGGTCATGCCAAAAAACATCATACAAATTTTCAGGGTACCTAGTCTCCGTTTCGTCATCTATAACGACTCTTATAGTAGGTCGACCAATGATGGACCAATAAACCATTAGCGTGCTTGTTTCTCTTGGAGACCAACAATAAACGAAAGTTTCATCGATTTCGAGAAAAGGCCGATCTTTATTATCCACAATTTGAGGTTGGAGCCCGTAATCATACAGATGGTCTTGTAACTTCATCATTAATGACTCAAAGATTGCTGGATTAAGTAATCTATAAGAAAATTCTCTGGCCAGCATGAAGCAATTTGAGTTCTCATCCATTTATCGAGTATTTCACGGGTGTATTGTCTGCATGTTTATCAAACATACCAAGATTAGAGTGTTTAAATGAATGGTCAGAGAAGAAACACAAAGTCAACAAAATAGCAAATTCCTTGTTAACAAAAAGAAACATAATGAAAACAAAGTAGAAGAACGAAGAAAAGTATTTGTCGATCATAGGTAGTTGACAGGATGATACCTTAGTAGTTTCGTGGATGATACGTGTTGATGTTTTTTTCCCGTTGTACAGTAATTTTGTAGCGTCTTTATTTGTTGAAAAACTTTCGCCATACAAATGGGAAGAACATCCTAAAATATATAGTTTTTAACAACAATTAGTTGAGTTTCAAGAAAAGGATAAACATGCAATAATTCTTGCAAATAGTTTAACGCCGCCCATCGGGCGGGGCTACAAACTTGTTTCATATAATAAAGAAAGTTGTGGAAATGAAGTATTCAATTGTAATAATCACTATATATATAGTTTGATTGTACTGGAAGAATAATGAAGAGAGGTTGGTGGTATGATGAGGTGTTCGTATGTATGGGAGGGTGTATATTATCATCAATCGTACTCTAAGCTTGCCATGTGACTTGTCACATGTGAAATCAAATGAATGCTGAAGGGCCCGGTAGGGAGACAAATTGGAGGGAATCCGAAGATTTCAACTTTTCTTGGGAGAGTAATTCATAATGTAGGGTATAGTGGACCTTATAATATATTATTTATGTAAAAGCATTCTCTAGCTAACTTGAAAAAAAATCAAAATCTAAGGGCTGGCCCACAAAAGAAATTAAATAGAATGTGAAATCAAATGAAATGCTCATTCCTTCATTTCTTTGTTGTTTTGTGTGATAATCAATTTAATTCTAGGGACCTACATGCTATATTTCTTTTCTGCCATAGATGGGATACCTTTTTCTTGGATTCCAAGGCCGTTAACTTGTGCAATTCTATATTTTCTTGACCAGTTTATTCAAATTTGTTGTTATAGCTTTTTAAAAGTAGTCATGATTGTCGTTTTTCTAATAAATGTTGCGTTGGGGTTCTTTTTCAAATTCTTAACTCAAAACTCATATCAAATGTTCAAATATGAGTTTTTTAATTCTAGGGACCTACATGCTATATTTCTTTTCTATAGATGGGATACTTTTTCTTGGATTCCAAGGCCGTTAACATGTGCAATTCTATATTTTCTTGACCAATTTATTCAAATTTGTTGTTATAGCTTTTTAAAAGTAGTCATGATTGTCGTTTTTCTAATAAATGTTGCGTTGGGGTTATTTTTCAAATTCTTAACTCAAAACTCATATCAAATGTTCAAATATGAGTTTTAGTGTATTTATTTATTTTTTAAATGTCGTTTGTTCATGACTACCTTTGATATTTCAAATGTCAAAATTTTCATTTCCCATATAACTTCTTCCCCTATTAGTTTAAATAAGAGAGAACATATTTATTAAGCTGAATATCTCACCTGGGGTTTTCTTTTTTATTTCTTGTTCTCTTACCAATGCTCTTTCTTTATTTCCAAATATAGAGTCATATTGTAACACTCCGTAAATTTAATTAAATATATACGTTGAAGTACGCGTATATGAAGATGTATAATACACGTATTTTATACGTATGAGCTAAATATACACGTGATAATACACGTAGTTGATACGTATGCGCTAAATATACGCGTGTATGACTAGTAAATAAATAAAATTATGAAATGAAGATGATACATGTGAATTAAATTGATTAATTTATGGGATTGGTTAATTAAAAATGTGGATTTGATTATGATTGAATGAATTTAATGAAATTTGATGGAGGAGTTAGTTAATAAAGGGAGTCAAGGTGCATGGAATCATATATATATATATATAAATCTAAATAAAAAAATAAAAAAATAAATAAATAATAAAATAAAAAAAAATCCTTCTAGTTGCTTCCAACGTGTGGCAACTAGAAGGAAATAAAAAAAATAAAAAAAAAAGAAGAAAGAATAAAAAAAAGAAAGAAAGAAATGAAATAGGAAGAAGATGAAGAAGTTGCAGAAGAACAGAGAGGCACGAGAGAAACAGAGAGAAGAAGGAGAAGAAGAAAAAGAAAGAACGCGGGATTCGCGCCAAATTCGACGTGCCAGTAAGCTATTTTTGCTATTTTTCATCGTAAAATTACTATCTAAGCTAGTTGTAACCTTTCTAGCTGATTAATTTTTGTTGTGAGAGCCGTTTTACAGCGTTTTGACAAATTGGGGTTTTGACCCCAACGTGAATGAAAACCCGCTAGGAAGCTAGAAAAATGCTTCCTGAACTGTTAGAAACCCGAATATGTGGTTAGACTCAATTTTATGATTTTTGGAGCCGTTGGACAATTTTAATACAATTTACAACATTCGGATGAATAGTAAAAATAAAAGTAAATAGTAAATGGTGAATAGTGAATAGTAAAAATAAATAGTGAATAATAAATGTTAATAGTAAATAGTAAATGGTGAATAGTGAATAGTGAATAGTAAAAATGAATACTATGGTGAATAGTAAAAAGTGAATAGTACTGTGAAAAGTGAGTTGATATTTTAGTAGCTACCGAAATGGTAAATGATGATTCTCATGATAATCTATGGTCATTTCAGTGTTTAAATTGAGAGCTTAAGGGCATGGATAAACGCTCTTGAGGAAGCAACATTGTTGCTTGATTTTAGAGAAACTCGTGTAACCACTGTGAGTATAGTTTTCTTGATTTGGTTCTTGTATGGCATTGTACGCATATAAACTGTTTGATTGTACGCATGTGATATTATATATAAGGCATTGAGTTTTATGGATCATGCAAACTGATTTTAGCATTGGAGTTTGTAATGATGAGGCTTTGCGATTCCTCATTGTCATTTCGTTAGGTCTGTCCTAACAAGGGTTGCGATCCTTGAAATGACTGTTAATTGGGTAATGAGATGTTGTGGCTACCTTGTAACGGTCATACAAGGGTTAGACCCGCTCTCGTGCCTTGCGGAGGAGGGAGATTGTTATGGAATTGGGTCATGAGAAGTTGTGTCTACCTTGTACGACCATACAAGGGTTCGACCCGCTCTCTTGCCTTGCGGAGGAGGGAGATTGTGCATTATGTTATTGAAAATCATGAAATTTATGATGTTGACATGTACAATATATTCATTGAATGATGCATGTGTTGAATAAGTGTTTGAAATGATTTTAAATGTCATATTTCACTAAATGTATATAATTGCCATCTCATGAACTATATTCACTGAGCTGTTGTTTGCTCACCCCATTTCCTCCAATCTTTCAGGTATTGAGTCGAAGGGAAAAGGAACTTGTCTGGTATGTGTATGTATGCTTGGAGGAAATAAATTCTATTTACGTTATTTTGATATGTATAATTATCACACACTATATATATGTAATATCACCTAGATGGGTTGTGTGGTAAGATTATATAATGCTTGGGATGATGAAATGAGAGGATCATAGATATTTAGTTGGTGAGAATTTAATTTGTGGAATGAATGGAATCAATGTTAATGGAATGATCATCTATATATATGGGATTTGATTTGATTTGTGATATAAAAAAAAAATTATTGTACATTTTGGGAAGGTTTGTGAGAATACGAGAAGGCTGACAGTGTGTTATATACTGTATATGAGTATGTACAGTGTATAATATGCTGTGCCGGTCATGACGTCAGCCTACGTCAGGGGCGTCGTGACAATATACATAAGGCCTTTTTGTCACACCCCAGTACACACAGCACACCGCAGTGTCTAGTACCCCGGGATGTGATGGGTACGCATACCCCAGCCATAGTACCACATAATATTGTCATATCGCCATGTAGCAACCCAACCGAATGGTTCAGTGGCTACTCAAGTTGCGAATTCTAACTCCTTAAGGGAGGTTGCGAGTTCAAACTTGGGGGAGGCCCTTTGCTATTCATGAGGGAATAGTAGGGACAAATAATCGTTTCGATGTAGACCAGCTGCGGTTGGGTTGCTACATGGCGATATGACAATATTATGTGGTACTATGGCTGGGGTATGCGTACCCATCACATCCCGGGGGTACTAGACACTGCGGTGTGCTGTGTACTGGGGTGTGACACATATCCCCTTATTTCCAAATATAAATTCTCAATCACGGGCGCACATGCCACCCACATGAATTTTTACCACCAGCTCCTCCTGACATTTTATTTTCAAGTCTTATCATTTACAATTGGCCCGAAACTTCTCTCTTTCTTATTTTTTGGATGAGCTAGTGATGCACAAAATACTTTCAAATCGGTGGGGCCATATGAATGCATATCCTGCGACTTTAGCAAGGGGTTAATAATGGTGGCTAAAGACGCTAAGAATCCTCTTGATTACGGCCCGAAGTGGAAGATAAAGCATGCATTCGTCCAGTTTTTCCTACCATATAATGTAATGAATAAGCTAAACTGACATAAACACAGGGTCAAGGGAAAAGGACGTACTGAAAAAGGGTTATTATAAGAAAAAATAAAGAAAGAGGGAAGAAGAAGAGCCTCTCTTTCCTCTCTTCTTTCTTTCCTCTCTTCTTCTTTTCTATAACACACGCTCGTGCCACTTAAAAGGCCCAGAGCTTCAAGCAGACTTGCTTGATCATCCATTCACAACTCAATTCAGAAAAAACCTAACTTTTTAAGGTAAGTTGGGTTCAGTCTTCAATCTGTTGTTTTAATTTCAGTTCTTGTTGGATGATGATTTGCAGAGACTGGTTCAGCATCAGCCGTCGCAGTATCCGACATCGGAGGAATTAAGCATTGGAAAAATCAAGTTCAAGGCCTTTGATTTGGGAGGACATCAGATTGCTCGTAGAGTCTGGAAAGATTACTATGCTAAGGTAGATTTTCCGTTCTTTGTATGATTTCATGGTAGATGATGATGTAATCATGAAAAAACATTCATCTTTGTAGTTCATTTGGCTAGATTTCAAGGAATACAACCTTGGTCTTTTACCGGACGAAGCTCGAATCTCTCTCCTCCTAGACCTGTATTCTCAGGCTTCTTCTCGTTCTCAGCGGCGTAAGAGTTCTTCCTTTGATGAATCCACGCTTCTCGTTCTCAAGCTCGATTCATTTTTTTTATCGCTTTTTTATGTTTTAATTTTTGTTTTTGGTTGCGATTTTCATGGATTTGGTGTCGGAATCTGGAAAATACCTATTTCCGAGCAGATTCGAGAGTCGAAATCTGGAGGAAGCTTTGATGTCAGGTAGATTTTTGTTACAAATTTTTGGGGGTTTATGTATTTGGTGTTAACTTATTATATCTCTATGTTTATATCTTACTGTTTTTGTTGTTTGTTTGGTTTTAGTTTCGGATCTTGAGACTCCGAAGTTGACGATGTTCGGGACAGATCAACCTGAGATAAGAGAGGTTGAGGTACGAATTTTTGTGTCTTTAAGTTACATAACAATGGAAACAAACAAAAGTTTTTGCGTGACTCTCGAAACCCATAGAATTTATAAACAATAAATCTTATCCTTCATATGCTTGGCAAGAAGAGTCAGAAAAAAACAATCCATAAAGGTTAGCTATGAATGAAAACAGAAAATTTATTAAGCCGACAGGATGATACCTTAGTAGTTTCGTGGGTAATATGTACTGATAAATTTTGTCGTTGTACAGTAATTGTGTAGCGGCTTTATTTGTTGAAAAACTTCCAGCATACAAATGGGAAGAACATCCTAAAATTTATAGTGAGTTTCAAGAAAAAGATAACACATGTAACAATACTTCATGGGAAATAGTCAAGAAAGGCTGCAAGATTACATGGGCATCTCTCAGACTTGGACAAAATTAGGCAAAAGATCAGGACGGACAACCATCCATGGCCATCTCTCACAACTAAGACAAAACCAGAAAAAATCTTCATGTAACAGTAGTCAAGAAAGGCTGCAAACGTTTGGACAAAATGATGTAAGTAGAAATGCTAAATTAACCAATGAGGTTAATGATAAGCTATTCCCATCAGATTCTTCCCCTGTAGGATTATTAAAGCCTTTTCGAAGCAACTGCTTTTTTTTAATGACTGCAAGTGGAGCTAAAGGTAGTCAGGTTGGTTATTTTGTTCTTGAACTTATCTGTTAAATTTTCACATGTTAATATCTTATGCAATTCACATCTTATATATTATAAATACGCTCTATAAATATCTTCTAAGAATGCTAAGGTGACGCGCTGAGGATTCTCCTTTGGAGTGAGTTATTAAGTATATATTATAGATTAGATGCCTTAAGTTATGGGTTCAACTTTAGCATCCTCATAATTTAAAAAAAATGACATATCAAAAAAATGAAAAAAATTTGTTATTATTATTATTATTATTTTTTTTAAAAAATACTTTCTAATAAAAAAAGAGAGATATAACACTACCAACACAACACACTTCCCAATACTGATTTTTAAAAAGTATGTTATCCAATCAAGAAAAGAAAAGAAAAGAATTACAGTGCGTTAGAAGAAGGTTTTTTTTTTTTTTAAATATTCACCTTGGTTTTTAAAAAGTATATTTTTTTAAATAAATATGAATTCAGTTTCCGAAAACAAAAAAAATAGTGACATTGAAGTAAAAAATAAGCTCGTGACACGGGAAACGACGGAGTTGTGTCTCGCGAGCATGTACCGGCACGTGACATGAGGAGTCGGTAGCAGCCCCCCCCCCCCCCCCCTGGTACGGCTTGAGCTTTGGAGCTTTGCGGTGAAATTCACGTGACACATTCGATGTCCACTATGGAACAAGACCACCGTTCTACGCCACAGACCACCCGCATCCCACGTGGATGCCCCATACGGCTCTTGTCACTACAGACGAGTCAGATCTACGTGGCGTTCACCAGAAAGCGCGTCAAACTTGCCTCCTTTCTCTCTTCCAGTTTCATCCAGAATTCTTCCTCCGTTTCTTTGCCTTACATCTCACGCCAACTTTTTCTCTTATTTTCTCCCCGAAAACCGTTTCTATTTCTCTGCATCTGAGATTTTTCTCTAAAAACTCTATTAAAATGGACTTTATAAGAGTGAGGTCAAAAGAATTAAAAAAAACAAAGATTAGGGTAAAAAAATAAAAATAAATAAATAATTAAAAATTTGGG
The DNA here is from genome assembly GCA_035771175.1 of Paratinospora sagittata. Classification (NCBI taxonomy): domain Eukaryota; kingdom Viridiplantae; phylum Streptophyta; class Magnoliopsida; order Ranunculales; family Menispermaceae; genus Paratinospora; species Paratinospora sagittata. Next base: position 3,743,061 of record JAYMFD010000012.1, on the reverse strand, counting down.
ATTCCATCTCTACTTTTCCCTCATTATTTATAAAAATTATTTATTTTTAATAGAGTAGAGAACACATGTTTACTTAATATTTGTATTTTATTAAGTTTTAAATATTTTTTATCGTAATGTCCGTCTTAACTAAAGATTCTAATTCAATATCATCTTATATCAGTAGTAAAAAAAAAAAAACATGCAACATATATTAACATGTATAAATTCATCTTGTTTCCTTTAGTATAGACGTAAGGTCTATTTTAGTACGAGATTAAAAAATTTTAGACGTAAGGTCTATTTTAGTACGAGATTAAAAAAATTAAAATTTTTCTGTATAAAATTAGTGATCCGAAAATAATAATAAAAAACATGTGAGACTTAAAAAAAAATAATATAAATCATACACAATGATTTAATTCTATTTTTATTTAGCTAATAGAATAAATTTTTGTTTATGTGCAGAGAAATTAACTTTTAATTTTAAGTGAAAAAGTTGAGATACACATTATTAGAATTAGCCGATATTTTTAAATTAATTTTAAATTTTAATTAAAATTAATAATATTATTCTAAAATATATAAAATCGCCCTTTTATTCAATAAACTTTGTTACAAAAAAAAAGTAGAATTCTAAAAAAATTTATTTGAAAATATAATTGAGAATAATGTAGCTTAATATTATAAAGTTTATATGGGCGAGAAATTGGCGAGATGCAACTAACTTGGGGAATCATGGAGGGCTCCTAGCGAGCAACAACACGGGGAAATTAATGATGCAGGTGGGCGCCACCTAGCCCTTTTCAACTTTTGACTTTTGCACTCTAACCATGGTTACCTCACTGCATCTCAGTTCTATGACGTCATGTATTGTGGTTATGACGTCACTAGTACAAAATCTCTCTGCTAGGATTACTTGGACGTAATAATAACATACATCCCGGAGTAAGATACCGATTTAACCATGGTTAGCTCGCGGACAACTTTTAACCCCGCACCGCACGTCAGGGTTTTCTTCAAATGTAGCCAAAAAGGATATTTTTTTAAATCCAAGATTCCTCATTGCGCCGCAATTAACGAAACTAGAAGCGCGTATGCCAGTTAGTTAACCCAACCATGGTTAACTCAGGTTCTACTTCGCCAACTTCATTAGAATTAAATAATTGTAATTAGAGGGTTTTTTAATGAGCTATGATGATCGAAGTCAAATGAATCAGATATTCTTGTTTATGTGTAGTGGGACTCACTCTGTTGATGACCCAAGTGGGCCCACAAAATTGCTACGTGGCGGAGTTTAAAACGTAGGGGTTACAGTGGGTGGGTTGTGTGACGGTTTATCTTAATAAACCCCACAATGAAATTACCTTAAATTGAGATTACATTAAATGAAAAAATAGTAATAGTGGAGAGAAGGTGGAGTGAGCGTTGGCTGTTAGTTGGAACGGTTTTTTAATAATAATCACAAGAACACCTTTTTGGGGGATGCTTCTTAATTCTTATCCCCAAAGATAAATTCTTAAATTATAACTTAATCTATATTTATTAAATTCCCTCAGAAGATTAATTATGAAATAATTTTATTTAGTTGGAGGAAGTTTTTTTTATTGTTCATGATGTTGTGATTGCAGAGATATTTTTTTATTTTTTTATTTTTAAAATAAATTATTATTATAAAATAATATTTTTTAAAAAATAATTAATTGAGTTGAGTTTATTTTTTAAATTAATAAATAATTATAAATATAAATATTATAAAATATCTACTAAGCAAAGTAATTAAGTTCAAATTTATTTTTTTTTGGACCCTAAATTAATTTAGATCAATCAGAGAGGAGCGGTGTCAGCCTGTCAGGCGTGGTATAACCGGCAGTATGATGCATAGAGAGCGGGTTAAGTCAATACGGCAGGCAAATGAAAGCGCGACACGTAGATAACACTTACACGCGTCAGTATCCGACCGACACCTGTCCATACGACTGATACGTGTACATCTCTGATTGGCATTCAGGTCGACAGGATGAGCTCGGCGAAAGTGCAACCGGGTTGACCGGTTCACAGAACTGGCATTAATTAAAATAAATATACAGGAAGAAATATTTAATGGTAGAGATGAAACAGAGAGAACAAAGCTGTGAGGACTATATAAAGAGAGATTTGCAAGCAATCGTTTCAGAGTGAACAAAAGCAATCTAAAGAGCTTCGAGGGGAAAAAAATATTGAGAGTTTTCTTTTTCTTTAAATTTTAAATTTTAAATTTTCATTTTCACTGATATATTTCTTCTTCCCCCTCCCCCCCCCAATCTGAAATCCCGCTTCTGTGTCTCCTTTTCTGTCATCATCTGTCTTTCAAGAAGATTTCTTTGGTGGGTTTGTTTTTTTGGGTTGTAAAAAGTTTTGATTTTGAGCAAAAAAAAGCAAACTTTGGAAGGGTTTTGGAAGCCAGGTGGTTCAGATTAGAGATTCAGTTCTTGAAACAAATTTTTTTTGTTTTTTTGGGATATATTTTTTTGGATCTTTTACTAGTATAGTTGATCTAATCAACTAAGAGGGTTTGTTTTTGAAGTCCCTCTGGTTGTTTTTAATCTGTGTGTTTTGGAGGAAAAAGAGGGTGGTTTGTGAAAAACCTCTTTGATCCTTGCTTGTAGAAATTTTCGGACTTTTTTTTTTTTTTTTTTTCTGATTTGGGTTTTCTTTGAAACTGTGACCTGTTCTTAGATTTTGATAAGAACCAGGTTGGTCTTTTAGAAAGTATTCTCTTCTTGTATCTTTTGTGTTTGATCTTTTGCAGGTTATTTTGTTGGATTTAAAGAGAAGCCATGGCAGCAGCTATAGATTGTATCTACAATAGCAGCAGACCTGTACTCTCAGCAGATCCCTTTAATGGGGAACTCATGCAAGCACTTGAACCTTTTATCAAATGTGCTTCCATATCTTCCCCTCTTATCTCTTCCTCTCCTCCTAATTCTTCTTCTTACTCTTATTCTACTCCTTTTTCCTACCCTTCTCCTTCTACTTACCCTTCTTCACAGCCCAACTTTTGCTACCCAAGTTGCTCTACCTCAGCGGACCTAATGTTTTCTCAAGGATTCTTGAGCCAGCATGACCAAATGGGTCTTGAGCAACCTGGTTCAATAGGGCTCAACCACCTTACATCTACTCAGATTCAGCAGATTCAAGCCCAAATCGACCTCCTACATCAACAACAACAGATGCCTACTCATTGGCATCAGCAGCAGCAAGTTGGGCTTCAACAAGAAGCTCAACATCAAAATACCCTTAGTTTCCTAAGCCCCAAACCAATACCTATGAAGCAAGTGGCTTCTTCTCCACCAAGACCCACAAAGCTGTATAGGGGTGTGAGGCAAAGGCATTGGGGAAAATGGGTTGCAGAGATCAGACTTCCTAAGAACAGAACAAGGCTTTGGCTTGGCACCTTTGACACAGCTGAAGAAGCAGCTATGGCTTATGATAAAGCTGCTTACAAGCTTAGAGGAGAGTTTGCTAGGCTTAATTTTCCCGGTCTTAGGCACCAGTGGGCCGATTCTGGAGGTGATATTGGTGGCTGTAAGCCTCTTAATTCCCCTGTTGATGCTAAGCTTCGAGCAATTTGTCAAAGCTTGGCAGAAAATTCACAAAAACAAGGGAATTCTGTTGCTGCTAAGAAGGCCACAAGACCTCCAAAATCTGGTTCTGTGGTGCCCAGTTCAGCTCTTCAACCAACATCTGTGTTGGAGAATTCATCAAAAAGCCTAATTGGGTTTCTGGGATCATCATCACCGAGTTGCAAGGTTGAGACTATTAATTCATCATCTCCCTTGCATCATTTGGAAAGTGATGATTCGGCTGGGTCTTCACCTGAGCCAGATTTCAAGGACCTAGATCTGGCAGAGCAGCCATGGGAAGTTTCTGATAACTTTGAGCTGAAGAAGTACCCTTCATGGGAGGTTGATTGGGAAGCCTTACTTGCTTGAAATTCTGTTTAATAGTTACTTCTTTTGTACCTTTTTTTTGTACTTAAAATCAACTCTGCAAAGGGTTTTTAGCATTTGCTGAGTTGATGTTAGTCGGTCATTTAGAGAAGGTTCTTTCTTTTTAGGTGTTGTAATTTCAGGTTTAGTGTACTACTACTGTATGTAATCATCAGAGTTCAACTCACCTGATCTGCTGGTTTTTTCTTGCTAGTTCAGGGAGAATTTCTATGTATGTTGTATTTTCATTTGTTGGAGTTTGTAATACCTTTTAGTTTTATTATATGCCAAGTAAAGTAGTACATCTTTTGTGTTGTGTTGAGATATATATTTTTCCTCCAAATCTTTCTACAATAAAGACATGAGCATGATGTGGTGGTGTGTGGAGTTTATTGGTGTCTGTGAAGCCTGTGATTGCCATATGGGAAGAAAAGAAAACCTAAGCTAAGGAGGAGAAATTTCAAGGAAAGTTTTATTGATTTCTGGTGAAAACAAAATCTGAATTAAGATCAGTAATTAAAGACGTCTTGGGTGGTTGCAGTTTTGTCTCCTTCCAAAGTTTGAAAGCTAGGAAAATAATAATCAAAAAGTAAATATTTTATCTGAATCTTTGAAAGTGGTGTACCAAAACTGTCAATCTTGGGATTGCTTGCACTACAATGCAACGTTAAACCTCCTGGTAGGTTAGCAAACCACTGAAGTCAAGTTGAATGGAACATGATTGAAACTTACTTAGCTTAATGATTTAATTCATTAAATATGTATGCATACCATTCTCTTGATCTACAAATTGACTGCAGTGCCTTACTAGAAAATCTCCAAAGTGGTCTTGACTATCAGAATCAACTTGTTTTCCATGGCATGTGCTGAAACTGCCACATTTTTCGCATCCTGATGATATACTTGTGCTTGTCTTTACTATCTGTAGAGAAGATAAAGGAAGAGAATTAGTATAAAACTCTATGAACTATATGAATGCAGGGTGGTGATGTAGGGTGTGAATTACCGTGTTAGAGAATGGTGTGTTTATTATTTTTTCTATTCACGCCCTCCGCAAGAAGGGTTTATTATTATGTTTTATTCACGCCATGCATTAGAAGGGTTAGGATACATCCAATAAGCTATAAATGTTGACTTAAGTTTTTGATAGAATGGATTGGAGGATGTAAATTATGTAGTTGATTCTAAAAGACCTCTTGTAGGGAGGAACATCGAAACCTTAATGTAGTAAACACGCTATTTAAGGCTTTTGAAGGCATGGACAAGGTAGATCTAAGCAAACTAGGAGTATTAAACCAACATTCATAGCACAACTCTTCTAAGGGTAATCAACTAATGGCCCCTTTTGGCCTAATGTTTACAAAAATGTTTTTCAAAGAAACGCTTCAACAGAAAACGTTTTTTAAAAAAGCTGATCTCACCCAATTTTTTTTTAAAAAATAGAACTAATTTTTTAAATGAAGTTTTAGTGAAAAGTAATTCTTGTCAAATGCGTCTAAAAATGCTTGATACACAAGCAATTTGAAAAAACTCTTACCAAACCGGCCGATGATTGGTTTGTTGAGTTGAGTAGTTTGCAAATTTTTAAGTTTTTCCTCTAGCCAATGAAGGTAGTGAGGGTTCCTAAGATGATGATATAGTTCAAGACCGGCCTTTTCTTTGTTTAGCACATGGAATTACTCATTACTGCAATTTATTTTCATAATAATTACAATAGGTGTCTTCTTATTGGTCACAAAATATAAATTACATACAAAAGAGCACCACCCACTCCTTTTTTTTTTTTTTTTTTCTAGTCCCCTTGCTTATAGTCACTAGAGCTGCAATTATAATATCTACCCTAAATTCAACAAGAATGAACTGGCATTTTTGAACTTTCTGCAACAAACCCATAAAGACCTCTCTATTGCCTGTTGCTTTCATGGCTTGTCAAATATCATAATCACAAGGGCCTACCAGAGAGTGACTGGTTTGCCACTAGCCCTTGCACTTGTTCAAAGCATCACAGCAATACTTCTTATCACGTATTAAAAGTGAAATGGACGCAAGTGTAAATATATATAAAAGAAAAGAAAAGAAAAGGGTAAGAAACAAGTGGAATCTACACCACATAATAATAAGATAGTACTTTGCTTATTCAAAGATACTAAGTGATAACATTAAGCAAGAGTGCACATCTGCCGCATTCTTTAGTTGTGTTCACATATTATTATAAGAATCTGATCTTAATTCCTTCTTTTTGAATATTATTAGAGGGTTCACACAGCCAAATGACTTCACCATAAAAAGAATTGGAAAAAGGCCTTGGAAGTGAAGCTTCATGGAGCCCTTATCTTTTCCTTAAAGTTGGTTTCTTTCTTTTCTTTATTTTATTTTATATTTAGATTTTCTAATTGATTCAAGGGTTTTTGCTACTGCCCATCTTTTGAGTTTTTCCAACCATCAACTTAAAACTAAAGATATGTGAAAGGAAATTGGAATAGGTGCTCAAGTTCATAGGAAAGGTGAAGTGGGCCTATATATAGGTTACAAACAGCATATTCTTTTTTCTTTTTTTTTTTCTATTTTTTTTTAAAGATATTCACCCATGTATTATTTTAGTATCTTATCATGTTGAAGGGTTTATATTGATTTTAAAAACCAATTATATTATATTGCATTCTAACTAATTCAATCCGGTTTGTAATTGGTTGGCTCCATTTTAAATTCAATCTAAATGGACTTACCTTCAATTTGTACTTAAGGTTTTATTCATGGCAAGCAAACCGACCTTAGCTCAGTTGGTAGAGCGGAGGACTGTAGTAGGTGAACCCATCAGATTAATCCTTAGGTCGCTGGTTCGAATCCGGCAGGTCGGATTTTTTATTTAATGTAGAAAAAAAAGGTTTAATTGAGTTAAATTTTATTAAAACTATATAATATTCAATTTTGTATCATCCAATTATTTAAGTGTTATTCTTATTTACATAGAATCACATTTTTATATAGTTTTCACCACAATCAATTTAGCATTAGTCTAGTTATTCTATGTATAAGAATTTAAATACTAAGTTTAAATAAAATTAATAATTTTTTTTGTTAAATTTAAATCCTCATATCTTCAGCTTAAATGAAACTGTTTTTTTTTTTTTTTTTGAGATCAAAGGGTATCGAGACTTATATTTCCCATTATTCTTTTGCAGCACAACTATAAATACTCAAAGATGTCGGTAACCAATAAATAATAAAAAATATCTCAACCTTAAAACCTTCATGCTAATAATTTTTAATTCCTAAATCTTAAATATAATCTTTTTGACTTTTAGAGAGAGAGAGAGAGAGAGAGAGACTCAGGTAGACAATAATAACATTGCACACATGCTTCTCATTAATGAGTGAGAGAAAGAAAGTTGAAGAGAACACATGCTTCTCATTAATGAGTAAGAGAAAGAAAGTTGAAGTGCGGAAACCTTTTTCTTTCATTTTCCTGCAGAAATTTAATGAGAAGTTGAAGTAGTTGGAATTCGAAATTAAGAGGGATTGCGATGTTTGGACTAACCAAAAAAGAAAAAAACTAACCAAAAGAGTTCTAATGTCCAATGCAGAACAGTGGGTTAAGCTCTAAATTTGGTTCTGTAAGGTCAATTTCAGAAGAGGCAAGTGGTTTAAGAAATTTAATTTGGAAAGTTGCTGGTTGGGGAGATCAAACTTATTAAATTAAAGAAAACGAAGTAAACATTAATCTCTTTCAACCCAAAACTAGTGGTGTTGTTTTCTTTCATTAAGGTTTGATCAATATTTGTAAAGAATAATGCTAAAACCAACCAGTGGTTGACTCAGTGAATATAAGCAAGCTGAGTCCCAAAGTCATCCCTTGTGTTGAAATTTCAGGGTTTAAATCTTAGAGATATCCTCATTGGTAAAAGTTTACCATTCCGTTCCCGCCTCGAACGGTGATTAGGGTTTGGAGACACCTCGTGAAAAACCAAAAAAAAAAAGAATAATGCTAAAAGAAAATGTTATTTTTGCTATAGCTACTACTTATGTAAGTGTAACTACACCTTTATGCTTATTAATTATGTGTATTTTACACATCCCCATGTGTGATAATAAATAATCTAATGATCATAAAAGTATAATTACACACATGTAATTGTATCTTTTTGTAGTTAAAATAATATTTCTCATATTATTAAGCTTATTCCAACACTATTCCTTGTTTACATCTCCATCTCGATGGTTTAGATACAAAAGAGAGCCTACAAATGCTAATACTAATTGAAGTGTTAATAAAAATGCCTGAACCCAACCCTTTCACAAACCAAAGCTCTAATAGACTGTTAATTTACTACTAAATTCCAAAACTATAGCTAGTAGGAATAGGATGGGGCCAACAAATTATATCAAGCTGATTCTAACATAAATAACTTGACAATCCAAATTGACACCAAATATACATTCAATTTGTCCAATCTTATCCAACAGTAGCCTCAAAGAAGAGGGACCAGTCATTGAAAGGCAGAAACAGAAACTCATTAGGTGGTATTTATTATAAATTCATGATTCTAGGTTAGGAAAAATGTGTAACCTTGAACATTGATAAGTTACAATTTGGATCTAATTCAGAAACTGTTTAATTACACCCAGCAAAGCTCATGAAAAGGTGGGCAACCCAGAACAAGATCTACTAGAATGATTAAATTTACCTCAAGAGTTACCCAGCTATCATTTGCATTCCCACCCAACCCAATCCTACGCCGAAAGCCCTTGCAGTGGAGCCCTCAATTGGTAAGCCATCCCCCTGATGATCCCAACCATTGTGTATGATGATGACTGAAATTAGCTAAGTTTGCCAATTTCCATCTTCTTTTTTATTGCCTTTTGACCATGATATATGAATGAATCCAATATCCCAGAAACAGTAAAAATACCTGAAAAGAATTAAAACAGATAAGACACAACCTTAATCATCATCATCATCATCATCGCCATCGTCATCATGATTCTTTTTTCAATGATTTGCAAGTTCAAACAAAAAAGAAAGAAAGCATGATGGGAGAGGAACAGAAAAAGTAAGATGAACAATATGGGGCCAGTTCCTAAGAAAAGATTTAGTTCTCAACATAAAAAATAAAACTTTCTGAATTGACTTGGAGTTTATCTACAAGTATGTCATAAAAGAAAATTCTATGGATTTGTCAAGAATTTCCAACACACCTCTCCACTTCAATTATCCTGCTCTAGTTAAACTAATATATGAAAATGATCAATTTGTGATATCTCTTGGTTATAGATCTATTAGCCATTATTGAAATTGCATGCATACCAAAGTTGCACATTGCACTTAAAACTATTTTGTTCCACTTCATCTTATTGTCTAGGTCCTAACGCATTCATTAAAAGTTCTGTTTTCACAATTACCAACCCTAAGGTGCATTAACTAATAATAGGGCATAACTGGCCACCACTCCATCATACATATTTTTTACTAAAGCCTACCAAATAATCTCTAGCTATATTATCACAGGCTCTATCCTAAACCATATGAAAATCCTACATCTTCACTTCAAACTTTCATGAAATTCCTAAGCAAGAAAATGTTGTCCTTATCAAAATTAACCTTATCTTACTCCTACTTAGGTAAAATAAACATGAATCAAATTTCTTACATCTATCGATCTTGACCATATGTATGCACACAGAGGCTTGCTATACAAGCCTGCATGACACACTGGAACTTTTATGTAGATCTACATTGTTATGTCATGCCAAAGCAACAAGAACGACAAGATACTCCTGGTCAACATAACTAATTTGGTAATTCCATGCTTCAGAAAAAAGAACAGAAAGGTGATACCTCCAACTATAGCACAAATGTTTGTCAAGAAATGTAAGAATGATACATGCTGCTCAGTGAAAGTCACCTGCGATAAATTACAAATACATAAGGAAATGAATCTACGTTGAAAGATTTGGAGAAAACTAAGATCATTTTCATTAATCTCTAAATCTTCACCTTGAATTTAATTAAAATAGATACATAAAAATCAATTTATTTGGACAGCCATCAGTGGCAATTTACACAGAAATCTATGGTTTTCTTTCAGTAGGTTAATGTGGATTATGTAGAGGGTGCACGGTCAATGAACATGTAACATGCATGTGTTTGTGTAAGATAAAAGCAGCACAAGCCTTCTTACATGAATGAAACATTTTAAGATGGGGGCATGCTCTATCTACCAGGTATATTGGGAGCAAGAAAACCTAAAAACCAGTATTTATTAACAGCATACCAAGATACAAGGATACACTACTTATTGGAACAAATTGACAATTATCAACACATGGACATACATTCACTTACAAATCATAAAACATTAGGGAGTATGACCTTTTCTCTTGATGTTCAATTTTTTTTTCTCCATATAAATCAATTTTTTTTCAATCTTCACTCTCTTTTCATTTTAGTGGAAGTAGAAATACAAATGAAGAGATAATAAAGATTGAAAGTCAAGAAATACCAAGAAGGAAAAATTTTAGGTATTTGGGATCTATTATACGTAAAGAAGGAGAAATAAGTGAGGATGTGAACCATAAAGTTAAAGAAGGATGGATCAATTGGAGGAGTACTTCTGGAGTATTATATGATTGGCACATCCCATTGAAATTAAAGGGAAAAATTTATAGAGTTGTTATTAGGCCAACCATGTTATATGGTACAAAATATTGGGCAATTAAAAAATGTCAACAAACTAAGTCTAATAAAAATGCGAATGCTAAAATGGATATGTGGTAAAACTTTATAAGATAAAATTAAAAATAAGCATATTCGGAAAATGGTAGGAGTAGCACCAATTGGAGATAAAATGAGAGAGCATCGACTAAAGTGGTTTGGATACATACAACGTAAGCCTTTAGATGCACCAGTTATGAACAATGAACTATTAACACTAGATGGTAACAACAGAGGTAGAAGTAGACCTGAAATAACATGGGCAAAGATAATTAGGAAAGATTTAGCTTCGTGTAATCTAAATACCAACTTAGCCCTTGATAGAGTGAAGTGGAGGAAGCAGATTCATGTAGCCGACCCTATGTAGTTGGGAAAAGGCTTAGTTGAGTTGAGTTGAGAGAAGTTTACATAAATCTGAAAGATGATTGACATTATTCGCTCTTTTTTAAGGTAAAACTGATTAAGGCAATGAGGAGCCATGGTGTCTAAGCCGCAAGGGCATACAGGTACAAAATCCAACAAAAAAAAAAAAAATTCTCATTTATACATCAATGAATAATAGTAAAATTACATGTTTTCATTTATGTACCTAATGTTTGGCAAAGAAGACAAATTAATGAAAGTTTTTTTCTTCATTTTCTGATCATACATTATAATATTCATATTTCATGATCGGTACTAATATTATTTTTTATGGCTCTGATGTTTAAATTTAAGTTGAAGCAGCATACAAATAGTAGCAGCTATGATACCTTTACAACAACAGCTTGTTATTGTTGTTAAAGCATCAGTGTTATACACTGTTAGAGCACTAGCTCTACTGCTGTTACAACTCCAGCAAGGTGCTGTTTGCAGCAAAAGACTGTATTTTATGCTCAATATTATGTTTATGTACACTTTATGTAAAGAAAAAGGAAACAGTATATAACACAATATTTGCTTAACAATGAGCTGGTCTTGTTTTGAAATAAAAAAAGAAGGGACAGGAAAGTAAAGTGCACTAAGGTGCATGCCAAAGTTGCTTCCCTGCCTTAACAATATTGAGGCACAGTATTTGCACCCTACCCCAAGATACCCCACACTGGTGCATCTAAGCTCATCTTGAATGCACTGTTTAAGGTGATAATACTATGAATCTTCTTTTCTTATGTAATGATGAACAAAATTTTTGTGATTTAATCATCTTTTTTTTAGCTAGAATAACTCCAAATCCAAATAGTCCCAAAATAATATATCATGATACAGTTACAATGTATGAGATGTGAACATGGTGAGCCGTGGAAGGTATATGGTAGGCATCTTCATGTCGGATACCAAATGCGTACATCCGAATCACTTGGTATGATCAATAGTCTTCCAGGCATATATGTAAAACGCCATCGGTATCATCAAGTAAAACTATCCAAACAAAGGCTAATATCACTCACCTTAATGGGAGAAAGGTCGTAAAAGAAGAAAACTCCTGGGAGGGACTGAAAGCGGCCAGGTTCTGCACCTTTGAAATGCTCCGTGACAGAGAACTGCAAAATATGATGCCAGGCATCTCAGTTCATTACCGAAAAGAAAAAAAATGTTATGAATAATAGTTAAAAGGATATATCTTCAACATTTTTAGGCATACCTGGTTAGACTGGATATCATGCCCACTTATGTCAGTATACACAGTAGGGACCACCTGTGAAGTACACAGCAAAATTAAGGATCCTTAAGAGAAAAGGCTTTTATTTATTGATTTTTTGTTGCCATAGGTCCCATGATATCACTACACATGTGGTAAGGACTAAGCAGTAAGTTTTGCACTATAAGACATTAGAAAACATTCTACTAGTATATATTATCACATTGCTATTAGATTCCATATCCATATAACATTGAATTGAACAAATTCATGTCTTTGATTTCATCATTCAAAGCAATGATAATGCATAGATTCTATCTTGTGAACAAGCCCAGGAGGATAAAGGGGAGCTCCTCAGTCCTCCAAAAAAAATAAAAATTAAATAGAATAAAAATAAAGAACTCCAGAAGTAGAGAGATTGATGGCATAAAAAATCAACAATGATAATGCATAGATTCTATCTTGTGAACATGCCCAGGAGGATAAAGGGGAGTCCCTCAGTCCTCCAAAAAATAAAAAATAAAAAAAATAAAATAAAGAACTCCAGAAGTAGAGAGATTGATGGCATAAAAATTCAACTAAATCCATGGAGGAAAGGATTGAACCTTGATGAAATACTGATATGCTCCACTTGGTGCCTCTTGTACCCGTTGCACCCTGAAAGTGGTAACCGTAAAAATGTATCCCAATATCCGGAAGATCTAGATTAACTGAATTACTGACAAGGATGAGAGTGAGACAATACCTGTCAAGAGGATTCACAACACCTGGAAAATATTCTCCAAAAGCTAATCTATTGATTCTGTGACTTATCTGATATCACATAGGACAAATTGGAAATATCACTCTAAAAGAATGTAGAAGAAATGACCAGTGATAAAATCTAATCTTATGATGGGAAAAATAAATCTAATTTTATGTTGCGCAAAAGAAAGCAGTGAGGTTAAATCTTACATTAAAATTATCCTTTTGAAACACCAATAAATCGTGGACATGAACATTTGACTGTCGGAAGCTTTTCCCAGGAGCAAAATGAAAATTCCCAGCCACTTTATTTACTTCCAAAAATCCATAAATATTGCATCCTTCACCTTCTTCATCTTTGATCTTTTGGAGGAAGCCTTCTCTTTTGCACTGAAGTTACAAGCACAAGAGTTCTATCCATCATTATTCAACCAAGAGAGGAGACACTAGTCAATTGCATAAAAGACAAAACATACAGTGCTTTCACAGTGATCTGTACTACCATGCCTAAAGACCTGCTCTATTCAGCAAGGGAAGCTATGGGGTGTTGATATACATTCAACGCCACAAAATGTAGTTGCATTTTCAAAATTTACAGCTTTCTTTCGATTCAGAGGAAATCTTTTCAATTTTTGATTCTAATTAATGGTAACTTTAATCTGTTTTGTCAAATAAAAATAACATAATTTAAGTTGAAATATCTTGTGAGCAGTGTGCCTTAGTCAAAGTAATCCTTTTAGCTTTTTTAAAATTATTATTATCCAAGTCATCCAAAAGGGACTTTTATATTAACCAATAATACTGATAATCAATATATAATCACTATGATCAATTAAATAACAGCTCTGTTATTGTAAAATCTCAATGTACATATGATTTACGACTTAGTCCTTTATTTTTATTTTTATTTAAGCAAGCATGTACATTACAGACCTATTTCTAGGGGTTAGGGTTGCATGGGCCGGAATGGGTTGGGTTTGGACAAAGTTTTGATTTGCCTCAATCTTGTTGGATGGTAATTTTACTGCCTAAACCCTAACTAAAAAAATTGAAAATATTATCATTCATCACCCAACTGACCCATTTGTTGTATCAAGTCAATTGGGTGATGGATTCATAAAACATATCTTGATAAAGAAATAAGTTTAGACTTTAAATTTACTTTGTAAGACTTGAAAAGAAACTGTGGCAACTTGCCATTTATAAGAAGGGAGCGTGCCCGTCTCCCCTCAACCTACATGGGACTGAAGGAGGGAACCTCCACTTCAGTACCAGGGCATTTTGGGGTTCAATGAAGCTAGCATCACTTTTTTTTCATTTTAAATTTAATTCTTTATAGATAAATTTATTATTATGATTTTTGGACTAAGTAATTTTGAAAATTATTTCTCATTCATTCATGAGAAATTAAATCTTTCGCTCTTAAAGGGTAAAAAAAATGTCCAATCCCTCAAAGGGAGGTGGCCCTTACACCCTGCAAGTCTGGACATTGCGCCATTGTCCTTCACTCTCTATAATGACTCCCTACTAATAATACATATTTAACTTTATTAACAATAATACAAATGCTAAACTTACAATTAAAGATTTTGAAAAACTATTCTCTTTGCCTCTTGCATTAAAAAGAAAACGATGAGAAGTGACAAAGACCAAATATTTTTACGATGTATTATCCAGCTTTCTAGTTGTTTATACCTAAAATAGTTTAATACTTGAAATTTTGAAAAATTGACTTATCATATGAGCTCATTTAGTTCTTAATGATGCTAATGAACATTAAGAGAATTACTACATTAAGACAAAATCATTCTAGTTCTCAAAACATAAAACTAGTTCCTATTTCGCTTATCTTAAATGTTTCTTCATTTATTATTTACTTATAGTTATAGTACATTTAGAAGTTTTATGGATTTTTCTTAGGTTTTTATGTAATTTTTTTAATGTTAAATTTAGAGCTTGCAACACCTTGAGGCATAAGCCTAACCTTGCAAAAGCAACCACCTTGAGCACACCTCATGCACATTTTTAAACCTTGGTCGTAACTTACATGCCATATAGGGTGACCGGGTAAGAAATTTAAAGCACTAAATAATATTTTCTTTAAGCTACCTGTTGAGATCATGGTCATGTTTAAACCATTGTTGCAATGGTTAATTGCAGTACAAAAACTTCTGTCCAGACTCTCTTGTAAGTTGAATGATTAATTTATAATAAGTTAATAACACAAGAGCTTAATCATCTCATCTTGAAATGCACGTCTTGACAATCATAAAAGCTGGTTAGAATCATATAGTTAAAGCATTTGACGTGCAATGCATTGTGACATGCAGTTAAAGGTCATCAACCAGCCTTTGGTCTCGCCTATGTGGGGTCCTATGATCTAAACTAGATATTACACGAACCTTTAACATTAAGCATTTCTACAAAGGGGGATCTCCTTTAGAACCTTAACCTTTTACACTTTTACAAACATATTCAAGCCATGACATGCAAGATAAATATATTGTATGCCATAAATCCTTAAAGGTGGACACTGCAACATCATAGTTACAGTGTTCTTTTTGGGGCAGATTACTGAGAGTTAATCAGAATTTAGTGTGCTTATATACACGAATTCATAATTTTTATTCCAAATGAGACTTTCGAGTACTAATATAAACAAATTCACAATTTTTACGTCAAATGCAAGTTTCATGTGCTTATATAAACAAATTAAAAAATCTCACCTAAATGGGACTTTCATGTGTTTTATACAAGCAAATTGATAGTTTTTACCCCAAAGAGACCTTCATGCGCTAATATAAAAAAATTGACGAGATTTTCAAGTACTAATATAAATAAATTTATGATTTTTACACTTCATTAGAATTTTGTATGCTTATATACACAAACTCATAATTTTTGTTCGAAACAAAACTTTCGTCTACTAATATAAACAAATTCAAAATTTTAACCTCAACTACAAATTCTGTGTGCTAAATAAGCAAATTCAAAATTCTCACCCTAAATGGGACTTCATGAGCTTATATAAGCAAATTCATAGTTTTTACCCCAAATGAGACTTCTATGCGCTAATATAAAAAAATTCTCATCCTAAATTTGACTTTCATATGCTTATATAAGAAAATTCATAGTTTTTACCCCGAATGAGACTTTTATACGCTAATAAAAACAAATTGACAATTTTCATTCAAAATGAAAATTTCATGTGCTAATATAAACAATTTATGATTTTTACACTTAATCAGGATTTCGTGAGCATAGATGCACAAACTCTATAATTTTTATTCCGAATGAGACTTTCATGTATTAATATAAACAAATTCAGTATTTTCACGTCAAATGCAAGTTTTATGTTCTTATATAAACAAATTCACAATTTTCACCCTAAGTGAGACTTTCATGTGCCTATAAAAGAAAAGTTAAAGTTTTTACCCTAAATGATACTTCTGTGTGCTAATAAAAACAAACTGACAATTTTCACTCAAAATGAAATTTTCATGTGCTAATATAAACAAATTTATGATTTTTACACTTAATCAGAATTTCGTGTGCTTATATACAGTTATACACAAACTCATAATTTTTATTCCAAATGAGATTTTCGCGTACTAATATAAAAAAATTACAATTTTTACCTCAAATGCAAGTTTCATGTGCTTACCTTATCTAAACAAATTCAAAATTCTCACCCTAAATGAGACTTTCATAAGCTTATATAAGTAAATTCATAGTTTTTACCCCAAATGAGACTTCCATACACTAATATAAACAAATTGACAATTTTCACTCAAAATGAAATTTTCATGTGCTAATATAAACAAATTTATGATTTTTATACTTAATCAAAATTTCGTGTGCTTATATACACAAACTCAAAATTTTTATCTCGAATGAGACTTTCGTATACTAATATAAACAAATTCAAAAATTTCACCACAAATGTAAGTTTCATGCGCTTATATAAAAAAATTCCAAATTCTCATCTAAATAGGACTTTCATGTGCTTATAAAAGCAAATTCATCGCTTTTACCCCAAATGAGACTTCTATGTACTAATAAAAACAAATTGACAATTTTCACTCAAAATGAAAATTTCATGTGCGCTATAAACAACTTCATGATTTTTACACTTAATCAGAATTTTGTGTCTTATATACACAAACTCATAATTTTTATTAAAAATGAGACTTTCGTGTACTAAAATAAAACAATTCACAATTCTAACTTCAAATGCAAGTTTCGTATGCTTATATAAACAAATTTCAAATTCTCACCTTAAATGGGACTTTCATGTGCTTATGAAAAACGCAAATTCATATGACATGGGTTGTCTGGATCTAGTGTTGAAAATGAATGGTTTTGGCCCAAGATGGAGGAAATGGATACAAGGTTGCTTGCGGTCGGTGACATATTCGATATTTGTCAACGGACGGCCTCTTGGTAAAATTTTTGGAGAAAAGGGTCTACGACAGGGAGATCTTCTCTCACCTTTCCTGTTTACTTTGGTGGCGGATGTGTTAGGAAGAATGTTGGATAGAGCCAGGGAGGTTGAATTGATAACGGGATTCCGGGCGGGGTGTGAAAATGTGGAGGTCACACACGTTCAATTTGCAGACGACATGTTGCTTTTTTTGGACGGCAACGAAAGCAGTATTCGGAATGCGTCCATGGTTGTTGAATGTTTTTGTTGGTTGTTAGGAATGGCTATAAATATGGCTAAAAGTTAGGTGGTAGGCATTGATATCTGTCATTGGTGGTTGGGGGAGATGGTGAATTTTATTGGGTGTTCTACAGGTGGATGGCCAATGAAATACTTGGGCATGCCTTTGGGTGGAAATCCTGCTAAGTTGGATTTTTGGGATCCAATAATTTCAAAAGTCTCTAGACGATTAGATGGTTGGAAGAGATGTTTTTTATCTAAGGGTGGTCGACTGACTCTCATAAAGTTTGTGTTGGACTCTCCCAACCTACTATTTGTCACTTTTTCGGGTTCTGATGAAGGTTGTGGGACGGATCGAGAAATTAATGAGGGATTTCCTTTGGGAGAGTGTTGATAAGGAGCATGGGTCCCATCTTCTTGCTTGGAGCATTGTCATTGTACAAAGGAAGGTCGAGCAAGGTGGACTAGGTATTGGAAACTTAATTCTTAGAAATAAGGCGTTGGTTGGCAAGTGGTTATGGAGGTTCCTAAGGGAAAGGAAGTTATTATGGGGTAAGGTCATTAGTAGTAGGCATGGTATCAGGGCAAACCAAAGGGATGCTGGACTTGCTAATAGAGCTACTTTTAGAAGCCCATGGAAATTCATCTCCTCTGTGTATCCCATTTTTTCTCCCTTGACTAGACTTAAACTTGGTAAGGGGGATTCAATTCGTTTTTGGGGGATCTGTGGTGTGGAAACGATACTTTTCTGACGCTCTTCCCCAATTTGTACCGTCTCTCTTCTTCCCATAACAAACCCGTTATTGACTTTGTAAGAAACTCGAGGGATTTTGTTGTGTCTTGGGATTTTTTTTGGGTAGGATCATCTTGCCCAGAGTGGAGGATGAGCTTTCGTCTTTACTTGGGTTATTGGAGGGATGTCACCTATTCGGGGACCATGATAGGATCTCTTGGCCATGGGACCCGTCTGGTCTTTTCACCACCAAGTCCCTTCATTCTTCCATCATCAATGAGATTCACGGTCCCCTCTTTTCAAATCATAGTCTAATTTAAATTCTTGGGGTGGGTAGCTTCCCATGGGAAGATGAACAGAGGGGATAGGTTGCAAAAAAGGTTCCCACATACGTATTTATCTCCACATCGGTGTTATCTTTGTAAAAGGGAGCCAGAATTTGTGAGACATCTATGTTGGCATTGCCCTTTTCCTAAGCAGGTTTGGTGTAGATGGAGGACCCATTTCCCTATCACAGGGGTTGATGAGGCAATTGTGGAGGAAACAACCATTTTTCCATTTATGCATACAGTCACAGTGGAGGGACCATTGGAAAGTGGTGTGCTTGTCTGTTTTATGGTCCTTATAGAAGGAGAGGAATAATCGGGTGTTCCTTGATAAGTTTCTCTCGATTGCCAAAGTGTGGGAGTCTTCTCATTTATTAGCCTCCTTTTGGGTTGCTAATAGTAGTCTATCAAGAGGCTATGGGGTGGGTGATTGGATTCATGGGTGGGGTAATTTTATATCTATATAGAGGTGTGGTCTATATTGAAGATTATGTACAACTGTTTTTCCTCTTATCAATACATATATAAAATACATTTTAGTTTCTTTAAAAAAAGAAAAAGAAAAGCAAATTCATAGTTTTTACCTCAAATGAAACTTCTATGTGCCAATAAAAACAAATTGACAATTTTCACTAAAGAAGAAATTTTATGTGCTAATATAAACAAATTCATGATTTTTATACTTAATCAGATTCTCGTGTGCTTAGATACACAAACTCATATTTTTTATTCCAAATGAGACTTTCGTGTACTAATATAAAAAATATTCACAATTTTCACCTCAAATGCAAGTTTCGTGTGCTTATATAAATAAATTCAAAATTCTCACCCTAAATGGGACTTTCATAAGTTTATATAGGCAAATTCATAGTTTTTACCCCAAATAAGACTTCTACGCGCTAATAGAAAAAAAAATGAAAATTTTCACTAAAAATGAAATTTTCATATGCTAATATAAACAATTTATGATTTTTACGCTTGATCAAAATTTCGTGTGTTTAGATACACAAACTCAAAATTTTTATTTCGAATGAGACTTTCTTCTACGAATATAAACAAATTTACAATTTTCACATCAAATGCAAGTTTTATGTGCTTACATAAATAAATTCAAAATTCTCACTGTAAATAGGACTTTCATGTGTTTATATAAGCAAATTCATAGTTTTTACCATAAACAAGACTTCTATGTGCTAATAGAAAAAAATTGAAAATTTTCACTAAAAATGAAATATTCATGTGCTAATATAAACAAATTTATGATTTTTACACTTAATCAGAATTTCGTGTGCTTAGATACACAAACTCATAATTTTTATTCCGAATGAGACTTTCCTGGACTAATATTAAAAAATTCACAATTTTCACCTCAAATGCAAGTTTTGTGTGCTTATATAAAGAAATTCAAAATTCTCACCCTAAATGAAACTTTCATAAGCTTATATAAGCAAATATATAGTTTTTACCCCAAAAAAGACTTCTATGCGCTAATAGAAAAAAATAAAAAATTTTCAGTAAAAATGAAATTTTCATGTGCTAATATAAAAAAATTTATGATTTTTACACTTGATCAGAATTTCGTGTGCTTAGATACACAAACTCATAATTTTTATTCCAAATGAGACTTTTGTCTACAAATATAAAACAATTCACAATTTTCACCTCAAATGCAAGTTTTGTGTGCTTATACAAACAAATTCAAAATTCTCAATGTAAATGAGTCTTTCATGTGCTTATATAAGCAAATTTATAGTTTTTACCCCAAATAAGACTTCTATGCGCTAATAGAAAAAAATTGAAAAATTTTCATGTAAAAATGAAATTTTCATGTGCTATTATAAACAAATTTATGATTTTTACACTTATCTAGAATTTCGTGTCCTTAGATACACAAACTTATAATTTTTATTCCAAATGAGACTTTCGTGGACTAATATAAAACAATTCACAATTTTCACCATAAATGAGACTTTCATGTGCCTATAAAAGGAAATTTAAAGTTTTTACCCCAAATGATACTTCTTTGCACTAATAAAAACAAATTAACAATTTTCACTCAGAATGAAATTTTAATGTGCTAAATGAGGCTTCTATGTGTTAATATAAACAAATTGAAAATTTTCATGAGCTTATATAAATAAATAAAAAATTCTCACCCTAAATAGGACTTTCATGTGCTCATACAAGCAAATTCATAGTATTTACCCAAAATGAGACTTCTATGCTCTATTATAAACAAATTGAAAATTTTCACTAAAAAATGAAATTTTCATGTGCTAAATTAATGAAGCAATTTATGATTTTTATACTTAATCATAATTTCGTGTGCTTATATACACAATTCATAATTTTATTCCAAATAAAACTTTTGTGTACTAATATAAACAAATTCACAATTTTCACCTCAAATGCAAGTTGCATGTGCTTATAGAAACAAATAAAAAAACTTCACCCTAAATGAGACTTTTATGTGCTAATAAAAGCAAATTGATAGTTTTTACCGCAAATGAAACTTTTATGTGCTAATAAAAACAAATTGAATATTTTCACTCAAAATTAAATTTTCATGTGCTAATGTAAAAATATTTATGATTTTTACACTTAATCAGAATTTAGTGTGCATATACACAAAAACTCATAATTTTTATTCTAAATGAGACTTTCGTATACATAAATAAATTCACAATTTTCACTTCAAATGCAAGTTTTGTGTGCCTATATAAGCAAATTCAAAATTTTCATTCTAATTTTGACTTTCATGTGCAATAAGCAAATTCATAGTTTTTACCCCAAATGAGACTTTCATGTGCTAATAAAAACAAATTGACAATTTTCACTAAAAATGAAAATATCATGTGCTAATATAAACAATTTATGATTTTTACACTTAATTAGATTTTCGTGTGCTTAACAACACAAACTCGTAATTTTTATGCCTAATGAGACATTCGTGTACTAATATAAATATTCACAATTTTCACTTCACATGCAAGTTTTGTGTTCTTATATAAACAAATTCAAGGTTCTCATCCTAAATGAGTCTTTCATATGCTTATATAAGCAAATTCATAGTTTTTATCCCAAATAAGACTTGCGCTAGTAGAAAAAAATTGAAAATTTTCACTAAAAATGAAATTTTCATGTGCTAATATAAACACTTTATGATTTTTACACTTGATCAGAATTTCGTGTGTTTAGATATACAAACTCATAATTTTTATTCCCAATGAGACTTTCGTCTACTAATATAAACAAATTCACAATTTTCACCTCAAATGCAAGTTTTGTGTGCCTATATAAATAAATTGTAAATTCTCATCCTAAATTTGATTTTCATACGCTTATATAAGCAAATTCATAGTTTTTACCCCAAATGACACTTCTATGCTCTAATAAAAACAAATTGACAATTTTCACGAGCATAAAAAAATTTGTGATTTTTACACTAAATCAGATTTTCGTGTGCTTAAATACACAAACTCGTAAGTTTTATTCCTAATGAGACTTTCGTGTCCTAATATAAACAAGTTCACAATTTTCAAAATTTTTTTACTATTATAAATAAAAAATTATGTTATAAATAAAAAATTTTCCTAACATAAACAAATTCACAATTTTCACCAGTAATTCAAGTTTTGTGTGCCTATATAAACAAATTGAAAATTCTCAACCTAAATTTGACTTTCATGTGCTTAAATAAGCAAATTCATAGATTTTACCCCAAATGAGACTTCCATGCGCTAATAAAAACAAATAGATAATTTTCACTAAAAATGAAAATTTCATGTGCTAAATTGCTAATACAAATAATTTATGATTTTTACACTTAATCAAATTTTCGTGTGCTTAACGACACAAATTTAAAATTTATGCTGAATGAGACTTTCGTGTACTAATTTAAAATTTTCACAATTTTCACTTCTAACACAAGTTTCGTGTGCTTATATAAACAAATTCAAAATTCTCATCCCAAATTTGACTTTCACGTGCTTAAATAAGCAAATTCATAGTTTTTACCCGAAATGAGACTTCTATGCGCTGATATAAACAAATTGACAATTGTCACTCAAAATGAAATTTTCATTTGCGAATATAAACAAATTTATGATTTTTACACTTAATTAGAGTTTCGTGTGCTTACAAACACAAACTCATAATTTTTATCCCGAATGAGACTTTTGTGTTCTAATATAAACAAATTCACAAATTTCACCTCAAATGCAAGTTTGATGTGCTTAAATAAAGAAATTTAAAATTCTCACCCTAAATGAGACTTTCTTGTGCCTATAAAAGCAAATTCATAGTCTTTACCCCAAATGAGACTTTTATATGCAAATAAAAACAAATTGACAATTTTCTCTGAAAATGAAATTTTCATGTGCATTAGTAAACGAATTTATGATTTTTACACTTAATCAGAATTTCGTGAGCTTAGATACACAAACTCATAATTTTTATTCCGAATGACACTCTCGCGTACTAATATAAACAAATTCACAAAGTTCACCTCTAATGCAAGTTTTGTGTGCCTATATAAACAAATTCAAAATTCTCATCTTAAATTTGACTTTCACGTGCTTAAATAAGCAAATTCATAGTTTTTACCCCAAATGACACTTCTATGCGCTAATAGAAACAATTGACAATTTTCAAACAAAATAAAATTTTCATGAGCTAATATAAACAATTTATAATTTTCACACATAATCAGAATTTCGTGTGCTTACATACACAAACTCGTAATTTTTATCCCGAATGCGACTTTCGTGTACTAATATAAACAAATTCACAATTTTCACCTCACATGCAAGTTGTGTGCCTATATAAACGAATTCAAATATTTCATCCTAAAATTGACTTTCGTGTGCTTATATAAGCAAATTTATAGTTTTTAACCAAAACGAGACTTCTGTGCTGTAATAGAAACAATTGACAATTTTCAGTTAAAATGAAATTTTCATGTGCTAATATAAACAATTTATGATTTTCACACTTAATCAGAATTTCGTGTGCTTACATACACAAGTCACAAACTCATAATTTTTATCCCGAATGAGACTTCCGTGTACGAATATAAAAAAATTCACAATTTTCACCTCAAATGCAAGTTTTGTGTACCTATATAAAACAAATTCAAAATTTTCATCCTAAATTTGACTTTCATGTGCTTATATAAGAAAATTCATAGTTTTTACCCAGAATGAGACTTTTATGTGCAAATTAAAACAAATTGACAATTTTCACTCAAAATAAAATTTTCATGTGCTAATGTAAACGAATTTATGATTTTCACTTAATCAGAATTTCATGTGCCTGATACAAAAACTCCTAATTTTTATTCCGAATGAGGCTCTCGTGTACAAATATAAATAAATTCACAAGTTTCACCTCAAAAGCAAGTTTTGTGTGCCAATATAAACAATTTGAAAATTCTCATCCTAAATTTGAGTTTCACGTGCATAAATAAGCAAATTCATAGTTTTTACCCTAGATGAGACTTTTATGCGCTAATAAAAACAAATTGACAATTTAAACTTACAACGAAATCTTCAGGTGCTAATATAAACAAATTTATGATTTTTACACTTAATCAGAATTTCGAGTGCTTCGATACACAAACTCCTAATTTTTATTCCGAATGAGACTCTCGCGTACTAATATAAACAAATTCATAATTTTCACTTCAAATGCAAGTTTCGCGTGCTTATCTAAACAAATTCAAAATTCTCACCCTAAATGAGACTTTCATGTGCTTATATAAGCAAATTCATAGTTTTTACCCCAAACGAGACTTCTATGTGCTAATAGAAACAATTGACAACTTTCACTTAAAATGAATTTTTCATGATCTCTAATATAAACAATTTATGATTTTCACACTTAATCAGAATTTTGTGTGCTTACATATACAAACTCGTAATTTTTATCTCGAATGCAACTTTCGTGTACTAATATAAACAAATTCACAATTTTCACCTCACATGCAAGTTTTGTGTGCCTATATAAACAAATTCAAATATCTCATCCTAAAATTGACTTTCATGTGCTTATATAAGGAAATTCATAGTTTTTACCCCAAACGAGACTTCTATGCTCTAATAGAAACAATTGACAATTTTTATTTAAAATGAATTTTTCATGTGCTAATATAAACAATTTATGATTTTCACACTTAATCAGAATTCCGTGTGCTTACATACACAAACTCATAATTTTTATCCCGAATGAGACTTCCATGTACGAATATAAAAAAATTCACAATTTTCACCTCAAATGCAAGTTTGTGTGTCTACATAAACAAATTAAAAATTCTCCTCCTATATTTGACTTTCATGTGTTTATATAAGAAAATTCATAGTTTTTCCCTAAATGTTGGGAAAATTGATGGTTGGAAAGAAATCAATTCCACAAACCCAGGATAATTTTCCAAACTAAAATAGAACAAAATAACACAAACAATTTTTAGCGTGAAAAACCCTCTGAAAAGGAGGTAAAAACCACGGGACCCGTAGGGCGCTTAAAGACTTCCACTATAATAAATGGGATTACAAACTTCACCCTTAGGTGGATCTCTCACAAAATACAATAACTATGTATCTTCAATTTGTGGGTAAAACTTCACAAATTGGCTCACATTTTTTCTTCTCAAAGAAACTCTCTTTGAGGCTCTCTGGATCTCTCAGATTAGATCTCTAGAATTTTGATCTCTCAGGATGAATTTCAAGAATGAAGCAAGGGCTCAATTTATAGAGCTCAAACAAGGGCATTTTCGTAATTTGTTTGTTCAGCCCACATAGCCATCTTTTGTTGACTATTCTCCGCCCACGCATCCCACGCAGCCTGCATATGTTGAATTCATTCAGCCGCCCATGTGTGGCCGCCCTTAGGTGTGAGGTGGACCAACAAATCTCCCCCTCCACCTCATGTGGAACAGGGCTCCTCCACACCTGCAATCTCTCTACAGGTAGCAAGCTTTTCTCTGGTCAGGGACTTCGTCATCATATCTGCCCCGTTGTCATTAGTGTGGATCTTCTCAACTTGCAGCAGTTTATTTTCCAGCAGATCACGAATCCAATGATACCTCACGTCGATGTGCTTGAACCTTGAGTGGAAAGTTGAGTTCTTGCTGAGGTGAATTGCACTCTGACTGTCGCAATAAAGAACATAATTTTCTTGGTTCTGATGCAATTCTTGTAGGAACCTTTTCATCCACAGGATCTCCTTACAACCTTCAGTGATTGCAATGTACTCTGCTTTTGTGGTACTTAAGGCAATACACTTCTGTAATCGTGATTGCCATGAGACAGCTCCCCCTGCAAATGTTATTAGGGACCCAGATATCGACTTTCTCGTATCCACGTCGCCAGCCATATCTAAATCTGTAAATCCTTCTAATACAGGTTTATCATTACCAAAACATAAACAATGACTAGAAATACCTCTAAGATACCTGAGTATGCATTTGACTGCTGTCCAATGTTCCTTTCCAGGATTTGATAGAAATCGGCTCACAACACCAACAACATGAGCAATGTCTGGTCTGGTGCATACCATAGCGTACATTAGACTGCCAACCGATGCATAAGGCACCTTGCTTATCTCTGATTTCTCCTCCTCGCTTGAAGAACACTGGCTCGCGTGGGATGCGTGGGCGGAAAATAGTCAACAAACGATGGTTGCGTGGGCTGCGTGGGTTGAACAAACAAATTACTAAAATGCCCCTGTTTGAGCTCTATAAATAGAGCCTTACATTCATTCTTGAAATTCATCCTTAGAGATCAAATTTGTTTGTTCAACCCACGCAACCATCTTTTGTTGACTATTCTCCACCCACACATCCCACGCAGCCTGCATATGTTGAATTCATTCAACCGCCCATGTGTGGCCGCCCTTAGGTGTGAGTTGGACCAAAAAAATCTCCCCCTCCACCTCATGGGGAACAGGGCTCCTCCACACCTGCAATCTCTCTACAGATAGCAAGCTTTTCTTTGGTCAGGGACTTCGTCATCATATCTGCCCCGTTGTGATTAGTGTGAATCTTCTCAACTTGCAGCAGTTTATTTTTCAGGATTTGATAGAAATCGGCTCACAACACCAACATGAGCAATGTTTGGTCTGGTGCATATCATAGCGTACATTAGACTGCCAACTACCGATGCATAAGGCACCTTGCCTATTTCTGATTTCTCCTCCTCTCTTGAAGGACACTGGCTCGCATTAAGCTTGAAGTGGCTTGCCAGTGGAGAACTAACAGGTTTAGCTTTGCTCATGTTGAACCGCTCTAAAACTTTCTCAATATACTTCTCTTGAGATAGCCAAAGTCTCTTGTTCTTCCTGTCACGAACAATCTTCATGCCAAGGATTTGCTTTGCGGGTCCTAAGTCTTTCATTGCAAAGGACTTGCTCAACTCTTTCTTCAACTTGTTAATCTTGCCGATATCTTGGCCTACAATTAACATATCATCAACATAAAGCAAAAGAATAATAAAATCACCATCAGAGAATTTCTTGATGAAGACGCAGTGATCAGCTGTCGTTCGGTTGTACTCCGTTTTCTCCATGAACGAGTCGAAAAGTGTCAAGCTCCGCGAAACCTGTTGACTGACGACTCAAATGGAGGAGAGCACAGGCAATATGAACACAGACAATATGATCAAGTTGACTGCATTTAATTATGCAATTTGGAAGCCGAAAATGGAGGATCTTTTATACATTAAAGATCTGCGGAAGCCGAGTGTAATGCCGAAGGAGAAAGCCGTTACTACAACTTCGACAGATGACAAGACACCAAAAACAACTAGCACAGACGCTAACTGGGCCGTGCTGAACCGAAAGTGTGCTGCTCAAATCAGACAATGGATCGACAAGAGCATTTTTCAAAATTTTGCTAATGAACACGATGCTTACGTTCTTTGGCAAAAGTTGGAGAAAATGTATGCGAGGACAACCGCACAGAATAAAGCTAATCTGATGCGACGATTTGTCAATTTGAAGTATAAAGATGGAAGCAACGTATCGGAACACATGAGTGAGTTCCAAGGCATTGTAAATCAACTCAACTCTATGAAGATGACTGTAGATGACGAGCTACAAGCGTTGTTGATGTTGAGTTCTCTACCAAAAAGTTGGGACACTCTAGTTGTGTCAGTTAGTGACTCAGCTCCTGACGGCAAGCTTACTATGGATATGGTAAAAGACAGAATGCTGAACGAAGAGTCTCGACGAAAAGACGATGGATACACTCCTGAAACTGAAGCACTTGTCATGGAAAAACAAGGCAAGCAAGAAGTAAAAGCAGAAATCCTCGTAACCAAAGTCAGCAAAGAGGACGCTCGAAGTCCAGATCGTGGCATGACAAGAAGTGTCATCACTGCGGCAAGCCCAGACACTTCATTCGAGAATGTCGAAAGTTAAAGGCGGAACGATCTAGAAATCAAGAAGTAGAAACTCGAACAAATGACACCACAACTCTCACTGAAGAAGTTGTCATTGTTCGAGATGCTGATTATGTCAACCTTGCATGTCAAGACTCTACGTGGGTAGTTGACTCAGGTGCTTCCTACCATGTCACCTCACGACGAGATTTCTTCTCAGCCTACACTCAAGGTGATTTTGGACGAGTGAGGATGGGAAATGATAATGCATCCAAAATTATCGGCATCGGCAATATTTATTTAGAAACAAACCTTGGATGCAGGTTACTATTGAAAGATGTGAGGCATGTTCCTGATATCCGCCTCAATTTGATCTCCACCGGAGTGCTTGATGACGATGGCTACAATAATAACTTTGGTGAAGGAAAATGGAAGCTCACCAAAGGAAACTTGGTAGTAGCCAAAGGCAAGAAAGATACATCACTCTACCTCACAGAAGCCAAGTTGTGTAGAGGAGAAGTAAATTCCACAAGGAAAGAAGTTCCCACCGAGTTATGGCATAAGCGGCTCAGCCACATGAGTGGAAAGGGTCTCAGAATTCTTTCCAAGAAGGAGCTCTTGCCAGGAATGAAAGGTACATCCTTACGTACTTGTGTTGATTGTATTATGGGTAAACAACGCAGAGTTGCATTTCGTAGTTCCCCACCATCTAGAAAGGCAAATATTCTAGATTTAACACACACAGATGTCTGTACAATGAGTTGTAAGTCATTAGGAGGTGCTCATTATTATGTGACTTTTATTGATGATCACTCTAGAAAAGTGTGGGCCTTTGCTTTGAAAACTAAAGATCAAGTGCATTAAGTTTTCAAGCAATTTCATGTAAAAGTTGAGAGAGAAACTGGCAGACGTTTGAAGTGTGTACGTTCAGACAATGGCAGTGAGTATCGCGGATCATTCGAGGAGTACTGCAGAAGTTTCGGCATCAGGCTGGAAAAATCGGTACCAAAGACACCTCAACACAACGGTGTCGCAGAGAGAATGAACAAAACCATTTGTGAAAGAGTCAGATGTATGCTCTTAAATGCAAAACTACCAAACTCCTATTGGGGGGAGGCAATGAGGACAGCAGTCGATTTAATCAACCTTTCTCCATCAGTTCCACTGAACTACGACATACCAGAAAAGGTTTGGACGGGGAAAGATGTTTCTTACAAATACTTGAAAGTATTCGGCTGCAGAGCATATGTTCATATCG
The DNA here is from genome assembly GCA_035771175.1 of Paratinospora sagittata. Lineage (NCBI taxonomy): Eukaryota > Viridiplantae > Streptophyta > Magnoliopsida > Ranunculales > Menispermaceae > Paratinospora > Paratinospora sagittata. The sequence goes on along the minus strand of JAYMFD010000012.1, from coordinate 3,713,683 downwards.
CTAAAGGCGAGAGGTCCAAGCTGGATGGAAAAGCGAAGCAGTGTATCTTTGTGGGATATTCCCATGAAGAATTCGGCAACAAATTTTGGGATCCTGTCAACAAAAAGATTGTCAGAAGCAGAGATGTGGTGTTTCTTGAAGATCAGACGATCGAGGATTTTCAGAAACCTGAGAAGCCGCAATCAGATGAAATTCCAGTTAATCTGGAACCAGTCTCTCCACCACCAAATCCAGATGACAAAGGAGCTGCACCAGATACTGATGATGATGTTCCACCAGCTCAAAGTTCAGAACCAGAACAAGTTCCTGAACAAGTCCAACCAGAAACACAGCTAAGGAGATCCACCAGAGAGCGACAACCAAGTCAAAGATATTCTCCTAGCGACTATGTGATGCTCACTGACGGGGGAGAACCGGAGAGCTATACCGAAGCTATCACTGACCAACATAAGACTGAGTGGATGAAAGCCATGCAGGAAGAAATGAAATCTCTACATGAGAACCACACATTTGCCTTGGTGAAATTACCGCAGGGAAAGAAAGCCCTCAAGAACAAGTGGGTGTACAGGATCAAAAGCGAAGAAGGTAGCTCGCAACCTCGATACAAAACAAGATTGGTTGTGAAAGGATTCGGGCAGAAGAAAGGCGTTGCCTTCGATGAAATCTTCTCACCGGTAGTAAAAATGTCTTCAATCCGAGTTGTTCTTGGCTTGGCAGCTAGTCTTAATCTGGAGGTTGAACAACTTGATGTAAAAACCGCATTCTTACATGGTGATCTTGACGAGGAAATCTATATGGAGCAGCCCGAAGGTTTCCAAGACAAAAGAAAAGAGAAGCTGGTATGCAGGCTAAAGAAAAGTCTGTACGGTTTGAAACAGGCACCGAGGCAGTGGTATAAAAAGTTTGACTCGCTCATGGAGAAAACGGAGTACAACCGAACGACAACTGATCACTGCGTCTTCATTAAGAAATTCTCTGATGGTGATTTTATTATTCTTTTGCTTTATGTTGATGATATGTTAATTGTAGGCCAAGATATCGGCAAGATTAACAAGTTGAAAAAAGAGTTGAGCAAGTCCTTTGCAATGAAAGACTTAGGACCCGCAAAGCAAATCTTTGGCATGAAGATTGTTCGTGACAGGAAGAACAAGAAACTTTGGCTATCTCAAGATAAGTATATTGAGAAAGTTTTAGAGCGGTTCAACACGAGCAAAACAAAACCTGTCAGTTCTCCACTGGCAAGCCACTTCAAGCTTAATGCGAGCTAGTGTCCTTCAAGCAAGGAGGAGAAATCAGAGATAAGCAAGGTGCCTTATGCATCGGTGGTTGGCAGTCTAATGTACGCTATGGTATGCACCAGACCAGACATTGCTCATGCGGTTGGTGTTGTGAGCCGATTTCTATCAAATCCTGGAAAGGAACATTGGACAGTAGTCAAATGAATACTCAGGTATCTTAGAGGTACTTCTAGTCATTGTTTATGTTTTGGTAATGATAAATCTGTATTAGAAGGATTTACAGATTCATATATGGCTGGCGACGTGGATACGAGAAAGTCGATATCCGGGTACCTAATAACATTTGCAGGGGGAGCTGTCTCATGGCAATCACGATTACAGAAGTGTATTGCCTTAAGTACCACAGAAGCAGAGTACATTGCAATCACTGAAGGTTGTAAGGAGATCCTGTGGATGAAAAGGTTCTTACAAGAATTGCATCAGAACCAAGAAAATTATGTTCTTTATTGCGACAGTCAGAGTGCAATTCACCTCAGCAAGAACTCAACTTTCCACTCAAGGTCCAAGCACATCGACATGAGATATCATTGGATTCGTGATGTGCTAGAAAATAAATTGCTACAAGTTGAGAAGATCCACACTAATGACAACGAAGTCCCTGACAAGAGAAAAGTTTGCTATCTGTAGAGAGATTGCAGGTGTGGAGGAGCCCTGTTCCACATGAGGTGGAGGGGGAGATTTGATGGTCCACCTCACTCCTCACGTGGGCGGCTAAGGGCGGCCAAGAACCCATTCAAAGAGGGCGGCCAAATGAAAAGTCATTAGTGTCGGCGCCGAAATTGCTGAGAAGAAGAAAGGTTTATATTAAAATATAAATTCTATATTTACGAAATTGCCCCTGTTTGAGTTCTATAAATAGAGTCTTACATTCATTCTTTAAATTCATCCTGAGAGATCAAAATTCTAGAGATCTAATCTGAGAGATCCAGAGAGCCTCAAAGAGAGTTTCTTTGAGAAGAAAAAGTGTGAGCCTCAAAGAGAGCTTCTTTGAGAAAAAAAAGTGTGAGCCAATTTGTGAAGTTTTACCCACAAATTGAAGATACATAGTTATTATATTTTTGTGAGAGATCCACCTAGGGGCGAAGTTTGTAATCTCATTTTATTATAGTGAAAGTCTTTAAGCGACCTACGGGTCCCGTGGATTTTACCTCTTTTTTAGAGGGTTTGACTTTTATGTGCAGATAAAAACAAATTGACAATTTTCACTCAAAATGAAATTTTCATGTCATATGAAAACAAATTTATGTTTTTCACTTAATCAGAATTTTGTGTGCTCAGATACACAAACTCCTAATTTCTATTCCGAATGGGACTTTCATGTACAAAAAATTCACAAGTTTCACCTCAAATGCAAGTTTTGTGTGCTTATATAAACAAATTGAAAATTTTCATCATAAATTTGACTTTCATGTTCTTATATTAGCAAATTCATAGTTTTTACCCCAACTGAGACTTCTATATGCTAATAAAAACTAATTGACAATTTTCATTAAAAATGAAATTTTCATGTGCTAACATAAACAATTTATGATTTTTACACTTAATCATATTTTCGTGTGCTTAGCGACATAAACTCGTCATTTTTATTCTTAATGAGACTTTCGTGTGCTAATTTAAAACAAATCACAATTTTCACCTCAAATGCAAGTTTCATGTGCTTATATAAATAAATCCAAAATTCTCAACCTAAATGGAACTTCATGTACTTATATAAGCAAATTCATAGTTTTTACCCCAAATGAGACTTCTATGCGCTACTAGAAACAAATTGACAATTTTCACTCAAAATGAAATTTTCATGTGCTAATATAAACAATTAATGATTTCTACATTTAATCAGAATTTCGTGTGCTGACGAATACAAACTCATAATTTTTATCCCGAATGAGATTTTCATGTACTAATATAAACAAATTCGCAAATTTCACCTCAAATGCAAGTTTTGAGTGCTTATATAAAGAAATTCAAAATTCTCACCTAAATGAGACTTTCATGTGCTTATAAAAGCAAATTCATAATTTTTACCCTAAATGAGACTTCTTTGTGCTAATAAAAACAAATTGACAATTTTCACTCAAAATGAAATTTTCATATGCTAATATAAATTAATTTATGATTTTTTTACTTAATCAGAATTTTGTGTGCATACATGCCCATACTCACAATTTTTATTCCGAATGAGACTTTCGTGTATTAATAAATAAATTCACAATTTTCACTTCAAATGCAAGTTTCGTGTGCTTATATAAACAAATTCAAAATTTTCACTCTAAATGGGTCTTTCATGTGCACAGGTACCATCAAAGGTTAAGTTTTTGGGATGGATAGTTGTCCATGGGAAAATCAATACGGGTGATATGTTGCAATTTTTTTTTCCAAATATGTGTTTATCCCTTTCATGATGCTATCTGTGTCGACGGGATGTGGAATACGTTGGACACTTATGTTGGAGTTGTCCCTTTTCCAGCGAGGTTTGGAGTAGGTGGTGCGCTCATTTCCCGGTGTGGATGATGTGGGCCACGCCATTAATATTTTACCCTTTATGAAAAATATTCCTTCTTTATGGAGAGACCATTGGAAGATTGTGTGCCTTGCGGTGTTATGGTTCTTATGGAAAGAAAGGAATAGGAGGGTGTTCGATGGTGTATTGTTTCCATCAGATAAGGTATGGGGAGTAATCTCATCTCCTTGCTTCCTTTTGGGTAGCAAATAACAAGTTGTGTAATGGGTTTGCTCTAAGCGATTGGCTTAGAGGCTGGGGCAATTTTGTGTAGATTGATTTGTGTTGTGGTTCAAGTTAGGGACCACCTTTTGTATAGCTTATTTACATACAGATTCATACATATATAGCATCTTATAGTTTCTTTTAAAAAAAAAAAACTAATTGACAATTTTCACTAAAAATGAAATTTTCACGTGCTTAATATATACAAATATATGATTTTTATACTTAATCAAAATTTCATGTGCTTAGATAAACAAACTCATAATTTTTATTCTGAATGAGACTTTCGTATACTAATATAAACAAATTCACAATTTTCACCTCAAATGCAACTTTCGTGTGCTTATATAAACAAATTCAAAATTCTCAGCCTAAATGAGACTTTCATGTGCGTATAAAAGCAAATTCATAGATTTTACCCCAAATGAGACTTCTATGCGTTAATATAAACAAATTGACAATTTTCACTTAAAATGAAATTTTCATGAGCAATATAAACAAATTTATTATTCTTACACTTAATCAGAATTTTGTGTGCTTTAGATACACAAACTCATAATTTTTATTTCAAATGAGACTTTTGTGTACTAATATAAACAAAGTCCCTATTTTCACCTCAAATGCAAGTTCCATGTGCTTATATAAACAAATTTAAATTTCTCACCCTAAATGGGACTTTCTTTTTTTTTTAACAGAAACTAATAATTATTATATAAATATGAATAAGAGAACAATACAGACAAAACTGTACAAACTAAAACAACAGACCAACTCATCCATGGTCCTAAACAGAAACAAAGTTGCCCCACCCTCTAAGCCAATCCCCTAGATCATAACCTTTTGATAGTTTGCTATTGGCTACCCAAAATGAAGCCAAAAGATGAGAATTCTCCCACACTTTAGCTGCTGAATACATCTCATCGTGGAACACACGTTTGTTTCGCTCCATCCATAAGGACCACAACACTGCCATACACACCACCCTCCAGTGATCTTTTCAAGAGGATTGAACACTATTCATGAAGGGAAAGATATTTATATCTTCCCCTCCAAATTCATCTTCACTCATAATAGGAAAGTGATAGCACCATCTACTCCAAACCTTGATGGCAAAGGGGCACCTCCCACAAATATGTCCCACAGACTCCAACTCCTGTCAACAAAAGTAGCACCAGTATGGGGACAAACACATGTATGGAGACCTTTTTGCATCATATCTCCCATATTCATCTTTCCATGGGGAGCAACCCATTCAAAGAATTTAACCTTTGATAGCACTTATGCTTTCCAAATAGAACTATGATGGGGAAAACAAGGGGCATTGGGTTCTTTAAGGATAGATGCATGGAAGGATTTGGTGGAGGGGGTCCCCTCTCGCCTTTCTTATTCACACTTGTTGCGGACGGACTGGCTAAACTGATAAATAGGGAGAGACAAGCCGGCAGAGTGAAGGGTTTCGTGATTGGGAGGAATAGATTAGAGGTCACACTTCTACAATATGTGGACGACACCTTTTTTTTTCTTGAAGGGGATGAAGGAAACATCAACAATGCTCTTAACATTCTCAAGCATTTTGGTGAGATGTTAGGCTTAAAGGTCAATATGGGGAAAAGTCAGTTGAGCGGTATAAACATGGATAAGGAGTTTGTTCTTAGCATTGCAGAAAGAGTGGGTTGCTCAATGGGAACATGGCCACTGAAATATTTGGGCTTTGCCTCTTGGGGGGAATCCTCTATTGTCAGCATTTTGGGAGCCGGTGTTGTCCAAGATCTCTAGCAGGTTAGAAGGTTGGAAACAAGCCTTCCTGTCTAAAGGAGGGAGCTTGGCGCTCACTAGATCGGTTCTCTCGGCCCTCCCTTCTTATTTCCTCGCTCTGTTCAGAATTCCAAGTGGGGTGGCTAAAAGGATCGAGAAGATGTTTAGATCTTTCTTGTGGGGAGGTGTTAGGGAGGGAAAGAAACTCAGCCTTGTTAGTTGGGATGTGATGTAGAGATCGGTGGAAAAAGGTGGCCTTGGAATTGGCAATATTTCTCATAGAAATGTTGCCTTGTGTTCGAAGTGGTTATGGAGATTTGGAAGTGAGAATCAGTCTTTACGAGCTCAGGTGATTGAGAGCAGATATGGCAGTGGGCTCAGTGTGTCTTTAGATGGATCTGAGAGTAGATTGTCTTTTCGAAGCCCGTGGAAGTTCATTTCCTCTTTGGTAGCGGATTTTATCAGCATGTTAAGTTCAGAGTGGGGGATGGGCGCACCTTCAAATTCTGGGAAGATAGATGGTTGGATTCTACCCCTCTTGCAACCTCATACGCAACACTTTATCACACATCTTCCTTTCATAACGAACCTATAGCCTCTTTCCTATCCAATCCACTTGGCATTGATACAAGACATTTGAGATGGAACCTTCACTTAGTTAGGGGCCTCTCAAGACGTGCAAAGAGACTTGACTCACCTTATGCCTAGACTTGAACCCATTCAATTAAGAGATGGCCCAGACTCTCTTAGCTGGTTACTTTGCTCTTCTGGCTCTTTCAACTATAAATCTCTCTTTGAAAATCTCATTGACAACCCTCCATTACCACCCTTACCCATAGCCTCTTTTGTTAGGAAAATGCATGTTCCTTCCAAGGTAAAGGTGTTTGGGTGGCTTGTCGCTCTTAACAAAGCTAACACATATGATGTCTTGCAAAGACGTCACCCCTCTATTTGTCTGTCCCCCCATGGTTGTATTTTGTGTTTGCAGGAGGAGGAATCGATCGAGCATTTATTGTTTAGGTGCAGATTTGCAAGAAGGATATGGGATCTATGGAGCGTTATTTCGGGTTACAAGCTGTTACCGCCTTGTAACATCTCAGATGGTATTTCTCTAAGCCATATCTCAGGTCTATGCAGGGGGGATAAAGAGGTTGGATTGATTGTTTCGTTTGCAACCATGTGGTCTCTTTGGTTGGAACGGAACAAAAGGATCTTCTCCAACATGGCCAGAGAGGAGGATACTCTTTGGGAGGACATCAGGCTAGTTGCCAGTTCATGGGTCTATGCATCTCCTTGGTCGAAAGGTTTCTCCATCTCAAGTTGGTTTACAAATTGGGGATCTTGCATGAGTTGAGGTTGGTTGTTCATTTGATATGGGTTCCTCCTTCAGGGGTTTTGGTTTTGGGTCCTATTGTTTTCCCCTTTGAGGTAGGTTCTGGAGTTTTGATTTTCTGAGGTGTCTGTGCCATGGCCCGGTGCCTTGTATGGTGTTTGTTGGGATGATGTTCTCATGGTCCTGTCGGTGTTGTGTGTTGCACCTCTGGTGCTTTTTTGTAATATTTTTGTTTCTCATAATTGATATATATCTATTAGTTTCTTCTCAAAAAAAAAAGTGTAAATCCCAGGACTGGGAAGAATCTTCCCAGTTCCTTATAAATTCAATAATGGGTTTATTATGGAAAGAGGATCGCTGGTAAAGGTTGGGGAAGAGTGTCTCGAAAGTGTCATTCCCACACCACAGATCCTCCCAAAATCGAATGGAGTCACCCTTCCCAAGTTTGAGTCTAATCAAGGGGAAAAAAATAGGATAAACTAAAGAAATAAATTTCCAAGGACTCCTAAATGTGGCTCTATTGGAGATCCCAACATCCCTTTGGTTATCTCGAAGCTCGTGCCAACTCAGAATGACTTTTCCCCACAAGTGATTTTTCTCCCTTGAGAACCTCCATAATCATTTTCCAACCAAAGCCTTATTTCTACAGAGTATATTGCCAACACCCAACCCTCCTTGTTCTGTTTTCCTCTAAACCGTACTCCAACTCACCAGATGAGACCCCTTCATTCTATCATGATTCTCCCACAAAAAGTCCCTCATCAACTTCTCGATTGGCTCCGCCACCTTCACTGGAATCCGAAAAATTGACAAGTAGTATGTTGGGAGTGCATCCAATACAAATTTAATTAATGTGAAGCTACCCCCTTTAGAGAGAAAACATATTTTCCACCCATCAAGCCTTCTCGCTACCTTAGATACAACAGGTTCCCAAAAGTCCATCTTGGAGGGATTACCTCCTAAGGGCATACCCAGATATTTCACAAGCCAAGAACTAATAGAGCACCCAATAAAATTCGCCATCTCCCCCAGCCAATCTTGACCTACATTAATACCAGCCAACTAACTCTTAGCCATGTTAATAACTAGGGGTGTTCACCAACCCGACCGACCCCGAACCTTTTGGGTTGGTTTTAGTTGGGTTAGATTGATTATTTGGGTTGGGTCATGGGTTGGGCCCATAGAAAACCGATTGACCAGACTGAACTAAGCGTAAGTGTCAAAACGAAACCCTAGACCTTGCCCCTTTCGTTAATTCGCATACTGCGACTACGTTTGTGAGTAGCGTGACCGATTGTGCTTCTTTCTTCTCGAAACCTATCTTGAAAGTTCGGCGATTCTGTTGCAATAGGTACTCTCTCTCTCGTTTTTTTTCTTTCTTCTTCTTCTTCTCGAAACCCCTTCCCTGTTTCAACGATTGTATTTTTCGCCTTTTCGATTTCTATCTTCTTCTTCTTCTTCTTCTTCGCTACTATTTCTGTGAACGCTTTTTTTTTCCCCCTTAATCTTCGACTTTTGTCTTCTTCGTCTCCTTCTTCTTCAACTTTTGTCTTATGTATTCTTCTTCTTCTTCTTTATTTGATATTCTGATCTTAGTATAATGAAATTCTAGGTGTCATTTGGAAAGGCGATAAGCTCAGTGAAGGTGTTTTGAAGGCTTCGATCCAAGGTAATTTCATTCTCTCTACTCTTTTTCTTGTGTTTCTCTAATTGATTAATTTTTTTTTGCTCTATTTGTTATCCTTCTTCTAATTTCTTTTGTTTCTTTTTTTTTCAGAAATTCAGATTATAGGTGAAGACTTATTGTAGGAGCTGGAATTAAAATTAATTTCAGCAGATTTTTGGAAAGGTATAATGGTTTGCATTGCTCAACTATTATGTGTGTTAAAATTCTTGAAGAATTCTTGTTTTCTTAATGATTAATATTCTGTAAATTTGCTTTCTTGGTGTAGGATTTGCTTAAATGGTTTCATTTTTTTTTTGTGTGGATGAAGTGTCTCAAAAACTTTTGGCTTTTTTTGCTAAACAAGCTGTATGTTTTTTTTGTTTGTTGCAAATAACAATTTTGGCTAGTTTATGACTGGTTGTGTTCAAAATTAGTGGGGATTTTTCTGTTAATGTCTACAAATTGGGAATGTTATTTGTTTCCTTTCAAAAAAAAAAAAATTGTATTATATTACAAATGTTTTTTTTTTCTTTTTTGTGTTTATTGCATTGGTTAGTGGGTGTGTATTTTTTTATTATGAACAATTGGTTTGTTTAAAGCTTGTCTATTTCTTTTATTTATCTATATTTTTGAATTATTATGTTAAGGAATGTCTTGTCTTGCAATTATCAATTGCATATTTTTTATTGTTTTAGGATACCATGGATTCTCCAAATGAAACCCCAATTCAAACACCTGAGACAGTTAATGCATCTGATGCTAGTTCTACTCCAAAAACTCAGGGTGCCGTAGAAACCATTACAATGAGTAGAAAAAGACCTTGTAGGTCGGCTTCCACTGTTTGGAATCATTTCACTAGAATTGAAGGTTCCAATCCAAAGAATCCTAAGTGTAGGTGTAACTATTGTAGTTGAGATTATGCTTGTGACACAAAAACATGTGGCACTAGTACCTTGTTGAATCATGTAAAACAGAAGTGTCCAAAATCCCCATTCAGGGAAGAAGATAAGAAACAAAAGGTTTTAAATTTTCAAAATCTGATGATAGTGGAAGTGGAAGTAATTTGTCTATTGTGGGGTTCAGTAAAGAGGCATGCAGAAAAACTTGTGCTAGGATGATTGTGATTGATGAGCTACAATTTAGAATTGTTGAGGGAGAAGGGTTCAGACACTTTGTTAGTGTTGCACAACCAAAATTTGATCCACCTTCTAGAGTGACAATGGCGAGGGATATTTTTCAATTATTCTTAGATGAGAAGAAGAGTTTGAAGAGTTCCCTAAAGAAAAACGCCCAGAGAGTGTGCCTTACTACTGATTGTTGGACATCATTACAAAACATGAATTACATGTGCTTGACTTGTCATTATGTTGATTGTGATTGGAAATTGCAAAAGAGAATTCTAAATTTTTGTCAAGTTCCAAATCATAAAGGGGAAACAATTGGTAAAGTAATCGAAAGTTGCCTAATTGATTGGGGAATTGATAAAGTTTTGACCATAACTGTTGTGATAATGCTAGTTCAAATGATACAACTATTGGTTACCTCAGAAGAAAGATTAATGGATGGAAAGGCTTTGCTCTGGATAGTGAGATTTTGCATATGAGGTGTTGTGCCCATATAATAAATCTTATTGTTAAAGAAGGTTTGAAGGACTTGCATGACTCAATAGCTAGTATTCGTAATGCTATAAGGTTTGTAAGATCATCACCATCAAGATTGCTCAAATTTAAAGCATGTGTGGAGCATGAAACGATCAAGTACAAAGGCCTCTTGATCTTAGATGTTTGTACTCGGTTCCATCTAAAGCTGGTACTCATAACTTCATATGGAAAGCTCATGTTTCATCTAAAGCCAAATTTTTAGGATGGACAATTGCACATAAAAAGCTAACCTGTGCAGATATGTTACAACGAAGATTTCAGCATTGGACCATCTCCCCTCATTGGTGCTGCTTGTGTAAAAAGGATGGAGAGTCAAGTAAGCATGTTACTGAATGTAACTACACGAAGTAGGTTTGGGGGAAATGGAACAGAGTCATGCGATGGGATCCACTACCAAATGAAACAGAGCTTTGGGATTTTACTGAGGGGGGAATTCCACTGGGAAAATCAAGGACTATTGGAAAGTCACTACTTTTGCAGTAGTTTGGACTATATGGAAGGAGAGGAATAATCAAATTTTTGAGGATAAGGCTAGAGTGTGGGAAGAGATTTGGGAGGATTTCTTCTTTTTGGCCTCATTGTGGGTTAGTGCAAGTAAACTAGCTAAAGGATTCAAATTGAGTGATTGGTTAAAGGGTTGGGGTCCAATTTTGGATTATATTTCTTCATAGAAAGAGGACATCTCGTCCATTACAAATTAGGATGTACATATTACACACTATTAATATAGAATATATTGTTTCTTGTCAAAAAAAATAAAAAATAAAATAAAATAAAATATTACTAAGCACGAATGACATGTTGCCCTTATTCTCTTCCTCTTCCTCGTCCTTGTCCCCTTCAATCTCTTCCATTTCTCACTTCTTTTTCCTTTAACCATTCCTTCACCTAGTGTCTTTGGTCTTCCACCTCTTCTTCTTCTCTGCATACTAGTGTTCATTTTTTGATCCTTTACTTTTACTTTTCATAAAGCACAACAAATTTGAGGTTTATAGGAATACACTATCAAAGATTTGTCATTTCATGATGATGAGTTAAGTAAAGATGAGTTTTGAGGTTTTGGTGATTCTAGAACATCTTTTGGTTTATGGTGAATTTCAAGTCTTTGCCAACATGAAATTTGATTTTGCCAAATTGAAACCAATATTTTCTTCATATTGTATAATCATTATGATTGTTGGCCACTCACCTTAATGGATATATCGCAACTATCGTTATTTCTCCTAAATATATAAATATATAGAATATATAATTACTAATCTATTATCTTATTGCAAGACTATGATACTTGGTTGTTAGGATCAAAATTGGAAATCTCAATGTACCTCACATGGACCTTAGGTGGAAGGTGCAAAGAAGGCCTTTGCAGTTAACAACAACTCAACCCTGGTTGCGTTGACTAGCACTTCTTGCACAGAATTATTATAGCAATACATAAGGTTCACTATTGTTGATAGTGAAAAAACTTAAACCAACGGTGGGTTGGTTCAGTGGTTGGGGGCAAGCGCCCCCAACCTAAGGTGGAAAGTTCGAATCTGGACTCATGCCACCCACCAATATGTTGGCCAACGGTTCTAAGGGTGTTTGTAGCCGTGCACCTGAGGGATTAGTAGGAAACCAAAGAATTTTGATACCCGTCGACCTCAAAAAAAAGATAGTGAAAAAACTTAAAGATATAAATAGGGATTCGCACCGACAAACCTGGTCAATGAAGTCTGGATTTGAAAGCCCCCAGCCTTTCTTCCGATATGCTTCACGAACTTCATCACATGAGTTGCAACAATCCTCATCTGACTGATAAAAACATGAAAGTTAGGTGCCACAAGAAAACATAATGTTAATGTTATTACTTATTAGAAAGCTTCAAATACTTAAAACAATAACTAAATTAATTTCAAAAATTTATCAATATAATTGTAAAGCATTGTTCACTTTTCCACGTAGGTTAAATTTTTTTAGTTAAGTTTAATTTTAGGCGCATATAAATCCAAACGCAAACAAATTGGCCGACAAATTAAGGCCTCTAAAAGTTATAAATCCAAACAGCTTAACTTTAAAATAATAAGCTCATCCTCTAAAGAAGTAGCCAATTGGATTCCAAGAATCCCAACACTTCTAATTTAGATGCATATTACAGCAATTGTAAATGTTTCCCCTGAAAAAGAAAAAAACATTTTAGATTAATAAATCGACTAAGAAATGTCTTTTATAAGTTAAAAAGTTTTTATACCTTTAACTTGTATGTCAACATAAGAAAATACAATATATGTATTCATTAGGCACATAGTACACATGAGCATTATTGTGTCATAAATCACATTCCAAAGCACTATACATTAATACTTTGATGTGCTATAATTATGCTAGTTTTAGCACCTTTCTAAATATTTATGAATAATTTTAAAATCTATGCAAAAATTCTCCAATCTTCTCTAAGTTGGAGAACTTTTTCAAAAGAATTCTCCACATTGAATTGGCTTTCCCTAAATTAATTCTTACTTGAAAGAGAGCGAACAACTCTTCAACCCAATCATAGTGGGTAATGGGGCTAATGCCAACTAGATGAAGTCAGATTTTCAAATCTTTGCTTTGTGTAAAGAGATCTTCACTCCCCTGGATCACCATAAACCCTAGTCAAGATGTTATCAATTATTAGTTTGGCAAGAGGGTTTTTGAGGAGCCTTGCTCTAATGTGATTTCTTCCTAATCACGTTCAAATCTATCTTGTGGATTATGTACGAAACTATTTCAGAGAGCTTAGGTTTGCCTGGGTGGCTGAGAAGTTGGTTTCCTCAAGCGTAGCTTTTCTTCCTTTTATATTTGTTCCCATAACAATTTTAATTTAATGTAATTCTACATGATTGTTTTCCTATAACACAAAAGAGCATATCTTTTAGTATCTTGCGTGTTTGAAAGGGTTAATTGCACACTTGTAGAGTGAAACCAAACCTCTTGAGGATGATTATTAGAGATTCGGATTACTAAATTATGATACATTTTTACTACTCTTCTTCTATATTCAATATAGAAAAGCTTCTTTTTAGGGGAATCCATTATTCCATCCAATATATTAATTTTCATCTGGACATCTCCTAGAAGAGATTATTGGTAACACACATCTCATTTGTCAGAAGCATCTCATAGTTGATTTTGTTTATATTGCAAATCCAATGTGATGAAATGCCTAAGTCAAATAATGATGCAATCATCATATAGGAAAAAAAACATAATAATATGAGCAAAAATACACAAACTAATAAGACCTTGCTAAATACCCATGTTGAGTCATCATTGAGATACAAAGGACTACATCAGTATTGTCAAGGCCACACCTAGGCAATAACTAGTTGATGCAGAGTACTCTCGGCGGAAGAATAGCACATGAAAGAAACAATAAAACTAGAATAAACTTTTATTCTATAAACTGAAAATTAGGAATAATGAACAATGAATCCTTATTTCCCTACACATATCCCTTATTTATAATATTAAATAACCCACTAATTGTAATTGTAATATAACTACATCACTATGCAATTGGACTCAATAACTACTAATATAAACAACTCTTTTAGACACTTTCTATTTTCTAACAAACAATGTTTAAAACAATTTTCTAATTAATAATTATCTCTTCATCATTCCCTCCTTGTTGGAAAGAATTCGTTCTCCAATTAGCACTGTCTTCTGAAGAATCGTCAAAATAAGGCAGAAGATGTCGCACATTAAAAACATCAGATGTGCGAAGATGGTTTCGCAACCGCAACCTATAAGCATTAGGATTGATCTTCTCAATCACCTTAAAAGGACCAACTTTGTGAGGGCCCAACTTGTTATAATCACCAGTAGGAAACCTGTCTTTAGTTAAAACGACCCAAACAAAATCACATTCCTCGAACTCAACATGACGTCTGCGTGTATCAGCTGCAACTTCATATTTAGAAGCAGATTGATGAAGATTTTCTCAACAGTAGTATGAATGTCATGGATATGCTTGAGAAAGTCTTCAGCTTTGCCATGAAAGCGATGTAAATCAGGAAGAGGAGCCAAATCAACTGCAGAACGAGGATTACTGCCATAAACAGCCTAAAAAGGACTGAAACCAGTACTTTGATTGATGGATCGATTAAAAGCAAACTCAGCTTGAAATAGAATACAATCCCAAGCAACGATATATGTCTTTAAAAAATAACTGAGCAACATTAACAGCATTTGTAGTCTTCTTACAAGCAACGAAATGAGCCATCTTGGAGAAACGATCAACTACAACGAAGATAGAATCCATACCACGTTGGGTGCGAGGCAATCTCAAAAGAAAATCCATACTGATATTAGTACAAGGCTGAGAAGGAATCAGCAGAGGCATGTAAAGGCCAGCATTGGTAGTATTCCCTTCTGAGACTTGACAAAGATGACAACACTCCACAAACATCTGAACATCTTTAAATAAATTGGTCAATAATAGGATTCAGAAATAAGCTGAAATGTTTGTCCCCACCAAAAATGTCCTTCATTATGAAAATCTTAGAGTGTCTTCAATCGAAGACTACAATCAGGAACACATAACTGCTTTCCTTTTAATAGGAATCCATCATGTAAAGAGAAATCTGAACGTTTCCCTGCCTTAACATCTTCCAGAATGACAGAAAAATATGGATCAGCAGCAAACAAATCACCAAATGTATCAAAACCAAGAACCTACGATCGCATAGTGGTGAGAAGTGACACTCGTCGACTGAGGGCAACAGCTACACGGTTTTGAGAACCACTTTTGTGTTTAAGTACAAAAGTGAAATCTTGGAGATAATTAGCCCGTCGAAGTTGGCAAGCATTATATTTGTCTCGACTCCCAATATATTTCAAAGCATCATGATCAGCGCTGAGGACAAACTCAGAGTGAATCAAGTAATGCCTCCAATGCTTGAGTGTCTTTGAAGCATCTGTGAACTTCGAAAGGCAAAGAAAGCATTGGAGCAGTGATTAATTTTTCTTTTAATTTTGAGAACTATCATCTGCTGCAACAGTCCATGTAAATTTGTCAGCCTTCATACAATCTGTGATGGGCGTTGCAATGATGCTAAAATGTGGTGTAAATCTCCTGAAAAAGATGCAAATCCATGAAAGCTCCTGACATCCTATAGAGTAGTTGGATGAGTCATTTGCTTGATAGCTTCTACTTTACACTCATCTACTGCAATACCACTGGCAGAAACAATATAACCAAGAAATAAAACCCGATCAGTGCAAAACATACACTTCTCGGATGTTGCATATCTGAGCGTAGAACCGAAAGAACCTCCCGCAGGTGTTGCAGATGAGATGGCAAATCTTTATTGTAAATAAAGATATCATCAAAATACACAACAACGCAATGACCAATGAATGGTTTAAACACTTGATTCATCACTCTCATAAATGAATGGCTGCATTGGATAACCCAAAAGGCATTACCAACCACTCATACAAGCCATCACGAGTCTTAAGAGCAGTTTTCCATTCATCCCCAATTCAAATCCTGATTTGATGATAACCACTCTTGAGATCCAATTTGCTAAACACTGTCGCACCATGCAACTGATTCAATAAATCATCCAGGCAAGGTATAGGAAATCCGTATTTTACTGTGATTTTATTTATTGCTTGACTATCTATACACATACCTCATGTACCATCTTTCTTTGGGGTCAGAAGAGCAGGGACAGTGCAAGGACTGAGACTTTCCCTAATATGCCCTTTAGCGAGTAGCTCCTCAACTTGACGTTGCAACTCATCATGCTCCCTAGGGCTCATGCGGTAATGAGGTTGATTCGAAAGAGTAGAACCTGGAACCAAATCTATTTGATGTTGTATATCACGCAGGGGAGGAAGCCCAGACAGTAAATCAGTAGGAAAAACATCTCCGGATTCTTTTAAAAGAACTTGAACACAATCAGGAATAGTAGGAGTAGAACTTGCACATTGACCCATCAACAAGTACACAACATCGGAGTTAGTCGTCTCACTAACAAATTGATTCATAGACAAAAGAGCAGATGATTCACCCGACGTTGGTTAAGGAGGCACATCCTTGTTGGGCATAAGGACAATATGGACAGAACCTACCATGAAACTCTAAGTGTTCTTTCAGCCATCATGGGTGACACCCCTATCAAATTGTCATGGTCTCCCCAACAGGAGATGTGACATACATCCATACCCACAACATCGCACCAGACTTTGTCCTAATACCTAGAAACAATAGAAAAATTAACTAGGCATTGCTTAGAAATGGTTGCCTCACTGCCTTTATTCAGCCATGATAGTTCGTAAGGTTGAAGATGTTTCTCAGTAGGGAGCTTTAGTTTCTTAACTGCTTCTTTAGAGGCAACATTTTCGCAACTGCCTGAGTCAATTATAAGCTTGCACACCTTGCCTCCAATAGTGTAAGTGGAATGAAAAATATTGGTACGCAACCAAGCATCACCCTCATCATCTTTTGAAGCAAAGCATAGCCTGCGAACTACTAAATGTTCTCCTAGATCACCATAAACCACCTCTTCCTCACTACCTTCAGCACTTCCATCAAATGACTGCCTCATCATGGTCATTAGACTGTTCATCATTTGGCTCAATAAGAAGGTTCTTTCCAGGACGGTTTCCTTTTCGACAATTAGAAGCAATGCGGTCATCCTCACTACAGCAAAAACACTTGGTTGTTGGCTTATTTCCTTGACCTGAGACTGATTGGTTCATTGGTTTAGGCGTTGGCATATTAGGGGTACGACCACTAGGCTTTCCATCTATGGCCACAGAAACCCCACCCCTTCAAGTTTGTTGTTGTTCCAAACTAAGTGCCTTTTGATGGGCTTCTGAAACCGACCATGGATCAAATAAATTAAGAGCATCTTGGAAATTTTGCCTCATACCTCCAATATATCGAGAAACTAATTGGTCTTCAGTTTCTACTACTGCACGAGCAACAAGTTGATGAAACTCTTTTGTATATTCATCAATAGACTTTGACCCTTGTTTCAGATTCTGAGGACGCTGGAACAAATCATGAGCGTATTTGTATGGTAGAAAAGCAGCTCACATGTGTTTCTTCAATTTTTCCCAAGATTCAATTTTTGCTTTACCTAGTCTATTGCGAGTAGATTTGAGTTGTTGCCACCAAGCTACTGCTCTAGATATGAATCTTGTAGCTACGAGAGGCAGGCATTTCTGCCCTGGTACTTCTTTGAAGTCTAGTATCTCTTCAACTATAAATATCCAATCCACGAGTTCATCGGGTTGGAGATCACCATGAAACTCAGGAATGTCAAGTTTTAATCCTAATTCCCACCTTCTTGAATCACGTGGTCGTTGTGGAATATGAACACCCCTTTGATTAGCGAACGAGTTTTCAATTTCTTCCTCATCCCAATAATCTCCCACAATTGGAGATATGGAATGTTGGCGCTCTTGGCGTTGCTGTTGTCACAACAACGTTGTCATTTGATCAGTGAGGGTCGCAACCTATTGTTGCAGTTCGGTCAATCTATCCTAATCTCTTATATCGTTTCCATGAACTCTAGGTGCGGAATCATTACGTGGTCGTCTTCCACGCAGCATGATTGTGAACGTCACTAAGCTCTGATACCAAACTAATGCAACGTACTCTTAGCGGAAGAATAGCACACGAAAGCACCAGCAAAACTAGAATAAATTTTTTTTCTATAAACTGAAAATTAGGAATAATGAACAATGACTCCTTATTTCCCTACACCTATCCCCAATTTATAATATTAAATAACCCTCTAATTGTAATTGTAATATAACTCCATCCCTATGTAATTGTGTTGTGGAGAAGGGCAAAATCTGTGAAATTTATTTCCTTTAAGGAAAGATGATAATTTTAGTAGCTGTTTTATTTAGCAGTTATTAAAATTGTAATTATAGCTATATGTGTGCATAGCCCTGTATGTCTATATGTATATAGTGTCCCTCCATTAAGACATCATCAAGAATAAGAAAATATTCCCTCTCTTTTCCAGTGGATGTAGGCCTTAGAGCCGAACAACGTTACATCTTTGTGTCTTTCATTATTTCATTTTTACAACATGGTATTAGAGCTTTAGACTCGTACAACTGGGAGTACGTTTTTCGGCCTTCATCGCCGAAATCTTCTGTGCCGGCCTTCATTGCCGAATCTTTGTGGTTGGTTTTCATCACCATCACTGTGTCCGACTTACATCAGTCGAAACCCTCTATCTTTTGTCGACGTTGTTGCACACCATCTCACCATCGTTGCTCTGATTCGTGCGACTGGTTCGCATCTCACCATCGTCGCAATGATTCGTGCGACTGATTCGTCGACACTGTTGCACACCTTCTCACCCTCGTCGCTCTGATTCGTGTGACTGGTTCACATCTCACCATCGTCGCTCTGATTCGTGCGACTGATTCGTCGACGTTGTTGCACACCTTTTTTCCATCGTCGCGATTGGTTCGTCTTCTTCCAGATCTCTTCTTCATCGGCGGTTTCATCTTCGTCGACGGCTCCTGGTGCGTCTTCTTCGTCGGCGATTTCATCTTCGTCTCATCTTCTTCAGCTAACATCGCCTTATATTTGCATCGTCTTCTTCGTCTTCGTCTGAAATTTTTTTATTTTCTTTTTCTTTTTCTTTTTTGAGTTTGTAACCTATAAAAAAATAAAATAAAATAAATAAATAAAAAATGTCAATTACTTCCGAAACGGTGCAGACTAAAGAAGCAGTTGACAAAACGGAGAAAGGAGAACTACCAAACATTCAGGCAGCATACAGACTTGATGGAAAGAATTATTTGAAGTGGTCTCAGCTGGTGCGTACTTTTCTGAAGGGCAAAGGAAAATTGAGTCATCTTTTGGGCACTGGACCTACACCTGGAGATCCTAAGTTTATAGCGTGGGATAACGAAGATACTTCTATAATGGTGTGGCTATGGAATTCAATGACGTCAAACATTAGTGATACATGCATGTTTCCAACTACCGCCAAAGACATTTGGGATGCCGTTCATCTGACATACTCTAAGGCCCATGATGCAGCCCAAGTGTATAAGATCAAAGTGAAAGTTGGAACAACAAAACAAGGCAACATGACGATCACCGCATATGCCAATGTATTGAAGAATCTCTGGCAGGAACTTAACCATTATAGGTGTATTGAGACTAAATGCCCTGCAGATGCTGTAGTTTTAAAGAACTATATTGAGAAGGATCGGGTCTATGACTTCTTGGCTGGACTTAATGCAGAGTTTGATCAAGTGAGAGTTCAAACTCTCAGCAAAGAGTTGCCAACTCTGAATGAGACTATCTCAGTTATCCAGACTGAAGAAAGCAGAAGAAGTGTTATGCTCACACCTCAGAAGATGGAAGGCTCAGCTATGGTTGCCAATCGGGGAAATGATCAGAAGACACACACTCCGCGCGCTGAATCATCAAAGGTCCCAAATCGAGACAATAGGGACAATCTATGGTGCACTTATTGTCAGAATACTAGACATACCAGGGAGAAGTGTTGGAAACTTCATGGCAAGCCTTCAACTTCCAAAAAAGAATGGGGCTACAAAGGAGGACAACAGAAGACCAATGGACAAGCACATCTGTCTACTGAACAAACAGTTGCAGACTCCTCGGTGCCAGAAGGATTCAGCCAAGACGACATTGAAAGACTGAAATCTTTGCTTGGCACACTGGACAAACCCTCAGGTACCTGTTAGCCCATTCAGGTAACTTTCCTATTTCTATTGGCTTTAACGTCTCGGATAAGTTTTTTGCTAACTCTTGGGTTATAGATTCTGGTGCTACTAATCACATGACCAATTCCCCCAATATATTTCATACCTACAACCCCTGTCCTAGTAGTCGGAGAATAGCCACAGCTGATGGATCCTTAACCACAGTTGCTTGTATAGGTGATGTTCACGTCAACCTCACCCTTACACTCATAAATGTTCTTCATGTTCCTAAACTATCTACTAATCTTATCTCTATTAAAAAACTGACCCATGATCTGAGTTGTAATGTAACCTTTTTCCCTACTTACTGTGCATTTTAGGACCAAGACTTGGGGACGATGATTGGACGTGCTAAGGAACAAGACGGGTTGTATTGCCTTGAGACACCAGTACATCCTACCAAGAGTACCACTTCATTTCTCTCCGAGCACAAATTTTCCAATAAAGAAAAGCTATGGCTTCATCATCGCTGTCTTGGCCATCCTTCTTTTCGAACCCTTAAAATCATGTTTCCTTTTTTGTTTAAGTCTCTCAATGTTGAAGATTTTCGTTGCGAAGTGTGTGAACTTGCAAAACACAAGTGTATATCTCTTCCACTTAGTAATGAAAGAAGTTCAAATCCTTTTGATCTCATTCATAGTGATATTTGGGGTCCCTCTTCAATACCTAATCTTTCTGGAGTGTGATGGTTTGTGTCCTTCATTGATGATTGTACTAGAGTCTCGTGGATATTCTTACTGAAACAAAAATCCGATGTGAGCTTTGTTCTTCCTACCTTCCATAACATGATACACACCCAGTTTGGTGCTAAAATCAAGAGATTTCGATTTGACAATGCTAGAGACTATTTTAATCAAACATTTACCAATTACTTCCAAAACGAGGGGATCCTTCATGAATCATCTTGTGTTCACACCCCACAACAAAATGGAGTTGCTAAAAGAAAAAACGGCCACCTGCTTGATACAACCCGAGCCTTTTTATTTCAGAATACTATGCCTAAGTCCTATTGGGGGGAAGTTGTCCTTACTGCAACACACCTTATTAACCGCATACCATCCCGGACCCTTGGTTTCAAAAGTCCTATAGAAAAGCTATGTCAATTTTACCCAAAGCTCAAAATCTCCAATAATCTTATACCTAAGATATTTGGGTGTGTATCATTTGTCCATGTTCACCAACCCAACAGGGGGAAGTTGGACGCCAGAGCTCTCAAGTGTGTTTTTGTCGGATACTCTTCCACCCAAAAGGGATATAAATGTTATCATCCGCCATCAAAGAAATTTTGTCTCTGCCGATGTCACTTTCTGTGAATCTGAGCCCTATTTTTCCGCTCCTCTTCCGGTGGAGAGTGTCATCATGGAAGACAAGGATCGGAACTCCCTTGATAAACCTTTTGATCTTTTTAGCCCTTTTAACCTCCAACAAACCAAACCCGAATCTCCTCCATCCTCTGTACCCAATGATGAACCTAAGGATCGGATGACTGGACAAATGTACTCAAGGAAGAAAGCTGCAGCTCCTGAACCGATGCAGGTTCAAGAATCTGAACCAATCCCTGAAAATGAGGTAACAAATCCTGAACCCTCCTTACAAATTTCATTAGTTCCTGAAACTAACAATGACCTCTTAGCCTCTGAACCTAACAATGATCTTCCAATTGCCATTAGAAAGGGAACAAGGGAATGCACTAAACATCCCTTGTATCCACTATCTCATGTTGTATCCTTCGAGAAGTTATCACCAACCCATAAGAGTTTCCTTACCAACCTGAACAACATCCAGACTCCTACATCATTATCCGAGGCTTTATCTAATACAAATTAGAAACAAGCTATGAATGTGGAAATGGAAGCCCTGGAGAAAAATACAACATGGGAGTTGGTAGACTTGCCTCCAGGAAAGAAACCTGTGGGATGCAAATGGGTTTATACAGTAAAATACAAAGCAAATGGGTCCCTAGAGCGCTACGAGGCAAGATTAGTAGCCAAAGGATATACTCAGACATATGGCAAGAGACATTTGCTCCGGTTGCAAAAATGAATACTGTGAGACTTCTTTTGTCATTGGCAACTAATTATAACTGGGATCTGCAACAATTTGATGTAAAGAACGCATTTTTACATGGGGATTTGGAAAAAGAAATCTATATGGAAGTGCCTCCAGGATTTGGCACCACTGATAAAGTGTGTAAATTGAAAAAGGCCTTGTATGGACTTAAACAGTCTCCGAGGGCATGGTTTGGTCGGTTTGCCAAAGTAATGACAAATATGGGATATAGACAAAGCCAAGGAGATCACACTCTGTTTATTAAGCACTCAACTTCAGGGAGAGTTACAGCTCTAATAGTGTATGTTGATGACATCATCATGACAGGAAACAATGAGAACGAGAGACAAAATGTGAAGCAGTGTTTGACCGAGGAATTTGAGATCAAGGAACTAGAGAGATTGAAATACTTCCTAGGGATTGAAGTGGCACACTCTAAACAAGGAATCTTTATTTCTCAACAGAAGTACATTACAGACCTTCTTAAAGAAACAATGAAGTTAGCATGCAAACCAATGAATACTCCTATTAATCTTAATCACAAGCTTGGAGAAGTTGAAGAAGCGCTGACTATTAATAAGGAGATGTATCAAAGACTAGTAGGAAGACTCATCTATCTCTCTCACACAAGACCTGATATTGCATATGCAGTAAGTGTAATAAGTCAGTTCATGCACAACCCTAAAGATATTCATTTGCAAGTAGCTAATCGCGTTTTGCAGTATCTTAAAGGGACTCCAGGACAGGGTATCTTATTTAAACGACATACAGGAGTAGTTCTTGAAGCATATACTGATTCAGACTATGTTGGTTCAGTAGTTGACAGAAGATCAACTACTGGATATTGTACGTTTCTTGGTGGGAATTTGGTGACATGGCGAAGCTAAAAGCAAAATGTAGTGGCTAGATCTAGTGCTGAAGCAGAATTCCGAGCAATGGCACAAGGGGTTTCTGAGCTATTATGGTTGCAGATAATTTTGACAGATTTGAAGAAACACTGGGATGGCCCTATGAGACTCTATTGTGACAATAAATCTGCAATTAGGATTGCCCATAACCCAGTTCAACATGATCGAACCAAGCATATAGAGATTGATAAACACTTCATTAAAGAGAAGCTTGATAGTGGGTTGATCTGTACTCTATATGTGTCTACCAATAATCAGCTCGCCGATGTGCTCACTAAAGGGTTAAACCATACTGCATTTCAAGCAAATGTGTCCAAGCTGGGAATGGTAAACCTTTATTCACCAGCTTGAGGGGGAGTGTTGTGGAGAAGAGCAAAATCTGTGGGATTTATTTCTTTTAAGAAAAGATGATAATTTTAGTAGTTGTTTTATTTAGTAGTTACTACAATTGTAATTATAGCTATATGTGTGCATAGCCTTGTATGTCTATATATATATGGTGTCCCTCCATTAAGACATCATCAAGAATAAGAAAATATTCCCTCTCTTCTCTCGTGGACGTAGGCGTTAGAGCCGTACCACGTTACATCTATGCGTCTTTCATTATTTTATTTTTACAACAAATTGGACTCGATAACTACTAATATAAACAACTATTTTAGACACTTTCTATTTTCTAACAAATAACATTTAAAATAATTTTTTTATTTTTTTAATTAATAAATATCTTTTCATCACTAGTCCATTGCCTAGGTTATTCGCAACTAAATTACCTAGGCTTATACTTAAGGTAAGTAGTGGGGCTCTTTAAAAATTATATAAAAGTTTAAGGGGGCTAGTGTAAAGCATAAGGTTCTTTTTTTCTTCATATTGTAAATTATATAGTTTAAATATTAGTATGATGTTACACTTTCACTATATGCCCACTTGTCTTACTTTTTAGTATGCTATTCTAGTTTTTAATTTGATTGAAAGCCTTGGCACAACAATAAGAGTTATCGCCATGTGACACGGTGGTCATGGGTTTTAGTTGTGGAAACAACCTCCCATAATGCAAGATAAGGCTACATACAACGGACCCAAAGTGGTCTGACCACCCCTCCACGGACCTCGCATAGGTGGGGGCTTTGTGCATCGGGTAGCCTTTTTTGTGATTTTTAATTTGTGAATACAAAATTGAATAGTGTAAAATATAATCCAATCTTACAATATATTTTCTCTTCTCAAAAAAACAGTAAAATGTAATCCAATCTTTTTTTTTACACAAGATATGATCATGGAGTATGTATCTATACTATTTATAAAGTCAAAGCTCCTTAACTCACTAGATTTGACTTCTAATTAATTATTTACAACGAGCTATAAGTAAATATTATTTGTAATTCCTAGGCGTTGCTTCTCCTTGATGGGGCTAATCACCTAGGCATTGTTTTGATGCCTTGGCAACATTGGACTAAATGGAAAAGAGGAAACTTATGTGATTGAATTTTTATTTTTTATTTTTGAAATGAAACTAGATAATAATAAATAATAATGATCAATACAATGTACAAGGATGAACCCAAAGAGAAAGGGACATACGGATAACTCCCACAAGCCCCTTAAGCAAATACAATGTTATCCCACCCTCTAATCCAATCACTTATAGAATAACCCTTGGATAATTTGCTATTTGCAATCCAAAAAGAGGCAAGGAGATGAGAACTCGACCAAAAACTCACCTATTTCTTTCTTTGCACACCGCAAGGCAGATCACCTTCCAATGATCGTGCCATCCATGACGAATTGAAATTTTGAAGATAGTATCTTGGTTTTCTTGATGAATAGAATGGTGAATGTCATGTCCATCTACGTTTCATTGTTGAGTTTTTCCTATCCATATTAAATATAAAAAGTGATGAAACAAAAAGATCTTCACACCTTTCCAATGATGTTCAATAGATACCATATTCATTACATGAGTTTTTCTTGACAAATAGACTTATGATGAACATCACGTCCATCTAGGTTTTATTTTGTTAAATGTAGTCCATTCAATATTGAAAAAAAGGAACTCATTACAAACCAAAAAAAGAAAAAGAAAAAAAGGAACTCATCAAAGGAAAAGTGATCATTACACCACCACAACTACACAACATTTTTACACACTCATTTCATTGCGTGAGATTGAAATTAATTTTATGTCAAACGACTCGTAGTTGCAAGATCGTGGAAATGGCAAAAGAATAGATGAATTTTGGGGAGAAGGAAAATAGCTTCATAAACTATAGTTGTTCAACATAACACAATAAAAGCCTCTTTTCCAACTAATCTAAATTTCTTTTGACTCAACTAAAGTCAACAAAGTCAAGCCTTTTCCTAACAACATAAAGTCAGGGACATGAATCCTGTTTATAAAGGGTTGAGTTAACAGTTATATTACAAGCAACTATATTAAAAGTATTCTCACCGCAAGCTTAAATTAATGATTTTATGATGATCCTAAAAGAACAAAGTGATAATGAAACCTACAAAAACATCGTTGGAGAAAGTTGTCAATTTAACATCTCCCTAGATTCTAACTCATATCAAAAGTGTGCCCTCTGTGCCAAATTGAAACTCTTCATGTAGCTGAAATGCTAGATTTCAAAATCGTTTTTTTCAGCAAAGGTAAGAAACTATTAAAAGTTATGAACTAAGAAATTCCTAACTATGGACATAGATTACACACTATAAACTCAAGCATAGCCCTAATGCTCTCATATGCTACCATATACTCATCACTAATTGTCTATGTATAATCAAGGATCGAAAATTCGATTTCGACTTGACTTCGGTCACTTGAAAATTAGAATTAATTCGGAAAAGTTTAATTCGACATGGAAAATTTTTTGTAAAAATTCACTAAATTAGAGAAGTTTATATGCTTAAATATCTAGATTTATTGCAGTATAAGCTAAAAACTAATATAAATACACATTTTTAATACATAAAAATACCAATAAGCGACCTAACAAAATCAATCTTGTTAAGTGAGTTGATGAATTTTAAATGGTGGCTTTTGGTCTTAATTCCTTTTCTTTGTTTTGATATTTAATTTTGTGGTGGCTTGCTTCTCGACCATATACTTTGTTAGTTTGAATTCCAACATGCTTAATTTATTAGTTTATTATTTAAATGTATTATTTTTTAATCTTGTTTTATAAGAGTTATCTAAAAGAAGATGGCTTTGAAAACTCTTTTAATTGATTTTTAAGTTTTTCTCTTATTTCAACTTTATTTATTTATTTATTTATTTGCTTCTTTTCTTCTCTTTTTGGTCAAACATATCTCATAAACTACATAATTTGCTAGCTTGTTAAATTATTTTTTAAAATTTATATTGCTATGTTAGTTGATGAAGTTGAACATAATACATAATTATTTGCATTTCTTTGTTTTCTATGGATGAAATAAAAATTTTTTACTTCTCTGTCGAATTTTGTCAAATTTTATCAAATTTTTTGTCGAATTTTTGAATTGAAAAATATAAATTTTATCAAAGTTTATCGAATTTTGTCGAATTTCTCGAATTTTATCGAATTATTTCGGCGAATTTTTGCATTTTTTATTTTACATCCACTTCGCACTTCAGTGGTAAAAAAAGGTAAATAATTCATGGAAGTTCGCCGAATTTTGGGAAATTTTTGAACCATGTGTATAATAAGTGCACACACACACACACCAACGAAAAGTCATTTTTTTAGTGCCTAGAAAAAGGTACTCAAATGTTAGAAACGAAGGCATACCGCTTCTGCTCCATAACATGAACCGCAGTATGTCTCATTGTGTTCAAGCCTACCACCATGTCTTTGTAAAGGCTTTTCTATCTGCAAAAAAGTGACGAAGAACAAATGAACTAACAATTAAAGGAGGATCTTGAATGGGAACTTGTAGAGCAACATTTACAGAAAACATGATGCAAAAGGCAACAACAACAAAATTCACTAAAGAGACAACTAGACACACTTGCAATTCTTATGCACTTAAAAGGTTCACAACAAAATGAAAAATTATAATTTATAATGGAAGGCAGAAAAAGGTGTTAGGTAACCCTAATGGACATATAAAGCCTAATTTTCTTAGGTATTCTATATATGCAATTAGGTCTCCATCAAAAAACAACACAATCGACATAGGACCAACCTAAGTCAGACCATTAGACATAATGCGAATCCAAGCCAAGTATTTTCAAAATCAAGACTGAGGCATATATGAAGGAAAAGCAATTGCCAAACCCAAGAACAAGCCAAAGGAAAGTCACATGGCTCAAGGCATACAAACATGCTTTACCAACCTGATGACAATGAATAAGTTTCTAAGGAGAGCTTGCCAATGGGATAAACTAAATTTGGCATCCTTTCGACTCCATTAGAAATGGAAATATATGCTTATATGTCTTTACGGAGCTTGATACCTTATTTTTCTCTTCTTATTTTCTTTGTGTTGGGAGAGAGAAGGGAAGGGGAGGGGAGGGGGGGGGGGGGGGGGGGGGGGGGGAGATAGAAGTAATTTTTAAATGTCATCAACCTGTTAGAAAGATTCTAATAATTAAAGAATGTCTTATACAGAATTTCCTAGGAAATGATATCTAAACTATTATAATGCCAAAAGTGGGAGAATTCATTGTGTGCTCACTTTTCACATGAATGGGAATGTTGATAGAAGTAGTTTTTAAATGTCATCAACCTGTTAGAAAGATTCTAATAATTAAGGAATGTCTTATACAGAATTTCCTAGGAAATGATATCTAAACTATTATAATGCCAAAAGTGGGAGAATTCATTGTGTGCTCACTTTTCACATTCTTCCAAAACTACCAATAAAAACATTATTGTTGGTTTTTAATTTTAAAATATAATTTCACTGATGTAAAGGACAACTAAAAATTTAATACTCTAATATGTTTCCCCACTACTCAACCCAAATTTTTAACTTTTGTTTTTTGATATTCTTCCAAATTTTCCATTTTCAGTTAAAACTTTTTACTTTTCAATACCCTTATTCCATTTTTAATAGCAAAAGACAATCTTGATCTGTTACTTCTATTAAAAGATGACTCTCTTTCAAAATAATATAGTAATAACAATAACAACTAATAAATAAAAAAGTAGGGTGCAACTTACGCGTACACACACTAGATTGTATAATGAGACATATTGACATCTTAGATAAAGAGGATTTATAGCATTTTGTTGTTCCATAAACCATTTTTTCCATAGTTTCCTATATATCACCAAAGCTCATTTGCAACTGAGATAAAATGGTTTATATCCAAACTGAATCAAATTTTTTATTGATGCCCCAGTGCCAATATTATGGCAGAGTAGTTCATCATCCAACAGTAAGTGAAACGAAGCATTTGCATCAGAAAAAAATATTCTTCTTCTATGATTCTCTCCATGTTATTCACCTAACAATACAATGATATTTTATTAGTTTGATGATAAAACATACATAGAAGAACTCTCAATTACTCAATGTTGTCAAGGCGCCAAGGCAATTGATCTCATCTAGGTGAGGCCTAGGCATTGCAAATAATATTTATTTATAGCTCTCTAAGTAAATATTTAATTAGTTTTTCACATACAAAACTTATATATATAATTACATACATGCTTCATAATGTAGAGGTGTCTTGTGTAAAAAAAAAAAAGATTTAAAGATATTTTACAATATTCTATCTTGTGTCCACAAATTAAAAATAGAAAAAAAAAATTTAAATATAAGACCAGTTGGAATACAATGTAAGTATAACAAATTAAAGAGTCATATTTGATGTGATATTTATGATAAAAACAAATTTGCAGCAATATAACAATAATAAAATGGAAAACCAGAACTAAAAAATAGGAAAAAAGACAAAAAATAACTTCCGTAATGAAAATTTAAGTATAACACCAGAATCGAAAATTATGCCAATGTTGAAGCTATGCAATCATACAAGTAACAAATGAAGAAAAAAAGAATAGTACGCTTTATACATTTATATTAACCTCCTTAAACTTTTTTACAATTCTCAAAGAGCCTCATTGTCAGCCTTAAGTATGGCCTAGGTGATGGACTAGTCGTAGCCTTGACAACACTGCAATTACTAGAAAGGAACGCCATCTAACCATGTCCAAGATGTTTTTTTAAGTAAGATACACAATCAAGGATCGAAAATTCGATTTCGACTTGACTTTGGTCACTTGAAAATTGGAATTAATTCGGAGAAGTTTAATTCGACATAGAGAATTTTTGTAAAAATTCGCTAAATTAAAGAAGTTCAGAGAATTTTTGTATATATGCTTAAATATCTAGATTTATTGTAGTATAAGCTAAAAGCTAATATAAGTAAACACTTTTAATACATAAAAATACCAATAAGTGACCTCACAAAATCAATCTTGTTAAGTGGGTTGATGAATTTGAAATGGTAGCTTTTGGTCTTAATTCCTTTTCTTTGTTTTGATATTTAATTTTGTGATGGCTTGCTTCTCAACCATATACTTTACTAGCTTGAATTCCATCATGCTTAATTTATTAGTTTATTATTTAAATGTATTTTTTTAATCTCGTTTATAAGAGTTAACTAAAAGAAGATAGCTTTGAGAACTATTTTAATTTATTTTTAAGTTTTTATCTTATTTCAACTTTATTTTTTTATTTTTATTTATTTTTGCTTCTTTTGCTCTCTTTTTGGTAAAGGATATCCCATAAACTACATAATTTGTGAGCTTGTTAAATTATTTTTTAAAATTTATATTGCTATATTGGTTGATGAAGTTGAAAATAATACATAATTATTAGTATTTTTTTGTTTTCTATTAATGAAATAACATTTTTTTACTTCTCTGTTGAATTTTTGCATTCTTGAATTGAAAAATAGAAATTTTATCGAAGTTTATTGAATTTTGTTGAGTTTTTCGAATTTTATTGAATTATTTTGGCCAATTTTTTCATTTTTTATTTTACATCCACTTCGCACTTCGATGGTAAAAAAAAAGGAAAATAATTCCTGGAAGTTCGTCGAATTTCGGGGAATTTTTTAACCATGTACACAATTAATGGATTATATTAACTCAAGAATGTAATCATTTACCTTAGGTGCACCAATTCCATCCTGCCTAACCTCAATTACGTTGTCATGAGAATCTATCCTTTTCTTGATTATATCATGTCTCTGCAAGTAAAATAAACAATCCATATGCAATCAATTTGAAAAATACGATTGGGTAAGATTTGTAATGCATTCTCTTTTCATACATACTACATCAAGATGTTCCACTCCACTGATATCCATAGCATCAAGACTAAGCATGGAACATTGAAGAGCCGGAAAAGTGACATCAAACTGCAATATCAAATACAAGAAGAAACGGATATGAACTGCTCAATAAAATAAATTGATGAGCGGCTTAATCAATATTGAAGATCTAATGCGCAAGTGAATACTTCATCAAAGAATGGCATCCACAGATAAATCCATTTTGACATAAAAAACAAAAAAGTGAAAAGATTCTAGACGCCAGGTTCCTTTAAGCTATGCAAATAGCCGTCTCCTTTTATAACAATTTGTCGTGTCAGATACATGTCCTACATATGTCGCACCACATGGCACTACACTTTGAAGTATTGGCAGGAATTGTTATTACTATTAGTTTTTGGGTCTATAGGGATTAGTGTGTTGACCAACTATAAAAGCAGTCATGTCTTTTGTTATGCAATTGCAGTTAACAGGATATTGAAGATTCTAATACTTGGACATTGCAGCAGTAAAAAAAGCAAGCTATGTGATTCTTGGTTCAAATTCCACCTCTTACTTATTATAAGAAAAATGAAAACAAAAAGGATCAACAGTAAAGAGTGGCTTCCTCCTAGGTAACAATTTGAATGTTGTGAAACAAGAAGAAACAACCAAGACACTACGAAACTTTCAACACAAGAAATATCATGCTTCTTTGGAGTGAAAAAAGAAAAAAAAAAAAAAAAACTACAATATTACATTGATTCGAAGGGTTGCACTTCTTGACGTATCTACTTCAAGCTTTGTTTCAGTAGTTGCATTGAGATATAACCCTGAAATCAAATAGTAAGTTGTATATTAGTGGGAAAATATACATAAATCATAAATGAAATAAATCAATAGACCTTCTCATTGATCTGTACCACTTACAAGAAAATCAGTATGGAGCTTATGAAAACATGATAGGTAAAACCCGAAATAGTCACAGTTGTGAAATTCACTGGCATTTTAAGTCCAAATTGTGTTGGCAGTCAGTAAGGTCGGCAGGTTTTTGAGGTTTTTTAAATTCAAATTTTAGTCAAAAGCATATTTAAAATAAGTATTAAAAAATTAGGTGTAAGAGGCATTGTCACCTTATCTCTTGATTTATTTATTGTAGTCTCGTATTTCTTATTATTTAGCATGTTAATTTATAATAGTTCCTGAAATTTTAATAAATGTTTCTTTAATTTGTAATTAATTATTCATCTATTTCATTATTTAGCAAATATTTTTTAATTATGAAAAAGTGTGAAGCCTTCTTTTTATGTGGTTGCATTATCAACCTAACATAGTTGGTGACCATCTACCATTAGTTATGCTTGTATGTATCACGATTCGTGAGAAGTGCTAAATTACAATATTAGTAATCCTCGAACAAGCATTACCTGGGCATCACGATAGAATTATACCATAAGAGTTAAAATAAAAGTTCTTAGGAAACATGTAAGGATTCAAATGGTATAGGAAAATGACCCCAGATGGGTCAATTTATTTAGGTATAACAGTTTAGAATTACCTTCAGAGTAAAAGCAGGAAAAAATCATCAATCCAAAAGCAACACTATAATATTAAATATGTGAGCACAGAGAAAAGCAATAATTATATCCTTTTTAGATTCTTATATCTGCAACATAGTACTCGTCAATACACAATTATTGACCTTTACCAGTCATGCTCATTCCATCTCAACCAACCTCCTTTGTTCCAACATATTGGGGCCATACTTAATCATTTTTATTGTATATTATCTAATCTATTAACAGATTCATCTCAGTTAATAATATATTGCTGACTTCCTTATAACTCCATTGGAAATTACTAGTTATACTCCCCATAACCTCAAGTGAGTGAGCTCATCTGGTAAGTCATAGCGATTTTCCAAGTCTACATCAGTACCCAATCCCTTTTATGTAAGTGAAGTTAAATTGCACATTATTTTTTCTTCCACCTCAAGGAAATTACACCACAATGATATTGCCTTTATCCAGCACTTGAGAATGTATTCTAACTTCATCTCATCTAAGTCATGATGCCACATGTATTGTTAATAGGCAGTTAGGCATCACCTGGTAATAGACGGCCTTGGACCTCGACTAGTACAAAAATTGTCCCCACTTAAGCACCTCTAGGTCCCGGTGTGAGGTTTTACTCTAAAAGACTCGGTACATTTGACAAGAGATCCAAACTTATCTATGTGATGAGTTTGCCCATATGTGATTTAGTACAATTATCTCAATCCACAAGTTCCCAACAACATCCACCTTTGATTGAAACCCAAGGACCTTCAATCATTCTCTACATTGAACGTTGCACCAATGTTGCATGTTCCATGATGTTAACTCGTTGCTATACTCATGAAGAACCAACCACAACTCTCAAGCACCCATGCTTGCTCCACCTTTACATCCATGTCATGACCCAACTGAACCATCAACTCTAATGCCATTTGTTGGAGAGCATAGATCTCAACTCGTAAATAATATTGTACTCACTTAACATCCTCTCAGCCCAGGTTTAGGCTTTTACCCCAAAAGGCCTTTGTAAAAAATGAGGATATCCACATTTATTTTCCATGTGATGAGTTCATCCATATCCGATGTTGAACTATTGGTTCAATCCACACATACCCTACAATAACCACACTACCTTAGTCCAAGCCAATGTTGTCAAGCATTTATGATGCCTAGGCAATATAAACTACATAAATTACATAATATAAACATATAGTATATGACTATATGTATATTTTATTGTATAATATAACTTAAGATTTTGACACTTAATCTAAAACAACTTATATGTTTTAAGGAAACCTTTTAAAAATTTACATAAGGTACTTTTGAACTTAAAAGAATAATGACATTATGACACTAATATAAGAAAAAATGCATCATTGTGATAAGAAGAAAGTTGTTGAGTTTGGTTCTAGCCTTTTAGGTATCTGCAAAAAATAACCATTAAGTCCTAAATACTGATAAACAAAAATAGTTTGTAGAAAAATCATAAAATATATGTTTGATTCAATCAACTAATAGTTTGAGACTGCAATGATCCTTCACAAAAGGACCCTTATTTCACTTGTTTCTTTCTTTAATCTTTTTTATAACACCAATATTTGCACTTCCAAATAAGAAAGCCAAAATAGCTTGATGTACAATATTTTCATATGTTTTTTTTTTTTTTTAAAAAGAAACAATATATTATATATTAATAAGAATCATATGTATAGTCAAGATTACAAGGGACGAGATGTCCAATATCTATGATATACAATCCAAGATAGGATCCCAGCCCCTTAACCAATCTCCCAACTTAAATCCTCTAGAAAGCCTACTCGCACTAACCCACAGTGAAGCTAGGAAAAAAGAGTCCTCCCGAACTTCTTTTGGTTCCATAGCTAAATCCTTGAAGATTCGAGAATTCCTTTCCTATCATATGGTCCATACTACTGCAAAGGTGGCCACCCTCCAATTGTCCTTCATCTTCCCCATAAGGGAGCCCTCTTCATTAAAGCCCCATAATTTTGTCTCATTCGGAAGGGGATCCCAACTCATGATGGCATTCCACTTGTTCCATATCCATTTATTGAACTCGCATTCAATGAACAAGTGCCTACTTAACTCTCCGCTCCTTCTGCATAAGCAACACCAATGTGGGGAATGGGGATATGGCCCAATGGCGAAATCTTCTTTGAATCATTTCCACACAATTCAATTTGCCATGCATAATTGTCCATCCTAAAAATTTGGCTTTAGACAGAACATGAGCTTTCCGTATGAAGCTATGGGGGAAGTGGGTTAGAGGTGGTGATACATCTGGAGTGAAGTTCAAATGCATGAAGAATGATTGGGATGAAAATTCTCCAGAGCTTTCCAATATCCAAACTACCCTATCTCTCTCTTCCTTTAATTGGAATCCTACTAGACGTTCAAGTAAAGCACCCACCTCTTCTACTTCTCTCTCAGAAAGGTTTCTTCTCAAGTGAAGGTCCCAACTACATTCTCTTCCCCTATTGGTCTCACTATTGGCAACAAAGGTCCTGATGGTATGATTATGCATGGAGGAAAGCCGGTAGATATTAGGAACAAGGGATTGAAAATTCTTCGTGCCACACCAAGTGTCCTCCCAGAATCAAATAGAAGAGCCATCACCCACTTTTAGTCTAACTAGGCTAGAGAAGCTGGGTAAAGGGAGTGAATGAATCTCCAAGGGCTTTTGTAGGTAATTTTGGATAGCAAGCTAGCATCTCTTGAGTTTGCCTGAATCCCATGACGAGTTCTTATAACCTTGGCCCAAAGTGATTCTTTCTCCACCTAAAATCGCCATACCATTTACCTGTAAGAGCTTTGTCCCTCGCCTTTAGGTTTCCAATAGCCAAGCCTCCTTGATCCAGTCTTCTTCTCACCACTTCCCAACTTATTAAGCATCCCCCTTTATTTTGATTTTCTCCTTTCCAAAGGAATTGCTGCATCATTCTTTCAATCATTTGTGCTACCATCTTTGGTATCTTGAACATGGAAAGGAAGTATGTAGTATGTTGATCGACCTTAACTAAGCAAACTTGGCATAATCCAATCAATTTGATGATTCCAACTTAGGCTAAGAATAACATCCCCAAAACAAGTCAAGTTGAGCATTTTAGAACACAAGTTAGACAACCTGACCTAAAACATGACTAAGAGAAACAAATTGGATCATATACATAAAAACCATGGTAATAAATGTTGGTTGGGTTGGACCTCAACTTATACCAATACTATCCTCATTTAACCACCTCTAGGCCCATCATTGGTCCAAAGTGTGGGGTTTTACTCCAAAAGGCATCAGCATTAACGATGGTGGAGATCACAGTTATATCTCATTTGATGAATTGTTTTCCTTTTGATTTACGACTATCTTTTCTTTTTCCTTTTCTTTTCTTCTTTTTTTTTTTTTTTTTTTTGTGATCAGCGGGTATTGGGGACTTACGTCCCCCCTAATCCCTCTGGAGCACGGCCACAAACACTCAAGGACATCGTTGGCCAACAAGTAGTAGGAGGTGACTCAAACTCAAGACCTTCAAAGTAGGTGTGCTTACACCCAACCACTGAACACTATCTTTTCAGTTTACATATATCAACAATCTCTACCTTAGACCAAAATCCAAGGGGTTACTCATCATCACGAGCAAGTTGAGCTTCAATGAGCCCACTCTACCTCAACAGCACGCCATGAACAGTTAGGCTCGAATGAGTCCATGCTAACTCCACCTGAATGTATGTCATGTCCCAACCTAACCATTGGCTCTACTATCATTGTTGGTAGGCCTGAATCTCAACTAGTATTGATATTCTTCCCAATCCCACTTTACCACCTCTAGGCCCACTATTAGGCCCAAGTGTGGGGTTTTACTCCCAAAGGCCTCAGTACTAATGAGGGGGGAGACACACTTTATATCTCATATGATGAACTTTTTTCTCTAATGTGGGACTATTTTTCGATCCAGCTATATTTAACAATCTCCCACCTAGGATAGAAATCTAAAGGGTCATTCATCATCTTTTTTTTTATTTTAATTTGAGAAGAAACAAGAATATGTATTGATCAAAAGGAAAAGTACAAACTAAAGAAGCCCAAGAGTACAAAAGGTACTCCAACACACATACAAATAAGACTAAGCTAATCACAATAAAATAAACTAATTCCTGAGCCAACGCGATAAAGAATAACCACCCACCAAGCTAGAACACATTAATCAACTAGAAGCTACTAACTTAGAACATTCCCAACCAAAATGAGCTTCGAGGCCATTCATCATCATGAGCAATTTGGCTGCAATGAGCCCACTTCATCTCAACACACACACAACGAGCATTCTTTTCAGTAGGGGTGAAAATAATAACCCAATTAACTCAACTGAACAAATCCAACCTAGTCTGGTTCGGGCGGGTCTTAACCTAATTGTTGGGTTAATCAGGTGTTTAATATAACTCACCCGAAATGTTGGGTCAAATTTCTTGTTCAATTTTTAAAATTCGACCTGCTAGACTACAATATGTTATAATAATAAATTGCATACTTTAAAAAACAAACAAAAAACTCACTATAAATACTTATATCTTTACTAACAAAGCTTGCATGAATCTAGTGATTAACAGAAAATGTTAAGAAATATGTACACATGTATAAAAATATATCTTGAGGGGCTTACTTGATAGAGGAAGCCCCAACTTCTCATTTTCAAAAAAAAAAAAAAAGATTAAGAGAATGAAGTGAATGGAGAGAATACGGGGAAGAGGAGGAGGTATTACAAAGGAAGAGGTCCCCTCTATACATACCTCCGCCCCCACCTCCCATTCTCCTCATTCTATCATTGAGTCCTTGGTGTGGGAACTCAAAATTTGGAATCCCTCCTAAGGACCCATAATATATATATATATATATACATATATTTTTGACAGGAAACATATTTATATATTTATAAGTGGAAAAGGTGCCGATAAGCACAACATACAACGTATTTTCAAGGGATGAGTTATCCCCAAAAACGGATTACAATGATTCCAAAATGGATTGCCAGTTCCAAAGCCAATCACTAATACCATAACATAACCAAGGTACGAAACTTCGATTTCGCCCTAAACTTCGACCTTCAAAAATCAGAATTAATTCGGAGAAGTTTAATTCGACATGGAGAATTTTTGTAAAAATTTGCTAAATTAGAGAAGTTTAGAGAATTTTTGCATATATGCTTAAATATCTAAATTTATTGTAGTATAAGCTAAAAACTAATATAAATAGACACTTTTAATACATAAAAATATCAATAAGCGACCTAACAAAATCAATCTTGTTAAGTGAGTTGATGAATTTGAATGACGGCTTTTGGTCTTAATTTGTTTTCTTTATTTTGATATTTAATTTTGTGGTGGCTTGCTTCTCGACCATATACTTTACTAGTTTGAATTCTATCATGCTTAATTTATTAGTTTATTATTTGAATGTGTTGTTTATTAATCTTGTTTCATAAGAGTTAACTAAAAAAAGATGACTTTAGGAAATCTTTTAATTTATTTTGTAGTTTTTATCTTATTTCGACTTTAACTATTTATTTATTTTGCTTCGTTTCTTTTTTTTTTTTTGGTAAAGCATATCCCATAAACTACATAATTTGTTAACTTGTTAAATTATTTTTTAAAATTTATATTGCTATGTTGGTCGATGAAGTTGAAAATAATACATAATTATTAGTGTTTTTTTTTGTTTTTTATTGATGAAGTAACATCTTTTTTACTTCTCTATCTAATTTCATCGAATTTTGTCTAATTTTATCGATTTTTTGCTCGAATTTTTGCATTTTTTATTGAAAAACTAAACTTTTGTCGAAGTTTATCGAATTTCGTCGAAGTTGTCGAAGTTTATCGAATTATTTAGCGAATTTTTGCATTTTTTATTTTACATCCCATTTTTCGCTTCGATGGTAAAAAAACCGAAAAAATTCGGCTAATTTCGCCGAAATTCGGCTAATTTTTAGTCCTTGAACATAACCTCTAGATAGCTTACTGGAACTGACCCAATAAGCAAACAAAAAAACAGAATTATCCCACAAGGCCACACGTTGGTAACATTATTCAGTACAACATTAAAAATTCTACCATTTCTTTCTTTCCATATCAACCATAATACAACAAAAAACATAACCCTCCAGTAGTTTTTTTGTTTCCCTACTAAAGACTGACTGGTAGGAAACCAAAGTGGCTCATCTGCACACTGTGGAGGAGGGAATCCATTGAATGTCGTTGCTATGCAAAAGTTTGATATGTATTGGGGGTGGTTTCAGTTTGCTTGTTTTTGCACTCCTTGTGCTCATACATGTTGTAGTCTTATTTCACTATATTAATAGAATTATTGTTGTTTCTTCTCAAAAAAAAAAAAAGCAATCCCAAAGAATATGCTTTATATTTTCCTCATTGTTCTTGCGCAAGCAACACCAATTTGGGGATAAAACCATATATGACTGTTTTTTTTGTAAAACAATAGCACAACTAAGTTTCTGGTGAGCCGTCAGCCAATCCATAATTTTGACTTTGGAAGGGACATGTGCTTTCCAAATGAAACTGGCCAAGTTAAAGGTATTGGCTGGGAAGGTGAGAGCAGAAAGGTATGAATAGAAAGACTTAGTGGAAAATAAGCCATCAGGGTTTCCTAACCAAAGAACCTTGTCATTGTCATTGGAAATAGAGCATTGGTTTAGGCATGAGATCAGTCCATCGGCTTCAGATGAAGCTCTTTGGGAAAGGCTTCTATCTAGATGTAGGTTCTAGCTTAGTGGGTTACTAGGGCTTATGTTGTCAATGGTTATAAAGGAGGAGATTGGGGCTTTGTGTAAGGTTGAGCAATTGTAAAGAAGTGGAAACATATTTTTAAAACAATCATTGTCGCACCATATATCTTCCCAAAACATGATTTGATTCCCATTGCCAAGTTTTAATCCAGTGTGAGGGTAGAAGTAAGGAGAGATTTCCAGGGACTTCGATATGTGGAGTATTCTCTTGCAACCCATGGCGGCTTTTGATGATCTTGGCCCACAAGGAATCTT
This sequence comes from Paratinospora sagittata, assembly GCA_035771175.1. Classification (NCBI taxonomy): domain Eukaryota; kingdom Viridiplantae; phylum Streptophyta; class Magnoliopsida; order Ranunculales; family Menispermaceae; genus Paratinospora; species Paratinospora sagittata. The sequence goes on along the minus strand of JAYMFD010000012.1, from coordinate 3,674,684 downwards.
GTTTCATTATAAAACGCCAAAGCCATTAGCCAACGAGAGCCATGTTCTTCCTAAGCAGATCCTCCACCCCCATTCCACCAGACTCCACCAATGCCTTGACCCACTCCCATTTTATTGGATGGAACCTAGACGAAGATTCTTCACCCTTCCACAGGAAATTCCTCATTAGACATTCCAGAATGATAGCCACTGCTTTTGGTAATCTGAAAACAAATTAGTAGTATGTGGGAATTGCCTATAGAACTACCTTTAATAAAGCAAGTCTTCCCCCTTTCGACGGGAAACCACTTGTCCACCCTTCAATTCTTTTGGAGACGGTATGAATCATTGGTTCCCAAAAAGATGTTTTTAGGGGATTACCCCCCAATGGTATACCCAGGTATTTGATGGGCCATTGCTCCCCAAAACACCCAACTAATGATGCCAAACTGCTTATGCATCCCTCCTCCATGTTTACACCAACTAATTTGCTTTTTGACAAATTTGTGTTGAGGCCAAATATGAAGCAAAAGCTCTTAATTACCTTCATGGTATTGTTTAAACTATCACTATCATTGTCCATCAGGAAGATGCAGTCATCTGCAAATAGTATGTGTGATAGTTGTATTTGGTTTGTACCAATCTTGAAACCATTGATCAGGCCTTTCTCCACTGCCTTGTTCACTAAGCCATCAAGTATGTCAACCATAAAGAAAGGGGGACAGAGGGTCCCCTTGCCATAAGCCCCTAGATCCGTTAAACTTTCCCTTGGGTCTTCCATTGACAAACATAGAAAATGAAATTGTAGTTAGACAGCCTCTTATCCATTGTCTCCATCTGTTTCCAAATCCTTTCCTCTTCATCACATAATCCAGAAAGCCCCATCCAACTAAGTCGTATGCCTTGGCGAAATCAATTTTCAAAGGTAGACCCTCCTTAGTTTTTTGTTTGTATTCCTCCACAGCTTCATTGGCAATAAGAATGGCATCTATGATTTGCCTGTACACGTCATTTGTGTCTCTGCAACTATAGTGTGGATTACACATTGCAATCTCAGTGCTAGAGTCTTTGCAACTGTACCACCCATAATATAATTTTATTTTTTATCCTTTGAGATTTCGGCTTAATGTATAATTCTAAAGATAGGAGCATCCCAACTAAGAATGCCAACTATCTTCGCATTGTATATATTCTATTGGTTATGATGTGTAAAGTAGAGTGTTGTTGTCATCGTTGTTTTTTTTTTTTTTTCTTTATGGGGAATGGGTTAAACCCAACCGACCTGACGTGCTTGTGGTTCAGTTGGGTTAAAAATGGTTTAAATTAATTTTCTGGTAGGATCAATATCACCTGAAGTTAGGTAAGGCTGATTTTTGGGTCAAACCTGACCTGGCCGGCCCGTTTTCACCTCTACCTTTCGGTCCACACACATCTAATTAATACTATAAATACCATCAAATTGGTTCTTCATTCCCACCTCCCCAATCTTCCTCTTCTCCCAGTCCTCCTTTTCTTTCCTGATTTACCAATATCCATCAATTCACATCATGATGCACCAAGAAACATATCCACTCAATTATCTCAACCACATAAATTATGTTTATCTTCCAAACAAGTCAAGTCACATAAATCTCAGAACCCCATTACTTGTTTTTTTTATTTTAAAAAAAAAAAAACCTCAAATTAAGAACAAACAACTCGAAAAATTTCCATAACGCATCGAAAATGATTATCGAAGCGTGCTGACTACTAGGAAACGCGTTAATTCGCGCATTGATCATATTAAGAGCACTCAAATAAGCACCAAAAACAAGTTATCAGAGAGACTCATTAAAAAATAAAAAAAAAATCAAACAGTCCAATTCGTTCCTAAACGAAACTACGGAGAGAGAGAGAGAGAGAGAGAGAGAGAGAGAGAGAGAGAGAGAGAGAGAGAGAGAGAGAAAAAAGACATACTGAGCTCGGAGAGGAAAAGCAAGAGCATGAAGACGGAGGAAACGAGAGTGATTACACCTCCAGACAAAGTCCGTTTGTAAAAATCCTCGTTTATCTTCGGATACGCATCCAGGCTTCGAATCTTGCTCAACATCCTCTCTGTCTCTCTCTCTCTCTCTGCGGTTCTAATTGGAGATTCTTAAAGAAGAAGAGACAGAGAACGAGGAAGGAAGAAAGGAAGAAAGGAAGAATCAGAGTGAGAAAATTGAATTACGAATCGATCGATCAATCAATCGTCGATCCCTCTCGTCTTCTTTCCTCTCTACTCTTCTCTTTCTTCCGTTCTCTTGTCTCTTGACGAGAAGCGTCGCTCGGACAAGAAGAAATTTATTTTAGACAGTTTCTTGACGTCTCGCTGATTCCGGTTCTATTTTCGGCAACTTCCGTGTTTCTATTTCGAATTTAGGAGATAGAGACATTAAGTGGATATCCATTAAAAAGTTTACCACCGTGTTTTATGCATGATTGCACCAGTTATTGATTTATTATTATTATTATTTATTTTTCAAATTCAACCAATGTGTTTACTGTATGTACAATCAATTGATTACAATTAAGTATTGTATATTTTACAAGAGGAACCGTAATATAAATTTTAACCATGGAGGGTTGGGTCAGAGAAAGCAGGCCAGAGTCTTAAGGTCTCAATCTCAAAGTCGTCCTTGTATATAAATTCTAAAATTCAATTTATTAAGATACCCTTGTTAACAAATGTCTATCATTCAACTCCTGCCTCAAATAAAGACTTTGAGATACTTTGCAGGATACCAAAAGAAAGAAATTTTAACATTAATCTAAAAATGAATATACTAAAACTAATTTAAAAATATTTAAATGTGAAAACAATGATTCTATCCTAAATTAGCTCAATTTTTCGGTAATGAATGAATATTCTTTCTTTCTTTCTTCCTTTCTTTTGTTTTAGCCAAGCTCGAGAAAAATGGACAATGAAGTTTGAGCACACATTTCCCACCCTCATTTTGCAATACTTAACATGCTAAAAGAGTAAATAATAATCAAAATATTTTAAAAAATATTTATAAAATGTTTATTTTTATCATTTAGAGGGGCGAGCAAGTAAAAGAGGAATCAAAATTGCCGAGACTAAACGTAAAGTAAAGAACAATGAAATAATATAAACCATTAAGAAAATTAATACATTTCCAATTTCAGGTACTGCAACAAACATTGAGGGAAAAAAAAAATCATAACTCTTGGATTGAACTCATAGCTCAATGTCTTTGAGGTAACAGGTTCTAAATATATACCCTCGGCTTACCCATAAAAAAAAGCAGCTTTCTACAGAGAATTTATGCTACAAAAAAAAAAAAAAAAAAAAAAGGAAACCAAAGTATATATGTTAATCCCCCTCCCTGAGAAAAATTGACAGCCTTCCACCAAAAATTAGAATTACTGGCAAATCATAAGCGCGTATAATTTATTGGATTCAAAGAAGTGAATGTGGAAAAGAAAAAGATGCAAAGCTACAGAGCTTTGTAAGAAAAATGCATTGTAAGAAAAATGCTGCAAGTCAAATGAAATCGCAACTCCATCTCTTGGTCTGCATTGTAAGAAAAATGCCGCATTTAGAACATGGATGAAACACCAAAGTAGTAGGAAACGAAAATGAATACAGAAAGTAAACCTTCATAATTTCACCTTCCATTCTGTTTTCTCACTCAACATGATCACGAAACCGAATGATTCTATTGATGAAAGGCCTCTCGCGCCGATATCTATTCACATAAACAAAACACCACAGGAATGATTTAGAATGTCTAATACTAATGGCAAACATAGGATGATATAAATGAAAGATATATACAATGCTACTTACATTACAACTGATGATATGCAAAAGAACATCAACCCGATGCAGAAATGGATGAACATGGTTGGCCAGAAATTCTCCTGATCTAAAAATACTCTCTCAGAAATGAGTGTGGCGACACCTGAAAGAAGTAGAACTTTCCAGCCCGAAGGCAAGCAACGGTCAAAAGCAAACGATGGAGAATCCTGAAAGAGGCAAAACATATACAAGAAGGTCTAAATGAATACATTGCAATGTCTGAATATGAAGAATAAAACCCAAAGATTAGATCTATTGACAGTTTTGCTAGGACCGGGATTGAGGACTATTTCTCAACTACATGATTAGTGATGGATAGTTAAATTAGATACACCTCCACAGTTTTCTTATTAAAGTATACAACAATTTTAAGGGAAGATTTTTGAGAAAGCAGCAAGGACAGCCCTTTTTTAATTGTGGGGTTGAATTCATGCTATGAAGAAAGATTTTCAAAATTTGGGTATAGAAGATGAATGAGTTGAAGATTTAACTCTCGGTAGAGCATAGTGGAGGAATTGGACTCCAGCTAGCCAACCTTATGTAGTTGGGAAAGGCTATATTGAGTTGATTTGAGTAGACAAAAGTGTTTCTTATAAAAACAGAAAAAAGAAAAAAATAATAATAAAAAAATGAGTAGATGAATGGGTTGAAATAATACAAAAAGTTTTTGTAGAAGTCCGTAAGGCCAATTCATAACTAATCATCAGAAAAAATGACCCTGGAAATGAGAAGAGGATAATTAGTAGTTTTGACATCCCAAATTTTATACAAAGCAGTTTTGTTCTCCTTATAGGCAGGCTATATAAAATAGTGGTGTGCAATCAGGAGTATTCATACATATACCTGGAAATAACGCTTGATGAACACTGCAGAATAAATAATCCTCAATATCATATCTTTAATGGTAGTCAAGAAACAGAAGCACAAAACAGGTACTTCCAATTTCCAGAAGATTCCAATGGGTGCATGCAGCCAAAATGCCAAACCACTGTGAGTGTTGTGTTGACATGGGTAATTTAGGGGATGCTTTGGGCTAGAATAGAGAGTTCTAATTACCATAGGAATTCACGACCAACCTGAAATTCTCTTGTTGCAAACCCCAATCAAATGGTATTGAAAAAATAATAATTAAAAAAATCCCTCACATGAAAAGGATACTTAATGAGTTAGCAGCAATCAATCCAAGTGCACCAGCTGATCTAATTAGTAACACATTCAGCACAACGTATATTCCAGAGAATAAGAGCAAAGAATCATTTGATCGCTTGAGTTGGTTCTCTGTTGCCACAGCATGCAGAAATGCTTCAGATGTTCCTGATGCATGATCAATGGGATTAAAACTCATCAACAGAAAATGCTCTTAGAAAATGTGGCATTAAACAACAGACACCAGTTGTAAAACATCATATCAAATCTACAAGGAAAAATTAGATTCCTGTGGAAGTGGAATTTCATGTAGTTGTGAGCTTGTCATCATAAAATTCCATTCCTGTAGATTGGACAATATAACATCATGAAATCTTTCATAAAGATATCAAGCGCAGCAAATGCTTGAATGTAAACTACTTGCGTGAAGGAAATGAAAATGGAAAATTAGAAGAAAACTAAGTGCATCAAAATCGGCAAAGAAAATTATAGTACGTTCCCACCAAAAAAATTCTAGTATGGCCTACAACAGCAGAATCGTTAACCAAAGAAAATCAATAATGAGCAAATATCGTCAAAACTAAGCCAAAAATGAAAGATCATTTACCATTCATGGCCAAAACAATGACATAGAAGCAATAATAACGGAGGGAAGTAGGGGCTTCTCCGTCACTCCATTTCCTGCCATACAGCACTCTAATGAGACAATAAGAGTAGCTTGGACCAAAGGCCATAACCACAAGACCTACAGAAAAAAAACAGTTGGAATGAAGGGAAGACAGTATCATAACAGAAAAAAGGAAAACGATGTATGTTAGTCACTTTTTACAGCATACTGTTGCTCAACTAAGTGCTCGATACCTTTAGGATTTTCAAAAAAAAATAATTAGAACATTTTCTAAGGTTTTCTCTAGACAATGAAATTGCAGTACAAAAACAAAAGAAATGCCATGTAGGCAACAATCAAAAACTAAGAAAAGTATTTCATTATGTAGAAAATTGCAATTAGGAATTTCAACATGATAAATGTCATGCAACAATCAAACTTTCTTGCTTGCCTTAACCAGGTCTATTTATCGGAATCCCCGGGCCGTTATTCTTGGAACTTGGAATCTAATGGTGTCTTTTCATGTTATTCCCTCGTTAAAAAACTTACTTCATTATTAAACCAAAATTCTTCCCCTTCTACACTGACGGCTTTCATATGGAAAACACACATGCCATCGAAAATTAAGGTGCTTGGATGGCTACTTGCACTGAGAAGATTAAATACTATGGATATGCTGCAAAAAAGGTTACCTCATATGTGTTTGTCTCCTCAGTGTTGTGTACTATGTTTTCAGGATGAAGAGAACCCATAGCATCTCTTCATTCGCTGCTCTTGGGCGAGATGGATTTGGGAGAGGTGGTTCTTCTTTTTGGGTGCTAGGTTATCTCCTCCCAATTCTATTGAGGAGTGTATGTCCCCTACACATAGTAATATTCACTTCAAGTCAGGTCAATGAGGTACTACGTATAGCTTCGTTTGCCACTTTATGGCATAATTGGCTTGAGCGGAATCGTAAAATTTTCTGTGGAAGATCAAAGGAGAGGCACAAACTTTGGGAGGATATTAAGGTTGTGGCTAGTTCATGGGTTCATATGGCAGGTGTCATTCAAGGTCCATCTAATTCCGACTGGGCATTAGATTGGGGAGGTTGTTTGCATGATGGTTAGAAGGAGATATACATGGTTTATATACATGATTTTTTCTATTTTAGTATTGTTTGTCCGGTTGCTGTAGGTGCTCTTCTTGTCCCCTTCTGCAGCTGCTATTACTGTATTTTTCTACATTTTCATCAATAAATGACATTTGTCTTGTCTCAAAAAAAAAAAAACACATGATAAATGACAGCTGTTAACAAATTTTGATATTCCTTACAAATTTTTTAGCTTTAGTGTTGACTCGTGAGACCACAAATCAGATCAATTGATGCTGGCATAGGGATCATGGATTAGAATTGTAAACTTTATTTCTAATGTTTCATATCAATACTCTCAAACGTTCAAGCCATACGAGTTCACAAAATCATCAGCATATAAAGCCAGAAAAATGTTTGCTAGTTTACATTTGCAGTTATGCAAAGATGAAATTTGATGTAACTGATTATGAGAGGGAACATTAAAATGTAACAAATTGAGTGGAACGTCATACCAATCAGCAGAACAAGCTTTAGGGCCTCCATGAGGGAACTCCCCAACTTAGCACTTCTGCGTGGATCTTGCCCTGCCACAGGAGAAGATAGATCAGGCATTCACTTACAACAAGGGATCAATGCATGATTACAAGTCACTGCTTATGTCAATGGCACTATGTTTTTGATGACATGAAGTAAAAACTTGAAGGTAAAACTCTTTTCAGATTGACTTATTAGCACCAACACTAAGGATATTCAAAACCAATATTGAACAGAGGGTGTGAGATGTTTCGCTAAATTATAGTAATGAATCTCAACGTAATCAATTAGATAATAACTGCAAAAAAATGCTGCAATAGGTATAAAAATCAACAAGTGCATTAATAAACCATGGATGGTTTTCACTAATAATCAATAAAGGTACCCTCTTAGCATAATTTCCTAACATAGTTCTGACAACATATTGATCAAGTACAATATCAAAAAGAACACACATTTTCTTAGTATAAATTGCTGCTTTCAGAGGAAAAAGACAAAGAAAAGATAATTTATCTATCTGATAAATCTTGCTATTTGTTGGACCATATACCGAGCACAAGACATGTCAGCCATGTTTGTCTTGCCCAATAAGGCTAACACGTACCAGGTCGATATACCGACCTGTTCTAGACAGAGAATACGGATCTACCCAACCATGCACATAGTCCGAGCCCATGGTCGGTCCTACCGAACAGATGAATGTATTAATCACAGTATTTGCCAGGTCAACACTAGAAAGCACTAGGTCGGCATACCATATCATAGATTATCAACCACTATCTACTGACCCTCTTACAGACTGTATCTTCGGTATCAAGCAGATAGAATGAGAGATTACAGATCGGCATACCGACCTGTAGAGATCTCCGACTCTGAAACGGATGACGACGGAACGCCCGATCATATAGGGAAAAGGCGCGATCTACTGCGATAAGTTTGAGATCCACTCCTAACTCGACTCTGATAAGGCCTGAAACTCTACTAGTTCGACTAGAAGGCTGATAAGTCATCCTAATCCTATAGGGATTGCACCAGATCTTCCTAATTCCACTAGGAATCAAACATGCTCTCCCAGCACGATTTAGATTCTTGATTCTACAACAACAAGACTACAAGGCCAAAGAGCTCAAGCCCTCTCTATAAAAAGACCACAACCCCTAAGGGGGAGATAAGCAACTCTAAGCAATTCTCAACTCAATTCGGTACTACTAACTCAATGAAACTCTTAACTAACTTAAGCATCGGAGGGTCTTTGGCCAACACCACACCAGTGTTCCTTACGATAGCCTGCATTCTCTTGTTTTCCCTCTCACAGATAACCAACCTCCGCGATTTCTCCAGCACTCCGACGAGTTCCAAATCAGCATCTTCCCTCCACCTCATCGTCTATTGGTGTTTGTCAAATCTTGCGCCAACATTTGGTGCCATCTGTGGGGATCGATATTGCAAGTCAGAAACAGCTCTGCCGTCATGAGTCAGGAGGCAGAAATACCAGTTGAGGTGGATCCCGTCGCCACGCCGGCGGCACCCCAAAAACAAAGGGGAAGACCACCAAAAAAGTAGTCAAAGAACTTTGCTCAGAAATCAAGGTTGACTGCTATAGAGAGAAACTTGGAGAAGTTGTCTCAAAACGTCTTGGAGCAGCAACGAGTATTAGAGGAGGTATTTCCCCTAGGACCACTTCATAGCCACCTACCACCTCCTAGCCTTCGACCGCAAAAGGGAGAGGAGAGTAGGTGCCGAAGTGTGACCTCGAAGAAGAGGTCGATACAGGGGAAACAACCTCCAAACGTAAATCGTAAATCATTATCTGCTAAAGACTCCGTCACTCGCTAGACGCCAAGAAAAGTCACAGCTCAGTTTTCTCCCGGATCAAGTCGGCCCTTCCAGAAAGGCCAAGATCGACGAAACCTACCTCATATAGGTCGGTATCTGCAAAAGGTGTTGCGGCAGGAAAGCTTGGTCCTGCCAGGTCGGTGCCGAGGAAGCCGTACGGATTAGAGCGCTCTAAAACTACTAGATCCACACCTCGGCACTACCACGAGTATAAGGAACTCCCTTCTCCCATTATTGAGGATATACTCCAAACATTGCTTCCAAAGAACGTCAAAACCGCAGAGGTCAGAACGTACAAAGAAAAGGTAGACCCTAGAGAGCACATCGAGAACTACGAGTCCTAGATGGAATTCAAGGGCTACGACGACGCTACCATGTGCAAGGGTTTCTAGATTACCCTTGGCAGGCCTGCTCGGAAGTAGTACCAGAAACTCAAAACCGGTTCTATATGTTCTTTTAGGCACTTAGTGACAAGTTCATGAACCACTTTGCTGGAAAAAAGGAAAAGGAAAAGCCTGTGAACGGCTTGCCTGCCATCAAGCAAAAGAAAGGCGAAACTCTGAAAGAGTACCTCGGTCGTTTCGACGATGTGCGAGTCGAGGTAGACGACTGTGACGATAAGACGGCGATCACCGCCTTCCTCGCAGGATTAAGGCCTGGGAAGTTCCATTATTCCCTTAAAAAAAAGAAGGCACAGACCTACGAAGAAATCGTGGACCGAGCAGAAAAATACATTAATGTCGACGAGCAGACCGATGCAAAACAAGGGGTAGATCAGTCCTCGAAAAGCTCGAAGAAGGAAAAGAAGAGGAAAAGGGAATATGACTCAAAGGAGGACAACAGAGGCAGAAAAAGATCGGATGCTAGCGGTTGAGATCAGAGGAGTAACAAAGTACCCCAAAACGTGTACTCCAACTATGCGCCTCTCACTGCTTCGCATGAGGAAGTCCTCCTTGAGATCCAGAACAGGGAGTATATCCGATGGCCCAGAAAGTTGAAAACACCTGCAAAGCAACGAGATAAGAAGAAGTATTGCCGGTACCATCAAGACCACGGTCACGATACCGACCAATGCTATGATCTCTAGCAGGAGATCGAAACTCTAATCCAAAAAGGTCATCTGAGGGAGTTCGTGAAGAATCCTAACCAGCAGAGGACTCTAAAAGATGACCAGGTTGGGCCAGTGGGCGAGATCAAAACAATCTTTGGTGCAGACCAGATCGTTACCTCGAATCGGGGTATGAAGGCTTACATCCGAGAATCCAGGTCTAATGTCATGAACCTAGGGTACCGACCTGAGAAACAGAAGCGAGTAAATTTCGCGATTACTTTCACGGAAGAGGAGGCCCAAGACATACTTCGTCCGCACATCGACGTTTTAGTGGTCACGATGACCGTGGCCAACTACAAAATCGGTCGAATGCTAGTCGAAAACGGTAGCTCGGCAGATATCCTCTACTGGTCAGCGTTCGAGAAATTAGGACTGACCAAGGATCAGCTGAGCCCGGTAGATGTTCCTCAGATCGGCTTTACTGGAAATAGTATCATGCCAAAAGGACGAATCACCCTACCAGTGACAGCCGGTGACTCAGAGCACAAAGTCACAGTCGTGACCAGCTTTTTGGTGGTAAAGTGCCTTACCGTCTATAAAGCCACAATAGGACAACCACTCTCAATAACCTGAGGGCGGTTGTATCAACCTATTATCTGGCTCTGAAGTTCCCAGCAGAGTGAGGTGTCGAAGTGGTACGGGGTAGCCAAAAAGAATCTCGGAACTGTTATGTCACATCCGTGAAGAAGAAGACCGGACATGAGGAAAGTCTCAAATCTACAGAGAAGCAACTAATGCTACTAGAGCATCCAGCTAGCCCCGACCTCGACCCCAGGGAAGAGGTGTCGAGGCTCGAACCCCAGGATGAATGGGCTGAGGTGCAAATCGGAGAAGATCCAGCAAGGACGATGAAGATCGATATGGGAATGAGCCCCTCCCTCACCGACCACCTGGTCGATATCCTACGGGAACACAAAGATATTTTTGCCTGGTCCCATGAAGACATGCCAGGCATATCGACCAGAGAGACGGTGCACCGTCTGAACGTCGACCCGGAGGCCAAACCAGTCCGACAGAAGAGAAAGGTTCTCAGCTCCGACCGAGCCCAAGGACTACGAGAGGAGGTAGACAAGCTACTAACGGCAGGCTTCATCAGAGAGGTGCTCTACCCAGATTGGTTGGCTAACGTAGTGATGGTCAAAAAACTCAATGGAAAGTGGAGAACATGTGTCGACTTCACTGATCTGAATAAAGCCTGCCCAAAAGATAGCTTCCCACTGCCACACATCGACCAACTGGTGGATGCAACAGCAGGTCACGAGCTGCTGAGCTTCATTGACTCGAATTCAGGGTACAACCAGATTGTGCTAAGTCGCAGAGACGAAGAGAAAACAACCTTCATTACAGACCGAGGTTTATATTGCTACAAGGTGATGCCCTTCGGCCTGAAAAATGTCAGGGCTACTTATCAGAGGCTGGTCAACAGCATGTTCACGAAGAAAATTAGAGTGAACATGAAAGTCTATGTCAACGACATGTTGGTCAAAAGTGTGAAAGCGGCAGCTCATCCTTCTGACCTGTTAGACGTGTTTACGATACTTAGAAAGTATCACATGAAGCTCAACCTGGAGAAATGCACTTTTGGAGTGGGCTCTGGTAAATTTTTGGGATTCCTCATTAATCAAAGAGGAATCGAAGCCAACCCTGACAAGATTCAGGCTATAGTCGACATGCGGTCACCCTGGACCATGAAAGAAGTCCAGAGGCTCACTGGGTATGTAGCAGCACTGAGCAAGTTCATCTCCAAGTCCACGGATAGATGCCTTCCGTTCTTCAAGTTGATAAAAAAGAAGGCAGTGGAGTGGACCCCAAAGTGTGAGAAGGCCTTTCAGGAGCTAAAAGCTTACCTAGGTCAGGCTCCTTTGCTCTCAAAAACCCTTCATGGAGAACAGCTCTTCCTATACCTAGCAGTTTCAGAAGCGGCCGTTAGTTCTGCCCTGCTCAGAAAAGAACTAGGAAACAGAAGGTGGTATACTATACCAGCAAGTCTTTGCTCGACGCAGAGACGAGATATCCTGAGATTGAAAAGTTGGCACTGGCACTTGTCACTTCAGCTCGGAAGTTGAGACCCTACTTCCAGGCCAACACCAAAGTCGTTCTCACTAAGCACCTGCTGTGACAGGTGCTCTTGAGGTCGGAAACATCCGGACGATTAACTAAGTGGGCCATTGAGTTGAGTGAATTCGACATCGAGTACCGACCTCGTACAGCTATGAAGGGTCAGGCATTGGCAGGTTTTTTGTCTGAGCTGCCTCAAATAGATACTTCTACCGACCTGAGCCCTGAAGAAGCCTGGAAGCTGTTCGTCGACGGCTCTTCCTACAAGCAGGGATGTGGAGCAGGAATAGTGCTCATCTCCTCCAGAGGTGAGAAGCATTTGTGTGCTCTTCGTTTTGGTTTCCCAACATCCAATAATGAAGCAGAGTATGAAGCACTTCTGGTTGGCTTACGACTAGCTCTCAGTTGGGGGGTGAACAAACTGGTCATCCATTGTGGTTCTCAGTCGTCGCAGGGCAGGTCACATCGGAATATCAGGCCAAGGACGACAGAATGCAAACATATCTAAACGAAGCCCTGGCCCTACTAGGAAGGTTCGACGAGTATGAACTGACGTAAGTGCCGAGAACAGAAAATACCTTGGCCGATGCCCTTTCCAAGCTGGCCTCCTCCTCAGAGACCGAGCTCATGATCCAGGTCCCGATGGAATTCTTACCAGAAACGAGTATTGGTAAAATGGGTACCGACCAACAGGTCAGCAGCCTCAGCCAGAACCCATCATGGATAGACCTGATTAAAGATTTCATACGAAGTGGCAACCTCTCCGAGGACAAGGTCAAATCAAGAAAAGTGCAGAGACAAGTTGCTAGGTATTCCATAATAGACGATCAGCTCTATAGGTGCAGCTTCACTATGCCTTATTTAAGATGCCTACGGGAAGAGCAAGCAGGACTAGTTCTAGAGGAAATTCATGCGGGCATATGTGGCAACCATTCTGGCGGAAGGACTCTCGCGTACAAGGTTCTTCGCCAGGGTTATTATTGGGCAACAATCCACAAAGACGCTATAAGGATAGCTCGGAAGTGCGACAATTGTCAGAAACATGGAACCCACATCCAAGCTCTAGCGGAGAATCTCTCTCTGATCCAGAGTCCATGGCCTTTTGCTCAGTAGGGGGGTGGATCTGATAGGACCTCTACCGACCTGTAAGGGACAGGTTAAGTTTGCAATTGTTGTTGTTGACTACTTTACAAAGTGGGCAAAGGTCGAACCGTTAGCACAGATAACTGAGCAAAAGACCACGCGCTTCATCTGGCAGTCAATTGTATGCCGTTTCGGTGTCCCGTACGCCATTATCTCTGACAAGAGCAAGCAGTTTGACAATGCTAGGTTCCGGTCATTTTGTGAAGACCTCGGTATTCGACATTTCTTCTCTACTCCAGCCCATCCTCAAGCCAATGGTCAGGTGGAAGCCGTGAACAAGATTATCAAGCACACATTGAAGGCCAGGCTTGAGGAAAAGAAAGGAATGTGAGCTGAAGATATGCTGCAAGTCCTCTGGTCATACCGCACCACCTCTCGAACAGCCACAAGAGAAACATCATTCTCCCTAGCTTTCGGGATTGAGGCCGTCATACCAGTGGAGCTCGGAATACCGACCTTGAGAACCTCTTACTTCGACGAAGCCAGGAACATGGAGGCTCAGCGTACTGACCTGGATCTACTCGAAGAAAGAAAAGAACAAGCACAGCTCAAGCTAACGTCATACCAACAGAGGATCTCAAAGTACTACAACGTCAAGGTGAAGCATAGAAGCTTCAAAGTTGGTGACCTAGTGCTAAGGAAGGTCATGCTGAACACACGTGAGCCTGGAGCAGGCGCCCTCAGTCTCAACTGGGAAGGGCCCTACAAGATCATTGCAGTACTTCGCACGGGGGTGTACGAGCTCGAAGATCTTTCAAGGAAAAGAATTCCTAAGCCCTGGAATGCAGAGTACCTCAAAAAGTATTACCAGCAGGCATAAGCAGTAGAAGTAGCAACACTGTAGTTATGTTCTAGTATTTGTCGAGGTGTTGGTTACCTCTAGTTTTATTTTTTAGATTTCTACAACTGTTATTTCGAGATTTTTCCACAATAAGCAAGAGGTTTTGTTATACGAATCTATGCCCACAACCTACAAATTAAAGTGCCTCGGGACTATCGACCAGATCGGAAGTCACCGAGAAGAAGGGCCCCAGCCCTAGAATGCCTTGGGGGTACCAAGCTTTAGTTGTGTACCTACCGAGAAGATGATCACGGTCAAGAGTGCCTTGGGGTACTGCTCCAAAGGGGCAAATACTACCGAGAAGATGGGTCATTGACCCTTAAAGTGCCTTAGAACGGTGCAAGATCTCAATCAGACTGACTGGCTCATCATCGTCAACTGCTCGGCGCGTCTCCTCATAATTGATAGTTTGAGGCTGCTCGTACGATGTCCCTGGAGCAGCAAGTGCAGCACCAGTCTACGATTCCTCGGACGATGTCCCTGGAGCAGCAGGTGTAGCACCAGTCTACGATTCCTCGGACGATGCGCCTGAAGCAGCAGGTGTAGCACCCTGGTCGGAAGGAAGGTCTTCAATCCCGACCTCCTCCTCTGCTTCTCCTTCTCCAGCATCAGCTGACCTGGCCCATTTTTCAAAGCCCTTCCAGTCTACTGAATCACCGAAGAACTCTTCCAAGTCTGCTCGGTACAGAGTCACAGCTTCGACGCAAGCCTCATCCACTCAGGCTTGGCAGACTTCTTCAACCTTGGCCTCAACAGTGGCCCGAAACTGAGCTCGGTACCTAGTCAGCTCGTGCTGGATTGATTCCACCTCAATCCCTTTGAGCTTCAACTGCGCCTTTACCTTCTTCTGCTCGACATCCCGAGCCACAACCTTAGATTCCCAGATCACTGAAGTGGTCTGGGCATCCTTCACCGCCTCCTGAAACTTGACATAATGACTTTTGATGCGGCGGAGGTTGTACAAAGTTTGAGCAGAAGCCTGGAAAGCCAAAAAGAACCAAGTCAGAGATGATAGAGGAAGATCACATAGGCAACAAAGTGGATTAATAAACGAACTCACCTCTACAGACTTCATGAAGGCATCAGCCATGCTTTCAAACATGTCCTCGTCCTTCATCATGATCGAGAAGGCATTGGGGACACCGACCTGATAGTTGTCTATGTTCAAGCTGATGTCCCCAATTTTAGTTGTAAGGCGCTTGGCCTCCCCAAACAGCGCCTTCTTGGCAGCTCCCTGGTCGGTAGTGGCAGGGGACTTCGATTTGCATCCTATTGACCTTGTTTCCCGGGCAGGTGAGCCCACCTGCTCGGAGGAAGCTGCAAGAGTTTTCCCCATGGAAGCCAAAGTCTTCTTAGGGGTGCTACTTGGAGATCTCACTGCCGACCCCTAGGCAGCAGCTGCTTGTTCAGCAACGATGTTCCTCAGCCTGGTCAGATCGACAGCATACCGCTCTTTTCGGGGCCATTTCTTCTGCCTCTTCTATCTTTTTCTTTTTCCCTCCAGATCGGTAGAGCCGAGAGTAGAAAAACCTACATCACAAACGCAACATTTCAGCTCGGAACTTTAAAAACTAATCGCTATAAAAGATCAAAACGTTCCTAGGTAAACTTATGTCCTGAGAAGACTTTCTTCTCTTTAATAATATCAACTCGGTATAGCCTCTCGGGAGTGAGAATTACTTTGTACCGCCGATCCACAAAAGGGAGCTGGTAGATTTCATCGATGCGAAAGAAGTCAAATCCTTCTTCCCTGCTCGGTTTATTCCAAGTACCTATCAAGAAAAGCGAAAAACATGAGTCTCTTCCGAAGAATAAGATGAGAAATAAAGATATGGGATGGAGGAAAGCTCGGTACCTGGTTTCCCGAAAGTGGTCAGTACGTCAGCTTCCTCCGCCCACTCCCCCGAAGCAAAAAACCACTTGTCTTTCCATGATTTATTGGAGGTTGGGTTCTCTGTGATCAGGGGTTGGCCCTCCTCGGCACCCTGATGAGCCGATGCATAATACCACCCGCTACATCTCGGGTAGGACTTTAGTAGGTATGCGAGGGCGAAGTCCTGAAAATCGAACTTCGGCCACTTTTCTCCTTCTAGAGCACAAGGCAACTCAGAATTACCCTCCACACATTTGGGTTGAGCTGAGCAGGGGCAACCCGGATTTGTCTAAGCAGGCAACATAGGGGTAATTGGAGGGGCAGGGTTAACCCATCCTCAAATAGGTTGGTGTACAGAGCAACCTCTCCTTTCCTAGGGTGGCTAGCTCGATCCCTAGGCGCAGGTGCCCTCAACCCTATGCGTTTGGGTATACCGACCTCCCTCCTCAACTGAGCAAGATGGTGCTCCGTTATCTTGGAAGGAATACGGTCTATCGAGTAGAATATCTCACCTACACAGGCGTCTTCGGGCTCAGAGGATACGTGAGCACGACTCGATATCCTAGGCTCGGTAGTACCAAGCCTACTATGTGACCTATCAACTAAGAGGGGTGCCAAGTCAAGCACCTCATCATCCTGCTCGGTAGCCTCAGAGTCCTCAGAGGAAAACAAAACTATAGTATCCCCTCCGACCTGAGAGTCAGCCCTAACTTCTTCTTCCCCTTCCGGAAAGAGGTCCTCGTAGGAGACTTCCATAAAAGAAGAAGAAGAAACTCTCTGGTCGGTAGGTGGATCTACACTAGAGGAAACCATCTAAATAACCTAAGGATCGTACCTACAGACTACCTAGCAGAAAGACAAAAGCAAAAAGCTTGGAATAAAGGGTTACCGCGCAAGAATGGAAGACCAGAAAAGCCGAGCAAGCAATTACCGATCTCTTGGAGCGCAGTTGATGAATGTAGAGCAAATGACCAATTCTCTATTTATAGGCGAACGACCTGTAAGGTGTAATGATGAGTACGAATCTCGAGACAGAATCAACGGTCAACAATCAAAGGACGTGCAAGGGCAGCTGGGCTGTCAGGCCGCGCATGTCAGCGCAGTTTTTGGAGCACAACTGTCACGAGCATAAAAGGCTCGGTATTTGTCATTTCATTTAACCTCCAAGCAATTAGTCTTGCTCGGAGCTTGGGGAGTAACCGTTGGACCATATACCGAGTACAAGACACGTCAGCTATGTTTTTCTTGCCCAGTAAGGCTAACACGTACCAGGTCGATATTCCGACCTGTTCTGGACAAAGAATACGGATCTACCCAACCGTGCACATAGTCCAAGCCCATGGTCGGTCCTACCGACCAGATAAATGTATTAATCACAGTGTTTGCCAGGTCAACACTAGATAGCACTAGGTCGGCATACCATATCATAGATTACCGACCACTATCAACTGACCCTCTTACAGACCGTATCTTCGGTATCAAGCAGATAGAATGAGAGATTAAAGATCGGCATACCGACCTATAGAGATCTCCGACTCCGAAACGGATGACGACGGAAAGCCCGATCAGATAGGGAAAAGGCGCGATCTACTGCGATAAATTCGGGATCTACTCTTAACTCGACTCTGATAAGGCCTGAAACTCTACTAGTTCGACTAGAAGGCTGATAAGTCATCCTAATCCAATAGGGATTGCACCAAATCTTCCTAGATCCACTAGGAATCAAACATGCTCTCCCAGCACGATTTGGATTCTTGATTCTACAACAACACGACTACAAGGCCAAAGACCTCAAGCCCTCTCTATAAAAAGACCACAACCCCTAAGGGGGAGGTAAGCAACTCTAAGCAATTCTCGACTCAGTTCAGTACTACTAACTCTACGGAGCTCTTAACTAACTTAGGCATCAGAGGGTCTTTGGCCGACACCACACCGGTGTTCCTTATGATAGCTTGTATTCTCTTGCTTTCCCTCTCTCAGATAACCAACCTCCGACGATTTCTCCAACACACTGACAAGTTTTAGATCAACATCTTCCCTCCACCTCATCGTCTACTGGTGTTGGTCAAATCTTGCACCAACACTATTGATATAAGATAATAAAGGTTCAAAAATTCTCAGTTACCATGTTATCTTTTCAGCATAGAACCACCTAGAATATTTAAACATTCTGAGAATCAAGGTTCAGAAATTCAGATTCCTCCTTCCCTTTGTAACATAAAACTACACATGTAGTCAAACTTCGCAAGTCGCAACAAAATGGCAATAAATACAAAAGTACAAAATGTTCAGGGAAAGAAGCAGCAATCTCTAGAAAAGGAAACACCAAAGAAAGATCAATGGAGAGAAACCAGAAAAGGAAAGAACAAAACCTGATGCAAACCTTGCAAATGTGGCATAGGAACTTTCTTCAAATGGTAGAAACACCAATCTTACCACTAAACTGCCTGAAAAGCAATTGAAGATAATTTAAGCAACTCCAGATAAAAAGCTTACGCCGTAATAGAAGAAAAGCAATGGTATTCTTCTCCATTTGGTTTATGGGAGACCATAATTTTGAAGATAAATGATCTTGGAATGTGTACTTGCCTAATTTGTCGACAAGTCCATAAACGGCTTGATTATAGGGTGTATCCATCCATACAAGAATCATCTTTTCTCCTTCTTGAAGTACCAACTTTCGGAAGGATTGACCAGTGAGCAGCATACACATATGCAACAGCTGCCTATCGTAATTTATCATATTCCCCTTTCTGCGGTAACATATATGTCAATTACTAATAAATTCATAACAACGAACATCCTATGATAACAAATATCTGACCTTCAGCAAGGTTGCTCGTAACACTTCAAGGAATTTAATTTTGTTACATTCACTATCTTAGAAGTTAATATGGGAAAAAAATGACATGGTATTAAGTGCTTTTATGTGAACTTTGTACACCCCCAACATCTGTTGATTTTATCTCCTTTACAGATTCAGATAACAATTCTATGGTCCTAACAAATATCCAAAGAATTACCACCCTAGCAGTGATTTGGTGCATTTGGTCCGAAACAAATGATAAAATTTTTTAGGCAACTTGTGTGGGAACAATCTAGGTTTTTTGGATTGCGGCTAGGGCACCTATTGTAATTGGGTTTTCTCCCACTTTCCTTTTGGAGGCCTTCTCGTCCTCCTGGGTCTCAAGCTTGTGTGAGCTCTTTCTTTTTCTAACAAAATCTTTGTTTCTTATAAAAAATAATACAAAAGTCTCTAAATTTTTCTAACTTTTTTTTAAAAGGTAAAGGGTATTTGTCTTAAATCAGAAAAACAAGATATTAATAATCTTAGCATATGGGACTCTAGAGATATCCCTATCTACAAGGCTATACAAATCCAAGGGAAAATCTAATGGGGGGAAAAACACAACCCCGTCTGTATGTGTGAACTAGCCAAAAAATCCGCCACTTGGTTCCCTTCTTTCCAAACATGAATAATCGACCATGAATTCCACCTCTCAAGGATAGCAAGAATCTTGAAAATAAGAGCCTTCAATCTCCAACGTGGATCCAGCTTCCTTCGAATAAGTTGGACCAGCATAGATTAATTAGGCTCAATTATAATATTGTTCCAATCACCAGCACCAGCCATTTCTAAACCTTTGAATATAGCCATAGCTTCAGCATGTAATGCATCCCTAGCATGAAACACCCCTGCCATAGCTCCCAATGGAGCACCAAAATGATCTCTCCATGTTGCTCTGAAAACGCCCCTAGATGAAGACCATGAACCATCGGTGTTCAACTTCATAAACCCAGCAGGCAGAGGTTACCGCAATATAAAGAGAAGATGTTGAACCACCAATTCATAACTGATGTTCCATGCCCAATAAATAAAATCAAAATGGAAACAGAACTGATTAATCAAAACAGGGAAGAGCATGCATTTACCACATCAAAACAAATATCCCCTACAATTCCTTCAATCGATCTAGCATGAAGCTTAAACTTTCTACTATTTCTCTCCAACCAAATATGATACATGCTTGCCCCCAAAGCATTTTTCACAATACAACTAGCTGCAGAAGAGTTCCTGAAGGTGCTCATAATTCTTTCCCCAATTAGTTTCCAATTGCATAGGTTCCCAACATATCGGAAACATTTTCTAGCAACACATTTCCAAATAAGATTGGAGAAAGCACAAGAGAAGAATAGATGGTCTTGATCCTCCACCCCATTCCAGCATAACACACAATTTTGATCAACTAGCATTCCCAATTTCCTTAGCCTAGCCTATTTAAACAACCTTTCCCACCAAGCTTTCCACATGACCATGCTAATTCTCAGGACACTTCTAACTTCTCAGATCAGTTATGCATAAGTTATTTTCTCTCCATATTTAATTGTAAGTAATAAAAAATAAGGCATTTAAAAAGGCAGTTTCTAAACAAGTGTTGTCAAGGTATTGCATAAACAACACCTAGACACTTCAGGACCAAACC
Organism: Paratinospora sagittata; assembly: GCA_035771175.1. Taxonomy (NCBI): domain Eukaryota; kingdom Viridiplantae; phylum Streptophyta; class Magnoliopsida; order Ranunculales; family Menispermaceae; genus Paratinospora; species Paratinospora sagittata. Next base: position 3,654,153 of record JAYMFD010000012.1, on the reverse strand, counting down.
ACCAAGGCAGTGGGGAGGTCTTTGTAATTTTTAAAAACTTTGATCTTATTCAAGATTTTCTCAACACCAAGGACTAAAAATTAGCCGAATTTTGGCGAAATTAGCCAAATTTTTTTGGTTTTTTTACCATCGAAGCGAAAAGTGGGATGTAAAATAAAAAATACAAAAATTCGCTAAATAATTCGATAAACTTCGACAACTTCGACAAAATTCGATAAACTTCGATAAAAGTTTAGTTTTTCAATAAAAAAATGCAAAAATTCGATAAAATTCGATGAAATTAGACAGAGAAGTAAAAAAGATGTTACTTCATCAATAAAAAACAAAAAAACACTAATAATTATGTATTATTTTCAACTTCATCAACCAACATAGCAATATAAATTTTAAAAAATAATTTAACAAGTTAACAAATTATGTAGTTTATGGGATATGCTTTACCAAAAAAAAAAAAAAAAAGAAGCAAAATAAATAAATAGTTAAAGTCGAAATAAGATAAAAACTTAAAAATAAATTAAAAGATTTCCTAAAGTCATCTTTTTTTAGTTAACTCTTATGAAACAAGATTAATAAACAACACATTCAAATAATAAACTAATAAATTAAGCATGATAGAATTCAAACTAGTAAAGTATATGGTCGAGAAGCAAGCAACCACAAAATTAAATATCAAAATAAAGAAAACAAATTAAGACCAAAAGCCGTCATTCAAATTCATCAACTCACTTAACAAGATTGATTTTGTTAGGTCGCTTATTGATATTTTTATGTATTAAAAGTGTCTATTTATATTAGTTTTTAGCTTATACTACAATAAATTTAGATATTTAAGCATATACGCAAAAATTCTCTAAACTTCTCTAATTTAGCAAATTTTTACAAAAATTCTCCATGTCGAATTAAACTTCTCTGAATTAATTCTGATTTTTGAAGGTCGAAGTTTAGGGCGAAATCGAAGTTTCGTACCTTGCTCAACACAGTTTATTCTCACTTAATAAGCTCTATAAACGGGTAGATAAAAGGGAGATTGGCCCCTTTCAATCATTACTCCTACTCTCTTTTTCACAAACCTGAGTCAAAAACTTATACCTAATTTGAATAATAGAAGAGTTGGAGAATTTTGACATTGCAATTACAATTATTTTTCTGCCATTTGCAATCATAATTTTTTTCCTTCTTTTTTTTCTCAAGTCATTTTATTCTTCTTCATATGTTTGCAAAGATTTGTTTTGATTTTTAATTTACCACTAGGAAAATAATTAAGTCGTAATGTGATCAATATTTGTATAGTTTATCTTTTGGAAACATTAAAGGCCTGTGAAGCCCTTTTACATTGTGGTTACATACTTACATTTATAATATAGCGTAATTGGTGAAGATGAGTCATCAATTATGAATGCACCATGTTCAATGTCGATTCATAGTGATTTGTGAATCATTTCTGTTATATGATTGCTATAATTGTTCATTATTACTATGTCCGAATGTACATGTAATTATTCAAGGACTCAAATAATTATATTTTTATAGCCTAGGCATCACTTTGATTCCGTGACAACATTATTCTAAACTGGGATTTAACTGCTTTTGAACTTCCTTTTCATGTAAAGCAGTTTCAGTTAGCTAGGCAATTGGATGTGAAACAATATTATCCCAAAAAAGAGTAAAGAAAATGATGGATGCTACAAAAACCCACAATCTCTTTATTGGAAAATGTGTCAATTATCTTATCTAATTCTAAAAACCTGTCGTGTCATTTATGTAATTAAAGATCTAGATCCTAGTACTCTATTCTATGCAGGAATAACATTCACAAAATATGTTGCTTGTATCACATGAAAGCTTTGTGAACAATATACACAAGAGCAAGAGATGTACCTGAAAGGAATAAGGTCAGAAATCTTAACCACACGGAAGACAAGAATATAGCCCCAATATCCCAAAAACAAGCAAGCTCCATAAGCAGTCTGTGATAATGCAAATACAATCTCTTTCTCCTGCAAAATATAGATCAAGCCTTTGCCATCAGAAACAGTAGTAAGAACAAGGTCAACCATAAAAAATCAAAAGACAAATACTGTGGTGCTCAAGTAAGAAAAAGATCAAAGCATATCAAGTAGTTTAATTCAGGTAACCATGAAGCCATAAGCTTCAGTTCTCTAGAAAAGAGTTATAACAAAATAGGGGATGGGGAGAAGTAGCAGTACAGATTTTCTTCAGCTTACTTTTAAGATGGCAAGAATTATACTTCACAAGTAAAGATAACTCATACTCAAATAGAGCTATAGTAATCCAAAGTAATTTATTCCTTAGATCTTAACAAATACAAACTCCGGGTGGCCCTTGACACAAAGGTTGAGGTTGCTCCATTATGAATTGGAGGTCATGGGTTCAAATCTGAAAACCACCTCTCCCAGATGGAGGTAAGGTTCCGTAACCCTGCAATAGCTAGAAACTCATGCATTGGGTATGCCCCTTTATCTTAATACCTATAAACACCAAAATTTTGCATATCCACTGTTGAGAAGTTTTGCCAATAAATCATTGTGATTCTCAATTTGAATGGTATATGATGAATAGATATAAAACATGGATTCAAGTTGCTTTTTCCAAGGACTTCTAGAGTAATACCTGAAATGCATCGAATCATAAAATTTGAATTTATTCTAAACTACAAATGATAAAAATAGGATAGGTAAAGTGAATCCACACAAATCCTTTTCTCAAATTTAAATAAAAATGTTTTGCAAAATGATTTAGTGATCACCTTTTTGAAAGAATTTTTTATGCTTTCAAGAAAATTTTCACAACTTTTAGGTGTTTCTAGCCTTTGAGCATTCTATGGAACTTCCAAGTTTCAAGTTCTTGAGCATGGTGAATAAAAACAAATGTTTTTTTCTAGGTTTTCTTTCTCGATAAATAGGAGCTATTCACATCTTCCAAGAGAATCAATACCTCCACTAGAATCCACAATTGCATGGCAAGTTTTTCTTTAATTTCACTAAAGACAAATGCTCCATTTTTGTTAAATAGTTACCAGACTTTGGAGGTAGAGAGAGCTAAAACCAAACATGAAAGCATTCCATACAAGGGTACCAACTTAATTATGTCAATATCAACAAGGATATAAATGTAAATATGTAATATGATGTAAATGTTTATGTAGTGGTGATGTTTTGAATGAAATGAATCAAGGTTGCACAATGGAATTGTTGAGTTGAAAGTGAAAATACTTAAATCATATATTGCTTTCCTTTTTCTAATTTTTCTACTGTAGTTTATAGTTTATACTTCCTATTGAGTCAGAAAAAAGCTTTGTCGCGTTGATATTTTACCAAAATCTGACTGAATCTTGCAATTCAGAATTTATGATTTAAAATTTTAAATTAACAAGACCTTATAAGACTTACACTATGATTCATGATTTAACAACCTCATTGAAGAGGACTAAACACAAAGAGCAAGCCCTGAGCAACAGTTCAGGTCGCTCCATTATGACCTAGAGATCACAAGTTCAAATTCAGAAACAGGCCCTCCATGTGGAGGTAAGGATGCGTACATCATCCCTTCCTAGACCCACAATAGTGAGAGAGCTTCATTCACTAGTTACATCTTTTATTGAAAAGGACTAAACACCTAGCAAAGGTTTCATTACAAGCCAAACCAGGATACTGCCTTAATGCATCTAACACAAAATGGGGATACTGCCAAAGATAAAACAAGGTGCCAATGAATAAAAACAATCTATATAAGGCATCAGGAAAAAATTTCCACTTTGTAGCATATATATGGTTAGCATCCTAGACCAAATCAAGCTAGTTGTAGAAGTTAATGGGAAATGTGAGCTTCAATTTCCATTTCAGACTCAGAACTAACAAATAGATTCATTAACTGTAACTCTAAAAGATTGATAATGAAGTGCAAACTGAGCATAACCATATTCACGTGCTTGACAATGAGAATGTAGGTCGTCATGCAACGTAGAAGTGTTGCTGCTGTTTCAACCATCAATCGCAATTTAAGTAGAAGCAAGTTCTGAGAAAGAATATACAAAGGTTCTGCCAGTAGCTCCAAAATACAAGCAAATCCTGCAATGCAATATTTATTGTAAATTAATTTACCTAAATTTGGCCTAGAGGACCAATCAGAAACAAAATACCACTATGAAGAAAAAGAAAAAGTGGTTAAGGGGTCCCTGAAATTTTTTTTTTATATCAAGAATTCAAGAAGGCATTTGTACTGCCAAAACTTTAGAGATGCATAGCCTCCACGACTGTACCAAATTTAGATGAAGACCATTACCTTATCTAGTGCTACAAGTGAGAACTTTTCCTAAATTCTAGAATAGTAGTTGTGCATCAGTTCAAGCTTATACAAGAAATAGATGAGGATATAAATAGATTTAAATAAAGAAACAGGATTGATTTCATGGAGCCAACCTAAACAGCTGGGGTACAACCTTCTTGATGACTGCAAGTTGCAATCTCCAAATTACATAGAAGATAATTTTATGCCTTTACACAAGGAAAACAGTGGTGTCAAGGCATCAACACAATGACTAGGAAATGGCCTAAGCAATAAGAGAATTCAAAAAACAATAATACCACGGATAAGAATTCAAAGAACTAGGGTGATCACAGGTCAGTTCAAGGTGGATTAGGGCCACAATCAGACACACCCTTCACCAGAGACCTAACTTCTTGATAAAAAAAATGTACTAGACTAGCCAGTTAATTGGATTGAAGTTGCTTGGATTGTCAAGTCTACTAAATGTTCAAAAGTTTTAATTTTTCTTTACTTTTTCACTTAGACCAGTCATTGCTTGGCCAAGAAAAAAATATGATAAATGCCCCCCCCCCCCCCCCCCCCCCCCTAACACACACACCAAACTGCAATTCTGCATCTATGACATTGAAAACCCACTAGGCTTGAATTTTTAAAATTTTATTTTTTGGTTTAATTAATTGAACAAAATATATGTTCAGAATACATACATATTATATGTTTTAAAATTAACTAAGTAAACTATTATATGTTTCAATAATGACTAAGTAAAATATTATATGCTATTAATTACAGTAGAGCAATCATTTGGATCAAATCATTTGTAGACAGGAGCTGGGGTCAGCTAGCCACATTTGCTGGCATTGTCCGGTTGCCCAAGAGGTATGAATGAGGTGGAGGGTCCATTTTACGGTCATGGACTTGGAAGGAGTTGAGATTGACGAGATTAATATCTTTTTTTTTAGCAGAAACAAGGAATTTTTAGCAGAAACAAGGAATATAATTTACTCAAATGTAAGATAAGATAACGAAATTAATATCTTTCCATACATGGAAAGCATTCGATCATCATGGAGAGAGCATTGAATGGTGGTGTGTCTTTCAGTTTTATGGTCTATTTGGAAGGAGAGGAATAGGAGGGTTTTTGACAATGTGGAGAATTCAGCTGCCCGAGTTTGGGAGAGTTCTCATTTGTTAGCTTCTTTGTCGGTGGCTAACTGTAAATTGTCTAGGGTTATTTGATTAACAATTGGTTGAGGGGATAGGATAATTTTATATCCATGTGAGTGGAAGGGGATGATTCATTGTTCTCCTGTTGTCGGTAGGGCTGTACCATTTACTATATATAATACTACTTCAAGTTTCTGTTTCAAAAAAAAATTGTTGAGTTTAAAATTTTGGGCTAACATCTAACCTAACAAGTGTTGTATGCTTTTGCAATCCGATTGACTTAATGACTTGGATTTTACTTGAATGACTCAAGTCCGTTTGGATCGAATTGGTCAAGTTTCATGGGTGATCCTTCTCAAAATTTGTCTAGCATTAAATCACTTTTTTAAGTGTTAGAATAATAAAAGACACGAAGATATAACGTGGTTCGGTTTTATGACCTACATCCACGGGAGAAGAGAAAGGATCTTTATTCTTGTGTAATGTCTTAATGGAGGGACTCCATATATATAGACATACAGGGCTATGTACTTATAGCTACATTTACAATTTTAGTAACTGTTATATTCCTTAAAGGAAATAAATCCTTAAGGAAATAATTCTTTACAGGAAACAAATCTATCAACAATAGGAAACAAATCTCAACACTCCCGCTCAAGCTGGTGAATAAAGGTTTACCATTCCCAGCTTGGACACATTTGCTTGAAATGCAGTATGATTTAACCCTTTAGTGAGCATATCGGCGAGCTGATTATTGGTAGACATATATGGAGTACAGATCAACCCACTATCAAGCTTCTCTTTAATAAAGTGTCTATCAATCTCTATATGCTTGGTTCGATCATGTTGAACTGGGTTATGGGCAATGCAAAATTGCAGATTTATTGTCACAATAGAGTCTCATAGGGCCATCCCAGTGTATTTTCAAATCTGTTAAAATTATCTGCAACCATAATAACTCACAAACCCCTTGTGCCATTGCTCGGAATTCTGCTTCAGCACTAGATCTGGCCACTACATTCTGTTTTTTACTTCGCCATGTCACCAAATTCCCACCAAGAAACGTACAATATCCAGTAGTTGATCTTCTGTCAACTACTGAACCAGCATAGTCTGAATCAGTATATGCTTCAAGAACCATTCCTGTGTGTCGTTTAAATAAGATACCCTGTCCTGGAGTCCCTTTAAGATACTGTAGAACGCGATTAGCCGCTTGCAAATGAATATCTTTAGGATTGTGCATGAACTGACTTATTACACTCACTGCATATGCAATATCAGGTCTTGTGTGAGAGAGATAGATGAGTCTTCCTACTAGTCTTTGATACGTCTCTTTATTAACAGTCGGCGCTTCTTCAGCTTCTCCAAGCTTGTGATTAAGATCAATAGGAGTATTCATTGGTTTGCATGCTAGTTTCCCTGTTTCTTTAAGAAGGTCTGTAATGTACTTCTGTTGAGAGATAAAGATTCCATGTTTAGAGTGTGCCACTTCAATCCCTAGGAAGTATTTCAATCTCCCTAATTCCTTGATCTCAAATTCTTCGGTCAAACACCGCTTCAAGTTTTGTTTCTCGTTCTCATTGTTTCCTGTCATGATGATGTCATCAACATACACTAATAGAGCTGTAACTCCCCCTGAAGTCGAGTGCTTAATAAACAAAGTGTGATCTCCTTGGCTTTGTTTATATCCCATACTTGTCATTACTTTGGCAAATCGACCAAACCATGCCCTCGGAGATTGCTTAAGACCATACAAGGCCTTTTTTAATTTGCACACTTTATCTGTGGTGCCAAATCCTGGAGGTACTTCCATATAGATTTCTTCCTCTAAATCCCCATGTAAAAATGCGTTTTTTACATCAAATTGTTGCAGATCCCAATCATAATTAGCTGCCAATGACAAAAGAAGTCTCACAGTATTCATTTTTGCAACTGGAGCAAATGTCTCTTGATAGTCCACACCATATGTCTGAGTATATCCTTTGGCTACCAATCTTGCCTTGTAGCGCTCTAGTGACCCATCTGCTTTGTATTTTACTGTATAAACCCATTTGCATCCAACAAGTTTCTTTCCTGGAGGCAAGTCTACCAACTCCCATGTTGTATTTTTCTCCAGGGCTTCCATTTCCACATTCATAGCTTGTTTCCAATTTGTATTAGATAAAGCCTCGGATAATGACGTAGGAGTCTGGATATTATTAAGGCTGGTAAGGAAACTCTTATGGGTTTGTGAGAACTTCTCAAAGGATACAACATGAGATAATGGATACAAGGGATGTTTAGTGCATTCCCTTGTTCCCTTTCTAATGGCAATGGGAAGGTCATTGTCAGGTTCAGAGGCTAAAAGATCATTGTTAGTTTCAGGAACTAATGAAATTTGTAGGAAGGGTTCAGGGTTTGTTACCTCATTCTCAGGGATTGGTTCAGATTCTTGAGCTTGCATTGGTTCAGGAGCTACGGCTTTATTCCTTGAGTACACTTGTCCAGTCATCCGATCCTTAGGTTTGTCATTGGGTACAGGGGTTGTGGGAGATTCAGGTTTGGTTTGTTGGAGAGTAAAGGGGTCAAAAAGGTCAAAAGGGTTATCAAGGGAGTTCCGATCCTTATCTTCCATGATGACATTCTCCCCCGGAAGAAAAGGAGCGGTAAAATAGGGCTCAGGTTCATAGAAAGTGACATCGGCTGAGACAAAGAATTTCTTTGATGGCGGATGATAGCATTTATATCCCTTTTGAGTGGAAGAGTATCCGACAAAAACACACTTAAGAGCTCTAGGGTCCAACTTTCCCCTGTTGGGTTGGTGAACATGGACAAATGAAACACACCCGAATATTTTAGGTTTAAGATTATTGGAGATTTTAAGCTTAGGATAAAATTGACGTAGCTTTTCCATAGGACTTTTGAAATCAAGGGTCCGGGATGGTAGACGGTTAATAAGATGTGTTGCAGTAAGGACAGCTTCCCCCCAATAGGACTTAGGCATATTATGCTGAAATAAAAAGGCTCGGGTTGTATCAAGTAGGTGACCGTTTTTTCTTTCAGCAACTCCATTTTGTTGTGGAGTGTGAACACAGGATGATTCATGAATGATCCCCTCAGTTTGGAAGTAATTTGTCAATGTTTGATTAAAATAGTCTCGAGCATTGTCAGATCGAAATCTCTTGATTTTAGCACCAAACTGGGTGTGTATCATGTTATGGAAGGTAGGAAGAATAAAGCTCACATCGGATTTTTGTTTTAATAAGAATATCCACGAGACTCTAGTACAATCATCAATGAATGACACAAACCATCGCGCTCCAGAAACATTAGGGATTGGAGAAGGACCCCAAATATCACTATGAATGAGATCAAAAGGATCTGAACTTCTGTCATTGCTAAGTGGAAAAGATATACGTTTGTGTTTCGCAAGTTCACACACTTCACAATGAAAATCTTCAACATTCAGAGATTTAAACAAAAAAGGAAACATGATTTTAAGAGATCGAAAAGAAGGATGGCCAAGGCGGCGATGATGGAGCCATAGCTTTTCTTTATTGGAAAGTTTGTGCTCAGAGAGAAATGAAGTGATACTCTTGATAGGATGTACTGGTGTCTCAAGGTAATACAACCCGTCCTGTTCCTTAGCATGTCCAATCATCGTCCCCAAGTCCTGGTCCTGAAATGCACAGTAAGTAGGGAAGAAGGTCACATTACAACTCAGATCATGGGTCAATTTTTTAATAGAGATAAGATTGGTAGATAGTTTAGGAACATGAAGAACATTTCTGAGTATAAGGGTGGGGCTGATGTGAACATCACCTATACCAGCAACTGTGGTTAATGATCCATCAGTAGATATGAAATATATTGGGAGAATTGGTCATGTGATCAGTAGCACCAGAATTTATAACCCAAGAGTTAGCAAAAGATTTATCCGAAACGTTAAATCCAATAGAAATAGGAAAATTACCTGAATGGGCCAATGAACAGGTACCTGAGGGTTTGTCAAGAGTGCCAAACAAAGATTTTAATCTTTCAATATCGTCTTGGCTGAATCCGTCTGTCACCGGGGAGGCTGCAATTGTTGGTTCAGTAGACAGATGTGCGTGACCACTGGTTTTCTGCTGTCCTCCGTTGTAACCCCAGTCTTTACTGGAAGTTGAAGGCTTGCCATGAAGTTTCCAACACTTCTCCCTTGTATGTCTAGTCTTCTGACAATAAGTACACCTTAGATTGTCCCTATTGTCTCGATTTGGGACCTTTGATGATTCAGCGCAAGGAGTGTGTGTCCTCTGATCATTTCCCCGATTGGCGATCATAGCTGAGCCTTCCAACTTCTGAGGTGTGAGCATAACATTTCTTCTGCTTTCTTCAGTCCGGATAGCAGAGATAGTCTCGTTCAGAGTTAGTAACTCTTTGCTGAGAGTTTGAACTCTCACTTGATCAAACTTTGCATTGAGTCCAGCCAAGAAGTCATAGACTCGATCCTTCTCAATATAGTTTTTTAAAATTACAGCATCTGCAGGGCATTTAGTCTCAATACACCTATAATGGTCAAGTTCTTGCCAGAGATTTTTCAAGACATTGGCATATTCAGTGACTGTCATGTTGCATTGTTTTGTTGTTCCAACTTTCACTTTGATTTCATACACTTGGGCTGCATCATGGGCCTTAGAGTATGTGTGATGAACGGCATCCCAAATGTCTTTGGCAGTAGTTAGAAACATGCATGTATCGCTAATATTTGGCGCCATTGAATTCCATAGCCATGCCATTATAGAAGCATCTTCGTTATCCCACGCTCCAAACTTAGGGTCTCCGAGTGTAGGTCCAGTGCCCAGAAGATGACTTAGTTTTCCTCTGCCCTTCAGAAAAGTACGTACCAGCTGAGACCACTTCAAATAATTTTTTCCATCAAGTCTGTAGGCGGCTTGAATGTTCGGTAGTTCTCCTTTCTCTATTTTATCAACTGTTTCTTCTATCTGCACTGTTTCGGAAGTAACCGACTTTTTTTTTTTTTTTTTTTTTTAATATGTCGTTCTTCAAAGATGTGAAGAAGAAGAAATAGTTACAGACGAAGATAGATCTAAAAGTGAACAGTGAACAGTGATCGAAACAGTGAATAGTAAACAGTAATCGAAACCAGTGAACAGTGATCAAAAACAGTGAACAATGATCGAACCAGTGAACAGTGATCAAAACCAGTGAACAGTGGTCGAGATGATGAACAGTGACAGAAATGTTGCAGGCGATGCGTTTGCAGTTGTGAACAGTGATCGCATTGTGCGATGAAGAAGAAGGAAGAAGAGATGCAGAATCAGTTGCAGACGATCGCGCTTTGCAGAATCAGTCGCGATTTGCAATCCCCAGAAGAAAGACGATGACGATGACTGTGGGGGAAGAAGATGACGACTGAGATTAACGACTGTGGAAGAAGAGTTGCACGGACAGACGAGGAAGACGACGACGACGATCAGGCACAGTCGCATGGACAGACGAGGAAGACGATGAGTCGCACGAACCAGACGATGAAGATGATGAATAGTAACAGTTGCAGAGACGACGAACCAGTTGCAGATGGAAGATGATGAATCGCACGAACCAGTTGCAGGCGATGAAACGATGGCGATGGAAATGAAAGATGATGAACAAAAACAGTTGCAGATCGAAGAAGGAAGACGATGAACAGTGACGATGAACAGTAATGATAAACAGTGACGATGAACAGTGTCTCAGAAACACAGAAGCGGCAGCAGAGATGCAACGAGCAACAGCAACGGTGATGTAGATGGACGATTCCGGCAGAGACGGCGATGAAGGCCGATAATGATAATTCCGGCGATGAAGGCCGAAAAAATTTTCCAGTAATAAAAACTAGGTCTCTGATACCATGTTAGAATAATAAAAGACACGAAGATATAACGTGGTTCGGTTTTATGACCTACATCCACGGGAGAAGAGAAAGGATCTTTATTCTTGTGTAATGTCTTCATGGAGGGACTCCATATATATAGACATACAGGGCTATGTACTTATGGCTACATTTACAATTTTAGTAACTGCTATATTCCTTAAAGGAAATAAATCCTTAAGGAAATAATTCTTTACAGGAAACAAATCTATCAACAATAGGAAACAAATCTCAACATTAAGTTTTACAGAGAAGAACAAGCGTTTAAAAAGATGAAAGGTGATTTTCCCGCTTTATAACTCTTACAAAGTATCTTTTAACATTCTAAAGAAGTTCTTAAATTTTTTAAGGAATTATAAAGTCTAAAATTAAAAAAAAAAAATCTCAAAAACCTTTTTTATTAGTACGGTTTAGGAAACTTACACTTAGAAAATAATGAAAGCAGAATTAGAAAATATTCAATTTCTTACAAGGGCGTCATTTTTATAAAAAACAATGCAATAATCTAGCAAAAGGAGAAACACTGCTAGCAGTCGTAGTGTTTAGCAATTTTATCACTTCAACAATCGTACTCGTCCTTCAATGCAGAAAAAAAGAGCCAGCAGAAGTACCCTAAAATGTGTGAATCCCATCCTTAGACGGGTCAAATAATATGTAAAAGTCAAAAACAGAAAAAGGGAATACCATGGATCAAGATAGCACGTCCATAAGGATCATAAATGCTCAGAGTCTGCCACCAAAAGATAGATAGACATGCTGCAATTGTAATAACTACTCCAATTGGGAAACTAATCCAGGCCACTTTCAGTAGCGTCACAGCTGATGTACCATCACTGCACCAAAGTTAATAATGGTCAAAATTGTCAAATGACATAAGCATAAATGGATAAAACCATAGCCTTAGCATTATTGACAGCTTTTAAATTAAAATGTTTACAAACTGAATATTAGCACATTTTCTAAAGATGGAAAGCCATGAAACGAAAGATTGCAAAAACCAAAGTCTGGTAGAACAGGATCAACCCTAATAAAATGGTGAACAGGTGAAACTACATCACTATTTGTCTACCCTTAGGAGATTGTGAAGTCAAAAGAAGGGCAAAAAAGAATCATTTGTTTGATGCACTTAATATTTGCCACATGTTCCATTTTTAATTCATGGAAATGTAATTATTACATGCTTCATTACTCTGTATATAGAAGTACAAATCATAATTGGAGACCTAAAACCAAGAAAAATCATTCCAACAACAGTCTTTCATGTCATGAATGGTACAGTAGGTCTAGAATAAGTTATGTTAATCATTTACTTAGCAATTGTTTAAAAGGTCGAGTGGTCAAAATCACATTTGCAACTTGTGGAAGTTGGATAGAAGATTTAGTGACCACTAATCTCTCCCGTCCCACTTTCTATTGTTCTATCCAAATCGAGAATGTAGAAAAATATAATGGAAAACAATTCTCTTCCTTTCTTTTCATTTGTTTCTCTAATAATTCCAAGGAAAAATAATAGAAAAGTAAAATTAAAAAAAGTAATCTCTGGTATCATAGCTACATAAATGTAATTTGATAAAATATACCACAAGCGGCAAAAATGAAAAAGTATTTAAAATATCTCTAATAAAAAATGTTAGCCAACCCCATGTAATAGGGGAAAAGGCTTAGTTGGGTTGAGTACAAGCAAGAAAAAATTACCGTCTGATGTCTGTTCGCAAGCATGCTCGCCGAAATCCTTCTCGACTAAGAAACAAGATACATGTGACCAAAAGATGAAACTGCACTGCATACAGCTGCATTGAACATAAAAAAAAAAAAAAAAAAATGATAGGAAACAGAAAAGGAGTGTCAGAGTGATGAGGAAAATGGAACACAAGAAAAACAATATACAATTATCAAATTTATTAATGGCTTACAAAGGGAATCACTGCTATCAATCAAATCCATACTGCAGAAGTCAATCAATATGGAGACTTCCAACATATCACAAGGTTTAACTCCATAAAGTTAACCGAATGAGGTTTGATGTTGAGCAAAGATCTTAAAAACATCCAATAGTGGAAAACTAAAGGAGATTTCAAAACATTTTCTTGGTTCTTTCAGCTGAAAATATATACACCCATTAGAAACACTAGCTTGTACTCATAACCAGATCCAAGGCTCCTGCTAAGAGCAAGGTCTAGGAGAGGTCATGGCTCACAGCATTATCCCCATTTGACTGGAGAGGCTGATTCATGTGACTCAAATTCACGCTAAACGAGTAAAAAGGCAAGGGAATGATAGTAATGCAATTACCGCATAGTCCTTTTCAGTGAGGTGTCTAACAATCCATGAATTGAAGATAAATGGAATTCCCCTTGACAGGAGCTGTGTAGCTGAGATTCCACAAAGTGAACAGAAATGTGTTAGGTTTAACCGTTTAAGTAACAAAAACAAGACATCAAACAAGCATACGTAAAGAAAAGACAGAAATCTGAGATTGATGAAGAACTAACCAAGTAGATATTTGAATGTGTGAGCAAAACTAGCAGTGCCACTATTCATAACTGCTCAAGATCGAATCAATTCCTTCGTCACTCTCAAACTCTACATGCCTCTGCATGACATGCAAAATCTAGACAAAGAAACGAAAGAAAGGAACTTAGACACCTTTGCAATAGTTTAAACTTCAAATAGCTAAATGAGAAGTTCATTCTCGGTGAAGCAACAAATAATAATGAAGTTCAAATTGGTCCTAGCGCTAATGTTACTGCTGCTGGTTAACAACCCAGATATCACCCACAAATTCTACATAAACCCAGAAAACACCAAATCCCAATCACCATATCCTACAGTCCTATTTTAACCACCAATGCCAGAGAGTCCAAAAAAACACTAAAACAGAAAATTCTTTTAGATGTCTTGGGCAACTAAAACAAAATCAAAACCCTGTTTCACAACATCAGCTACGCAAACAAGTGAATTGATAATTCAGGAAATCTTTTGCATGGAGTGAAATGATACATCAGTTATGGTTCCATTAGGATTAAAATTTGTTTTTCACTTTTCTATCAATTTGATTGTAATCTCCGTCTTTCATTCAATTCAATTCAGTCCTTCATGATCAGCAACTTTTTAGGCAGAATAGCAGCTAACGAGCCTAACTTGTGCAAGTGGTGCAACTGCATTTTCTCCCTTTTAAAGATTTATTGTTTGTAGAATATTCTCTCTATCCACGTTTACGTATGCTTAATTTCACAAATTAAATTGATGAATTCAAAGGATACAAATATTAAACTGGAAATGTATTTATTTTGCTATTATGTGGTGTATATGGACTGAAAGGAACAATAGAATTTTTAGGGATAGATTTACTAGTAATAGCAGGTTATGGGAGCAAAGTTTGTTCTGTTTTGCTAATTGGGTTAGTTCCTGCAAGCTTTCATTGGGGTACAGTTTTGGGGATTGGTTGCTCAGTTGGAACAACATCCTTGAAACATTGTAGTTCTCTTATGGGACATCTCGTCCCTTATGTTTTTTCTTTTCTTTTTTTTCTTTGTTCTATTAATATTTTATTTTTATTTTTTTAGAAGAAACAAATACCTGTATTAAATGGACTAATAGTATGTACATATGAGGGAGCATTGAGTATGCACCCCCCCCCCCCCCTCTCTTCTCGTCCTAGAGACTGAATAGACACGTTGCCCAATCTAGCACCCAGTTGGAAAGTGAGGGACCCGGGATAAGACCTACTGCAAAGACCCAAGTACTGGCAGCAAAGCGAATACCGTCCCACATATCATCAACATCTTTGTATGAATCATTGAAAATTCGGCAGTTTCTTTCTAACCATATACTCCATAGAGTGGCAAAAGATGCTATAAGAGCCACCTCCCTCATCAGACTCGTAGATATAGAGTTATGAGATAAAGTTAAACAATCATCAAGTGAGGTTGGTGGGAGAAACCTTCCCCCTGAGAAACACCTCCAATTCTCCCAAAGTCTCCTTGCCGAGGGACAATGAACAAAAAGATGATCCGGAGACTCAGCCGCTTGAAAGCACATTACACAACAATGTGAAGACAAGCACATGTTTGGTCGACGCCTCTGTATGACGTCCATGGTATTAATCTTCCTATGTGCTAATAGCCAACCAAATACTTTAACTTTAGATGGAATGTGTGCTTTCCAAATGTGTGCTTTCCCTTTCAAATGTCTTATTTGTTCCTTCAATGCAACAAAATTTAATTTATGTCTCTCAATTTTGTAAGACAAATAACACCTCAATTGCTTTTTTCCATCTTGTTTTTGGGTGAAGGATCTTACCACGGGGGCAATTCTCATTCAAGGACGAAGCAAGGACAATGTGTATGAGTGGCCTACAATAAAAGGGATTCCAATGGTGACAAAGCAAGCTTGCATTGGTGTTAAAACTTCTCTTGATCATTGGCATGAGAGGCTCAGTCACCCATCTTCCAAAATTCTTAGTTATATCATGTGTCAAAATAAACTTCCTTTGAACTTGAGTCAGTCCAAGTTCTCTTTTTGTGATTCGTTTCATTGCAATAAAAGTCATTGGTTACCATTTGGTACCTCAACTTTAAAAAGTTGTGGTCCATTAGACTTAGTTTATTCTGATGTATGGGGCCCCTCTCCTATTCGTTCAATGGATGGTTTTTCACACTATGTTATCTTTGTTGATTATTTCACAAAGTATTCATGGTTATTTCCTATGGCAAATAAATCTGATGTATTTTCCATTTTCCTAAATACAAAGCCATGGTTGAGAAATTTTTTCAAACATCCATTAGAACAATTTATTTTGATGGTGGCAAGGAATATGGAGGTCTAAAAACCATATTTGAAACTCAAGGGATTCAACCTCATTTCTCCCCCATACACTCCCCAACATGTAGCTTCCGCTGAGCATCACCATCGACATATTGTCGAAACCGACCTCATTCTTCTCCATAAAGCTTCTTTTCCATTATCCCTTTGGCCCTATGCCTTTCGAACGGCGATTTATCTCATTAATAGGCTCCCAACACCAATTCTTGATCATAAATCACCATTTGAATTATTACTTCATACCAAACCCAATTATTTAAAGGTTCAAGTTTTTGGGTGTCTTCGCTATCCTTGGCTTTGCCCCTACACCAAACACAAATTAGAACAACGTTCTAAACCTTGTATTTTTCTGAGTTACTCAAATGTCCATAATTCCTATATTTGCTTTGAACCCATAGATCACAAAATTTATTTTTCACATCATGTACAATTCGTAGAAGACAAGTTTCCATCTTTGTCTACCATTACGAATCGTGATAAAATAAATTCTCATACTATTTCAAGGTGGGCTGCTGCATCTCCATCCCTTAATTCTCTCCTTTTTCATGCTCCACAAAATCCACCTTCTACCTTTACCCAAAATCTCGATTATTCCCACTCCACTCCACCATCCTCCTTGGCCCCCACGTTTAATTCTCTTGATTCTAGAAATACCCAACCCATCATAAATAACTTTCCTAATTCAATGATCCTCCTTTCTTTCTTTTAAATGTCACTTCCCAAATCTCAATGCACCTACCAAATCTTTCCTCTCCTAATCCTTTAGATTCTACGACAAATCAACCCACCATACCTCACTTTCCAAATAACTCCAATTTCTTATCTAGCACATTCACCCCTTATA
This sequence comes from Paratinospora sagittata, assembly GCA_035771175.1. Taxonomy (NCBI): domain Eukaryota; kingdom Viridiplantae; phylum Streptophyta; class Magnoliopsida; order Ranunculales; family Menispermaceae; genus Paratinospora; species Paratinospora sagittata. The sequence continues at coordinate 3,637,138 of JAYMFD010000012.1, read as the reverse complement.
GTGAGCCTTGAGGCCTCAGGAAACTCCCACGTCAGGACAAGATGGGTTGGCAGCCCAGAACGCCTCAGCCGACTCTAGCCCCCAAAGCTAGAGGCGGGAAATATCTGAAAGGGTGGTTCCGAGGGCAGAACCAAATTGGGACATTTCCTCATTACCATTTTCATCCTTTCCTTCTTTATCTCTTCAATCAAATCACCTTGATTCTAGGACCATCCAACCTAACATAAATCCTTCTCCTAATTCCAAAAATCACTAACCCAATCCCCTTAGTTCTTCCTCATCACTTCATGATTCAAATCCCACATCTCCACCCACTCATGTTGCAAACAATAACTTACCTATTTCTTCTTATTTCGCTCATGAGAATCCCCCTATCTCCATGCAAGATGCTAATATTCATAGTTTCATACAATAATGGAACCCATTATGGCAAACTCCACTCTGCTTGCAGGTTCTCGCTCACACTTGAATGAGATGTCTCCAAGGTATGATTTTGCTAACCCACCACCAATTAACCACTCCGTACACATCCAATGACCACTAGATCTCAAAATAATATTTTTAAACCCAAACAACTTCATCTCACCACCAAACACCCCTGAACCCACCTCTGTTACGCAAGCTATCAAGCATCCTAAGAGGAGAGAAGCAATGTGTGATGAGTTCAATGCTCTCATGAAGAATGGCACATGGGAATTGGTTACTTGTCACTCCAATCAAAATATTGTTGTTTGTAAGTGGGTATTTAGAATAACCCAACAGGGGTATGGCTTAGTGGTCGGCGGATATTGTGAAAATCTATAGTGAACAGGTGGTCTTAACTTCGAATCTTCGTGTGGCAAACTCCATTCTGGAATTATTCTGGGTGGTGTGGTGGGCCCTCTAGCCCTGGCGTTTCCCTGTGTGCGGTCTGTGGGTGGATACGTGGCCCCGTGGATTAGTCGAACTATAAGGAAGGATACCACGGTTCTCAAAAAAAAAAAAAAAAGTGGGTATTTAGAATTAAACGAAAGTTTGATGGTAGCATTGATCGTTACAAAGCCCGACTTGTTGCAAAAGGATTCCATCAGCGTCCTGGGGTTGATTACTATGAAACTTTCAGCCCCGTGGTCAAGCCAACCACTATTCGACTTGTTTTGTCCCTTGCTCTCACTCAAGGATGGAATGTTCATCAGTTAGATGTCAACAATGCTTTCCTTCATGGTCATCTAAGTGAAGAAGTGTACATGTCTCAACCCCTTGGCTTTGTCGATAAATCTCGACCAACTCATGTTTGTCACCTTCATAAAACACTATATGGGTTAAAACATGTGCCTCGTGCTTGGTTTCATGAATTAAAGAGCTTTATTATATCATTCGGATTCATTAACTCAAAATTTGATACTTATCTTTTTATTTACTCTAACAAGTCCATCACTGCTTATCTTCTAGTTTATGTGGATGACTTGTTAATTACAGGAAGCTCTTCGCCTTTTATTCAAGATTTCATTGATGCCTTATCTCGGGGCTTCTCAATCAAAGATCTTGGTAATCTCCATTATTTCTTGGGTTTTGAAGTTGTACCCACTATTCATGGTTGGTTTCCTTCACAACATAAATATGTGCATGATCTTTTAAAGGGGTTCAAATTGGAAGGGATGAAAGAGTCCACTACACCTATGAGTACCACTACTAAGTTGGTTCTAAATGATGGCTCTCCTCCTACAGATGCAACTCAATATTGAAGTCTCATTGGAAGCTTGCAATATTTATCTCTTCCACGCCCTAACGTTGCTTATGTTCTGAACAAACTTGCTCAATATATGCACTCACCAACTCAAACTCATTGGACTGCTACCAAATGTCTTTTACATTATCCCAAACATACCATATCTTATGGTCTTTTGCTTCGGCCCTCTCAACAACTCACACTTACCGCTTACTCTGATGCTGATTGGGTCGGTAATCGAGATGATAACACTTCTACATCAGACTCATCAGCTTATGTTATTTTTCTTGATAGCAATCCAATATCATGGTGTCCTAAGAAGCAACGAACCGTTGTTCGCTCGTCTACTGAAGTTGAATATTGCTTTGTTGCTTCCACCACTACTAAATTGTTATGGATTACCAATCTTCTCTACAAATTGGGTGTATCCCTCAAGCAACCTCCTCGCCTGCTTTGTGATAATCTAGGAACCACATATTTATTTTCCAATCCTGTTTTCCACTCTCAGATGAAGCACATTGCTCTTGATTATCAATTTGTGCGTGATAAAGTTGAAAATTGATCTCTCCATGTTGCCCATATCTCTACTCATGACCAAGTCGTCGATATCCTCACCAAGCCATTAGCAAAGTCTCATTTTGCCACTTTGCGATCCAAGATTGGTGTTTCCGATGGAAGCACCATCTTGCAGGGGCATATTAGGAAAGAATCTATTCTAGCAAAGAATTCATAAATCATATAAGATTTAGATATCAATGCTAGATTTTAGTCCTAATTTTCTGTACACATTTATTGTAGAAATATTCATTTATTCTTTCCATATTGTAATTTATTCAAGTTGTATAAATTCTGTAATGAGATCAATACAAATTGTCTTGCCATTTATTTTAAAAATATTTCTCTTTTACACAAAAATACAAATTACAACTCTTCTGTATAAATAATGATCAATTTGGACAAGTAAAAATTTACAACCATATTGATTAAAAAAACCAACATAGTTTTTCTTTTTCTTTTTTTTAAGACTCAACATATTTAAAAACAAAATTGCAGAACAAGTTGGTTCTGCAATCGCAAGAACCACCTGGCTTCTACAATCGCAGAAGAAGACTAACCTGAAGAGGCGAGTCGGCGCCGGCAAGGTGATGGAGTCGGTAGCAGCGGCAGCAGTCTCTCAAGATTGAAGAAACGACAAGTCTTTGACGTGTTGAAGAAGACTTCTGGTGTTCGATGATCCAATCCACGTGAAAACCGATCCAGAGAACGATCCGGATCGATTACGATCACTGAATGCCAAACAATTGGTGCAAGTTACTCGTGCATTTGATTTCTACAAGTAATTACCAATGAATAGATGAAGATCCTCAACACCACCAATATCCAATAATAATTACAATGACATCCACACTTTTAAGCATTACTTCAGAAATAAGTTAGATGTGGAACATTTTGTTCATTCAAAAATCTCATCCTTACAATCAAGTCCCCAAATATTTCTGAGCTCTTTAGCATAATCGCACAATAATCAATGTAGTAGACTTAGGGTTTTGTACCGTATGTGTACCTAAGATCCAGTAATGGTCGCGGCGCTGAAAGTCGCGACGCCTCTTTTTCTTCTCCTTCCTCTCACTACTTCTTCTTCTTCTTCTCTGTCTCGTAGTCGTCGATCGCACACCACAACGGATCGAAAGTTTCAAAACCCGCCCTTGGGGTTTTTTTGGACAGGATTATTGTAAGTGTTGACAATTTTTTTTTTTTTTGCCACGTTGAAAGCATTTTTACAAAAAATGATTTCTATACAAAAAAAAAAAAAAAAAACTTTCAACAAGACGTCACATTTTTGTGGTCAGAAAAGTCAAATTTATGTCTTTAGCAATGATAGTGTGCTATCATGTCCTATAACGCGCTATCGACCTGTTCATTATGCACGATATTAACCTCTAGCGGGCTATTGAAGCTCGATATACTAAAAACCAAGAGTTTTTGATTTTCTAAACTCATTGATAACGCACTATTAAAAGACGTTTTCAATACAAAAAAAAATTGTACTGAAAATGTATTTTCAAAAAACGCTTTCCGTACAAAAAAGAAATTGTATTAAAAGCGTCTTTTGAAAATACGCTTTCAATACAAATTTTTTTGACATATTGAAAACATCTTTTGTCTTCAGATTTTTTTTTTAAGTCGAAAATAAATAAAAAAAACTTGCGTTTAAAAACAACAAACGCGGTTTTAACCCTCACAGTAAAAAAATAAAATACCTCTCCCAAAACCTAATTGCACAAGCCCTAACGCATATGCACGCCTCCCCTCCGACGATACCTTTTTCTGTTGTCTCCGACATCTTCGATGAGATCTTGCTTTCTCGTCTCTCATTCTCTTTGTTTAGATTTTCTTTTTTGTTTTCAGCATTAACCTCTACTTAGGTATATAAATTATGGAGCACAGGTGGGTGAGTGGGATCTGCAATGCCACCCCGAGCAAGAAAGACTTCAATCAATAATAACGGAATCTGGGTTGAGTCCCTTGATTGGTTGCTCATACACGCACTCTAACAAGACATCAATTTTTGCATTTGTGGAGAGATGACAACAAAAAATGAACACATTTCACCTTCCTTTTGGTGAAATGACCATTACGCTCGACGATGTTGCGATACTTCTCAACATTCCTATCAAGGAAAAATTCGTCTCAGCCATAGCAATGGACAACAATGATGCAATCGAATTATTGGTGCTAGGGCTGGGAGTTTCATTCGGTGATGCAAAGGAGGAGCTCAAGAAGGGGAAAGGGCAATACATGGCTAAACACTAGTTGAAAGCCCAATTTGGTACCTCCAAAGAAGCATGCGTCCCCTACCCCCCAGTGGAGTGCACAGAGAGGGCATTTCTATTATTCCTGCTAAGGTGCACACTGTTCTGCGACAAGACATCAACATGGTTCCCCGTCGCTTATCTTCAATTGCTCATGCACGTGCACATAATTCATACATACTCATGGGGTGTCGCATGTCTTACCTATTTGTATCGTCCACTTGGATGTGGGACGAGGGCCTCAGTTTGTCACATTGCTTGAGGTATATATGCATCATTTCACACTTAATGTCTGTTCTATATTAAAAATGTTTCAATAATGATTTTAATACAAAATGTGTATGATAATGTTGGTTGTATGACCATTTTCCTTTAATTCGTCCTCGTGTCAACCCTTCATATCAATTTAATCTGCCACAGACGCAAATGTGGGCCCTAAAAAAAAGATGGATTAGCTGAGGATCACGTGGTTACACTGCATAAGGCACTCAATATGTTACGCCCTCAGAAGATAAGTAACAAAGTTTAGGAACTCAATATAGTTTTATTTATAACTATGACTTTGAGTAACATTATGTTGTTGGTTTAATTATTTATATTGAATTTGTTCAGGTTTATCGGAACCTATACTTTGATTTGAGAGACTCGGTCAATCTCCGAGTTTGCTTCTTCTTTTTTATGGCTGTATAAAGTGTTTGGACGTTGTGGAACCCTACCATCCTGATAAGGTTATTTGCCAGTTAGGCCATGTACAGACAATTCCTCCATGACCTCTTTGTCCACTAAAAGCAAGTCGAGGTTCATCACCAGGTCAATACCAAGTGAAGTATTATTATGATCATATATGGGATGTCACGACGCCCCTGACGTAGGCTGACGTCATGACCGGCACAGTGTACTATATACTGTACATACTCATATACAGTATACAATACACTGTCAGCCTTCACGTAGTCTCACAAAACTCCCAAAAATGTACAGAATTTTTTTTTTTAATATACCACACATCAAATCAAATCAAATATATATAGATGATCATTCCACTCACATTTATTTCATTCATTCCACAAATTAATTTCTCACCTCATGTATATTTTCGCTCCCATATTTGCTCTTCTTGACACATGATATCCTCCCCAACTTAGAGTTTAGTTATATCCATAACATATATGGAATCCGAATGATATTTCCTCAACATCAATATATAGAAAAGATTATGGACACCTATCAACTGTGACAGTAGAGCAAATCGGTAAGCCAATGGACCCATCCTCTTAAAATCTCAAATGGTCCAACAGATTGCGGTGCACACTTTTCTTTTATCCCAAATCTCATTTGGCTTTTCTGTGGTAAGACCCTTAGCAAAACTGAGTCAACCACACTAAATTTCAAGGCTTATATACCAACCCTGTGTATTTAATAATTTCCTGTGGCACCAATAACAATAACTCCATACTTTCAAACCAACAAGTTGGAAATTGATAAGGCTTACTATCAAACCTTTAGAGTGCCATCACTATGCTATTATAATAGCTATTTATACACATAAGTTTACACACATAACATATTCTTTCCAACTTCCACCAAAATTCAAGTATGCCAGACCCGACCATGCTCACAAGCATCAAAGTCACTCTCTCAGTCTGTCAACCCGTCTGAGAGTAAAATATCACGCTGAGAAGGTGATGAGTACCAAATCGAGTCTGCATCATATATCAGATCTTGACACAATCTTCGGATCTTAATCCGACATGACAAATATCTGAGAACTCTCATAAAATCTCCCTATCTCACACATATACAATCTGCTCAGTCTATCAATAGAATTTTGGTGTTCCTTGGAAGAATATATAGACTTACCAGTTCACTAATGATTATCCAAATGGTATCATTTCTACCCATAACCCATAAGATACCATTTGAATCCCATATTCATTTAATACAATCCATATTATCAATTTCATAACATTTCATACTGATATCATACTCGTCACATCATGAATTTTACTATCTAAATATGAGTATCAATTAGCTGAACATGCATCCGAGCACAAATATCAACACATGGAGTAATAGAGAGTACACTCATAACTGTAACTCTCATTCACAAACAATCTCCATTTATGGCCTCACTGATAGGTACTACTCTAGTTTCAGCATGTTTCCTGCTCAATGCCTCAGCAACATCTTGGCCTTTCCCAGGATAATAATTCCATATAAAATCAAATCCTTTGGGAATTCTTGCCACATTTATTACCTCATATTTTCCGTTCAAATAATTACTTCAGACTCTTAACAGTTGAAGATAGTGTGACCTTTAATTATAGAGGCAATGCTCTCATCAATTCAAAATCCTTTTGTGTCAATGCAAAATCCAGAACTGGACGTGATATTCACCAATCACAATTACTTCCAGGCTCTGAAAATAATAATAACATTTAATACTGTGAGAGCTTTTCCATGCACAACGGTCCACACATTATATAGCATTCATCTGGTTTAGTTTCGTGAGTGGAACAGATAGCTTCAAGGATCTTTCCACGCACTTTCTATAGCATACAACTAATACCAAAAAACTGTTGATTTCCATCATTAAAATCAGTTGTCACAGTACTATGATCACTTTGACCTTCCTAGCATCCTTGAAGATACTATTTAAACTAGTCACGTGATCAAAAATCTTAATTATAGTCAAAACTCATATTCACTGAGCTTGGCACTCAATCGGTGCTCTCTCAGTGACTACAAGATCATGCAGAGGTGCTTTCATGCTCCTCTCATTTTTCTTGGGACAATTTCATATATCATCATCGAAGACTATGTATTCAAGATATGGTTCATATACCCACTGCATTAATCCTATAACGTGATTAACACATTAATTAAGGTTACCAACATTTCATACTAGCCATATCTTGTCTTACAACAGTCTGCATTACATCCTTTTCTCGAATTCTTAACTGATGGTGCCTAGAGCTCAAAATGATCTTAAAAAAAAAATTGGCTTCATTTAGTTAATCGAATTCGACCATCTATCCCTGGTAAAGGTATTCATTCTTTCTTGTTATCGTGCCCAGTTAACAGTAATTCATACTTAAACATATTTTAGTATACCTTCTTTCCATATTATCACAAATGCTCTCCAAGGTGGCATATCAAAGATATTCAATCTTTTTTTTTCCATTAACACATGTACTTACCTTCAATCCTCACAATTTCTCAGGTACTCTTTATATGAAGGAATGAAGATGCATATTAGACTGGCATCAGTGTTCTATGCTATCAATCTCCTGTCCAGGTGGCAATTTTAATAGTTCATCAGAGAATACTCCAATATATCAGTTCACCACAGGAATTTTAATCAACTGCATGCCTTCTTACCTTACTCTACATGGCTTTGTATTAGCCATATGCTTCATGTCCTCGTCAATAATTATCTTATCTTAGATAGAAGATTTTGAGGGTATAAATTTCTCAAGGTTCAAAATGAGAATTTTCCACTTATGCCACATATTACTTCTTTTCGGAGAGGCATTCCACCTAGCATGAGAGGTGACCAGCCAATCATACCCACAAAGCATCCAATTCCAAAAATTTCAGATTTTAGAGCCCATAATTACTTGATAACTCTCATAGTTATTACACATGATCTTTGCTAGCCATATCATGATAGATTCTTTCTCCTGTAGGCATACCCACAATCAATAATGCATTTTTTAAACAGAAGATAATACAATCTGTCTACCATATCACCAGAGATAAAGGACCAGGTAGATCCAATAACACATCAGAATATACACCATAACCAAATATTGATCATACATGTTATCAACGTCTTACTCATCTTTGGATCTGGTCTTGTATTTACTTTAATTTATTCTCTAAAATCTGGTGGAGTCACATTGATAAAATTTACTGGAACATTCCATATCGACTAACTGGTACTCACACCATTAGCACCCACATCTGGAGCTATCAATGGTTCAAGCTTCTGTCTTTCTCACATTACAACTTTACCATAAGCTCATAAGCTGTGCATTTCGTTATTGTTGGGTAGTTACTAGCCATATATAAGCTATATTGTTTATTATCACTGGATTACATCCAGTTCGTTTTCTTTCAGCCCTCTGATCCTTTCTTGATCAGCAATTTCCATTGTTAATCTTGACTATTCTTTTCCAAATCTAGAATTCACCGACACAGGTGATTCTCAGTCAAGATAACATATTGGATTAGGCTCAGCATAATAGGACTACCCATATATATACTCATACAATCAATCATAATATCATACAACTTTTAATCTTTAGGCTTTTAATCCTAAACTTGGCTCTGATACCAATATTGTCACGACGCCCCTGACGTAGGCTGACGTCATGACCGGCACAGTGTATTATACACTGTACATACTCATATACAGTATACAATACACTATCAGCCTTCACGTAGTCTCACAAAACTCCCAAAAATGTACATAAATTTTTTTTTTAATATACCACACATCAAATCAAATCAAATATATATAGATGATCATTCCACTCACATTTATTCCATTCATTCCACAAATTAAATTCTCACCTGATAAATATCTATGATCATCTCATTCCATCGTCCCAAGCATTATATAATCTTACCACATAACCCATCTAGGTGATATATATATATATATAATGTGTGATAAGTAAAATAACAAAAATATAAGTTATTTCCTCCAAGCATACGTACACATATCAGACGAAGGCTCATGTGATTATCACTCACGAATTTTCCTTTTACCTTCGACTCAATACCTGAAATATTGGAGGAAATGGGGTGAGCAAACAACAGCTCAGTGAATATAGTTCTTGAGATGACAATTATATACATTTAGAGAAATATGACATTTAAAATCATTTCAAACACTTATTCAACACATGCATCATTCAACGAATATATTGTACATGTCAACAACATAAATTTCATGATTTTCAATAACACAATGCACAATCTCCCTCCTCCGCAAGGCAAGAGAGCGGGTCTAACCCTTGTATGACCGTTACAAGGTAGCCACAACCTCTCATTACCCAATGAACAGTCATTTCAAGGATCTCAACTTTTGTTAGGACAGACCTACTGACAATGAGGACTCGCAAAACCTCATCATGACAAACTCCAATTGCTAAAATCAGTTTGCATGATCCATAAAACTCAATGCATCCCGTGTTTGTTTGTTTTTTTTTTATATTGATAATAGACATTCATAGGTCGAGATACAATTTACTCAGTCTGTGACTCCTGCTCAGGCAATGGAAACCCTTCTGGTTTTCATAATTCTTTAACATCACTTCCCTTTTTCCCATTCTTATTGGGTTAGTACCTGACCCAATACTGCCAAAATCTCAACCTTACTCAATGTTTCACTTATCTTCAATTTCATATTTTTGCCCCAACATTTTCTTACATTACTTATTTCGCCTTGTACCTAACACTGGTGTTGATGACTCGGCTTCAAATGGCGGTACAAGTTATATCACTAATATTGCTAGGGTTAACAATTTCACCACAGTTTTGGCTGACCCGAAATTTATAGGCTGTCTCACAACTTGCGCATATATTTATAACCCAACAATTATCAAACCTACCGTATAGGATCCCACAATTTATTCTAGATCCTTATCCTTCTCAGAATATCCTTAGTGATCATTTCAAAAATAAACTATACCAGTCTATTTTGTCACTACATTTTAACAAGATAAAATTTTTCATGCCTTCAGTCAATTTTAGCATGATGATAGAAGCCCTCCTAAACTAGCTTCTGTAATTAATCTCATGCCTTAATCATCTCAGGAGTCCTTAACCCAATTTTCTATCATCTCTTATCATCAGTTAGCTTAAACGTAACAAAAATAACAAAAATATAAGTTATTTCCTCCAAGCATACGTACACATATCAGACGAAGGCTCATGTGATTATCACTCACGGATTTTTCTTTTACCTTCGACTCAATACCTGAAATATTGGAGGAAATGGGGTGAGCAAACAACAACTCAGTGAATATAGTTCTTGAGATGACAATTATATACATTTAGAGAAATATGACATTTAAAATCATTTCAAACACTTATTCAACACATGCATCATTCAACGAATATATTGTACATGTCAACAACATAAATTTCATGATTTTCAATAACACAATGCACAATCTCCCTCCTCCGCAAGGCAAGAGAGCGGGTCTAACCTTGTATGGCCGTTACAAGGTAGCCACAACCTCTCATTACCCAATGAACAGTCATTTCAAGGATCTCAACTTTTGTTAGGACAGACCTACTGACAATGAGGACTCGCAAAACCTCATCATGACAAACTCCAATTGCTAAAATCAGTTTGCATGATCCATAAAACTCAATGCATTATATATAAATATAACATGCATACAATCAAACATTTTATATGCGTACAATGTCATACAGGAACCAAATCAAGAAAACTATACTCACAGTGGTTACACGGGTTTTCTAAGCCAACCTCTAAAATCGAGCAACAATATTGCTTCCTCAAAAGCGTTTATTCATGCCCTTAAGCCTCAATTTAAACATTGAAATTACCCATAGAGTATCATGAGAATCATCATTTACCACATCGGTAGCTACTAAAATATCAAATCACTGTTTACAATACTATTCACTATTTACTATTACTATTTACTATTTACATTTACTATTCACTATTCACTATTCATCCGAAAGATGTAAATTGTATTAAAATTGTCAAATGGTCTCCAAAAATTATAAAATTGAATCTAATCACATATTCGGGGTCCCGACAGTCCAGGGAACGTTTTTCTACCTTTTTAGCGGATTTTCATTCACGTTGGGTCAAAACTCCAATTTTTTGAAAACGCCATAAAACGGCTCCCATAGCTAAAATTAGTCTGCTAGAAAGTTTACATCTAGCTTAGATATCAATTTTACGAAGAAAGTGAGTGAAAATCACTTACTGCGGGTTCGGATTTCGCGCGAATCACGCGTTCTCCCTTCCGTTCTTCTCTTTTCCTTTCTCTGTTCGTTCGTTCATCTTCTCTTCATATTTTTTTTTGTTTTCTTTCTGCAGGCAACTTCTTTCTTTTCTATTCTTTTTTTTTTTATTTCTATTTTATTTTTATTTTTTTATTCTAGTTGTCACACGTTGGAAACAACTAGATATAAAGATTTTATATATTTTTTTATATTTATATATACAAATGATTCCATGCACCTTTATCTCAATAGTTAACCAACTCCCCATCTTAATATTTCACTTTCATTCATTCAATCATACTCCAATCCACATTTTTAATTAACCAACCTCATAAATTAATCAATTTAATTCAACTCAATCCACATATCTAATTAATCAACCCATTCAACTAATAAAACTTATATTCTTTATTTAATAATTTTATTTATTTGCTCACATTCCTTAATTATACCATGTATTTCATACACGCGTATATTTAGCTCATACGTATCAAATACGTGTATTATCACGTGTATATTTAGCTTATACGTATAAAATATGTGTATTATACATCTCGATATACGAGTACTTCAACGTATGTATTTCATTAAAATTACGGGGTGTTACATGGGAGAGATGGGATAATGGTGTACTTTCTGCTCGAGCACGTGGTGAGCGCCTAAACAATACATGGGATGCGACTCTGGGCTGCCTCGAGTGGTTTACGTCTATATCTCACCCGATCATTAAGAACCCAGCACGTCAGGATCCTGCCAACCCTCAACAAAGATATATGTTTGATGATGATACCACCCAGGTAATAAACTTTGCATTTCTTTCTTTTTTCTTTATATGAAATTGGATTTATCTGTTATTCACATATAATTGTTGATTTGCATTGGGATATATACAACAACGAAACAGAAGAGCCCTGGACATCACATTACAATGGATGTCCACGCCTAAACTAGAAGTATAGTTCGTAGTGCAAGAATCACCATGGAGTCAATTGTTGGTGTTCTGTCTGAGCTGAACATCCGTGATTAAGCTAGGTCTTCCTCTACGATGGAAGAAGAGCAGGGGCAGGGGCCATCAATTTCAAGGGGCGATGAAACGGGTCTGTTAAGGGTTAGAACATATTCACGCAAGCGGAGAGGACAATAGCTTCATTAGTGTCTGTTTATTTATTTATTTTGTGCGAGTATATGTAATGAATTTATTTGTTGTCTATCATGTATCTTGATACGATTTGAAAATTTGGTGAATGAAATTTTCTTTATGTTGATACTATTGTGTATGTATTAGTTGTTAATTTTCACCTTGGGAGGTTGTTTTTATGTTTATGAACATATCAACATTCGGACGTCGTTTGGGTGGTGGGGTGTCATACCCCAACTGTTCCCCACCCGTACCCAACATTAGAGTTACGAGTGGGGAACGATATTCCACCGCCCAAACTAATCCAGAATTATTGAAAACATGTCAAAAATATGATGGAATGCATCCTAATGCATGATGAAAGGGGAAAATGCAAAAAAAACCTGAAAAATATGAGGGTCGGCCGTTATTGACCGACCTCTACAAATGAGGGTCAGTACTGTCCAACTGAACAAAGAGGTGTTGGTGCTTCAAAGACCAAACTTGTTTTGCAAGGATCTGTTATTGGTGGCCGACCCTTTCTTTTCCTGGGTTTTTTTGCATTTCCCCCTTCCATCATACATTGTAATGCATTCCATCAAGACTTTGACATGTTTGCAACAATTCCGGGTTAGTTTGGACGGTGGGGTACCGTTCCATATCCATACCCCACATTAGAGTTACGAGCGGGGAACAGGACTCCACCGCCCAAACTAACCCGAAATTGTTGAAAACGTGTCAAAAATGTGATGGAATGCATTACAATGCATGATGGAGAAGGAAAATACGAAAAAATCGAGGAAATATGAGGGTCGGTTGTTATTGACCGATCACTATAAAGTAGGGTCGGTACTATCCAACCAAACTGAGAGGTCTTGGTCTGGCTTCAAAGACCGACCCTCCTTTGAACAGGTTGGTCATTGATGACTGACCCTCTCTTTTTTTGGTTTTTTTTTTTTTTTTGCATTTCCCTATTTCATCATGCATTGTGATGCATTCCATCAAGTTTTTGACTGTTTGCAATAATTTTAGGTTAGTTTGGGCGGTGGGGTACAGTTCTCCACCCGTACCCATTAGAGTTACAGGTGGGGAACAGTAACCCACCGCCCAAACTAACCTGAAAATATTGAAAACATGTTAAAGACTTAACGAAATGCATTACAATGCATGATGGAAAGGGGAAATGCAAAAAAAAACCCAAGAAAAGATAGGGTCGGTCTTTGAAGCCCAACCAACACCTCTTGGTTTGGTTGGACAGTATCGACCCTCATTTATAGCGGTCGGTCATTGATGGCCGACCCTCTCTTTTCCCGGGTTTTTTTTTCATTTCCCCCTTCCATCATGCATTCCATCATGTCTTTGACATGTTTGCAACAATTCCAGGTTAGTTTGGACGGTGGCATACCGTTCCCCACTCGTAACTCTAATTTCATTGATAGACCTCTATAAAAGAGGGTCGGTATTGTTCAACTGAACAAAGAGGTGTTAGTCAGGCTTCAAAAATCGACCTTTCTTTGCAAGGGTCGGCCATTGATGGCCGACGCTATCTTTTTCCGAGTTTTTTTGCATTTTTCCTTCCATCATGCATTGTGATGCATTCTATCAAGTTTTTGACATGTTTACAACAATTTCAAGTTAGTTTGGGTGATAGGGTATCGTTCCCCACTCGTAAGGTGAACTTTGACATAACATACGTACATACAGGAATAGAATAATAATTCAAACATCCAAAACAACATCGTACCATTCGAAGACAACAAATCTGTATATATCATTAACATTGAAGTCAATTACATCTTTTGTATCTACATTCCTAAAAAACATGTTGACATCCCCTTACATATCAACATATCCACATCCCTTTACATATCAACATTTCTAAAAATAAAATTAGTCTAAACATGTCAACATTTCCCAAAAAAAACATTTTGACATCCCCCTACATATCAACATATTCACATCCCTCTACGTATCAACATTTCCAAAAATAAAATTAGTCTAAACATGTCAACATTTCCAAAAAAACATGTTCATGTTGATATTGTGATGCCCCGAAAATTATTTCATCTAGCCCATTACCCAATTGCACTTTGCCCAAACTCTATGCGTTGCCTTGATATGGTTGGTGTTTGTTTGATGGTTGTTTAATGTTTGTGTAGTTGATGCTTGATAATGTATATAAATATGTGTATTATAAATTGTATATGCATCATGTTAAATTAAAGTATAATGCATATGTTATTATTTATGCATGAGCCCATTAAACCATGAATTGATATGGGTTAGGATTGATTGAATAAAAGGATAAATGAGAATGAAAATTTGGTGTATTAAATGGATTGGACATTTAAAATACATGTAAGCATGAGATTGGTTAAAGTACATGTGGTTGGTATGGGTAGTATGAGACCAACACATGTAAAGGTTGGTGCATGAAAGTGGACAAGTGTCTCATGCCCACTTCTCTTCTCCAAGGAAATGCTAGAAAGTGAGGTGAGTGGAGAGAATTCAAGAATGTGCTAGAAAGTGAGGTGAGTGGAGGGAATCAAGGAAGTGCTAGAAAGTGAGGTGAGTGGAGAGAAAGGAAAAAAAATAAAAGAAAAGAAGAGAAAGAAAGAAGAAGTTGCTTGAGAAAAATCTCTGCAACATTTTCATCAAAGTGATTGATCTTAAGGATATATAGTCATATTGCTCTCAAATTTTGTCAGCAAGTTCGTAGCTTATGGTTCTGCATTCTGAACGGTGGAGATCTTGATTGGAGGTTTCGTCTAAGAGATCTAACCTCTCAAACAAAGCTAGTCAGAAAGTCTGAATTTCTCGCGCTATTTCGCTCAAACTTATAGATCTCCTCAATCTACCGTTGGATGGATATAAAATTTGGATATATAGTTTAAAACTGATATTTCTGCATTCTGAACGGTGGAGATCTTGATTCGAGGTTTCTTCTAAGAGATCTAACCTCTCAAACAAAGCTGGTCAGAAAGTCTGAATTTCTCGCGCTGTTTCGCTCAAACTTATAGATCTCCTCAATCTACCGTTGGATGGATATAAAATTTGGGTATATAGTTTAAAACCGATATTTCTGAATTCTGACCGGTGGAGATGTTTATGTGTTAAGTATGTTGTGTGATATAGTCATCTGAGTTTGAGCATTTGCTGCAGGAAAGGAGAAATTATCTGATTAGAGAATTGTTCATCAAAGATACTTATCTTTTAGGTCCACCGTTGGATTGGGCTGATATTTGGACAGAAGGTTTTTTTCTTCACATAATTCAATCTGTACGGTTGATTTTGTGATTACATATTTCTGTTGGTAGATTGATACATCTGAACAGAATATTAAATGAAGAATTGGTAGGGTTGCTTGTATTAGACCTAAATTTAGAATATGAACTTAGACCTTTCCAAATAGCTTGCATGTCAACTATGTTGACCTAGTTGCCCTTGTTGATGAACCCATGATGCAAAATCAGCGATATACATGGCTGAACATGGTGACCTAGTGTAAATCGGCAATATGACCTAAGTATGGAAAATTTCATATTTTGAGGCTTTTGATGCTTTTGGCCTAGAATCATTGAATTGGTGCAACTTACGTTTAATTAAGCATGATTAGGGTTGATTATGCTGCTAATTTGGTGGTTGTGACCATATAATGGGTTAGGCCTACTTGTGATCAAGTGACCCAATTTGGGCATGTTTATGCCTAAGGAATTGAAAATTAGTATTTTTGATTAATAGAATGGTTTATGAATGAGAACTATGCATTAGAGGCCTAAGTCATGTGATTTGAGTTGAATGATGGGATTAGATGAGATTTAGGCCTATTGTCTATATATGAGCTGATTTAGGGTTGATGTGTAATGTCTATGTGATTGAACATAGAAATTGATGTATGGTAGGATATTGATGAATGTTTCAGGATCTTGATTGGGTTGATTCGGTTTGGTGGTCGTATGTGGTTAAATACTTTCGCGAGGCTTGGTTGTGAGTAGACTTCATTTATGATTACATCTTTTATGTCATCATATCACTTATATATATTGTATGTTGAAAGCATGAATGTGTTCTAATGTTTTGAATGATGCATTGATTTGAGAAAACCTTATGACTTTGGTTGAGCCCATCTATTTGGCTAATAGGGGGACTTACCCTTGTCATAGGAGGGTTTTAAGAAATGAAATGATTGGGGTCAACGGTACGGTGAAATAGACGTGCACTAGTAACCCCAAATAAACATGATTGGGGTCAACGGTACGGTGAAATAGACGTGCACTAGTAACCCAATGCATGTGGAATGTGGATCCAAATTGATAAGCTTTTACTTGCATCGAACTTATTATAAATGCTTGATATCTATATGTTATGAGCTTTTAATCATGCTACACATTGACATGCATACATGATATTTATTGATGAGTATTGATAGCATATTTGAATCCTATTCACTAGGCACTGTTGGCTCACCCTCATTTTCCTCTTTCAGGTCCTTCTGTCTCGAATAAGGGCAAAGGAGTAGTCATATCTTGAGGGCCTTGCCTGCGAGAGAATCCAAGGCCTCGATGTGAGTTGAGAAGCATTTTGATTGAACTGTGTTTTAAATTATTAATATTATATTTTGGATTATGTAATTATAACATTTACCACATTGTAGTGTGGGCGAGTTGGGACTTGTTAGATAGACCATGTGGGCATATGACGGTTTTTATTTGTACCCACAATTTTGGACTTTATGTGTATGTCAATTTTAATGGACTGTAGGGATTATGATTTTATTTATGGTTCATTTTTATGAATTATCTCTTGTCTTTGATGATCAATACGGTGGGTAGTTTTGTTTAGTACCTTTTGATATTATGTCGTTGTTTGAGATAAGGCTCGTAGGGTCTCAACCACCTCACGGGAGTTGAGGAGTGGTCGGAGATGCCTAAGCCGGGCGTCCCGCCCCGGCATTCCGCAGGCCATTCCCTGCGGGGTTGGTGGTCCGGGGTGCGGGGTCGCCACAGATATCCTCTTACATATCAACATATCCACATCCCTCTACATATCAACATTTCGAAAAAAAAAAAATTAGTCTAAACATGTCAACATTTCCAAAAAAAAAACATGTTGAAATCCCCCTATATATGACCATTTCCAAAATAACTAGTCATCATCAAAGTCAACTACTACATCTAGTCTATCAACCGCATTGTTTGTCATTGTGCTACCATCAACATTGAAAACAAAATAAGGGGTTTCCCATCCATGTATCTGTCGTAGTCGGAATCTATGTCAATCTGGCGATATAAGAGGTATCAGTGTTGCAGGGGCAAACATAACATGTGGAAAGTACAATATTTCAATCTTTATTTCCATTATTCTATAATTTACATTGAAACCAAATACGAAAATAAAACCGCTTCTACTTACACAAAGTGGTTATCATTCACGTAACCGATGCCAATCACTCGCCCCAATGGGATTAATAGAGGTACAGTTTTGAGGGAAAAAATGTAAGACATTGCCACATATATAAAAGCACCCACAAGACATTGTATGTTGATGCTATCAATAACCCCATATCTGGGAAAGTCATCCACTTCTTTAAGGGGGCCACAGGGTCACTACACTGTAGAAAACTCATAATCTCTTGAACCCTGACAACACTACAGAAAAGCGGTGTGTACTATGCCTCAAACCTTTAAACCTCTCTGAACAAGTCACCTCTGACTTCGCACCAACCGTTTGTTCCCATACCTATGGACTCGGCGATAACTCGGTACCCACAATGTTCATCGGCCATAACATCTCTAACATGATATATGTATTGATGCCACTCAGGAGGGAGTTGATCTAGATATCCATGAGATCCATGAGACATTTGCAAGCGTGTTCTATAGACCTTCCTTGGTTCATCATTCTTCGGCTTGGACATATGCAATGAGGATGAGATTGATGAACGAGTGGAGTACCCAGACAAAACATTCTCAAACAACGAGGGATCTCGTTTTGTAGATCGATCACTTTTCCTAGTCGGCCGCCCTTTTGTTTTCTTCTTCTCTACTGGCATAGTGAAAGGAGAGACCGATGAAGCAACTATCTCTTTGATTTTCTATACAATTCTAAGTCTTCTAGAGGCATCAGAACTATTAAATTTCTCTTCAAGTATACCCAACTCAGCCCTAAAATTGAATTCCATCTCGTTGTCCTCCACTTTTAGAGGAGTAAGATCTAGCTTTTTCTGATAGGCATCCACATCAGCTATGGGTATGCTAGATTGCTTATACAAACTAAGCTCGTCTGCACATGGCAATCCATGAGTTCTGTGTATCACACGTCCACATAAATTTTGGTATAACCCAACGCTCTCAACACGAGCTAACTTCTCTCATATCTTGTTTAGTGCAGCTCTAGAGATGAACCCATGCAAATGCATGAATGTTGAATTTTGGAAGTGATACTAAACAATATTCAGACTTTTTTCAAATGATGAGTTGATCTGTGTGTGTTGGAAAACCAACATTGTATTGATTCCAGTCCATGATGTCTCAAAGTTACCTTGAGAAGACCTTAAAGTTCTCTTCAGATTGGAATGTGCACTCTCTACCCTATTGGTTGTAGTATTGCCAAGGTGCATAAATTGATCTGTCCATGCCTTCACAAATCTTTTCCTGTGGGATACCAACCATGTTGTATCGATGTACGTAATAACCTCAGGGTACTAAGCATACTCTTGAAACAATACATTTTTCTAATGATTGTATTCCTCCACTGTATTAAAAAAAACCAATTCATTCGACTTCCTCATAAAAGTTTCAAAGTCCTCATTCTTTGCAAACTTGCTTTTTGAGTTGGCCAGCACGTTCTTATTTATGTGCCATGTACATAGCATATTCATTGTATCAGGGAACAAACATGAAACAACATTTATCAAGGCCAAGTCTTTGTCTGTCACAATTATCTTGAAAAGATATCACTCATCCAACAACTCCCTCAATTTCTGTAGTGCCCACATGTAATTTTCTTTGTTTTTAGATGCCATATACACAAATGCCACTAAAAATGTCATATTCGTTTATGTGACACCAACAATCTCCAATAATAGAAATTTGTACTTGTTCATCTTGTATGTACAGTTTATCAGAAGCACATATGGGAAGCACCTCAAAAGATCCATTGAAACTAGATGAGCCCCAAATATATCTTGAACAACATCAATGTCTTCTTCTCACCTGTGTCACTCGATGTACTTCTTTTCCTCTAACTTGTGCAACAGTTGTTGCATCTAGATCTGCCCCCATATTCCAACAACCTATTTATCTGACATTGTATATTGTCTTTAGCGTCGATGCATTATTAACACTTCTTTCCTTTAAAGTCATCAATATGTCTTTTGGTCGAGCATTACTCTTTGACATTTGTACCATGATTTCCTTCATCATTATTCAACCTTCTGGTGTATGAGTCTCCTTCAAAGTACTTCGTAGCGGGGTGATTATGGGTACCTCAGCAATTTTTAACGTCCACTCATCGTCCTGGGGGTTCTTGTCATTTAACAAGAAAGGGCATCCACACTTCTTCATGCCAATTTGACTTCTATTTGCCCTCTTACCAGCAGAAGATTGCTGAGCAGTGGATCTATGACGACCATATCTCTCACAAGCAAAATTGACTTAGGCTCGCCTTCTATTACGATTATGATTACTAAACCATTCCTTCTGCCAACCTCGTGGACCCAGGAAACAAATTCGTCCTGTGTACTAAAGTCCCTATCGGGGGTGAACTGTTCTGGGTAATCAATGACCATTGCAAGTTCTTCACCCTGAAATTATGCAGAATTTTATAAGGAGATAATAAATAAACAAAAATTTTCATTAACGACATCAAATACACTCAAATGTATAAGATAACAATTGAATGCACAAAAATTTGGATAAGTGTAAGAAATGAAAGGGTCAGCCAATTAGGGTCGGCCATTGTACAGTACGATCGGCTTATTATGACTGACCCTCAAAAAGAAAGGTCGGCCCTATGTGGCCGACTCTCCTGTACAACGGTCGGCCTTGCAGGGATTCAACCCAATTTTTTTGAAAAAAAATTGTTATTTCCATTCGTACACAACCAAAACTTACCTCTCCTTGATGTACTTCATCACGAGAACACTCTATTTTGGCCATATTGATTAAAATGTGTGTTGATGGTGTTGTTTTTTGAATGATTTAACCTATAAAATGAAACAATTGTCCATTCAACAAATCATCCAAAAAAACCTTTGAACATTGAAAAAAAAACCCTTGCAGTAGTCTACTTACAATGATTACAACGTGTAGAGAAATGCAATGGTGTTGCTTGGGAGTTGGTGTTAGAGAGAAGAAAAAGAACCAGCTGCCATTAGAGAGAAGAAGAAGACGGTGGGGTGAGAATATGAGGGTTTTTTTTTAAAGGTTAGTTTAGTAAATTTGATTGAGGGTATTTTAGAGATTAGCAAAATAATGTAGATTGGGGTATAGATAGTCCATAAGTGGGGTCTATCTAGCTACTCTTAAAACATATTTTGATCATAAAAATGTAAAGATCAAAAACTTAAAAAATAAGAAGAAAAAAATAAACGACAAATTAAAAGACAAAAAAAAACTCTCAAAACCAAAAAAAAAAAAAAAAGACCCCACCCTATGTGGGTCACGAGCAGCGCAAGGTCTACCTACTAGTGGACTGTGCGGTCTGCTTAAAAACTCTCCTCGTATTGTGTTCTATTTTGCTTAATTGCAACTAGGGGTGGCAAAACTGGCTCAGACTCATTTGTCCGCTTTCGTCCGACTTATTTTAAAATGGGTACAGACAAAAACTTTTATAAATGGAGCTGGGTCCGGATAGGAGCTTAAAATACCAGGTACCTGGTTCCCGGTTTCTACTTAATACAATTATATAAAGGGTAATAAATAAATAATTTAATTTTTGGATACCCATCCCTTTTAACCAAATTCTGAAACTTGCAACCTTTTTAATTTTCTCATTTCCCATCACAGTGAAAGTTGAAGACACTTAGTAACACATAATAGCCATGGTAATTGAAAAGTCACTGCAAGTTAAACACTCTTAAGTAAAAACAAATGAAGAACATTTTCTCTCCTAGGAAGAACATTTCATCTCCTTCTTTTACAAAACTCAAAATGTCAATAATAGCAAAAGCAAAGTACACAACTTGACAGCCACAAAGGTAATTTCTTCTTCTTAAATCTCTATTCATCATTCAGGTTTTTTTTTATTCTCATTCATGGGTTGTCTTTTTCTATTCATTTCTCTAATTTTTATTTATTTTTCTTCATTCTTTCTTTCTTCTTCTTTTTTCCTTTTTCTTCCTTCTTCAACAAAGAACATATGTTGTTTTCTTTTTCTTTCTTTTTAATTTATTTCAACCATCCTCTATTAAAATTTCTATAAATATTTTCAATGGTTCTAATAGACTATTTATTTTTATTTTTATTTATTATAAACTCCATTAAATTTATTTGAAGTTACGCTATTGATAAAAAAAAGGTGATATTAAATTGTTTAGTACAAAAATTGCTACATAAAAAGTGATATTAAATTGTTTAGTATAATGTTTAAGAATTTATTAGATACATGCTACTAGAAACGCACAAAACTAGGCAACCCGATTTTTAAAACATAGGGGTATAGACGAATATATGTTGTCTGTTTTTTAAACCGAGTCAGGTACAAACATGTTATATGTTCGTTAGTATAAAGCATTATTCGTACCCGTACTCGAATTTTTGTCACCCCTAATTACAGGGCAAGGAAGAAAAGAAAACATACTCCAAAAAAATGGACCATTGGCCCCTTTGGGCCTTTGAGCTGAGGTTTAAGTCTAATACATGTGACTGAGAGATCCATGTAAGTATGCACAATGAACCCTGAAATAAAGAATCCATTAATATATTAACAAAATTTTGACAATAAATAAATTATAAATATATACATAGAGGACATACATACATACATATATATATTAACAAAACTAATATGATAAAAAACGGTAGCCCATAAAAAAAAAGATAAATATAATAGAAAAAATTGATATGTGAAAATATTAAATATGCATAATATATGGACATGGATACTCTTTGTTCTTTTGAGGTTTAGTAAACAAGAGAGAGTTAAAAAAAGAAGAAGAAGAAGAAAGCAAGAGACAGATGGAAAACATCCATCAAAGTATACGTAAAACAATACACATTATTAATGTTTAATTAATGAACTAAATAGTTTCTACGTAGCATTACTCTTCTTATAATAAATATAATTAATTAAGATGGAACTATATACATAAAGAATAATGCTAAATTGATGGAGGTAGTGTACTGCAATATACAAATTATAGCACCCCCATCATCTTTGGATTGTATTAAATTATTAACTGAGAGGTAATTCAATGAAAATCTAACAGCATTGGGGTAATGTTAGTTTGTACCATACAGTTTCTATTTTCAATCATCCTAGCATTACTTATACATAAATGACCTTGATAGAAATACTTAAAGCTGGTTAATTCAATTTTGGCTCAAATAGTAATCCAACCTAGTGAAATAGAGTCAACTACATATAAGTAATTATCAACTCAACTTAACCCGACGGGACACACAAATACCGTATGGAAAATATCATTTGTTTTTCCTATACAAGGATTTAATATTTTCTGGTCACCCACATAGTCGAAATGCTCTCTTTATTTTGGTCTTTGACCCTTCAGTATCTCCGCTAACACCTTTTGTAAGGATGAAACTATTTTAGAGTCGGGGATGGTACGCGACATTAGACAGTCCTTCCTTAGATAGGTGCATAGACCTGGGCAGGAACTTAGTCGAACTTACTCGGTAAGTAAGCTATGACATCATCACCACATGCACGTATCAACAAAATAAATTAGATACTACGACAAATAATAATTAAGGGGAATTTTTTTAAGTTGATAACCTAATTGCGGTCTCTAGATCTCTTCTTAATTCTCCATATCCACATGACTCCTTTTTTGACCCTCATGGCACCATTTTGCATAATCTGAACTTTGAAGATTCTAAACTAATAAAGCACCGAAAGCAAAGCAATTCATGCCTTCTTCTTTCAACATATTCCTTTACTCTCTTCCAAATCCTGATGATATATATATATATATGCTCTATATGTTCCTTTGTCATCTTAGAATTATTTAAAGTTCCAGACCACATTACCCTCCCCATGAAAAAGATCCCTTGGTGATTTAAGTATCAGGAAAATCTCCCTTCTCTCTCTTTTTTCTTCTACACTTCATCATCAGCTTACAAAATCATATATAATAAGATAATTAAACATGATATATTCCTTACCAAAGATTTGAATCATATATATATATATCTGCAGAGCTGTGTGTGATCTTGTCTTGGTTTCTATGTATGGTTGGAGATCTGAAACCGTGGGCTTGTATCTCTTGCAGCTCTACTTGGAAGAAAAAGTGTTGATCTGGGAAGAAAGAATATCAACCATTATTCGAATTATCCTCTTAGAGAACCAAATTAACTTGTGCTGAATTGGAGATATTTTGCTATTGATCTGATTCTCTGACTTGGAATCATTCTTAATCCTACCAACCCACCAAGAAATATGAACCAATAAATAATATACATTATATTAATCTCTCCAGTAATTAACCAGCAGCCAGAGCTTAATTAATTGAAGGGCCAGCTGTGGGTGGCTTCTGAGTCTGTTCTGACTTTGCACCAATATATATAAATCACACATTTATACTAATATAAAGAAAATACATAGACGATATTCCACGGTGAAGGTTTTTTGTCATTATTACTCAATTATTATTTTTTTAATTAATTCTTCTACTTTTAATATTACCAAGGACAAAACAGTAAATTTATATTTCACTACAAGAAATAAAAAAAATACAATATCAGAAATTTATATTTCACTTCGTAGACGTTTTTCAATCGTCCTTATATAGTAATTTTCTTGTAGTGGAAATACCTAAAAGCGAACAGATTACTATAAAATTTTATAGTTAATTCTTCTATTTCTTGTGGTGTTTTTCATTAATTTTTCTTTTCACCCAAGATCTATATATCTTACATTTGAGTTCTTTTAGTTCAAATATTTCTTATAACTTTTCTATCTTTTTTTTAACTCTTAATCATGCACCTTCCTTTTTCTTCAAGAGATATGGCTCCCTAAACCCTAAATCCACCCATGTCTCCCACATCTAAATAATGTAGAAGCCTAAGAGCTAATTAGTTTTTTAATTATTGGGCAGCCTTGGAAAAGTTCTAACTATATATTCTTGTGATTGTCATGTCTCATGATGGCTTCATCACTCATATATATGTCTTTCTAAGACACCTATCAGTAAAGAACAAATTAAAACAAATCATAAGAAAGTGGGGGGGGGGGGTTAACTTTTGAGATAGATCAAATCAAGTCAATGATCTGAATTTATAAGGAATCACTTTCTTTTTTTGATTTGGTAGGGTTACATTATTATGTCTAATGAATATGCTAGCCATATATCCACCATGCCCATCTAGTTTTATAATTACTTTAGTTAGGTAAATAGAAATATAAACTAACCTTTAATTAATGTTTTAAATATCATTTGATCTAGATCATGATTAGTGGTTGTTGAAATTTTCTGATGCATATTGAGATTTTAGGGTAATATTATTAATTCCAATATAACATTGCAATAGAGATATGTGGGGTATATTATTAAAACTTCTAAAGTAAAAAAAAATCATTCAATTGATGTACTATATATCAATTCATGTAAGTTAATTAATTTTGATATAGACATGTTGGCCCTTTTTGACAAAGGAGGGTAAAAATTAAAAACATGTTCCCCTTAATTATGAATATGTTGTTTGGTTGAAAAAAAAAATCAAAAGGCTAAGGAGAAAGCAGCTAGATAGGAGATCTATTCCAAAACCGGCTTAATCTTCCCTTTTCCACATTATCAATATCATACAGATAAAAAGAGAATATTATTGATCTTTTCGAGGTTCCCTCGTGAAAACTTTGACTCATCGACTAGATACAATTAAGTGTTAATATTATTTTTCGTTATTAATATTTTACTCTCTCAAATATTTTAAGAATGCGTATATATTATATAATATTTTTAATATTTAAAAAAAATTAAGTATCTGCGTCTAAAAATGACATTAACACTTAATATTTCATTTAACATTACTCAATATTTTTTTATCCTATTAAAGTGGAACTACTAGTAATAACCTGAAAATGATGATTTATAAGAATGAAAGAAGTTGGGAAAAGGATAAATATAATAATAATAATAAATCTCTCACTTTTCGCCCAATCTTCTTTGATTTTATGATTCGTAAGTACACTTGCCATTGTGTTTATTGGGAGCACTAGCCATGAGGGTGGGACCCTGGTGAGTCACGCGGCAATATATATATAAGGCGTCAAATCAAGGACGCAAAATAGACTTATAAAAGGGGTGCGTGACTTTAGGACTGCCTGAGATATTGTTTGCCAATTTGGGCCCTCCACTTGGGAAAAAGGGTTCGACCAACTTCACGCCTCAAGCTTTCCAATGCTCCACATTAGTATATACTTCAAATCACATGTAAAATTATATTTTTATCCTTTTTTATATATATATATATATATATATATATATATATTTGAGTTCTAAAGTAACTTTATATTAACTAAAACTGTATTTTTATCAAACACAACAAATTAAACATTTTAACATTCTATTTAAGTTATGTTTTATCTTATTATTTTTGTAAGTATTTGTATGCGACAGTAACTGATGACATAAAATTTTCTAGCAGAAAATTTCTCGAGAAAATCTTCTTTCAGAAATTTTTTTTTGTGGGATATTTGTTATGGAGAAATTTTCTTGTGGGATGAAGAAAATTGTGATGAAGAAAATGACTATTTATTTTTATTTTTTTTCAGTTCTTTTACTAATTAAACACTACAATTTATGATTTTTTCAAAAAAAAAAAAAAAGAATTCTTATTTTCTGCATAATTTCTCTATTTTTTCTTTTCAACTACCAAAACTATTTATAGTGCATATTGAGCTTTCATTATCATTCATGATATATGTGGATGAAATTCCTATGTATCTAACCATAAGTCTTAAAAAAATTAAGTAGTTGTTTTGACCTATAATACATAATAATATATTCACTTGCCACGAGCATTAATTTATTGATCTATATGTCATTTATATGAGATATTTAGGCTAAAAGATCGAAAATCATTATATACCATGTTTAGTGTAAGAAGGTAGAGTGGTCATTTTAGGTGAACGAACAACCTATGTTTGACCCCTATTGCCCTACATATAAGGAACATACACACATATATATATATATAAGTGCTAATATAATGGCTTGCATCATTACCATGATATATCTAATTGTGACGAGAAGACTGAAACTTTTAACCATATTATCCAAATACCGAATTCTCATCTCCATATGTACCTAAAGGCACTCAACTTTGAACAATGTCTTTAGAAGTGGTATATCTACCACTTATACCATCTGTAACAATTGAGAGTATATATGCTTTCATATCTGCAAAGCATCCTGAGTCGTCAAATATTTTGTCTTTATCGCCTAGTTGCAACTGATTTCAACTGTTGTAAATACTCAGAGTAGGAACCCTGTTAACTGTGTCAGTTTCACCTAAAGTTGTATTCCTTCAAGAAATACAAGTTATTTTTCCTTATTCTTTTCATCATGCATCCCCAACAATCTTTACAATACTAACTTCAATGATGATTTTAAAGCCCTTAGATTCTAACGCACCCTCAGAATTAATGATACTCTTCTTTAAATTTGGTACATACCATACTTCAGATCTTGCTTTCACTAAAAACTCCATGAAACATAAAAAAGAAAAAAAAAAGAATTTTTTTTCTCAGAATATTGTTAAAAAAAATGATGAATTTTTAGTGATTATTAGTTAATATCAAGTACAACTAAATTAATTTCCATAGTAACAAGGCTACTAGATGATTTTGTCAGTCAACTAATTATATGGTTATTATACATTTGAAGATGTATTTTTGATTGTTAAAAAAAATAATACAATTCTCAATTTGAAACATGTATAAGTGCTAATATAATGGCTTGCATCATTACCATGATATCTCTAATTGTGACGAGAAGACTGAAACTTTAAACTCTTTGTACAAAAAGAGAAAGTATCTTACCAATAGAACTAGATGTGGTTGGTAGATGGTGAGTTGCATGATTATTTATCCTATTGTAAATAGAAATTGAAATTTTTTGAAAGAAATATTAAAAGAGTAATTTAAAAAAAAGTTTTCTTTTTTGTTAGTTTACTGATTTTCTGACCCTGTGGAGATGTTTTTTACCCTTCGGATCGAGACTAGTACTCTCGAAGTTCAAAGTTCTACAAAAGTTTATAGGCGTATCTCTCAATTACGATTTGACTGAGGCAGGAATCGAACCCTTAATCAGGTCGTTCAACTTGCCTCAGGTTCACTCTCCGTGCTAGCAGACCAACCCACGATTGGTTAAAAAAAAGGTTTATAATATATATATATATATTTAGTAATTTAAAAAAAAAAGTTTTCAAAAGTACATCTACATTCCTCACCCCAGTTTCAATATATATATATATATATATATATATATATATATGTAAAGTACTTTCTTTCTCAAAAATTACTTTGCTTTTTGATGATTAAACTGTAGAAACGATAAGAACCTGTGATTAAAGGAAGAAATTGAAGTACACTTTGGGAGATTGAGGCACGTGTAATATAGCATTATAAGAAAAAACATAGAGCTCGTGGGGCATTGACGTGGTGAGCATTAACATATTAACACGCCGTGTAGTTGCTGCGTGTGTGTGTTAGTAATTTTCAAATTATAACAATTCATGACCAAACTGCTGTTTTCCAACAATAATAACATATATATATATATATATATATATATATATATATATATATATATATATATATATATATATATATATATTGTGAAAAGAAAAGGTGACGTACATATATAGACGACACCCTTGCCATATAGTACTACCATACGAGGTGTCCCCCACGTCATAAGATGTTGAATTAATAAAATGATAGACCTTTTTTAACACAATACCTTTAAGAATCAAATTTTAAAAATTTTATATAAAATTAATTTTGAAGACTCGGCTTACTGTTACTGAACCAACCACTCATTATATATTATTTGAAAGTTCTCTCTTATATTGCTTCTAGAACAATATTCCCAACGATTTAAGCACATTTTCTATATATAGTTGGAACACTGTTGTCTGATCTCACCGTATATCTTCCGTTTGTAATCCATTAATAAATTCTGTGGGTAATAAAGTATTAATTACTTCTGAAACAATCTCTCATGATATGGAGATAATTAAACTCCACAATATATATAAGAGAGTCTGGTGCAATTATTTTATTAGATCATGTACAATATATAACTACATATATAATTATACTATTTTAATAATTATTAGATCATATACAATATATATTGAAATAAATATAATATATATATCTAATAAATATAATATTGACACATTTAGATCTCAGTTAGTATCGATATTGTCCATGTTTGATTACTTCTAACCCTAGTATTAAAATTAGGTGTAAGGTCTTACTCTAAAAGGCCTCAATACCATTAAGAAAGAAGAAATAAACCTAGCTTAACACATGCATATACTACGTAACGTTATAATTAATATAAACAGAAATAATTAAGAAAGCTTTTTATATTATATAGTCGAAAAAGAGTTGAGTTAAATTTAGAATATTATCTTTTTTATTCTTATAATAATTAAGGGATCAGTAAATTTAATATTTTCCATTTGAATTTCATAGCAAAGAATAATTAAAGGAAGAGAAGATATATTAGATAAGACCCGCACCTCTAAAACCCCAAAAAGTACTTCCATGTCGGCCTTTTCAGATTCCTACGTGCCTGACAAAGCGTGTGGGAGAAAGAAGCGTGTGGGCGAAAGAGAGTTGCAGGTTCCCGAAAGAAGAGAAAGAGAAAGACAAGCGAAGATGGCCCCGCAGGATCTGGAGATAGGTAGTAGAGAGGCCCCACAGGTATCAGTTTGAGGGAGTGTTTTTTTTTGTCTGCTAGCGGCGGTGAAACTCCTATAAAAGTTACACCAGAAACTCTCTCTCTCTCTCACTTACACACACAAAAGCAGAGCTTCAAATTTTCAGACCCAATAATTAGGTATTTTCTTTATTTTTTCGTATTATTATACTAGTGTTCATCAATTTTCCAAGATGGGTCTTTTTTATTTAATTTGGTTCTTTGTTTCTGTGGTCTAAATTTTATGCATATTCTTCTTGGATTTCTCTGAATCTGATCTGTTCACTATCTCTCTCTCTCTCTCTCTCTCTCTCTCTCTCTCTCTCTCTCTCTCTCTCTTTTTAATTTTCTTGTTGAAGATTGAAGTACTTACGAAGAAGATGACTAAGCAGAATGTTTTTAGCTCAGTGTCGACATCCTCTTTGTTCTCCTCATCTATAAAGAAACCGCCACCTTCATCATCATCATCCTTCATCGCCATTACTCGTAAAAGGGAGGCTCTTCTAAAAAAAAAGCTTCAATTTACAGAGGAAGAAGCAGCAGCAGCAGTCAATTCATTCATCACCATGATGAAACCTTCGTCTAACCACCCATTATTGTCTACACCACCTTCTTTCTCACTCGACGATCACTCTAATTATTCTAATTGGATCGTAAGTCGTACAAATTATATATATATATATATATATATAAATGTTTAATTTACTAAGTTCATTTCATTTTATTGTTCTTTAATATTATGTTTTTTTTAACAGTTGCGGCATCCATCAGCTTTGAGCAAGTTCGAGCAGATTACGAATGCTTCGAATGGGAAGAAAATCGTAGTGTTTTTGGATTATGATGGGACTCTTTCGCCAATTGTTAAAGACCCAGATCGAGCTTTCATGTCCGAAGCGGTTAGTTAGTTACTTGTAATTAATTTAATAAACTTATATATATATATATATGGTTCTGTTAATTAAATTTTCTGATAATTACTAATAGTTATCATAACTGATGATGATCAGATGAGAGCAACAGTGAGAGAAGTGGCTCGATATTTTCCTACTGCAATTGTGAGCGGCAGGTGTAACGATAAGGTATATATAATATTTATTTAAAATTAATCAATGACTAATTACAAAATATATCTCCATTTTGAATAATTATTTGATAATTTATTTAGTTTTTTTTTTTTTTTTGATATATAGGTGTATAGCTTTGTGCGTTTAGGAGAATTGTACTACGCAGGAAGCCACGGCATGGATATCAAAGGCCCCAGATGCCAGAAAGTGAGCAAAAATGAAATTATTTATGTTTTTGGCCTTTAATTTTTGTGAAAATTTGTTTTAATTAATTAATGGGTTTTGTTTGTTTAATTATTTAGGATAATCAAGTTGTTCTCTTTCAACCAGCTATTGAGTTTCTGCCCATGATAGATGAGGTTGGTAATTAATTAATTAACTTCATTTGATGAAAAATTATATAATTTAATCATCTATATGACATTTATTTTGATTTTGATTTTTTAGGTTTACAAGGCATTGTATGAGAAAACCAATTCCATTCCAGGAGCAAAGGTGGAGCATAACAAGTTCTGTGTATCTGTTCACTTTCGCTGCGTTGATGAAAAGGTATTATTATATATAGCCAGAATCTAATTAAATGTTACCCGGCCTCCATTATTTAATTATATATATGTTTTCCATATATAGCTTATTATATATACATATTAATTATTGTTTGGAAAATATAAATGTGAAAAGAACTTGGCATGACAAGATGCATGAACTTACAGAGATGGAGTGCAGTGGATGAACAAGTAAGATCAGTAATGAAGGAATATCCAAAGCTTAGACTGACTCAAGGCAGGAAGGTGAGACGTGGCATCCTTTTATTGCCCATGTATTTATTATGTCAAATAAAAATTATAAATAAATATATGCATGAATGTAGAATAACTCTCATTTATTTAATTATTTTAATTAATTGCTATATTATTTTATATACAGGTGCTAGAGATCCGTCCCACCATTAACTGGGACAAGGGGAAGGCAGTTGAATTTCTGTTAGAGTCACTTGGTAAGTTATTTTATTAATTAATGAACTAACTACACATTTGGTGGTGGCTAATTAAGTGATTTCTTTATTCTTCTTATAATATCAACTTGGAAAATGCAAGTGCACTGCATATAATTTAATTAAAAAGAAATCTTGAGCACCTCTAGAATATATAATTAATGTGATCAAGAAGAAGAGGTGAGAAATAAAGGGAATGGAAGAAAAAGCTACAATATCCATAATAAAGTACATTTAATAACTTGGTGGTACATTAAAATTAATAAAAAGGAAGAATTTTAAAAAAACTGATGTACATTATTATAGTTATAGAAAATAGCTCTAGCTAGCTTTTTAGTATTATGTTTCACTAGTTCTTTAAATATTTATCTCAATAAATTAATTTATAATTACTGTAGGGTTCTCAAATTGCAAAGACGTCTTGCCAGTGTACATTGGGGACGATAAAACAGATGAAGATGCATTTAAGGTATTAATTTGCAGTGCTTTTTAAAACTTTTAATTTATACATGCATAATCATTAGATTATTTATTACATATCTTGAGATGTACAAACACATTCATCCAATGATTATGAATATATAATTGTACTTGGAGTTACATTTTTTGTAATTATGTTAGCATTTTCCTTAAATTTATCCGTACTCACACATTTATCTAATGATTGTGAATATGTAGTTACACTTAAAGTTATATTTTTTGTAATTATATTAATATTTTCCTTTAATTTAGCAGCACTCATTAATATATAGTTTGTATTAATTAATAAACAAGATTTTAACTAATGGAATGTTGGGTTATGTGATTTTGTATTAGGTTCTGCGTGACAGAGGAAATGGGTTTGGCATTCTTGTCTCTAAAACTCCAAAGGCCACAAATGCCTCTTATTCTCTCCAAGAACCTTCTGAGGCAAGACCAATTAAAATATTTCTATGCATTAATTCCTGTATTTCTTAAATATGCTTATTAAATATACATTTGTATATATATAATATCATCTTAAGTTTTTTTTTTTTTAATACAGGTAAAGGACTTTCTTCAACGTTTAGTGGAGTGGAAACGATTCTCTCTCTAAGAGGGTAGATCATAAAGGAGAAGTTAATAGTAAAAAAATAAAATAAAAATAAAAAATATACTGAGTTTTCCTTGGGGAGAAGTGAAAGGAATCAAAAGAAAGAAGCTTTCACTTTCTCTCTCTTTTTTTTCTTTTTTTGTAAGGGCTTGTTATTATTTATGTAAGAAAGGAGATCTGTCAAAAACAAAAAACAAAAAAAAGGGTAAGAAATGAGAAGTAAATTGCAATTGCCTAAATGGGTAAAAAGAAATATAAATATAAATATATATAATAATGTTCAGTTTCGTACATATATATATATATATATATATATATATATATATATATATACTGTTCTCATCACCTTAAATTCCATTGCTTCTATTTTAATGGTCTCTCGTCTCGTACACAATTATTATATTCCCTTTTATCGCTTGTGTTATATGGGAATGTTCTTGGAACTAATAAAACATCAAACTTGTCAACAGAATATTATAGATATTCGCTAACATGGTTGTTGCCCGGCAACTTCATAACCATTATTGCAAAGGCATCGAAAAAAATTAAAAATTAAAAATATTTTGATAAAATGAAGAAATAAAGGCAATTAATTAATGTTGCGTTTGGTTTGTAATTCAGATACATGTATTTAAAATTTTAAAAACACAGAAAACACATTTAGTTGGTTAAAATCCGAAAACATTTTTTTTAAATTTACAAAAAAAAAAAAAAAATGTTGTCAGAAAATGATAACAAATCGTTTTCCAAATTGTGACTTTTTGAATTATATTCTTGTTTTTAAATTACGGACCAAACGTAACCTAAGTTAGCTAAGACAATCAGTGGAATTGATAAACATCAATCACTAATTTTTCAACTCAATTTAATTCAACCAAGCCTTTTTTTTAACTACATCAAATCAATTACATGAATTTATTAATTACTCTATTTTGCTTTATTTAAAGGCTAAGTCTACATAAATGGATGGTCCTAGTGTTTTGCATTGTCTAATTAAATAAATTCATGCAAATATGCTCGCAAATATGCTCGAGAGAGAGAGAGAGAGAATAATAATAAAGATAAGGTTTAGTGCATGATTGTATATCAGGCATTTGCGATGTAAGAGATACAAACCATTGATCATCCTTGCATCGTGCACATATTAAAACATGGTTGATTATTGATATATACATAAATTT
The DNA here is from genome assembly GCA_035771175.1 of Paratinospora sagittata. NCBI lineage: Eukaryota > Viridiplantae > Streptophyta > Magnoliopsida > Ranunculales > Menispermaceae > Paratinospora > Paratinospora sagittata. Next base: position 3,603,077 of record JAYMFD010000012.1, on the reverse strand, counting down.
TGTTGGGTATGTGTAAATAGAAATAATATTTTCACATCAAATATAAACAAGTTCATCACTTAAAATATAAATTTAGACCTCACCCTTATTAGTATCAAAGCCTTTTGGAGTAAAACCTCATATTTAGGCTCAAATGTGGTTAAGTTGGGGATAATATTGGTACTAATAGAGATCCAGGCCTGCTGGTATCAGAGTCAATGGTTCGACTAAGACGCACGTATGTCATGGTAGAACACGTGAATGTGCTAATGTTGCGGATGGTTCCTCGAGTTCCTCTTTCTTGAGATGATGGTGACAGTTGATCTAATATTGGATTGTGATGAAGTTGTATTTCAATTTCACACCTGAGCCCAAAGATATTTAAGTTGAGAATAATATCAATACTAATAAAAATTCAAGCCTACCCAACAAATTTCATGTTTAATTTCCTTAATGAAATATTATCTCCTTCTTCCAATATTAATGGAGCTTGATTCTTTCTTTCTCTTCTCAATAATTACAAATGCTCACTACCATCGAATTATCCTATGTATCATCCATCATGGAGACTCAACCTTGTGTGGTAGAAAATGCCCATATGAATATTAATTTAAGTTATTGCAGATATTTCAAGTTATATATCTAAATGGACTCTTGATCATCATCTTTTTATATATAGCTTATCAACTATAATTTAAGGGTGATATTTATATAGTTGGTGCAAACAACAAAGAAATTAGCTTGAAAGATGTAAAGTTCATGTGTTAGGTAAAGCATTAACAGAATCTACTTTATATTCTCATATGTCTATGTTGTGCCTCCTCAGTTCTTTTGACATCAATCTGAACTGGCAACAGCTTGGTAACATCAAGCAAGAGCGCGTGTTTGGACCTGCCAAAAAGCTAGGAGCCAGTATTAATTATTAATGCTCTTGAACATAAAAAAAGATTATAATATATTCATATATAATACTTATATATATATATGTATCTATACATACAATATATTAAACCCTTTGAAAATGAGTGGAGAAACAGAAGTGACAGACATACGCCATTGGGCACTTGCACATAGTATATATATACTATGGTTCCACTTTTTATTTTTAAAGAAATATTTATATATATTAGAGATGAATGGGATCTAATTGATTAATTAAAATATTTTAATCTAGGAACTTTAATGTTAATTTTCATATGAGAATGAAAGGGAAAGGCCACTATATAGGGGTGAAGTGAAATTATAAATATATGGTTGAAGAGGAGTTGGACTCCACTTAATTATAAGGGAAGGGACTTAAATTTGAATTTTGAGTGGGTCTTAATTTGTGACCATTTTCTTGTACGTGGAAAGAGATGGAGATTTGATGCATTGGGTTGGTGGGCGACTGCTCATAACTCAAAAAGAAAACTTTTGTATTTATATAACATTGTTTGTGGAGAAATTAAAGGTAGGGAACCTTTGAGAGAGACACAACAAAATTATTACTCATTGAGAGCACTAGAAGGAAACCTAATTCAATCTTTCATGATTTGGACTTAGGAAAAAGGGCATGAAGATCTATTAAATAATTATCTATATATTATACCTCAATCCAATTTTAATTTATTTAAAGACACCTAGCTAAGAGGGATTCCATCAAATGGCCTTAAATAATGATCTCTCTTACCCCCATTATACCTTACCCCTCCACCCCCTTCTCACCCTTTACACAACATGAAAAATATTTTAAGTACACTGGGTATCAATACCATTTCTTGATCCTCAATAGCCAAGGGAAGCTGAATGTCAACATTAAAAAAAATAGCGTTTGACATCTAACGTATATATAACATTATTCATAAATATATACTAGTCGAGCATTGCATGTGAAGAAAAGGGAGGTTAAAAGTTACTAAAAATAAATAAATAAATAAAAGTACGCTGAAAAATGGCATAGAAGAATAATTATTAAAATAAGTGACAAAAAAAAGAAAGAATAAAAGGGGTTGAAAGGTACTAATAAAAGGAGACTGAAAATAAGTAATTCTTAAAATAAATCTTATATTTAGAGGGCTGCTAATTGAATCACAAAAAAACTCTCATGTGATTATATCAAAATGCCCCTATTTTTGTTTTTTTTTTTCCAATTTGAAAAGTTTTTTTTTTTTAATTTCTTCATCTTGAGGTTCGGTTTTGCGTGACCAAACCAAATGTAAAAATATTTTTTTTTTGAACTGTTCAGTCGAAGATGACAAAACCTAAAACCTTAGGTTCAGTATCACAGGTCTGAACCAATCACAATTTTTTTCTCATCCACACCGATTTCCTCTCACTTCTGACAATGTTTTCGCGAACAAAAACACCAAAACATTCATTCGATTTCATGTAATCTAAATACTAAATATGATAAAAAAAAATTAACAAATCTCTTATCGATTTAGGAATTTTTTCGTTAAAGAGGAGGTCATAGCAATGAAGTAAAGGATTTTTTGTAGCGATTTAAGATTTTGGGTGTTGAAATTTTTTTTAAAAAAATGGAGAGGGAGTTGAAGAAGGTGTTTTGAAAATGGTTGAAATTTGAGAGAAAATGAGAAGGGTGTCTTAGGAAGTTTAATGGGGTAAAGATAGTAGTTTTTTTCTATTTTGTGGTAGAAAGATGATTTTTTGTAGTTCAAATAGCTGCCGTCTATATTTATTACCATTACAAAAAAAATCTTTTAGCATTTAATTACCAAATTACCCATATATATATATATATATATTTGTATAAAAATTTATTTGACAATTTTATATTGAGAAGTAGTGGGTAATTTAAAAATTTATGATAAAAGTAGGTAAATTAAAGAATTTTGGCCTTATAAATAGTATAGATATATGAATGCTTTAATATAAACAAATTAAACGATGAAATAGAACCATCCCATTCAAAATCATGTATTGGGTAATTACATAGGTGATCATCCTTTGTTGGTATTGTTACTCATATATATTGGAGCATGACAGGATATAACATTTCTTTTCAAGTAAATAATTAGAAGTATTCATAACTTTATAATCACATATTATAGATATATAGAAGTATTGGTAACTATATCACCCAATTACCTTTTGAATTTTTATTGAATTATATATTGACACAATCCAATTCAAAAGTAATGGGTGCTATATATATATATATATATATATATATAAAGGTTACATTACATTACAATACCTCAAAAATAAATTAAATGACTCTTTGTTACATCAGCGTATAAAGTCATATCATTCAGTCTTATAAAGTTAATCAAATATATTCTTCATGTAGAAAAGTTATGACTCTCATCAAAATAATATTTGTTTATAACCATAGCTAGCTGGTTAAAGCCTTTCAACTGATAGATCCATCCAATACCAATTGAGTCAAGTAACTCAACTAATTTGTTTGTATACATGTTACAATTATATTCAAATGAGGGGCTATACTATATAACAATTACCTAACCTTAAAAAAAAAAAAAAAAAGTTTTGTGGGCGTGCAAGGCCACAACAAGCCCACAAGCTGCTCTGCGTACGTAGGTAAATTAAATTACTGCACGCATGAATTCAGAAATTAATCACATTTTTTTTTTATTTAATTTTTCCCCACGAACTTTGAACAAGACTAATCGACGCTCGAACATTATAAAAATATTGGATGGCTTTTCTCAAATGGGCGTAACTAAAATAGATTCAAATTTCACTCCTAAAACTTTCGTCCCTCAATCACTTTTAAACGCAAACCCTCCGACCATCTGTGTTGCACCACATTAGGTAATCAATCACATTTTTCACTCTTCGTAGCTAAATGATATATATAAACGTTCCTTTGATGTTTTTGTACATAATATGTTACCCGGGCAATTAAAAAGCACTTTAATTTAATTATATATGCACATGCATGCAACACTGGAGCATACAGATTAGCCATGCATGTAATTACACACGAAAAACACATAAAAATGGTCATGAATAAGTTCAAATGGCAAGCCATGGAAGGTCCAGAATCGATGTTGGAAGAACTTGGGAAAGTTGACTAAGTCAATGGTCTAATAATAGGACTCGGTTAGGTGATCAAGAGATTCCCAGCTGTCTTGACTCTTGAACTTGCAAAAAAATCCAACCTCCAATATGCAATCTACCATCTGTATTCAACCCTCCATGCTCTCTTCACCACCCATCATCCCCATCTTTCCATGGAGAAGAGGATCCTTTCTCCTTCCCCAGGAGAAGGCCAATACGACCCCCTACCTCCCCCCACCAGCGCCACTGCCGCCGCTTCTAATGCCCTCGTCGCTACTAACGCCCTCGTCTTCCGACCCGGAACTTACCTTGTTCAATTACCAAAAGACCAAATATACCGAGTCCCACCGCCAGAGAACACCGTCCTTGCAGAAAGCCTCCGAACCCGTAGTTTCAAGCAGCGAAGATCTTGTCAGTTTTTCTTGCAATGGTTCCTCATATGTGTTATATTGCTTGGGATTGTCCTTGCTACATGTTCCATCGTCTTCTCCGTTACCCTAAAACTGAAGAATCCGACCTTCCATGTCGAGCATTTCCTCATCAAGAACTCGTCATTGCATTCTCATCACCGAGAGGGTGCTGTCGAGGAGGAGTATGATATAGGCTTGGTGACTGAAAATCCAAATGTAGTGTGGAGTATAGATTATGAGGAAGGTGGCAATGCGTCATTCTCATATGGGCAGCAAAAGATTGCTAAGGGCAAGCCTATGGGCTTGTTCCAAGGATCAAAAGGCAAAACAGTTGTAAAACTAGTTCTGGTTAATGTTTCTAAGAGCAGCTTGAGAGATACAGTAATAGAGGATGGAAGAGGTTCCTTGTCCTTGTCATTGAATCTTCCAGGGAAGATGAAATTTGGGATGTTGCCAGTTTGGAGTTTAAACATGTTGATTTCATGCAATTTCAGGGCTAACAAGACATTAGCAAATGGTGAAGAGATCCTTTCCCAAGGATGCCAAGTTAAGGTCTAAAAAGATGGTAGATGACAGTGGTCTTAGTCAAAAATATATTTATTGGTGTCTCCTTTTTTTTCTTGTGTGTGTGTGGGGGGCGGGGGGCTTGGTACAAATTATTTTGAAATTTCTCATGAATGAAAACACAAAAAGAGAGAGTAGAAATTTCTCATGAATGAAAACACAAAAAGAGAGAGTTTGATGGGTTATTGTTTCTCTAACTTGCTAATTTTTGTCAAAATTATTAGGAAAAAAGTGTTACTCTGACTATAAAAATGTGCAACTTTAATGAAATTAGGCTGACACATTTGTCAAATTATGCACTGTATATATTTAGATGTGGAACTAAGTTATCACATACATCAAGTTATGTAATATATATACATGGAGATGCATAACACATACATATTTGGGAACAAAAGACTTTAGTTACTCTTTGCAGTTAAGAAAAACATTTCTCTTTTTTTATATATTAGTTCTGAGGTGGCAAAGAACAACCTTCACTAAATGCAAACAGAAGTCCAACCACAAGATTTAGCAGAGATTGTCAATAGAATAGAAGGATCAATAAGCAGTAAATATCCCTTATGTTTATCTTCTCTTCTCAAACTTCTTCAAGTGTTACCATGACAAGAGGAATTTCAACTCCCAAGCATATCCCTAGACAGCACAACCTTCTTTGGCAGATCATTCAAAATTTTCATGGGATGCTGGGGTTATGGCACGTTCAAAACACATGCAAGCCATAGAATACAATGTCAAAACAGTTGAAGCAATGGACAATAAGTGAACGAGAGTTTAATAGAGAGGAACTTGACATTTATGACTCCTATGCAATGTCATAAAACGGGACAAAGAAAAGAATCGGAGTGGATGATACTGCACCAACCCAATGCCCTCAAATTCCATAACGATAGATAGTGAGTAAGCACTTCATTTAAAAGAATGAGACCCGAGGGTATCAAAACATTGCCTAACTAATCCCTTGGGCCCCTGCCCCCTAGTGTCTTGAGCGGCAGACTCACTAGTGGCCATTCAAGTCCCGTGCTTAGCATTAGACCTTCTCCCAAGTGAGAGAGAGATTTGATCCTGGGACTTTCGGGATAGAATGGGTCCTAGGTACCACCACAACATCGCTTGGATGGTTATATAGAGAACCTAACCATATTCTTAGGAAATGCTAAAAGAATGTAATGAGGAAGATCCAAAACATTTAGCGGTCTTCCAAATCAGATTGCAAATTCCACTTGCTCTCTTATTGCCAAATATTCAGTTCCTTCCTATGATCTCCAACATCCAAGTTCTAGGTTTAATTTTGCATTCCAAGCCCAGGAAGAGACGAGGCATTATCATTCCCGGCAATAGGTAGGAATATTGTTTCCTGCTAAATTTTCTAATCAATATACTGAACACATAAAGGATTTTCTAGACACAAAAATGATGTCGTATTTTAAAAACAAAGACTCCAAACGGAATGAAATTTGAGGAAATTAAAAACAAAGACTGCAAACGAAATGAAATTTGACTCCCAATTTCCCCTAAAAATTCAATGAACAAAGACCCCAACTGATAAAAGAACAATGCCTCCACCAACCCCAAATCCCATGAATTTCTAAACAGGCTCAAGTGAACAAAAGAATCTTTAAAAGATAGAGAATGTATTAAAGAAATAAAACATGCTAGACAGCTGACTTAACCATCATCAGAATAATGAAAACACATTTTCACCAAAAAATGGAATAGTAAAATCCAAATCAGATTCAAAGGGGAAATGGTAGTGTTTGTACAATTATCGTTGAGAACCACCAATATGGAAAATTGAACCTTGGACAAAAGATACAAACAAGAAAATTTAAGATGCTCGGTGTGGGGAAAAAATAATACCCAAAATAGCATCCAAAATCTCAGCCTTCCTCATCTATCTCTTTCCCGAAAAAGAATCGAACGATGCACGACAATGCTTCATTCTTCCAAAATTTTGAGGTTCTGCATAAATAATAAGGTGAAAGAAAGAAAGAAATATTCAAATGCTTCTCTATCTGCCATCATTTTTCTGTTTTGTAATCCTTCCCAACATCATTTACATAAGGAAGAACATATCTCTTCGCAAAGTCATCATCTTTCATCTTACAAATTGTTGGCAAACTAACATTTACTAAATTCTTACTTCGCAAAATCAGCAAAACCCGTAACCTCGGCTTAATCCTTCCTTCCAAGCTATAAATAAGCAATTCCGGATGAAGAACCAAGAAAGATGAATCATAACCTCCCACACTGCCCAAATACTCCACAATCTCCCTAATTTTCCTATCCGATATCGTAAACACTCCCGGATTCCTCCTAAACACAAACAAAATATCATCCTGCGACCACCCGAGTCCCCGAAAAACCCGCATTTTAACTTCCCAATTTTCCTCACTCATAGACCCCAAAACCCTAATTGCATGAATATACATTTTCGACCTACGATCGTACCCCATTTCGTCGACCCGCTTCACCAAATACCTTATAGTTTCTGGCCTAAATGTAAAGAATCTAGGAACACTATACAGCAATTTACTAATTTGAGTTCCACAAATTCCACAACTTTTCATAAATTCAATATTAGGAATCATAGTTTTTTGCAAATTATTACCTAAAAACCAAGAAGATCGCTTCAATACCTTCGTCACACCTGAATTCGTGCCCACAAAATCCTTCAACAGAACAATTGACATCAACTGTTTATTAGCACTTCGACGCAGAATCCATGGATAATTGGCGATTATATCTGCAATGTCGGTTAGGGCAAACCCTAGATCTTGGAAAATTTTGATCTTGGGCTTGATCGTTTTCTCGGGATTCGCGGAGAGGATCTTAGGGCAGAGTTTGATGAGTTTCTCGAGGTGGGCCTTTGAGAAACCACATTGATCGAACAAAGCTAATACAGAATCGGATCTTTCAGGGCTACGAATATGGGTTACGAGATTAGAGACCGCTAAAGCTGTTTCTGAGGAGAACCCGTGTCGATTGATCAAGTAATCCAAAACGGGTATGGAAGAAAAGGAGTAATGAGAATTGTAGAGAGTTGAAATGGTGGGTTTGAAGGAGAATGAGTGTGAGATGAGATTTTTGTAGCGATGAATGATCATGATTTTCTGGTGTTAATGTTATATGTGAAAACAAAAAAGGGTTACTTACAGGGAGGAAAGTTGGGAATTAAAGATGGGTTGAAGCAAGAACTGAGAATTTTAGCTCCATTGGTCACACAGTTACAGTTGAACTTCGAAAGAAGAAATTTTCTGCAAGTTAACGTTCGTTCTCTGGTTCAAAATTTTAGGGTTTGCGTCTGTGACGGCAAGATGCCTGCTTGGCTCCTTTGATTTGTTTACCCCAGTAGCTACTTGTTTGGCTACAAGCTTAACTCTATTCTCACTGTTATTTTTGTTTTTTTTTTTGTCACTTTCTAAAATAACTTATTTTTCGCCTTTTATTGTCACTACTACATCTTCTTAATGCAATATTGTTTTCTTTTTGTCCTGAGATTTTTTTATTCCTTTTGTTGCAGTATTGTTTTCTTTTGTCATGGGGTCTAGCCCCTTTAGTTGTCGGGTTTTACTCGTTTTCTTATAAGCATTTTTGTTTTCTTGTTATACCTGCATTGATCGTCAGTATGTTATTGTATCTCTAGGCAGATTGTACTCCACTTTTGAAGCTTTGATGAAAATAAAATTAAACTTTAACAAAAAATAAAATAAAATAACTTATTTTTTAAGTAAAATCTCTAAAAACTATTTTGGGGTGTTGCAATACAATGCAAACTCTTTATAATAGGGGTGGCAAAATGAGTTAGGACCCGTCCACTTTTGTCTGGCCTGTTTTAAAATGGATATGGATAAATTTTTTAAAAAACTGGTCCGTACCTTTACCCATTTTTTGCCACCCCTACTGCTATCACCTTTAGATTCTTTTAGATTACATTGTATTGTGTATTAGTATATAAATAATGGATCATGCAGTTTGTATTGAAGTTCTTAATCTAGTTAATACAACATTACCCCAAAAGAACATGTTATGGCAATGATGCATGTAATGACACTCATATTCAATTGTTGACAGTGTTAGGATTAGTGTTAGTTTGCTTAGTATTAGGACTTATAATAATCATGTGCTTAACAGCTAAATGTACTTGAGACTTGGAAAATATTTTTGTGATGCACGTTTTATACTATTGACCTACACTTAACCATTTATATTTGTAAAATTTTTTCGAATCATGCATATAACACGTGATACAAGATAATCTTACACTTAACCATTTATATTTGTTAAATTTTTTTGAATTATGCATATAACACGTGATACAAGATAATCTTACACTTAACCATTTATATTTATGAAATTTTTTCGAATCATGCATATAACACGTGATACAAGATAATCTTACACTTAACCATTTATATTTGTTAAATTTTTGTGAATTATGCATATAACACGTGATACAAGATAATCTTATACTTAACCATTTATATTTATGAATTTTTTTCGAATCATGCATATAACACGCGATACAAGATAATCTTACACTTAACCATTTATATTTGTTAAATTTTTTCGAATCATGCATATACCACGTGATACAAGATATTCTTACACTTAACCATTTATATTTGTTAAATTTTTTCGAATCATGCATATACCACGTGATACAAGATATTCTTACACTTAACCATTTATATTTGTTAAATTTTTTTGAATCATGCACGTAACACGTGATACAAGATAATCTAATAAATATACGTAGTGTTTGAAAGTTTAGATGGATGAATTAGGTTGAAAGCAGGTCGGGTTTTCGGGTAACATCGTTGGGTCGTATGGGGTTAAACCCAATCGTTTTAACCTAGACTCACGACCTGACCTAATTTGGTCGGATCACCCAATTTTCTACCCGACCAACCTGATATTTAGAACAAACCCGATCGGTCGGCAACTATGGATAGTGTAGCGTAACTCTTTGAGACTTAAAATGGGGTCAAATGACATGATTACCCTTAAAAAAATAAATAATTTCACAAATGCCATCGAAATATAAATAATGACCCATTTGCCATATTTTATTGTTCATTACACAATCAGCACGCCAAACAAGCGCCACGTGGGCGCTTAGGTGGCATTTAGTGAAGGGAAGGCGTCTTTTAAAAAGACGCCTTCCCTTCAAAAATATTTTTTTGCATAAGGGAAGAGTTCTCTCTGGTTTTGCAAGCTTCCAAAGCTAACTCATCTCACTTTTCTTCTTCTTCTTCTTCAACTTTTCCAAAAGGTTCTCGTCTTCATCGTCGTTGAAGATGATGATGAGTTTTTATTTTTATTTTTATTTTTAAGATGACGATGAGTTTTGTATGTAATGAATCACTTGGAATGTTAGACAGATTCTAGTAGTTTCAAATGCGATGTCTGTGCTAGAAATGAGCTGAAAGTTCAGTTTGCTCGAGGGAATGAATTCTGTAGCGGTGGTGAAAGCGACCAGATTTCCTCTGTTAGGTATTTTGCAGTTTCTAGTCATAAATGAAGTTTTTTGATGCACAAGCTGTAATGGGTTGTCTTGATTTTGTTGTTTCAAGGCTTCAATGTCGGCATTTTTAGTAGGGTTTTGAGAAATGATAACAAAAGCTCAAGTGTATTTTTGGGTTTGTTGTTTCTAGGGTTCGATATCGTCTTCATTGACCAAATTGAACAATTTGGTGTCTTTGAATCTATCTTGCAATGCATTTTCCAGTAAGATTCTAGCTGGGTTTGAGCTGATGCCAAATCTTCAAGTGCTTGATCTTCATCAGAATAAGCTGGATGGTCATTTAGATGAGAAGTTTTTGCTACTTTCCACGGTGGTTCATGTCGATTTTAGCGGAAATTTGCTTGTGAGTTCTAGTTCTCAGAAGCAGAAAGCATTTAGCGAAGGAATTACACTTAAAAAAAAAAAAATTTGAAGGGAGACGCCTTCCCTTCACTTAAAAAAAATGCCACATCTGCGCCGACGTGGCGCTTGTTTGACGTGCTGACTGTGCAATGAATAATAAAGTATGGCAAACGGGTCATTATTTATATATGAATGACATTTGTGAAATTTTTTTTTTTTAAAGAGTAATCATGTCATTGGGCCCTTAAAATGGCCACGTGCTTAATGACACACTTATTTAGATACCTGTCTTTGAATTCCTCGTGGTCCTATTTTTTATTTGTCCTTTAAATGTCAATATTTTAGTCTAAACTATATGTGATTTTTTATTTATTCTTTAAATGTCAATATTTTAGTATAATACACACGTATATATGCATCCACTTCGTCAATGCCACCTTATAAAATATTTTTGGTTACATATTTCAAAATATATATTTATTTTTTAACATTTTCTATTTAATTTATTTGTAAAATAAAGGCCCCACTAATTTTGATTTCAATTGTTCAAATGTTCACATGTTCAAACAAAGCATTTGGTTGTCCTACCCGCACAAAGAAAGGGACCCATTGCTAAAAACGAAAATGTCCAATCCAAGAAAACTTTTTTTTTTTCATTGCGGGCTCCAGACTCCTGCTTCATTATTGCAAGTAGAAAAATTTTACCAACTTTTTAAAAGATGGACCCATTACAATAAAATAATAATAATAATAATAATAATACAATATTCCCAAAATCACCAATTTCTATCACAGCTTTAACCTCTTAAATCTTTTAATTCGGCATTTAGATGAATATGTTTTTGAAAGTAATGTTTAAAATATTAAAAAATTTAATTCATCTTAAATTATTTATTAATAATATAATTCAAGATGATCCACCCATCCATCAACTTAAAAGAATAATGTTAAGTAATTCGAGTTAATCCAACTCCAAACAAATATATTTTTAAATAGTAATAACATATTAACGACGAGTAAGCAAGGCCGTCGGCCATTTTTATTTCCCATCAAATAAACCGACGCGATAGCATCTCCCATCACAACAAAGCACAAAAAGTCCACGCAATCCTCACATTTAGACCAACAACCGCAACATAAACTCACAACACCAGGCTACACAGAAGCACTTCCACCTACAACCGCACCATTAATACCAACAGCACGACCATCACCGCACTCGTCCCTAATCGCGGTGAGCTGGTACGGCGACGCGTCGGTCGCGAGCCACTGATTGACCGTAAACAACTGCTGCGAGCATGGCAGGTGCGCTCCGGTCATCGTGACCTCAACGTAATTACAGTACCAACCGTGGTGCGGTCCGGAGCCGTCGGATGTGAGGTTCATCGAGCAAGCCGGCGCCGTCAAGCAACCTCCGCGGCCGCTGAAGATGTCCAAGTTTCCTCTCTCGAAGTAGTTGTAATCTGGGCCCATCAACCCTCCCCACGCCTCGAGATTCTTGATCTCGATGTACCATCCCTTGCCGTCGTAGAGTCTGAGGCTTATGATCGAGTCCGTCCCTCCTTTGAATATCGATCCCGTGCGTACGTACACCGTGTACACGCAATCATCCTGCAAATCAGAAGAAAATATCAGAACTGGAGAAACTTGAAAGATTGGATATTTGTTCTAGTATTTTGAAGTTCCGGATCGTCTTACGGATCGGGCGGCGATGAATATTGAAGAGATCAGGAAGAGAAGTAAGATCGGGACAGTGTTGATATTGATCGTCATCGGGATTCGTGATGAAGTGGAGAAGGAGAAGAAGAAGTGATAAGAAGAAGAATGGTATGGACGAGGTGGATTTAAATGGATGGAGTGAGCTGGAGGGGAATTTTTTGCTGTATCAACAGGACATCGGGCAAATGGTGTTTGGTATGCCGCGTTTGGCGTTTCCTGCTGTTTTGGGGAGTGAGAGATCTAGATTTTGGATATTCTTGGGATTTGTCCGACCCGTGCATCACGTGTTTGTCGGAGGAGGGGCTTCTAGACTTTTAGTATTGATGAGGATGATGATGATGTCCAATCAAATCAAATTGGATGAGTTTTTGACACGTGGATAAGTTATGTTGCATTGGTACTGCCCATCCAATGAGCTGACCTAAATAAAATAGGGCTACTACGGTTGGCCAATTGTTGCAAATTTAATATTATATTATTATAATGTAATTAAATTAGATCCGAGGAAATTAAAAAAAAATTAGATTGAAGACTTGGAACATGAGGATCATTTGTTACGTGGCAGCAAACCATTCATAGTTAGCTCGGGTGATATTGCGCTCCTTGCCCACTTATGAGAACAATGGTTCGACTTTCTAGATATCGTTTTAAAAAATAATATTAATTATTGTGGGCTATAACCCTTATTGTTTGAAAATTTGTCATGCTCTTAATTAGTGTCTTCATTGGAAGTTAATTTTCAGTTGTTACACCCGATAGAGCTATATATGTGTGTTATGTGACATAATTACGGTACTTATAATAGTTGGCTCTCCTAAAACAAGGTATCCTTGAGGTAATGGATTGCAATAATAGTTTTCCTCAAAATATAAGTAAATTTATTGTATGAAATATAAATTGAAATCTCACCTCATTAGTACCAAGACTTTTTAAAGTAAAACCCTTTAATTGAATTCAGAGGTTGATAAATTAACAACAATATAGCTACTGATTGAGCTTTCAGCCCACAGATTTTGATTTAAATATGTTTTCTTTGTTTCATTCTCTTTGCTCAAGGCTTGCACATAGGGATTAATAAGTGCGCATAAGTTGGCTTTTTTTTAAAACTTGGGTATCCGAGACTTAACTAAAGCCTCTAGCCTGCAAATAGAGGACCCCTGAAACCTTGGAAAAAATCTCCGTTCGGGCTTATACTTTATAAGGGGCACAAGTAGATGAACTAAAACTCGTAATCTATCGATTACTACCCAATTTCCTTCCGGTAATTTAGATTTACTAGCTCAACTTTTTTAACCCTCTGATTCAATTAAAAAAAAAATTGACTTTGGGGTTTCACGTGTTAAGTTCGGCCTAAACTGTCCAAGTGAGCCCATGTTCTTGGCGGGCAATTTGGCTGTTATTGGTCCTATTTGGGCTTAATTGTCTAAGCCCATCATTATTTTGATTAGAACTTGAACCATCATCCTAACACCTTTTTTTCAACTTTTCCATTGTATGATATATATATATCAAAAATTTTCCAAACCAAAGCAGAGAAGTCAGTTCTTTCATTTTCTAGCACATTTTACAGTTTACTTCCAATTTAACAAAGCGAAAAAGACAAAAAAGAAAAGAAAAAAAGAAAGAAATCAGGAGAGTTTGGTGGTCTTTGAACATGGTGAGTTTTTATGTGCATATATAATTTCAAAAGCCCAAGCCCATTTCAAAAGCCCAAGCCCATTTCAAAAGCTTTTCCTTGTGGAAAAAGCCCAAAAAAAAAGTCTCTTTTTTCTTGTTCTGGAAAGACAGTTATGAAAGCAAAGGGCAAACTCTCAGCTAGCCCGAGCGCATTTCATTGACTTCCTCCGTGCCTACGATTCCCGTATGGAGCCACCATTGCAATTTTCATGTAGTCTTAATTTTGCTTAGGGTTTAGGGTTTATGTCTTACATTTATCCCTTTTGTTATTTAGATACACAAACTTATCTTCAAATCATCAACCAAATGTGGCTTAAATTTTCTGTGTATTGTCTAAGCAATTAATTCTCATTCTTCAGAGAAAAAGAGAGTATAAAAAATTTAAATAATAATAATAATAATAATAAACCTTCATATGACTCTTGTTGATGATAACTTAATATGTATTGTTGGACTCTTATCTAATAGTTATAATTTTTAGGTCAAGTGGTTTCTAATATGGTATCAGAGCATTAGTTTTATTGGCTTTTCACGTGCAGGATGAGACTGCACATGAGGAAGAGTGTTGATAATAACTTGATATGCATTGTTGGGCCTTTATCTAATAGTTATAGCTTTTAAATCAAGTGCTTTCTAACAGTTTTATTTTTCAACATTCAAAACATGTTGCTACCAAACCAAAGTAGAAAGCATAAAGCTATATTTTGTTCAAGATTAAGTAATAAGAATACAATAAAAAATCAATAAAGCAACTTTATACTTTGTTTGGAAATAATCTAGTTAATTCTTACTAATTTTTTAAAAAGTTGAAAATACTATATTTAGATTCAATCAACAAAGCATATTTATTGTGTTTTTAGTATTTTGGGAAGAGAAAATTATGTCTAAATCATAAACCAAATTAGACTTAATTAAAATTTAATAATTTTTAAAACTGTTTTAAGTCTAGTCATTAGGAGTATCATCACTAGAACACGAACAAGCTTTTAATTGTCTTGGGGAGTGGGACGATTTTTGTCAATCCGTTGGTGTGGAAATTAGCAGGCTTTTAAGGAGCGTGACACCTTACAGGTGGGAATACATGGCTTAAAAAACAAGCTTTTAATTGAAAGATATCAGTTTGATGAATTTAAAATGGGTGGGAGGGGCAAAAATAATTAAAACTGAGATACTAAAGCTGAGTTCTAGAAAAGGTTTTGTTTAAATAAGTAGTTGGTGGATGAGAGTTGTTCAAGTTAGATAAAGAACCCAAGCAATTAAGTAGACCCACTAATTAATAATTCAAGACATATATATATAGTTGAAGATGGACCATCTCCTTCTCCTTTTGTTTAAATTATAGGGTTTGTTATTGAACTGTCCCAATCAAAGTGATTGTTCTCAAGAGTATAGCAAAGATATCATTCTAGTCTCTTAATCATGCCTCATTACTACTATATTTTCTACTCTTCTTGAGCTTTTGCTACTTTGCTTATATAAAGTTGGGTTTTTTCTCAAGGCTTTTAATAGAGTTGGCCATCTTGTAATCATAGACCTCATATATCTATATTAATATATCAAAACAAGTTTAATGGCCTTAAATCTTTAGTGAAAGGAGACCTTAGATAGTGCCCTCAATTTTCTACAAAAAATAAAAAAAAATTATCTTTATTGAAGAGTAAAACCAAACTGATTGGATTAATGTTTATAAATGAAAGTGAACCTCTTTACCATCTAACCATTAATGATTATGAGCATATTAATTTATTGGGCTTAATTATATGAATCATGGTATAGATCTATGTTTAATAGGTGGGTTTAGGGATAACTTTAGTTATAGGTTGAGCTTTTAAGTGTATAAGAGAGAGAGGGGTCGTCTACAATCTTGCTTGACATATTCTACGTAAGGATACGTAAGTCTACTATAAATCAAAAGAAACAAGTCTGACAAAACATTCTTACACATTTATTTTATTTTATTTTTTCATTCTTTTGAGGACAGAGCCTTGGACACATTAGGCCTCCAAAATGAGCATAGCTTCCTAGGAACCCAGATAGATTTTTTATTATTTTTTTAAAAAAAATATAATATTAGTAGTTAGTTATATAATTAGCTTTATCACCTAATTATATTTCCAGAGACTTATAAAAGTCCGTTCCTGATCTATTAATTTTCCTCACCACCTCGGGTAAGAGATACAAATACATTTGGATACTATGTTCCCATTTATTCAAGATTCAAAACATTTGATTGAACTTGTTTTCTACTAGAAATTAAAGTCTTACATCTAACTCTATAGCATTTACATTTAAAATCAGCATGCATCCACTCTAGCTATGAGATGATTCCTACTCCTTTTGTTTATACATTAGACCTACTTTTTGCCTGGCTTTCCAAGCCGCATGCCTTGTGAAGCTTATTTTAATAAGGCACAGTTGCAAAAGTAAAGAGAGACTGGAAGGGTGAAGAGACTTGCTTGAGCTTTAGATGATTCATCACAATCCCAACGTTTTCCTCTGTCACTTCTTGAAACAAGACAGGTTTAATTTACAGTTGCCAAGCTCATCATCTAAACCTTGTATATATATCATCAAGTGTCAGTTCCCATATGCTCTAATGGGTCTCAGTGGGGTCATCCTCCAACAACTGTACCAATTTTATATTAAAATTAAAATATTTATGAGTTTTTATTTTTTTTATTTTTTTCTTCTTTCATTCTGATTTGGATTTTGAAAGGAAATAAAAAGAAATGTGTTTAGTTTATGATTTCAAAACCGGGATACAATTCAAATACCCTTTTTTTATATTATTTTTCAAAATTAGTTTATTTTCTGACTAATTTTTTTAAAATAATTTTCTTATTCAACCAATTAAACGTATTTTTTTTCTTCGTATTTTTAAATTTTTGGATACAAAGAAACTACGTCAAAATCATAAATTAAAATGGTTAATGTTCTTAATGAGAAGGGTATATAGTTCAATAAAGTTTGATGAGTTCCAAGTCATCTCTCCATCTATTTTGCTTGTCATATAACAATATAAAAAAAGCAAGCAAGCTCATTCATTGAAGGTCCCAAGAAGAAAGCTTTTGGAAGCTTAATCCAACACAACACATGGTGGGGGAGGGACCATAATTTCACGTTTTCATTTGCATCTCTCACACTCACCCTCATTATAGCTTTCTTGCTTTAATCAATCCCCAATTTTCTTTTCTTTCTTTTTTAGGGTGCTTTTCTGTTATTCTTGTATCAGGAAACTACATGGAAACTTGAGTATCAATGCTAAGTATGGACATGATATAGACACAAACCAAGAACCCTAAAAGAAAGTTGGATAAAGGGGGTGGGGTTGGGTAGGGGGGAAGCTAGAGGAAGGATTCATTACATATATAGGAAGGGGATTTCATTACAGAATTTGGGCATAATTTTTTTTTTTTTTTTTTTTTTTTTGCTTGGTGGAAGTAGAAGTTAGCACCTTTCTAACTGTAAACCAAGCATTTGAAGAAGAAGAAGAAAAAAAAAAAAAAAAAAAAAAGAAAATTGTGGAGAGATCATTTTTAGTTGATTTTTTAAATTATCAAAACCAATTTATTATAGAAGGATAAAAATTGCCCTCGAAAGAATTATTGTTCTTCAAACTTTACATTGCTTCCAACAAAAAATTAAAATTCTAAAACTTAACTTTCTTAGTAAGTAATTTTTTCATAATTATTTGTTTCATTTTTAATAAGATAAGATTGTATATAATAAATCGAAAGTAATGTAACCCCTCACGCTGCTTACATAGGAGCTTCTTGTATCATGTTGGCATGCAAAACGCCAACTCAACATAAAGGAACGGCCAAGCAAAAAAGAAAAAAAGAAAGAAATAAATAAACCACATCTCGTGACACCAGAGAGATTAAGAACATACATATTATATGTATATAAATATATATAAATATATATAAATATAAAAGAAAGGAAAAGGAAAAGGTACAAAGAAAGATAGAAAGAAAGAAAGCAAAAAGGAAATAAAGAGCTGTCAATGCCCTCATTCCTTTTAAATACAAAACCCCTCCAAAACACTACATAAGGCTTAAATTTCCAAACAACAGAAAGTTACATTGAGAGAAACTCACAAACCTCGAAAGGCTAACTTGCAGGGAGAATCAAAGGAAGAAAGAAACATACATAAAAAGAAGAAGAATAAGAAATAAAAGAAATAAAGGGTTTTCATAGAAGAGTTCCAAAGATCACAGAAAAAAAAAAAATGAAAGGAAGAGAAGGCAAAGTAGGAGCACCACCAACAGATCTTCTAGTATGTTTTCCATCAAGGGCACATTTAACTCTCATGCCCAAGCCAATTTGCAGCCCAGCAAGACCAATAGATCAGCCCAACAGTGCCACCAAGCGCCACCATCGGCGCCACCACCACCACCTTAGCACCACCACCAAATCTTCCAACAGAGGTGGCCAAGCCAGCCCACTTCTATGGGCTAAAACCAAGTCAATGGGTTCAGAAATTGATGAACCCACATCACCAAAAGTCACATGTGCTGGTCAGATCAAAGTTAGACCCACCAAACCCAGTGGTGGTTCATGCAAGAATTGGCAATCAGTAATGGAAGAAATTGAAAGACTACATACCAAAAATAACAGGAAAGATAAGAAGAACAAGAGACCCAGTTGGGTAGAATCACTTGGGTTCAAGAAAGATGTAATGCAATTTCTGACTTGCTTAAGAGGGATTAGATTTGATTTAAGATGTTTTGGGTCTTTTCATGGATCTGTTGTCACTTCAGATGATGATGAAGTAGAAGAAGAAGAAGATGATGATGATGGAATTGATAATGAAGAAGAACAGGAGGAAAATGATGTGAAAATGGAGGTTACTGATGGAAATGGGTCTTCAAGAACTGTTTTTTCTAAATGGTTCATGGTTTTGCAGGAAGAAAATCATCAGGAAAATGGGTTTTTTGTTAAAGAAAACAAGGTTGAAGAAGAAGAAGAAGTACCCATTAATAATTCTTCTTCTGGTTCTGTTCCTCCTGCAAATGCTCTTTTGCTCATGCGTTGTAGGTCTGCTCCTGCAAAAAGCTGGCTTGAAGAGAAAGCACAAGAAGAACGAGAAGAGAAGAAGAAGAAGAAAGAAAAGTTGCTAATGGAAGAAGAAGAAGAAAAGAAGAAGAAAGAAGAGAGCTTGATTTTGAAATGCTATGCACCTGATTTCTTCAAGGTTTCTTCTGATATTGCTAAGGAAACATGGGTGGTTGGAGGAACAAGATCAGATCCATTCTCAAGGAGTAGAAGTTGGAAGAGATGATGAATGTTATGGCTGCATCTTGTGGTAATTAAAAAGTGGTGTTTCTTTTTAATTTGTATTTATCATTTTAATTTGTTTGTGATAGTTGTTGTCTTTTATCAGTTTTCATTTGTTCTTGGATATGATTCTTGTTTGGATTTTTCAGAAGATCCAAGCAACCATTTTTCCTTCTTTTGGGTTGATTTGATTGAGATTACATATGTACAGCTTCAGCTTCTCTTAAATTTTATAAGAAAATGGTTTGTTGGCATATGTAACAACATATATAAATGCCTCTGTTTTATAGAATTTCTTGTTGGTGGATGTGTCCTTAGATTCAATTTTTGTAGTATCACTGTACTTTCTCCTTTATTCTCAATTTGATTTGTTTATTTGTTTGATTAATCTATTTTTTTTGGATGGTCAAGGTTAATTTTTTATAAATATATTGAATTTGA
Organism: Paratinospora sagittata; assembly: GCA_035771175.1. Lineage (NCBI taxonomy): Eukaryota > Viridiplantae > Streptophyta > Magnoliopsida > Ranunculales > Menispermaceae > Paratinospora > Paratinospora sagittata. The sequence goes on along the minus strand of JAYMFD010000012.1, from coordinate 3,583,115 downwards.
GTTTGTATGGTTTGGGCTTGTATATATCTAGCTAGCCTATATATGTTAGAAATTCCAAAACAAATTTAAAGTTGAAGAATCATTATAGTTCATTTTTCATGTTAATTTTAAGGAGAAATATCAATAGGTAAGGAGTTTTTAAAAATTTGAGTGAATCATCGTCGCAGAAACTAGTTTCATTGGAAGGGAAAATTAATTCTTTTTGCACTTGTCTACAATTGTATCTTTCAATTTATTCTACCCCCTCCCCCAAGAAGAAAAGAAAAGAAATGAAAAAAAAAATTGTTCTACATTTTATTATAGAAGTATGTTTTCTTTAATTTATTTTTTTTCACATAGCTAGTTATCAATGTAAGACCTTATTTTTATAGTTTGTTTGATTAAAATTCACCTGTGTTTCCTCTCTATTGTCACTATTGATTTGTGTTTCCTCTCTATTGTCACTATTGATTTGTTCTTAAAGTAGAAAATTAGAAAAAAAGATTTGGAAATTGGGTATTTGACACCTTATATATATATATAATTGAAATGCTAAGACATCTACTCTACAATGTAAAACAATGAAAAGAGTCATATTTTCTTCTGGTGGATCTCCCAAAAACATATGCTTACCAGTAAAATTATAAATACAGAAAGTATCTCAACAATATGATAAATACACAAACAGAAGAACTTTTGTTCTATCTTTCTGTTCTTCAGTTCTTCAGCCATTAATGCCCGCTCGATCCGTCGCTCTTTAACCTTTCATGGCACCAATCACAACATCATCTGATTGGCAAGAAGCAGAGACGATCAAACCTCCTTCATCACAGGGATTTTTTATCAATTTATAATCCTTTCCAAGTTTTCTCCGATCTCACTGTAGAAAATTGTTCTAAATTTTTTTGGTTCCTCATGCTCACGAAGTGCTGTAGAATTTCACTGTGCTCTCCAACAATTCATGGTTAGTCCCCAGAATTTCTTTCACCTTTGATCCATTCTTGTATATATTGAAGGCTGGCAAAGTTGTCACCCCTTCTGATGTCGCTAGCTCCGGAAGATCTTCAACATCCACCTGAAATTTAAATAACACATACACTGAGTCATATATATAACTACAAATGCATTATTAGAAGAGCACTAAATGTTCTAAAAATTTAAGGGTGATCTTCCTTCCCAGCAAACAAACCTTGAGAAAGTCTATAGATTGATATTTCTTTTGAAGTCTCTCCATTAGTTGCAATGCTTGCTTAGTTTCAGCTGTTTTGTTGCAGCAGACCACAACAGATATTCCTAGAAAGAGCAAGTTTGTTTTCACATATATTAGCATGTATCAAATCACTCGTATGATAGTAAAATGTTATTGGGTCCTAATGGGCTTGTCGAAAAGTTGCACATACCTTGAAATGTTTTGACCTGTCTGAAATGTTCTTCATCAGAGACAACAATAAGATCACTAAACTTCATGTCCTCAGAGTCTTCATTTCTTTGCTTCTTCAGCTTGGCTTGGATTTCGGTCAAAGCCAAGCTGACTTCATCATCTTCAGGTAATTCTCTTTTCAGCACCTCATAGTCTTCTATCGAAGCCTCCCAACGTTCCAACTATAACACAGTATTAGAAGGAAATATTGATCATTTATGTATGATTCTCGGGTAGTTTTAACTTTAAAGCCATCTTTACTCTAGTGTGAATTTATCACCTTAGCATTGCAATCAGCTCTTCTTAATCTAGCCTTATTGTACGATGGACGCAAAGTAAGAGCTCTGGTGCAGTCTTCTATGGCTTTCTCAAATTGGCCAAGCTTAGATCGGCAAGCTGCTCGATTACATAGCAAAACTGAATTGTATGGATCAAGTTCAAGTCCTTCACCATATGCTTTACTTGCTTCTAAGAACTTGGATGCTTTAAAGAGTTCATTTCCAGTTGATCGAGCTGATGCTACCCCTTTGGTTCTCTTCACCATTGCAGTTGCCTCCTTGTTGTTCGAATCAAGCCTAGCTGCTCTCTGAGCCATTGCCACTGCATCCTCAAACCTATCCGAGCAAAACCAATTTGAGCAAAGCAAATATTATTAGGAGCACCAAAATGGAAATTGCTGTGTGAAGTGAAACTCAATGCAAATCAAAACATACAAATCCAACAAATGCAACCAAAAGAAAAATCATAAGCAAGAAAACACAGATTTACGTGATTTAGTAAATGTAGAAGGAAATTAGGAGAATCCAATTAGGGTTATAAACTATATCTCACACAAATTTAGTTCTTATACATAAATTTCTCTCACACCCTTCGTAACATACAATAACGCCAGTTTACAAATAAATGAACAAATTAGGGTTAAAAACTTAACTCATACCAAAATCCCAAAATACTCCTAATGTGTACAAGCCAAAAAATCAACAGAAATTCCAATTACCAACCTGCCAGTGGCTAAGTTGACCTGTGCCCTCACAACCAAGATGTTTGCATTGCTAATTGGGCCGAAGAACTTGGTACAATCATCAACATCGAAATTTGGTGATTTGGACAATATGGAATCTGCATCTTGGTGCTTTTGGAGCTTCATCAAGGCTTCAGCTTGCAAAGCAAAGATCTTTCACCCCATAACAAAGAAGATAACATTGTAAGTATAAAATTTCACAAGGTAAATTTACACCAGATTTGTGTTGACACATAATATATAACAATGAATTCTACTATGGAATTTAACCTGAGGAGCTGAATCAGCACCAGAAGATATGGCACATTCTGCTTCTTTTATCAAGGCATTCCAATCTCTTAGTCTTCTTGCTTCTGTGCACTTGTTTAGATGTGCTTGAAGACCCTTTGCATGAGCAATATCGTTAGCATCTCTTTCGGGACCAGACTGTTTATAATGATACAAGGCTTTCTCTACTTCTCCTAGTCTGCAAGCAAAACAAGAAATACAGATAAAACCATGACTCCTCTCTATGGTAAAAAGGGTCGATTCTAGTAATTTATTAATTACCTTAGATAAAGGGTGGCTAACCGATGATGCGCTCTATGGTAAAAAGGGTCGATTCTAATGGCTTCTCTGCATTCAAAAACTGCTTCAAGAAGCCTGCCTAGAGCTGTTAAAGCTGCACTCTTGTTGCTTCTATAGGATGCCTTATTTGAATCAATTGCAATTGCTGCTTCATACAATGCCAATGCCTCTATATATCTTCCTTCCTTGTAATCCTCATTTCCCATTATTTTCAATTGCTCGGGATCCATTCTTGTCGATAAAGCCCGACATAACGACTCCGGTTTCTTTTTAGATTGATCATTCTCCTTCTCATTACCCAACAAATTCAAATTTTCATTACTATATTTTCCCTTTTGATTCGAATTTGGATTCATTTCCCTGGCTGTCATAGGAAGATGATCAAGAACATTGGTGGTAGAATTAGGAAGGTTGCTAGGATTGAAATTCCCAGCATTTCCAGGTTGCCTCAAGTTGCCCAAGTTACTATATAGCATGACATTGCCGGATGAAGCTCGAACGAGTGTATCATTACTTCCCTTCGATCGCTGGTACTCGTTGATCATGGTTTCAAGCTCGCCGGAGATTCCAATAGACTCTTTAGGGACCCTTCTTCCTTGGTTTAATCCTTGTTGGATTGGAACCATTTTGGGTGCTCCATTTGAAGCATTTCTTGAAGCATTATTATTATTATTGTTATGACCATGATAATAATGATCTTGATAATGGTTTGGAGCAGCAGATTTTGGAGGAATCAAAATGGGTTTTTCTGGTGCTTTTTCTTGAGCTTCATTGATGTCATTAGATGGATCAAGAAATGAAGCTTCATCAGACCCAGCTCTTCTTCTTTTTGAATTGCTGCTTGGAGTTTTAAGAACAATGTTGTTAGTTGGAGGAATGTGAAGTGAGCTTGTGGAGGCTGATCTTCTAGGCCAGAAGTTCCGGCGACGGAAAAGGCTTCCGTATATCATCGAAACACAACCTGACTTCCTCTCCGGTGAATATTCCGCCATTTCCAACAACAAACAACCTCTGTTAATTATCAACAATACCTTTGAGAAAGAAACAAAGAAGCATTTGTCTAAACCATACTTGCATTTTTTGTAGTCTAATTAATAAAATGATTCAGACCCATTAACCATTGATTCCAAGACATTCATGAAATACATCACAATTCTTTCTTTTTTTGTTAAAACACCCAATATATGAAATTAATTGGGTTTTTTAGATCACATAAAAATTCAACAAAATTAAAGAAATTTGCTTTGGTGGTGCAAAGGCCCCCCAGGAAAAAATGTGTAGTTTTTTTTTTGTTTTTTTGTTTTTTTGAGATTTAGATTTTTGAGAAGAAAAAGAAAATGGGTGGTGATTTGGAAAAAATTAAAAACTGAAAAAGTAAGAAAATTTGAAGAAAAATTCATTTCTTGTTTCTTAATTTTTCCTTTTTTTTCTGTTTTGGTTGTGTGGTGAAGCAGAAGATTCGGATGTGAAGCGAAGATGGAGAGGGGTCACTTAAAATTTTAGGAGACGTTAACAGGATCAGGTGTTCCTGCTATTTGGGAGGACCAACCTGTCATTACTTGGCATTGGTCCACGTGGACGTTATGGGCAACAGTGAAAAGGTCGTTTTTTACGTTAGAAGACACGTGTAAACAAATGTGAGAATCAACAGATTAGAAATATTTATTTTTAAGAAATTATGCAGATACATTTTAAATGTAATGAAAAATACACATGAGGAAATTGAGCAAAGTTGGTTAGTAGTGGTAACCATGATGAGAGATAAAATAAGAAAAAAATATATTAAAAAATATAGATATATATATTAAAAAATATAGATAAATATAGATATAAAAAATATATAATTGTAGATTGAACCAAATAGGCATTGGCCAATTGGTTGGGTAGAGGATTAAGTAACCGAGAGGTTGCGAGTTCGAGCTCCATCCACTTGTTCCTCCTCTAAGGTATATACGAGCTCGAACGAAAATTTTTCTCAGGGTTTCAGGGGGCCCATTGAAATTAGTCAGATGTGCACAAATGGGCCCAGACACCCAGGTCTTAAAAAAAAAATTATTGACGGAGGATATGACCAATACCACATGATGAAAATGATCTGACTCTCTGCACAGTAAATATGTATTAATTGCCATAACTAATGACTTACTTGTCTTGAGGAGAACAATAAGGTTTCAGGGGGCCAGTGGAATTAGTCAGATGTGCACAAATGGGCCCAGACACCCAGGTCTTAAAAAAAAAATTGTTGACGGAGGATATGACCAATACCAAATGATGAAAATGATCTGACTCTCTGCACAGTAAATATGTATTAATTGCAGTAACTAATGACTTACTTGTTTTGAGGAGAACAATAAGGTTTCAGGGGGCCCAGTGGAATTAGTCAGATGTGCACAAATGGGCCCAGACACCCAGGTCTTAAAAAAAAATTGTTGACGGAGGATATGACCAATACCAAATGATGAAAATGATCTGACTCTCTGCACAATAAATATGTATTAATTGCAGTAACTAATGACTTACTTGTTTTGAGGAGAACAATAAGGTTTCAGGGGGGCCAGTGGAATTAGTCAGATGTGCACAAATGGGCCCAGACACCCAGGTCTTAAAAAAAAATTGCTGACGGAGGATATGACCAATACCAAATGATGAAAATGATCTGACTCTCTGCACAGTAAATATGTATTAATTGCAGTAACTAATGACTTACTTGTTTTGAGGAGAACAATAAGTATTTATACTAAGAGGGTCGTCCATGTTTACCTAGCAAGACATTTGACGTCTTGCCATACGTTGAAAGTGGTCTAACATAAGTGTTTGACGGTTGTGATCTGGTTGTATATCAGTATCACCAACATGGAATACTCTAACATGTTCACGAGAGTCACGTTTTTAAGATTACTAATATATATATACGGTAGCACATAATCTCTTGAGTTATCGTCTTCTGCGAATTTACTCGGTAGTCAAGTTGGTATCTAGTAAGGGTATTAAGACACCGGTGTATCGTCTTTTACAAAAATTGATATCATCCCTGTTTACTTCCCTGTTTTTATATTACTTGTAATATTTATCTTTTTAATCTTATTACATCTTCTTGTTGTTTTTAGAATTATTAGTGAACCAAAAGCCTTAGTTGTAATATTAAAATATATTGTTTTAGAAAGGAAATCATATACTCTGCAGTGAAAATATAGTTTTAGAAAATAGCTTGAAAAATGTACAAAGTAAGCTAGATACTCTTGCAAAAAGAATTATATGGCAAAAATAGTCATGAAACTAGCAGTAGTTCAAAAGATCATACTCTTGAAAAATCTAGCAGTAAACTAGAATTTTATAATAAGCCTTTTACACCACCTAGAGTTATTTTAGATAAATTTGATAAAAATATAAAATGAACATATTTATAATTTAGCTAAAAAACGTAGTTCTCAAAGGCAAGAATTTATTGTCTAATTTCTCATGGGCACTGCGAAAATGCATCAATTTTATTATGGAACTAGTTATGAGTGAGACTCTCATCATAGCAAAAAAAATAGTATGCAACAATAAACTAGAATGTATTGATGACAGATCGTCTTCACCGATCCAGACCAGACAAATATGTTCGGAAGAAAATTTGCAGGGGGCGGTTCTACAAGTATTCTCTAGATATTAATATGTGGAGGCCATTATTAATTCCAAACCACCAAAATGGACAAAAACTGAAAGCATCATACCAGCTCAACACAAGATAGTATTGCATGGTCACGACACAATATGAGAATCTTAATATATGATCAAACTTGGATTTGTGGTCGATCAATAAGAAAACAAATTTGACACTGGTGAGCAAGAGTAATTGGTACGGATTTTTGGCTAAAAGAATTGAAGATTTCATTCAGAAGATTTACTGTGCAGAAAGATTTTATGAGATTTCATTTATGTCAAAAACTCACTACCAATCACTAGTAAACAAGTATAAAGTTGAATTTTACAGAGATGAGGACACTGACTAAGAGACAGAAGACTATGAATGGTGGGCAAATCTCGATGAGATGGAACTTCATAATGTTGAAAATATGATGGAAGGATAAGACATTTGAACAACTGCAATACTATTAAGTATACGACGTGTTTATAATCATTTCATCTTTAGTAAAAGTAAATAATAAATGTGTAGTAAAAAAGACATGTGAAATGTAATTGATAAAGTTAGTTGTCCTCTTGTAAAGGTGTAGGAACAATATTAAATAAAGTAATGAGGTGGTCAAAATGAATAGTAACTTTAAATAATTGTAAGTTACTATTTACAAATTCAAATAGTTTTGAAATACGTAGGTTCATCTATAAATATAGGTTGAAGGCATAACCAAGGATATAGCAAACAAATATAGCAAATATTTCTTTTCTTTTTCAAGAGTTTGTACAGAATAGCACTGTAAGTATGTTTAACTACAATGAATAAAGTTGATCTTGCCATAAATTTAGCCAATGCTTATTTTATTCTCTTGTTTATTTTAATAGTTTTATATTATATTAGTTATTTATGTCGATAACGAAGAAAGTAATCATCAAATATAGTATTATTTGTAGTAAAAATATAATAATTAAACTTTAATTTTATAATAGTTAGTGTTTGACAAGAACAGAGCGTAAGCGTATTGGTTTTTTTATTATTATCCGGCATTAATGAAATAATTCTTCACAAATGTCAGCTAGAAATATCGTACTTTCCATTCTAAAATCTTACCTGATTCTGTTTATATGGGCCAATGGCTAGTTTGTAGGCCCAGTCCAATTGAAAATTGGCTTGTCTAAGCCTATGTTTTACTCAAAATTTGGGCCAGTTGTTTAGGCCCAAATAAGATGAAGTTCAAATTACTTCAGAGGGTTTCGTGCTTGTTCAAAATGGACTGGACTCCATTGAAAACTTAGAAAACTACTTTTCATCTTTTTTTTTCTGAAAATAACTTATTTTCTTTTGTCTAGTTTGAATAATTATTATAGAAATAATTTGTCTTAAACAGGGCCTATATAAAAAATTAAAAATTATTATTTGAATTTACTCAAATCAAAAAGATTTTTTATATTTTTAATTTTTTATTAATATCACCTAAATTATTTTAATGTAGTCCATCCAAAAATGAATTGTAAGTGTAGAGTCTTTTGATTGACTTGTTTATTTTTAATAATAGTCAAGACCTATAATAAGTCAAAAGTAGAGGGGCAAGAGGTTTTTGTTTGATAAGCCTTATTTTTCCATTTTCTTTTATTTCATTAAAAACTACTTTAATAGTATTAAAAAGAGATTTTGTACAAAAAGTACAAAATGACAATAAAAATCAATTTCTATTAAACACCCACCAAATTCATAAATTATATTGAAACCCTAAACTTTATCATTCTACCTTCACTAAACAAAATAACTTTTAATTACAGCCCAAATAAAAAATATTTCATTAATTAAAGCTTTTATCAATAAATAGTAAAAAAGAAAAAAAAAAAAAAAACGTAAAACATACTCTGAAAAGAAGAAATTAAAAATAGTCATGACCGTAGCAATACGTATTTGACTTGTTTCTATTAAGAGTCCTTGTCATGATGCGTAGCCTTGGCGTGCATTGAGACTTGAGACCCCTACGAAGAATAATATTAGCTCCTTCCAATTCCACACGGAATGTCATAAAAGCGGTGCTGCCACGTGTCCTTCCTTTTATTGCAACCAAACCTCTCTGACAGCAAGTTTTTTATACTGTGTGAACAGATGAATGCCATATTTCCTGCTGTTGCCTTGCCAGTAGCACACGTATGCTTGGCCCACTCCTACAACATCTTTTCACTTTCTTTTCCAATTTTTTTTTGTTTTAAAAAATGAAACCCTTGGAGATGCCAATCTTATCATAGAAAATTACTTTGGCTAAAATGGTTAATACAGTGGAAGTGGGTGGATTTTCTAAGGTCGTCCGTAAGACCTGTTTTGTCGTTCGAATAGAATAAGATAAGATAAGATTAAATATAATCTAAATTTTATATTTTTGTGTAACATTGGATGGGATACTCGATCTTTTTATTTAATTTTAATAGAATAAAATAATCTTAATTTAAATTATTTTTAATCCTACGTTCATGCAAGCATCGTGCGTCGATTCTTTTTCTTTTCATTCTTCCTAAAAAAATAATAATTCGTGATGAAATTGGTTTTTTAATTTTATCATTGTGTCACAAAAAAAATTAATTTAATTTAATTTTATAAAAATAATCTTATTTTATTTCACACATTAAACGAGTTCTTTCAGTCTTCATTGTAAAGCAAGGGATGATACAATCTTATTCGAGATATAAGTTATTATGTCATAGTTCACATAAATAAGGAGGCGTCACCAAAGTTAGCTCAACAAAGTATCGCGTGATAGTGTGTGTTATCTAATCACTTCTGACCATTTAAAAAAAAAAAAATCATGTTTCATTTTAAAAAAAAAAATGCATTTCAAAGTCAAATTATAATCTTTCAACTTTCTAATTTGAATATCCATTAACTGCTCAAAGAGATTCGCAATATACTTAAATATATAAATAATCTCTACAAGAAATCATTTTTGTAAACATTAGGAAGATGCAGATTTAGTATATGAACAAAACGGGTATGAGAAGAACTTCTTTGTTCATTACTAGGAGGGAAAAAAGCTAATGAAAACAAACAGAAAATTACAAGATTTATGGCAGGCTAGCTTTTTGGTATTTATAGTTGCAGCGAACTTCAGTGTAGTTCAACTGATCTATCCGTAAATATCTATCTTGCAAATAAGCTGCTTTATGAAGGCTAAAAGCCGCCCATTTCTTAAGAATATCAAATTAATTGATACTTCAAATAACCATATTAATTTAATATGTCGTGTAGCTATAAGACAAGAGCATAATAATATATATATCAAACTATTATTAATATTTATTTTTTATTTTTTATAAGATAACATGTTAAGAACCCTTTGATTCAAAAACTATAGCTATTAAATAAAGGGCATATCTCACGTTAACAATATGATCATAATATCCCATTATTTATAAGATTATTTTGGAAATTCTTTTCATTTTCGCTGGGTATGTTTAAGGGCACATTTAAGATGTTGTACTGAGCGGAAGAAGAAAAATCTTACTACTCTATGCCCAGAGAATTGAATCACCAGCTAATGCGTCTGTAGAACTTGAGTACACACAGAGAACAGTGATGTGATGAGGAAGTTTTTCTTCATTTGAGTGCATTCTTATTCCAACTGGGGTTTTCTTTCTGGAACAGTTTTTTAAGAATATTAATTGCGTTTTCTTTCATGTCTGAATTTCAGTGTAAGAATTAAGGAATAGTAAAAGATTCTCTGATTCTTCTCAATAATAACTTAGATTTTTTTTTTTTCCTTTGAAGTTTTCTAACTTAGTCAAAGGCTGTCTGATTGCGAATATATATATCTATTTTTATTTATTTTTATATTGTTTTAACAGTCCTCTAGTTATCTTTATTTGTTATAGAACAAACCCATTAACTAAAAATTTGTCACGAATAAGAAATTAACTTGTAATTAATATACCCATTTGAATTTTCTTAAAATTTACCCAAATCACATGTATTTCTTTTCTCATAATTGTGAAGCAAAAATATTTTTAAAATATTTGTGAAGCAAAAATATTTTTATAAGTATTTGGTAACATTACCTTTTAGTAAAATTACAATAAAAAAAATATTTTTTTATTTTTAGAAAAATTTAAAAAGAAACTATAACAAAAAAATGCTTCTCAACAGCGTTTTTGAAAAAATCTCAAATATTCTATAGTCATTTGTTGACTTTGCCCCTCTTTTCTACAGTGTTATATTTGAGTTATTAAGGTGAAATAAAATGGTATTTCAAAAAAAAAAAAAAGGTGAAATAAAATGGTTACCCATTTAAATTTTTTTTCTTTTAAAAAAGAAAACCACATGTATTATTTTTCATCCATCTCATAAATGAATAGTTATTTATTGACTTTTCTTCCATTTGATACAGTGTTCTTACATTTGAGTTGTTTTTTTAGGTTAATTAATTACATGAGGAGTTTTTGTGGCCGGAGTTGGTGGCTTGGGTGGGTGGTGCCGCCGTCATATACGTGGGTTACGTGGTGGCGGTGGCGGTGGCGGCAGGGGCCTCTAATCTTTTCATGCCCTTTCAAGTTTCACTATTTTTTTAATAATTTTTTTTTTAAATACTTTCACACCTTATCAAAATATCAAAACGACAATTCTCTCTCTATATCTCTATGACCGGGGTTACCAGTTGCTACCCATAAACAGGTCTTTCTGATGTCTCTCTAATGGCGACCCCACGGTCCCCACCCATCAATCTCTGGTGATGAAGAGAGAGAGGGAGATCGAGAGAGAGATCTTTTTAAGTGGAAACGTGAGCATAAGCCGCCTCTCTTTTAGAGAAGCAAAAGGCTCTACAAAGCCTTTCCTCCCTTCCAATTCATCTCTCTTACCTTCTCTCCCCCAAAAACCCTAATTTTCTCACATTGATCTGAAGGAGAGAAGAGGATAATCCATTGAAAAAAGATTCTTTTTTGTTTCTCTACATACCCTCTTGAGAGAAACATCAAAATCCCTGAATTTCTTCTTCTTCATCTTCTTCCTTCTTTTTTTTTGGGTTGTTTTGTTCAAAACAGCAAAGCAAGAAGCACTGTATTAGTACTATTTGGTGTTCATTTGCAGAGATCAGCAGAACTAGATGGGTATTATTTGAAATCTCTCTCTCTCTCTCTCTGTTCTCTTCATGGATTAATTTCTATTGTTTTTTCACTCTTTTTTCAATCTGTTCTTCTTCTTCATCTTTTCTTGGGGAATCATGGATTCTGGCAACAGTGGTAGCATGCAATCTTCAAGCTGTGGAGATGAAGAATTTGATTCAAGATCAGAATCCATCTCATCTTTCTTCACTTCTTCTGCCCCTTCTTCTCATGTAATTGGTGCTTTAGGATCTTCTTCTCTAAATCAACAACCACCACCACCTCCTTCACTTTTTGATCCTCTTTCAACCTATCTTGACGTCTTTGCTAGACCACCTTCTTCTTCCATGGTATGGCCCATAGGACTAAGATCTGAACCCAATTGCACCCAACCCGCCGGCCCTTTTCCTCCGGCGCCGTCGCCGTCGATGACTCCTCAAGGACTTCACAATCGAACCCCACCTTTCCTAATCCCATCTTCTTCTTCTTCTTCCATGCTTCCTGATCATCATCAGATTAATACGACAACAAGGGTAGCAACTTCATCAGCTTCAACTTCAAGTGCAGACCCAGCAAATATTGCAGGCGGACGGAACCCTAAGAAGCGATCCAGAGCTTCCCGGCGAGCACCCACCACAGTTCTCACCACCGACACCACCAACTTCCGGGCCATGGTTCAAGAATTCACCGGAATCCCTGCACCGCCGTTCACCGCCTCGTTGCCATTCTCTCGGAGCCGATTAGATCTGTTTGGAACCACTGCTTCTTCTACCATTAGGTCTGGTGGTTTGGACTTAACAACAGCGCCACCGCCTTCTTATCTTTTAAGGCCTTTTGCTCATAAGCTTCAAGCGCCACCACCACCATTCATGTCTCCTAATGCTACTAATACTGCTCCTCTTTCTGATCATACAAATATTATTGCTTCTTCTAGTACTAATACTAGTACTGCTGCTGCTACTACAACTTCTAATACTACTGCAACTAACCCTACCGTCACCGCTGTTAATCCTAATTCTAATTCAACTTCTAATAGTAACTACCATCAACTACCTTCCGAATTAGGGCTTCTTCCTAAGCAGCAGCAACCAGTACAAAATCTATTAAGCATGCAAGATCATCATCATCGTCATCATCCAATGCTGTCATTTCAATCTCTCTTGCAATCTTCTGCTCCATTAAAAAACCCGTCGTCGTCGTCGTCATCGTCGTCGTCTGCGTCAATGTTATCACAGAATAATGTGCCAATTTTTGGGATGAAATCATCATCACCATCGGCTCAAGTGAATTTAACAATGAATCCACAGGTTCATGATGAATTGGGGGCAGGTGAGCTTGTTGCAGCAGGTGGGCTACCGAGTCTTGTAAGTAGTTCAGATCATGGGATTATATCTTTGAGGAGCAATGATAACTGGGGTAGCAATGAGTATGGAAATTCACAGCGGGTTAGTAATAGCAGCTGTAAAATGAACTTTTCTGCTTCTTCTTCCTCGGATTTTCTTGCTGATAATAAAGGGTCTGAGAATGTTGTTCCTTCTAGAGGTGAAGGCATGGTTGATTCATGGATTTGCCCTTCAGATTAAGAACAAGAACAAGATCTGAAGAAGAAGAAGAAGATCAAGGAAGATACATCACAGTAGTAAACAGAATTATTATTATTATTATTGTTACAGTTTTATTTACCTATTTATATGTATGTATGTATGTAGATATATATTTTCTTTTTGTTAATTTTGTTATAATCCTTTTTTTTTCTTTTTTCTTTTTTTGAGTTCTTATGATGATCATACATGAAGAGCATGGAAATTTTGTTTGATTTCCTGTACAATCTTTTTAGTACTTATATATAAATTGCTTTGTTTTTCTCTGCTTGGTTTGATGTGTTTCGGATTTGTGTTATTATTATAGGCTGCTGCAGGAAGAAATATATATATATATTCATATATATAAATGAGAGAATAATGTGTGAGAATGAAAGAAAAAAATCTCCCGTGTGGAAGCAACGACATAGGAGAAGTGAAGCTCCTCGTACATTCTCTTCTTATTCTGTTAACGATACAAAACCAAACAGAACCTAACAACAGGTTGGTGCAACGCAGGATAACCGGGTTTTTGTCTTGTTTTGTATTATTGTTAGATAGAAATCTCTTCTTATTTGTTGTTTTCTTCTGGTTTACGTGTTTTGAATGATAACATGTTTTTGGAGTGATTAGTGGCGAGATTTGGGTCATAGTTAAATTAGCCGCCGCAATCTTTTAAACTAGATAGCTACTACTACTACTAGTTAGGACATTTTAAAATAACTATTTTAATTAATTAATTAAGCACCATATGATCCAGCAGTTACAAGAAGATTAAATAGTTTATAATAAAATCAAAGGGATTTTAATATTGCAAATGAGTGAGGGTGTTAGTTTAATTTAAATGGGATTTGTTTTGTCCAGTGAAAGATTGACTTGAAGATATATGGATGGATTTTTTTTATTTTTTAATTTTTAATTTTTGAGTTAAGACACATGGGGCATGGTGGCCTGAACTTAATTTATTCAAGTAAAGTTATTTGAATTGAAATTGATGTTGATAACTTCAATGTTCTTTCCCTTTTTTTCTCTCTTATAATTAATCTCTTTAATTTCCAATTACAGAGGAATTGGTTGCAAGAGAATAAGATGGTTTAACTTGGGAGGGATATGCATGATGAACCTGGGATTTTGGATGATTGAGAGCAAAAGACAGAGAATCTTACTGATTACTTAAAAAAAAAATTAAAATGATTATTATTGTCATCAAGATCATTTAAAAAGATCTGAAAAGGAAAAAAAAGCTGGATTTCTTCTCTCTCTCAATCACCCAAAATCCAATGGCTAATCATCTTCTCTTTCCTTCTTTTCTGTTTTTTTTTTTAATAATCCTCTCCTTCCTTTTCAAGCTTTTTATTTCAAAAAATTTTGAATGATGTTGCAAAAGGAGAGATGATGAGCCATGAGATTTTGGGAGATTGAAGGAGCTACTCCCTTTTGAGAGGTGTGTTATATGACATGTGACCCCTCTTTTCTTTTGGAATCAAGGTGGCCCATGCCAGTGAATTTTCTGGTTTTAGCAATGATGGCTCCTTCTCTCCCCCCTCCTCTCTCTTATAAAAAACAGTGTCCCTCTTTCAAAGCTCTCTCTAACAGTGGACCTCAAGGGAATACTCAGAGAGGCATACACAGGCAACTGCACCTGAGTCCCTTAAATTAAAGACTAAGGTGTCTGAGTACATTTCTCAAGTACCCTTTTTATAGGGACTCAGAAATAGACTCAAAAGTATACTCAAGAACTGATTTCCTTGGATCAACACGAAGTCGCTGTAAAGTCCCCATAAATTAACGCGAACCCGCCCAATACATTGAAGGACTTGGATGCTTCACTATACACTTAAGGGAGGGGTCACATGACCCTAAAACTACGTATTTCGCCCCCAAGAATTTCCCACTTTAGGGCACCATAAAGACCCTACAAGTCCCGAGCCAACCCAAAAGACGATGAGCTTTTCGTATCTCTTGACAAAAGCTGGCAACCCACACCGCTCCCACGAGAAAGCATATATTCAAATACCCTTCTTCGCACAAGTGGACAAAGCAAAAGGTTTCTTTTCTATTTTTTTTTTTTTTTTGGTGTATCTAATATTGAATAAATTAAGGACTTGCGACATTTAGTTGGTTAAGATGGTTTTACATTTATTTTTCTTAAACAAAATTATAAATTCAAAATCTTTCACCGTATATAAAGCTATAATTTGCTGCGAGAACTTTATATTTTTGTGGTTTAACTCAAATCGAATTCAAGTAGATTAGTTTTATCACAAAATAAAAAAGAACACTACCTGAGTATTGCTCCGTCGTCAAACTAAAAAAAGGCATTTGTATTAAAATAGGTAAAATTAGTTCCATAATGAGAACTAGAAGGGTGAAGGAACATATGGGTTTGGGTAAAGCTTCTTAGAACATAGACGGAAAGATGAGACTATTTGTACTATTAGGACAATTCTACTGCTTTTATGAGAAATAAAAAAAATAGTACTCTCTTGCGTCACTGTCTTTCAAACCCTTTTTTTTTGGAAAGGAAAAGAGGGGGAATACCCAGTAAGAACAACTAGCACACTACATCTCGAACTCTCCTAGGCCAAGTAACCCCAGTTGCATCGTCCCTCAAAATATTGAATAACCCACGGGGAGGGGAAGACAGGATACACACTCCCCGATTGAACTTCAAAGCCTCAGTAGCCAAATAGTCTGCTGCTCTATTACCTTCTCTGTAAATGTGCTCAACTTGAACTATCCAATCTCTCTGAAGGAGTCTTCTACACTCATTTACCAAGTTGGAAAGGCTAAGCTGCGGCATACTGTTGCCTTTTAACCAACCAGCCACCATAGCCGAATCTGTTTCGAAAACTATAGAACGATGGCCCTCCTCCCAAGCAAGACGTAAGCCATGAACAGCAGCCCATACTTCAGCTTCAGTTGCAGTACAAGAACCAATATTAGCCACAAACCCCCTCAACCACATACCACGATAGTCACGGAGAAGACCGCCACCCCCTGCTCGCGATGAAGCATTCTTAAGACATCCATCAGTATTAAGCTTAGTCCAACCATGGTTGGGAGCACACCAGCCTACCATCTTCACCCTCTCTATCAGTCCATCATCATGGACCGCCACTTTGGCTCGAAAAGCATGAATGATTTCAGCCACTTTCCCTTTAAGCCAAGCCATGCTATACTCGAAGTGAAAACGAAGATTACGAAATGTTAAATCATTCCTCCATTTCCAAAGAGCCCACACGGCAACTGTAAAGTAGGAAGCCCAGTCATAGTCAACATTACAATCATTAACACCAGCAAGATTATGAGCAAGCCAGCTTTGGAAATCCAAATTGCTCTGAAGATGATACTCAACTGGCTGCAATAGACGCTTCCATAATTGCACGGCTCTAGAGCAATTTCGAAAAATATGATCAACATCCTCGATACATCCCACACATTCAATACAGTCAGATGCCATGGTGAAACCCCTTTTCATCCGCTCAGCATTGCACATGATCTTTCGATGCGCAACCATCCACAAAAAAGTCTTGCATCTTTGAGGAGCTTTAAGCTTCCAAATCATCCTCCAAAGGGAATTAGGATCTCCCATAAGAGTGCCAGTAGAAATAGTATAAGCAGAGGACACCGTTAATATGCCACTCTTAGAAGCTCCCCAACATATGCCATCTGCAACCTCCTCTTCATCCCATAAGAGCACAGCAGCAAGTTTATTTTCAACCTCAAAAGGGAGTAAACCTGATAGAGCATTCCAGTCCCACCCTGAGCCCTTCACCCAATAGCTTGAGACAGGCCTATACATCTCCACCAAACTCAAATCCCGCATTTTCATATTGATTAAGGCCACCTCACCTACCCATGTATCAAGCCAAAAAAGAGTGTCCTTACCATTACGAACTAGAGCCCGCACTCCGCTACGTAAAATAGGCGAGGCTTTAACAATGCCCTGCCACGCATTGGAAGCCCCATTCTTAGGCTGCAACCTATCAATAGTAGCTTCTCGATGCAGATACTTCATGGAAACAACTCTGGCCCAAAAACTATTCTTATCTGTAATTAGTCTCCATCCCAATTTGGCCAAAAAAGCCAAGTTCATATGAGCTATACTCTTAATGCCAAGACCACCGTCCTCTATATGTTTGATGATGATTTTCCACTTAATGAGGTGGACGCCCTGCTTCTTATTAGACCCTCCCCATAGAAAACGTCGAACTAATTTATCAATGGTATTACACACCCCTATTGGTAACAACATAGTCTGCATGATGTACATGGGAATAGAGTTAAGCACCGATTTAACTAGAACCAATCTACCCGCAAAGGACAAGAATTTTGTCTTCCACCCCTCCAATCGAGTAGTCACTCTCTCAATGATGTACTGAAAATCAGCAGGTCGGACCCTCCCATGAATGGAGGGAGCACCAAGATACCGACCCAAGTTATTCGTAAGGGGAATACCAGAGATAGTAGATATGTCTTGAGCCACCGCAAGCTCCACATTGTGAGATACAAATATATGAGATTTCTGGTAGTTAACTCTTTGGCCCGAGCACGCACAAAATAAATCCAGGCACTTCATAATAACCTTAAACGAAAAGTAATCCAAAGAAAAGTATAATGCAATTTAATTAAGGAATATGCATGGGATTGAATTGTATATGTGGGAAAGCTAAAAAATATGAATGCATGTGACTAAATAATATAATGACTTGTGACTAAATAATGTGAGTACACGTAGCCATGTTATAAGAAATCATCCTGGTAATTAAACAAGTTTTAATTTTAGAGTCAAATATATATACTTTATGTACTAGATTTTGAAAAAGTCTTTTTTTAATGGAAAAACTCTTTAGAAAACAAGAATACAATAAATAAATTAAATAAATAAAAACTTAAAAGATAACTTTTTATCGATTTTCTAAAAATATGTTTTCTTAATCAAAAGTGAAAAATTATTTTCAAAATTTTTTTGAACTAAATAAATTTTTAATATTTTTAAATTTTTAAATATAAAAAATTATATTCAGATGACGGCCTTATTATTTTCTTCGTGAACCAAAATGTCATTTTCTAGAATATATATAATCTAGTGGATTAGAAATCAATTAATCAAGCTAAGGTTTGATGCATCGAGAAGATTCTTTCACATGTAAATATGGGATTATTCTATAATTATACGAAAATGACAGAATTTGTGTCCACATTAATATTATATAAATTTACTAATTAAAGGGAACCCTATAAATTATTTTAAACTTTTGTGGTACATCTCATGGAAGCTTTTTGGGAACATTTGATTTAATTTATTTGTTACTTTTTAAATTTCTCCATAAATGTGATACGTAAACTGTGATGAAAGGAGACACCAAGGTGACGCTAGCTCGTCTAATGTGACACATATTCTAGACGCGTGCATTAGACTTTGGAGCTTTGGCTTTGCATTTGAATGCAAGCGTTGTAAACCCTTTACTACGTTCAACTACGTGCGTTGGAGGGATGACCACGTTGTATGTATCTTTAAAAAAATTAATAATAAATTGAGTAAAAATTTTCTCCGTTCCAATTGAAACAATATCACTACAAATTTGTTTTCAAATTTAAAGGCCTTATTTTTATCACACTGAATTGCACACAGTAACCTTTATTCAGAGTGAAAAATATTTCGCAGGACATACTCTAGTCATTACATCACATAATATTATCTTATTTTAGTACACTAAATAATATGAATAAATGATCTCGGGCACTAGACACTATTGAATGAGCTGTATACTGGAATGAAATAATATTATGTAGTGTTATAGCTGAAGTATGTCCTATAGGGTACTCATCACCCTGGATAAGGAGTACTGTGTATAATTCAAATGTGATAAAAGGCCTTATGTACACGTCTACTCTTGTTTGTGCCTGAAAATATTTTTTCTAAACATAATCAACAAGCGCAAAAACAAAGAGGAAGCGGTTTAACAAAAATGCCCAAAAATTGTGTTTGAAATGCATGTATGTATGTGCCGAACACCCAAAAATTGTGTTTGCAATTTGTTATAACACGACTTTATTTACGCTCCCAAAAAAGGCCAAAATTGAGTATAATAATAAGTAATGTTGGTATTTGAATTATTTTATTTTTATTACTTAATTTGTTTTCAAGAATTATATATGTTTTTGTAGTATTTGAAACCTCCACATGCAACATCTAAATATAAAAAATGCTAAAACAATAAAATAAAAAAAACTCAAATCCATATTAAAGCTTATATAATCTTTTTTTTTTCAGGAAATATTAAAAGCTAACATTGTAAAAAAACAAGCTAAAAATTAAATATATACTTCTTATATTATAGTTTAAATTTTTATTGTCAAATTAAGAAGTTAAAGTCTAATCAAGACAAGATGGCTTAGCTTAATTGTTAAACAAACTTATTATATAGATTAAGACATGATATTCAAACTTAAAAACTAAAGTTAATAGTTAACATATTCAGGGCATTAGGGGTGTCACCGATTCAGTTTAGGTCGATTTGATGTTCAAACTCAATCTAAATTAAATATAATTAGGTTCGGTTCGATTTAGGTTAATCGGTTTAGTTCAAATTATCAACCTGAATCTAATATAATTATATTCATTGGTTTAAAATTTTAAATGTACATACATTAAATAGTTTAATTATGAAAGAATATATATATGAAGTAATCTTAAATTTCTTAATGTATATTTAATAAATTTCAAAACGATCTTTTTAGGATAATATTTATATCATAAAAGAATATTAGACATTAAAAAAATAAATAATAACATTTTTTCTTTTACAGTCTGTTCGGTTCGATTTAGATCGATTTTTAAATCTTCAAATCATGAACAGAACCCAAATCTATAGGTTTATATTTTTTTTCAAACTTAACCTAAACCAAACTTATTAAAAACTATACCAAATCAAACATATTGATTTAATTCAATTTTACGGTATAAACCAATTTATTGACACCTCCACAGAGCATTGTGTATAAACTGTATTATCACAATTTTAATTTTATTATTATAATTATTTTTTAGTTTCTCACAAGATATTTTTATATTTTTCGGGTATAGAACTAGTTTTCGTTCGAGACACTAGCTCCTCGACATATTATTTAATTACTTTCCACTATTGTATCACATGTTTTGGAGGTCAAAAATTTTTAAAAAAAATAAACAAAAAATTAAATAAAGGTATTATTTAAAAAAAAAAATTGGTAGTATTTTTTATACCACTAGATTTTAATTGAAAACAGGTAGTACAAGGAGAAGCTAAGTTTGACTATGAGGCGTGTTTGGTAACGTCTCTATCGTAGTTAGGTAGCCTACTACAAGAAAAGTCCGTCCTTGTATAGAACTGCTCTGTCCACACAATTTTATTTTTTTTTGCTGACTGTCTATTTCAATAGGTCAAATTGAAACCCAATTAACACTACCCGCTAATTAATAAATATTACTAACTACCTTCTACAAAAATAGTTTAATTAAGCTAAACTAGAATGGGATT
This sequence comes from Paratinospora sagittata, assembly GCA_035771175.1. Taxonomy (NCBI): domain Eukaryota; kingdom Viridiplantae; phylum Streptophyta; class Magnoliopsida; order Ranunculales; family Menispermaceae; genus Paratinospora; species Paratinospora sagittata. The sequence continues at coordinate 3,562,298 of JAYMFD010000012.1, read as the reverse complement.
AGGTTGATCCTATTATGACTTTTGTTTATACCGTTATTATTCATTTATTACGTAATCAAAATTAAATTAATTGACTTCTCTTAAATTAATGGGATCGTGTTGGTCTAGTGACACTGAACTGATATAAAATGGATGTAGAGTGGTACGTAAAAGTCGTGTATTTCTAGCATCACTCGTGCTTTAATAGTTACGTGAAATTAAATTATTATTATTATTATTTTATTTTTTATTAAATTAAAAAATAAAGTTACCTGTTTAAGTCAATTTTAGCCTGTCTCATATTTTATAAGATATTATTTCTTTTACAAACTCTACTTCCTTCGCGTAAAGATAAATTCTAAAAAGTTTTATTTTATTTTTTTTAAGAAAAAAATACCTATCTTGACCTGTTGAATGACAGAAACCTTTGGAAGTTTGCACGTAAGTATGGAAAATATACAAATTACAAAAGGGCTTATTTCAAAATTAAAAAATTAAAAAAAATAAAGTTTTTTTATTAGTTAAGATCTTTATATTTTGTAAGATATATAATAAACTTCAAATTAGGTTTAACGGTGTATATTCGAACGCCTTCACTTAAAGTCAAAAGTTTGATTATCTCTTACTATAAATAAGTCAGAGTTTTTTCTTTCCTCTAATAAAAGTGTGACTTCAAATGTTAGTTAGGTTTAACGGTTTATATTCGAACGTCTTCACTTAAAGTCAAAAGTTTGATTATCTCTCATTGTAAATAAGTTAGAGTTTGCTCTTTCCTCTAATAAAAGTGAGAGAGAGACAAACAACTTTTTTTTTTTTTTTTTGAAGCATGGATTAACAGGTCTAATAATTTTTATTATTTTTTTTTGTACTGGTTTTCTGGCACTTTGTATGTGTCTTCTTTCTTTTTAAGACGAGACTAATCTTTTTAGATTCGAAAATTTGCAGGAATAAGAACACTTCTCTTAATAAAGATAGACGATGGTGTACTCGAACTCGTAATGAATCCCTCAACGACGCATCGTAGTTTGCTTTCACGAACTAACGAACTAATCTCTTGTTGGTTACAACTCTAATAATTAACTAATCATGTAGTACTCTCTTAATCATTCTCTAAAATAATTATTTTACAATTATGAGAAACTAGCTCTTTTGCAAACAACCAATTTGTTGAAGAAGATTGTCCTCTACAAACTCAACTTTTAGGGCAATGCTATTTATTTATGTGTCTACAAAAAGATGGGAATAGTCTTCATTACAACCAAATCAAACTTGACAGCTCCAAAAAAAAAAAATCCAAATAAGGAGAGTTATGCATATTTCATATTTCTTGTCAAGCTATTAATTAATTATACAATTTGTCCTAGAAAATAATGATACTTGGATGTGGGAATCAAATGCAATAGAAATACATGTATTTTTATCATGTTGATTGCACGTTGATTTATACATGCTTTGAGGGGAGATGTAGTTTTTTTTTTTTTTGGTTTCTCACGATGTATTTTTACATTATTTGGGAATGAGACTAATCTCTATTCGAAGTAGTAATAAAATAATAGACTTTTTTCAACTATAACACTTTTAAAAATCAAACTCTGAAACTTTTATACAGAAACAACTTTGAAACTCAGCTCGTTTTCAATAATCGAATTAACCACTTGAAGGCGAGGGGAGATGTCTCTATTAATATGCTAATTCTACCTTAGTTATTCTAATTTGCAACCCTGTACTATTACTTTATTTATATTAAATGATTTATGATAAAAATGACATCCATTACAAATCAATATAAAACAATGTAATTTATATTATTTTAACTTAAAAAATTTGTCAAATCAATTGATTATTAGATCTAATTACCTAACTACATAACTACCATAGCTAAGAAGAAGAAGAAGAAGAAGAGGAAATTAAGATCAAGAGTAGGGTGGTGTGGGGAAACCAACCAAAAGCGAGGGCTATGCGCAGAGTCTACCCAACCAACAAGAGACAAAACAGGGTTTAATAGGGGCAGAAGGAAGGCATCATACCCAACAGTCATGTCCATCATCATGCCCATTTGCCCCCCACCCATCATGCCATTTTCATGGCTTCTCCCTCATTCACCCTATATTATATATATATATATATATGCAGCGTTGAGATGCCCCTACATCTCTCATGGGTCATGGGTCCCCATCATCCGTCACCCATCACCCATCACCCATCACTCATCACTCATCACATTATATATATATATATATGTTATTTTACATTAAGATTATCCTAACCACCCAACGGCATTAGTGAATTCATATTCTACTTTTTTATAAAGAGATGTGAAAATGATTTATTAATTGGTCGTATATAGCAAAGATACCATTTAAGATTTGATGAGATGGAACACCTCCTCACACTTTCGGTGACACACAGTTCCCATTTAACAAGTTTAATTCTTTAGTGTCAAAATTATATTCCACCTTTTTCTTTTTCTTTTTCTCTCTTTTTTTGACTGTTGATTTTAAATGAAAAAACAAAAGGGTCGAATATATGAAGTATTACATGTTATTAATTTATAAATACATTTTAATAAATGCAAATAAAAATTCTCAATAGAGCTAACTAAAAATTTGTTGCAAAATCTTACTTTATTTTTTAGTTCACACGTTGTGTCCCCACCCTTTATCGAGTTTAATCTATTTTCGATTATTACAAGGGTATTAGATGACTCTCTTTAAGTAGGCGTGACTAAGATAGGTACGAGTTTTGATTTTGAGACTTTCACGCCTAATTACCTTCAACTGAGTTATATAACTTCAAAATTAATTTTATAATAAAAATAGAAACATAATTAAAAAAAACAAAAAAAAGAAAAGAAAAGGTAGGGGGTGAATTGAAAGAGCCAGTAGGGATTAGGTTATCAAACCATGCCAAAAAAAAATGATGTTTCTTCCAATCAAATTAACATCATTCAATTAAATTGTGAATGGACAAACTTTTCATGGGCCCAATTGTAACAAAAGGGTGGGACTTATATATACATATATAATGTATTGACTTAAATCATCATCATTGGTTTGAGATATTGGGTTTAATCAATCATATCCAATGTTTTATATAATCTATCTTTTTATTTTACTTCTTTTGAGAGGGAGGGTGACAAAAGTAATTCAACTTTCTAGCTTGATCTCTTATATGAATGGTCAAATATTATGTGTATGTATGTATATATATAACTTCTTTAAGCAAAAGAAGCCGTTGACTTTATTGACCCCACATTGTGGATCACCTGTTTAACCATATATTTCTGTCTCTCTTCGACCTTTCCTCTCTTTTTATATATATGGAATGGACTACTGTTTGGTTGCATGGTTTTTTGTTATATTGCGAGTAAAAAAAAAAAAAAAAATACTGTTTTACACTTTTAGAAGGAGGTGGGGAGAAACCGGATTTTTTTTTAAAACGTTTTTTCTAAAAGCTATTCCAAATAGGGCCTAATGGCCTTCTTTGGTAGTTAAGTTAAAGAATTTATAATTTTCTTAAAAAAGAATTTCTTAAGCATTTAATAAAAAATAAAAATAAAAAAAATTGTTTGATTATATACAAAAAAATATATATTTTTTACACATATATGATACAAAGATCATTTGGAACGTAAGAAATTTTATTAAAAATAAAAATAAGTATAATTAATAATAATAATAATAATTTATTTATATATATATACCCTCAATCCTACACCTTAAATCTTGAGAAAATATTAATTTTATCAGAAAAATAATAATTTTTTACTGATCAAACATGCCCTCGTATCCAAAAATATTGTGTTAACTTTTGTTATAATTTTTAAAAAAAAAATTATTAAAAGATACACTGTTAATATATTTTATTAATATTTTAAATAAAAATTATTAAATTATATCTTATTAGATTATCTCGTATTACACGAATTAAGAAGGAATATAATAACTCACTTTGTCACCCAGATGTGTCCGTGGCATTACCTTTTTGAGAGAGAACATAACCGCCGGGCTACGCTCCTTTTTCAAAGCGCCGAGACCTAATCAGAGTGGGGTTCGACGGTCCTCACGAGGCCTAGGCGAGCCAATCAAGGTGCGTGAGGGTATATACGTAATTTCTCCCACTAAAAGACGTCAGAGCCAGGTTAAGCTAACCAGGCGAGTGTGACGCACACGCGGGCTTGGGCCCACCGAACTGAAGAAAAAAGCGCGAGTTTAGGCGGGAAAGCGCCGCGTGGAATAAAAATAAAAAAGGAAAGCATAATGAGATGATGGGGCGGGGGTGGGGCCTAGGAAGGATTGTGGGTGTGGGACAGAGCGATTTAACATCTCATGATTGCGAACTGGTTGTGTGACACCTGGTGGGCCCACACTCCAATGACCCTTTCTTACGTGGCTCCCACCTGTACGAAAATGTAATCGAGCGTGTACTGACGCCGACACACCTTATGATGATGCCTAGTTGGTTAGTTGTTATCCTCTACAGTACTATTGATACACCACCACCACCACTACTACCAATATTATATGTTCTGTTTTGTCATTTTCTATAATCTCTTAGGCTATTTTCGGTTTTTTTGTATTTTTTGTTTTTTGTGAAAAATAAAAAGCAAACTCTAACCTGAAGAAGGCCCATGAAAACATTAAAAATGGGCCCACAAATGATGATAAAATAAGATAGATATTAGGGAGGACAATAGTTTGGCTAAAACTGTAAAACCCAAACTGAATTAATCCAATTTAATTTAATTTTTAACATATTTAATTCAAGTTACGAGATGAAAATTTTAAAAAATCATACTAACTCGAACTGATCAAAGTTAAAATTATAATTTATGTTAAATATATTATAATATTTATTTATTATATAATTCTTGATAAAAAAATTATATATTTTTATTACTTTATATTTAAAATAAATATTATTAGAAGTCAAATGTCTAAACCCATTAACTTGAACTAACTTCGTTTAGTTTGGTTTCACGCAATTTGGTAAAGAAATCAATTCGGCTTGGGTCGGCTCAAATCGAAACTGAACCGATGGCACTCTAATAAATACCAAATACCAAACTAATCTTTTATATTATATGGAGGTTCTTATTGCTCAGACACTATTTACTTTTTTTTTTAATAATAGTTAAGTTTTAAATAATTGTTTTTCTTGATTTTTAAGATTTTCAATAAAACCCAAATCACATTGAGATTTTAGAATGAACACTGGTTCAAATTGAGATATGGATTGATTAGTTTGCATGGTACTACTTTCTTTTGCACATTAAGGTGATTTACTATAATTCAAATGCATAATTTATATTTGAATTAATTTTATAAATGGGCTTAAAGTGGTTTGCATGAAAAAAAGAAAAAGAGAGAACACTTGAAGTTGAATGTTTGTTGAGATGTGAAAGAACTGCATCAAACAAGGAAGCCACTACTCCTGCAGGAATCAGAGAAATGGTCCCTTCACATGATCATGGATTCTGACATGGAAAAATATCACCCTATGATGTGTGTTAAATGTATTAATTTTGTTGATATGACCACAAATCTAAAATCACAGCATAATATGCATTTTACTATAATGAATAGTATTGAATTAAAATGTAATGTTCTCATCACATAATATATGCATCTTATATAACTCACAGAAAATTACAGAGCATCCAAGTTGTAGTATGACTTGTATACTAACAGTATTAGCAGGGTTTAGTTGCAGAAAGTATGATGAATCTCCCGTTCCTCTCGCATGTAAAGTCTACGAGCCCACAAGCCTGGCATAGGTCTTCTAATTCCTTTGCGGATAAAAAGATTTGATTACTTGTAGTTTGCCCGAAATTCTACATAAAAACAGGTTTTTCATGGTTAAAACTACTTGCAATGATCGGGGACTATAAAAAAGTGTGATAGAGATAATATGCTTTGAAACTAATGGCTTGAGTCAAAATATTAATGTCAATGGAGCTCAAGTTTGAATCTATATACCTGTTTGATCACTCTCAAAAATGGAAGGGCGGGATAAAAAACGTCGAGAACAAAGGTGGTAGCAACAAAGATGCCTCCAGGTCTTAGAACTCGACTTATTTCTGCTACCTACAGAATGAATACCGCGCGTTAGTGTTATAAGAATGAAACGATAAACTTCAAAGCTCAGGATGAAAGTAGTATTGAAGTAGTAAAAATTATAGGAGACTGAAGTGCACTTAAACTGATGTCATCTTAAAGTTCCAAATGAATTTAACATATAGGAAAAACATCGTATCATTTGATTTCTTGAAGAGGTTTTAGTTTTAGAGGCAAAGGAATGTATGTAAATGCACCATAATTGTGCATCAAAACACCTCAATGCAGAGCACAACCCTTTGACATAAAGAAAGATGAATTTGGTGCATACAAACCATTAAAGAGATTGCAACACAAGAATCAGCTTCTGCTACTAATTAGGGGTGTACATGGGTTAGGTTGGGTTGGTTTGAAGCCAAAATCTAACCCAACCCAAACAGTTCGGGTTGCTACCCAACCCAAATAGTTCGGGTTCGGTTTGGGTTGGGTCGGTAGATCGGATTGGACTTGGGCCTAATTTTGATAACTTCGAACAATAATTTACAAAATAATTGCTACAAAGCAAATTATGGTGGCCCTTTTCTTTTACCCAATATTTACAATATGCTATTACAATGGCTTAGATTAGTGATTATGAAACTTATGCTCATGACGATGATCCAATTCTCTTGTTGGTTTACATATTTAAAACTTGATATGAACATAACTTGTTACAGGGACTTACTTTTACATTGCTACAAAGTGTCAATGGTTAAACACTGAAAATTCTTATCGAACAGTTGAAAAAACACACATAAGAACGGATAAGATAGAATAAGTAAAGGACATAAGTACACGATCAAGCCAAAAAAGACACAAAAAAGATTAAAAAAAAAAATCAATTTTAAGTTATTATGATTGTTAAGCTCCACATTAGTAAGCTTTTTTTTTTTTTTTGAAATTACTAAAGCTCCAAATTATAAATATGTAATTGTAAAATTTATGACTTTGAGACTAATACTAGGGTTCGGTTTGGGTTGGGTTATTCGATTTTTTATGGGTTGAACCCGTAACCCAACCCAAAAGGTTCGGTTCGGTCGGGTTGATGAACACCACTACTACTAATGACCAGTTTGACGAGAGACTTAAAACTTCCATGCTTATGTGTGAAAATGCTTGAGAATGTTTTACTGTAATATTCAATTCGGTTAAAGAGGAAGAAAAAGAGCCTATTATTAAGCTACCTATACTCAACTCAAATTAAAAAAGCCTTTTCGCAACTACATGCCGACCTATATTAAAGAAAAAAATCTTGTAGAACTATGAGAACCGTGATCAGAAGAAAATTTAATTTGCTGATGTCAGATCAGTGTCTAATCTTGATATTTAGTAAAATCTTCACACTGAGAATATTGATACAATTTGTTTTAAATGAAAATTAAAATATTGACGCAGAAAGAAAGAAATGCTTACAGCAGAAGATGGTGAAGGCCAGCAGTGTAAAGCAGCTCCAGCGTGCAAAGCATCAACAGAATTTGAAACAAAAGGAAGTCTAGAGATATCAGCTCGAACCAATTGCAAGTTCCTGGATTCCAAGAAGTTTTATCGATTAGGATGATAGCCTGACAAGAATTTTTTTTCAAAAGCCCATTAAACATATGTAAATGATTGCCTTAAGAGATTTATCAAAATTTCAGGTCTAAAACATGTAGCTAGATTAAAAGGTCTAAAGATTACTCTTCAGGGAAGCCCTTCTCCTCTTTAATGAAGCCATGACACTGCCGTAGCATGTTCTCGGAGAAGTCCAGAGCAATAACATGAGAAAACATTCCACTCTTGGCAAACCGTCTTGAAAATAAACCACTTCCGCAACTGGCATCAACTATATTTCCACCTAAGACGGGCTTAAGATAATCTATAGCCATTTCAAACTGCAATCAAAATTATTAGATTGCTAGAAACTTACAGTTAAAAAGAAGTGGAAATGAGTTTGAACAAAAATTTTGAAAATTGCAAATATAAATAATGCTCCATAGCACGACTTCTGGCCTCAGCTAATACATGAAGCATATAAAAACAATGGGTGTTAAGAAATATAAATATGTGCTAAAAGGTAATTATTTGAATATACAAAAAAATGCGAGAACAGAGTAATAAAGCATCACACACTCACACACTACCTCTTTCTCGACTCCTGGAAAACCCCCCCAGAAAAAATTTTGACGCCACCCTCTCTCGTAGAGGAATGATATCAACGGAGTCCTGTTCCATCAAACAATTTCTACAATTGAGAAAAAGTTTATGTGATGCTAGCTGAACTGGTAATATTTGTCAATAATACATAATGTTCTACAATTATTTCTTCTTCTTTTCTTTTCTTTTTTTCTCCATGGCAGATGATGGAATTTAATTTCCATATGCAAAATATGCATAAATCAGTCTTTCGGAAAAGGTGACGAGGAAAAGTTCACTTGCGGATCTGGGGAAAGAATAGAAACACGTGCAAAGAGCCAGTGTTGTGAACAAGCATATGTAAGTCACACCTAAGAAATATGTGTCAAATTGCTATTCTAGAAAATGAAGGCCTGATTTTGTAGCTAAAAAGTCACAAATGGCTATATCCAACTGCATTAGTAACACACAAATATTGTAACTAGTTAGGAACAGAACAGGGATTATTTCAAGTAAGGGATCAAGACCAATTGAGAAAACTTTGGACTAGTGCAAAATCCAGAAAAAACTGGAAAATTATGAATAACATAAAAACTATATAAAATACAAATCATAAATTCTAAACATGTAATCAACTAAAATTTACACAGAATGTTGATTTCCACATAACAAAAACAAAAACAAAAAAGTAGAAGTTAATATAATTCACATTATGATCATGGCAACAGGCTGCAAAGTAGGATCATAAGGAAGCATTCATTCTTGCTCCTTATTCAATCGGTTGAAGGTAGGAAATCAAGAAATCAAGTGAAAGTTAACTAAAATAATATGTCAGAGAGAGAGTGTGTGTGGGAGAGAGAGAGAGAGAGATAATTGATAGAGATGGAAAAACTAAATTGAGAGCTCAGTAGAAGACAATGTGTTGAAGTGGATTGTTGAGCAATGACAGGCGCATTAGTGGTAAGAAATTGTCATATTAAACTGGGAAAAGTTGGCCAATCTTTTTGTCAAAACGTTAAGGAAAAAAGTAGTGAGTACTTATTCACCAGACTTAAACTTCGTGTTTAAACACAACTTTTTCAAATTGCAGATTTTTGTTATTATGCGAGCACTGTACCAGGATAATGCGATTCATAATGTACGGTTTCTACCTTACTTCAAGAAAGTTTAGACACAATGTAATGATATACAAAATGTATCACAACAATATGCATCAGATTCTTCAGCTCCATCCATCCATAAATTAAAGAGATTAGAATTATTCAAATGCAATAAGCTCAGATAAAACAAAGTCAAAAGAAATGCACACTCTAAGAACCTCTGAGCTTGCCCTCTGACTCTAATGAAACTTTACTCCAGCCTAAAATCACCTAAGAGGAAATCAATCAAGTTTCCAATAAATTAATATGGTAGACTAATACCTGAAAATTTCTGAAGAAGCTGGAGTTGATTCCATATACTCCTTAGCACCACTGCCTACTGTCAGGTCAAGATATATTTCATTGCTAGAGTAAGATTTCTTGCATGTATTGCAACGAAAATTAGTACCAGTTTTGGACTCCCTGATGCAGATTTACCAATACAAACACAAAAATGTGATCATATTACTATGAAAATTTGTAAACGGGCATAAAGAATACTATGAAATTTCAAGCTACAACAGAAAAAACAAAAATAAAAACTCCATGTTAATTTGGATAAAAAGTACAGGTATTAGTGACCTGTGTCGATTATCAACTTACTTTGCCAAAGCTGGATCTTCATTCTGTGTCAAAGAGCTGTAACAAATGGGGCAAGCCAAAAAATCTTTTCTCCTGCTGACAACCTTTTCATTTGAAATAAGATCCTTAAGAAAAAAAAAGTTGAATGGGAACAAAGAAAGAATGCAAGAGTAGTGAAGCCAAATAAGGCAAAACAGAAAGGTGGATAGCTTAAATAAGAAGAAATGAAGCACAATCAGAAATTCTGCACGAATTCGTGCAGACTGCTGCAATCCGCCGCTTCACTCAGTACCGATATATATATCATAAATAGTAATGAAGAATTCTCAAACAGAAACACTTGTAAAAAGTTGTCCGCATGCAAAATCTGCCCACCCATGTTACAGAATTTAAGAGTTTCAAGGTAAAACTACTCATCCATGCTTCTTAGAAATTGACACAGGATTACAAAGTTCAAACGCATGATCGAGCAAGGTTAAGCTTGATCCAAAATATTTCCATTCTAGCCGTGTGTTCGTGTCTTTCCCTTTGTTTTATTACACGTAATCCTACTCAAATAGATTATTATACTTGCCAATAATTATTTGCATTTTGAAAAAGATGTAAATAAGTAACAGCTAAAAAATAAATTAACTGTATCCCAAACTACTTAGCATTATCAATCTCAAAGGAGATGAAATCAACAAATAAGCCACCATTTAATAGCATCTAAATCTAGAAAGGATTGTATCTGAGGACTTTATTTCTGACCACATTAGAGTATAAGAGATTAAAGAGTCATTTGAAACTGTATCTGAGGATCCTTTAATAGCTTCAACAAAGGTTATAGACCTGATTAGAATCAGAAAACCGAATAGAATTCAATGAATTCATGTGGATAACCCAATTACCTTGGAATTACTCCAGATGACAATCATATATTCATGGAATATACCTGGTGGAAATTTTCTGAAATTTATAACAAGAATTTCTAAAAGGGCATTTGTTACAATCTCCAATTGCAGACAAGATTGATGAATTAACCACGAATTTCTACACATATCATCAAATGTGACCAAATAAATAGTCCAAACAGACAAAATAACAGATTTTTTTCATTTAAAAATTTTGCTCCAAACTATTCTTAACGGGCTACTGTTAAAATCTCTAACTATCATCAACATTAATCAACAAAGAACGAATTAATTAAAAATTAAAAAAAGGGTATTCTTAAATCATCATATGCAATTCAATCAACTTACCCAGAACATCAAATAGCAAAAAAAAAAAAAAAAAAGGCCCATGTAAACAAACACAAAGAATTATAAATACGCACAGGCTTAGCTTCAACAATTGTAGTCGCAGAAGCTCGGATTTTCAGCAATACAAGAGGCTTCACGGGTAGCTTGAACTGTTTGGAGAAATTAAAACGTCTTGAAGTAATAGAAGCGATTGAACTCTGTAGAAAACCTGCCGGAGAGAAACCGGAAACTGTCTCCATGATCCCAGTTTCTCATTCAAGAGCTTCTGAACTGGAGAAGAACACCGCCATGAAAACTGGCACGAAAGGTTTCTTTTCAAGTATTTTATACACACTTTAAGTAACAACCTCTCTATATTGAACCATTCTATGGCCTCCACGTCAGTAGAACGACACGTGGCAAAATATTATAGAATATGATCCTTTTAGGAAAGTGTCTCCTTTTAAGTATAAAACAATTCAATAATCTATAAAAAAAAAAGTCTTGTTTGGGACAACTTCTGAAGGCAGAAGCATTTTGTTTCAATTATGTTTTTTGAATACTATAATATATATTTTTTCAATTATATTTTTTTCAATTATAATTGAATACTATAATATATATTTTTTGAATCTTATAAAATATAAATAAATAAGTAAATAATGATGTACATCAAATTTATATTATAGTATTCAATTATTTCAAAAAGGAAAACACTAAAATAACATTGAAAGAGTATATTAAATTTATATAATATTATATTATCTTAAATTATATACTAACACATAATTTAAAATAATTTAATAGTACATAAATATGATATATATTTTGAATGTATAATTTGAATTTTTAAAAAAATAAAAATAAATAAATAATGATGTATGTTTAGATGAAGTTTTGGAAGGAGAAAGACAGCAAAATGAGATATACACGGTTTTGTTTAACTCGTGAATAAACTAACAAAACATTTCATAGGCGTGTTGATTTATAAAATGAAACCTGTGGGGTCTGTTTGGTTTGTTCAGTTGGGAAATAAAAGTTTTAAAACTATTTATAGTGTTCCACTTCAACATGTTTCAATACCAAACCCACCAAACATCTATCAAACATCTTTGTTTTCAAAAGGTTTTTTTTTTTAAACGTTTATTTGAATTATGCGCCAAACAAGCTCTTGGAGTATAATGTTGCGTTTGTAACTGTGTCCTTTTCATTCAATCGGCATATATCGTCTTAGAAATGTCAAACAAATTGCCAAATTATGATTTTTTCTATTTTTCTTAATCTCAGTCCTTTGTTTGAACTAGTTGTTGAACGTCTGTTTTATTCTGACCATACTATTGGAAATGCAAATGTAGTACACGTAATTTTATTATTATTATTATTATTTAAAAATATATATTTGGAGCATTTAGACTTTGGATCTTTTGACCTCTTAGTATTCTCGCTAATTCTTTTGCAAGTTCGAGACTATTCTGAAGTTGATAACAGTATACGATATTGAGCAATCTCTTTCTAAAGTAGGCGTATAGACGTAGGCATGAACTAATACTCAAAATCAAGACTTCAGCCCTCAACCACAACCTATATCTCGTTCTAAAACCAACCATACTATCTAACTTTGAAACTTGAATTTAGGACCTTCAACTCATACCACTTTAGTACTATAATATTTTTTTTGTTTTTTAATAGGATTGAAATGGGTAATGTCATAGAAATATAAATAAGAATAGGTAAGAGTAAAAAGTAAAAAGTTAAAAATAGTAGAATAAGAAAAATTAAAATTAAATGTGTGTATATGTCTGCGGGTGGATGCGAAATAATGTATGTATGTATGTAAGTATTTAAAATTTATAAGACATGAGGCATCGTGCCTGCAAAAAGCGAAAAATAGTTAAAATGCTAATTTTTATTTTATCTTTGTTGGTAATAAAAGTGAACTTTTCTTTTTTCAAAAAATTTAAAATAAATAAAATTTAAAAAATTTAAGAAAAAACTGAAGATAAACTTTTCAATGGCTTTTGACAGCAAAAAATATTTCACAGTGAAAAGTTCAAGTTGAGTATAATAGCATAGGGTTTTTTTTTCCTTTCAAACATTCAATTACTTGGCAATGATAAATTCTCTTTCTATCATTATATTTCTATGCAAGATAGCCAACGCGACATTGGGCATATGGTTTAAGGTTAGGGCGTTTCACTCACCGTTTGTAGTTGGAAGGTCGCTAATTTGATTTTCAGGTTTTGTTGGTTCAGTTGATAATTCTCAATTTTATCACATTTGATAAAATTTTTTGCTAGCATCGAGTTTGTGTAAGGACTAGTTGGGTTGTGGTGAGAGAATGAGTCAACTGTCAACTTATTTATTATGTATCTGAACACCCGTAAGTTAGGACAAGCCGAGTCTCCCAACGGATTAGGGAGATAGATGCAAAAGAAACCTTAAAAGAAACTTAGAAAAAGACAATTAAGACAAATTTAATTATTTAAGATGTAAATGTTAATTTAACTCAATAGAGCAGAGAATACATATTCATATAGGCGATTTAATATAATTAGAAAAAGTTGAGATAAGTTTAGGAATCTTCTTCCTGAGATACTAAATATTTGTTCTAACACAATTATTGTTCCAGAGCTATCAATTGAGTCTTCTATTATTGTATTAATATTACATTAAATTGTAAAATATATAAGCAGTTATATTTCTTATAAACATTCATATAATTTAAGTTAAATTGACCCTAATTACCATGAAGCACTTAAAGTGTAATTCAATAAATTAGCTCCTTAAAATGTAAAGTGTATTATTTGAAATATATAAGCAGTTATATTTCTTACCATGATGGTTGAAGTGTAATTCAACAAATTAGCTCCTTAAAATGTAAAAAAAAATACCCTTAAATTATTTCAAAACTTTAAGCAAGGGCACCATTGATGATAAGAAGGTGACCAAGTATTTACTTAACATGATGCAACATAAATCGTCTGAGGTTTGTGCTAAAACTCGTGCCCACTTGAAAAAAGCTGCCAATTAGGAGTGTCAACGGTTTGATTTGAATCGGTTTGATGTTCAAACCTAATACAAATCAAATATAATCGGATTCAGTTCAGTTTAAGTTAATTGGTTTAGTTTAAATTACCAATCCGAACATAATCGGTTGGTTCAGTTTGGTTGATTGGTTTGAAATTTTAAATCGACATATATTAAATAAATTAAAATAATTAATTATGAAATAACATATATGAAGTAATATTAAATTTCTTAATATATATGTAATAAATTTAAAAACAATCTTTACTATATATATATATAAGATAATTATATAATTTTTAGGACAATGTTTATATCATAAAGAATATTAGACATTAAAAAATAAATGATAACACATTTTCTTTTATAATCGGTTCGGTTTATATTAGTTTTTAAAACTTCGAACCAAACTTATCGAATTATATTTTTTTCAAACCTAACCCAAACTGAACTTATTAAAAAATCAAACCAAACACTCCGGTTTGGTTCGGGTTCATGTTTTGAGCTAACCCATTGATACCCCTACGCCCAATGTCCTTGTAGTGTTCGAACGCAGATTAGTTTCGTCTAAAGAAAAAAATATCACATAAAAAAGAAAAAAAGAAGAAAAAAAGAAGAAGAAGGTGACTAAGTATTTGCATTATATATTGTAATATGGATTGTACTACTTACTTTTGATCTAAAGTAATAAAGTTTTTAAACAAATCCCTTTCCCAGCTAATAATCTCTTCAAAGTATTTAATATAGATTGTACAAAATATATTTAAAACGCAATATTATTTTTTTAATTCCAAATTTAATATTATTTCAAATCTGTGATCTTACTAAGAACCAAGAAGAATCAAAAGCTAAATTTTAAAATTTGAAACAAACCAATCCATTTAGACAACACGTGGCATTATTTTATTTCAAAATTTTGAAAAGCTTAGTTAAAAACTTGAAAATTCAAATTTCGTAGTCGGTTGAGTCATACGGTTGAGATCCAGTACTTCTGCGCCAGAACTAAACCCAATCCTCCCTCACCGTTTCACGCCACCTGGCATCTCTTTGTGGCCCACTTGATCACAGTTATGAAATCAAAATGTGTTTTTTTTATCAACCGTGACTGTGACTGGCACATCATGGCCGTACAAATCTACAAGTTGTCTTGATACTATTCAGGGTGTCATTGGTTTATTGCTTAAAGTAAAATCGAATTGATATATGTGATATAAATTATGATTTTGATTTTAAATTACGATTGGTGGAGCGGGATTAATTAAACGATTGTTGGTCTACAGGATCGTTATTATTAAATAAGTAGATATGGAGACACAGCCACGTCATTTTCGACAAGCTGTGAAGAGAGAGAGAGCTCAAACCCGCAAGACCGAGAGCTGAAAAATAAGAGAAGAGGAGAAAAATATCGGCGAGCCCGAGAAAAATCTTTTGTTCTTGCGTAGTTTTGATTTTGAAACACACATTTGAGCGAAGGAGAAGAAGACGAAAGAGAATGGAGAGAAGCACTCCGGTGAGGAAACCTCACACATCGACTGCAGATCTGCTGGTCTGGTCGGAAAATCAATCTTCCGATTCTCCGGATGTGAATTCCTCAGCATCAGGAGCGCGTTCGTCGGTTCGTACGCATCAGGTAGGTGGTTTTTGCGTTGGAAATGGAGGAGTTTTCCGGTGAGTTTTTTACTAGTTTCCGGTGACTTAAGGGTTTTTCTTGTTGGAAAATCTCAGCCGTCCGACCGGATCGCTAAGGTGATATTTGGAGGTCAGGTTTCGGAGGAGGAGGCAGAAAGCTTGGCTAAACGGTGAGATCTGGTTTAGATTATTCCGTGTTTCTACTTTTTTCTTTTTCTGAGTTTTATGTTTGGTTCAGTTCTGAAGTGTTTTAACTGTACATACAATCAATTTTCTTTTGTATAAACTTAGTTTTTTGACTGCATTGTTGATGATTCTCGTTTTTCTTTTGGCCGAAGGAGTTTTCTCATAGATCGGGTTGAGATTCCAGTTTGAAACTTTGTTTAAACTTGATCTGTCTAATACTGGCTAACTGGCACGATCTTCTTAACTAGGTCTTGATTCAAGTGCATGACATGTTAGATCTCATCTTGCATGTTAGTGCACTTGACTGTTTTTCTTCGCCTCCATGTTTGAATTTTGGACTGATTTTCAGATGTGTTATAGCTTAATAGTTTGCGAATTTTCTCAAACAGATAATGGTTTTTCTTAGCATCGTGTCCTTTAGATTGTTATAAAAATGGTCTCTGATGGAAGGATATTTCAGATCTCACTGTCTCTTGCTAGTTCTCGCAGTTCCTTTGCAGATGTGAAAACATCAGTTGCATTTATTTGTATCCATTTTGTTTTGGGGGGAGGTTGATTTGGTTTTCCTTTTTAATGCTATTTACCATCTTGGATTCCCAATTTGCACTTGCTTGAAAATTGTGGCAAGTGTTGTTTCTTTAAATGGGCTTTAATATATCTTATCTGAAGTAAAATTGCTATCCGAATGTGCTCCTTTTAGCTTTGGTAAATGATTTTTTTCTTTGTATTTTCTAAATTTTGTCCTAAATAATGTTAGAATCACTTCAATGCTTTGCTGCAAGATGCTCATGAAGTTCAAAAATGCATTTCATCTCCATCAATGATGTTTTTCCACAAATAAAATTTGCGAGCTGCTGATATTGTCTGCATGAAAAACATTTTGTTGTTGCCGTATAAGTTTGTATGGTACTCCACATTTAGAAATATATCACATTAATGATATTTGAGTTCTACATTGACATTCATATCAACATGCATAGAAACATTACATTCATTATACCATTGGATTTCCTCAAATCATTGTTAGTGCATGATTCAAAACAATCCAATAGTGTACCAATGGACATGTTTCTGTCACTGACTGCTATCATTGTCACTTTTGCATTTACTTATTTCTTCCTGTAGAGTGATTTTAGTTGGTGCAACTGAAGTTTATATATTCTATGGGATTAAAAGTGAATTCTTCCTTCTTGAAACAAGGAGATTGAAAGAATTTTATGTTCTCATATTGTTTGTGTCTGTGTGTATAGTAGATATGGAAAACAATGCAAGTATATAAAGTAACTGGAAAGTTGAATTATTTTAAATGATCCTAAGAACTCTCATTTTCATTATTGTTCCTTTCATTGGTACACCACTGGGTTTGAATGAAATTCAATCTCATTCAAGTATTTCCTAGTGGTCCCTGTCAAAAAGAAACAATTTTTGGCGGAAGGCCTGCATGTTATTTTTAAACGTACGTATTGGACCACTAGATCTTGATTGTTTGAGCCAGCACTACTTTATAAGGCCTATAAAATTGACAACATAGCTGTGGGATTATTTATATCTGCAAATATTTCAGGAGAACTTATCAGCTTCAAAATAAGGTGACCCCCTTTTCCATCAACTTTATAGTTTAGTCAATTTATAGGTGTCCTTGTTACTTGACTTGTTTTGTCAGACTGAGAAGGCATGATCCTCTTTTCGAGGGGTGGTGGAGAGGCAGTATTTTGATCATTTATGCCATGATTTGACAGCAAAGAATTTCTTTATTTGACCACTGTACTATCTGTAGCTTCAATTTCTTTATTTGAGGCCGAGTTCTCAATTTTATATTCCTATCTGATTATTTTGTTTCTGTGTGCAAGTTTCTGATCAGCTGAAATTTTGTTTAAGTGATATTTCTTGTACTAAGCACTTCTCTTCTATATGCGATATAGATCAGAATGTAACAGTTCATCTCTGATGATCTTTTATGCCAAGGAGAGCATTCTTTAAGATTTATATAATCTTTGGCAGTGATGCTTTAGAATGAAAAGTAAGGGAAAGGAAGAGTCCCTAATCCATATATAGTGCACTGCATTGTATTGTTCCCCTGTTTCACTGCAACCCCCCAATCCATGGGGACCGAAAAGAAAAAAAAACTAAAAACAAAAAACTGAAAGAAGAGATTACAAAACAATGCATTGAACTTTATATCTCTAATTATATGTCCGTTTTAGTATGTCTTGTGATTTCTAAGCAGCACCTTATTACCTCTCTGTTATTTCTTCACATTTGGAAAAAAACTTGTAAAAATTGGTTTGCAACTTCCAGGAAGCCATGCTCTGGGTATAAGATGAAGGAGATGACTGGAAGTGGTATCTTTGTTGCTGATGGTGAAAATGGTGCCACAGAGTCTGGCAGTGCCAATCAGGCTCATAATAAAACAGGAATACGTGTGTACCAGGTAATTACTTGTTCCTATGGAATTTGACCAAATTTGTCCATATAGTGAGCTTTCATAATCCATAAACCCATAATCATGGTAAACTTGTTTATATGCTCCTGTGATGATGTCTTCTCAGCAAGCACTTAGTAGTATGAGCCAGATCTCATTCAGTACTGATGAAAGTGTATCGCCCAAGAAGCCAACCTCTCTACCTGAGGTAGCAAAACAGCGGGAGCTAAGCGGGACTCTGGAAAGTGAGGCCGACGCAAAGTTGAAGAAGCAACTATCAGATGCAAAGTGCAAAGAACTCTGTGGACACGACATTTTTGGTCCTCCTCCTGAGGTTCCCCCTCGGCCATTAGCTGCACGATCATCGGAGTTAAAAGATAACAAAGATATGGGAGAACCTGCACCACGAAATGTGCGAACTTCTGTCAAGGTCTCAAATGTAAGTTGAGTGAGTGGCATTGGCATTAATCACTTCACTGAGATTGCATCTCTACTGTTTCTTGCTTCTCTAAAGTAAATATTTGCATTTGAATGGTACAACATAAAAATTCAATGCATGTGCTTACTACCTGCACATGCATCAGGGATCTCCTGTGATTAAACTGATGAGATTGTCCTCCATATGTTGCGTAGTACATGCACCGAAAATAATTGTCAATCTGTTAGTCCTTAGTCTAATAAAGGAAAATAGTGCATACTCATAGATTGCATAGCTCCAAATTTTGACAATGAATGTGAAAGAGCAATCTAATTTGTGCTTCTGTTCCACCCAAGTAGGAAGGGCTTTTGTTATTTGTCATATTTTTTGCGTGAAAAATAATACACATTTTGTTTCATTTCTTTTGGAAACTTCCCTGAGGTTTCATTGCTTTGGCTTTACAGTGTGCTTGCTTTCAATTCTCCCATTTGGTTTTTTCTTCTCTAGACTCTAGCAATGTAACTAACGACAATCCTTGTTTGTTTGACTTAAAGCCGGCTGGTGGTCAAAGCAACATCATGTTCAGCGAGGAATCTCCACTGAAGACTGCGAAGAAGATACATAATCAGAAGTTTCAGGAGCTGACGGGCAACGACATATTCAAGGGGGATGCTCCTCCAGGGTCTGCTGAGAAGTCACTAAGCTCAGCAAAGCTGAGGGAGATGAGTGGCAGTAACATCTTTTCTGATGGGAAGGTGGAGGCTCGAGACTACCTGGGCGGCGTCCGCAAGCCCCCTGGTGGAGAGAGCAGCATTGCCCTGGTTTAACTTACCTAACTCTATCTACTGACATTCCACTCATGCATTGATGTTTTTTACCCTTTTTGTTAACACTAGAGAGCAAGTGTTTGACAGTCTTCCCGGTGGTGTTCGCAAGCAGTGCAGTGTTGTGTTATATGTATGTATTAGGGTCAGTGTTTTAACATACCAGGACAATGGAGGATTTGGCTAATTGGTCACTACTCATCAGTCTTGGTGCTTTGCATCTTTCTTGAATAATATGCTATGATTGGTGGCTTTTATAGATATCTGTTTTTTGCTATTAACATTTTTATTATCCCAGGTGGGTCTGGAATTATATAACACCAGCACAAGTGCTTTGGGTCAACTTTGCACTTTTGAATCTGTAAATCCTAGGTAATTGCTCCCACCTGTTCTTACCGATCTAAGTGTAGACATTTTGAAGCCACTGTTTTCATAAAAGGATGTTGTAGTAGGTTTTTTCTTTTTTGACATTTTACTTGAATAAGGATTATAATTAATCTGTAGCAATATTCAAATAAATTGCCTTTTACCAAGGTCAAAATCATTTTATAACACTTAAGTTTGGGTAGTAATAACTTTTTATTTTTCCTTTTTTGTAATAAGTTATTAAGTATAGGTGGGTGGTTGCTGCAATTTCTGTGTGGTAAATGCTTGATGAAATGCAGGTGTCCGTCCATCCACATCTAGGAATTGCAGTTGAGTCTTTATGGCGCCATGAGCTATGTTATGTCGAAATATTGAATGGTAAGTGACAATCAAAAAAGTGCCAATGAGAAGTATTCTGGCTTGTGGTCGTCGTGTCAATCGGTTGGTTCCTATCTGTCTTCAGCAGTGCCTTCCATCATTATTGCAAATGATATTGGTCCTATAATTTGGTTAAATAGGAGACATCAAAGTAGATAATTACATCCCAGTCCTAAACAATTGATTTTCTTCATTAGTGCACAACATCTTTAATTAATTTGAGTCTACAATATATATAAATAGGGTTGTGCATTTTTTGTTCTTATTGGTGGATAGAACAAAAAATAATTCATTACTGATTTAAGTCAATATTATAACTGAACAAACTAATTGTATTGATTCATTGATGCCCTTGATTTTATTCTGTTTGACCTAAAATCACTATATTTAGGTGGATCTTATCAAGTTTGCAATTTTTATTTTTATTTTTTATTTTTTTAATAAAAAATAATTAGTTGTATAATCAGTTTCATTATCATACTGCACTTTTGTTGAGGTATTATGTCTGTTGCTGACTCATTAATTTCTTTCATCCCTTAAGGTGAGACAGTGACAAGAGTTGAACCTAATCAACAATCATGATTTTATCTTGATCCATTTAACATTTTCTTTTGCTTGGACAGTGGTATTACCAGCATAAAGAGTATCATGAACGGTGGAACATCAAACATCTCTGCATCTTATGTGACAGCAAATAATCTCTAGCCTAAAAGAGTAAAGGGCAATTTGGTCCTGATAACCGCTGCCGTTCAACACCGCGGGTCAGTCGTTCCCTATGATGTTTCTTGGAAATATCTTTTCTGTTTAGGAAGGAAGGATTCAGAGGCTTTACAAGTGGAGAAAATCAGGATATCTTGGATTGCAAGTTTGTTAAAGAAAGCAGCAAAATCCCCACTACGACTCTTTCTGTTTCTGTTTCTGTTTCTGTTTCTTATCTCTCTCTCTCTACTACTAAAAAATCATTCATACTCCCATATGCCCCACCCAAACTACAACCCCACTACCATGGCCCACCACAGTCCTTGACCCCACACATCAATATCACAACCTGACTTCATCATCCACATGTCAAAATCTCGTTCACCCAAGACAGGAAACTTGGTGTTTGTGTCCAACACCAAATATTCCTATTAATTTTTGAAAAAGAAGAAGTTAATTTAATTAAGGAAGGAGGAGAGCTTGGTACTCTACTACTACTACTACTACTACTACTCTATATAACAGTAGCGTCTTCTCTCTCTCTGTTTAAGCGTTTTTTTTTACTTCTTATTTTTGTAGTGTGTGTTTTAATGGTGTATGTGTGTATGTGTATAGTACTGTAACCGTAATATAAAATGGGAGCCAATCGCCATGGCTACTTGGTTTGTGCGTGGTTCACCAACTTCTCAGAAAAGGAAATCGAAACGAGAGTGGGATGAAATAGAGGAATATAATGTCTCTCTCTCTGTCTGTCATTTAATTTCCACCACCATTTTTTTTTTCATCTAAAACGTGTTCATTATGATGATTCAGAGCGTTCACAAATCCGGGTATAATCTCTTCTGGGTATTCGCTTTTTCGCTTCTCTGATTCCATATCTGTTCTGGGTATTTTGATTTTTTCTTTATCTCCTTCTCTTTTTTCAGTTCTTGTTATCTGTATATTTCTTGTTTGTTTGTCTGTGGTTTTGGTTTTGGTTTTTTTTTCTTTCTGAGACATGAAGGATCATAAGGAGTTTTTGTTGGATGAGATCCATACTCATGCAACAACAACAGCATCTCCCAACAATCTTCTTCATCATCTGCTTCAACAGAAACACAATGATCTTAACCATCGATATCATCATCTTCATAATCATAATCATAATAATAATCCTTATGGTTTTGTATATGTTAATGGTGAGCGTGTTGTTGATTCTGGGTCATCAAGGTTCTTTAATGGAAGGAATGATATGCATGAGGATGACCCATCATCACATTATAAGTACATTTGTGTGTCCCCTGTTAGTGGGTTCTCTTTGAAATCCGAAGGCTCTCCCTCGAGCTCGCATTCTGGCGGCGGAGGCGGGTTTTCCTTGCTTGATCAAGGAACACCTAATTCTCCTCCATTATTTGAGGAGACTACTACTAAATCATCATATTTGCCTCTTAGAAAAAATGCCTTTTATATGGGTGGATTGCCATTGGAATCTCATGCTACTGGGAACTTGAGGAGGGATGATCTGAATTTGTCTAGAAGTCTGCAGAATCTGTGTATTAATGATCAAAAGCAGGATTCCTCTGTGTTTTTACGATCTCCCGTTGATTCGTGTGGCGTTCAAGCTATTGATTGTTTAGGAAAGACTAAGAATGGTTCCTTTGATCACTGTGGGAATGTTAATTATCATTTTGGAAGGGCTCAATGTTTGTTTCCTGGGGGTAATGTCAGTTTGGATGAGGCGAAGAGATCGGCATTGCTCGGTTTGCAGCAGGAATCTCAAGTTGTGAATTTGTCTGGATCGGGTATCTCCTCTGTTCAGTTCCCTTCGCTCGTCTCTAATCTGGGTCAATACATTGGCAAAATAGATTCAAATGAGCATCCACCAAAGTTGCAACATGTAAGTGACGAGGCCTTAAGTAAATTGAAGCTCCAATCTGGTGCTGCTTTTCATAGAAACTGTGACAATACTGGAATTCGAGTTAGCGATTCCATCTCTGTTACTACTAGGCCGCCCATAAGTGATGCTTCCCACTGTTCACAGAGAACTGGTATTGATACTAATGGAGGGACAGCAATTTCCTCGTTAAACTCTCCTCTCGTATCATCCTCATGGATGCCACAAGGTGCGAAATCTCTCCAGTGTTATAGCCTTCCAGTGGTTAATGGATCAGTGGGAGCAAACCCGAATGCTTGGATCCCACAGCCTGTTTCATCCATTGGAAATGTACGTGGTCTGGAAGCTTTTACTTGTGAGGATAGCTTGATCATACAAGAGAAGGGTTCAAAGTATATATTGAAAAAGAGATGTGATCAAGCGCAGCAACAAAAGCAACACTTCTGCAATGAAACTGGTTGGGGCAACCTATGTGAGAAGAGTTCTGAGTTGTATGGTCCTACGAATTCTGAAATTAGTCAGATTCCAAAAAGTTATTCGCCATTCCTTCTGCCCTTGAAGTATAATTCGTTATCAGAAGTCCAAGGTTATATTTACATCATTGCAAAAGATCAGCATGGTTGTAGATTCTTACAAAAGAAGTTTGCTGAGGGAACCCCTCAGGATGTGCAAATTATTTTTGATGAAATCATTGATCACGTGGTGGAACTTATGATGAACCCCTTTGGTAATTACCTTATTCAGAAGCTGTTGGAAGTTTGCAATGAAGAGCAAAGAACGGAGATTCTGCACATGGTAACAAGTGAAACAGGCCGGCTTGTTGAAATATCATTAAACTCATATGGGTAATCTTTCATCTTTTGTTGCTTTCTCGCCCTCTTTTATTATTATTATTATTATTTTTTTTTTCTCTTTAATTGGCATATTTTTTTGTTGCTAAATAATTGTTCTTGTGTTATAATTTCTGAATGGAGTTGTTATTTTGCAGCACACGTGCTGTGCAGAAGTTAATAGGGACTCTCGGAACCAGGCAGCAGATTTCGCTCATCATATCAGCACTTGAACCTGGGTTCCTTAAACTCATCAAGGATCTCAATGGAAATCATGTGGTTCAACGTTGCTTGGAATGCCTTAGCTATGAAGATAATAAGGTATAGACTCTTACTTAAAGGCTCACTAAGTTTGACATGCACAATATGTTTATGGTTATTTTCTCGAGCCTTCTTTAGTCATCCGGATTGTTTACTTAGCTCATAGAAATCAAGTGATGGATTATTTCATTATTATCAATGTCTTCTGAACTGTCCACTAGAATTTATTTTATGTGATATCTAATCATTTTCTTTTGTGTTTTTCAATGCATTCTAGTTCCTCTCTAATATGCATATAGAAATGAAGCCCTGATCTGTCCTCATTTGAGCTTGCAAACCTATGATGATTACACTAATAATCCAATGCTATTGTCTCGTGCTGAACGTGTCCCTTTGAACCCTTTCTTCCATTTCATTCATATTGAAGGTCATGCTGTTTGCTTATGTAATTATTTGTGTATTTATTTTATATTCATAACCCTTGTCATCTTTTGCTTCATTATTTTGTTTACATTTCTTTTATTTTTGTTTGCCATCATCATTCTATATATGGTTTTAGTTGTTGGCTGTCATGCTGCAATGACAATCGAGATATAATCCATTCGTGGATTGATTTGCTGGTTAACATGCTGAATCTTTACAATAGGAATTTTTTTAATAAGTGGTTGGGTTTGAACCCTCGACCTCAAAGTTTGCTTATCCTGAGTCAACCCGAAGTGAAAAGGCTCAACCCCTTGCTTATTACTTTTCGAGTTTTCATAGAACTCCCGTAAAAAGATTGTACATTAATTTTATCTAGAAACTCTGATGGCAATGTCATGCTGTTGGGTGTTATAAAGCCAATGTGTATCAATCGATTTTGACACACCTTGGTTGGCATCTAAAAGTAATGATTTTGAGTACTTTATGTTTCTACCCTCAAGAATTGTAATTTAATTTAAAGTAAAATTTCATAGGGTCTTTCTACCCTCTAGAATTGCAATTTAATTTGAAGTAAAATTTTCAGTGTCATTTCGTTGATGCAATAAGAAAAGGCTTGGGATAATAAGCATGAAAATGTAGATTCAAGTTGTAAGGGTGGCCACTTTGAACCAAAAACATTGAAGAATGGTACTTCACCTTGCCATATCCAACCTAGGAACAGGTGCTTTTGTTGGTATGTTCAGAATGGCAACTAGTAAAACTTTACTATAAAATTTACATTGTTGCCTCAATTTTTGTGCAACTACAAATTTGCGCCCAAAAAGATTATTTGAAAACACTAAGCTTTCATATTACATTTATCTTGATAAACTATAGATTGTTAGCTAGTTATGAGCATAGGCAAGATATGCATGACAAGGTAAATCTTTTGACTAGAATAACTAGTAGAAAACAAAAATCATGATGAAGTGCATATTAAGGAAATCCGTGATGGGGCTATCTTCTATAATCTTCTGTTTATTTTGGGGTTGAGGACTCTTTGTCCTCTTGTCAGCATTGTAGCTCTTAAATCCCTTCCACGTTTTTAGTTTCTCATTAGGAAAGGGAAAGTAGGTGTGAAAATGTGAAATTATTTGCAGGCTGAAAAGGGTGTGAATTGTGTTTGGGCTTAGAAATGACTACTAGTTATAATGAGGTATTGCAGATAGGCTTTGATGGAATAAGAATCCAGATGTTTCTCTCAAGACAAGGTTTTTCCTATGATGATAGTCATGTATATAGTAGAACCATAAATCACAGAGGTAGCATTTTTTCATGACCAACTTTATCCTCTTCTAATGTGCAATTTTATTTGCTTGACATTTGCAAAAATTAAAAAAAAAATAAAAAATTATTTGCTTGACACGTAGCAAGCTTCTTGTTTGTTTTGTCAAAATGCTTCATCCACACCACCAATCTAGCATGATTGTGAGTCTTTGCCACATGCAATGTTGAGAGAACTGCAAGTTAACTACCTTCATGGTTTCATTTAGTTGCGGTCATACTTTCTGCTAAGTCTTGCTAAGACGTAATTCTTGATTTTATGCTTTCTAGATTTGTTACTAATCCCCCTGGATATCCTCAGCGTTGCCTCACTCATTTTATGTAACTGTTTTTCTTTAGTGCTCATAATTGTTCTAAAAAAGCATGGCTGGTCTTGTGGTTGTCATATAAAATCGTCCCTGCAATCATAGTGGTATCTGTTTGTTACTCAAATGCAGACATCTTTATTATCTCACTTCTTGTATATGATTGGGCAGATATAATGAAGAAATGATTACTTTGCTCGATATACCTTGGTTATCAACTTTAACTACTCTCTCGTTGCTTCTCGTGTCTTTAGTAAAAGTTTCATTTCACATATTCTGTTTTAGTTTGGCTTACCTGAAACAATTCTATTGCAAAGCATTTCTCCTAGGTTCCTTAACTCTTAGTTTTGCTTCATTTCTCATTTCTTTAGTCATTGATAATCAACAAACAACATGCTCAAGGGGACCTCCTCCTGTTTGTGCCTTGTCAACTCATCCATAAATAGGGTAAATAGATTCAGGTTAGAGCTGATCCTTTGCATAAACATGTGAGTGGTGATCACATGGTAGCATTATATACCATGGAACCCCTATTTGGATGTGCTTAATGAACTCATCTTATATCTAAGGTAAACAGATGTGTGTGAATTAGAATGGACTTAGCAAAGATGTTCAAGATATATATTAACATGGCCAATACTTGTATAAACTATAAAATTGTGAAAAACCTTCCTTTCTTTTTTCCTTATCAAAGTTTGCTCCTGAGCTGGCATCTTACCTTTCCTTTTTCCTTCGTACTCCTTGGTATATTAGTAAGCTAAAATGTGTATGACTATAGACCCCAGCTTAAAAATTAGAAGTGGTTTTTGTTTGATAAATGAATGATGTTCAAGCTGAGATATTGATTTCTAAATGAAATAAGTACAAGACATGGCTCAAAACAAAAGAATCTATCTACCCAATTATTTTACAGTGTTCTTATCAGAGTATTTCCTTGCTAACCTGCTTTTTATTCTTTTCCTTTTCTTTTGGCTAGTTTATATTCAATGCTGCTGCAAGGTATTGCGTTGATATTGCTACTCATCGCCATGGATGTTGTGTACTGCAACAATGCATTGCTCATTCAACTGGAGAACAAAGAAAAAACCTGGTCACAGAAATTTCTGCCAATGGACTTCTTCTTGCTCAAGATGCTTTTGGGTAAGAAGATCTTTGGACAAACATTTTTCTCTTATCAATTCAATATAATGTTCTGCAGTGGCCTTGTAGTCTCCATATTAATAATTTTTGGTGGCATCTACCTGTTACTTTTGGTGAGGTAAAAGCTAGCTTCTTTATTTCCTTCCACCACTTTATCAGTATTCCAGGAGGAGAAGGCGCTTTATTTCTTGAAGTTCAATTTAGGACTGTGGATGATGATGCTTTAACCAAATATATGAATAGCTTTAGTTTTTAAGCCAAGTGTCATCTCTTTGGATAGACTAATGTTGATTGTAACATCTACTATAAGCTATAGTAATAAACTGTTCATAACTTCATATTATGTCATTGATACACTCAACAAGAGAACTTCAGCTAGTTAAGGAAAAATCATGAAATTAGAACATACCTTATCCAGAGGAATCTTGACGATGCATTTATGGTAATAGGAGATTTTCCAACATGTTCTGCTGGAATGACAGTGTTCCGATCTTGTGGACTTGGTTACGAAAGATTTTACTTACTTGCATTGATCCTCCTTTTTTTATTTTTTTAATGGTATATCTTGATATCTTTTTATTGGTGAATGCAGTTAAAAAAAAAAGGAAAAAAAGAGAGGATGTTGAATCTTTAGCTTATCAAAAACCCATTGATTTTCAGGTGGCTTACTGGATTTTTTAGTACCATTAAGTAAAATAAACAAATCTTTAATAAGTATCTTGATATATTCAACACAGTCCTTGTTTCACACTTTTATAGCTGTTCAAATTCTAAGCTCAACCAAGATGTGAAGAATGATTTTCTTTTTCACATAACAAATTACTTGTATCTTTAGGACTTAGAATCGTAGTTCTTCCTTTCTTTTTATTTTTTATTTTATTTCATATTATATATTTTTGTTTCTCAACTTAGTTTGTAGTTTAATGTATTTTTCCTGGTTTTGAATTTGATTTTAATGTGGCTATGCTTTTTGGTTTTTCATTGTTTTATTCCAAATAGTTGATACAAGGTTTTATATTGATGCTCATATGCTTATGTCTGGATATGTTCATGTTCAGAAACTATGTGGTGCAATACCTCTTGGAGCTCAAGGTCCCCTTTGTCACAGAAAAACTAATTTCCCAATTTCAAGGGAATTATGTACAACTCTCAGTTCAGAAATTCAGCAGTAATGTTATCGAAAGATGTCTCAAACTATTTCGTCCGGAGGACCAATCAACGATCATCCATGAATTGTTCTCCACTTCTCAATTTGAACTGCTGTTACAAGACCCATATGCTAACTATGTCGTCCAAACTGCTCTTGGAGTTTCTAAGGTTTGGGAACCACAAACTTCAAGCGTTGAGTAACATTAATATCGATTTTCTGCGTTCTCTTTATTTTTATTCTCATTGTTCTCGTTTTGAATTTAGGGCCCTCTTCATGCTGCACTGGTTGCAGCCATCCGACCCTATTCTGCAACATTAAGAGCCAGTCCATACTGTAAGAGGATTTTCTCGAGGACCCTTTTGAGGAAGTGATGTATTGTGTATTCTTTCTGTGGTAAGGACTCATGTTGTTGTTCTCCATGATTACTATTATATTCTCTAGTAGTAGTAGTAGTAGTAGTGGTAGTAGTAGTATCTATAATTTTTGGATTTAATGTTTAGAACTGAAACTCTGTTGCTGATGGCCCAAATACGAGGGTGACACTCGTGTTGCATGATTTGGAACCCATGAAGCATTAGTCTCTGTAGAGTGTAAAAAATAAGCAGTTTTGGTCCAAATGCGTAAATGTGGATATGGAAAATGTATTATTCTGCTGTCTTGGTGATCAATGTTTTGACTACCCTCATGTGGAATATAGACACTTTATGAGACTTCTCTCATTTATGTAAACTTTAGCTTTTAATTTCACTTTTGTATTAGTTTCATTTGTATTTCTGGGTTTAAATGTTTGGAGGAATGCTTTCTTTAATCTATCTACTATGACTCTTTAACCATTAGCTGGTTTGCATAATGAGGAAAGCTGTGAATGCTCTTAATCTTAATAAATTTAATAAAAGAATATAGCTACTATGGTAGTTGAATTGCCAAAAAGATCATTTTAATTAACTTATTTTAAATATCTTGTATGAGGCTTTACATTTAATTATGATGTTAAATGGCTTTCTAAACAATCTCCAATTATGCTCAATATGTTTCCTGTGAGGATTTTTTTTAAAGGTCTAATACTTTTCTATAGATATTTGTCTCTGTGTTTTGATATAACTTGAAATTGT
The DNA here is from genome assembly GCA_035771175.1 of Paratinospora sagittata. Lineage (NCBI taxonomy): Eukaryota > Viridiplantae > Streptophyta > Magnoliopsida > Ranunculales > Menispermaceae > Paratinospora > Paratinospora sagittata. Next base: position 3,532,805 of record JAYMFD010000012.1, on the reverse strand, counting down.
GTATATCCCAATATGTGGAGATAAATTTCATATGTTGAACTATCTAATAACACAATTTATACATTTAAGCATCAAAATATTAGATTTCTTTGTCGTCAACTGAAATTGAATAGTTGGTATTAAGAGTTTAGTGTTTTCATTAAAAATAAAAGCTAAAATAGTAAGTTTTGAAAGTTGAGATCTTGTAAGAGCCAAGATCACATTCCAAACAAATAAAAATATTATTCTTCTAGAATTATATATGTCATTTAATCAAGTACAAAGTCATAGAGTTGTCTACACGGAAAGGTTTTTTATGGGTCTATTCAAATTTCTTTGGTTTTATATTCAGGCGAAAATGAAAGCATCTTTTTTTTTTTTTTTTGAAAACCCATACACTTCATTAAGACGAGGAGAGAGGACATACAGCAAACTTTCAATATAACTTAGTAGGAAGGAAGCACAACACAAAGGGTATTTGATAGTTTGACAGAACGCAATAACACAACTGACATGCACACAAAGCAGAGATAAATTCAGCTCAAATATTCAAGAGTAGGACTAATAAAGCATTAGATGGGAAGAGAGACTGAAGTAGCTCAAGCATCCCCATGTCCAATGAGAGCGAGAAGCATGTCTTCATAATCCCCAGAGGTGTCGCGACCAATGTTGCGTTCCAGCGGAACACTGTTTCTGCGGTAATATTCTTCCTTTATCTGTTTCATGTCTATCTCAGCACGAGTGGTTATAACTCGAGTAACAGCGCCCTCGTCAGTTCCTGTCTTGTTGATAGCCAGTCGAAGAACCTTCTCAAAGTACTTCTCAGGATAGGTCAGACATTTTATTATGGCTCTCAGTGCTGCAAGGAAATCATCCTTGGGATCAGTCTTTAGATCCTGCAAACAGATGCATTGAGTTTAGTTTACATTATAATAACCCTATTAATTTCTCCCTGCATTGACAAAATATGATCAAAGAATGACAATTGCTTGCATCACTTGTATGATCTACAAATAATACTAAGATTGAAGACAATTTACATTCAATGGATGGTGAATTTTTTTTCAAATTTCAGTTTTTTCTTTACCTGCTTTTAAAGTTTTCTTGTATCCATTTACTTTTATGAGCAAGGCTTTCAGTTCTATAAGAGTCGAACGATTATCAGCCCTTATTCTTATTTTTGAAAGATAAAGTTGATTCAAGAAAACATTTGACAATCATAATTCAGGACACATACCCTCTAGTTAGTTATCTATTATTATACAAAATAAAATAAAAGAGCAAGTTAGTGGCATATTTTGCATTGGAAAATTCTATGGTGGGTCATTTGCAGTCATCAAATTCATACTTTCCAACCTCTGGATATCCCAGTTATGAGGACAAACTTAAACCATAGACAAGTGCATATATGATATACCTTGCTGATTGCATTTCCAAATTGATTGTTATAGTGGTTGAATGTTGCAATGAGTTGTGGTTTGCTCCTTGTAGTCAGAATCCTGATTACTTCTTCATGACTGTAGGCCTTATTAGAAATATTCTCATGAAGTATCTTAGCCTCTGTTTTTGCCAGCGTCATGTTCACCTCTGGGCCCTCATACCGGAATGAGCTCACAAGTGGCACAAAAAGCTGGGGAAATTAAAGCCAAACATCAAAAACACATAAAAGAAATTAGAAGTATGAGATTAGATACAAATAGAGAAGATACTGAAAACAACTTGAATTAAACACGTATAAAGTGAAAGCATCTTTGTCCCCTAAGAATTGGACCTATGCCTCAATAATTTGACAAAGAAATAACCAAACCATCACCTCTTACCTATCCCCCTAATTCCTAACATCTCCAGTCAACTATTAAATGTGTTTACCTTGCGGAAGTCCCCGGTTGTGTGATATGCAACATCTTCTTCAAGGGATCTCTTGAAACGAGCATGATAGGCTTGTCTCACTGCAAATAGTTCAAGTGAAGACCTTGTACAAGCTATTTCCAAAAGAACCGGATTGCTTGATTTCCACTTCCTTGTAGCATCATGGGCCAAAATAGCATCTCGTTCAGCAGGATCCAGTGTCCATAGCAGAATTATTTTCTGTTTACATCAAAAGAAATTCAACAAGTTAAAAGCTAGGAGGACCACTTCAACCCATTCCCGTAAATCCAATTTTATTTTGGGAGAACTAAAATGGATAGAAAAGCCCTCCATGTTAGTGGAACAGAATATGACTTCAGCAGCAACTCACCTCAAAGTCACTTGAAAGTTCCTTGTCCAATGACTTGAGGAGATCCACGCCATAAAGTTCTGCATAAGCTTGTCTGATTAACTTGCGTTGTGTTGCACTCCTGTGAGCCAATACGGATATGATCAGCTTCTCATTTGTTCCCCACCCTGCAAAGGATTGATCAAAGTGGTTCAACAATGAAAAAATGAATAAATTGTTATCATTTAGATCTAGATTATCAAAAGACACCTATAACTCAACTCAACTATGCCTTTTTTCCAACTACATGGGATCGGCTACATGAATTCGCTTCCTCTACTTTGCTCTATCAAGGGCTAAGTCAACATTCAAATTAAAAGAAGTTAAATTTTCCTTAATTATCTCTATTCATATTATTTTAGGTGATTCTCTACCTCTATTGTTATCATGTAGGGTTAATAGGTCATACTTTCTAATTGGTGCGTTTAAAGGCTTGCATTGCATGTGTCCAAACCAATTTAGTCCGTTCTCTCTCATTTTTAGCAAAAACACACCGAATACATTAATAAAGGCACGGTTCTAATACACAGAGGCCTTCTTTCTCCGGATATTCTGAAGTCCAGCCAAAGCAGACTTTAAAATCATAAATCTTGACCACTTGATCCATATTTCTCAGTTAGATCCATCATTCAAAATGAAGAACACACGGCTCAAGGAAGCTCAAAAAGAAATTTTAATCTACTCAAAACTACTGTATATACCAAGAAACCATCTGACAAAAATGATCACATGCTATCTCTAAAAACAGAAATCCAAAATGTGAGAACATAACACTAAATGGGTCAGCAACGGCCTGCTGCTAGTTATATAATTAACTACTAACATTATTTCTTCTAAAAAAAAAATAAAAAATAAAAATAAAAATAACACTTACTTAAGTCTAAAAAATCATTCAGTTTCTATTATCAATTCTAGCAACTGCTGTTCATTAATAAATATTAAGATCCAAATGGAGAGCAAAATAAAAAAGGAGCTCTAAGTTGATCGATGCCGTTTTCTTAAATCCGACGCGATCAATCTCAAACAGGACACCAGGAGATCAGTATATATTACTTGTTTCCATGATCATATAAAAAAGCTGACACAATACATTAATTACGCTCCGTCAACTACAGATCGTAAGATCCAAACGCGGAGATTAAATGATCCTCTGATACTCTGTATCTCCAAGGATCGGAACAAAAAAACACACAGAATTCTAATCAAACAAACAAAAAACTAAAGCTCGATCGATCATCGATGATTGATCGATCGATAGGACACAAAGAACAATCGGCTATACTGAAGATCTAACGACTGATAATTAAATTAAACAAGAAGAAGAAGAAGAAGAAGAAGAAGAGAGAAATGAGATTGATACCTTCGAAAGCTTTTTTGAGTTGCTCGCAATCTTCAGTTACGGAGGGAAGCGCTGAGGGTATTGTGAGAGTCGACATTTTCTGTGTTCTGTACTTCTCTGTATGGGTTGCCTGTTTAGAATCGAAAACGATATAAATAAAGAAATGAAGATGACAGGTGGGCTGGTTTTATAGGCTGGGAAATGGTATTCAGGTACTCCTAAGTGTTAGATAAATAAGTTTCAACGTGCTCGTCAGATAACCACGTGGAATGCAGGAAATAAATGAAGATGAGTAGGATATTGACTATATTGTGTGCAATCATGAAAGCCACCGCTCCACCAAAGACTACCCTACGCAGGAAATGCTTTCTTATCGCTTTTTTTTTTAGACAAATTTGAAATTTGGATATGATTTTTTATATTTAAAAATTTTAAGGCTGTATTTGGATATAATTTTTTATATTTAAAATTTTAAAAATATAAAAATATATTTGCTTCGTTAAAACTTAAAAACAATTTTTAAAAATTTATAAAAAAAACAAAGTATTTTTAGAAAATAATAAAATATTATTTTCTAAATTTTTACTTTTTAAATTATATTATACTTTTTGAATTACGAAATAAACACAAACATATTGAACTCAAAACAAATTTTAAATAAAAAAACAATTTTTTTTAAATGACAAAAAATTAATTTTTAAATTTTCATATTGTATCTCTATTTTTAAATTACAAACTAAGCGATGACCTAAATGTTTAAGGTTGCGTTTGGTTTATAATTTGAATACAGTTTTCTGTATCAAAAAATTTAAAAATATGAAATACGTGTTTGGGTCGTTGAAACTCAAAAACAGTTTTTCAACATTTTAAAAAAAAAACAAACTATTTTCAGAAAATGACAAAATGTTGTTTTATGAGTTTTTACTTTTTAAGTTGTATTCTACTTTTCGAATCACGAATCAAACACAGCTTAAGTAACCAACACTTAGTCTAATGTTGGGGTTGACACCTTTCTCCATTTCTTTAGTCTGGGAGGAATTAAGTCATCTCGTTAACATAATAAATGAGACACTCGTAGTTGTTGGTTCTCCATAATTTTTTATAGGCCAATAAACCCTTGTTGTATGGACCCACATACTTTTTTTATTGTGAGAGTTATATTTTTTTGTTATTGGGCCTTTGTTTACTTTTCTATGATGTTTATAAATTATTTTGTTTTTACGGGTCTTTATAATGATCGACAATTGTGCCTATTTGTTCTCTGAATAATTTGTGATGTTTTTAATATGATATATTCTAGAAATAGAAAATTATTGTAATTTTCACAAAAAAAATAAAAAATAAAAAAAGATTAATAAAATAAAATAAAAAATATAATTTATGTAAAATCAATAAAGTAGACTGTGAAAAATAATAATAATAATAATAAGATAATTAGTTAAAGGGTAATGTTGGTAGAATGATAAAAGTGATTGTTGAGTCGTCTTCTTAAATAATTAAACATAGATAATCTGTATTGTAGAATCAAATGGACACCAAATCTCTTATCTAATTAAATCAACATTCTATTTCATTTAGAGAGTCGTTATGCTTCTTATTATCTTAAGATTTGAAATGTTACTAAAATAAATTCAAAAGTAACCCACGTCCCACTTGTTACTTAAACAAAATCAATTTATTCCAAAAGCATCCCCCTCAAAAAAATAAAAAGACAGGTGTGCTTACACACATCGCCCAATAAAAAAAGGTTGTTGAAAGAGTGTGCGTACATAATTGATTCGCATTTCACAATTTAAGTGAAATGGGCCCGGTAAGAAAATTAGAGACTTTAAAATATTATTATTATTATTATTTAGAAGAAAAAACCAAGGACCTTAGGTCGTTCGGACCGGCCCACCCACCCTAATTTGTGGGGTGTTCAAAAAATATAATAGATAAATTGACAGTCAATTCCTTATCTCACCGTGATTCGACTAGTCTCCACGTCAATTCAATGTTAGCGAAAGATTTAATAAAGCTGAAAATTATATATTAAATCAACATGACCTAAGAATCGAACTAGCAACCTCCAAATTTGAAGAGGTGAAATACTACAGCCTTGAATCATTAAACTAATGCCATGTTGCCAAATGTCTTTATTATTATTATTTTTCAAAACATCAAAATGTTTTGCTTGATAAGATGTAACTGTAACTAACCAACGGGATCGTGATTCATTTGATTTGGCAGTTGTTCTCCTTAAGTAAGGTCGCGAGATCAAACCACCTTTGTGTATGAAAATTTGTCATGCTGAGAGACCTTTACCATTTCATATGCTGATTCAGGTCAAATTTAAGTAGATTAGTCTCAAGAAATATCTTTATTATATTAAAAAAATATGATATTGTTTTTTTTTTTTGGTTCTCTTTGACATAAATGATATATGAACATAAAAGCAACATTCGGTTTTATAGGCTTTTGATGGTACAAAAGACAACTTTAAACACCCTTTTTAGCTAAAAACAGAGAGAGCATAAATTGATATAATTAAAAAAAATTCAACAGTAACAAAATTCGATATTGTTATTGAAGAACTTATAAAAAGATGCAATGGATATTTAAACTTATTTTAAATGGAAGACAACTAACATAGCTTTTTGTGACTTTTAATGTAAAAGTTTGTATGATTACAAAATGACTAGTGTACATAGATTTTATTTTCAATCTATTGAAAATAATTAAATATTTATAGATATCAACTTTTTTTTTAAATAAATGAATAATGATGCATTGTGCCGAGTTAATTGTTGAAGAAATTAATTAAGACAGAGAACTCATTTTATACATTGAATACCTTCAAATCACACGTTAAAGAATATTTGAAGCAAAAATATTTTTAAAAGTATTTAACAGTATTTATTTTTAGTCAAGCTACGGTAAAAAAAAAAAAATTTACTTTTTACAAAAAACTGAATAAGATTAACTATTTTTAAAAACATTTTTTTCAAAAACTCTTTTTTAAAAAATATTTTTTAAAAAGCTCTCCCCATCGCGGGCGATGGTATGATTTAGGAGTTAGCTTTAAAATTGCACTCTTATTTTTTTATAATAATATTTTTTTTTGAGAAGATTTTTAAAAAAATGAAAATCTCGTGAAACGTTGCGTTTGGGGGGAAATTCGCTCGAATTTATCGCTTGAAAAAACGCGATACTTTGAAAGAACCGCATCATCAACAAATGTGCACTATCTGTAATAAAAATAAAAATAAAATATTAATTAAGAAATAAAAAGAACGGTCGCCCCGAAAACAATACTTTAAGCGATAGTTTTTAATTTTTTTTATCAATCAAAGAGAGCCAAGGTTACAGCGTGACGCCATGTGCGCTCTCCACCGCAGGTTTATTTTAACAACTTGTGCAGGGACACGTGTTGGCCAAACAAAACGTCGTCTTTCTACGTGGACCAATCAGATCTTAGGAACTGATTGGATATTTGGATCTTATCGCTTACTCTCGTCCACTAGTTCTGATTTTACCTCTTCCTCTTCCTCTCTTTGCCGCCATTCTTTTGATTTCTCCTGACACGTGTCAACGTAACGAGACAACCTCTTTTATAAAGCTAAAAATAAATAAATAAAAAAGAATTCCCCAAAAAAAATATTTTTTATTTTGAAGCCTCGCTACAGACGATAATCGACAAGGCTGTGTGCGTTCTCTGGAACCTACGAATTCGGATTGGTTTTTAAAACTTTAGTGAAGATTCAGAAAGCGGTTTTGGTTTTCCGGTGGTGGTTTTGGTTTTGTCGCCGGCGACTTTGTGGAGAAGTGGTTTTCCGGTGAGTAGTTCTGCTTTTGAACTTCTTGATGATTAGTTCTTGTTGTGTACTTGGATTAATCGATTGAGAGGTTTTCTTGACTTAGTTTCGATTAGGGTTTTTGCTGATTTAAGGAGGGGTTCTGGTGTTATTTCTGTTCGGAGTTTGAAGATCGAGGGAGTTTTGTGAGAGAAAGATGAGATCAGATCGAACGGTTCGGTGGATTCTTGGTACTGGATAGAAGATATCGGAGTTATGACAGACTGGTTTATGTATGAGGTAGGATTTCAATTTGTTTGATTGATTTATTTAGTTTTTTACTTTTATTTTTTAAAATGTTGTGTGTATTGTGGACTGATTTAGGTATAAGGACAGCGAGGTATGAAATTAAATCGAATGCGTTCCTGTTGTTCTTGATTTGATGGACATAGATAATTAGGTGTGAGCTGTGCATAGTTGTTTTAGGGTAATTTATTTGTGATATAAGTTGATGTTTGGGAAAGATTGCTTCTTTTTTCACAAGATGTAAGAGTGAGCTTAGCTGGATTTGGAGTGCTGATGCATAAGTTTGTTCTATACGAAGTACAGCAAAGGTCATTTTTGAATAGGTTATGAGGGGTTCTTACGCTTTCTTGGTTAATTTTAGTGTGTCGATTGTTAAGAACGTATCATTTACTCTCAATCCTTTTTCTTTTCCCTAAACCTTTGAAAACTTTAGTGGTACGGTTGTTCCAAACTCAAAAATTAACTCACCTAGGTTTTTCAATGAACAATCCTACTCTGTTCTACCGAAGAGATTTGCAAAACTATGATCAAGGAAACCCTTAACATGCACAACAACTTGATAGAACGAATCGCATGTGAATTTATAGTAGACGCTGGTTTCTTTTCTTTTTATTTATTTATTTATTATCATAGCATTTACTCTAATACAAGTCACATCTACCTTATACAAAATCTGGATTACATTTGGTTGGGAATAAATGGATTGGTTCTAAATCAAGTATCATGCTATTCCAATTAGAGCAATTTTCTATTTCCCGGTAAATTGTTACTGTTTTGTTGTGATGATTCAATAAAAACATTTAGGTTTTTAACTTTTTATTGATTCAGTTTTGGTTATTTACGAGTGGGTCTCTTGTTGAGGCACCCAAAACCAGTACTTTTGTTTTTGAGAAGAAACAGAATTTTACTAATAAAAAGCAAGAGAGAAACAAAGGAGTCTCATCCAGGAGATGAGCATACGAACAAAGACAATACAAATCAAAAACAATACAAGAGGAACCAAAAAACCAAAATCAAGATAAAATCCTTGACCCTAAAGCCTATCCCCAAAAGACAGCCCCTTGGATAGCCTAGAAGTCTCTATCCAAAGAGAAGCCAGAATAATTGAATCCTCCCAAAATGCGCTAAAGCTCCTTTTATCTAATTGAAAAATTCTGGTATTTCTTTCCTCTCACAAACACCAAGCCACCGTCAATTAGATTATAGGCCAATAATCATTGAGATTCCAATTAAGAGAAGAAATGACTATTCTAAAGAGATCATTAATGGACTCCAGGAAATCTGTTAGAGAAAAACCTACTGTATCACCCCACCTCATCCAAAGGCTTCTCAAATAATGGCACTGGATAAATAAATGATCAATGGATTCGACATCTTGCCTACATAGGCAACACCAACTAGGAGAAACCTGGGAGTGAGGAAACCTGCACTGTAAGTCATCAGCTGTACTAATTTTACCCAGACTAATAAGCCATCTTAATACTTTCACTTTAATGGGAACATGTGCTTTCCATATATGAGCAAGACGAGAGAGGCCAGAACCAGTAGACTTGATGAGTTTAGAGAAGGAAGAACGAGTAAAATATATTTATGCCAAACAAAAAATAAAGTGCAGAAAAAGATACTATCAAGTAGCACGTCAAAAAAACAGAAAAAAATAACCATCCTCAACTTCGAGGAAGTATTAAGTATCTCAGCTCATCCTTCTCATGAAAAAAAGGAAAAAAGTAGGAAATCTTCAAATAAGGAAATCGAGAATATCTTCCTTATGAGCAAAATCAATCTGATGGGGAAACGCAAGAACTTGAAAAATTCAAATAATTTTCCTCTAAATCTGGTGAAGGTCTCCACTAAAATCTCACTTCTCCTCCCCCACCCCCTCTCCCACATAGTGAATGAAAACTTAGGTTGGTGATTCAAAAACTTGGATCTAATCAGAAAATAGAAAATTCAGAAGACGATTTCTGAAAACAACCTGTTTTCTTTACAAAAAGTGAAAAACTGTTTTCAAATTCATTCCAACCAAACTGATTTTCTGTGTTTCCGGATTTTTGGATACAGAAAATTGTATCCGAATCCCAAACCAAACGCACCCTTAGGACATCTCAAATTCTCTTTCTTCTATTTTCCTACAGATTCTTTGCTCTTTGCTCTGCCTCCTCAGTTAGTTTCATCTTCTTTGACTCTTCCTCAGGTTCTATTTCCAACTTGTTGTTCTTGCTCTTCCTTCTTGACTTCCTTACTAGAAGCTATTTGTGTTCCTTATCTATGGTCTCTGATAAACCAGCCTGTCTCACTGATTATTTTTGGTGCTCCCCAATAGTCTTCTGTGATGCTAATACACAATACAATCATTTGGGATTTTGCTTTTTTTTTCGTTTACTTTTTTCTCATGCTACATGAAGTCACTAATGGCACTCTTCTTTAAGATCTATCTTCATCATGATTACATATGTTCTCCTCCTTATCCAATGATCACAGGAAGTTGGTACCACTGAATAAGATGGACTCCATGTAGGTTTAACTTCGCTTGAGGAGTAGGTGCTTTTAGATAGCTTTTTCACATTTGACAAAAATCATTTTCCTACATATCAAGTCTTCAAATCTTCTAGCGATTGTGTTATCTAGTTGATAGAGGAGCTGCACATTCCATATAAGTTGTAGTATCCTAGTTCTTGTTACGATAAGCAATTATGTTGAAGACTATGTTATTACGGAGTTAATGAGTTTCCATGGAATGCCAACCACGGAGTGTTTAATTTTCTTCTTCTCATTTTCTATTTTTATTTTTCATGCTGTTTGGTTATATCATTCGGTACTTCTTTTGGAACAAAGTAAAGACACACTTATACTGACCGGTCCACTGCATCTAGTATATATGTTATTTCTTCATCAGTTCTGTGGCATAGAAAAACTTCAAATATTTTTATTCAATGTGGTGGGAACTTGAAATAAACAATTTGGTTCTTATGATAGTACTGTTTAAAAGGCTAGGAACAAAGTTCCTTTTCTTCTATCAGGTGCTCACTAGCTTAAATTTTTATTGTAGTCAACAGCCATCTTGCACTTTTTGAATATTTAAATAGTAAGATTTTTTAATAAAATGTTACCATATTGAAGTACTTTGTGCTTAATAACTGGTGGATTGTACTTTCTATGTCAAAATCTTGATCTGAAATTTTTTCTTTCATGAATCTTCTGGAGAATCTTGTGTGGTTCTGCGGTTCTTAACTGTTAAATGTTTAACTGCCATTACAGCTGGAAGACATTGTGTGGGATGAGATTGGTGAGAGTGATGATCATATTGTGCCTCATCCTGCTCGTGAACTGGTAGATAAGCCTGTAGCTCAAGGTGATTGGCGGAAGAAGCCACGGCGTGAAGCAGTGACTGCTGTTAGAAAGAGCACACGCAGCAAGTCAGTCCCTAAAAATGTATTTCAAGGAAAGGGGGAATCTAATTTTGCAACTTTGAAAGACGAGAAGGCTCCAATGCTGGATAAGGGTTCGTGGTCTCACACACCTGATGGTGTATTTCCTGATTTCTCTGATACCGAGCGCCTCAAAGAAGTTACAAGTTTGACTTCAGATGATGCTAATATATCTGAAAATTGCTTCAAAGGTACTGAGATAGACTCACTTAGTAATGGGTTTTGTGAAGACGATGCTGTCCTTGGTAATAAGAGTGATACAATTGGGAGCAGCTTGTGCCACTTCTCTCTTGAGGGTATATCTCCAACAGATGATGAACTCAAATTTTTCGGCATTGCACATGATGACAGAGAGAGCAGTGATCTTTTGTATTATGGTTGGCCGGATATTGGCAACTTTGAGGATGTTGACAGAATGTTCCGGTACTCTTCCAATCCCCCCCCCCCCTTTTTATTCTCTTCATGGCAAGATTTTTGATGACCATGATGGAATGGATTGCATATATGCTTTCACTAAAATTATCACTATATAATTTAAGCTTATTGGCAGAGTCATGTAAAGGCTGAAACAAGGGCCTTCTCTGATTCAATTTTATGATAGCCATTTAACCAGTTACCTCAAGTGAGGAATCCAATTTCTATGTCGGTGGGCATATCAAGGGTCTTTGGTGCCTTAATATGCTGACGTAGGGATAACCTCCTTCTATGTATCAAATTTAGGTGATTTGTTGAGTGCGTAGGTTCCCAAGTCATAAGCCTTTTGAAGACACTTGTCAAGTGTAGAATTTCCCCGACACTGTCAATTTGGTGCACTATTAATTATTAAATGTAATTTGTCGGAATGTTAGATCCTAATTGAAAGATCAGTTTTGTGGAAGAGACGGAAATGATTATTTTACGAATTTTTAAAATATCTGTTTCATGTTTTGTAAATGTTGATGCAGTACCACTTTGTAACTGGACATGTATCATATAAATAGACGGTGGAAATGTGAGAAATATTTGTGTACTATAACAGATAAGTTTTGTATTGACCATTATTGATGCCATGATAAAAACTCCTCAAATGTCTTTTAATTTGCTCTGACCTTTCAGGCAATATATGTTCCTATCCAAGGTGCTGTTATTAGTTATTTTCTTGCAGATAACTACATAGTTTTATAAGTTTATAACCCTGGGCCTTTTACCACCATTTTCATCAATTTGCATTTCTCTTATCCATCTCAATATGATGATGTAGCTGAACCATGTAGATGGGAAAATGTCTTATTGAGTTGATCATCTCTATATGATGACCTTTTACACTTGTTGCTTTTGCTCATGGAAGTAAATCTTCTTGTGTTGTTTTACGCAGAAGCTGTGATTTCACATTTGGGCTAGGGGATGCTAGTAATGCTGGTGATTTATCATGGCTCTCGTCATCCTCACGTGCTTTGAACAATTCTGAGGAGTCTCTTAAATTGGGATTCAAGTCTTCAAGCTTTGAGTTGAGTGCATCAAAAACTACATCAAAACATTGTGAAGATGATACGGACCTGATGCCTGATCTCAAGCCTTTGACAGACAATTCTGATACGAAAAACATCCTGAATACTTACAGGAGTTCTATGTCTTTAGATGCTGATGAATCTGCTTCACTGGGTCACTCCTTATATGACAATTGGTTGAATGCAGGCGCTGAAGATAATATGGAAAGTGTATCTGATATACCAGTCAAGACATATGATATTCCATGCAGTACCTCCTTTTTTTTTTTAAGTCTGCACGATTGACTTTTTCTTATGTTCTTAAATAATTTATGCAGGCGAATGACATTAGTGGAAGAGGAGTTGAGGTCAAATTATCCCCAGCCGAAACCAAGGTACGAAACTTCGATTTCGCCCTAAACTTCGACCTTCAAAAATCAGAATTAATTCGGAGAAGTTTAATTCGACATGGAGAATTTTTGTAAAAATTTGCTAAATTGGAGAAGTTTAGAGAATTTTTTCATATATGCTTAAATATCTAAATTTATTGTAGTATAAGCTAAAAACTAATATAAATAGACACTTTTAATACATAAAAATATCAATAAGCGACCTAACAAAATCAATCTTGTTAAGTGAGTTGATGAATTTGAATGACGGCTTTTGGTCTTAATTTGTTTTCTTCATTTTGATATTTAATTTTGTGGTGGCTTGCTTATCGACCATATACTTTACTAGTTTGAATTCTATCATGCTTAATTTATTAGTTTATTATTTGAATGTGTTGTTTATTAATCTTGTTTCATAAGAGCTAACTAAAAAAAGATGACTTTAGGAAATCTTTTAATTTATTTTTAAGTTTTTATCTTATTTCGACTTTAACTATTTATTTATTTTGCTTTTTTTTTTTTTTTTGGTAAAGCATATCCCATAAACTACATAATTTGTTAACTTATTAAATTATTTTTTAAAATTTATATTGCTATGTTGGTTGATGAAGTTGAAAATAATACATAATTATTAGTGGTTTTTTTTATTTTTTATTGATGAAGTAACATCTTTTTTACTTCTCTGTCTAATTTCATCGAATTTTGTCGAATTTTATCGAATTTTTGTTCGAATTTATGCATTTTTTTATTGAAAAACTAAACTTTTGTCGAAGTTTCTCGAATTTCGTCGAAGTTGTCGAAGTTTATCGAATTATTTAGCGAATTTTTGCATTTTTTATTTTACATCCCACTTTTCGCTTCGATGGTAAAAAAACCGAAATAATTCGGCTAATTTCGCCAAAATTCGGCTAATTTTTAGTCCTTGGCCGAAACAACCAATGGGAATAATGGGATGGTAAGTCACCAAAACAGATTTGTACTTTTATGTGGAGCTGTATTTGTAATTTTTATTTATTAGTAGCTCAAGCCCTTAATCAATGATTGTTTTGTAATATAAACCGTGTTGGCAGTCTTTGTGTTTCTAGTGGAATGTTCTTGGTGGCCTTGTGTTTCTAGTAATTGGTTTTTCATTTGCATGCATTTTTGTCCATGATTACAATTTATATTTGAGAACCTCAACGTAAGAAAGATTTTCTCCAACTACATAGAGTCGATCTCTTGGAGTTTAGTTCCACCACTCCACTTTATCAAGGGACAATTCTTCTGTTAGATCATAAATGTTAAGTCTTCCTTAGTTATTTATATGAATGTGTGTTAATTCTTTCTCTTCTTTTGTTGTTAATGTTAATTATTAATTCTTCAAATTTTCTAACATGCATATCCGATGTTCTTTATTTTATGTCAAAACACCTTAATAAGTTCTCTTTCATTTTGGCTTTTTTATTGGGGCTACTCTTATCATCTTTCATACATGTTTATTTTTAATTTTATCTTTTAATATTTTATTGCAAATCAATCTTAACATTTACATCTCCATTGCTACTTGATTTGTTAACATTTTTTTTTTTTAATTTCCCAACATTTTGTTGCGTGAAGTATGACTGACCTGATAATGGTCTTGATAAAATTTTTCTTTCAAACATAATGGTATTCATCAATTATTTAGTTTTCGGAAGGCACTCCTCTACTTAACCCACCTGTTTTGATTCTCTTAAAAAAGGCATACGCATACCCAGTGCACAAGGCTCACTAGCGGGGTCTAGGGAAGGTATAATGTGCGCAGCCTAACTTCCACATTGGAGAGCTTGCTTCCGGATTCAAACCCGTGACATCTATAGGTCACGATGGAGTAACCTCAACCATTGTGTCAAGGCCTGCTTTTTTACCTGTATTGATTCTATGATTACATAATTTGTACTTATCCATCATATTGAATAGTTAAGCTGAAATACCTAACACTTTTAATGATTGGTATAACTTAATCCTTATAATCTTTGAACTGTTTGGGATTCTAAAGTTCTCCCCAACTTTTAAATTTATCAGTAGCTCATGATTTTAGTATTATCAATTGCCATGATATCATCAATAAGAACATACAACTAAAAGAGAATCTGTCATCTATAATTTAGAATCCTAGACATCATTATACTTCCTTTCTAGTTTACTAGATTGAGTTCTTTGAAATTATTGAAATTATAATTATCATTTTTTTTCATAATCATTAGTACCATCATCACTACACGTCATCTGGGCTATTGGAGTTTGGCAATATGAGTTTTGTCGTTTATTCAATTTCAGCTAGTGTCTTAGTTTTGGAAATTGTCCATCTTATCTTACTCATGAGTCGTAATATAGTTTTTTGTGCCTGTATTTTTATGTGGCAGAACAAAATGAGAAAAAAACACACTAAGCATCCACATCAATCAGAGGGAAAAAGAAAAGACCGCTCTCCAGAGTGTACAGCTGATAGATCTTTCCATGGCAATGGAAAAATGAAACAAATTCCAAAACTTCCCAATTCATTGTCCGCAGCCAAGGAGGTTAGTCCTTCTCCATCCCGTTCACATCAAAACCAGAGTTTGCAACATGATCCCTATGGTTTCATGGGCACGTACAATCCTTATGTGAATGCCAACTACAATCATCCTGCACTTCAGACTCCAGTTACACAGACATCATCCATTAACAAATCTGGAGATAATAGTTTTACTTCACTTTCTTCAAAGACCTCTTTTGGTTCAAATCATACAACGCCTACAGAGAGGTCTTCTGTTTGTTCACTGAGCATTCCACCTATGAAATCCGAGGAGAAGATGGGGAAGTTTAGTGGGCAATATCAAGTGCATCGAAATTTGCATAGTGTTCCTCAACAGGGCAATTCAGTGGGCCAAGATGCATTTGCTGATCAAGTTCCATTCCAGAAGCAGCTAAACCAAAGTCAAGATGACTTTGTTGGTCACAATGCAGTTGAAGGAGCAAGCATAGAACTGCTAGCAGAAGGAGATTCTTCGAATGCACCAGAAAGTTCTTGCATGACCTCTGTGTTGTCAGAGGACTTTTCACTGGAGGCGACGAGTTTTCGGCAGCTCCATCATGTCATGCAACAGGTAAAATTTGATTGGTAAAAAATATTGTCCCTTTTATAGATATTCTAGAATTAAATGTCTATCTTAGACAAGCATAATTACATTGATGTATGTGAGAAAATGAAGGTGAGATGCATGTTATCCCAGAATTCAATGGAAATGATTCAGATTTGTCCTATAAAGAACAGAATGTTCTTATCAATCTGAAGCCTAATGCATCAGGCCAATCAATAAGATTTCCAAGATAAAAAAGAGGCATATTTAAATGATCTTTTTGACTTCCTTAATACTTTAACCTTTAGATGGGTAACTCGTTAGCTCATGTTTGGGGAATAGTGATTTTGATGGTTCGCTAAAGGAAGTTGAATTTAGTTCTAAGAGAGGAAGACAACTGAGATGGACAGTCCAAATTGATAAGATGGGCATCTAAAATGTGATGTAGAATTGGTAGGAGAGGAAACTTGAAGCTGGATGGAACTGTATTCGTCTGTCCATACGAATGGTTATGCAAAGCATTTTATTGCAAAACTTAAAGCAATAGCATCATGATACACATCTGATATAGAAACCCAACCCTGATATACTTACTGCCACCATAAGATGTTGCTCAATAGTATAAGACCGGCAGAAGTTTTATTCCTGTGAGGGCAAGCAATGATAAGATCTTTATTTGCATGTTGTTGTCCAGGACTGCAGCTCATTTAGTGTTCAATTGAAAATGTACAATATGCATGCAAGGTCTTTTTCCTCTGGTGAAATGCTTTTCTGTGCATGCATGTTTAAGAATGATCCAGTTTGAAGCTGCTAATTTTAAGTGCTTTGATAAATACCTAAACACACTGGTCATATGAAGCAACATGTAAAGTTTGATCAACCTTATATTATTTTGACATTGACTGATCTTGCTTGCTTGGTTTCAGTTGGATATCAGAACAAAGCTGTGTATAAGAGATAGTTTGTACCGGTTGGCAAGGAATGCAGAGCAAAGGCATAATTTCAGTAACTCAAACAGTAGTGGCATGGACAAAAATGGATTACAGACGACTGAAGAATCTGATAAGTAAGACAAGTCACTTGATGCTTTCTAGATATTAATCTATTGACATGGTTATTTTAGATGCTGATACTTCATCCTGTCGCTTTTTTATTTTTTTAAATATTTGTTTAGAGTTTACATCAATATCAGACTATCAGTTTAAGGTAATCTTAAATGATTAGAAGATCTTTGTATTAATTTTTTGAATTTGACAGTATATTTTCTTTATAACTGTGACCAAGTCCTGCATTATTTGATGTTGCATGGACTTAATTCAATGGATCTTGTTTAACTTGGCTGGCTTTGTTAAAAAAAATAAAAATTCAACAGCCAATTTCCATGATGGGCCATCAATGACCAGTGTCATATTTCTTATGGCGGAGGCATGCACCTTAAATTTTAAGTTAGTTTAGGATCTTGAATTTTAGAGAAAAAAAAAAGATAATAAAAAAAGAGAAACTGGATAGCAAAATTGAAGAGCTTTCTCTGTTTTCTTTATATTGTTTGTGTTAGAAATTACAACTTTAGCACTGTTGCTCTTATATTTGCTACGTATCTCCCAACACTCAATTTCAAGATGGTATCAAGATATCTCTCTAAATTTGGGAGTCTGGGACAAGAGAAGAAATTGAGATCTTTTCAAACCTTTGGTAAGGACATTGGTCCATTGATTTATAGTTTCAATAGAGGGAGTACCATCTAAAGGATTGTAATAGCATTACGCCCATATAGTCTATGAGTGTCAATGAGCAGAGCTGGCTGAAGGATGTCTATGGTATACTTGGATTGAGAAGATAGCCCTTTGAATGGAAAGCTACCTCAATTCCCAAGAGTTGCATAGAGAGCTCATTCGTTCACATTAAGTTAATAGGATAATGCTGACTTTAATGTTGAGATCACTTTTATATCTTCACTAGTGAGAATCATGTTGTTAACATACAATAAAAGAAGACAGCCCATTTTTGCTTGGGACTCTTGGATTCTAGAGGAAGATGCCTGCCAAACTATTGGAACTTAGAAGCGGATCTACTTTTACGATTATAAGTGAGTACATGCTGTAGCTCCCCCAAGGGCCAAAGCTACTAGGTTCCTGTTTTGGTTTGTACTTGAACTTTTCTCTTCTCCTCTGTTGATTCTTTGTTTGATGAATTTTTCTCTCTTGTTTGTCTTACATTGTTTATTGATTAATGAGTAGATCCCTTGTTATATTAATTACTTCAACTTTTTCTCTTCTCCTTTATTTTTTCTTCGTCGGATTAATTTCTCTTCTTTCTTTTCTGTCTTCCATTTTTTAGGTTTTCATTGTAATAATGCTACATATGTGCAATTTGATATCGTAGTATAATATTGAACTGAAGAAACAAAATAACCCCATCTGTATTTGAATTTTGAACTTTCCCTCTTGCATAACATTGTAAGTTTTCTATTGGTAGAGACCTCTGTATCTGTATAAAGAATAGTGATGATATGAATTAAGATCAACATCAAAACTTATGCAGCAAATCTCTGCTGCAATAGCTAATAATTGGTTTTCATGGACCTGTGTTCTTTTAGCTTGGTAATGATAATCTCTATTAGCCTTATTGCTATGTTTGATGCATGTTTCATTCATGCAGGTGCGCAGGGTTTGTGGATTTTGAAACAGATACGAATCCCATTGATCGGTCTATCGCACATTTGCTTTTCCATGGGCCCCCAGATCCTCGCACAAGGCCTGCTAATGATGCCTTGTCACTTGAGTCTCACACAATAGTAAGCTTTCTCGCATATAATTCTGATATTGGTTTTATATGTTTTTGAAGTTGATTCTGAAGCATTCTGTGAATGAATGAGCAGATTCATGGGTCTATTACTGGTGAAACCGTGATGCCTGAGAAACTGGTTTGTGAGGAAGAAAGTCCCAGCGGTGACACGAAGTTGCTCATGACTGATCAGTAGTAAGATATTGTGAGCTCCAGTTGCATCTGTAATGAAACATGTCCTTTTGTTTTGAAATGCTGCGATGATATATATATTATGAGGAAGTGGCAAATAGACCAGTTGTGATGCTATCTGTTGAATGTGTCTGCTGCTCTAATATAACCTCTAGTTCTATGTTGCTGATGTCCTCTGATGTAATGGTGGGATTGACTAGGATATGTGTGCATTTATCAATTGACAAATACTTTTAGATTGCCTTGTAGCAATAGGGTTGTATGTATGCATAATCCATAGAATACATATCATCCCTTTCTAGGTATGAAAGGCTGATGAATTTCCAGATTTGAGTGCCAACTTTGTCTGGCAAGTGTTCGTTGTTTCGTTTGATCGTAAACAATAGGGTTTCTTGTGATGAAAATTTTGTTCCCTTTGTTTAATCAGAAAGACCAGTTTATTGGTATTTTCAATTGGATTGTCAAAAGCACAATAGGACTTATGGCCAACCAACATCCCAATTCCCATGAACATGTTGCTTATGTTGAAAATTTTCTTCCCTTTGTATTATCAAAAAGACCAGTTTCTTGGTATTTTCACCCGAGGTACTTTTGCAGATGTTCTAGGCGACACGAGTTAGCGTTCTTTATATTTTTCTTGACATTTATTGTATCTAATGTTATGGGAGACTTCATTGTAAATATATAGGGGACGAGTAAATCTGTCATTTGGTTTTTCTAATTCAAGGGCATTTGGTTCTGTTATTTTTCTTTGTTTTTCTGTTACTGTGATGGAGTTAATGAATCTTTGTTTTTCTGTTACTGTGATGGAGTTAATGAAATAGTTTTGAAGTGTAAGACAGGTATCCTTAAGGTTTTTGTATGTTATCGCATGTTGATATTGTTAGGAACCGCTTGACCTAAAAGCTATAGTTGATAGGTGGACGCCCAACTTATGTATATCAAGAGAATATGGATGTTAACACTCCCTTTCACGTGCATGATGGCACGTTGACTAGGCACTCAAATGTTATGCCCACTGCATCCCATCACTCTTTCCTAATACAGTGGTTCTACTCTTTTGTCTCATGTTCAAATGTTCTTGCAACTGTCTGCTTGCTAATTTATTAATCTTGTCTTTCCTCCAAATGTTATGCCCTTATGTCTAGATGTCATCCATACATGAGTTTGCCAGTGTGAAAAGTATCCAACCATTTCATTATGTTTAGCTTAAATACAAATATACAAAATGCATTTGCGTTGGTTACTTGGCATTGTCCTTTGTTTGTGGAGAATCTTTCATTTAATTTTTTTTTTTTTGTATTTCTCTTTTTATAGTCATCCCAAATCGTGGGGATGAAGTTTTATTTTGATGTTGTATGTATTTTTTTTTTCTTTTAAGGCAAAATACTGAAGCTATTTATCTGAAGCAAGTAACTCAAATTACTAGGAAAATGTATAAACATATACATTTTGAACTTCTATATCTATTTGTGAAGGATTAAATTACATTACGTTTCTGTCAAGATTTGAGTCAAGGATTGTCATTGAACCTTCTGGTTGTGCAAGAATATTGGAAAGTGATCATTAGGGGAAGAGTTGGAAACAGCATATGTTGATGCAGTGGGGAAATACAGCCAATGATCTGCTGAAGGAAAACAGTGGATTGCCTATGGTAGTGCGGGATGGACCTTTCTTCTTGCTCTTGATGTAAGTACCCAAATTTTTATAAATATGATCAACAAGCTCCAAACAATTTAAAATAATTTAAATATAACATCTTTGTGCAATTTGATAATTGTGGAGGGAAACAAAATACTGTGCACTTCATTATTCATTATCATTTACAAAGTACAGTAAAATTGCAGAACTTCTTATCTCATGGCAATATTAACACCAGAAATGCTGTTGCCTATAATGTCAGTGACAGGATTTCAACATGCATCACTATATGTGAGTCTCCAATCAACTATGAGTAACGTTATGAGTAGAAAACATAGCTCAATGTTCCTGATGAATTTGAAGAACAAGTATTATAGATGAAATGGTATGGAAGTTAAAATATGATTTTTTTTTTAGGTGGTTGACATCAACTTGAGCAAAGTTGGTTTGGCTAAAAACTAAAAATACGAATATTTTTTATGGACTACTCATTACTCCAATTGAAAGTTCAACACATCATATGTTTTTATTTACTTCATGAGTTGATGATCATGTGGAGGATCAAAGATCTTGTTATATGAGCCTCTCCAGTGTGGAGGTAAGGTTGTAGCATCATCCCTTCCCAAAACCTCATAAATGGCGAGAGCCTCATGCACTGTGGCATATCCCCACCCGACCTTTCCCCCCCCCCCTTTTTTTTTATAATGAAGTATTCATATATTTTTCTTATTAAAAAAAGGACAATTGGAGCTATGAGGCTGGAAAATAACTAACTTCTACTATGAGTACGAGAGTGAGATAAAATTTTCTTGCATTTTTACTGATTCTGGTTTCTATTAATATATTTCTATTTGTTTCGTCCCAAAAAAAAAAAAAATATAGTTCAAAGAATTTACATTATACAGTCCTGGAGTTCTCTTATTATTGTTTATGGTATGCTACGGTTCTGTTTCTGATTGTCCCTTCATTTTTGTTGTTCATGTAGCTTGATGATACAAGTGATATGGTACAATAATTATGCTATTGTTTAGTAATGTAGTTATATATTTCAGTTTGGAAGATAGCAAATTGCTTGCATGAACTAGTCTATAAAGTTACATGATTAGTGAGCAAATGAAACAATCACTTTTTCTGGTGCACTACTTTTGTCCACAAGATTTTGATTTTTCGTCTATTCAAAGTCTTTTCCAAATAATTTCCGAGTGTGACATGTTATGTTGGAACTATGTTGAAATTTTGATATTTCTTAATGATTTGAATACATTGGCTTGTTTCTTAAATGTATTTTAGTTTCGCAGTTGTTGACTAAGAAGCAATTGAAGGGTATTCTACGGTAGATCTTGTTTAAACATCTTAGTTGTGGTGCGGCGTAGGGTTAAGGGATTATTGTTTTCATATTTCCCCTCAATCTACTCTTCTGTCTCACAACCATAAAGTTTGCAGTTCAACTTGTGCTATATTAGTTCAAAGGCAAAGGCAGTCCATACTCTTTTTGGGGTCAAAGACCTTTTGCATTTCTAATGTATGAGTCAGTTGAGGAATTGTAGGCAACATCTATTACAACCCGGGTGCTACACCCAAAGCATCTAGCATTAGTCTCAACGCACCTCACATGACTGTTCGAAATTCATCTCAACTCAACTCAAATCAATTGAGCCTTTACTCATCAGGGTATTGGCTCGATGGTCAGGAGGGGAAGGCGAGGTCAGGGGGGTCTCAAGTTTAAATCTTGGC
The DNA here is from genome assembly GCA_035771175.1 of Paratinospora sagittata. Taxonomy (NCBI): domain Eukaryota; kingdom Viridiplantae; phylum Streptophyta; class Magnoliopsida; order Ranunculales; family Menispermaceae; genus Paratinospora; species Paratinospora sagittata. The sequence goes on along the minus strand of JAYMFD010000012.1, from coordinate 3,510,437 downwards.
TTGGCGAGTTTTTCGCCCTGGGTATCCGGACTGATGCGTGGTGGGTGTGTGTAGGTCTCAGTGGATTAGTTAGTTCTTAGGATTAGATACCACTGCTCAAGAAAAAAAAAGAAAATCAATTGAGCCTTTTTCCTACTACATGGGGTTGGGTACATAAATCCCTTTTCTCCACTGCGCTCGATCAATGGCTAAGTTGACTTTTAGCGGGGACATCATAGATGTTCCGAACTCTAATTTAGTAGATTCATGTCATAGTTGATCTAACAAAGTTTTACGCTGGCCGTTAGTTACGTAACCCAACCTTCCTCCTTTATTTGGGCTTGGTACCCGTTCTATTTAAAGATATGCAAATATACTCTGCACAGGTAGGGTTATGACTATGGGTGGAACTGCTAAAGTAAATTTGACAGCTACCAAATAATTGTTGTCACATCCTTGATGGATGGAAGTGGTAACATGGTTTACAAAAAAGTCCATTACTCATCCTACGATACTTGTGTGCATCTTCTCCCATCAAAGTTTGCCAAAGGAATACGCTAGAGGACCAAAGTATGCGATTTTCTTAAAGTAACAATGACTGAAGATGGGTGTTTTTACCTGATTTAAGTTTATTCCTTCACTGGGCATCAAAGTTTTACTCTAGGCATGTTGTTCATCATTTGCTTAGATGGAAAATGGTTTGTTTTTCATGCAAAATAAATTTTAAAATTTTAAAATAATGTATTTTGACTAGGAAAATTGTCAGAAACGAGTGAAAACACTGTGATGGGTGGCTGTCTGAGATTTTTAGACAAAGTCTGGCTATTGCAATGGGTGCAGTAAGGGGGCTTATTTTTTAATTTGCATTTGGATCAGGGTTAGAAGGGCGGGTTTTAGCACAACACTTTTAGGTTGTTCTATTGTGACCTAGAGGTTTTGGTTCAAATTAGGAAACAACCTCTTTGCAATATGGGCTACAAGTTGCTACAAGGTCCCTATCATAGCCTAAATGCTTGCGCTATTTTTGCCATCAAAGTTGGTGAAAAGTTTGGCTAGAAGATCAAAATATTAGATCTGTGATGTGATCAATGATGGCTGGAGTTGAAGGTTACTACACATGATTTAAGTTCAATTCTTTCATCTAGGCGGTAGTGAAAGGATTTGGAGGTTGCCCCATGCCCTGCAATGGTGGGAGCTTCTTGCATTGAGTAAACCCCCTTTTACCTAGGTGTACCATCTATCTAGGTGATAATGATGCAGAAGCACCAAAGTGTGTTCCATCAAAATGATCTGTCCCCGATGGTTGTCATTGAGGTCCATGAGAAACTTTATGGTCCTTTGACTATTCATATTGTAGGGAGATTGCCATGGGGCAGATAGTCGATCCTAAAGTCCCTTTGGTTAGGTGAAGCATTGAGTCTAGCTTGGTAATCATCATTGGGTCTCATAGTTGTAGCTTTTAGGTTAGTAGTTTCTAACATGGTATTAGGGCTTTGATTTTGTAATAGGTCTTAGGTTCGTCTTTTTTTGGCATTTGCATGTTTAGTAGTTGTTTCTTTTTCTATCTCTCTCTTTTGTCTCTCCCTACTTACCATTCGATTCTCGTTTCTAGGTTACATATATCCCACAATCTCTCCTCCTAATCATAATTTCTTAATATGTTCACCAGATGTAGGGAATGAATCGTGTTGGATCCTTATTAACAGTCGTAGTAGACTAAAGAAGGAAGTTAATAGATAAAGGAAAAGATCTCTTTTCTTCTATTCTTTTTTTGTTTTGATTTGTTCTTTTTTTTTTTTTTTTCTATTAATAGGTAGAAATTCATACAATCAAATTTAACTTTGGCTACTTTGTGGTGTTTCTATGTTATGAAATGAAATCGTTCGCCCGCCCTGTTTGCATATAAAACAACATGAAACACTTTTAGTTTTAGTTCCTGCATTGATTGGTTACAAATAACATTATACTGAGCTGTATTGAATCATTACCATCACATTCATAAACTTACCCATCAAACTTTTTGGAGTCTTACAGATGGATGTATAGAGAATGCTGTAAAGACACCAAGATGATTGATCTATTTAAGACTATCTGGTTGACCTGAATTTTGTCGAAGATCCCCGACGGAGAAACGCTGTCAGTCATCACCACGTGGCAGAGAGGGCTGTTGATTTGGGAGGTGCCCTTTTGGTTTATTTAAGTGGCAGAAAGTCTCAGAAGGACTACATGGAAGAGACTACAGAGATTAGAGGCTCTTTAGGGTTGGTTGAATCTTAGTTACCCTTAACTTTAGGTCCTTGTCTTCAGTTCTCCTTTTTTCACTTTTTTCTGTGATGGTCTCATTAAATTAAATTCTAACTTGGACTTCTTAATACCCTCTTCACCATCTGCTTTAGACCCTTTGGCTTCCAAATTTTTGCCTAAACTTTAGAATGTTTTTATTTAGGAAGGAAATGAAATTAATCTCTCCATTCCCTACTTTAGAAAACATCAAATTTGAAGTAGAAACTTGCTTATGTTTGTCTGCATCTGATGGTTAGATTGATTTTATTGAAATCTCAATGAGAAAATAGGAGGAATAGGTTTCCTTTCCTTGTGTGTGTGTGTGTTTCTTGTTGGGTTTACCTGTTCTTGGGTTGTGGGTTTTCTTGTTCTGGCTAATATTGTTGTTTATTATTATTATTATTATTATTATTATTATTATTATTATTATTATTATTGTTGTTGTTGTGTACAGCATGCGTAACAGCGTAAATCCTGCAACCAACAATGAGTCGATGACACGCCAATTAAAAACAACATAATGAAAGTGGGGCACGCTCAAGCAGAATTATTTACAACGACATCATTATTATTGAGGGCTGTTATTTGGACTAAGGACTATTATCAACCCAATTAGATATTAACCTTATTCTTACTCCAGCCAAAACATTAAAAAAATTTAAACTATCCTTCTCATTTGAACACCATCATCCTCCTCTTCTTCTTCTTCTTCTTATTTTTTTTGGTTAAAACTCTAACCCCCAAATGGAAAGGTCTAGTTTTTCATCATTTTCTTTTTCATTATTTTCTTTTTTAAACATCAAATTTTTTGTCATTCAAATGGTTTGTTAATTTTTTTTTTTTTGTTTTTGCAAAAAATCTCACTTTGGTGTGGTCTTACGTGATTGCACAAGGTGTTAAGGTTTAATTGTATTTGTTGAATTATTTATTTATTTTTATTTTTTAATATGTATTTTTAAGTATTTTTTGACATTTTTTATTTGTCTATTAACATTTGAACCTAAAAATAATGTCAAAAAATGCTTAAAAATATATGTTAAAAAGTAAAAATAAAAAAAATAAAAAAATAAGAGATTTGACCGGGTACGATTAAATCTTAAATAGTAGGTTCGGCTATCTGTGGCCCTTGTATGGCTTAATTTATTGTATAAGGTTCAGTTATGCAGGGTCGAACCAAATTGTGATTTTTTCACAAAAAAAATAAAAATAAAAAAATCAACGAACCATTTAAATACACAAAATATTTTTCAAAATAGTTTAAATCTTTTAAAAGAAATCAAAAGGACTTTGAATTTGTTCTTATAAGCAATAAAAAATATAGATTAGAGAAATGATTTGTTGAAAGAAGACAAAGAAGATAAGGTCATTTTGGTCATTTAATAGAAAGGTTGTTTAGGAATTCAAAGTTTTTGATTTAGTGGGGATGATGATATTCTATGGTTCAACTAGCAGTCATCTTATTATTATTATTATTATTATTATTATTATTATTATTAGTAGTAGTAGTAGTAGTAGAGTACATTACCTTTTATAATACTTAATTTTTGAAGATAGGAGTTTATAAAGATTTATTATTATATATAGTTCTTACCAATGAGAAGGGTTACCATAAACAAAATCAAAAAGACAAAACCGGGGTTAAAAGTTACTTAAAAAAAAAAAAAAAGGGGGTTAAAAAAAAAAAAAAAGGTCTTATATTCACTCTTAAACTTGTGTATTGCAACCTACTATATGATGAAACGTTAACTCTAAATTTAAGGGTGGCAATTTGACCCATGACCCGTGAGCTCAACTTGACTTAGCTCGCTTGGACGAACTTGGTTTAATCTAATATTTTAATTAAATAGGTCTGTGCCGACTTATCAAAATTTGGCTTGACTTGAAGGCTTGGCTCATAGGCTCGAAAGTTGGTATAGTCTATAGACACAGTTCAAAAGTTTATTTTATAATTTAATATTTATTTATATATTTAAAAAATAAATCTAAAAATGTAAAACTTTATTTAATTTTTTTTAATGTATTCAATATTGTAATCATAAATTGTACATATATATATTTTTCTAACATTGTAAATGATATTCTTTTTAAAATATGATTTTTATATTTTAATTTGTTATAAATATAAATTTTAAGTACCAAAACATTTATTTTAATATGTTTAATCTAGCTTATAAATCAGCTCGTCCAAAAAGCTCGACTTTATATTAATTGGATTGGACTTTGATTTTAAATATAAGTTCAGTTCGATTCGGTCCATTAATAAAATAAAATTGGACTGACTCATATATCTTTAGGCTCAATTGGGTTAGACCAGTCCAAATTGGCCGAATTGTCACTCTTATCTAAATTTAATTAGATACAGACTATACATCCTAATTAGATGAACTCCAACTCTAATATTATATAATCTAAATTACAGAAACTTGTGATAGTCTGTCCCGAAACCCTCAAAGGCCGCAACTGATCAAGGCCAGCAAGCTTTGAATCATGTACTTCATCAAGTCTAATGTTAGATCCAACCTTGCTCTCTGAACATTGATTCCTGTAACCGGTCATCCTGGTAGGAGACGACTCATCATTTTCCATAGGAACCTTCTACGTCCAAATTAGGAAGACCCTCAGACTCCGAGGATGACAGAAAGGAATAGAGAAAAGCTGTAAAAGAAGACATATCATCAGGACCATCATCAGCAACCTGTGATTCCTTCCCTTTGATCGACTCCTCTTGAGTTCTATTTATCTCCAGTTTTTCATCGTAGCCAAGGAAAGAACACCAATATTTCAGAGGCTTGGTTTGAATGTTGCAGATGATCTTTAGATTCGAGAAGGAAAAGAACAAGAAATCCCACGTAACATGAATGTCGAAGAGTGTGATTGTGCACTAAAAATTATCTATTAGGATATAAAAAATCTGGAGCTAACCACTCCCCACATCATGAATGATGTTTTTTTCTTCTTTCCGAACCCGGCCCGGATTTAGAAATGGACACAAATATTTTTTCATATCCGCCGTGGTTTCAAGATTTTAATTTTCATACCCGCTTGTAATTGGAGTGGAAGATACGAACACACGGGTCCGGTCGCCGATTGCCACCCCCTTACAAGGTTATCTCTAGCTTTAAAACTTTGTTTTCAGTTTGTACACCATGCACGAAACCTTGTCATAGAAGAAATAAAACAAAATTCTATATACCTGATGTTGATGGTAGGGGTAATCACAGACTGGGTTGGGTCGCCAATTAGGTTCGGCTTTAAAATATGTCGGGATTGATTGATATATCGAGTTGTTCGTGTTAATTTTTTAATAACCTGACCAAACTCAACCTGATCTGACCTCTTAAATATATATATATGAGTTCATTTTTATTTTTATAAGTTAAGTTTAAGAGTAGTTTGACTTGTATATATATGAATTTTTTAAAAAAGAAGAAATCTTATTTTTTAAAGCTTAAATAATAGTTTAATAAATTGGATATATGATAATCTAACATATTTTATTATTAATATAATCTTAAATAGTAGTTATTAAATTTTAAAAAAAAATAGGTTATTTAATGAGGGTCAATCCGACCAACCCGACTCGACCTCATTAGGTCGGATGGGTTAGGGGACAAAAAATCGACTCAATACGATTCAATTCGATTTCACCCTTATTCTTACTGAGTTAAAGGTTTTCATGAAATAGATTCCTTTCAGAAGTAAGTATCGCACCCGATCCACTGCGTCAGATTATCAAACTCAAATAATTATAGACATCTCTGGAGACCACCTTATCAATCTATTAATGTGAAAATTAATAGGTTTTCCAAGGGTCCGACGCCCCCACGAGGGACACATGGAATTAGGATCGGTTGTATTATCTAAATATATATATATATAGAAGCCAGTTAAACACTATCATCCCTTTCTTGAAAATATATAAATTAAAAAATAAAAATAAAAATAAAAATAAATTAAGTTGTATAAATATAAATAAATAAATAATTACTAGCTTGGTTGGCTCGGAATCAACTGAGTTGGACATTAATTTTGACCGATCCGATCCGAGCCAAATGAGATGGGTGGGAGTGTGGGGCTTAGAAGAAGTTTGAAAGAGTGGAAGAAGATGATCTTTAAAGAAAAAGATGCTGAAAACTCTGGTGGTTGTTCTCCTGGAGAAAATATAAAACTTTTAGTATTTGATTGTTGCAGAGATGGGTCATGATCATTCGTTCCGTAGTAAAGCAGCTCACTTCGTATCGGATCTCACCACTGTTCTCTTGAATCCCATTTCCGATGAACTCTCAAAGTCTCTTGTAAGTTGTTGCCCCATTTCTATTTCTTTAAATTTTCATTTTTTTAATTTTTTTTAACGAATATTTTGCTGATTTTATGGGTTTATCATCGAATTCATGAGTTTTATGGACATGGGTTTTCTTTGATTTGATGTTTGAAGCTCACAGCGTTGGGGTTTTAGAAAGTTATGTGTTTAGATTTTCAGTTATTGGGTGTTTTTCTTTTTTAATAATTGAAATGAAATTATGAAAATTGGGTCTTTGCTTGTTTTTGATTGTCTACTTTGAAATGTTAAAACTAGGTTTTTTTTTTTCATGAAAGATTGCATCTTTCTACTTTTTCTTTCTTTTTGAAGCATGTTTTTGTCTATGTAATTCCATCTGTAATTTAATACCAAATATCAATTCACATTAAATTAGGGTCTATCTATGCCAAGCTCTCTCATCTTTAGGCACTAGGACTTTGTCAATGAAATCACTTAAGTCATCTTTCGATTTAAAACTTCTAATTTTTTCTCAAGATGTTTTGTCCAAATTGCAATTTTCCTTCTGATAAAGTTGTGTTTCTTTTTTTTTTTTAGTTCCAATTGCCTTTATATGTATTTTCCGCTCATAAAAAATTCATATGCTGTTCAATCCTTGATAGTCTCAACCAATAATTAATGGAGTGATCCTAGCTGCCAAAAGATTTTCTAAAAGCAAACAAAGAATGCAATAGAGGATTTAAGGATCTTTTGTAGTTTTGATAGGTGGTGGTACAGAAAATAAATTAAAAAGCCTCTTGGAAAAATATTAGACCCCAAAATGTTGGAAGAAGAAAAGGCACCATTCAAGATGTGGGTGGGGAGTGGTTAGCTCCAGATTTTGTACATTCTATTAGATAATTTTACGTGCAGAATCATGTAATTATTGCACAATCACACTCTTTGGCATTCCTGTATATGTGTGATTTCTTGTTCTTTTCCTTCTAGAATCTAAAGATCATCTGCGACATTCAAACCAAGCCTCTGAAATACTGGTGTTCTTTCCTTGGCTAGGATGAAAAACTGGAGATAAATAGAACTCAAGAGGAGTCCGTCAAAGGGAAGGAATCACAGGTTGCTGATGATGGTCCTGATACGTCTTCTTTTACAGCTTTTCTCTATTCCTTTCTGTCATCCTCGGAGTCTGAGGGCCTTCCTAATTTGGACGTAGAAGGTTCCTATCATGCGGAAAATGATGAGTTCTCTCCAGGAATCGGTAAAGAAGCCAGTGGAAGAAAAACTTTATTTACAAGAGGGAAACAATCACTTGGCAAAGTTATCCACCAAGCAGCCAGGATCACCGGTTACAGGAATCAAGGTTCAGAGAGCAAGGTTGGCTCTAATATGAGACTTGATGAAGTACTTGATTCAAAGCTTGTTGGCCTTGAGTTGCGGCCTTTGAGGGTTTCTGGACAGACTCTATCACAAGTTTCTGTTCCTGATATTTCAGAGCCATCCTTACTTCTTTCGGAGCAGACACGAAATGCTATTTATGCTTCACTTCCAGCACTGGTTCAAGGGAGGAAGTGGGTACTGCTTTACAGGTACAATGGTACTGCTTCTTGTAATTTTTTCAGTGGGTTATATGTCCTGAAATATGCTGTTAATTGAGGTCCATGACTAGCTATGATTATACATTCACTTACATGGAGGTACGGTTTTTTTTTTTCCTGAAATATACTGCTTTTGTAATTTTTTTAGTGGGTTATATGTTCTGAAATAAGCTGTTAAATTGAGGTCCATGATTAGCTATGGTTATTAATTTACTTACTGTCTTTAATATGTTTCTCTTTTTTCCATGCAGTACATGGAGGCACGGTATATCTCTTACAACTATGTACCGGAGAAGCGTCCTATGCCCTGGTTTTGGTCTGCTGGTATTTCTCAAATGCTCCTCAAAGTTAGAAACCACAGACTTGTTTTTTTTAGTTTAATAAATTCACTCCTGTGCATAGAAATTCCCGGGGATCACAAACAGATTTTGCATGTGCTAATAACTTGGGCTAAAAATAAAAATAAAAACAGAGAAAACACAAGTTATATTGTAGGTTTTGTTTGGTGCATTTCTACAAATAGAAATGAAGAGTCAGTTATAATGCTATTAACACAAGACAGAGTATGAGAAAAAAAATATTAATACCATCTGTTTTATTTCTTTTCTCATCCTTTCATCTTTTGGCCCTTGGCAAATTGAAGTATTACTTGACATGGAACCACCCTACTAGAACAAGAGACATGAATTTGACCTTGAATTTTCATTCTGTTTAGGCCTATTGGAGAAATGAAACAGAGACAATTAAAAGTCACAATTTTTATTAAGGAATTTCTGTTAAAGATAGACATATATCTAAGTTTGTTTTAGTAGCTTGGAAGCTATAGCTCTGGTGTAATCTGAAGTACTGTATAGAAAAAGCTATGAGGTCATCTTAAACTCTTCCTGATGAAACTATAATTGTTCAGACCACCTTGATGTGGGACCACTCTCGCATAATTTTCAAATCAATGCATCCTATTCTTTTCTTGCTCTAGGATTCCTTTATCATACGAATAACTCTGTAAATCATGTCTTCTTATTACATGAATGCCATTGCAACCTTATAAGAGGACTTTTGTATCATGACCTTTTTACTGTGGTTGTTTTTAGTCAATTTTGCACTCATAATCCAATTTTACTCTTACTAAGATGACTGTCGGAGCCATCCACGTAATCACTTTTTTTTTTTTTTTAATGTGAAAGTGAAACCACCTTCTTTTGTCTTTCAAGCTAATACTTTTGGATTTATGGTTAAGGTCCAAGATAATTACAGTTCTAGAATAGGGCTTTGCTTCTAGATGGGCCACTGGCTGAAACTTGTGCCTGATTAACACTTTATTTTTTTTATGAATCTTGGTTATGGCAGTTTGTAACATTACCCCCAAAAAATGAAAAAAAATTGATTACTTGTTACAATTAATTGGTGGATTTAGGTTGTTGGGGACCGTAAAGGTGCTGTATTTGGTGGATTGGTTGAGGCACCACTCAGACCAACCAATAAGCGAAAGTATCAGGTGACTTGAAACTTGTAAAACAATTTATTTCTGGCTATTTGAGACTCTTTCTTTCATAGTGTTTGCTGATAATCATTTCTTGAAACAGGGTAACAATAATACTTTTGTTTTCACCAATACATCTGGCCGGCCAGCTGTCTTTCACCCCACAGGTTTCTTCTGCACCTTATCCTTTCCTTGCCCCAAGACCTCATTTTTTTTCCACATATATAATTGATATTCTGTTAATTGAATCGGGAAATTGATTTAGAAAAATACTTTTGTTTTCAGATACCCGACCTCATGTAGTTGGGAAAAGGCTTAGTTGAGTTGAGTACTTTTGTTTTCAGATCACTGCTACTAGTAATACTCAGGGATTTCACACAAAAGATTTTTTGTTACATGTTTCTTTAACTGATTTGTTTCACAACTATTCATGTTAGTGTGTTCTTGTTGAGGAAATAAATATTGCAAATGATTGTCTCATGTCAAATCCAATGCCCCAAACAAATTCAAGTCTCAACTGACATTCATTGTGAGTATTTGGTTGATGATTGTGAAACGGGGATTAATTTCAGGATTAGAGGGGAAAACAATTGAGATGGGGGTGTGAAGTCTTGAAGTTGTAGAGGCAGAATGTCCTTCCCACTGTTCAAATAGGGATCTTTCCTTCTATTGAGATTTATTGAGTGCACTGCACAATGTACATATCAACATACATACGGATGTATATGGTATCTCTAGTTAGGGTTATCTTACTTCTGTGGAGAATGTCATTAAAAAAAGGGTCAGCTAGTCCTATATTTGTTTTCACCGACTTTCTACAAGATAAGCATTAGATCCACGGTGATCTTTGATTATATCCAATTCATTTCTCATTATGGTAGTTATGGAGGACCAAAAAGAAGAGAGTTAAACTGGCCCAGAATGTTAGTGGCCTGAATCCAGAAAACCCTCATTTGGTTGACTACTAAACAATGAAAAATATTACTAGTCATGAGAATAACTAGGAAAGATTAGCCCCTGATTTTGCTGGTTTATTTGTGTATAATAATTCTTTCAAGGGTGTAAATGATAAGTAAACTTTGTGGGTCTCTTTTTTCTTTGTTGATTTTTCTTTTCTTTCTTTCTTTGTTTCTTTCTTTTTTGAGGTGTGACTTATTCGAAATTGATAAAATAGGGAGCATGCTTGGTCTAACTTGGCCAGATATGCAGGTGCGAATCGTTATTTTACTCTCTGCTCCACTGACTTTTTAGCACTTGGTGGGGGCGGTCATTTTGCACTCTATTTGGATGGAGATCTGTGAGATTCATTTCCCTTTTAAATCTTTTCATCTTTATCTTTCTGACCATGCAATAAATTGAAAATGTCGTTCATTTACATTAAAACTCCAATGTTAGATAACATCATCATTCTTTCTTCCTTTTTTGTGTGTGTGTCATAATTTTTTAACAGGTTGAGTGGGTCAAGTTCAGTTTCAGAAACGTTTGGGAACCCATGCCTTGCATACTCGCAAGACTTTGAAGTGAAGGAGGTTGAGGTATGAACTTAGCATTCATGTGGTTTTAAGGCAAATGAGAAGATTAATACATTCAATTGTTGGTTACAAAATTTTAATTTTAATTCTCTGTATTAAACAGCTGTGGGGCTTTACCTATGCTTCAAAATATGAGGAAACAGTTGCATTGTGTCAGACCGAAGCACCTGGGATCTGTAGATGGTGAATTTTTTTCAGGTGCACAAAGTGATTCAGTTTATTGACACCCAAATCAGTAAAGTTTATTATGACTTGTCTTGCTCAATGCCATATACCATGCAGTAACTAAAACTATATGAACTCATGTACATATTTACCTTTTTGTGTCAAGCAAGTTTCTTGGTCACATTGTTGCTTGCTTATATAAATGTATATCCTAGCACTGTTGTAGATTAGAAGGGGTTTCATCCTTGTTATTACCTTTTCTGCTTTAACTGCCCTGAGAATGTTAAGAATTAAACTACAATGTATTACATTTGAGGTTTTAAGCTAAGAATTTTGCTCTTTATCACTATTGCTTTCTCCTTCTTGGTGGTCCAATTTTTGCATTTAAGAACTTTTGCTGAAATTTCTTTTGGAATTCCTCACCCTTAGTGATTTAGAAGAATAAAATTAAAATAAATGACTATGCTCTATATATAAAATGTGAATACATTTTGTTCTTCCTATTCTTTCTTTACCCATGAAAGGACTTTAAAAATGAGTACAAATTCCTATATTGCATATCAGAGGGCTAAATCATGATTCTGTTATTGCTTATAATCTATATATAAATGTCCTGTTTTTGTCAATCTGATCTAAGATGGGTATGGTGCTCATATGACAAAATCAGGTTGATCCGATTAAAAGCTTGATGTTTGATTTTAAAATTAGGTTAGGTAGCGGGCATGCTCAATTTATTTAATGCATAATTTTTTAAAAACTGTTAAAAGTTAAATTTTAAAGATAGGCAAAGATATGATATTAAGTAAGACATGCCCTTCTTGATAAGAGAAAAAGGAAAAAAAAAAAAAAGGGGTAAGACATACCCTTGAGATGCACTACCATTGGGATCTGACCATGCCCCAGTATGATTGGAGACGCTAAGTTGCAGCAATACCAAGTCCTCATTGCAGATCCACTGAATCAAAATCATCTTCTGATAGAAACATCAAGCAAAAGTAGGTAAAGATCATAGGTGCATAAAGAATACAGATTTTCAAGTTTGGTTTCGGTGGAATTGAAAATTTGTGGACTTAATTCATAAAGAAAACATCAAGTCCTCATTACAGATTCATTTAATATTTGAGAATTTTAAGACTAATGCTGTCTCTGTATAATTATCAACTAAACAAATTAAAATCTGGGCATGAATTTGATTTGAGGGCATTTAGGGTTTGATTTAAGTTAGGTTTACTTAAGGTTTAATTTGCTTGAAAAGTTCAGTAAATCTAAGTTTGATCTCATATTCAAATGGTAGCAATTACATAATAATACAAATAGTTATGGCTAATTGCTTGTTGATAGCCCATGATTATTGCAAAGTTAATCCTTAATAAGCGCCTTAAGAAGTGTCGGTCTAAAATTCAACTCCTATGAAAACTAAAAAACTGTTTCTTTCCTCTACGTGCCATTCTCAAGGACCCAATGATGTGAGTTAAATGTTCAATGTGTGTGAGATGAAGGATTTTGTTTGCGTGTGTGTGTGTGTATACACTAATAATAATATAAAGTAAAATAAAATAATTAAAAAAATGCTAAAATCATTGACATTAGGCCAAAAAAGAAGAAGAAAGAAATAGATCAAGGTGTCATGTGCACATTATTGATTGGAGTTCAGGTTCTCTTGAAGAGGTTATAATCTAGGATTCCTACCATATTTAATGGTTTTTGCATATAAACTCTTCTTTGCCAACCTATCAGAAAGTACTTGTCCCTTCCCAAAACTGTACTTGGGAGTTGGGTATTAAATAGAGTAGATTTGAATCAGATGTAAAAATATTGAAACCACAGTACTATTACTGTCTTGTAATGGTTATTGAATACCATACATGGCAAGAACTTTCTATGCTTTCTGCAAGACTTGTAGAAAATAGAAATTCTGGGTGCAACCACCACATGCACAAGGAACAGTGTCTTTTGTTTTCTAGTGTTGGATCTTGGTGAAGGCATTAATATATGTAACCATCAAAGTAGAACATGAATTCATACGAAAACAATAATATTGTTATCACAGTGGCACTGTAAATATTTTCTTGAGAGTGGGTGATGAAATTAGGTTGCTCATGCTGTACAATTAGCTATAATTAATAAGAAAGATAAAAAGTATAATAGCATGCAAGAAGCTAAGAGTCCTTATTTGACCTAATAAAAGGAACAGAATATTAGAGTCAACACCAATCAATGAGGCATATGGGATTAATGTACTCAATCAATAGTTTCTTTCAGTATAATAGTAGAAGTTAAATAAGTAGTTTCATTATATCTTGTGGTGTTTAATAAAACTCTTTAAAACTAAAGTTTAAAAGAATTGAGTGTTTTTAGGAGTAAATATAGGCACTAGCCCTTCAGATAGATCGTACTAAGTCAATATCGAGATTAAAATTAAAATTTTCAAATTGAGAGATGAAAGGTGAAGATCTTCAAGGGCTCTCAACGTTCATTTGTAATAGATATTAAATCATATGTTCCCATGGAATTGTTTTAATAACCAAAACCTTCTTTAACACTTGTCATTTTGATGATTGTTGTCACAAGTCTTAAAGGAGATGCAGGGATGAGATTTTTTTCATATTAAATTGTGTCTGTGTAGCGTCATCTAACAAAAGGGATGACATAAGAGAAGAACAATAAACTTGAATCAAACATCAATTAAAATAGGTTAATTAGGATGATAAATTAATAGAAACTTAACATAATATTAACTTAGATCAACTGATAGTCCTTAATTTTATGCTAGGCTGGCTAGCAATATTGAGAAGTCTCAATTCTAAAGATATAGCCATTAATCTTTTAAACCTATAAAATGAGAACGAGATGATTTTCTGTGAGTAACAAGATGGTGAAATAATCATACTGTAAACATATTTTTATTCTCCATAATTTTAGATGTTGAATCATTATAATGATTTCAGGTCTTTCTTTCTCATAATTTTTAAGTGTTGACCTCATGCTAATCATGGTTGATATAATAGTATCCTATCATTCACTATGTCGATGCTTTTACAATAGTTTCTTTGAATTTTTACAATTATGATTAAATTGTTGTTGTTAGATCATATAGATGTGTATCGGTGATAACAACCATCAATCAATGAAAAATATATTCGGTCTTCTATGATCATCTCTTATAAGTACTCTTGTAGATAAGATGTCTTAATTTTCATGAATACTTAGTTAAATGACAAGAATATTTATCAATAGCCAAACCTCTGCTTCTAAGCATTAGTAAGAAACCCTTTCCTTGACCCTTACCTTTAGGCCATTCTTCATTCTAATCACCAAAGAAGACTTTGGTTCCACAATTTGACCCTCCACCAGCTCAACATGAAAATTAAAAATTACTGCCGCAGCTGCCATTTTCATAAGAGTGAAGGCAATATTCTTACCTAAACAAGCCCTTGGCCCAGCGCTGAATGAGAAGAACTTCGACATAGCTTCATGGCTTAGCCTTCCATGCTCATCAATCCATCTTTCCGGCCTGAATTCCAAGCAATTCTTCCCCCAAATCCACTCCATTCTTGCCATTGCAAACATTGATATTACAATCATCATGCCGGGCTTCGTAACGGTTCCATCAGGTAGAACATCTTTTCTTAAAGGGCTTTTTCTGTTGAGGGGAAGTGGTGGATATAACCTCAAAGATTCACATATTGCTGCATGTAGATAGATCATTTGTTTTATATCTTCTGTATCAAATAGCAACCATGAAGATGAAGTAATAATACCCTTCTCAGCATTTGTCTTAGAATAATATACAAGCGTCAATTCTTCTAAGATCTTTGCTTCCACTCTTGGGTCCTTGCAAACGAACCAGAAAAACCAAGAGAGACCCGTACCAGTTGTATCTTTTCCTGCAAAAAGGAAGGAAAGTGTCGTGTCTCTTAGGAACTTGTCACCTTTCGATAACAAATCAAAAGGGCAGTCCTCATCTTTTAGAAAATTCATGTATGTTTCAAGTAGATCATTTTCTTCTTTCCCTTCAAGTAATTCTTCTTTCTTTTCGGCGATATACTTCTCGACATGGAGATCTATCGTCTTCCAAGCTTGTTCTAGTTTCCGTTCCTTCCCAATCTTTAACCAATTGCATAGCTTCCATATTGGACGTGGAAGTATATGCCTATAGAACACGGCTTCCAATCCATCCTCCATCGCTCTTTCGAACTCGTTGTCGGGTAAATTTATGTTGAGATACTTGGGATTTTTTCCGAATATAATTAAAAAGGAATTATCAAATGCGTACCTCATGAGCACATCTTCTAAATCTACTATAGATGATTCTTTTGCCATATGTGACAACAAAGGGAGGAGCGAATCTTTTAGCATTCTCTTCGTCACATTAGCTAAGTTTTCTCGGAACTTCTTTGAAGTTATCACTGCTCGTGCCATCGACCTTTGCTTTTGCCATGACTTTGAGTCCACATTGAAGAGCCCTTCACCTAGTATCTCGAACGTATTATTGTAGTCCGTTCCTTTAGGGTAGTTTGCGAAGTTGGTTCTAACAATGTGCTCGACATTTTGAGGATCACAAGTGAACAAAATCTCTGCTGGAACAAAGACCAGACCCTTTCTTAAAATCGTGCCACCAAAGGTGTTTGCAATCTCGACCGTCCAATCGTGAACACGATGTGCGTTTTGAAGGAGAGAAGGAAGTATGCCAAGAACAGGCCATTGGATCATGACCGTGTTCTTGTGTTTTCGGTACCAAGTTAGTGAGAGAAGTAAAAAGATAAATGCAAAGCAAAGTTCAGGCCATGTTGTGAAGCAATAGAGCTCAAAGGAGGCTGCAAGAGTAGAAAGAGTAGAATGTAAAGACATAGTTTTTAGCTAGGTTTTTTTGGGGTTATGAGATCCTCTTGGATGTTTGCAAGATGAAGTAGAAGTGAATGGTTTAAATATAGAAGTGTTGTTGTCCTCTCAACCACTTTGAATTAATGGTACATATGTGGATATTTGGTACAATTTGGATAAATTGTACTTGGAATGGGTAATAGAACCATTGTAGAAACATTAATACTTTTCTAACTTAGTTTTCTTAATTGAAAAAATACTAAAATTGTTCTCAACCTTATAATCATACATTAATGTGTGATACAAGAACATCAAATAGCATGGAAACACATTGATGATTGTAAAGGACATATAGTGTTTTTGACGTTTCTTATGAGAAAATATTCAATATTCTTGTTTGGAATTTATTTTATTTTATTTTATTTTTATTTTTTGTCTCTTTGCTTTCCCTACTTTCTTGGATTATAAATTAATTCTCGAGAAAATTTCCTTTTTTAGCTATTAGACATGCCCTAAATGTAATTTTGCAACTTGATATAAACATCCTTTGATCTAATGTTTTAAGTAATTGTGTTGGATTAAGTCATGATATAATTGGCTACATGGTTCTACTGCAATATTAAGCAAAAAAGATTTAGCAACAAATTAGGCCCTTTGGTTCGATATCCGGATACAGTTTTCTATATCCAAAAATCTAAAAATACCAAAAACTTGTTTGGTTTAACAGATTTCAAAAACAGTTTTTTTACTTTTAAATTGATATATATTTGTGATTATTAGTAGTTAGTGAAAGTAAAATGGAAAAGTTGATCTTGAACAACTTCTTCAAATTGCGATATATTTGTGATTATTAGCAGTTAGTGAAAGTAAACGAACAAGTCATTTCTCAGCTTTTGCTTACAAAAAAGTGAATAAATTTAAAGCATGTCTATTGCAGTAACAAACATGCCTTTAAACTCATTAAATCTTTGATTGGACTCAAATTGATGATTTGAGTGAGATTTCATGTTAAAAGTGGCATCTTATAATGATCAAAACCCTGATAGAGGGACTCTAAGCATTTATTTTCCCTTTTATAGTAAAGAAATTTACCAATGTATCACCTTGACAACAATGATTATCATGCTAATATGAATTAATTGTTTTTAAAATTTTAAGAGAATAACCAAAGTTTGGTGTGGCAGAGTGGTTGAACGGGGGCGTGCCCAAGTCTTTACTTGGTAGAAGTCCTGGGATCCATTCTCCTATCGTCATTCTAAGGTATGAGCCTAAACGAGAATTTTTTCAAGGTTTCAAGGGTGCCCCTTTGGGAGCTAGGGCTTGCACCTAGGGTTGTAATCGAGTCGGGCCGGGTCAAGTTTGAACCCAATCTGGGCCTGACCCAACATGGTCGGGTGAAGGAAATCCCTCACCCTCACCCAACCCAAGAAGAATTCAAGCAAACCCCTTCCGACCAAATGTTCGGACGGGTCAGGTCAAGTGGGGCCAAACCCAAAAGAAAGAATACAAAAATGAAAAATGCAAATAAAAAAAATTAGAATGCATATATATATTCACATATGGCTATATATACAAAAAACAATACATAAAAGGCCTCAAGCTTTTGCTTTAGGCATTCTTGTGAGATGGGTAAAGATGGGGGAGATTAGGATTTTATAGGGGGGAAAAAGTTTTGAAAGTTTTGGGGAGGGGGAATTCCCCCCAACCTTTAGTCCTACATTACTTGGCAGCTTGGGTGAAATAGTTGGGGTGAATTCCCCCCTATAAAATCCCAATCCACCCTACTTTCTCAACCTTTAAGTTCACTTACTCTCTCTTTGAATAGTTACAACTTGTTACTAGTCATGGATTGGGGAGATTTTCTTCCCCCTTTTCTAAGTCATGTTCCATGATTGGTTGGATAATTATTTGACAAGTTGAAATGTGACCATAAGGTAATTAAAGTTAAAATTTGTGTTAAAATTAGTCTATTCATATAAAATATTAGTCTATAATTGCATTTATATAATCTTTCCAAGTTATTCAAATTATTGGATAAAGCTATTCAAATTATTTGACAAGTTATAATGTGACCATAAAGTAATTAAAGTTGGATATAAAATTTGTGTTAAAATTAATCTATTCTTATAAAGTATTAGTCTATAATTGTATTTATATAATCTTTCCAAGTTGACATTTTTTTTGTAAGGTATTGACCACTATGACATTGATTAGTTTTGAATCATGTCACAAGAATATAATTGATGTTGGGTATAATATGTGTTAAAATTAATTTATTCTTATAAAAAATTAGTTTGTACTTTTTGCCTCTTAGTTTCTAGGGGGGGGGGGTGGCAACGGGCTCCACCTCAACTGGTATTTTTGCCTCCTGACTCATGACGGCAGAGCTGTTTGTTGTTTCTGCCTTGTAATGTCGGTCCCCACAGACGACGCCAAATGTTGGTGCAAGATTTGACCAACACCAATAGACGATGAGATGGAGAGAAGATGTTGATCTGGAACTCGTCGAAATGCTAGAGAAATTGTCGTAGGTTGATTATCTAAGAGAGGGAAAACAAGAGAATGCAGGCTATTGTAAGAAATATCGGTGTGGTGTTGGCCAAAGACCCTCTGATGCCTAAGTTAGTTCAGAGCTTAATAATACTGAACTGAGTCGAGAATTGCTTAGAGTTGTTTACCTCCCCCTTAGGGTTATGGTCTTTTTATAGAAAAGACTTGAGGTCTTTGGCCTTGTAGTCGTGTTGTTGTAGAATTAGGAATTCAAATCGTGCTAGGAGAGCATGTTTGATTCCTAGTAGAATTAGGAAGATCTGATACGATCCTTATAGGATTAAGATGACTTATCAGCTTTCTAGTCGAACTGGTGGAGTTTCAGGCCCTATCAAAGTCGAATTAGGAGTAGATTCCGAACTAATCTCGAGCTTATCGCAGGATCTCTACAGGTTGGTATGCCGATCTGTAGTCTCTTATTCTATCTGCTTGAAATTGGAGATATGGTTTGTACAAAGATCGGTAGATAGTGGTCGATAGTCCATGATATGGTATGCCGACTTGGTACTCTCTAGTGTTGACCTTGCAATCATTGTGAATAATACATTCACCAAGTTGGTATGACTGACCATGGGCACGAACTATGTATCCGATTGGGTAGATTCATATTCTCTATCCAAAATAGGTTGGTACATATACCTGGTATGTGTTACGTCTTACTGGGCAAGGCTAACATGGCTGACTTGTATTGTGATCGGTATATGGTCCAACAAGAATCAATTTCAATTTCATTGTTGATGGTATGAATTGAAAAAAATATATATATAAATATAAATAATAAAGGAGTGAGTATAATTTTGAATAATTTTATGAGTTAGATTAGCATTCTCCTTAAATTATAGCATCATTCATTTTGGAAAGGTTGTTTATTTAGGTTACACAGTCATTTTGAAAATGTTACAAAGAAAAAAATATGTCATCTATGACATTAGTTAGGATAATAAATGCTATTAAATGTTTCATATGTAGGATGTAGCATTTTAGTTCAATAGCATTTACTTTGAAACTGTATATATATATCATTAAATTGTTGGTAGAACTAGAAGGTGCCCACATTTATGTTCAATAAATACAGTCATTTCAAAAAAGATTAATTGATACAAATTATGCCAATTAATTCCAACAGAGAATGAAAGAAAAGTTTTAAGGTAACTGGTAGCTAATTTGTAAGACCTGAAAAATTAATGTGTGATTCGATTTAATTTTTTAAAATATATATATATATATATATATATATATATATATATAAAATATGTATTTTTCAAAGAGTGTTTTCACCAGTCGATACTCTTTAATAATTGCTTTTGTCAGGGATCATAATAACCAACAGCTTGGTGTACAGTAAGTGACAAAATTAGTAAATAGCTACATTTGAAAACTCTGCGAATGCTACTTCGATGGCCCAATTCTGACGGTGACAATTAACTGAGCTGTGTCAATTTGTCCCAACATTTAATAAAAACGCCTCTGCAGTTGTACGTGTACAACAAAGAAGTGGTAGGTGCATCGAACCAAGATAATAATTTTAAATCAGATATTTTATAAAATAGAAGTTTTGTAGAGAAGACGTAATCATACAATATTTGTCATTTGTGAATGATTATGCTCAGTTTTTGAACTTATTAATCCTCACGTTAATAAAGTGAGATTACAGGTCAGAGTTTGAAAATTTTCTGATGTAACTTTTACAAATCTTGTATAGACGTCTGCTACGACACATAATTTGCAACAGCTATAGAGCTAGCGACACTGCGCCAACAGCTCATTGGTTATAAAATATAAATTAAAATCTTACCATTATTAGTGTTAGTAGTGAGGCCTTTTGGATAAAACAGTACACCTTGTAACGTAAGACGGTACCACCCAACAAGAGGAAGCATTCCTTGCGTAAGTTACACTAATAAAGCTCTCTAGAGGCCTTTGCTCCTATCCAGTCATTGAAACACACCAAAGAATTTAAACCTAAGATTTCAATGGAGTTCAATCAATTGGCTCTAATTTTTCAGCTGAAATTTTTCTTGATCAAGAACTGGACAGTTGAAGTTTACTTAGCATTTCTTTGTTTGATCTTCTTCACATGGTACTTGAAGAAGCTCAACAACAACCAAGTTCTAACTCATTGGCCTATTCTTGGTGCACTTCCTTCCCTTATATGGAACTCCAACCGCCTTTCCGAGTGGATGACCGAGAGTTTTTCCAAGCTTAATGGAACTGGTTCTGTCCATTTTAATGGTCCTGTGTTCTCAAACCTAAGGTATCTCGCCACTTGCGACCCCCGAAACTTCGAGTACATTCTAAAAACCAACTTTTCAAACTTCCCGAAAGGACCCGAATTCAGAGAAGTTTTCGACGTTCTTGGCAATGGGATTCTAGCCGTAGATTTCGAAGGATGGAAGTCTCAGAGAAATATGGTGCACTCATGCTTCACATCGGTGGTGTTTCGGAAACTAGTTAGTGAGTCTTGTCGTAAGATTATGGGGAAACGGCTTCTACCCTTGTTGGCTCATGTGGCTAAACAAGGAGTCACCATTGATATGCAAGCAATTTGTAGTAGATTCACCTTTGATCTTAGCATGAACACCATACTTGGTAGAGACGACGAGAGTGTTCTTTCCACACTACATCCATTAAACTAGTTTGCAAACGCTTTGGATGATGCTCAAGAAGCTGTGCTTTATAGGCACGCCATGCCCATGTTCTTGTGGAAATTGCTACGTTGGATGAACATTGGAAGCGAAAGAAAGCTCGCAAATTCAGGGAGAATTATAGATTTGGTGGTAGAAAAGTGTATAAATGATAAGATAGAGAGCTTAAACAACGGAGTAGAAACCGGTGATCTTTTAGCTACATTTCTCAAGAGCTACTACACATATGGGTCTTCTTCGGTGGACAAGAAGTCCGTGCGAGATGAAATGTTAAGTATATTTTTCGCAGGGCGTGATGCAGTTGCTTCTGGTCTTGTATGGTTCTTATGGTTAGTTTCTACAACACCTCATGTGGAAGCCAAGATTTTAGAAGATTTGACGAGGATTAAGAACAGGAATGACATTACTTTTAACAACATTTATGATTCTTCTTCTTTAGTCTTATTCGATTCAGATGATCTTAAAAATATAACATACTTACATGCAGCATTGTGTGAGTAGCTAAGGTTATTTCCTCCAATTCACATTAACAGCAAAGCTGTTGTAAAAGAAGAAGTTCTTCCAGATGGGTCAGTGGTGAGGCCGGGAATGCAGATTATATTGTCTTTCTTTGCTTCAGGGAAGATGCCATGGATATGGGGAGAAGATAGCTTTGAATTTAAACCTGAGAGATGGATAGATGATGAAGGAAGGTTAAGAAGTGAAAATATGTCAAAGTTCTTTGCATTTAACGTTGGACCCAGAAGTTGTTTGGGAAGAGATGCTTCATTTGTTCAGATGAAAGCTGCTGCTGCTGCCATTCTCTTTAATTTCAAACTTGACGTGCAGGAAGGCCAAACTATTGTTTCCAAGCCTTCCATAACACTGTTTATGAAGAATGGTTTGCTGGTTAAGGTAAGAGAACGAGCTCTTCAGCAGCTCTAAGTAATCAATCTGATTAGATAAGGGTACTAATAAATATTAATAATATTTTGTTAATCGAATAAAAGTCAAGAACTTGGTGAATAATTGCTGGTTTGTGCATGGGAGATAAGCTTAATTGGTCTAATTTTTTTCAGATATTATATATAACTCTATGCCAGTGCTAGATCTGATGTAAAATGCAATTGGTACAACATTGATTCTTACTGCCTTTTTATTTCAGCTTCTACTGGTGTGATATCTATTACCAACCTTGCATCATTTAGATTATTGTAATCAAATAATTTTTATTGATGTAAAAAAGAATAAAAAAAAGGTTATTTTTAGTGAAAAAGAAAAGGTTAAATAGTTTATTAAATACTTCAGTTCTAATATTGCAAAAACACTTTCAAAAGATTTACCAATCAAATCTCTATAAGCTTCTCCCAAACAATTGTCAATTAAATTATAAAATATAAGCAATGTATTTAGTAGAAACTCAAATATTTAGGACATAGTTATCTAAGTACTGAACTCTGCCACAATAAGAGGAGAGTTACATTAGGTGACTGATTGCCTGGGTCAAATTTCGTTTGACATGAATCTACTATGTGAATGAAGCAAATTCAAGTATCCAATCTCATTTAATTAAGAAAAAGCTCAGTTGAATTGAGTAATCTAAGCATTGAAGTATAAAATTAGATATTTTATACTAAAATAGAACCAACACACTAGCAACGAAAATGCACCATATGCACAGGGAAATGCCACAGGGTCCACTAGCACTACCCTAAAAATATAAGGAAAATACTATTCTAGTTACTTTATTTCCCTGGCCTCTGACGTTGTCATCAATTTTTGGTTTTGCGAGCGGTTTTTGTTTCTAAAAGCACATAAACCCCAAGATTTTTGTAAAAGAGGGGCAAGTGACAAGGGGCTTAAGTAACTCGACCAATAAGGATATGGTCAAATAAACTCGATCAACAATTAAAGACGAAGCCAGGAACGCACTTGACAAGTACATAAACAAAAAGTTCCGCTCCATGTGCAACTCCGCTCTCATGCCCATTGAGAATATATGTTTTGAGGGCTCAATGTATGTAGAACATAATCAAATGATCATAATAACACTAGAGTAATTGCGTAACACTAGGACATCATATACAACTATCACATGGATTGAATTTCAATAGTGCCATCAACCATTTTCATGTAGATGAGACCCTATGAAGTTGGAAAGAAATTTCATTGAGTTGGAATATATTTATGCATCATAGTAAACAACAACAAAACCATATTCTCTCGTATGCAATCAAATGTACATATGTATTGTGTCAAATAAGCAACCAAACACACCCTAAGTGAAGAACCATGCCAGTAGAATAAGTCTAAAGAGCCAACACCCAAATTAATTAAAAGGAAGTACTGATAAGTAAAGCGACTAATCACTGCAAACGACCATAAAGTAGAATACTTAAGCAAATATAAATGAAACAAGCACATGGGCAAATAGAAAATTACCACCTAGGTTTGGCACAGATGATTACAGATTTACAGTTTACATTAGGAGCATTTTGGTTGTAACAGTGGTTTATATCTATTACTAAGCACACACACAGCTAGAGTGAAGTGGCCATTCTTATGCTCATTAAATGTTGCCATTGCAAATAGATCAAGTGATACAACTTGTGTCAATACAAACAGAACAGATGCAGCTCTACAAGTTGCACATCCACTTGAATTGATAAATTTGCAGCAAAACTTCAAGGGTTTCTACTAGTTTGCAAAAGCCTGAAATAATGTCAGGACATAAGAATTCTACCAGAAGCATACCCATCAGTGGATCCAGCAACAAAATGAGGCACCACTCAGCAACAATATCAGAAGGAACAAATTCAACTGGTTCCAGCAAAAAGACGGGTCATCACTAATTAAAAGTGGCCTCCCAACAACACATCACAGCAACATTCACGGTCCAGTGCCCATGACATCCAAACACATGATGCAATGTGAAAAGGATCCACTTCACACGGCTACAATCTCGACCTTTTCGCTATCACCATTCAGCAGATGATGCAGCATTGCCAACAAAAGCCTAATTAGGTCTAGAAGTACAACCATAAACCAATATTGTCAAAGCATCAAGACGATGCTTATTTAAGTTGGCATCCGTAGGCAAGGTAAAGTCTATGCACTTAGAAAACAATTATTTATAGGCTCCTAAATAATTTAATAAATTAAAATAATTATATGCGTATACATATAGCAATAACAAACAATAACACAATTAACACAAGTTCAAAAACCTAATACGAATTGGCACTTAAAACATGATGCAGTCAAAATTAAATGACGATTAAAAGACCAATCACCATCAAATACATTATGCTGCAAAACTACCAACATGTTATGTTTCAAAAGGACAAAATGTACAAATAAATAAGTCATATCACTAATAAGATTTTTTTTTCAATTAAATATTTCACATGTAATAAAAATAATAATTATGAATTAGAAGAGAAATAGTAAAAAAAAAAAAAAAAAACATAGATGCAAATGCTACAGTTCTTTAAAAACATATACTCTCCCAAATCAATATAATACTATACTATTTAGAGTTTTTTTTGGATTTAGGTTTGAGAACAAGATACGTAATAAACAAAATGGGCAAGGTTTCCTTTTACACCTCCACCAAAACTTCAAAATTTTGATAGGCTTTTGAGAAAATTGTTGATTAGCCAATTCTTTCAAAGACCTTCAAATTGCCTAATTTACTAAACTGTCTAGCAGATTTGTTGGTAAAATGCCTAAGCAATCAATGCCCAAGGCACTGCCTGAGCATCACCTTGACAAAACTGATGTAAACCCCCAAAAAAAAAAAGAGAAATCATGTCACATTCACCATACCCAAACCTCTCGGTTATGAAGGAAGAATCAATACCAGTATATTAGCTTGTCATCAAATTTTCAGCATAAGCGACCATCACGAACAGACCATTAGCAGCAACAGCTACAACATATGTGCCACCTTTAACAAATTTAAGGGCATCACAGCTACACCACAGCTACAACTACTCCTTTGCAAAGGCTCAAAATTTTCAGATGATGAAGACAACACAGCACAAGGCCAGGACAAGCAGAACACATCCACAAAAAGTGTCAAAATCTAAGGATATACAAAATTATTCAGTAGCAGGGTGAATTATTACCATACCTATCATGAGGTCATGAAAGCAAAGCAGCTAACCATAGAATCTGATGGGAACCACCAAAATTACATTTTTTACTCAGCATCATAGTGAATCTCATCCATGTATGATGTACAGTTACAGTTGTACACTGCATCACCAGCTACTACATCATCACGTCAACAAGCCACATTCACTCTTCTCGATCACAACTATTAAAATCCCCAGTATATGGTTCACCATATGTTAGAATTCCCATTAATTAAACAAAAAAAAGTGAACTGAAGTATGTCTGTTTATAAAGGAAAGACAATCCCTTCAACAGACAAAAGAGAGAAATGAATCAAGAAATATTTTTTTACGCATTAGAAATCATTGACTAAGGTAAAACTACTAAACAGTAAAACTGACTTATAAATTATAAGAAGTCAACAAACTACCAAGAGCATAACTTAAGGGATTTGTCAAGTGTTTTTTTTTCTTTTTTCTTTTTTTTTTAGAAAGAGAATTGTCAAGTTCAATAGATGAAATAGTAGACCTACAAAAGTATGTCCCTCAGGCAGCAAACTAGCAGTAGTACTTAGAGGAGAACAAGCAAATTGCATGAAGAACTATCAGGCCGGCAGTAGTGTTGGTACAGCATGAAAAATCTGACCCACTATCTGTATCTCCTAAACTGCATGCCTCTTCCATCACTCCTGAAAAGCAAAAAAGAACCTTTTAAAATAAGCTACTTAACACTTAAATCAAAATCAGACAGTTCGATACAAGAACTTGCCTCAGCATCAGAATTATGTGGAGATGGGCTTTGAGAATTGACAGGTTCAATTTTCGGAGAAACACTTTTTGGAGAAATAGATCGGTCATCACGGTTGAGTCTTTCAGGACTTTCACCCCGGCTATGTCTATCAGGACTCTCAGCCCTGGAAGGAGGTGTCCTGCGGGGTGATGGGCTCCTCTGAGGACTCCGACTACTCCGAGCAGGAGACATGCTAGAACATAAACACAGAAAACACAAATAGCTTACAAACTAAATACAAAGAAGCTCTCAACAAGGAGCACAAGATTCATGATTTAATACCTATCATAAGACCTGCTCCTATTCTTCCCTCGGTCTTCGTCATATCTGCCTCGATCACGACCTCTGTGGTAATCAGGACTTATACTTCGGCTCCTGCTTTGGCGGTAATGATCTCTTTCTCTTCCACGATACCTGTCACGATCATATCGTCCCCTACTTCTACTACGACTTCTCCTCCTGTGATCACCGTCTCGGTAATCATCTCGATGCCTGCAACACTTATAAGTTAGTCCACAGTCATAACAAGAAGTAAGTTCCCAAGCTCACAAATGTCGAAATGACACAGCCTTTCGGGCTCACAAATACATGAAAATAAGAAACGTCAAAATAAAAGAGAGCACACAACCATATAATACTATGTCCATCAAAATATAATAGGGCAACAGAATCACCAAGACTTTCTAGTGATTCACGTGTGTCAAAGCCAAGTATCGACACCTCCAAAAGAAGAATAAGAAAAGCTATAATTCCCACTCTCAGCAATAACACGAAAAGAACAGGAAGAAATGCTTTCATCCAATTATATCCAGAGCCATGCCTTTTGGAAATTCAATGACATTCAATTATATCTAATTACATAAAGCCTCTGAAAAAGATTGAATAACGTTGAAGAGAAATTGATTTGTAACGCATCAATGAACAGGAAAACTGGTGTTTCAAGTCATTGACCAATGTCATTTGGCTCCTATCCTTTTCAAAACAATTTTCAGATCATTAAAGGTACTTTATGAGAAAAGAAAAGTGATTGATGTGAACTGTGTCAAATATAATCATAATTGGCACGGTGGCACCAAGGAAAAGTAATTAGAATATCTCCCTCATTAATACAGATGTTATTTGCATCAAAGAAAAGTAAGCTATGCCATGTTTCATCTAAAAGAGAACCAAAATATAAATTCAGATATACTGATGAATGATTTCCATGTTAAAATAAAAATAATACAATATTGAGAACAGGGGCATCCTTACCTTGGCCTAGGACTTCGGCTCCGTGACTTGCCTTTTTTTGGAGATTTTTCAACTATCCTCCCTTTACGACTGAGGAAAGAGAACAAAATTATCTAGGTATACTCCAAATGACCAAGAAATCACACAAATGCATAATTTGAAGGAAATAATTAAGTGAATACATTCCATGTATAGTAGTCCAAACTTCTATAGAAATGGTTCGACATTAGCTGATTAGTTTAGCAAGTTTTTTGAGTGTTGTCAATTTTAATGTATTGATGTGAATTGATGACGGCAAGTATTAAAATCAAATAGTAAATCATAATATGTTTTTGATAAACTATAAGAATGCAAAGTACTAAAAGATTTATGAAATAATACTATAATCATTTTTTTACCTGAGTGTTCTTAAGGCATCACCTAGACAACGACTAAGGTAGTGTTTGGTAACTTTATTCTTTTTGGCTCTACTTTTTTTTAGCTCTACTTTAATAAGAGTTTATTTTAAACATGTTGTTTGGTAACTACGCCAACATCTTATTTTAGTTTTATTTTGAAGGTTAAAATGTTTATAATTTAAAATCTCAATTTCTTATTATAAAAATAGTTGAATTAAAAATAATATGTATATATAATAATTATATTGAATAATGACCATGTTAATTGCTAAAAATAAAAAGTAATTATTATATTAGACATTATATGACATATTTGGTTAAATAAATAAAAAATTGTATTAATTATCACTTACTAAATTAAGTGGTGGTAAAAAATTATTGCATATTGGTGACTAAGGAAAATTTGGTAAGTTATAAATCATTCTTAGTAAAGGTAGTTCATCCTCTATTACAAGTAGAGGATAAACCTCTACAATCTGTCAACCTCTATTTTATTTAGAGGTTGGCAAATTATTACCAAACACTCAAATTTTATCCAACTTCTTTTTCAATTAGACTTTAGAAAAATTAAAGGTTGAAATTAGAATTACCAAACACTACCTAATATCATCACTTTCGCAATTTTCAACTAAATTGCTCTATTTAGGACCTCTTTGAAAACAAATTTAAAACTTTAATATGAAGCTTTACGGTTTGGTATAAGTATATAAAGCATTAAGCTCATTTTTCTTCATATTGCTACATTTTACATGTGTGATTGTGTGGCTTAAATATTGGCATAAATCTTCGTTTTAGTGTTCTACATATATTTCCACTGCTTCCTTTTTCCCATTTTCTAATTCTGAATTTTTATTTTTACTTTTGTTATATTTCTGCAAATATTTTCTTTTTTCCCCATATCATACCTCAAAAATCATATGCTGTCACAATATGCAAACTTGTCTTATTTTTTTCTGATTTTTACACTGGAAATGAAGTTGAAAAATGTAAAACATAGTTTATATTTTATACACGAGATTTGTCTTTTTAGATTGTAGGATATGAATGTAATGCTATGCAAATTATTCACTTAAGCAAGTACAAATAAATATTACTCAAAATGCCTAGACATCACCTAGGCTAGGCATCGCCTTGTAGCCTTACAACATTGCTTTACCTAGGTAGAGTAGTGATCACATGGCCAACAATTATCAGCTCTAGCTCTGCCAAGATCATTTAATTTCAAAATGCAAAGTAAACGTCTGAGACAAGATCCACATTCATGAGTATCATATAAAGTATATCAAACTTCAAACAAAATGATTAAGAAAACATAAAGCATCAATCCAAACATCTGTGTAATGATTCATCATTCATAATAGGGCAAAAAAACAAAAACAAAAAAACTGCAAAAGATCATCATCATCATCATCACTAAAACCACATAATTTACCTTGCCGTTTTCTAAATTGTCTGATTTTTTCGTGCACAAATTCTTTTTCTTTCTCAAGCACCAACTCAAATAATAGTTATAATTTCAAGGCTAGTATTAGCAGCATATATCATAATTTGATACAAACCATTCGGGTCTGTTTCAACTTTTGATTGTCACTTCCCTCAACAAGAAAAGCTTTTGCTCAGTAACTTACATTGGTTCTGCATTTGGGCCGTATTTTGCAAATTGAACCATAATATCTCTGCCATCAACATTTCTGCCTGAACAAAAAAAAAACCAAAGAATAAAATTTAAATAAGCAAAATAACAAAATCCATAACTTCCAAAAAATAAAAAAATAAAAAACTAGCGGGACTATAATCGAAAACAGCAAAAAATAAAATTACCATCAAGCTTTTCGACGGCCTTCTGCGCCTCATCCGCATATTTATACCGAACAAAAGCAAACCCTCGCGAATCGCCAGTTCTGATGAGCAAGAAAAAAAAATAAAGAAAACATCAATAACACCAGACGAACTAAACATAAACCCTAAGAAGAATCAGAAAAACTTGTGAAACAACAAAACACAGACCTTCTATCTCGCGGGATGAAGATATCAACGACTTTCCCGTACTTGGCAAATAGCGGGAATAGATCATCTGCACTTGTTCCTGATGGAGAAAACAAAAATTAACAAAAATCATAATGAAATAACCGAGAAAATCAATAAAAATCAGCATAATAAGAACAGATGAAAATCGATAAACGAGATCGGAGATTTACGAAAAGTGATGTTGAGAACGAGAAGAGAGTAGGTGTCTCTGATATCAGGAGGACCAGATCTTCCGAAATGCGACATTTCTCTTCTTCTACTTCTTCTTCTTCTTCTTCTGCTTGGGTGCGCAGCAGATTTTTGAACGCGAGAAGCGTAGGGTTAGGTTTTGGCTCGGGGCGGTGAAACCGTGAGAACTTTACCTAGGGGAAGCTAAGAAAAGGATAAGTGATGAAATAGGGTTCGGTAGCGTCTAAGATAACGCTCGCCCGCACGTACAGTTCAATGAAGCGCTGTATATTTTTCCATCTAAATATTTTTTGAAATTTACTCTTGATTTCCTAAATCTATACTTCGTCATTTTCAAAAAATAAAAAAAATTGTTTGCCAAATATTTTTTATTCGACAATTATTTTTTCAAATTTTACTAAGGCTCGTTTTGATTGGCAAATTTGTTATTTTTTAATAAAAAATTGTGTGGTGGATTGTTAAAGTTTTCTAAAAAAAAATAAAAAAAACGATTATCTTGGGCTACCTTTGATATCCAATTTAAAAATAAAAATAAAAATAAAGTATGATTTCATTTTTTAGTTGATTTGTAATTTTTTAAAATAGGTTTGATATTGTTAGACAATAGGGTTTCAAGAATTCAAAGATATGTATTTTTCTCGAGACAATATATAGACAATTACATCCTAAAATTAGGTCCTAAATTAAGAAAACAAATTGTTTCTATATTTACAGAATCTATTACTTTCTATATAGCTTGTTTATATATTTATAGAATATATTACTTTTTATATGCACACACTCCCCTTCAAGTTAGTGCATAGATGTCTATCATGTCCAACTTGATTATCATTCAATCTTGAAAAAAAGGTATTGGGATAAGTTCGGTTGATGCGCGTGTAGTGGTAGCCACCACCACTCAAAGCTTCACAATGGACGAAGAATTCGTATTCGTACACGGAGATTAAGAGCGTGTATTCGAATTCAAGGATGATTACAGATCGCGTGTCAAAAGGATCAGTAATCTGTAAGGAATGCGCGAGTGCGACGGAAAAATCAGTTCCTTTTCACTCTTGCGTGTATGACGATATTGTTTTGGAGTTTCGGAGTTTCGGAATGAAAAGCTTCGAGATTCTGCTTCTGCAGCAATGGCGAACGAAGACTACAACGAGATGGATATGGGATACGAGGGTGAACCACCAGAGCCTCGCTTTGGTTCATCCGGACATCGGGATCTCGTATGCGTTGGAGCAAGATCAGCAAGCGCAATATCCTGAGCCGCCGTATACACGAGCATCGTATCTTCCGTAGCCTGTTTCCTCTCAGACCCAACCTTGAACTCCGCAAGGTACCGATAATAATCTCCCTTCATCTTGAGATAAAACACCTTGGATTCACTCTTAAAAGCAGACGGTATAAGATGATCGTTCAACAGCTTCAAGATTCCCGCGCAGACCTCCGAAAGCTCGGATACCACTTTCGACCTGTAATCCTTAACAAGAACGACGTGTTCTTCGTTCTTCCGATTCTCACTTCTGCTCGGTCGAAGACACGATCCCCCACGCCGCTCGCAGAGATCCAATCGCGTTCTTGTACGCGACAGACATAAGGTTTCGCTCCTCTACCGAGAGTTCTTCGATTGAAGAAGACGCGAGAACGAGCTTCTCCATGTAGCTCGCCATCTCTTCGTATCTCCCGGCTTGCTCTGCGAGCTTCGCGAGATAGAGGAACTGCGGCGTGATCCTGTCGGTGACGACGTTGCAATCCTCGTTCTGGCTGTACTGCTTGAAGACATTGAGTATGATTTCACTTGTAGCGTCCCAACCGAGACCGTGGATGAAGATTTTTCGGTGAACGGGATCGGATTCCGCCGCCTGGCTTATCCGATCGATGATCGAGCGGTTCTTTTGAGCAGCTTCTTTGAGAATCTCGATAAGCTGATCTTTTCCGAAAGGTTCCAGAAGCTTCCTTATGGATTCGCGCTTGGAGTTCTCGTTCTGCTCATTTTTCTTCTCTTCATCCTCTTCGTCTTTTTCTTCGTCGTCGTCGTCGTCTTTGTCTTCGTCTTCTTCTTCATTTTCACCCTCCGTTCTCTGTTCTTCTTCTTTTTCTCCGGAAGAAGACTCTTCTTTCAGTGGAGCGGGCTTTCTCTTCTTCGCCATGAGAAGAGCAGAGGGAGCTTCAATTGTAGCTTTAGGGTTCTAGTTCTCATCAACGACATCTTCGAGCAAGAGTTGTCGAGACCTGCTCTCTGATACCATGTTAGACAATAGGGTTTCTGTAGAGAATTCAAAGATATGTATTCTTCTCTAAAATAGAGACCAGACAATTACATCCTAAATTTAGGTCATAAATTAGGGAAACAAATTGTTTTTATATTTACAAAATCTATTACTTTCTATATAGCTTGTTTATATATTTATAGAATATATTACTTTCTATATGCACACAGCTATCATATTCAAAAGATATTTTTTAAATTTAAAAAATAAAGAAAATTAGTTTGGTTGTTTTGAGATTTTACACAAATTGCAAAAAATCTTATTTGGGCCTCGTCAATAAATCAACTAAAATAAAAAAGTCAAAAAAAAAAATTTCTATATTTTCTAAAAACAACCTTTTTTCTTAATTTTTTTCTAAAAACGTTTTTTGAATCACAACTATCCAAAAAAAAAAATCAAAACTCTTTCACTTTTTTTTTTTAAAATTTAGAAAATCGAATTTAAAAATGATGTCAAATGTGGCCTTATTCTCTCATCCAAAATGTTTCACCTAAAGATGAGAAAATATAATTTTTTCAAAATAAAGTATATAATATATAAAATTTATGTTTATATTTATTGGTGCAAAATTTGACCAGCACCACTAAGTAATAATGATGCAAAGAGGATGTGCTTAACAAGAATTTGTCTAGTTGTCTTGTCATCAACTAAGTACTTCGAACCTACGAAAGAGAGAAAGAAAATTAACAATCATAAGAAGTACAAATATGATATCAACCAAAAACCTTTTAATGCTTAAGTTAACTTCAAGCTATCTTAAGGTTTAATCTTGCATTAACTGAAGAAATTAGCGACTTACCTCCGGGTTAGTGATGCATTTATAATAGTAGGGTATTGTGGTAAGGTTGGCAATGACATACATTTTCTTATACATAATTAAACAATTATAAAAAAACTTTTTAAAAACAATTTGTTTGAAAAAATTACATTCTCAAATAAATTTTCTCAACTATCAAACAAAAAACAAATGCTACTCTAATTACAAAAAAATATAAGAAGAAGAAGAAGCAATTATTAATTTAGCTGCTTGTATTTGTATTTTAATCATCTTGGTTCGAATAACATTCTCCTTGTTAGAATTACCTACAAAAAAGATAGAGACCACCTCTCTTTACCTCCAGCTTTAAAAAAGATAAATTGGAAAAGCTGATGATTCTAATGCCGCTAGATCTGCTGTTAAATATAAGATCGGACGGCTAGGACCATTGTCCACTCAGATTAGAATCACATACGGACACGTGGCTGTCTCTGCCTGCGAGTGTCAACACAATTGACCTCTTACGCGGTTGCATTATAAAATGTTTTTCCGCTTTTTTTTAGGGAAATTTACCCAAACCAAAATCATTTTTTCTTTCTTCATTGCAGCGGCCTCTGCAACAGAGGAGATTCAAATTGTTCTCCAAACCGCCATTAATGGCTACGAAGGCACGCAGTGGTTCTTCGCAGAGCTCAGAAAGGACGAACTCAAGGGTTTGGATCTACCTCGCGCTACTCACTTTGCAATACGGAGCGCAGCCGTTGCTTTCGAAACGCTTCACCAGGTAATTTCCTCTTCTTCTTTTTTTTTTTGTTTATTTTTTTATTTTTTCCGATCTTCTTATCGGATGATAGTTTGAACACTTATTTCTGCTAGGTCAGATTCTGAATGTGATTCGGACTGTTTAGTGGATTAGGATTTTGGTCTGCTGAATTTCGGTGGAGGCTCATTTAGGTTTTCTGCGTTTGATTGATTTGTATTCGAACACTTATGCCAGTATCGTGTCCATGTTTTTTTTCTAATAAGATTCTGATTCATCTATAGCAAATCATCACGTTCTTGACTGATTTAATGGAAAATTTTTGTTAATTCTGTAGTCATTATGAATTAATCATCACATCTAATCATCTATGAGGTTCTGGAGCTCTGCATTTATAAAAGTTGTATAGTCGTCGCCATCACTAATTTATTGCAGACCAAGTTGTTTAATATATTTAATTTAATTTAACAAAACCTTTTTCCTAAAAAATATGCACTACGGGGGTAATGGTGGTCAATGTACTTACTTAGAAGTGAAAATTTTACTATTTTTAATTTTTAATTTTTTGTTTAGAGGTTGCAAGTAGAGTTACCAAGCACTTCATAAATGTATACGGTGTTGACATTGCGTGCTGGAATTGACTGTGCTAATTGCACCTAGCTAACATTGCTTGCTGGAATTGACTGTGCTAATTGCACCTAGCTAACGCCAATGGCACCCATTGTCTAACTACACAAACTAGAAGATGAACAAACGGTATCTTCTATAGACAAATGTTGCGTTCATTCTATAAGCCTCATTGGTGCCTTGGCGGCGAGGAAAGGAAGGCAATGTTCACAGTTGGGAAGTTACATAATTCGCAAGGGAGGATATACTAAAGTAACATCCAAAGTGTACATCACCTTTATACACCATTGAATTATCTCAAATTATGTACCGACATATGATTCGAGGCAATTCAATTATATATGAAAGCGGTATACTCTATGGATGTATACTTTGGATGTCAATCTAGCATTACTCATTATATATGCTGTATTGGATAGCTGTTTATTTATGTACATGCGCACATGCAAAAGTACAGTGAAGAATAAATGCCTTTGAACCTATGACTCAATAATCTGGCAAATAGAATAAGCTGGAAGCTTGGAAGTTCAAGGGTTCAAACCATATCCTACCCATCAATTGGTAAAAAAACTATGAAATGAGAGAAAGGCACAGATGACCTTCAAACTGAGAAAACAAAAGAAAGAAAAAATGAAATGAAAGAAGAAAAAAAAAAATCAGTGAATCACCCTGTCTCAATTTTAAATAAAGTAAACCTTTAATTGTATTATTGTAATCTAGTTGCTAGATGAAATGCATTTTTCAAAGAGAAAAAGGGTGATAAAGCAGGTAGTAGTGATGTACAAAGAAATGAAAGAAATCAAGAAGAACCTGTTGAAGAACCTGTAGAGAAAAAGGGTGATAAAGCAAGCATCAGCCTGTCTTAAATGATGGAGCTGTTGAAGAACCTGTAGAGAACTGTCAATTATAAAGCTCTAGGTCAATGAAATCCAGTTTTATGACCCTTTTGCCTGGGCTGTATAGTCAACAACCTCAGCATCATTAATTGAATGAGTCTATTGATATGCTAGCATAACTGCTTCCTGTTCCTATGAATTTGAATCTTATATACCTCTTCAGATTTTGCCTTTTAGGATGAGGAAAGATGAATATTCTGTTCATCTTTTGATCATTTTGTCTATTAATATTTTCTTCAGTAGGCCTTCCCAATGTATGATCATCTACTGCTCACTTCTTTGGGTTTATGAGTCTTCGAAAATCAATAAGCAAAAAAAGGGGAATTGGTATTTGGTAGAAAAGTTGCATTGTTTCTTTTTCTCAATACAATATAAACGACCTGTGCTCCATA
This sequence comes from Paratinospora sagittata, assembly GCA_035771175.1. Lineage (NCBI taxonomy): Eukaryota > Viridiplantae > Streptophyta > Magnoliopsida > Ranunculales > Menispermaceae > Paratinospora > Paratinospora sagittata. The sequence continues at coordinate 3,474,704 of JAYMFD010000012.1, read as the reverse complement.
ATTTTGGAACCTGCTGGCCACTAACACTGCCTGCTTTCCTCTTGCCACAGACGAGAAGTTATTGTGACCTCATCTGTTCTTGTATGTGAAGTAGCCAAGGTGATTCCCATTATATATATTTTCCCTTTTCAATCCATGATTCCCATTTGTAATCAGAGGTGTAATTTCTACTGTTTTCCACAGGTCATCTGTGCACTAATTCTTTTGGCAAAAGAAGGCAGTTTGGGAAAACTGTACTGCGAGTGGACTTTGGTTGGTTCATTGACTGCTTCTGGCTTACCTGCTGCTATATATGCACTGCAGAATAGCTTGTTGCAGATTTCCTACAGGAATCTTGATTCTCTTACATTCTCAATGCTGAACCAGACAAAACTACTTTTCACAGCTTTGTTCACATATCTTATTTTGCGGTACGTACTTACAATAGAAGCACCTTAATGAAATCAATGAATTATTCTTTGATCTTTCATTTGTATTTTTGAGGAATGATCTCTAAGGCTTTTACTGTGTTGTTCAATGTTATTTTCCTTCACTTTATGTTCTGTAGGTAGCGATGCTCTATTTGAACACTTGTGTAGGGTTTCATCTCTTGGATGTACTACAAACAATTGTCAACCTCTTTTCTTGTGTGTTGTGGTTCCTACTTGTATTTGCTTGCTATATGAGCTATTAGCCGGATAGTTTGGATTATCTAGCCTGTGACTTACTTCAATAAATCATACCCCAAATCATGCTAGACAAGGACCGATATTCCAGACGTACTTTCAATAGCGACATCATAGATGGGGCTGGCCCAAAGATTAGATTGAGAAGAAGACTCTAGAAGAAGAACTTGGACTCAATTAAGTGAAGGTCTATTCATCAGTTGCACCCTCTTGTACAGCCTTCAGACTGTTGGGCTATGGCAATCGGATGAAGTTGGTGGCGCCATTTTAGTCATAAGTTGGTGAACCTTTTTTTTTTTCTGGTTTCCTTTTTTATGTTTCATCCCTTGTTTAATGACCATAGATGCCTTTTCTGGCATTTAATCTCTCACACAACTCATTTTCGATTACTAGATAGGTAAATATAACTTTTCACTAGTTGCAATTTATTCCTGATGCTGGGATGTTTAACTGGTATGGTGTCGGTCTGGCAGACTGGCAAGTAAGTTGGAGAATTGCCAAAGAATCTGACTATATCCATTGCCTTTAAATGCCCGGGTCTAAAATGCAGGCAGAAGCAGTCAGTTCAACAAATTGGGGCTCTTGGCTTGTTGATAATCGCTGCTGTTCTCCTGAGCATTGGTGAAAGCTCTGGCAAAGGCTCTAGTGGCAGCAACCATGATCAAATCTTGTTTCAGGGTATTATTCCTGTTTTGGTTGCATCTGTACTCTCAGGCCTTGCTTCTTCTCTCTGCCAATGGGCTTCTCAGGTTATTCTGACTCCATATCTATCAATTTGAGGGCTTCTCAGGTTATAACTCCTGTCTCTTCACCTTTTCCGCTTTTCTGCTGCAGGTGAAGAAGCATACATCATACTTGATGACTGTAGAAATGTCAGTTGTTGGAAGCTTGTGCATGTTAGCTAGTACTTACAAGTCTCCTGATGGAGAAGCCATCAGAAGGCATGGATTCTTTCATGGTTGGACTGCTTTAACGCTGGTAATGGTTCTGTCTTTCCCAATGGTTTGATTTGATCTTGAGGGCTTGTCTATCTCTCAACACATTGTTGCACCAGTTGGCAGATGTCCAACAACTCATCTGTTCAACCTAGAGTATGTTTGCTAAGCTAGCATAGTTGTACGAGTATTCACCTTTGGCTATATATTTTGCTGCCTTGAAAGAAGCTGCACAATTAATGAAACACTCATCTCATAAACTGCAAATCAGCATACAAACCTTGGGTTCACAGAACGACAATATGGATCCTGTCATTGTATACATGGTACCGGTTTCGCCGTTGGTAGACCATCTCTGTAGTCTCTCTTTTGAGAATGTCATGTAATTGTGTTTATGCTTTTTTTCTTTAACTTCTGTTCATATCCTGAGCTAATTAATTAATCTACGCACTTCATCTTAGCTCTTAGAACAATTTTTTTCCTCATCATTTGTTTTATGGATTTGAAGACATTGATTCTGTTCACTGCAATCAAGGAAAAAAAAAAATTGAACTATGAACCTTTATTGATGTTTCTTTTTAGTTCCACGAGGAGCTATTTGGGAAGAAATTACTTTTATGATTAACACTTGTTTGACTTTATTACACCTGTTGACTTTCCAGTGGTGGACAGTTTAGGTAACTCTTCCAGTGTATTAAAATTCATCAAATGAACTTTCACCATGAAGACAGTGCGACACTGTTATGTGTTTCTTTAATGATATTTGACACAAGTAACTTTGCTACAATCCCAAGGGGCTGTGTGTACCCAAAGTTTACCTATCTGTATCCTTTGCCCCTCAAAAAATATTCTATACAAATCTTTGGTCATCATTTTGGCACTCACAATTCACAAAGAGGTTACAATTAGTTTTAGTTGAAGGGCATATATTTACTCGTCTTTCCTTGTCCCGTGTATATAACAAACTTCGTGTTGTCTCAGATACCAGTCATATCTAATGCAGTTGGAGGCATCCTTGTTGGGCTCGTTACAGCCCATGCTGGTGGTGTCCGGAAGGTAAGTGATTTCTAATACAGAGGCCTGTAAAGGTTTTAAGGATGGTAAACAATCCATATTTCTCACATAGGGTGTAGGCAGGTCACACATGTGTGCTGTTGGGACCAGTCATTTAATAGTTCCAACGTTGCTTGGCCCAGCAAATGCCCAATATGAGAATATTAATTATTCAATCAACCTTTTTTTAATTTATAAAAGATAGAGTTAACCATGAACTCATGACACTTTTTTATGTATGTACCCGTTGCTCAAGTATTTTCTGATTTCTATCATAAATTTGCAGGGTTTTGTCATTGTTTCTGCACTCCTGGTGACGGCTTTGCTGCAATTTATTTTTGATGGGAAACCTCCTTCAATCTACTGCCTTCTAGCATTGCCTCTTGTGATGAGCAGCATTTCCATATACCAGAAATACCCATATAGAGCCAAGAAAAAGGAAGAGTAGTAGATTTTCAACACTATAACCAGAAGAGTAAGCACGCCGACCACTCCCGTATATCTATTATTTGGTTCCATGTCTGACCTTTGGAAGCAAAGGATAGGAGGTGATCATGACAACAACAAAACAGTGTTATACCAACACAGTTTTTTCTTCATATGCTAAATCAACCCTTGATGGCAATGGGCATGTGACTGAGGTAGGATCATGTACCAGATTTATGTACAATAACTATTGCATTTTTGTTGCAATTATTTCAATTGATCAACGAAATTCAATTGCTATTGTTTTGTTGGTGACAAGTATCACTTTGAATACTAGAATATGATGTTAGAACTTAGAACCATCAATCCTTTGAATTTTTGGATTGCACTCAATATAAAATAAATCATTCCTTTGAATTTATGGTTTACACCCCATATGAAATGAATTTAAGTGCTGCACATTCTAGAATGGGAAGGTGGCAAAGGTACAAACATATCTATGATATAAGCTTATATAGGTACAACAGTGGATATGCTGTTTTTTTTTGCCATTTTCTTTTTCTTTTTACTCATCTTAAATTCTTATAATAACTCTTATCTAATCAGTGAGTTGTGCAGAAGAGAGTGGAGCTGCACTCAGTCCTAAAGCCATGCAGGAGGCACAGTTCAGAAAGATGTTTTAAAACTTTTGAAGATTAGGGCATCACAGAAAATGCATGTCTTCTTTAAGTCTTTTACTTAATCTGTCACTGTTAACTTACAACTTTTTCATGCAGTCTTATTTCCCACCTTTTGCCATCACAGGTGAAGCCAACCAACAGATGTAGCTGGATTTTTTACTAGAACTTCTCGTCCAATACTTTTATTTGCTGTATACTAATACCAGTCATCTTTTTCTGTAAGAATTTTGTTTTTTTTTTTGAAAAGAAACAACTTCTTTCACCCCTACTGACACACCCGCTGCAGGTAGCTACTCCTCCCGGGAGGTATCCGGGCCCCCTGGGCTCGGGACAACCCGACTAATCTCCCAACCTCCGCATCCACCTCTGGATCAGAGATAGAAAGAACTGGTAGGAGTGGGTTTTGAACTCGAGGCCTGACACATTTCGAACCCGCGCCCCAACCACCAGACCGATGCCTCATTGGCTTTTGATAGGTAAGTATGAAGTGTTAAATTTTAGGAAAATGCTTTAAAAACACTTTTGGCAAATACATTTTATTGATATTGCCTTTTAAAATCGTTAGATTGTCTCGAATAACGCATTAAGTATTAGCACGTGATTTAAGGCGTCTTAATAATTTTCAAAAGTAATGTCAATAAAGTGTATTTGTTAAGTGTATTAGTTAAATATTACTCTAAATTTTATAATCTCAAGCTTGCATATAAAATGTTAAGTCATTAAACCAAGAGTTTGATCTCGGGTTGATGCGTATTTGCCATGTTTATTGTTGTCAACCACTTGTGACCTCGTTGTTTATATCACTTGTCAAGTCGTCTGCGGACCGATGGCAAATGAATATTACGTGCAATGCTTGGAATGCATCGTAATATCACAAAATTTATTTTATTTTAAGGTAACTTTAAGGCCGTATTTGGTTTACGATATGAATACAATTTTTTATATTTAAAAATATAAAAATACTAAACATTTGTTTGGTTTAAAAAAATTTAAAAGTAATTTTATACCTTTTTGTGAAAAAAACAGGTATTTCAAAAAATAATAAAAAGTTATTTAAAATTTTTTTTTTTAATTGTATTTTTGAATCAAACACAACTTAAGATATTTCTCTTCCAGCTAAATTTAAAATTTAGATAACAGATCTTTGCACAAGGATATGTGTTCTATACACATGGGTATTACATATTTTATATATTTAACATGAGATTACTTGTAGCTTACAACTTAAATCTTTTATTTAGCTTTGAATTTGTTTTTGTAATACGTTTTGTCAAAATCATGTTGTTTACCATTTTATTTTTGCTCATTCAACGAAAAATAGCAGGTTTAATATAAAATACATAAAATACCTTTGTGGATAACATATTTAAAATACAAGAGAAATTCTTTACAAATAAAAAAAATAAAAAAAAAGTTCATTTTACTAATCTACGTATCTATCTGGGTCCATTAAAATCATATAATATATATTTAGATTCGGATATGCTATATCTAAACATTCTATTGGTTATCAATAGTTCTAAAAAAATATTTTCTCAAATAAATATTTAAAAGAGTTTTTTTTTTTTGTCATAGTGACTAGATTTTAAACGAAATATGTCTTCTAATACTCATAAGATTCAAATAGGAGGATAAATAAAAAATTCTATTGAGAGCAAACTAGTATTTGTGCATAGTTTCTATTAAAAAATAATTAAAATAAAATAAAATCTTATTAAAAAAGAATTATATATGTTTTATGTTTTAATATGATAAAATAACTATAATCATTAAAAAATATGGATATGGGCAATTTGAAGTGAAACTTAAACGTTAAAAAGATAAATTAGAAAAAAAAAATTAAAAAATGAAAAATTAAAAAATTATTATTTTAGTCTTATTAATAATAAAATTAATTAGTTGAAAATAAAAATAAAAATAACTTTTCAAAATACTTTAAGTAGAAAAAATGTTTCCACCGTCAATTATCTGAAATATTCTGCTTATAATAGAATGGATATATGAATACAATTCATAATTTTAAATACTGATAATTAAACATGTGACCCATTTGTCTAAAATAAAAAAGAAAAAATTGTTATTTTAATGAGAAACCCATCAAAACAGACCACTACTCTCGTAGAACCCAATCGTTGGATTTGACGTGTTAGTTTAATTAATGCAAATGACAATCTCTCACAGGTGTCGCCCTCTAGCACAGATGCAGAGAGCCGAATAGTGCGCGTGAGTACAGATGATCCTGCGCAAGATAACCTGGCACACCAGTTGCCGTTCTCTGTCGAAAAAGGTTGTGCGCATCGCTCACCCCGTGCGTATGTTAGCATATTCCCCTTCTCTCACAGGCACTTCTTCTCATTTACAGCTTTTTAGTAACCATCGGAGCTAGTGCCTCATTCGTTAGTATAAGCATTCCAAACACACAGTATAATCTACAAATTCTCATTAATTTTCATTTTTTTTTTAAAATTTAATCCTTCTTGATTTCAAGTTTCTTTCATTGAATCATCGGTATTTGATGAATTCTCATACGTTTGTGATGAGAGTTTGGCGGCGAATCTTGGATTTCACGTTTACGTTTTGATAGGATTTGAATTTTGAAGTTTTTTTTTTTTTTTTTTTGGGAATTTTGTGGTGGAATCGTTAATGGCGGAAGAAGGTTTGGAGAGGGAGAACGGAGGGTTAGTGATGGTGGATCCGTCGGAGTCGCGATGGGTTTTTCAGACTGAAGACGATTCGTATGTCGAAGGCGACGAAGATTTGCCTCCTCGGATGAGTTTGGATTCCGAGGAAGATGAGTCTGGGGAGCAGAGGCTGATTAGGACTGGTCCTCGCCTCGATTCTTTCGATGTGGAAGCTCTTGAGATCCCCGGTGCTCAGAGGAATGAATGCGAGGTATTTTTTTTTTCTCGTCGATCTGTGGGGTTTTGTATCCTGTGTCAGTTTGATTTGTTCGAATCGCAGATCTTTCTCCCGTGAATGTGGTTATAATCTTATGATTTGAATGAACCTGTTTAAATTTTACGAGAATTAGGAACCGATTTGTGGTAGAAGTGAAAGTCGGATCTTTTTCTCTTAATTCACAATGAAAGCGTGGGAAAATATGAACTAGGTAGATGTAATGGAGTACTAACAATACTTGAGTATCATAGGATGCTCTCAATCTAAGAATCGTGCATTCAAATTACTGACAAGAAATATATGGTCACCAAAGTGCACGAGGATCTAGTGCTTTTCTAACTCATTGCTATCAATTTGAGTTTCAACCTCAAAATGATTAGTGGAGGAGGAATATAACAAATAGAGATTGGTGCTGCCAAGTGCCTAGAAAGAACTTCATCCTTTATTGGAGTTCTTCAAGCATCAATCCTTACATTTGGAGGTAGTTCATTGACTCCAAATATGAAGAAATATGCTTAATTCAGGAAAACTACCCAAAACAAAAGTGATTTTGAGGACTCATTTTGAGGTTGGTCGGGATGCCAAAATAGATTTTTATGAGAAGTGAGACTAGTTGTTTATGAGATTCCTTGCTCTCGGTCGATATATAGACTTGAGTGCTATTTGGAATATGTTGACTTAGCCCTGGATAGAGCAGACTGGAAGAAGCTGATTCATGTAGTCAATCCCATGTAGTTGGAAAAAAGCTTAGTTGAGTTGAGTTGAGTGCCATTTCGATAAGAAATTCCATCATGTCCACACACAATAAATAAATAAATAAAAGAAAAAAGAAAAAGGAAAGTGATATCATCAAGGCATCAATCATACCATATCCTATGTAGGCTAGCATGTGGGAGAATTGTTTTAAACTTTTATTGGATGACTGAGAAATTCTAGTTCTTTTTGGCTTCAATCAAGAGAGGCACTGCTTCTTATTATGATGGAAACTGATCCTATCAGGCCATAGCTTTGTTAACTAGTCCCTACATATCTTCCATTTCTCCAAAAGTAGTGCATGTTACAAGAATTCGACTCGGCAAATGGAAAATGCACGTGTGATACTTCTTCCGATTTGCTTATTTAGAATTGATAACTTATTTTGTTATAATTGTACGTCTTGAACATCTACTTGCAATTGAAAATCTAAGAACATGCTAATAAATTATATTAGGGCTTGGGCTTTGTCATTTGTCTTATAACTTTTACATTATTGTGTCATTCATGACATTTTGATTGCCTTCCACAAAGAGTTAAAAGATTTCTTGATATATCTTCCATTTCTTCTTGTTTTAGTGTAAACATGACTTCATTCAAATAATAAATTTTAGATGTATTATTCTCTTGGGACTTGGGAGTGTATCTCTTTTAGTGAATTCTAAATTTTCTTTGTGGTGTCTAGAAACTGAACATTAGCAACAACTCATACCTTCATCACAATAGAGTTTTTAGCTGACCAATTTTCATGAGAGAGAGAGAGAGAGAGAGAGAGAGAGAGAGGTAGACTTATCTTTGCTTATCTTTGTTGGTTGGAGAGTCATAAGCACATGCTTCAATTTTGTCCAACCTCGAAGAAAGTGGTGATTAGGATTTTCATACTTTACTTCATCTCAGTGTTTTTAAGGCGCCAAGGCGATGTCTAGGCAATTTGCCCTATCTTGGCGAGGCATAGCCTAGACGTGGCTTAGGCGATAAGAAAAATATTTATTTATAGGTTCCTCGATAATTAATTAATTATTTACATGTCCCTGTACAGTTCATATACAAAATTATATATTTCTAACTATATTCTATAATATATGTTAAATTTTCATAAAATGATAAAAAACACTTCATATTAATTAAAATCATGTCCATGAAACATTAATTCATGCTATAATACATATTATCCAAAAGGTTCAAAAGTACAAAACTAAAATATCTATCGCCAGAGGGTCGTCGACGATTGTTGGAGATTTCGACGGCATTTCTTGGTCGGAGCAAATGGAAAAAATAAGCTTAGGGAGAGAGAGATTCAAGGGTTTACTATAGAAAGGAGGCGTTTATGTTTTTTAAGATTTTTTTTTTAAATTAGAGAGACCCCACAAACCCTCACTACACAAAGCCTAGGCGACCGCCTAGGCGAAGCCTTGAAAACACTGCTTCATCTCCGCCTTTCATTCTCATTAGGATTTTCATGGCACAAATTTCTTAGAGAATTAGGCCTTTATGACAATCATAGTAAGAAAACAACATTGAAAATAAAGTTAAGGCTCCATTTCATTCACAATTTGAAAATAATGCTTAAGAATTGGGATAGAGTCTAGGAATTTAGGTTATATAGTTCTAACTTTAAATATTTAGAAGTTTGTTTGGTATTTCATTTGGAAAGAATTTTTGAACTTGTTACCAAGTTCAACCCCATTGGATAGCAAGAAACAACTTTGAAATGTTTTCTAGTCTCCTTCACAAATTGTGAATTGTATTGGAAACAATGGCATGGATCTTTCTATGTTATTCCATTGAATTCCTTAATTTTGCAAACTATAAGATTTATTTGAACTCTATACCAAAATCCTCCTAAGGGTTTATGGGTTGAAAATAGACTTCAAGTTGAAGGTTGGCTTACGGTCGCATACAATCTTTAAGGTAGATTGAAATTGAAATCATATTGTTTTTTTAATGCGCTTATAAGTAGAGATAAAAATTTATGATGCTATAAAACAGCCACAAAAACAAGGTAAAATCTTACTTACATGGACACACCAAATTAAATCATTAGAAGATTTAGAGTGGACTATTTTAGATTCACTTCACATTCTGATAATGATTTAAACTCCTCTCCCAAAAATCAAATAAAATAAAATAAGGATGACCATTTTTCACCATCTTTTCATTCACTGTAAAAAAGTGTTGTAGTTATATACACTTCTACTAGTAATATATGCGAATCAATCATAAATTTTAATCCATGATTTCTATATCTTGAATGCCTCAATTAATATTAATTGAATACTCATATTTTACTAACAAAAACCTTGTTCTTCTCGCAATTCTGTAACTTAAGCTAGATTTCTTCTAATCGTTTCCTATATTTACCTACAACTTTCGATGTATTGGTTTTATGTAGCCGATTCTATGTAGTTGGAAAAGACATAGTTGAGTTGAGTTGAGTTTTGATATATTGGTTTGAATTACCTCATTAATGTTGATCTAGATGTTGCTTCTCAAAGAGTTGGTATTTGGTACCATAGAATTTCTGGAGGAGTAAAGAATCTCCCTATTGTCTCGAACCCATGCTTCTCTCTATCGCTCCCTTATGAAGTAACTTCCCTTTTCCATAGAACCCCATAACTACTTGCTCAAAAACCTCTTTTGTACTCAAAAGTTTATTAGGTGCCAACTCATCCTTATTCTATTTGATGTAATGGAAGTAGAAAAGGTATACTCTTAGTAGAAATTCCCTTCCTATTTCAATTCCATTTGCTATGTGGTGAAAATGGTGAAAATAAAAAGATAACATTATTTGTGATTTGTCATCAAATTGTGGAGCCTACTTCAATTGCATTGCATTTCACTTTTGATTTTGCATGCTAAATTGGTTTTGGAACTGACTTTGGTAAAGCTAATATGTGTTACAATCTTTTTGAAGAGACCAATCATCAAGAAGAACATTACCAATAGAAGTTGTTTGTGTGACGACCCTCACTCCCAAAACTAGAGAGAGACAAGTCGCTTGGGCTAGTACCCTACCATCCTTTGTCAAATTACCAAAACATACCCATAACCATTTCGAACAAGTCTCAAGGCATAGAATCTAACAAGGCATTAATATATTCAACCAAGAGTGCGGAAATACATGAAAGCTAGAATAAAGTCGATTATTATTTTACATTCATCCAAGTCCAAGTTCCTAAGTTCAACAGGAAAGATAATGATAAGAAAACTAATCTAGCTAAACCAGTTGTTCTCTCGCTCCAAGCCAATACTCACCAACCGTCGAGGCCGAGCTATCCTTGGGGGGAATCACAACACAATACCACTTCTAGATCCTGAAAAATAAGTAGGTTGGGTGAGCTTAAAACTTAGTGAGATGTTATCACATATTCATCAACACAGTTAAGTAATGCAATTAACAAAACATCATGTTAAGCATGGTTTCAATGTAAAATAGTACTCGGTGAACATAATGGCATATAATCAAGATACTTATATCATATCTACAACTATGTTTTACTTTTCAAAAACTAGTCACATTACATAGACGCGTACGCTTTAGCCAAGTGAGAGTTGCATCATCACCTCTACTTGTGTATCCATGATACTTCCTGTATCTGGTGTGGTTCGAAAACGTTGTCTTCCTATCACCTGAAGTATCAAGTCTATATCATATGACTATTGTCGGATAGATCCTTCCTATGGTTGGCTATTTATTAGGAGCCTCCCAAAAGTCCAACTTTGTGTGAGCGCACCCACACTTAGACTACGGTAATCCATCCCATTAACCAACCACATGAAACACTATCCAAGAAAAAGCACATGCTAAAACATATATAACAACCTACATATCCATGGCATGACATTTTCAAAGCATATTGATATATATAATAGGAAACAATTTCATTATCATGATTCATGATGCCAAAATAACATTTCCTATGATGATACATATATGACGGGAGAACGGTGTTCTACTCACAGTGATATCAAATCAACGCCTGCGCCGATCCTAGATGCCCTCAATCACTTTGCCGATTTCTCACTTCCTAACACACATAGAATACTACTTTTAGATCAATTTAATCATTTCTAACTCATTCTAATAATAATTCATATCCCAATATCCATTTTCATCATTTCAAGGGTTTCGCACTTAAAGCCCTTACTAATCCAAATCTACCCTTAATGATGGGGTTTCCACATCGATTTGCAACATATCAAGGGTTTTGTATTCAACCTTCGTTTATGGTTTCTCATGATCTATGTGTTTCTAGAACAACACAAGATCAACCATGGGTTCCTAATCTTTATTCATTCATTACATCTCAAGGGTTTTGCTTCCATAACCCTTGAACAATACAAATTTGGGTGTGTCAAACTTCAACCACCCATTTAATCTTGGTTCAAAGGTCCATCTACCATTACTTTAACTAAAACAAGCAAATCTCCAAAGTGATGAACCAAGGTGGACAAATCTCATATAAATCGAGGCATAACTTTAACAATCTCATGAATATCGAATAATCTAATCCTAACTTCAATAAATTTGATTTTGGAAGGAATTTAACAGTAGAAAGTTAGGATTTATACGTAGAATGCTCGGATTGATGCTTGTGAGCCTCAATCCCCCCTTGGAGCACACCCTTGAACCCCTTTGGACAACCTCCAAACACCCTCAACTCTCTATCCTGGTGTTCTCTTATTTAGGCAAAAGTTGGAAAGGGTCAAAATGTGAAAAATCACACCTATTTATAGATCGAGGACCATGGACGCGTTCCAAGGGTCAAAAAATCAAGTTTTGGGGTCTCGGCCCTGTTGGAATGCATTCCAGCAAAGATGGAATGCGTTCTAGGAACAAGTTCCATCAATTGGAACGCGTTCCAGGAACGCACTCCAGTCCAGCTGCTGGAATGCATTCCTTTCGAGGTTTTTCGTTGGTTTTCATGAGTTTGTAAATCTTAACATACTAGAGATGTATGTATACATACACAATTTGTAGAATTTATGAGAATCTTATAATTCATTATTCATCAACTAAAATCACTATTTGATTTGATTCAACAGGCTTCAAAATGATTCGATATCACTACAAGATTTAACAACTATGGTTTTTTTCCCATGCAAAGCCTTCTTTTTTTTTTTTCCTAGTCTAGAACTCTACATACCAAACTAATTAGGCGAACTTCCCAAACATCTTAGTCTCAAGAGCTTGTATACTTATTTTTTTCAACTACTTGGGGTTGGCTGAATGAATTTACTTTTTTAATTTATTAATCTTTTTTTTTTGCTATGGATCGAATCCCTAGCTCTTTGAGTAGTTAATGATGCTGTTTTTCATAAAGGATCTGACAATTTTTTAATAGGAGCAAGTTGCAAGCGTTGTTTTCTAAAAGAAAAATGAAAAAGACTTGAAAGAAAGGAGCACTTGTAGGGTGCCCTACATGTAGAAAGGAATGCCTTGACTTTGAAAATATAGTGCGCTTTTAAAATCTACCAATTCCCTTCTGAATTCTCCTATTCTGGTCAGGCAACTCTCCTGGTGCTTACCAAAAGATCCAAAGACGGATTAAAACTGTACACTTGTTAGATTTACTTGGGGCTTGCTTAATTGGAAGCCTAAGCTAAGGCTTGAAATTTCTTTCTTTTCCTGATAAACATGTGTTGGGAATACTTTGATTGTTAATGTATCGAAGCACAGAAGCTATTTTCCATCTTCAAAATTCATTTAAGAAGTATGTGTGAGATGTAGTCTTCTGATCGTAAGCCATAGAAAGTTTTGTCTGAGATATTTAGTAATAATTGCAGGATTTCACTATGAGCAGGAAAATTACACTCGCTATTCAGACACTTGGGGTTGTATTTGGTGATGTTGGAACAAGCCCTTTATATACTTTTAGTGTGATGTTCAGCAAGTCTCCTATTCGTGGGCAAGAAGACATTCTTGGAGCATTGTCACTGGTTTTATATACCTTGATCTTGATACCACTGATCAAGTATGTGTTTGTTGTTCTCTGGGCCAATGATTATGGTGAAGGTATGATAAAGTGTCTAGACAATTCCTAATGTATCTCGTTCTTTGATTACTTTGTGGCCATCTGGATAGTGTTAATGGGTGAAATCTGTCGTGGTTGTCTAGATTTCTGACATACCTTACCTCTCACAGGCGGCACATTTGCCTTATATTCATTGATCTGTAGGCACGCAAAGGTTAGCCTTCTCCCAAACCAGCTCCCGTCTGATGCCCGCATATCTAGTTTTAGGCTCAAGGTGCCATCCCCAGAACTTGAGAGGTCACTGAAAATCAAGGAGTGCCTTGAGAATTCACTGACATTAAAAAAGCTGCTTCTGATTTTAGTTCTTGCTGGTACTTCAATGGTGATAGCCGATGGAGTTGTTACCCCAGCAATGTCAGGTTTTGATCTCTTTCCCTTTGTACTCTCTGTCATTTCATGGGGTCATAACTATGAAATAATTAGACTATTAACTATAGCTATTTGGAATTGCTACCAATATTTAGACATTTTCCTATTATCTTTATTTTTTTAATGCAGTCTTGTCAGCTGTGAGTGGTTTAAAGGTTGGAATAGCTGGAGTTAAGCAAGGTGATGGCATTTCTTGTTGATTGTTTAACAATATATAATGATTATACTATTTTTATTGATTGCATTACTTTTCCTTTCTTTCATAATTCTTGAGAGTTCATATGATTATTTAATGTATCTTTTGTGCATCCCGTGCTTTTACCATTATAAAGTGAGTTTAACTGTTGGTATATAGTTTTTACTATATATAGATAATGTTGTATTTTCATTATTTTTCTGGTCAATATATAATGATTATACTATATTTATTGATTGCATTACTTTTCCTTTTTTTCATAATTCTTGAGAGTTCATATGATTATTTAATGCATCTTTTGTGCATCCTGTGCTTTTACCATTATAAAGTGAGTTTAACTGTTGGTATATAGTTTTTACTTCAAATAGACAATGGTGTATTTTCATTATTTTTCTGGTCAATGTAGACCTATAGGGTAAAGTTCTCTGACACAATAGTTATGCCTGACCCCAGGTAGAAGTAGAGGGAGATGAAATTCTAGCATACGTATTCATTAGTGTGCCAAATCTCTTAGAAATTCCGATACCAATTTGTTGGTGCAAGCCCCACAAGCCAAACACTTGATTAAACCGGTGGAAAACAAATTGAACATAGAGCACCCCCATATTTATATGATCTGACTATGTGGCAATGTCTGCAGAGCATTATTCATCTCTATGAGAATGAAAGGGTGAACGGCGATGTAAAGACAAACAACTCAACTCACCTGGGCCTTCTCCCAGCTACATGAGTCTGTTTCATCCGATTCATTGATCAAGGGCTAAGTCGACAGCAGAAATGACGAACAATCAAGTATAATAAACCTTGAAGTTTAAATTCCAAACTTGAAACCAGTCTTAATGCCCATAACCTTGGAAGGACTACAGCCCTTGGCCTTCCTATCTAAAAACCTTGGAAGAAACTCTAGTTATCTGTGCTAAGTAGTGACTTCTAAACCAAGTATTGATCTTATTTACATAATATATAGTTCGTACAAAACAAGGACTTCATGTCTTCATCAGAACTAGATAGGCCATTGCAACTGTTAGATCAAAAGTCTGGATGGCTGCGATTAAAGATGCATTCTCACAAAAATTGATGACGTCTTTTCTTTTAGCTCAAAATTTATGCAATGTCCCATCCTTCTTCTTCTTCTTCTTTTTTTTTTTTTTTTTTTTGAGAAGAAACAATAAGTATTGTATTAATATGATAAAAAACTTGTGTGTCATCCTATATTTATCATTATGAGTTTGTTTAGGGTTAGATTATATTTGCCCATTTATTAAAGCTTGCGTGCTGAATAATACCATTTGCCTGATTTTTGTGGGATTCTTTGACAGTTGAACTAATTTAATTGTCTTACCTAAGAAGCTGGTGGTTTCAAGTATATAGATATGTTGTTCAAGTAGTTCGATCTTCTCAAGAAACTGTGTTGTGATTCCAGTTATGTTCCATTCACTGCGTTGTATCTACGTTATGTAATCCATATGGAGGAAGCCACTATGAAAAGTTATTTCAACCTATGAATTCCATGGACTTGTTGCTTTATCATTTTTCTCCCTTTTTCTTTTCTTGTAGTTGTGGTCATCAATAAGGAACCTAAACCTGCCTCCCCTACCCAATTTCTGTAGTCACATATTCCTTATCATATATTTTGTTATATATGCCTTATCATATTCGTTATTCTAATTTTGACCTTCAAGTTTTTGCAGATGAAGTGGTGATGATTTCAGTTGCTTTTCTAGTAATTTTGTTCAGCTTACAGAAATTCGGGACAAGCAAAGTGGGACTTGCTGTTGGTCCTTTGTTACTTGTATGGTTTTGTTCACTTGCTGGCATAGGGATATACAACCTCATAAAATATGACAGTAATGTTTTTAGAGCGTTTAATCCTGTTCACATATATTACTTCTTCAAGAGGAACTCAACTCAGGCTTGGCTGTCCCTTGGTGGTTGTCTTCTGTCTGCAACAGGTAAGTTTGCCTATGGGAGTTCTGGTATTCAGCAATCAAATACTATGCGTCTAATACTGTTCTGAACAGCTAATATAACAGTTGAATTGTCATGTATAGCATCCGTACCAACCAAGTCCTCAAGTTTTCGTTTCTTCTAGGGTCCTAATTATTTCTGATCATTTAGACAGGTTTCATCTGCATATTCTTCTCCATGCCTTCAGTTTTCTTGAGTGTGGTGGATTAGAATCCCCTATCTTTTGGAATTTCATTATCACGTAGTACTGTTTATCCTCATTTAGTCAGCTTTGCAACATCCTGACCATCGAATGAGTGATTGAATGTAAAAGAATGTTTTGTATCTACTTTGATTTTTGAGAAAGAGAAAAGGAGAAGTATATGACAATAATAAAGCCTTATCACAGTAGAAAGGTATTCTTGCCTGAACTGAGCTACAACAAAAACTTGAAGTGAGAATTTCTGTGTCTCATATGGTTAAAGAATTATATTATTACTATTTGTTTAGTATCTAAGTATGTTCTGCTGTTGCTTGATAGAGTACTATGCTGTCTTGCTTTAAATGATAAAAAACAATTGAATTTAGGTTCAGAGGCGATGTTTGCTGATCTTTGCTACTTTTCCGTGAGATCAATTCAGGTAAAGCAGCACCCAGTAATTACTTGGTGTCTCTTTATTCCTTAAGATGGATATTTGCTGTTTTGATCAGCAATTTTTCTGACCCCCCATGATCTTTGTATTGCAGCTCACATTTGTGTTTCTGGTTCTGCCTTGCCTTCTTTTGGGGTACCTTGGTCAAGCTGCATACCTAATGCAAAATCCAGACAATTACGCTCAAGTTTTCTTTTCTTCAATTCCAAGTAAGCCTTTTTTACCTGTTGCCATTTCTTGGTTGATTTCTGATGAGTTCAAATGGAGGTCCCCTTGCTACCGGTGAACTGCAAAATGCAAAGACTCTCCAAAATATTGTGCTGATGGCAGTTAGGACTCTCCTAGTACCGTGCAGTAAGGTTTTCTAGGTGCTTTAAGTAGACTAGCAGATGAAAAATCATTTGTTCCATGTGTTATATCACAAGTGAGAAGAGGGTAAGAATTGGATAAATAATCTTCTTCTTTTGTTGTTTTCAAACTAACATAGTTATTACCTGATTTACAGTGAAATTTATATAATAAATTGTAACACATGTACCCTTTTACTTTTCATACTTGACACTCTAATCAATGTTGATAAAAGCTTAAAACAAAAGGTGGTTTGGTGTATTTTAGCAAAATAAAAGTCATTTTCTTCACATTTAGAATATATTAAAATGCAATGTTACTCTGTGTACTAATATAGAGATGGATGATTGTATAAGATAATAGAGGAGAACAAAGGGAGGACAATCTGGAAATTGTCTATTATTGCGCATTCAGTGTGTCGTGTTTATACCTCTTCGCCCTTGCAAATGTGAAGGCCTTACCCAAAACCTACCTAGTCATTCTCATCTGAAATCCATGGTCCATCTTTCTTCAAACCGTAGCATATGTTTTCAAGACCTCTGTTCCCCTTAGCAGAAACAGTTAGAATCGATAAAATACTGATAATACAGCATTTGTTGTCTGCAGGTGGTGTTTTCTGGCCTGTATTCTTCATAGCTAATATTGCGGCACTGATTGCCAGTCGAACGATGACTACAGCTACATTTTCATGCATAAAACAATCAACAGCACTTGGTTGTTTTCCTCGGCTTAAAATCATTCACACGTCTAGAAAATTCATGGGCCAGATATATATTCCAGTCATAAACTGGTTTCTGTTGGCATCTTGTCTGGTGTTAGTCTGCACCATTGCCAGCAGAAATGAGATTGGAAATGCATATGGTAACTCATACCTGTATTTTTTATTTATGCTTTTACTTTGAATTTCTTAGACTCGGATTTTACCATTTTATTCTTTGTTTAACTTAGGATATTGTAATTGGTCCGAATGTTAAACTTTTCTTGACTCGTAAACTAGGTGAAAAAATAAAGGAAAATGCTAATCTTACAGAAAATGCAACTACAAGTGCAACTAAACATTCATGTTCACTGGATATATGCATTTAATACATCTCAATGTGTGTGTGAATGATCCAATGAATGTGAAGGTATAGTTGCACATGTAGTTGCACTTTTTTCATAGTTAGATTAGCATTCCCCCAAAATAAATCTCCTATATGCAGTTTTTCTAACTAGATGGGTTCAGCCTATGAATCTGCGTTCTCCACTTTGCCTTATAAAGGTTAAGTATTTTGTTATTTTACAAGTGATTTTATCTTTCGTAACTATTTCTACATGTTCTTCTATGTCATCTATTGGCCTCCATTGTATATGATCAAACCCGTTTAATTAGTTCTCTCTTATATCTCCAATTGAAGTCACTCTTGTCAACTCTAATTTGATTTTTAGTTGTTTACCATATATCTATCTTAACATTTGCATTTGTGTTACACTTAATTTATTTATGTATTATTCCTCTACCGCCTAAGTTTATGTTCCACAAAACATTGTGGGCATGACTGGAGCATGGAGTCTATCAAGAAACCTATTTCAATCAACATGTTTCAAAGCATCTTCATAGTACACATATACCAATTTTCAAGGCGCATGGTATCTTCTCTACTCCATGTGGTGTGCTTTTAGACTTCTTGTCTCACACCTATGCCAAGTTCATGGATACTTACCATGGTTTTACCACCGGGTTTTCTGGGACTATGAAGTGTTTCCAATAATGTAGTATTCTATTTTGTTTTGTAATTGGTCTGTCAGTGCCTTAAATATAAAGTTTTCAGGTTTGTTTGTCCTTGTCAGGCTGGATGCTATAATGAATAATATGATTTATTTTATACCTATTTGCTACCCAAAACTCCTGTGTCCCACACAGTAGAATCATTCATGTATTTAGGCTAAAATGCTAAAAAACTCAATACCCAAAACTTAATAGCCATTTGCTACCCAAAACTCCTGAGGAATCAAATCATTCATGTTTTTGACTGCGCTTTATTCCTTGGATCTTGTTTTCTCAATTAATGTCTCAGCTGTTATCTCTTCTATAAATGTAGTGGAGGGGAACATAAGTCCTAAAACAAACTTTTATAGCCATTTGCTACCCAAACACTCATTTGTCCTACACTGTAGAGTCATTCATGTTGCAATTTCTTGGGACCCAATTTTAGTTTTTAATCAATGATGTCTACTCAAATCAACTGGTTAAAATTTATCAATTAGTCTTCTATTATGTATTTGGGCTAAAATGCTGAAAAATTTAATGATTTGCATCTTACCGGTTACCTTGTAGAGCGGAGGAAACAGATTCATGTTCCGATTTCAAGTAGTTCGGAAAAGACTTTGTTGAGCTGAGGTCCACCGAGAAGTGTATAAAATAAGCATCTGTGAGTTGTGGTAAAAACATTGTTATGTGCTTAGCAAATGAAACCTAGAGTCACTTAGCTACCATGTTTTACTCATCATGAAAAGGTTCAAGCCTTCAAGGGTTAAAAAGAGAGAGATGGGTGAATTACGAAAATTATTATGGAGTTGACATTGAAAGTGCCGCTGGAAAAGTAATTGTGCAGATAGCCTTTGCTGACTTACAAGACGGTTTTTCTAAAGGCATTCTCCAAAATTCTTGGTATTATGTCCTTTATTTTGGGAGCTAACCCACAATATTACCTAGCTTAGAGATTATATGTGTATATTTCCACAACCTCTTTTTTTTAAACCAATGGTGTGTGAGGGATGAGAACTATTTCTCTGTTGCTTGTCTTAAAGCTGGTAACAATTGATGGTATTTGATAAATTAAGATTGTGATGGTTTTTCTTTCGGCATAAGCAAATCATTATTAAAAGCCTGTCCTGACTTCTTTTTTCTGATGTAAAATCCATTTTACAGGCATTGCAGAGCTTGGAGTGATGATGATGACGACAATACTAGTAACTATTGTCATGCTTCTTATATGGCAGATAAACATCATTGTTGTGCTCAGTTTCCTTATATTTTTCTTGGGGTTGGAATTGATATTCTTTTCCTCAGTTTTATGGAGTGTGGGAGATGGAAGTTGGGTGATACTGGTTTTTGCTGTAGTTCTGTTTTTGATAATGTATATCTGGAATTATGGGAGCAATCTAAAGTATGAAACTGAAGTTACACAGAAGCTATCAATGGACTTGATGAGGAAGTTGGGCTGCAATCTTGGAACAGTCAGAGCTCCTGGCATTGGCTTGCTTTATAATGAACTGGTTAAGGGAGTACCAGCAATTTTTGGCCATTTTCTGACAACTCTTCCAGCAATTCACTCCATGATAATTTTTGTATGCATAAAGTATGTTCCAGTTCCTGTGGTTCCTCAGAGTGAGAGGTTTCTTTTTCGACGTGTCTGTCCGAAGGGCTATCACATATTCCGCTGCATTGCGAGGTAACACTTTAATCAAATATGCTTGTTAAACTGTCTTCGTATTTACTTTCATTTGTTGATTTATCTTATTAGAACCTACAAAAGTAAAAGTACGGGATAGTGTTAGTTTATGCTAAAGAAAAACTATATTGGACCGTATGGTCCTTATCTGCACTTTTTCAACTCTATTTATTTGCATACTCTGGGCTGCTGGCTCATGGTCAATCTCCAATTGGTGAGTTACCTCTTGAAGCAGCATGTCCTAAGAGAATGACTCACATAATTCTGCTGGTTTTGAAGGGAAGTTTTCCCTTGCATTTTAGATGCGGCACACCAATTGAACAGTAAGAATCAATTGTTTGCTGGGAGTTGGGAGGGTGTAGTTTTCATTTTAGTTCAAGTATGAATATGTTCCACCTTGCTGGTATGAATATGTTTCTATGCAACATGCTATTATTATCAATAGGTATGGCTACAAAGATGTTCGCAAGGAGAATCACCAAACTTTTGAACAATTATTAATTGAGAGCCTTGAGAAGTTTATCCGTCGAGAAGCCCAAGAAAGATCTTTGGAGAGTGATGGGGATGAGGATACTGATTCAGAAGAGGAGACCTCGGGTTCTAGGGTTCTTATTGCTCCCAATGGAAGTGTTTACTCGCTTGGAATTCCACTCTTGGATGATTACGACCGCAGAGACGAGCCCATCTCAGATGAAGCAAGCACTTCATCGGGGGTGAGATCGCTTACCCCACAAGCAGATCAGGCAACATCTGATACAGAGCAAAGTCTTGAAAGGGAACTTTCATTCATAAGAAAGGCTAAAGAATCTGGGGTGGTTTATCTTCTTGGACATGGGGACATCAGAGCTAGAAAAGACTCTTGGTTTATCAAGAAATTGGTCATAAATTACTTCTATGCTTTTCTGAGGAAGAACTGCAGGAGAGGAATTGCAAATTTAAGCGTGCCCCACACAAATCTGATGCAGGTGGGAATGACTTACATGGTTTGAGGTTCATTTTCATGGTTATAGACAGGTATTCATCGCTCTTTATCCACTGAAACAGTTGGATTCAGGAAAGTCCATTGAATCACAGCCAATGTCTTTAACTAGGGTAAAGCTGACATATATATTGTTTGCTAAAATGGTCCTGTGGGTAATATCCACGAATTTTTGGAGTTGGGACAGATGTCCTATGGTGCTTTTGAACAGATTATTTTGCTCTCTGCAACAGGCCAAATGTGAAAAGTTAGAAGATGGGGATCTTTTTATAGTTTTGCTGCCCATCTTTTTGTGAATTCCGCTGTGATCAAGAAGAAAGCACTGATGTAGTTGTGGAGGTCATGGTGAAGTGATGAATGTATTTCTGCTGCATCAAATTCATATTTGCCACTGATTATGTATCATTGATTTGCTTCCTCTTCACTCAACTAGCAATGGCACAACATGGCCAACCTCAGTTGCTTCCCTTGCTTGCAATCTTATGTTATTCACCTGTTCACTGCATCTATATAAAAACTTAACCGTAGCTTGTTATTATCCGTTTTTTTTTTTTTTTTCTATTTCCTTATATTTTGTATCTGAAAGTATTTTTTGATGAAATTCAATCATTATTTGTAAAAGTAATGCATCCAATTCACTTTGATTGAGCGTTAAGGTTGGATGTATTGGGTTTTTCCATTCATGATTTCTTTGGAGATGGAAAAATGGGGGGTTTAGCATTCATATTTGATTACTTCAACTTTTTTGTCATTTCTTCAATTCGTCTTTTTATATTTTAGGTGCCATTGCAGGAGAGATTTTTGTGAGCTGAAAGAACAAGAAATTAAATAGTAAAGAGCCTACAGAACAGTGGTAAGTCGATAATAATCCCACATGTTTCTCATACTAAAAGGTAGTCTGGTCTTTTAGATAATGGGTAATTTCACTGAACTGTCAAAAATACAATTAAGATTTTACAACTATCCTCATGATATAAGGCAATCAGCAGGTGCTTGGCACTGAGGATTTGGAAACATTTGGGTGATGGCTTAGCTGCTGCTGAGAAATAAGCCTGCCAAATATAGAGAGATTGTTATCATACCCAAATTTTTAGTTGTGCTCTATGTCTTACGTAAGATGAAAAAAACATAATATGATTAGTGCAGCTCGTGGAGGAATGAGGCAAAGATGAAGTGGCTTACCATAACATAGGTATACAGATAAATGGTCTAACAAGAAGTCTCTATCCTCGTCAACAGGCATCTCCTCCAATTGCTCCTTGACCTGCCAATTACCACCACCAAGCTTTGGACATGAGAAGATATTTTTACACACCTATTTGGTGCAAAGACTGCAGTAAATAAGACAAATAAAAGTATAGTAGTTTGGCAAATCACCTACCTCGGAGGTTGGACTTAAATCCACAATTAGTCAAATGCTTTGCAAGGGTATCTCCCAATTGTTGTCGCCAGTTATCTGCAGCCATGGCTTCTGGCACTAGCCAAATGGTTGCAGTTTTCATAGCAAGGTCTGCAGTAGCTTTAGATACCTGCGGCTAATCAGATGTATAAAAAAAATTAACTTTCATGGCTCACTTGACATTTTTTAAAAATGAGAGAAGTTTCTAATGGACATGTATTAAAATAATTAGGAACTAACTAGAAAATGAAGTTGAAAGTAAATAATGCTAGACAAAAATAAGTTTAATAATAATGTGAATTAACGATGAATGTTTGAAAAATTGATAAAAATAAAATTAAAAATAAACACATTCACGAGATTGTAAGAATAGTGCCAAATTCCCAGTTAACAACATATGAAGGAGAACATCAATTAAATAGTTTGTTTGAAAAAATATAATGAAGATCATTAGATGCTTCAATTATGAATAGTGACATTTTAACTAGCAATAATAACAAGAAGAAGAAAAGTTAAAATAATATGGGCACAAATAATTAAAAAAGATATCAGTATAACACCACTAGTGATATAACAAAGGTTTGGCCCTAAAACATGTGGATTCATGTATTTGATCTTATGTAGTTGGGAAAAGGGGTTACACAATTTAGGTACAAACTTACAATATGTAAAAAAATCATGACCCAATTCTTCATACAGATTTTCATCTACTTCAAGGTTAAGTGTGTAACAAACCACGCTTCAACTTATACTAATTGCTACTTTAAGTGACCTACTCTTATGAACATGCACTTACGCACGAGAGCCATCTAAACACCCTACCTGTGGCCAACCTGAAACTTTCCACATGGAAGTCTATCAACCCAAATAGCTCACTCTTTCACATTGCCCTCAAGGTTCTTCCCTTTCTAAAGTGGGACTATCACATTCCATCTAAGGGCCTAACATCCTTGTTGGTACACCAACTAGTCCTATAACAAAATGCCTTTCAACTATGACAATATTGTCTATTTTAAGCAACTCAACCTCATGGATTTGCCTTCTCACACAGGAGACTTAAATGAATACTCCATGTTTCCACTAAAAGCGAGCTTGAGGCAAACCCCATGCCTATCATGTGAAAGCTTGTCAGCCCACACAAACTACCTTCTCATGTCACCCTAATGTTTCCTCTAAAGTCAATGTTTACAAGTTGAAGCCAAATCCTTATTTATCAACTAACCCGCAAACTCTCCCTTTTCATTGTGAGATTATCACAATCCACCCCCTAAAAGATCAATGTCCTTTGCTGGCATAGCAGGCAAAACTTTGATACCAGTTATAATAGATAGAGAGCATCCTTCAACTAGGACAAATTGTCCACTTTGGTTAATCCACCCTCACAGATTTTTTTGGCACGTGCCACACTAGGCCTATCTGAACACCTCACTTGAGGCCGACCCGGCACCTGACACGCCCCCAAGAAACGGAGAAGGCACTAACCTTAAGGCAACAAAATTAGAGAAAGATTCATTTTCTTTTTCGCCTCATTAGAACAAACCAGTCATCTCCTTTTTTCTATTTACCTTCTTCTCTTTTGCTCTTTTTTATGAAAAAGCTTACTATAAAAATGGCGTCCCCTAGTATTAATCGATTCATCACTTACCATAACATTTTAAGATCAACTGGAAAAGCTAATTTGATCAAATAGCAATGAGAAACGAACTATCAAAACTACTTACTTGACTCTCCAGTATTCTTTTCACACTCGACGTACATCCATCGCACATCATACCCTGCAAAACCAATACTAAAATCAAGAACGGCAAAAGAAAACTTGATAAAGAAGCAAAATCAAATGCAAGTTGTCAGCTCAGAAATGTTGCTTGGCATCGACATGACATTCAACCAAATTTTGATGTTTCAAATAATCCCTAAGTTAAAAAAAAAAAAAAAAAAAAAACCGAAGATCAGCTTACATCGACATCGAGCGTTATAACTTCATTCGATGCACCACAGCTGTCATCTCCGCCGGAAGCACAACAAGCAGCAAAACTACGGCTGAAACGAGATTCCGATGAAACTACGGCGCGCGAATCGCAATGCGAAGTAGACGAAGAAGAGGCCGAGATGAGTTTACGAGAGGTGCGAAAATCTCCATTGCTGATGAGACTTGATCTGCATGGTTTGAATCTATTGTGGACGATGTGATGATTTGCAGAAAAATTTGAAAGATTGAGATTGTGAAAAGAGAGAGTTGCTGTTAGGGTTTTGGATGTGTTCAAGAGAAACGCAGTTGATAACGAAGACTCCATTGGAATTGGAAGTCGAGAATAATACAAATTGCTTCAACGAACAGAATGAAATCAGTTGTCATTCCCAATTTTACCCTTTCTTTTCATTTGGGTTGGTTGAGGACTTAGGGGTTGGGGATTCATGGTTTAGGTCGGTCCGGGTTTTACTCAAAGACCCGCCATAGGTGTTACAATCCGTGGGTTACAAAAATTTTAAACCAACCTAACTCAAGAGACTAGGACTCAACCCAACTCAATTCAATAATTTGGACTTGATTTGAGTTGGGTTAATTGGGTTGGTTTACTTAATTAATGTATTGATTATAAATTCTCATTTTTTTAACTATTTTTTAAGTTAAATATGAATGTCTATAAAATTTTTAAGTCAAATGTGGATATAAATACAAGTTTAAATAATATTTTCATTCATGTTATTTTTACATATGAGATTTTATGTGATTCAATAATAATAGGTGACTTTAATGAAAATACTAATTAAAAAAATATGTAATATTCTTGATGAGTTTGGGTTGATTCGAATTAATTTACAAAATCTTGACCCAACCTAAACTTGATCGGGTTGCTAATTCATAACCCAACCCAACCTTATTTTATATAAAAACCCAACTCAACCTAACCAATAAGGTTCGGGTCGGTCGTGTTAACTGGGTTGGTCGATAAGACGAACACCCTCCCTATTTGAGACTACGAAGTTCTGGTTGTTATATTCTTCTTTAACTACTATCTTTGCTACACGAAAATCATCAAAACTAATGCCACGTCATCAATCAATTTCATGAAGTTACAAATAATTAAGTTACTTCCCACAAAATGATTTATCCAATAAGTACTACAATATCTATTCCTCTCGAGAATCCAAGGGCGTAGTCAAAAATTTTATTTATGGTGGGTTAAAAATAAAATTAGACAAATCTCGATGGTACAAGAAAAATTTATGAATTAAGATATGTAAATCACTAATATTCAAAGGATAAACATGTATAGTTAGACATGTAGTTGCAACTTTTACAGTTAGACTATCGTTTCTCTTTTAATAAAAAAAATATTAATCATACTGCAAAACTTTGTAACTACATATCTAACTATACACGTGTATCCATTGAATCATTTATTGCACACTTTAAGATATGTTAATCACTAATATTTAAAGGATATGCATGTGTAGTTATTTTGAATCTAGCTAAGCATTATTATAAAAAAAAGGATCCAGCTTGTCACGACACCCCTGACGTAGGCTGAAATCATGACCGGCACAGTGTACTATATACTGTACATACCCATATACAGTATATAATACACTGTCAGCCTTCACGTAGTCTCACAATCCTCCCAACATTTACAAAATTATTTTTTCCTAATATACCACAAATCAAATCTAATATAGATCTCTATAATCATTCAAATCATTCACACATCACATTTTCATTTCATCATCCAATATATTAAGCTATATATATGCCTACACATCCCATCTAGATGATATTACATATATATATAATGTGTGATAAGTATACATATCAAACTAACAATATAAGTTATTTTCTCCAAGCGTACATACACATACCAGACGAAGGCTCACGTGATTATCACTCACGGAGTTTCCTTTTCCCTTCGACTCAATACCTGAAATATTTGAGGAAATGTAGTGAGCAAACAACAGCTCAGTGAATATAGTTCTTGAGATGACAATTATAAACATTTAGAGAAATGTGACATTTAAAATCATTTCAAACACTTATTCAACACATGCAACATTCAACGAATATATTATACATGTCAACAACATAAATTTCATGAGTTTTCCATAACACAATGCACAATCTCCCTCATCTGCAAGGCAAGAGAGCGAGTCTAACCCTTGTATGGCCGTTACAAGGTAGCCACAGCCTCTCATTACCCAATTCACTGTCATTTCAAGGATCGCAACCCTTGTTAGGACAGACCTACTGACAATGAGGACTCGCAAAACCTCATCCGGGTCTAATTCCTAACGAAATGACATCATTACAAACTCTAATTTCTAAAATCAGTTTGCATGATCCATAAAACTCAATGCATTATATATAACTATCACATGCATACAGTCAAACATTTTATATGCGTACAATGTCATACAAGAACCAAATCAAGAAAACTATACTCACAGTACAACACGTTCAACTTAAACCCAATCATCGTCGCTTTCGAGTCCAGCTCCAAGTTAAATCCAACTAATTTAACCTGTCACAATCACTTCATAATTCAATTTCATGTATTCATATCTATTTACATCTTTAATTTCTCAACTCACTTCAAATCACGAATAATAAATCCATTTAGAACTCATAAGCAGTTGAAGAAACTACTATATCGTTTCTGTGATCAATCTAAATATTTCCATAAGAAAGAACAGTGAAAATAAATTTCCAAATCCTATTTTTACGATATCATATACTTAGTTACTAAAACTATCAAATCATATCAAAAAATCACAATCTTAGCATCGAAACGTCCGAAATTCAGTTATCTACGATTCTATGATTCAAATCACTGTTCACATTACTGTTCACTTCACTGTTTACTATTCACTTCACTGTCACTATTACATCACTGTTTATAGTACTATTTGTCACTATTCATTCAAAACATGTAAATTGTATTTAAATTGTCAAACGGTCTCCAAAACTCATGAAATAAAATCTAACCACATATTCGGGGTCCCTACCGTCTAAGGAGTATTTTTTTACCTTTCTAGTGAATTTTCATTCATATTGGGTCAAAATCCTAATTTCTGAAAACGCCGTAAAACGGCTCCCATAGCTAAAATTAGTCCGCTAGAATCGTTCCATCTAGCTTAGATAGTAATTTTACGAAGAAAGAGAGTGAAAATCACTTACCGCAGGTCCGAATTTCGCACGAATCCCGCGTTTCCCCTTTTTCTTCTTCTCCTTCTTCTCGGTCCTTCCTCTTTCTTCCTTCTGCAACTTCCTTCATTTTTTTTTTTCGTTTTTTTTATTACATACGAGTACTGTTCATGGTACTGTTCCGTGAACACCAACCCATAGGAGATGGCGTGCGGAATGCCAGGGCGGGACGCCCGGTATAGGCATCTCCAACCACACCTCAACCCACGTAAGGTGGTTGAGACCCTACAAGCCTTATCCCAACCAACTTCATAACTTAAAAGGTACCCGTACAATTCTACCATCTATAATAACAAATCAAGATAAAGATAAATCCACAATAAAAACCATCCATAAGACCATTCGGTCCATCTGAACCAAACATATGCAAAGTCTAAAGCCATGGGTACAAAAATCGTCACATGTCCACATGGTTTATCTACCAAAGACCCAACTCACCATATTACAAAAGTGGTAAGTATAATATTTACATAGTTCAAAATATGAATACTTCATAAATTAAAACAAAGTTCAAACAAAATTGCCTCCTAACTCATGTTGAGGCCTATACTCTAGCGCCGACAAGGTCCTCAAGAAATGACTACTCTCTTACCCTTATCATGAACAGAAAGACCTGTAAAAAGGGAAATGGGGATGAGTCAACGGTGCCCAGTGAATAGAATTCAGATATGTCATCAATACTCATCAATAAAATATTATGTATGTATGTCAATGTGTAGAATAATTAAAAGCATAATACATAATATCGAGCATTCAAATATGTAGTTTAATGTAAGTAAAAGCCTATCGTTTTGGATTTCACGTTCCACATGCATTGGAGTAATTAGTCTACGTTTAGTTCAACGTGCCGTTCCCATCCGTAATCATGTTCATTTGGGGTTACTAATACACGTCCATTTGACCGTGCTGTTCCCATCCCCAAATACTTCCTTTCTAAAACTCTCCTATGACAAGGTCAAGTCTTCCTATTAGTGAGCCAAACCAAAGTCATAAGGTTTTTTTCACATCATGCATTATTCAAATAATTAGAACACATTTATGCTTTCAACATATAAACATATAAGTAATATAATGACATAAGAGATTTAAACATAAATAAAATTTACTCACAACCAAGCCTCGCGAGAGTATTTATCTACACACGGTAACCTAAACCGAATCAACCAAATTAAGATCCTAAAATATCATCAATATCCATACACACATCAATTCTTATGCTCAACTACATAGGCATTATACATCAACTTAATCATACCCACATATAAACAATAGGTCTATACTTCATCAATTATAACATACATCTCAATTCACATGCCATAGGCCTCTAATGCCTAATTCCTACTCACAAATGAGTATTAAACCATAATCATCAATATTCAAACCCTAGGCATAATCATACTTAAATTGGGGATTTAAACCCACACATAAGCCTAACCCATGATATGGTCACCACTTATTAATTAATAGCACAAACAACTATAATTATGCCCAATTAGACATAAAATGCATCAATTCCATATTTCTAGGTCAAGAGCATTAAAAGCCCTAAAATATAAGAATTTTCATACTTAGGCCATATTGACAATTTACACAAGGTCTCTATATTCAACCATGATAATCACTGATTTAGCAACAAGGATTCATCAACAATGCTCATTTAGTCAACATAGTTGACATACAAGGCATATTCTAAACTCTAGGTCAATGAATCAAACAAGGGCCATTTGAACTAAACCATAAGATTTTATCATGAAAATTTCTAACTGAATACATGGATCAACTTCTATTATCCATAAGCCTCGCATAGTTGACATGTAAGCTATTTAGAAAGGTCTAAGGCCATGAACCAATGATAGGTTCCTTTACAAGTACCTCTACCAAATCCAAGTAAGAAATTAGAAAAAATAGTATCAATGGCTTTTATTTAACACTTGGGTCCATAGAAAACATACATGTAAGGCAACTCTAGGTCATGAACACATTCAAAATCGTGGTCCCTACCATTCCTTAGATCAAAACAAAGCTCATTTGCACAACATTAAAGAGATTTTAGGAAGAAGAAAGGAAATCACATTTACCTTGGGAAAGATTTGAGCAAGAACTCCAAGACCCTAGGTTTCCTTTTCTTTTTCTCCTCTCCACCTCTTTCCCTTCTTTTCTAAGTAAAAAACGTACAAAAGAACCAAAATTGAGTGTTAGTTGCTTAAATACTCGAATTTGGGCCCACACTTGAAAAATTGTCAAAAATTATGATTTTCAGCATGGAGCACGCTCCATCATGTCCTGGTGGTCATTTTCTGGGTTTTCAGGCATGAAGCGCTCTCCTTGGGCCATGGAGCGCCCTCTTTCATTCTTACAAATTTTTTTTTTTCTCTCGGCCACTTCATGGAGCGGACTCCTTCCTTGCCTAGAATTTTTATTCTTTATTTTGTCATCGCGCGCTCAATACACATTATAATTTTGTGTATAGCCAGACGATTTTTATGTAAAAATGCATTCCAGACTCATTTTTAATATCCTCAAGTCCATTTGACACACCCAACATAAAATTATCATAAAATTAACACATCAAACATCGAACAGACAACATACACATCAAGATAAATACATAAAGTTTGAGCAAAATACAAATAAATTATGCGCTAGATGAAATTATTTTTGGGGCGTTACAATAAAAGTTAGTTTGAATGTACAATTATTATTTTTGTCCTTCTTAACGCTTTGGACATAAATGGTAAAAAGATTTCCCACTCTATTACTCAACTATTTGAAAATTACACTCGTGGTATCCTCTAAGCTTTGGTATTAAAAAATAAAAAATAAAAAAATGTAAAGGTGTGGTGTGTTGAATCATAAAGCTGATCTAAAACTTTCGCTAACGAGGAGACCAAAAAGAGGTCTAACAACAGAAAAAAGACCACTGTGAGCATTTCACTTTACCACCAGCTAGCAATTATCAATTATGGATGTTTTGCTTTCATGATTGAAATCTTTTTACCAATAAAACAATAAAAAACCCTATCCCAATTATATATATATAAAAGAAAATATTAATTTCATTATAAAATAATATAATTATATTATAATTATATATTTATGTCTATTAAATAAATTATATTAATTAACATCAACATATATATATTTTAATTATAAAAATATTTTTGGATTTTGGGGCTGAAATGAAGGGAGATTTTTAGTGGAAGCAAGTGATGGGCAACTGTCTGCAATGGGTTTTCGCCACGTGTTAATGATTGTGATAAATTACTCCTATTACTAATATATATATATTTTTTGAAGTACATAAAAAGTCAAGGTGAATTGGCTTTCCTTTCATGGTCTCACCAACCCGTACCTTTCAGCCTTTGTGGCCGTCCTATTTCATAGAGTTGGGATCATGGACCAGCTATGTAGGTACCGGCCATGATCACACTGCACCTCTTCTTTATTTAATATATATTTTATTTATTATTTTTAGTGCATTATTATAGGAATATTTTCAAGTAGATAGTGTGATATTTTACTTTTATTCTTCCTTCTCTCTCAAAAAAAAAAAAAACTTTTATTCTTTCTTTTTCAACTTTTTTTTTTTTTGTCAAATTTGCCTTTTTCAAAAAAAAATGCGAAAAAGACTTGTATTTATTTGGTAGCCATTGGATTATATTTCAATGATGCATTGATGGGGATTTCAGATAATTCAATTGTTATTTGATTGTTTAATTTACGTTTAATTAAGTGTATATAGCAATACTCTTTATATTTTCTTAATTTTTTTAATTAAATCAAATAAAATCTTAATACAATCTTATTTCCTTCATTTATTTTATATGACAACTAACTACTTGATCAATTAACAATCAATTTAATATGAGAGAATCGTTGTCCTTAACAATGGCAATAAGTTGATATGTTGGTTTTAAGCAGCTTCTTGAAAATATAAAAAAAATATTTTTCATATACACTATAATTTTATTCAAAATAAGGTATTGTGTAAATAATTATGGTTTAAAAGTAATTTGTAACTGCTAAACTAAACGAGGCGTGAGTTTTTATCATTGTTATGATTATACTCTATTACTAAATTCGTTGATAACCATGCTAGTCTATTGTTGTCTTTCATGATTATGACATATTGGTATAAATTATCTATCAACAATTATTAGCAATACCAACAATCAGTTGGTTTGATGGTTCGAGGGCCAAATTTAAAG
This sequence comes from Paratinospora sagittata, assembly GCA_035771175.1. Lineage (NCBI taxonomy): Eukaryota > Viridiplantae > Streptophyta > Magnoliopsida > Ranunculales > Menispermaceae > Paratinospora > Paratinospora sagittata. Next base: position 3,442,529 of record JAYMFD010000012.1, on the reverse strand, counting down.
AAGGTTGAGGGAGTCAATTATGATTGAGAAGGACACATCTGACTTTGTAGAATCTCGAAGTTCAGTGAAATAATCTCATCTTAAAAAAAAGAGAGGACATCATCGAATGTCGAAATCCCAATAATAAAAATAAATAATAATCATTGACAACAAATTAATTTCTTTCCTGTCTCTATTATAATAGTGTTGAAGCTTATTTTGGCCTATCCTATACGTCATAAGGTACTATCCCTCTTACGTGCCTCTAAATTTAGTCGGCTCATATGTTTGATCGACTTCTAAATTAAGATATCGAGCTTGTGAGTGTCCACATAAAATGGGTGATAAGGACAACTCCTTAAGAGCTTTATTTTTTTCTTAAAAAATTATCTCTTAAGATGAAACTTGTTACATGTTTTAATTTAAAAGAATATATAATCAATTTCAGACTAATATCTTACATCCGTCAAAAGGTACTATTCCCTATTTATTTTGAGTATGCAAATTATATTATTTTATTTATTACAATCGTTTCATTAGTATCTTAAGCCGAAAATGCTGCGGAGAGGAATTAAACAACAACAAACAGACCCGTCTTTAAAAAGTTTATTAAAAATGAAAAAGCTCTGCCTTTACAATCTCGCCATGTGTCCCTTCCACTTTACGCACGTGGCAACGCCCATCTTTTAATTATCCTTTCCCCGTCCGTACGAACTAAGCACATTAACATAAAAACATACAATAACGTTATTAAACGCGTCACGAGATTCGTGTGCTCGTAGTGAAATTAGACTGGTGGGGTGAGATTTTTGCCCCTTTAACCCATTCGATTCCATAAAGTGGGTTAGCCAGATTGGCTCTTATTAAAATTAATTTAATTTTTTTAAAATTTAATAATTATTATTTAAATTTATATTAATAATAAAATATATTAAATTATTATATATTTAATTTATTAAATTTTATTTAAATTAAATTTTATTTAAATTAAATTTTTTGTTTTTATTTTTTTAAAAGAACTCAGTTAAATTAATTTTAAATTTAACTTATAAAATAAAAATAAATTTATATATATATATATATTAATTAAACTCGACCTAACTCAATCTGAAATGGTCGAATTTTTGATCGGTCGGTCGGGTTTCGTACAGCTTAGTCCTTCCCTCCGTCTCCAAGCAAACAACCCGATTCAGTAGAATTCTCCGTTTGGTACGAACCAACAAAACAAAAATTAAAAAATAATAAAATAGAGACAGTGAAAAAGCGAAAAAAGAAAAAAGAAGACAAAGCGATCGAGAGTCGGCGCTTTTGTCTCTCGCCGACCAATAATCACATTTTTCATCTCTCTCTTTCCTTCTTCTTCTTGTTCAACAACAACAACAGAGCCGTAGCCGTCAGCTCCGGCTCATCTCACCGGAGAACATTTCTCAAAATCTTCTTCTTCTTCTTCTTTTTGTTGTTGTTCATCTTCGATTTGATTTTTAATACACTTGTGGTTTTGTTGGATCTTCTCCGTGCTTTTTTTTTTTTTACAATCGGAGTGGAGCCATCGTCGTTGTTTTTTCGTTCTTCTTTTATTTTATTTTTTTAATTTTCTATTTTTTGGATTTTTTTTGGGGGTTGGGGTTTTAATACATTGTTGGGGGAATTGGGGTTGAAGAGATGAGAGGAGTGACGGAGCAGGTAGTGGTGGAGAAGAGCGAGGAAGGTGAAAAGGAGAAGAAGAAGAAGCGTCGATCTCATCGCCGCGGTTCTAAGCCCAATTCTGCTGTTTCAGGTGAGTACAAAATCCCAACTTGCTTCGATCTGTACTGTAATTTCTTCTTGTTGTTGTTGTTGCATTCGGGTTTATATAGGATATCTGAGGTTCTTTGCTTCTTACATATCTGGATCTCGCTGGAATTGTAAGTTTAGTCGGAATTAGCAAATTTTTTTTTTTGGTGTCAATTGATCGATTTGGTGTTCTTTGCTTTTTTTGGTTTGAGTGAAGAAATGAGAGAGTTTTTTTCCTTGATTTCTTCACTTTCTGTACGAGTTTCTTGAGCTGCTAGATAGTTTTCGTTGTGATATCTTGCTATCGGCTGTAGAAGCCTTGTGAATATAGCCAAGGTTTGAAATTTCCAACAAATGCACCAAACTTTATTGATGTAGATCTTTGAAACTTGAGTGTGTGTGATTGTTTGGTTTTGTACTTCGCTGTTCTTCAGTTGATGCAAGTGCTTTTTCATCTTAGCTGAAATCTGTAGTGTGTGTAATTAGTAACTATTATAATGTCTTTGTTTTGTTGCGATAAATTCTGGAACTGTTTCATTGATTCCACGGAGCATACCTTCATGTTATTGCTTTTGCAATTCTTAAAAGTTAGGAATACTTTATTGCACGAGGAAGGTCTTTTATAGGCATTTATAGGTGATAAATATTAATTCTGGTCTTGAAGATTAATAGGGTTTGCTTCGTTCACTACTCAGTCAATGTGTATATTGTTGTTGACATACCTGGAATACCTTAAGGAGAATTGTATGCTTGAAAATGTTAATTCCATTTTCATACATTTCTTTACCACTTTATCATCATAGAACTAAGGTTGAAGCCATTACCTCATGAAAATCATAAATTTAAGGATATAACACTTATGTCATCTTAACTTAGCTGCATTATGTTGTATAATTTGGATTTGAGTTGAGAAACTGAGTCTATTCGTTTAAGACCTTAGTATCAGGCCTTTTGCAGTTCATAGATTGCATAATCTGCTAAGGAGTCATGGCTACCTAGTATTGATTTTTCTGGGATGCTGATGAGAATGCCTGAGGCATGAAACTTTGGTTGAAACAATCACACTTCTATCCTGTTTTTTTAGTCGATTTTTGGTGGATGGCCTTATTTCTGGGTAGAAGTCTTAGAAACTGTTCCTTTTGTCTCTTGCATTTTTTTTCATCCCTCATCCCTGGAGCCCAAGGCATGCAAATAGCACAGTATATTCTGCTATATCTACATTTAATTCTCCTGGATTTTTTCCTTATCCATCTCTTCTTTGAGGTCTTTTAGGTATTTATGCATGAAAAAGTTTTTAAATTGATAATTGAAAGTGATTTATCTCCTTTTTGGGTTTCGGAGATAAGCAAGCGGTAAACTTTAAATGCTACACACTGACACAGTTAGTCATAGCCTCTATTGGCAACTTTGTTCTATTGCTAATTTTGCAGTGTGCCTCCACTTCATATTTTCCTGCTTAGTTGATCTGTTCCCCCATTGCACTTACTTATATTATTGTTATACCTGCTTGCTTACCATGGGATAATGCATTTAGATTTGTTGCATTATTTGAGGATATCGTATTTAAACACGTGGCAGTTTAAGAAGAATGCTGACCTGAAATTTAATGGTTTGACACAATATATATATATTGTTCCTACTGCACATCTGAATTGCTAACTAAGAATCTGATGTTATAAACTATGCCTTATCGTCATGAAAATATATGGCATTTTCTAATGTGGCACTGCCAATTATACTCTTAGGGACTGTTTGGTGCATGCGATTGGATGTGATTGGACTATTTTTAGTCCCAATCCCATGTTTGGTAGCCGATTAGGATGGGATAATTTTTATCCCATCAACTTTTTTATCCCATCAACTTTTTTATCCCATCATCTTCTTTCTCATTTCCTCCTTCTCCCTCATTCTTCCTTGTTTAAAAAATAAAAAAAATAAAAAAATAAAAAAATCATCAATGGTTTTGTGATTTTGCAAAATTAGGATCTTTTTTTTTTTGTAATTTATTTTTTTTTAATTACTTTTTTTTTATCCAATCCCAAACATACCACCAAACACAAGATTACTCTATTTTTAATCCTATCCAATCCAATCCTATCCTATCCCATAAATATAATCTCATCCTATCCCGCACACCAAACGCGCCCTTTAAAGTTTGAAAAATATTCTAACTCGATGAGTTGGTACCCATTGGCTATGAGTTAAAATCCTTTGTCTATTTTTCAACCAATTGCAATGGAATGGAGTCCTGTCTTGTTTGTTATTTTGTACAAATATGTAACTTACTAATGATTCTTGTTCTATATTGAGGTCTTCCATTCATCTCTCTCTCTTGATCTGTTTGTCAATTTTGTAGGCACATCTCCTTTAGTGAGTACTTGTTTGTTTTGTGGTATTGTCATTAGCATGTGATCTATTTAAACCAGTTGTTAGAGTGCTAATCCGGTAACTAAATAAGACTTATCTTGATAGAGTGGGGTAGAAAAGAGTGGTGCTTCATCTATTTTTCCACTTTGAGATAGTATAAAAAGGTCGCTGTGCTTGGTTCTGTGGAGAGAGAGAGAGGGGAGATTTCTAAACTGGACGTAATTGGAACCTTAGGCATTTTCTGACAAAAAGTGATCGTTGTTTTCGCTCAAGTGCACTCTTTTATGCTTGTCAACCTGAGACTTAACTATTGTAACACAACTTTGGCCAAACTTGAAGGAGTATCCTTCTAAAATAAGTTTATGGTTTTACAAATTATTGTAAAATTTACTCGATATGTAAATTTGTTGCAAAATGCTGGGGAGCTCTCAATTTCTTGGAATATGTAGTTTTATCAGTAGAAAGTGACGTTTAATCCTTATGTATCTTTGATGACATATATGGAAGATTCTGAATTTCCTTGGAGTTTGTAGTTTTATAGATGCAGTTAATTAGGTATTAGTTTTGAAATTTAAACAATTGTTATCATGTCGAATTACAGACAGAAGGAGTTAATTCTGTAAAAAACCTAGCTTCAACAATCAATATATATTTATAACATAGATGTTTTCCTTATATAAATCGTGGTGTCTTCATTGATAGACATGTGGTGCATGATTTACCGTTTTATTGATCAGAACATAGGAAATTATGATAATTGAATGGGCTGGCGTATTTCATGTGGTGTGAATAATCAATGATTTTGTTTAAGTATTATCTTTTCATTATGATACACAGGGAATTTTCATATTTTTTTTTCTTGTGCTGTTCTACAGTGCTGGGTTACAGTTCTGTTAATGCAGTATGTGGGGAAGCATCAGAGTGCTTGGAAAATGGTGGCTCCATTAACAATGTAAACACGTCTTCGAATATACCTCCATCACAAGACAATGGGATAAACATCTGTGCATCGAATGATCAAGGGTTCTCTAGAGCCTCAGATATTGCCTTCAGTTCTCTTCCATCTATGCATATTTATCCAGAAGGTGCAGATTCTGAAAGTATGCATGATCAATGTCAATTTCCACCTTTACAGGGTACAAGTTTTTCAAGATCTTGTCCAGTGCCAATATCTCATGAGGAGTCAAATGAAGCATTTTCAAATGAGAGGAATCGTCCAATTCTGGAAAATGAGATGTACTCTAATATGGGGAGGAAATATTTTGTTCCTCATTGGTCATTGGAAATGGTTAATGAGGCAATAGAGGTCAGATTCATTATGAGTTTCAACATGAAACTTCTTTGTACTTGATCACCTGTTTTCTGTGTGATATAATAAATTAACATGGAGATGTTGAATTCACCAGAAGAAGAGCTTCATGTGCTTACTTGTTTCTTGTTTGGCAGAAAGGAGAAGTTTTTAAAGCATCATTTCGCGTAAATGTTCACAATAGGCTTGAGGTATGGATCACATCTTGTCATTTTTTACGCTAAAACTTCTCTTTGTTCTTGTTTATACAACTTTGTTTGTATTGCCAGGCCTACTGTACAATAGATGGAGTGCCCACAGATGTTCTCATCAGCGGAGTTGCTGCTCAAAATAGAGCTGTAAGTGACATTTTTATCTGTTCCTCACACAATATTGTTTCTTCATGAACACTTATCTTTCAATGATTTAGCATTGGTTTTGTTTTGCATGGGTATCAAAAAAATGTTCCATTTGAGTAAGATGACCATTTGGCATGAAGAAATTCAAACGTGTTTTGTAGACATATTGTCTAATGGTTGCATCATATCAACATGGTAACAAAATGCCGTCTAATGTTCTAGATAATTTGATTTTTTTTTTGATAGGAAACTCAGATAATTTGAAATTTTTAATTGTTTTACTTAGCTTGTAATTGAAAATTCTTTTGACATAGCTTTATGATTTTTGCCTTTGTTTCTGAATCTTAATCTTTATTGAACTCTTGGTTAACTGGAACTCTTCTCACATGGCTTGATTCATTGCATTTAATTTTATAGAACTTTTAGTTCCTTTTATTAAAAACTTCAAGATATCAAAACTTGTTCTCTGCCTTATGCAATGCACTTACCAATTGTTAGAACTGGTTTGCGAAGGCATCTCTGATCCATGATATGCTAATCCTTTTCTTACAGTAAGGTTGATGCGGCCACCTTGTTCTTGTAGGTTGAAGGAGATACTGTAGCCATCAAATTGGATCCTATGGCATTGTGGACCCGGTTGAAGGGGTCAGCAGCGAATTTTAACAAGTCCGCCCCAACGGATGAATCAACTGTGCCTAAATTAGTTCAAGTTGTTGGTGATAAAGGCAAAGGGAAAGAAAAGTTAGATGCAGAATATAACAGTAATCAATTTTATACCTCTGGTCCTTCAAATGTCTCTTATTCCCATGAGCACAAAGAAGTTTCAAAATCAATACAGCAGATCTATGCCATTATTAGTTCCTTCCCATCCAAACGGCCAACTGGCAGGGTTGTAGTGATCATTGAAAAGTCTCCTCGTCGTGATGCTGTTGTTGGCTTTCTTGATGTTAAGCAATGGCTTTCTTTCAAGGAAGGATGCAAAAAGGACATAAAGAAAAGCAAAACCTCCATTTCTCAGAGACAGGATTTCATTCAGTTGTCACCTAATGATGCAAAATTTCCAAAATTGCTGGTTCCTGTGAGAAGCCTCCCAGATCACATCATGAAAAGACTGAAGGACAGTGATGCAACTGTTGAGACAGAGTTGGTGGGGGCAAAAATTCATGATTGGAGTGAAGAAAATCTTCTACCATATGCCCATGTCGCACATGTTTTTGGACAAGGCGGAGAGATTAAATCACAGATTGCTGCAATTTTATTTGAAAATGCGATTTGCAGTAATGATTTTTCTCCTGAATCACTTTCTAGCCTTCCTAATGTTCCCTGGGAGGTTCCTGTTGAGGAACTGAAAAGAAGATTAGATCTTAGAACTCTTTGCACAATTACGATTGACCCTGCAACAGCCACCGATCTTGATGATGCTCTATCAGTTGAAAGAATCTCAGATAGCATTTTCAGAGTAGGAATCCATATAGCTGATGCCTCGTATTTTGTTTTGCCAGATACCCCCTTAGACAAAGAAGCCCAAACCCGGTCAACTAGTGTCTATATTCGGCAACATAAATTACCAATGTTGCCTCCTTTGCTTACAGAGGGCCTAGCTTCCCTTAATCCTGGGGTTGATAGACTTGCCTTCTCCATTATTTTTGACTTTAGCCTTGGAGGTGATGTTTTGGATCGCTGGATTGGTCGTACCGTGATCCGATCATGTTGCAAGCTGTCTTACGAACATGTGCAGGACATCATTGATGGATTGGTGGATCCCGGGATCTCTGGTGCCTCTGAAAGTGGGTATCCCAAATTGTATGGCCATTTTGGATGGAAAGATATTATTAAATCTGTGAAAGGCCTTCATGAAATTTCTATGAGGTTGAAAGAGAACAGATTTAAGGACGGAGCTCTTCTTTTAGAAGGTTCAAAGCTTTTTTTTTCATTTGATGCGTATGGAATTCCATATGACAGTACTCTTTGTGAGCAGAGGGTTTCAGACTTTCTTGTTGAAGAATTCATGCTGTTGACAAATAGAACTGCTGCAGAGGTCATATCTAGAGCATTTCCTGATTGTGCATTACTTCGTAGGCATCCAGAACCCAATGCACGTAGGCTCAGAGAGTTTGAAGCTTTTTGGTGCAAACATGGTTTAGAATTAGACACTTATTCTTCTGGGCATTTTCACATTTCGTTGCAGAAGATAAGGGAAAAGCTCAAGGACGATCCTGTATTATTTGATATTCTCCTCTCATATGCTTCAAAGCCCATGCAGTTAGCTTCATACTTTTGTACTGGGGATTTTAAAGACAGGGAAGATAAGTGGGCTCACTATTCCTTGGCATTACCTTCCTATACACATTTTACTTCACCACTGCGTAGGTATCCTGATATTGTAGTGCATCGAACACTAGCTGCAGCTATTGAAGCCGAAGATATGTACTTGCAGAAGCAACGACTGCTGCCTAACAAGGGCAAATTGGTGTCAGGAAAATGTTTTACTGGTCTTCACTTCGACAAAGGTACTGCAGAATCCAAAGAATGCAAGGAAGCCCTTTCTGCTATTGCATTGAAGCACAAAATTCCTTGCACAGAAATAGTTGCTGAAGTTGCTGCTCACTGTAATGAGAGGAGGTTGGCTAGTAAGCATGCTGAGGATGCTAGTGAAAGGCTCTATTTGTGGGTTCTGCTGAAGAAGAAAGAGGTATGCCTCTGCATCTTCCACACTGTATTTTTTATTCTATCAAGGACTTTCTTAGGATGTTTATTCCTGTCTTCTTTATGATATGATTCTTTGAATGAAAGTGTAGGTGTAGGCCAGTGTTACTTTCACATTTGACAAAGAAATTTACAAGTTGTTCTCAAGAAATGTATCTGTTGTAAAATAAAATAATAAAAAAAGACAGAGATGTAACGTGGTTCACAAATGAAACACACCCGAAGATTTTAGGAATAACATTGTTGGAAGTTTTGATGTTAGGATAAAATTGTGGTAACAATTCAATGGGACTCTTAAAACTAAGGACTTGAGAAGGTATTCGGTTGATAAGATGTGTGGCAGTTAGGACGGCTTCCCCCCAATAGAACTTAGGCACATTGTTATGGAACAAGAAGGCTCGGGTTTTATCAAGTAGGTGGCCATTTTTTCTCTCGGCAACACCATTCTGTTGTGGGGTGTGGACGCAAGATGATTCATGAATGATCCCTTCCTTTTGAAAGTAAGGAGTCAAGATTTGATTAAAATAGTCTCTTGCATTGTCAGATCGAAATTTCTTGATTTTAGCTCCGAATTGATTTTGTACCATGTTGTGAAAGTTTGGGAGAACGAAGCTCACATTAGATTTTTGTTTGAGTAAAAATATCCAAGAGACTCTAGTACAATCATCAATGAAAGATACAAACCAAAGTGCTTCAGAAACATTAGGAATAGGAGGACCCCAAATATCACTATGAATAAGATCAAAAGCAGATGGACTTCTTTCATTGTGAACTGGGAAAGTCACACGCTTGTGTTTTGCCACTTTACACACCTCACAATGGAAATCGTCAACATCTAGTGTCTTAAACAGAGACGAAAACATGACCTTAAGGGTTCTAAATGAGGGATGTCCAAGTCGACGGTGATGAAACCTTATTTTATCTTTGATGGAGAGAGAGTGCTCAAAGAGAAATGATGAGTTATTTTTGATAAAATTTACTGGTGTCTCAAGGTAATACAACCCATCCTGTTCTTTAGCAAGTCCAATTGTCTTTCCCAACCTCACAATGGAAATCGTCAACATCTAGTGTCTTAAACAGAGACGAAAACATGACCTTAAGGGTTCTAAATGAGGGATGTCCAAGTCGATGGTGATGAAACCATATTTTATCTTTGATGGAGAGAGAGTGCTCAAAGAGAAATGATGAGTTATTTTTGATAAAATTTACTGGTGTCTCAAGGTAATACAACCCATCCTGTTCCTTAGCAAGTCCAATTGTCTTTTCCAACCTCTGGTCCTGAAATTCACAACGAGTAGGATAGAAAATCACTTTATAGCTTAGATCATGTGCTAACTTTTGGATAGAGAGAAGATTTGTGGATAGCTTCGGAACATGAAGTACATTTCTAAGTGTAAGTGTAGAGCTGATATGAACATATCCTATGCCTGCAACTGTGGTTAAAGACCCATCAGCTGTGGCTATTTTTCGATTGCTTGGACATGGATTATAGGTAAGAAATATATGACAGGAATTGGTCATGTGATTAGTAGCATCAAAATCTATAATCCAAGAGTTTACAAAGGATTTATCCGAGACTTTGAATCCAATAGAAATAGGAAACTTACTTGAATGTGCCGATGAGTTGGTACCTGAGGGTTTTCCAAGAGTGTCAAGTAGAGTTCTCAATCTCTTGATCTCATCCTGATTGAATCCGACTTGCTTAAGAGAGTGCTCTTCAATTGATTGTACATTGGACATCTTTCTGTTGGCTCATGTACCGGTGGAAACAACAACAACAATAATGATGCCTGGTCAGATTCTTCAATAACAACGATGAAGGCCAAACAAGTCTCTCTTTGGCAATGAAAGCCGAAGGTGGAGGTTGATTTTTTATTTTTATTTTTTTAAGACCCTTTTTTTTCAGATCTTTTTTTTTTCTTTTTAGGTATCTGAAAGGAGAGAGGAGCAAAAAATAAAAATAAAAAATGGTGACAATAGCAACGACGAGGAAGAGAAGATGGCGACAATAGTAGCATGAACAATATTGTGTGAATAGTGTTGCGTGAACAGTAGCAGACGACGAAGACAAAAAAAAAGGAAAGATTTTACAAAGATGGGTTTCGCACCTGCGATGAAGGAGTAAAAATTATGGCAGTGAAGGCCGAATAGACTAGGCTTCGGCGATGAAGGCCAACACAAAAAAAAAAAATCTGGCAATAAAGGCCGAAACAAATTCCTAACTGTTCGAGCCTAAAGCTCTGATACCATGTTGTAAAATAAAATAATAAAGAAACACAAAGATGTAACGTGGTTCGGCTCTATGACCTACGTTCATGGGAGAAGAGAGGAGAATTCTTTTTATTCTTGATGATGTTTCAATGGAGGGACACCATATATATAGACATACAGGGCTATGCACACATATAGCAATAATTACAATTTTAGTAACTGCTAAATAAAACAACTACTAAAATTATCATCTTTCCTTGAAGGAAATAAATCTTACAAATTTTGCTCTTCTCCACAACAGTATCATAGGTTTTTGTTGCAATAACTGTGACTTGTTTACAATTCATGCATTAGAATGAATGCATTAGTGCACATATCACCACCTCAACTACATCCGGACCGTGAATTGTCCTGTTGTTTACTTCAAAGGTTTTCAAAATCAAAATGATTCATCGGATAGTCACTTGTTCAAGAATTTCCTGACCCTTTGAACTTGGTTGCTGCCTGATACAACCTTTTGAGCCTTCAATTGCGCTCAGGGCTAGACTTCAAATACTCAGGTATATATTCTGAGAATAGAAACCTTTTAGGGTGCTTATGAATTACATGTATTAATATTTTTTGTTTATGCAAAAAAAATCTATTGGTAGCATCTTTTGTAATGTGGCAACGAGTAGCATCTCTTGTATGTTTTGTAGCAACAAATTCTGGTTATTTAATACTTCACTTATGTGGAGGAGGGTAGGGTTAATTTTTGCACTGTTCTTATATTGCCTTACTGGTTTGACACTTGGAACACGTGTAGTCTTAGCTCTTCTTTGTAATCCAGAATTATGTAATTGTTCTCTGCATAAAGCAATGCCTAAGATCGCCATGGATTTTTGTTTCTAGATTTCCACCCAACTGATTTAAGTACCTTGATTTCAGTAAATTTGGCGCTAAAGTTTTGTAGTAGTCTGTAAGGGTGCCTTCTGATTGAAAGGAAATCAACTCAACAATCAACAATCAATGTAACTTTCCATTTTTAATGTAAAATAATCTTCTGGAATTCTGGCCTAAATATTTCAGAAGGGCAGGCCTTGGTGAAGCTGTAAATGTTGCTCCAAAAAACAGCCTCTACAATGTGGGATTAAAACTACATCCATCGACTCTTTCCCAAACCCGCAATGGTGGGAGTTTAATGCAGTGGATAAACCCTTTAATGTTTGAGTATTTGAGAACTTAGTGCAATTGAGGAAGTTCAGTAGGGTTGAGCTATTTTTCTGCTTTTTTTTACATTGCTTTATCTTTGAAGATTGGTCCAGTCCCATTTTTGAAATATTTTTAATTTTTGTTCTGTCAGACTTTGATTGCAGAAGCTAGAGTGTTAGGCCTGGGGCCAAAATTCATGTCCATCTACATTCACAAACTTGGGGTAAGAACCTGCTCTCATAAATACCTCCTATATATTTTCTTGTCTTCTTCACTCTTCTCTTACAGTTGTGACTGTGCTACCAGATTGAACGAAGAATATACTATGATGAAGTTGACGGTTTGACCGTAGACTGGCTTGAGACAACATCTATATTGGTGCTTGACTTGTGTAGAAATAAACGTTTCAAGAGGCGTGGCAGTCCCATTAAAAACCGGCCTCTTGAAGAAGTTGTATGGGTCGTAAACCCATCTGAATTGAAGCCACAGGAAGTTATGCTTGAAAATGGCAGTCATGAGGGAGAAGAAACAACCAAATTAGCTAGTAATATAGTACCCGAAAATCCTGGACCCATCAACGAGCCTGGCTCTTCTGAAATTAAGGAAATTGATCCTCTCGTTTTCCCTCTAACAGTGCGACTCCTTTCCACTATTCATGTTGCTCTCCATGCTACCGGGGGAAACGATGGGCCACTTGATATAGGCGCAAGGTTGTACATGAGCTCGTATTTTGTATAAGCGAGTAGGCTTCCACAATCCGTATCTTATGCACTAGTTAGGTATGTTGGGTATTTGGAGAAAGTCTGAAGGAAATACTTGAATGAATTGGGTCTGCATTGTTGTAGATAATAAGTTGATGTACAGGTCTTTTATGGAGTAACAATGGGTGGGTGGTATAAATACGAGAGAAATAGGACGGTTTGAACGTGCTGTTGTTGTGAATATAGCTATCTGAAGAAGGCTGAAGAAGATGAATTTGGAGGTGGGAGGTGTGGTTGTTGGTACGCATGGCTAAAGTAGCTATATTTTTTTAACTAAAGCTGCTTTGCAGGAATTGGTACCTTGTTTTTTTGTAGGTCAGTTCCATCCACAGTACCATCGGGAGGACTCAATATGCTGACTTCTGGCTTTTAATTACCAAGTTATTTTTAGAGAAAAACTCAGGACGTCATGTTGTCAGCATCTTAAACTGCGCCCGCGCCCAAATATTATTTTTTCCCCTTTTGGGTGACCTACTTTAGCTGCCTTTTTTTTTTTTTTTTTTTCCTTCTTCTTCTTCTGGTTTAGGGATTTGATGCTTAATCTTGACATCTTGACTTTAAATGATTGTGGATTTAATTTTATAGATGAATAACATGGATTTGCTTCTTAATTTTCTACCTGAATAGAATGTTGTTAAAGCAGGTACTGGTTCTTGCAAGGGTACTCGCCCATGTTCTTTTCTCAGTGGTAATCCAATTGGATCAGGTTAGAGAACATGTGGCATTGCATATGAAGTATGTATACTTATTTTTCATATTTTTCCTTTTTCCTTGAGGACTTAAGGATGGTATGGGCTAGCTTGCGTGCACCAATACCCACTAATCCACTTCTTGCGAAGTTGGCAATACCTCCGTGTGGTAAATGTACCAGTGGCCAATATTTTGCTACTTAATGTGAGGAGAAAAATTATATACATAAATGTATATGTAAGTTGGAGTGGCATAGCATGTGAAGTAATGTGTACTTATTCTCCATATAGTGCTTACTTATCTTATGAGGAAAATAAAGTAATATATATATATAACTAGGGAGCAACTAAATATATTTAAGTATTATTCTTCATGCCACATTTTTGTTACCCCCACCTAATTGATACATTCTTTTTTTACCCCAAAAAAATGCCTAAAAACTTTCTAAACTAACCTCATTGAAAAAAAAAAAAATCCTTTCCCTCTTCATTTCCTCTTTTCTAACAAACCATAAATTCTATTGATGTTCTTCTTCTCTTGATCTACTCCCTTGGCTCTTCTTCTTCTTCTTCTTCTTCTTCTTTTTCGATACTCGATCCACAAACGTTCTTCTTCATTGACACGATCGATGTCGTTATTCTCATATTTCTCATCCAAAAATGAATCCTAACTCAAATCACATTCAAATCGAGTTTGAAAATTTTTGATGAGTTTTTTGTGATTTTTAAATGAAAAATCGTCATCGGATCGGGGCTGCGGCCTGAACCTATGATAGAAGGTTCAGTTGGATAGGACCGAACTTTATATTTTTAGTTGTTTTTAAGGATATTCAGGTAGTAATTATACATTCATGGCCCTTGAAGCGATACAAGCTCATTTTGACGTACCTTCCACCTCATTTGAGTGTCAATGTACTGTTTGCCACTGATAGGCAACAATATAGAGGTTAACAGTGCGTCGGCATACAAGTTGCATTGAAAATCACAAAAAACATCAACAAACAAGTTAGACCACCATCATAATTTACTAGAAGGGTTATCCTCTCGAAAAACCCCCAAAAATATTAGGTTCGGCCCTGTCCAACCGAACCTTTTGTCATAGGTTTGGGCACGCAACCCAGAATATACACAAAAAAAAACACAAAAAATGGCAAAAAATTCAACAAAGATTGCTAAATTTTATCCCAACTTGAATCACTCCGTCATTGTGCTTTCAAATGATGTGAAAATTGAATGTTTTGATTGCTTAGAAGTTTCTACACACTAGAGGAAACTACTAAAAAACACATAAAAAATAGATGTAAAATCTTATAAAGAGTCTTTATGGGAAGAAGAGTATGAAGATAATAGTAGGAACTAATGAATGGAAGAATGGTTTAGTGTTTGTGGGATGAAGATGACGAATAGTGTAGGGGTTTATGATGAGGTAAATTTAGTAAATATAGGGTTAAATAGAAATAAAATTAATTTGATGATAGTTTAGATGAATCAGACAAGGGTATTTTAAGATTTTTTTTTTTTTTGAGATGTGGTAGGAACATTAAAATTTGTGATATGTTTAGTTGCTCCCCGTAACTATTATAAAAGAGACAGTTTGTTACATTGTAGCTATTTTTAATGGTCCAATTTTTATGACTATTTTACCCCTAAGCTGTGTGAGTTTTCCTACTTTTTTTTATCCTTCATTTTATCTTTTGTTTCTTGTTGATGAAGTAAGGAGGTGGAATAGTGATAAATTCAACAACTTTATCTCGTTTTTCACATTTAATGTATGTACTTCACTTTTTCATATTTACTGAAGTAAGAACATAAAATTTAATTTATATATCTTTACAGAACATAAACACAATAATACACTAATTTTGTTCAAAGTGTGGATCCAAATCATTTATAATATTTTAGTTAATTTATAAATTTTATTATTAATATTGCATAAAATAACTTTTAAAAAAATTATATTTATTTATTTTAGAATAAACATTAAGCTAATTATTGAATTGCGTCATTGTGAGATAATTCACTTATCTCATAACTTCTATTTTTATTTAGAAGTTGATTGTTAAATATTTTTTATAAGTAGTATTTTCTTATTTTGTCTATTAATCAATATTAATTACAAAGACGATCGTCATTATTATAGGGGCAACTATTAAATTGTTTGATACATGATTTAGATTTAGATTTAGACACATAATAATTAAATGAAAGATTTAAAAATTAGGATATAAAGATTAGTACACGGTCAATGCTTTAGAATTTAGAAGGGTTCCATTTTATAATATGTGGAACATGCTCAACATTTTAAAATATGATAGTTTATGTTTTCTGCATCATAATTAGATTAGTTTAAGAGAATTCAATTGCTAATTCAATTACTTAGCTCGAGTTTATTAGGTTTTATTTTATTTACCTCATGTTTTCTTGTCTTTGTTTTAAATATTTTTAACCTTTTGATAGAATTTTGCGTTAGTATTTATTAGGTTTTATTTTATTTGCTTTATGCGTTTCTTCTTGCACTTACTTTATAGATACATTACATTTCAAAGACATACTTTAACCTTTTAATCTAAAGACATAAAGCTAACCATTGTTCAATTCAAGGTTTGTTTTAAATATATTATATTATATTATATTTTTATTTTTTATAAGTGACAATTTAATGTTCCAATGAAGCTCATAGTCATTAGAATAAATTGTTAGTTAAATATCAAAGAAATAAAAAATGATGGATGAAGTATCTTATTAGATACACAATCAGAAGATGTAGCGAATAATATCAATATGTTTGGTTTTTGCTTAAGTTTATATCATTTATACAATAAGTTTCTAAGGAAGAAGGTAGAGTTAATACATTTTACTTTGTTAAAATTGTTTGTATATTTTTATTTAACTTTGTTTTCTCTTTGTTTTAGATAGACGTTGTTGAATTTTTATTTTTATTTTTTTTTTCTACCGCATACCTTATATAAGGCAATTGCAAAAATTATCGTGTTGATTTTAATAGATGCATGATACTAACTTCTCTATTAGATTTTTAATGTCACCATATTATTTTAGTTTTTTAATATGCTTCCTTACCATGTCAAAGTTTACTTAGGCTTGACATACTAATTTAACCTTTTGCTTATATTTATTAATATGTAGGTTTTAATTGGATATTTTATGGATGATGTTCTCTCAATTGTAAATATTATATTAGGCATCGACATTAGTATTGTCATTGCTTTCATTATAGTTCCTTCGTACACACACATATATGGATGACTAAATATATATATTTCTTTTTTATATTATAATGAGACAGATAAATGGTTGAATTACAAGTTTTTTTTTTTTGAATTTCTTAAGTTTCTTAATGCAAGGAAGTTATGTCATTTTGTAATAAATTTCTTTTTTCTTAAAAATCATATTACAATTCTTTTTTTTTTTTTTCCATTTAAGGGGTCTCGTTATGGTTGCACATAATTGTAAACATAGATTTAATTGTAACTCATGATAATTATTAATATTATTTCTCTAATTCTAACAATTGTCTACAAATCGTGGACATGTAACACAACTTTTTTTTTATTTTGTTTTAAAAAGCAAATTATAATCTCTTTGTTGCACAACTGTTTTAATTACAAACTAATTTATATAGTTTATTTGCATCAAACAAATTATGTTATGAAATTTATTTATACCGAAAAAGATAGTTAAGGGCCTTAATGAACACATTGTAGATAATGCAATATGTATATATTTATGAAATAAGATTTGTAAAAATATAAATCTTATTTTTTCCTGTTCATATGTACTAACTATCATTAACTTATTTTGTATAAATTATGACTTTATTGTTTTAAAAAGTATTCATTAATATTTTATTTCATGTTATCTTGTTAACTATACAAACACTATTAATGTATTAAAACATGCTTTTAGGACGTGCGAAACATAGACCAAACTAGTAGATGTATATGTAAGAGTTTTTTTAGTGATATTTACTGAAAAAAGGGTGCATCAGACTACAGAAATAATTTTATCCAGCATCTAATTTTAAATGGACAAATTATCATGCTAAGCAACATTTGATGTCACTTGCTAAAGAAAGTTGGGAGGTGTAAGAGCAATTACCTCTGCAAAGCAACGCCGCATATATCCGCGGGACCAATAATAAAAATGCTTGATTAAATATCGCCAAGCTTTCATTACCTTAACGTTTCTCTGCAAGATACCATGAAAAAAAAAGAAAGTGATATTTATTTACTAGTTCCTTGCAGTTGATGAATAGTTTCAAAAGAGTAAAGAAATTGCATTTTCATGTTGTTATATACACAATGTCACACCCCGCCCGGATGCGCCTAAATCGGCAGGACACTCACGGACGAGGCGCGAATGCATTACAACAATAACCGAGTGCGCGAAAACACGATTAAGTACAAATTTGATTTCATTAATTTCAGAATATATTTGTACATGAAATAGTTAAGGGAACATCCTCCCAAAATCTCCAATGAATAATACAAAGGGTATAAAATGTGGGACAAAAAACCTGCACACAGGCCACCCTAATCTCTTGTGAAAAATTGGATAACAATAGGGTGAGCTATACACTCAGTGGGTAAAATAGTTCGTGAATATAACAATTAATAAAATAAATTTCATAATCAAATATTATAAATACACATCAGAGCATCATAATTAATTTAACATGTATGTATGCATGACATCATATCGTATTGGTTCCATGATAGTACGTCACCTGAGTTCACGTACAGATGTCCCTCTCCAGGAGTAGCCGGGTTCTCATTGTACGTCCCACTCCAGAGACATATAAGTGCTTATGTATGATGCCAATGCATGAACAAGTCCGGTCTTTACTTAACATTAGACATGATTTGACAACGTCTAGTGATTCTTATCAAGGTAGGTATCACAACGTGCAAGGTTAGGACATTCAATATTACTTGTACAAGTTGATAGCTTTCAAATAAGACCAACCAGATCAGTCTCCAGTTTGAGAGGTGAGACACGAGGTCTACTTAAATACCAATCTTCTAGAGCAGCACGCTGCCTTCCGTTCACTATTTAAAGTTACTGAGGACAAGACTGAGTCTGGTTGAGCTAGATTGACCACTAATCCGACATAGCAACAGTGTAATACATGAACTCCAAATATACAGGCATAAGTATGACAAGTATAAACAATATACGCAATAATGCAGCGTAAATGAATAGTAGACATAATGATAAATGAATGTAAATTTTAATAAAAGTTATAAGACACGCAAACCTATGTTTCCTTCCCACCTTCCCCCGAGCAGAACCGCGTTGCACCGCGAAGAGAGTCTTAAAATGAGAAGACAAAAACTCAAGATGAGTGAGAGAGAGAAGAAAAATCATAAGGAGAAGTGATTTTGGTGTGAGAAATGAGGAGGGCCCCGGGGGAAGGCGGAGGAGGGAGATTCTTCAATAGGAAAAAAAGGTGTCCGAAGTTCAATTTTTTTTTTTTGTGCAAACCTAGGGTATTACACACAACTTCTAGATTTTCTTTTCGAATTGAACCTTTTGTGTGTTTATATAAACAAATTCCTAACTTTTATCCAAAATCAGAGTGTTGTGTACATATACAAAAATATTTAATAATTGTATCCGAAATTGTACTCTCGTATGCTTATATAAATAATTTCTAATTTAAAACCTAAATGAGACTTTTGCGAAACCAAAAAAATCATAATATTTACGCCAAATCACAATTGTATACACAACTTCATAATTTTCATCATAAACTGGACCTTCGTGTGCTTATATAAGTAAATTCTTGACTTTTACCCAAAATGAGAATATCGTGTACATATATAAAAGAAATTCATAAATTATAACCCAAAGAGTTTCTAATAAATGGGACTTTCGCGTGCTTATATAAATAAATTCATAATATTCACGCGAAATCTGATTTTTGTGTGCTTATTTACACAACTTCATGATTTTCATCCCAAACTGGACGTGTGCTTATATAAGCAAATTTCTATTTTTTACCCAAATATAAAGAAATTGTACACTGGTGAGCTGATATACACAACTTCTTAATTTCCATGCGGAGCTAGACCTTCGTGTGCTTATATAAGCAAATTCCTAACTTTTACCCAAAATGAGAGTGTTGTGTACATATATATAAAGAAATTCAACAATTGTATCGGAACTTGTACTCTTGTGTGCTTGTATAAATAATTTTTAATTTAAAACCTAAATGGGGCATTCTCTTGCCTATATAAATAAATGCATAATATTTACGCCAAATTCCTTTGCATGCTTGTATACACTTTCATGATTTTTATCCCGAACTAGATCTTTGTACACCGTATATAAGCAAATTCCTATCTTACACCTAAAATTAGAGTATCATGTAAATATATATAAAGAAATTGCACTTTCGTGTGCTTATTATATACACAATTTCATGATTTTCATTGCGAACTGGACCTTCATGACTTTATACAAGCAAATACCTAAGTTTGCTCAAAATGAGAGTGTCGTGTACATATACATAAAGAAATTCATAAATTTTATCCAAAATTGCACTTTTGTGTGCTTATATAAATAATATCTTATTTTAAACTTAAATAGGACATTTCGTGACCTTATATAAATAAATTCAAAATCTTGGAGGCGCCCTCGTTGAGAGAGGTCTATTATTTCGCTTCTGCCTCGAACGAGGACTAATCCTATATCAACAGCCTTGTTGGGAGTGGTCTATCATTCTGCTTCCGCCTCGAACAAGGACTAGTCCCATATCCGAAATATGTAGGGATACCTCGTGAGAAACAAAAAAAAAAGGATAATGTTTACGCCAAATCAGACTTTTGTGTTGTTATATACACAACTTCATGATTTTCATCACAAACTGGACTTTCGTGTGCTTATATAAGCAAATTCTTTACTTTTACCCAAAATGAGAGTATCGTGTACATATATAAAGAAATTCATAAATTATATCCAGAATTATACTTTTATGTAATAAAGAATTTCCAATAAATGGGACTTACGGGTGCTTATATAAATAAATTCATAATATTTACGCAAAATATGACTTTCGTGTTTTAATATATAGACTTTCACGTGCTTATATAAGCAAATTCTTATCTCATACCCAAAATTAAAGTATTGTGTACATATATAAAGAATTTGTACTTTCGAGTGCTTATATACATAGCTTCATGATTTAAATCTTAAACTGGACTTTCATGTGCTTATATAAGCAACTTCGTAATATTTGCCCAAAATGAGAGTGTTGTGTACATATATAAAGAAATTCATAAATTTTATCCAAAATTGTATTTTCGTGTGCTAACTTAAAAAGTTTCTAATAAATGGGACTTTCACTTGCTTATATAAATAAATTCATAATATTCACGCCAAATCTGACTTTTGTGTCCTTATATACACAACTTCATGATTTTCATCCCGAATTAGACCTTCGTGTGCTTATATAAGCAAATTTTTATCTTTTACCCAAATGAGAGTATCGCGTATATATATAAAGAAATTGTACGCTGTTGAGCTTATATACACAACTTCTTGATTTTCATCCCCCTTCGTGTGCTTATATAAGCAAATTTCTAATTTTTGTCCAAAATAAGAGTATTGTGTACATATATAGAGAAATTCAACAATTATATCTAAAATTGTACTTTTGTGTGCTCATATAAAAAACTTCTACTTTAAAACCTAAATGGGACATTCGCGTGGTTATATACACACTTTTATGATTTTCATCTCGAACTAGACCTTTGTATGCTTATATAAGCAAATTTCTGTCTTACACCCAAAATTGGAGTATCGTGTACATATATAAAGAAATTGTACTTCCGCGTGCTTATATACATAACTTCATGATTTTTATCCCAAACTGGACCATCGTATGCTTATATAAGTAAATTCCTATTTTTAATTTAAAACCGAAATAGGACATTCGCGTGTTTATATCAATAAATGCATAATATTCACGCCAAATCTTTCTTTCACATGCTTATATACACACTTTAATGATTTTTATCCCAAACTAGATCTTTGTACGTGTATATAAACAAATTCTTATCTTACACCCAAAATTAGAGTATCAAGTACACATATATATAAAGAAATAGCACTTTCGTGTGAATAAGCAAAATTCTATCTTTTACCCAAATGAGAGAATCACATTCGTATATAAAAAAATTGTACTCTCGCGAGCTTATAAAGAATTTCTAATTTAAAACCTAAATGGAACATTCACATGCTTATATAAATAAATACATAATATTCACACCAAATCTAACCTTCACCTGCTTATATACACACTTTCATAATTTTCATCCCAAACTAAACCTTTATATGCTTATATAAGCAAATTCCTATCTTATACCCATAATTTTTTTAATTTTTTTTTTTGAAATCTTGTACCCATAATTAGAGTATGTGTATATATATAAAGAAATTGTACTTTCGTTTGCAAATATTCACTTATGTAGAGCGTCATGTATTTTTTTGGTTTGTCGCCATCAGTTGTAAATGATCCCTAGTCCATTGTGATGTGTTTGACAAGCAATCAAAGAACAAACTCTTCTCATTGAATTACCTATACCAACTTTCATTTTATTGTCAGATCAAGAATTTTTACAAGAATTAACTCCAATGAAAGAATGATCACCTAAAAACAGAAGGAGCTTTACCAGGAAATGCTCATTGCAAACAAGCCTCCACAGAGCCAAAGACACTTCAAACAATGACTAAGCTGCCAAGGGCCAGGGATCTTCTGGAAGAAGCCGGGCCAGAGATTTTTTAATTGGTGTCAAGCTGAAACTTGCCATGAGCGCAATATGGTCCGACGACCACACCGGTGAAGGGAGAGCGGTATCCTTTTTTGCAGTTTCTGAGTCAAGAAGTTCCAGAAGATCATGCACAGACAATCTGTTGTCTGTATTGAAGGACCAAAACCACAAAATGAATGAAAACAGAGGATGCATAGGGAAAAAAAAAAGTGAACAGAATTAGTTAAATTATGTTATGCATAGGAGGTAAAATAAGAGGCAAGAGTGAGAAAAACCAGTCTCACAAGGAAGATCTGAAGGCAGAAAATATGGAAGGCCCTAAGAGTGTGACAGGAACCAACCATACCTTACTATGGGAAGTGGTTCCCTATCTATATATATCATACACAGCAATTAAAATTAAAAAGAAGCTAACATAAACCACCTATCTGGCTCCTTCTTGAAGAATTACACTATGTTTTCAAAGATTCTATATACCGTAGTGGAACAAAAATTAAAAAGCGGCTAACATCAACCCCCCATCATCTAGCTCCTTCCCAAAGGATTATATAAGCCCATCCATCCGATCTACGCTATGTTTTCAAAGTTGGTAGTTCTCGACATTAGTATGTTCATGATGGCCATCCAATCAGATGAGTATACCCATGATGAGAGACCAAACAAATACAAGGAACCACTGCTTCCCACAAATGTCAAAATCAATAGAAGTCCACTTGTCCACAGTAAGAGTGAATAATGTATATATCCAATGAATTCAGGCATTTGAGTAGAAACAACTGAAGGGAGAATATTTTGGCCAAAAGCATAGAAATTATTGAAATACCTGAGTATAAAATGTAATCTAATGTCCCTGAGAATTTCTGTGTGAAGAAAGTGAAATGAGGCTCGCGGGAAACAGGGTCCATCATCTTTTGTTGCTTTTCCGATAGTGAATCACTGCTGCCTGTCCTTAGAAAAGATGAGTATGCACTTACCTAAAAAAAAGTGAAAGAGCAGTTTGACAAAGTGTTAGCAACATAGTTTTAAATATGTTTTAAATCTAGAAATATTTGAATTCTACAAGCTACCATAAGACATTTTTAATTATCTATGCCTTTCCATTAGAGGATAGAAAAACCCCAAAAAGCTATCATGTGTTTGTTGGTAATTTTTTAGGTCACACACACACACACACACACACACACACACACACACACATATTTCAGTTAGTCTCGATGATCCCTGTAATTGAGATTTACCAACTTTGTTTTTCATTATGAAATAGTCCAATTCGTTCCTAAAGAAAACCCTCAATGACCCATTGGATCATAATACTGTTGAGATTTTATATTCATGTCCTTTTAGAGTAGGTCAAAGTTAGTCAAATTCATATAAAGGGACTAATTCCAAGAAAATGAAAGTGAAGACTAAAGTCCAAGTTTTGAAAGTTGATAGAGATCAAATAAAAAAGGCCCGTCCTTTGTTTTGCAATGGAAATCCCAAAAAGAGGCTTCAAGAATTGGAATATTAATAGGAAATTTAAAATATGATCAACATATCTTAAATCTCCATATATCATGTGCCAGGCAGTGCACAATTTTCTCAACCTGAAGTACCAGGAAGAGGGGTAATTATTTTCTTGAATTGGTAAAAAAGGGTCAATATCAGCTGCAGTTATGTAAACAAGAAAAAGAACAAGATCAAAACAAAAACTTAAGTTACCAGGGGAATGCTGTGAACAAGCTCCATATGCTCAAATAAGCCATTATGATAAATAATGAGCTCCTTATGAATACGATTAACCGTGCGCTTAACAAGAAGATCATGAACAGCACTGCAAGACAACCAGAAAACATAGCTTTCTTAAATATAAGGTCACTGGATCACCTGAGAATCTATTATAGTGATATACAAAAATAGATGTTATGCTTGCAACAAATTAACAATGTAGGGCATTGCAAAAAGGGGGAAAATTCTCATCTTTGCTTTCTTGCTACATGCCAACAACCTCCAAAACTGAAGCTACTAAAAAAGTATTAGCTAACTAGTAGTAGCTACAGAGGATAAAGCCCTATTCCCTTTGCCTATAAAACAAATAGAAGTAATCAAGCCTTCTCCATATTAGTCAGGTTGGTGGGATGAAGGCACCAAATTTTATTCCCACCACTTCAAATTAGGGGAACTCTGACCTTCAACTCACCATTTTCACATCTTTAACTTTCACCAACTTATCCAGTTACCCTTTCGTATAATACAGTCAGTCATCACATCATATGGAAAAACCATATTCATTGACTTTCTCTCAGCTAATCACTTTTGGCTAAACAATGTTCTTGCAAATGACTTCATTTGTTTTTATTTTATAGCTTTTCCATCGTTCATCTCAATCATACTCACCCTATCTGTTTGTTCTTTCTTAACTCCTCATGAGTTCAATTCATAAATCATGGCGATCTTGTGGTTTCTCATGTGATTCTACTTTCAACATCAGTTGCTCCATTCATCACACAAACTTCAAATTCACCTTTCCACTCTAATTAGATATTGTGGTTATCAACCTCTCAAGTATTTCCATGACTGAACCAATATAATGGACATGATCACCTTGAAAGCTATTTACAGCATATTAGGAAAGTTATAAAATTATTAAATTTGGCATTAAATTGTCTATGGAAGACCTAGAGTAAAGTATCAAAGTCTAAAAACTTATCCCTTCAAATGTCAGCAATCACAACCTTGTGACACAAGAAAAATCATCCGCAGATTCTATGAAACCCAATGTACAGAATTATTATTTTATTTATTTATTTATTTATTTTTAAAAGTAGGATCACATACATCAATGTGAAAAATGATAAGTTGGAACAGGAGCTCCTATACTGGGTTTTGCTAGTTGCCATCCTCTAAAGTCAGTGCGTCATGCTGAAGCAATGGTCCATCTTAGGGTCTGATGCTTACTGAATCTTCGGTTGATTACATCTAGTGTCACTGCCAGCAGATAAAAGCCACTCAGGTCTAAGGTGATCCTCCCCTTATTGAAGTTGGCTCCAGTGTCACTCCCATTTGGAGGAAAGGAAACAAATTACTATTCTCCCCATTTGAAATTCTAGTATAATTCTGTCTTCTTATTGAGGAAGGCCACGGAGGCCATTCCTTCGCTAGAAGGTTAGCTCTTCCCTTTTCTACTAACATATTTTTCCTTTTTATTCATAAAAAATTAAATATGAAGAAAGGTAACCTATACCGATTACTTCTAGATAGTTATGACGTACTACAATTTTTGCATATGAGTTTCACATTAGAAGGTCGGGCCTTGGCAAAGATCACCAGTTCAAATTCACAAATAGCCTCTTTACAAAAGGTAAATACACATACATTCAAGGTTTAAAAATTTGTGAGGCGCCATTGAAGTGATTTCCCTTTGTGAGGTGAGGTGTAAGCCTTAAGGCGGTAAGCCTCAAGGCAGTATGAGGTGTGAGCGTTACATTTTTATAAAAAGGATCCATAAAAAATTTTACATTAATTTTAAAAACTCAAATATCATTAACAACTAGAGAAACATGAAATATAAATAAACTTGAGATATCTTTTGTATGCTTACCATATCATGTAACAAAGTCAAGCATTCAAGACACAAACTTAATATATAAATTGGATTAGTAACAATAAACATTGTTAAAAATCTAATGAGCACGTAGTATCATAAATCAAAAGATTTTTAGAGGTCATGGTCTAAGCATAAAAAAAAAATCTAGTAGAAACTTAACAAATAAATAGATATTAGCACTTCTTAGTGTTCAAATTCTTTGGTAACATTTTTTAATTTCTAATTTTTTTTATTATATTTTTTGATGATGCTCGTTGCAATAAACTTATATAAATAATTGACATTATTAGAAGTTCACATTACCATAATATGTGTGGTCTACAAGAAGTTTAAGCTTTTGAGTTTCAAAACTTGGATCTTTCCTTTTAATTGATATTAGAACCTTAAGATAGACAAAGAAATAGCATATACATAGAAATGTCAGTTGAAGTATTTCGAAAAAAATGGGAAAATGTAAATAGCTAAAGCAGTTTAGAGTTTAGGCTTAGAGTTCTGGAACTTGAATCTCTCATAAATAATTAAGGTAGTGTTTGGTAACTCTACTTCCAACCTCTACTTCTCTTAAACTCTAAATATAGCAAAGGTTAGTAAAAATTAGAATGTTTGGCAATATTTTAAATAACTTAAAAAATTCGATGTTGTTAAAAATTAGGTTTATCCTCTAATAAAAAAAGCGAAACTTTTTTACTTTTTTTAATAGAGGCTCTTCCTCTATTGTGGGTAGAGGAAGAGTTTTTTTAAAAAACCAAAACTATCCAGCTATCATGACCTTCCTTCTTACCTTTCTTGTTCTGCAGAAACCCATTTACCACTATCTTCTCCATTAGACCTACCTATCTATTGCTTTTAAAGTTTGTTAATCTCTTTTCCCTCAAAATGTCCATGCTGCTAGTGAGTAGTGGCCTAAATGCCGCTGCAAATAGCAACGAGAACTTGATTTCAAAACTACCCTCTATCAATGAGTTTCAGATGCTCAAACTCAAGGATTCCCAACATTCCATCCCAAAATACTCAAAGTCCTTAGCTGATCTTTTGATTCCGTTTCAATCGATTTTGTCATTGCTTCCATATAAGCTAAAATTGGACCTTCAATGGTGATGGGTGGATGATAAGGCTCACTGACGTTCCGTAGAAGACAAACCATGAAAATGGGTTTCTCATATGGGGAATTTGAAAATGAATTGATAAATATTATTTTATTTTTAAATTATAAGATACTTTAAAGTTATTTTATAAATTCTTTAGTTATTAAGAAATACAATAACCAATTAGAAAGCTTTAAATACCTACTTTATTTTATGTGTTGGCATTTAGTTTTCATTTTATATATATATTTTATTTAGATTTAATTACATTTTCATTTTTTTAAACCAATTCCAGTTCAATTTATTTTATTTAATAGATTATAAATTAAACATATTTAGCTAGTTTTTTATTACAGTTATTAGTGACGTTTTAGTTAATGCATTGAATTAAACTGTTTTAAATAATAAAATTAGGTTTCAGTGTTCATTTTGTTTAATCTAAAAATGTTTTTGAGTAAAGTTAAAATCTTTATTGTATAGAATGAAAAATTATAATTTATTACTAACAATAAATGTTTTAAAAAATAATTGAGAGACAAATCTTTTTTTTTTTTTTTTTTTGCATGTAATAAATATTAATTATTCTTTTCGAAGTTGAATCCTATTATGATGTTATGTATATCAAAATAACTAAACAAATAAATGTAGAAGATATCGAATGCCCTCAATATAAGAGGTTAGAATGTTGTCATCAAATGCTCTACCTCAAAAACAAAACAAAATTAGAAGTTAAGAGTGTTTTATTGCCAAACAATAACTTTCAAATAAGCTCTAATCAAATAAACTCTTATTATAGTACAGCTAAAATAAACCAATGCATGGTTGGACTAATGGCACGGGGCTTTTGGCGAAAGCATGGGATCCTGAGTTCAATTCCCGCGTTGGCCACTAGGGGAGTCTCCTGCTCGAGCAACCCTCTGCCTAAGTGGATAAGTCGGGTGAAGCCCAGATACCACTTAGTTGTCAAAAAAAAATATACTAGAGCTAAAATAATAAGAACTAAATGTTTTAGACGTAGAGTTACCAAACGTTACCTAAGATTAAAACTTTAATAAAGAAAAATAAGTTGCGTGTTTATGCTAATATCAATTGAAGTATTTTATAGTAAATAAAATGAGTAAATAAAATGAATAAATAAGGAGGCCCGCTAATTGAACCACAAAAAAACACTCTTTACACCACAAAAAACAACCAATTTCGATTTCCAATAATACCCTCATGTGATTGTACCAAAATGCCCCTATTTTTTATTTTTTTTTTCAATTTCGTCGTGGGGTTCGGTCTTGCGTGACCGAACCAGAATGTAGTCATTCGGTCATACAGACCGAACCATCCATTTTTTTTTTTTTTTTTTTTTTGCGTTTTAACTACATTAAAAAAAAATTGTACGGTTTGGTTGGTGATGACTGAACCCAAAACGTAAGGTTTTGTTGTCTCCGATTGAACCACTGCAATCGGTTCGGTATTGCAGGTTCGAACCAATCGCGGTTCCATTCTTCCCATGGTGATTTCCTCGGACACCCGACGACTTTTTTCCGAGAACAAAAACACCAAAACATACCATTTCAACAACAAATCTCTTATCGATTTAGTGATTTTTGTTCGCGAAACTTTGAATCGCAACCGCCTTTCATGTCGAAAAAAACAATACAAAATCCGCCAAAACCATCTCTTATCTTAGTCATGTAGTTACAAAAATGCCTTTCACAAATCTTTACAACTCAATTACAACAAAGTGAATAGCAGCTACAAAAGAGTTACAAACTACCAAAGAATGAGTTACAACCAATTGTATACAAAAGAATGAATTATCAATCTCAACCCATTCCATCTACTGTCTTTGCTGCTGTTCCCTCACTTGTCTCAGCCACCATTCTTCTTCTTTCCCTTCTCGTGTACACTTGACGCACCGGAGGCCTATTGTTGTAGAGAAGAGCAAAATCTGTGGGATTTATTTCCTTTAAGGATTTATTTCCTTTCAGGAAATATGATAATTTTAGTAGTCGTTTTATTTAGCAGTTACTAAACTTGTAATTATAGTTATATGTGTGCATAGCCCTGTATGTCTATATATATGGTGTCCCTCCATTAAGACATCATCAAGAATAAGAAAATATTTCCTCTCTTCTCCCGTCGACGTAGCCTTGGAGTCGAACCACGTTACATTTTTGTGTCTTTTATTAGTATTTAACATGGTATCAGAGCTTTAAGCTCGTACAACTGGGAAAATTTTCTTTTCTTCCGACCTTCATCGTCGAAATTGTTTTATTTGACCAAGAAATCTATCAAGCCTGCAGCAGGTAGGAGATGCCCTCATATTTGACCAAGTGTAAGCTACGTTACGTAAAGGCGGATCTTTTAGTTCTAGTTCACCAATACTTTGATCAAAATCTTGCATACTTCTAGTGAGCCTAGATCTATTTGACTTCTCCACCAAGTGTCTAGGGGTATTAAAGTCCCCCCCTACACACCACCTCCCACCACAAACCACTGACAATCCTGCTAATTCATCCTAGAAAAGTTGTCGAGATGCCGGAGACGACGGTCCGTACACCCTGGTTAGCCACCAGTCCTCATTGTCAACGCCTTTTATATGAATAGACACGGAGAATTCACCCACCATACTATCCAAGACCTCCACTGCCCTCGAATCCCAAGCAATTAGGATTCCCCCAGATGACCTATTTGTTGCCAACCTAGAAATTCCATTTTTGTTTCTTGTAACATTATGATATCTGGGTTGTTTTTCCTGATCAACCTTCTCATTAAGCCTTTTTTCTGACCATTACCAAAACCTCTGATGTTCCATGACACTATCTTCATTGAGAAACTGATCTTGCCCCTTTGTTAGCCGACCCTTTCATAAGAAAATCCCTATGCTCTGGACCCTTGAAATTCCTTATGTGCTGTAAGATTTGTTCCTTCTGAACTTTACACATTTTAAGTTCCATTCTTTGCACATAATCTGTGAGAGTTTCCTCTGTTTTCAGTGATTCCCTGCTCCGAGATGGTTTACGGTTTGAATTCTTCAGGTTCTTCCTCTTCCCCATTCTATGCACCCCATCGTCACTTTCAACAATTGGTTGACCATCACCAGGATCTGGGGTATGCGACTGATTAACAACCAACACTGGCGAAGACATTGGGATAAGTAATGATGATGGGACCATGGTTGGGGTTTCTTGACCAGGTAGTGGGTTAGGTTGTGTGAATGAGGCCGCTGCAGAAGTGTTAGGAGAAGGCGGCATAATTTGTACACAACAAGGTTGAACCACATTTGAAACATCACATATCACATCCAATGTATTCGTAAATGGGCGTACCTGGTTTGTGTTGTAAAGGTCATCCGATGCAAGGAAGGTCCCCCCCAAGTCCACCTCTCTTATTTCGCCGTCCTCCGATTTCGATATAATGGTAGTTGAATCACCATCTTCCTCGCTATGCTTCTGAAAGTCAACCCCATGGTCGTCACCACCCCATAAGCTTTCGACATCGTCCAATTCCTCGTTGAAACCGAAGATGGCGCTTTTGTCTATGAAATGATTCTTCTTGGCGTGGGCTCGAAGCTTTTTTAATTGCTTCTTAGATAATGATCCTTGACGGGGGCTGACTCTATACCGGCCATTATCATCACCTAGAATCCCCTTCCCTGATCGCCGAGAGGATCTGTCCTCATCAGAGACATCACCGTTGGTCTTGGAGATATGCCCCTTTTTAAAGATCATGCTACTAGATCTTCTAGATCTAGATTTACTGGAAGAAGAGTTGCCTTTAGATCCACCGTTGAACTTCACCCTTGCAGCGTCTTCGTGCCACTTCTTTTCTGGGTTTGTCATCCCATTGTGCAACTGCCGCACGTGCTGCTCGTGCATAATGTTAGTGATCCTGTGCGGAGACGCAAGCCCCATTTTCGATGTTACTTCCTGTGGACTGCAAATTATGTTATTATTTACAGGGCCATTCTCATCCTCTTGCTCGATGGGCTTGTTCTTGGCCGATCTATTTTTCATCTGACTTGTGCTAACATGGGTTTGTAAGTGGGCAGCTGGCACGGCCTGCCCATCAATCTGTATTTGGTCGCTGAGAACAAGAGGTTGGTTCACCTCCTTGGCATGGATTTTTTGGGGCTAGCCAATCAATGATGTACACCTTTCCACAATCATTAATTGCTCAGCACAAGACTCTTCAGAACCATGGCCCTGATTGGCTGGGGAGATCTCCACATCTTTCTCTTTTTCCAAGCTCTTCATATAAACGCCATGTGGACACTTATAATTTTCCCCATTTTCAAATGAGCCATGAAATTGAAATTTTGTGGGGCATGGGTGCAACGTGTAACCCCTATATGTTGGCGCGTGTACCGTCGCAGGAGGCAGTGGAATGTTCTCATCCATCTTGTTTGTTATTTTGTCCACGTGGCGTGAGACGGCCTGTCCGCCGCTTTGTTGCTGTGGCGGTGCAGGCTTTTCAGAAACCGTAGTCCTGGAGGCAGAGAACGTGTCCGCCTGGAAAGTACGTGTAGGCAAACTCCGATCGTCTTCTCCGGCACCGACCTATTTGGGCGGTCTTATTGCATAGTTATTGCTCCTCCTTTCATCGTTCATGTGTGATAGCCTGAAAATGCGCACGCTGTAGTCGATACCTTTGTGTGGAATAAAAGGGAACGACGGTGCATAACCAGTTTCGAAACCTTTCACTTTTATCTTCGCAAATTGCAGGAATTTAAGGTGTTTGGTATCTTCATGAATCTCTAGAAGGCCTCCACATAGCTTTCCAATTTTATTGAAAAACTCATACCCTCAATACTCCAGCGGTATTCCATCCAGACCCACCCGACCTTCACCACACTGCATACATGGTTCGTTCCATTGAAGAACATCAACCCAGCAGCGTAGTTCCAACTCTGGCAAATCGACTTTTGAGGTTAAATATGATTGTTCATCTTGTGTTGCGCACCACATGATTGCTCTATCATCCACCGTAACCGATAGAGATATCTGCCGTGAAAGAGATTTTGATATGGCCATTTGAACCTCATCCCAACGTGTGTAAGGTCTATGTTTATAAATCACAACTGCCATTCTCCAATGGTTTACTGCAGTAAGACCTCTGTTGTCCAGGTTGGGCAAGACAACTCCGGTCTCATCGGCCTGGAACCCTGTTGCCACTGAGTCTTGTTCCAGAACTAAAGTTTTCACCGCCGTATTCCTTTCTTGAGCTGGTTTTGAAAGCATTGGAAGCTTCCCTCTTGAATCGATTGCCCGACGAAGGCAGCTTCTAAAGTTTCCCCAACCCTTGCCGTGGCCATCATCCGGTACAATGATAGCTCGTGATATTCCATCCAAAATCTTTAAGACTCTAAAGAAGCTACCCCATTCATTTGTCATTTCTTCCAAGAAAACTATACCAGCACCATCGCGGGTGGTCCATTTCCCAGCTTCCTTTTTCGAACCTTTTTTTTCCACCCGTCTCTACAGATAGTAGCCATGTCGTTGCGTCGATTCCGATACGAATGGAGAATGAGCGTTGTTTAGTCTTCTCCTCCAGTGTTACCAAACGATCCCTGTCTTTATGCGTATCGCTGAACACCTTTGTCCCGACTTTGAAGGTTTTCTTCTCCATTAGATCTTCCTTCTATTAATTCTTGTAAATTATGAAGCATGAAGCCCAGTTTGATAGAATGCAATGACGATTGTGACCGGAGATATCGCCAGGATGACGAAGACGCTAACGTCGGTGTCGATGACCTTTAGACGCTAATAGACACGCTAATAATCAAACGTCGGTGTCGGTGACCTTTAGACACTAATAGACACGCTAATAATCAACCATGCATTTGCCATCATATTTAAAACAATGCTTCTCATTCTGTTCAATATTTCCCAAAGGCAAAGATATAGAAGTAGACCGGCTGATTCAGTTATGGATGGCAAAAGGGCTTCTACAACCACCCAATGGAAGCATCTTGATGGAGGATATTGGGTGCAAATATTTTAACATGTTGTTGTCATATTCTTTCTTCCAAGATGCACAAAGAAATGTATGGGGAGATGTTAAACACTGCAAGATGCACGATCTCATTAATACTTACTTTGAGCTATCAATGAACTCATTGGCCTCCTCCTGGTTAGATTTATAGTAGACTCGGCAAAAAGTGGAAGCGACATCATTTCTCCACAATCAGGATAGCATCCATAATTTCCCATATCTTTTATAGTCACTGTCAGAACAACTTCATATTCTCCACCCTATATGGAAACATCTTGAGTTTTGTGAACAACTGGAGATTTAAAATGAAGCAGAGTATACGTGCTAATCATTCCAACAAGAATTTTAAGCTAGTCTGATCCGTTCGGACAATAAAATGTCTACCACGCAAATTATGACGCCATTTTTGGATTGCTAAAACAATCGCCATCAATTCCCTCTCATATACAGATTTAAGTTTCGTTGCATTCGAAAGCACCTGGCTGAAATACGCAATCGGCCTATGATCTTGCATCAACACCGCTCCCAATCCATACCCCGATGCATCAATCTCTACTACAAAAATCTTATTAAAATCCGGTAAGGCCAAAACTGAAATTGCAGTCATCGCTAACTTGAGCTTAGGAAAAGCTGCATCAGCCTCTGAATTCCAATTAAATGAATCTTTTTTAAGTTGTTGAATCAAGGGCCAAGAGAGAGCCCCATGTCCCGCCACAAAGCGCCGGTAATAACCCGTCAAGCTAAGAAATCCACGTAACTCCTTTATAGATTTTGGTGTAGGCCAATCCACCATGGTAGCAATTTTGTTAGGGTCAACCGATACTCTTTCAGCTGAAACTAAATGGCACAAATACTCTAGTTGAGATTGAGTAAAAAGGCATTTCTTGCCATTCACATGTAAGCGGTGTTCAACCAATACAGATAAAACTTTGTCTAAGTGTCTGCCATGCTCTTCCACTGTTGAACTGTAAACTAAAATGTCAAAAAAAAACAAGCACAAACTTACGAATGAAAGGTCGAAAAATCCGATTCATCAATGATTGAAACGTTGCCGGCGCGTTAGTAAGACCAAAGGGCATTACTAAAAATTCATTTTGGCCCTCATGAGTTCTAAAAGTTGTTTTAGGAATGTCTTCATGGCGTACCTGAATTTGATGATAACTTGATTTGAGATCCAACTTGGAAAAAATAGTGGCTCCATATAATTCATCAAGCAACTCATCAATGACCGGAATGGGAAAACAATCGGGAATCGTGACTTTATTCAAGGCACGAGAATCAATACAAAACCTCCAGCTCCCGTCCTTTTTCTTCACCAATAAAACCGGACTAGAGAAAGGGCTCAAACTAGGTTGAATAATACCGGCTTCTAACATCTCTTGAACAAGACACTCAATCTCATTTTTTTGAATATGCGGGTATCAGTAAGGTCGTACATTCACCGGTGCTGCATCAGCGGTTAATCGAATAGCATGATCAATGTCGCGCTCCGACGGCAATGCTGTAATTGGGTCAAAAATGTGTGGATACTGATTAAGAACAAGCTGAACCGAATCTGGAACCTCCAAAATCCCCTGGTCTAATGCTGCGACAGTGGTAAATTGCCTCAATTCCACCAAAATACCTTGCTCGCAATGGTGCAAAGCTCTTACCATCGCCTTGAGTGAAACGCCAGTTCTACTTAAACTCCGATCACCCTTTAGTAGAATTGAAGAAGTACCCGTTTTGAACTTCATTGTCAGCATCTTCCAACTAACCTCCATGTTGCCCAAAGTTCCCAACCATTGCATACCCAACACTATATCAGTACCCTGCATTTCAAGAGGGAGAAAATCTTGCACCACTGTGAGTCCTTGCATAGTAATACAAACGCCTCTACAAATGCCCTTGCCTTGCACTGATACCCCATTCCCCATCACCACACCATAATTGGTAGTTTTTGTAGACGAAATCGCAAGACGGTGCATCAGCTCTGATGATAAGAAATTGTGGGTAGCTCCGCAATCTATCAAGATTATTACTTCTTCCATCTCAATCATACCACTAATCTTCATAGTGCCAGGCGTCGTTAACCCTACCACCGAGTTTAACGATACCTCCACCGTATCCGCTACTTCCATAGGATTAGCATCCCATTGACAAGTATCACTCGCCGGGTCCCCATCATCAACTTCATCTTCATGGACAAGCATTACCCTCAATTCTTTCTTACACCTATGGCCGATGGTGAACTTTTCATCACACCTGAAACAGAGACCTTTCTCACGGCGTACTTGCAACTCTGACTCTGTCAAACGCTTCATCAGCACATCCCGCCGGACTAACGGTTGACGATCAGTGATAGCCACTGCCTTTGTTTGAAAAGTTTCGCCCCGATTTGGAAATGGGGAAAACTTTTGTTGTTTTTGTCTCGCCAAGAAAGGTGTTGAACGCAAGATCGAATTTCGATCTTCCACCCTTTGTGCCATAAGCATCAGCTGATTCAATCCACGAGGTTCCAATAACCGATGTTCTACCCTAATTTCTGGCAATAACCCATTAACAAACGTACTTTCAAGAACTTCTTCAGAGACGTCTTTTAATGGTGCTGCCAACATTTCGAATGTCCGCCGGTAATCAGCAACGGAACCCTTTTGTTTCACAGCCAAGAACTGCTCACACAGGCTGCCGACTTGTGATGGTCGGAATCGGAGGAGTAATTGATCTCTGAAATCAATCCATCCCGTGAATGGCAAGCGAGATGTTGCCCATTGAAACCAAGACAGGGCATCCCCATCTAAACTCATTTCCGCCGCTGCAAGTCGCTCCCCTTCCGTGACATCTTGGATCGCAAAATACCGTTCGACACGATATAACCACCCATCCGGGTTTTCTCTGATGAAAATCGGCATCTCCAACCTCCGACTCCCACGCCAATCTCCCTGATGCTCTCTGGTGCCGTCATCCATGGCTGCCCATCCTCCATTTATTTCCCCCGAACTCTGGTTTCGTTTACCCCTTTCTTCTCGCACTTGGTTCTAATGAGGGGAATCGCGATCCATTCTATGCATTGCTTCCGTTGTCATGGTTGCGATGGCTTTCTGCGTTTCCTCCACTAATTGCATCAATCGAGCCATGTTCTGTGCTAGATTGCTCATCGTTCCCCGCATTTCTTCCACTTCCTTTTCCAACGAATCTACCCTACCCTCGTTTTTTTTTTGTGCCATTAGAATCGACCGCTCTAATACCAATTTGATAGGTATCCAGTTCAAAGAGACTGTGCAAGAAAGATCAAGAACACCAAGAATTGCAAAATAAAGAAAAGAATGTATTTTCTTTCATTTTCCTTGTAATCTCCAACTTCCAAAGTACAAGAATACCAGAATGTTCTATTTCATCTCTACTCTCTGTATTTATACTTTAGTCATGTAGTTACAAAAATGCCTTTCACAAATCTTTACAACTCAATTACAACAAAGTGAATAGCAGCTACAAAAGAGTTACAAACTACCAAAGAATGAGTTACAACCAATTGTATACAAAAGAATGAATTATCAATCTCAACCCATTCCATCTACTATCTCTGTTGTTGTTCCCTCACTTGTCTCAAACACCATTCTTCTTCTTTCCCTTCTCGAGTACAGTTGACGCATCGGAGGCCTATCAATTTTCAATAGCCTCTAAGCGAGGTGGGCCTTAACGTGTAAGCGTCAATGGATTTTTAAACTATGCATACATCAATTGTTCCCCAAATACCATAATAGCAAAGATCATTTAGCACCAGGTATGACATTTTTTAATAAGTTCTACATTCAATACTAGAAATTGAATATAACTAAATGAACATTTGGTTAAGGTAAGACAGCAGATAGGTTTATATTATTTAACACGTGATTAGAACTAGTATCACACGTCACTCTAAATCGTAATGACTAAAAGTTTTAAGCTACATATGATGAAGAACCCACTAAGTAGCATACCCTCCCAGAACTAGTGGCCCTCACCAATTCTTCTCCTAGCCTTCAAGTCATAAAAGCAAAATAAGATGTAGAGGGAGGGAATTTGTGATTTCTAATATGACCTGCAAAAAGGACCAAGAGAAAAAAAAGAACACTCTGACCACTATCAAGGCCTTCTCCAAAATCTAAGATTCTAAGTCATAAGGAAGTGAAATTCGGACAACAAGAGACCAAAACAAAACATTATCAAGTGGTTGGAGACCATTACAAATGGTGTTAAAGCAAATACTTGGCCAAAAGTCCCCCACATCACTCGAGAAGGAAAAGTTTATGATCTTATGGATCACTCAAACCACACCAGACTGGTGTGCATTGATACGGTAGAGAAGGGTTGTGCGCCCACCACAAAATCCCACTTCTTTGGCAGGCTAGCCAAATCTAACATCTCACTGACCACTAATGGGGCAAGAGCCCCAAGTAGTGAGTAAGCAATAAGAGATGCGAGGCATCATACAAGTTACAACCATGGAAAAAACAAATGAGAAAAGGGAGTAATGAATACACTAATCGTAGTATCTTACCCACAAAAAACACAAAGGATAAGGAAGCGTTTGAAATTTATCTCAACCAAAACAAAACATGTGGGATGAAAAGAGAGAGAGCAAACAATCACATGATATGATGCTCTTAGATCAATAGAAAGAGAAAATAGAGGTTGAAGCACCAAAATTAAGAAAAGACCTGAAGATTCAACACTTCGGAGCTCTAATTGGACCGAAATATTATGGAAGGCCTCTATCATCTTGTGATGCCCAAGCTATCAAAAGAAGTTGGTATTGATTGTAGACCAAAATCTTTGGAACCAAGGGGGAACACACATGGTTGTGAACACCCACTGACTTACACGCGCGCGCGCACACGCACACACACAAATAATGAGCACTAGAGCAGCCACAGTAACAAAATGGCCACCTCTTCCAACACAATCTGTAGTCACCTAAATCTGTCATTCCAAGTACTCCAATATGTCACTAAACAGCACTTGTATTGTCTTGGATATATTTCCCCAATCTAAGATATATATTAATAATTTGTTTTTTTGACCACCTCTTCCAGCACAATCTATAGTCACCTAAAGTTGTCATTCCAAGTATTCCAATATATCACTAAACACCACTTGTAGTGTCTTGATATATATTTCCACAATCTAAGATATCTATTAATAATTTTTGTTTCTTTTAAAAAAACTCCAAATAGGTTTGCTACTCGGATAAAATCCACTCAGACTATGGTATCATTTTTAGAGGAACTTGCACAAAAAAGAATCCTTCTATAATAGATGTGACATAAGATCTCCATAAATAATGCACAACAACATTTTCCTTTTCTTTAGGGTAAAATTCGTAGGTTTTCAAATCAAATTTTAATTAATGAGCAACCCATGAATATTAGCATGCCAATTGCAAGGGCAGAAGCCTCACTTTGAAGAACAATATGTTTTAGCCATGGGGTTGCTGAGCAACAGGGTTCTATTGAGTTGCCAAGTTTGAGAACTAAGCACTTAGGAACTCACCATGGTGTTCTTACTTAACATCCCAATAGTTCAATAAAAAAAGTGGTCAAGGCAGTTTTTTCAATATAATGTGTTTTTTGGCTTGTGCTTCTTGGCAGCTATTTGACATTCGGTGTATTGGGATCTAGGAAATATTCTATGATGAACGTATAGGAAAACCATCTTTGGGTTTGCCTAAGATCTTTGGAAATTCATTTATTTATCTCAGGAGCAGGGTGAAGAAACCAACCAATTGTTCATGTTTGAGCTGCTTGGCTTGCTTCGTTGTTATTTAGACACTACCCGAATTGACTTACATTGTAGCCTACATGAGTATCCGGATGGATGGATAGAGACTAATCCCTTTTCTACTTGCATAGCCTCCACCCCCCCAAATACCGTGAAAACTACAATGATGGCTCCATACGGGGAATCGTAGGCATGGAATCAACTAAAGTTGAATCGTGAATTTCTTTTCGGAGAGGGAGAAAAGGACAAGAAGACTAGGGGTTGGCTCTTTATTTTTTGGCGCCCCTTACCCCATTCCTTACTGAAATTAGGAATGGCGAGGCAAGACTAGGCGCTAGGGAGAGCCCTTGTTTTGCCCCTAGTGCTTACCTACATATTGGGTGGCAAAGCCACCAAGGGAATTTATTGACCCACCTTAGCTTTATATAATCGTGTGTGTGTGTACGCGAGCGCGGGGGGGGTGGGGGGTGTGTGTGCCCCTCCCCCCTCAAGCTCTCTCTGGTTTTGGGGGGAGTTCCCATAATTCCCCCTCCCCCTTATCTGTTGGACCGGAGAAGAATAAGATTCAACTTGAGACTACTCCATACCTACCCTGGAGGTGAACTAGAGCTAGAAGAATGCCCACACCCTAGATCTAATAGATAGGCGGCACAAGAAAAGGCAACATTGAGTTGAGTTGAGATGGACACAGGAACTGGGTTGTGCTCACTCCAAGAGAAATTATACATACCAGGGAAAATTATGACCACGAGGGACATTGAGTTGTTCATATACCTAAAACAAAGTTGCATTTTGTACTCGTACGTATAGTGGAGTAATTCCCCATCAACTTTGCAAACAAATAGTAGGAGCACTCACTTGCCCCCACCAATTTCCTCAAAGTGGTTGGAAGGAATGGAAGTTGATCCCACATTTTAGTGGAATGTGGTCAATGGACATATCTGATCAGTACAAGCACTAGTGTCATCCTGGCTTTTATTCACTAAAAGTTGCAAACTGTTCCACAGAGTCATGGTTTGTCAATGAAGTCTTATCCTCAATACTCCAAGCTACAGGTCATTGGTCCAACACAATAGCTTTTTACACCAAGTTAAATTTTGACAATGAAGAAATCAAAATTGCAAGGAGGAGGGGGAAAAAAGAAGAAGAAAAAAGAAAAAGAAATTAAGAGAGTTGTATGAGGAAATAAGAGGCATTACTTAACCCAACAACACCTTTTTTTCCTTGTACATGTTTGTAGAAAACCACCACTCTGAAAAAAAAAAAAATGCAACCCATCTTACAAAACTTTCAAGTTCCACAAAAGTTTGGCCCACACCACAGTTGGTGATACCCAACATCTAACAATGAACTCCTCGTCAGCAAGCTAGCCTTACTTTAGTCACCAACATTTTTCACCCTCATGTGATCAATCATAGAGGATACCAAGATCAAGAATAAATCCACAAACTGTAACATAGTCAACATCCCCATTGTTCTTTTCAATTTGGCATCCAACTCGAAATCCTTCCCAATAAAGAGGAAGTTATGGATTAAAATTTGACCAACCTGATGCATCTATAGAGGACAAGGAATGAATAAAAAATAAGAATTATCCACCAACTCTTGCCCTATGCATATATGCTCTTGCCTTCAAAAATTAGAGAGTTTCAATGTACTCTAAGCCCTAAGGTCTCTCTTTTGATAGGACTTTCACCTACGAAATGAAAAGGACTCAGGAGTCAGAACAACAAATAAGCTGCAATGGGACCAGTGATACAATTTGAGTGAAGGCTCAAAGATTCCCATTGGCATCCTTGTCACTTTCACAATTCTATGGCTGAATCTCCCACGTAAAGAGGACTTGCTATAAAATTTTATCTTCCCCTCCTAATCGATGAGTGTAAAGGACTCCTATGTGATCTTATATAAGGATGAGAATACTTTGCATGAGTAAGGTTTGCTTTTAGCTACCTTGCTGAAGTGCTTGCAAATTGCCCATCTTGGCTAGGTTAATAGTTGGCCTTTTATATTTTCTTGAGAAACCCAAATAGTTGGAGAAAAAGCATTCACCAATACGGCAAAGTAATTAAAAGTATACAATCTACACCCCCCCCCCCCCCCCCCCCCCCCACAACTCCCCAACATGCGCACACACACACTAAAAAAAAATCATTATTTCTAGAGTGATCACACGTTCCGTTAGAGTGAAGCAAATTAGTTGATCATATGTTTTAGTTTTTTTCATTTTCCCGGACTCCAAAATGCTTTGATTTTCAAAGAAACATCTCTCAAGATTAGAGAACAAAGGCAAGTCTATAGATCGTGTACGCACTTGTTTTATCATTTGTAGTTTCTAGGGATTTAGCCGACCCCCATGTAATTGGAAAAAAACTTAGTTGAGTTGAGTTAAGTTTCTAAGGATTTGGCTGAAAAGAAATTTAGGTTTTACCTTTACATACCTAAACTAACATAGCCAAAATAGACAGAATAAATTCATTGGCAGTGGCAAAAGAATGACCTTCCAGGAAGAGAGTTCAGATCTCCACACACGATTATAGGAATATTTGATTCATAAATTTTCTGTAATCCACTGACAAGTGTTGCAACCTAGAGTGATCGAAGAAAGAAAGTGCAATTCCTTAGAAGTTTCTTGTGACCAAATCAGAAGACAAGAGAGCATAAAAATAAATAAATAAATACCTGCCATAACTTCACATCAGTGTACTCTGGATTGGCATGTATATGAGTATTGGCCTAACGACAACCATTTAAGATATCAGTTTTGTAACAGAAACATTTTATTGCTCAAGCTTGATACTTTAAGAGATTGAAATGAATGTGGTACCACACAAAATCTACAATCCAAAATATCAGAAATTGGTTCACTTCCCACTGGTTCTAGTATAACAATGATGGCAACATTATCCTGCAAAAAAAAAAAAAGCAATAGAGTATTGTGAAAACAGTCACCATTTTGAGATAAACTGAGAATATGGGCATGGGCATTAAATTGCAATAACCAACATAACTAACCGAAACACAAACAAAAGACCAAACCTTCATGAAGCGAGCACGAGTCTCTTGATCTAGATGGAGTCCCTCAATCATAGAAAGTGCTAATTGATCGAACTCAAGCTACCACAAGAAAGAAACAACAACTGAAAATGTCACTATCAACCCATAAAGTTCAAAATTCCA
Source organism: Paratinospora sagittata (assembly GCA_035771175.1). Lineage (NCBI taxonomy): Eukaryota > Viridiplantae > Streptophyta > Magnoliopsida > Ranunculales > Menispermaceae > Paratinospora > Paratinospora sagittata. Next base: position 3,400,835 of record JAYMFD010000012.1, on the reverse strand, counting down.
AACAAAACAAAATTACGTTACCTCATATTTTACAATTTCTTTAAACTTGTCACCACGGAAAAATGTAGCACAACCATCAACCACAAAACCGCGATCTGTATACATCTGCAATAAGTTCAGTTGAATGATGCTTAGTCAACTAGGCCAAAAAGAATTAAGATAAAACCAATAGTAGAGCCAAAAAGAAAGAGGTTGTCAACCATACTTGGGTTGGGGACAAGGAAAAGTCAGAAATGGGACGTATGCAGTCCATACCAAAAATATCAAATAGAATATTTCCACGCATCACTATCTTGAATACATTACTTCAACAATTTATCATGGCTACTAGCCTAGAATCTCTGGATTGTCAAACAAAAAATCCAAAAATAAGAAAAGGATGAAAATTAGCTATGTTATCCTCCTTGTGGCTTGTATATTACCATAAGTGAGTCATCCTAGACTTCCATAAAAAAGGATGTACCCAATGCATGAGACTCCTATCATGTTTGTGTATTCAATTCCACTCAACAAAGCCTTTTTCCAACTACATGGAGTTGCCTACATGAATTGCCTCCTATCATGTTTCCAAATCTTTATCAAATAATTTGTTGCCACATAGAACCATGTTAACAAGAATGGCTTAACTTAAATTTCCTTGTGTTGCGACTTGTTGTCACCTAGAACCATGTTGACAAGAATGGCTTAATTTCCTTGTGATGAGACCATGTATGGGCACTGGGCACTCTAATGAAATGTCAATGATGGTTTACATAATGTCGGAATTTTTATTTGATGAGTTTAAATGGTATTCGAAGGGTTTGGATAAGCTTAAGAAGTTTAGCTGTTTGGCATTCGAATTTAAAACGATTTAGCCAAAACAGGAAGGAAAGTAAGACAAATTGATTAAGATCGTTCTTGGAGAGACTAAGATCAATCTTCTGAAGAACAAGAAGTCCCAAGATAGATGTGGGCAACCCAAGGACCAATCTTACAAAATGCAAGCATTAAAGAACAATCTCCACTTTTATAGGCCAATCCCACACCTCGTGAAGGTAGGATCAATCCTCAATATTCTAGGATCCACCATTCAAAAATTGCTAACATTATTGCTAGAGGTTATGGTGCCTATAAAAGAAAAATGGCCATTTGACCCTCATTCTGTTCCTCCAATTCATCTTCTCTCGTATGGTTTTTCAAACCCAAGCACAATCAAAAGGGAGACACCACTTGGCCCCTAGATCAAGAAGACAGGGTGTTAAAAGTGTTTGATTAAGCTTCACGAACAGAAAACAAGTAAGCAACTTAATCTACGGTTCTATTGAGTTCAACTTGGTGAATAGGATTTCCTACTACTAAACCAACTTGATTCTTTAATTATATGGATTTTTGAGTCAAACTGAAACATTAAACTATAGAAAATAAGAATCCTAGAGTATGCCTATTGAGAATTGCTTGGTACGTGCTCATCAAAAAAGATAAAAAAAAGGAATTGCTCGGTACATGGGTGTTTGAAACCTTCAACTCAATGCAACAAAGCCTCGTCTAAATTAAATGAAGTTCGATATGCGACATACCATTCATGTTATCATGATACCACAAGCAAGTACATGTATATTCTTTATAATTTTCATTGCACACCCTCCCCCATGTGTGTTGGTGTGTGCATGCACGTGGGGGCAAATCTGTGAGCAAATTTAAGCAAAGTGGACAATTTGTTCAAAGTATTTACAACAGAGTTGTTACATAGTGAGCTGATTCATTTTACTGCCTCGGAGTGCATGCATAATGGCATGGAACAAAATTCTCTAAATTTTCATCAAATTCTATCGATTTTAATTGTCAAATTATGGATTAAAAATAATTGAATTATTACAAAAAAATTCCATTGAAAGTTAGGTCAAAATATTGAGATAATTTGTTATACTCATAAAATCTTTTAATATTCTTTTACTTTTCAACCACAAAGTTAATAAAAAAATTAGCGCTAACTTCAACTTTGTTAGAAGATACTTAAAGACAAAATATATGAGATTGAAGCACAATTTCATATAATCATATTGTAATAGATAAAAACTAAAGAATTATTAAAGGAGGATGCAAAATAAGATTCAAAAAGCTCTAATTTAAAACAAAAATGAATGCGTAATTTATAAACTATTCGTAATCAATCCATATACAACATAGTGGAAGCGTATATAAATCAATAGATTCAAAACAAAACTGAAAAATAAAGAACTAATAAAAACTAAATTGTTATTCAAAAAGATGAATACTGATGATAGAATCTTGCTTGAATGTTTAAAACTCATAATTGGAGCTCTTTATACAGATAACTCCATTGAAACAACTTAGAAACTTACTAAAATAGTCAAAGTAAGTTTCTAAGCTATCTATGACACCACAACAATTTTCTAATGCTATTACAACACTTGTAGAAACTTTTTAATTCATCATGAATAATAAAATAGGAAACTTTTCGTCTAAAATTACAACCTCAAAATAGACACCTACCAAAATAGAAACTTCTCTAAGAAAAGGAAACTTGGCTAAAAAATGAAAAGAAATTAAAAACTAAATTAAAGAACCTTCTTAAACATTATTTTATGTCCTACATCAATCCTCCTTTCTTGAGAAGAGCTTGCCGTAGAGTTCAATTGAAAAGAAAAAAAAAATCTTTCATCTTCATAATATGGAAAAACCTTGGCGAAATTTATCCTTTAGCAAGTGATCCCACCAAGAATACGATGCACCAATAAGCTTGGATACAAGAAGCTTCACTTGTTTGTCTTCAAGTATGCTCTTGTTGTCAAAAAAATCTCTCTACTAAAAATAACCAATCAAAGAATCTTCAATACGTAAATCTCCTTTGAATTGTGAAAGATCCACATTGAGACAACATCCAAAGAGTTGGCCACATTGGAGGGATTTTGGGCAGGTTGAAAGGTCAAATAAATATCATCAAAAAAATCAATACAAGTTGTTGAATCTTGTTTTTAGGATGATTTGGGGTGTGGAAAAAAAAAATTGAGAGTGTGAATCATAGTTGGTAGTAGTACGAAGGGGAAGATCATGTAAATAAGGGAGTTGTTGAAGGATAATTGGTTGCATGTGTTGCGACTGTTCATAATTTTCAACAGCTGAAACATATAGATTAGATGTTGGAGAAGAATCATCTATGGATATGGAGTTACGGGAAAGATTTGGGAATGATGCAGTAAGGTTGTGGAGGCTTGAAGATGGATTAAAAGAATGTTGGGAAGGGGAGGTAGCAAGATGGGAGGTTGGAACACGGCTAAAATGTGGTTGATTGACTTCGAATTGTTTAGCTAAGTCTTCTCCTTCCTTCTTCTTCCCATAGTGCTTGTCATTGATAGAGATAACTATCCCTTGCAATTTCATGAGCAAACGATTTCCAATTCCTTGAGTTTATGATCCAAGTGCTCATGGCTTACATAGGTTGAATAATCTTCAACCATGATTATGAAAGTAGTAGGCTCTCAATGAGGCTTTAATACCACTTAATGTAGTGGAAGCATATAATGAATCAATTGATTTAAAGAATTTTTTTTCCAAAGAAAGAAGTAAAAAAGTAGATTTTTTGCTTCCAAAGAAGAGGAATATTGATCGAATGCCAAAATTCGTAATTGGAGCTCTTTGTACAGGAAACTCCATTGAAACAACTTAGAAACTTACTAAAACACTCAAAATAAGTTTCCTAAGCTAGATAAAACACTATAGCAACTTTCTAACAACTCTATTTAAACACTTCTAGTTACTTTTTGATAGACCTTGAATAATAAAAAGGGGAAGCTTTTGACCTAAAATTACAAGCTTAAAATAGAAACCTACCAAAACATAAACTTCTTTACGAAAAGGAAACTTAGCTAAAAAATGAAAAGAAACTAAAAACTAAACTTTAAAACCTTCTTAAACATTATTTTATGTCCTACATCAATATATCTCCTATAAGTGTTAAGTATAAAAGTCATAATGTAGTTTGTTATGCATAGAATATTTGCCAAGTAACGTAGAGATCATAAATCTCACTCTTAATGTAATGAGTTTTAAGTTCATAATTATGTTTGTTGCAACTTATTTAAAAGAAACACAGATGTCTACAACAGTTAGATAGAAATCTAATACTTCTCTACAATGTCTTTTTTTACAAATATTCTATATGCATTTCCCCACATTGATTTTGGATTCTAAGGAGTGAAGTTTAGGGGAATTCGAAATTCTTGCATAATAAATAAAAGGAAATGGATGTCAAATCGTATTGTTGTCAAGAGATGGAATGTCGTACTAACACTCGATAGGGTGGGTTCCTAAATCTTGTTACACTAGTACTAATTGGAATTCGGTGGGTTGGGGAGAATTATCATAAGTTTTTACAGATGTTTTTTGTTGAGATTTGTTTCCTGTACAGATTTATTTCCTTTAAGGAAAGATGATAATTTTAGTAAGGCGTTTTATATAGCAGTTACTAAAATTGTAATTATAGTTATATGTACATAGCCCTGTATGTCTATATATATAGTGTCCCTCCATTAAGACAACACGCAAGAATAAATATCCTTTCTCTTCTCCCGTGGATGTAGGCCATTGAGCCGAACCACGTTACATTTTTGTGTCTTTCATTATTTTATTTTCTCAACATGGTATCAGAGATCCTAGGTTTTTATTACTAGGAAATTTGTTTCGACCTTCATCGTCGAAATAATCATTGTCGGCCTTCATCGCCGGAATCCTCTTGAGTTCCCTTCATTGCCGTCGCTGCCGGAACATTCATCACTGTCGCTGCCTTCATCGCTAGCGTGAAAACCACGTCGTCGTCATCGTTTGTGCCGCTGATGTTGCTGCCGCTGCAACTAAATCGCACAACGAATCGCACAACGCTCCTTTTTCGCCGGAACCTTCGTCACCATCGCAGGTCCATCGTCACAGATCTGAAAGCCGTCGTCGTCTCTGCTACTGCCACCGCTGGATCGCACATCACCGTCGTCAGAACCATCGACTGGTTCGTGCTGTTTGAAGAAACCCCGATCGTCGCTGTCGCTGCCACGGGTTCATCCACATCGCCGTCGACTTCTTCTTCGTCGCCGTCTGCAATTGGATCGCACGTCGCTATCTTCATCTTCTTCTTTGTCGGCAAGTTCCTCTTCGTCGAACAACTAGATCGCCTGCAAATCGTGGATCCTCAGTTGCCTTTCTCGTCGTCTTCTACTTTGAACTCACTGTTCATCGTCTTCTTCGTTTGTGCGCTTTTCTGTTGCTGCTACTGCTACTATTGGACTGCGACCGTCGCGTCTTCTTCAGCTCCTTCAGCGCTTGTGCTTCATCTGCAGCAACGATACCATCATGGGTAGGGTTCGCACGAAGACGGTGAAGAAGTCGTCTCGACAAGTGATCGAGAGGTACTACTCACGAATGACCCTAGATTTCCATGTAAACAAGAAGGTCTTGGAAGAAGTCGCAATCATACCCTCGAAGCGTCTTCGCAATAAGATCGCGGGCTTCTCGACCCATCTCATGAAACGCATCCAAAAGGGCCCTGTTCGCGGAATCTCGCTCAAGCTTCAAGAAGAGGAGCGCGAGCGCTGCATGGACTTCGTTCCCGACGAGTCCGCCATTAAGATCGATCTCATTGAGGTCGACAAGGAGACCATGGACATGCTTGCTGCTGAACAAACAGTTGCAGCCTCCCCGGTGCCAGACGGATTCAGCCAAGACGACATTGAACGATTGAAATCTTTGCTTGGCACCCTTGACAAACCCGCAGGTACCTGTTCATTGGCCCATTCAGGTAACTTTCCTATTTCTATTGGATTTAACGTCTCGGATAAGTCTTTTGCTAACTCTTGGGTTATAGATTCTGGTGCTACTGATCACATGACCAATTCCCCCAATATATTTCATACCTACAACCCATGTCCTCGTAGTCGAAAAATAGCCACAGCTGATGGATCCTTAACCACAGTTGCTGGTATAGGTAATGTTCACATCAGCCCCACCCTTACACTTAGAAATGTTCTTCATGTTCCTAAGCTATCTACTAATCTTATCTCTATTAAGAAACTGACCCATGATCTGAGTTGTAATGTAACCTTCTTCCCTACTTACTGTACATTTCAAGACCAGGACTTGGGAACGATGATTGGACATGCTAAGGAACAGGACGGATTGTATTACCTTGAGACACCAGTACAACCTATCCAAAGTACCATTTCATTTCTCTCTGAGCACAAATTTTCCAATAAAGAAAAGTTATGGCTCCATCATCGCCGCCTTGGCCATCCTTCTTTTCGATCTCTTAAAATCATGTTTCCTGCTTTGTTTAAATCTCTGAATGTTGAAGATTTTCATTGTGAAGTGTGTGAACTTGCGGAACACAAGCGTATATCTTTTCCACTTAGTAATGATAGAAGTTCAGATCCTTTTGATCTCATACATAGTGATATTTGGGGTCCCTCTCCAATACCTAATGTTTTTGGAGCGCGATGGTTTGTGTCATTCATTGATGATTGTACTAGAGCCTCATGGATATTCTTATTGAAACAAAAATCCGATGTGAGCTTTGTTCTCCCTACCTTCCATAACATGATACACACCCAGTTTGGTACTAAAATCAAGAGATTTCGATCTGACAATGCTAGAGACTATTTTAATCAAACATTGACCAATTACTTCCACACCGAGGGGATCCTTCATGAATCATCCTGTGTTCACACCCCACAACAAAATGGAGTTGCTGAAAGAAAAAACGGTCACCTACTTGATACAACCCGAACTTTTTTATTTCAGAATAATATGCCTAAGTCCTATTGGGGGGAAGCTGTCCTTACTGCAACACATCTTATTAACCGTCTACCATCCCGGACCCTTGATTTCAAAAGTCCTATGGAAAAGCTACGTCAATTTTATCCTAAGCTTAAAATCTCCAATAATCTTATACCTAGAATATTTGGGTGTGTTTCATTTGTCCATGTTCACCAACCCAACAGGGGAAAGGTGGACCCTAGAGCTCTTAAGTGTGTTTTTGTCGGATACTCTTCCACTCAAAAGGGATATAAATGTTATCATACGCCATCAAAGAAATTTTTTGTCTCAGCCGATGTCACTTTCTGTGAATCTGAGCCCTATTTTTCCACTCCTCTTCCGGGGGAGAATGTCATAATAGAAGATAAGGATCGGAACTCCCCTGATAACCCTTTTGATCTTTTTGAACCCTTTGCCCTCCAACAAACCAAACCTGAATCTCCTACACCCTCTGTACCCAATGACGAACCTAAGGATCGGATGACTGGACAAATGCACTCAAGGAATAAAGCTGCAGCTCCTGAACCGATGCAAGTTCAAGAATCTGAACCAATCCCTAAAAATGAGGTAACAAATCCTGAACCCTCCTTACAAATTTCATTAGTTCCTGAAACTAACAATGATCTTTTAGCCTCTGAACCTCACAATGACCTTCCCATTGCCATTAGAAAGGGAACAAGGGAATGCACTAAATATCCCTTGTATCCACTATCTCATGTTGTATCCTTTGAGAAGTTCTCACCAACCCATAAGAGTTTCCTTACCAGCCTGAATAATATTCAGACTCCTACATCATTATCCGAGGCTTTATCTAATACAAATTGGAAACAAGCTATGAATGTGGAAATGGAAGCCCTGGAAAAAAATACAACATGGGAGTTGGTAGACTTGCCTCCAGGAAAGAAACCTGTTGGATGCAAATGGGTTTATACAGTAAAATACAAAACAGATGAGTCCCTAGAGCGCTACAAGGCAAGATTGGTAGCCAACGGATATACTCAGACATATGGTGTGGACTATCAAGAGACATTTGCTCCAGTTGCAAAAATGAATACTGTGAGACTTCTTTTGTCATTGGCAGCTAATTATGACTGGGATCTGCAACAATTTGATGTAAAAAATACATTTTTACATGGGGATTTAGAAGAAGAAATCTATATGGAAGTGCCTCCAGGATTTGGCACCACTGATAAAGTGTGCAAAGGCCCTGTATGGACTTAAACAATCTCCGAGGGCATGGTTTGGTCGGTTTGCCAAAGTAATGACAAATATGGGATATAAACAAAGCCAAAGAGATCACACTCTATTTATTAAGCACTCGACTTCAGGGGGAGTTACAGCCCTATTAGTGTATGTAGATGACATCATCATGACATGAAACAATGAGAACGAGAGACAAAATTTGAAACAGTGTTTGACCGGGGAATTTGAGATCAAGGAACTAGGAGATTGAAATACTTCCTAGGGATTGAAGTGGCACACTCTAAACAGGGAATCTTTGTCTCTCAACAGAAGTACATTACAGACCTTCTTAAAGAAACAGGAAAGCTAGCATGCAAACCAATGAATACTCCTATTGATCTTAATCACAAGCTTGGAGAAGCTGAAGAAGCTTTGACTGTTAATAAAGAGATGTATCAAAGACTAGTAGGAAGACTCATCTATCTCTCTCACACAAGACCTGATATTGCATATGCAGTGAGTGTAATAAGTCAGTTCATGCACAATCCTAAAGATATTCATTTGCAAGCAGCTAATCGCGTTCTACAGTATCTTAAACGGACTCCACGACAGGGCATCTTATTTAAACGACACACAGGAATGGTTCTTGAAGCATATATTGATTCAGACTATGCTGGTTCAGTAGTTGACAGGATATCAACTACTGGATATTGTACGTTTCTTGGTGGGAATTTGGTGACATGGCGAAGTAAAAAACAGAATGTAGTGGCCAGATCTAGTGCTGAAGCAGAATTTCGAGCAATGACACAAGGGGTTTGTGAGCTATTATGGTTGCAGATAATTTTGACACATTTGAAGATTCACTGGGATAGCCCTATGAGCCTCTATTGTGACAATAAATCTGCAATTAGCATTGCCTATAACTCAGTTCAACATGATCGAACCAAGCATATAGAGATTGATAGACACTTTATTAAAGAGAAGCTTGATAGTGGGTTGATCTGTACTTCATATGTGTCTACCAATAATCAGCTCGCCGATATGCTCACTAAAGGGTTAAATCATACTGCATTTCAAGCAAATGTGTCCAAGCTGGGAATGGTAAACCTTTATTCACCAGCTTGAGGGGGAGTGTTAAGATTTGTTTCCTGTACAGATTTATTTCCTTTAAGGAAAGATGATAATTTTAGTAAGACGTTTTATATAGCAGTTACTAAAATTGTAATTATAGCTATATGTACATAGCCCTGTAGGGCCAATGACATGATTACCCTTCAAAAAAAAAAAATTTCACAAATGCCATCCACATACAAATAATGACCCATTTGCCATACTTTACTGTTCATTGCACAGTCAGCATGTCAAATAAGCGCCACGTCAGCGCGAAGGTGGCATTTTTTTTTAAGTGAAGGGAAGGCGTCTTTTGAAAAGACGCCTTCCCGTCAAAATTTTTTTTTTTACAATGAAAGGGTTCCCTTCCACGTAAAAAAAAAAAAAATTTCTCATGAAATCTGTCGGAATTGGGTTACTTTGAGATTGGGTGCTTCAACTAGGATCTACAGGCTGCATTGGGTTACTTTGAGTCGAGCTTTTGATCTTGAGAACCCATTTGTATCGCCTGTTATTGAAAACCCATTACCACCCGAAGCAAATATAGAAGAAGAAGAAAAAGAAGAAGAGGAAGAAGAAAAAGAAGAAGAAGAAGAGGAAGAAGAAGAAGAGAAATTTCAGGTGAGGCCTTAATGGATTCTTGGAATTAAAATGTAGAAAATTGGGTGAGAAATAATTGTTAATGACATTATTTTTTTTGTGTTTTACAGAATGAGAATCTGAATTCAATTTTTGTGTTAATGACGTTATTTATTTACTTTTTATTTATTTATTTTATTTTTGAGTTATTTGATTTGGGTGTGTTGGATATGGTCTTGAAGTTGTTCTTAAAGGTGGAAATGAGTTAGATGATGATATATGTTTTTTTTTTTTTTTTCAAATTATGTACTTTTGATTGAATTGAGATGGGCAGTGGTTTTTTGGGTGTTTTGTGACTATTTTTTGTTCTGATCTTTGGGGTTTTTGTATGATCGGGAGTGTTTTCTGAATTGGGTTGTTGTATCTTCTAATGTTATGCTGAATGAATGAATTGGTTTCAGTTTAAAATTTCTATCAGTTTGATGCTCCAAGGGCATTGAGCCAGAAGCTTGATGCTCCAAGTCTTTGGTCTAGAAGAGGAAAACCCAGTGGCTTGCTTAATCTTCAGACAGGCAGGAGCATAGAAAAGAGCAACAGGATAGCTAGAAATGATGTCAAATTCAATGCAGAAAACAAGTATGAGGGCAAAGAGAACAAGGTTGCAAAGGTTCTTTTCTCTGATTCAGATAGAGAAGAAGAAATTTTCACTCCGGACAAGGAGAATTTCACTCCTGGTAAAGTGTTTGTAGGACCAAAATCTTCAAAGAAGAAAGGCAGATGAGATAATTTTTTTTTTTTACGTGGAAGGGAAGGCGTTCCCTTCCACTTGTAAAAAAAAAAAATTTTGAAGGGAAGGCGTCTTTTTAAAAGACGCCTTCCCTTGCACTTGTAAAAAAAAAATTTGAAGGGAAGGCATCTTTTGAAAAGACGCCTTCCCTTCACCTAAAAAAAAATGCCACCTCCGCGCTGACGTGGCGCTTGTTTGGCGTGCTGACTGTGCAATGAACAGTAAAGTATGGCAAATGGGTCATTATTTGTATGTAGATGGCATTTGTGAAATTTTTTTTTTTTAAGGGTAATCATGTCATTGGGCCTAGCCCTGTATGTCTATATATATGGTGTCCCTCCATTAAGACAACATACAAGAATAAATATCCTTTCTCTTCTCCCGTGGATGTAGGCCATTGAGCCGAACCACGTTACATTTTTGTGTCTTTCATTATTTTATTTTCTCAACATTTTTTTCTTATTCTTGGCATGTTTCGTTGTTTTACATTGTTTACCAAATTGTTTGACTTGATTGTTGGCTATGGCAGTATAGTCAAAGAAAGGAAGACAAACACAATCACTCAAGCATGTGCCTCACTATCCTGCTCCACTTCTAAAAAAATATTGTATTGTCTACTATCTCTCTTTCCTTTGGCGTAAAACATGTGTATAAAACACAGCATAAAATATAAATATCAAAGGAAACTATTGCAATGCAACTATAACAACACCTTGCTGGTGTTTTGACAATTTACAACCACTATTATAACAAGAAGAAAAAGTTGTAAGGGCACCATAGCTATACTTATTCTTCCTAGCCTTGACTTTTCTTACTTCAATTAATATTATTTTTGTGTTTTTTAAATACTTTTCCTAACTATGGACACAGGTTAAAAAGTACAACTTAATATTATTAATTAATAATGTGGTCCGACCCTTCCCCAAGACCACATAGGTGGGTGGGAGCTTCGTGCACCGAGCTGCCCTTTTTTTAATTGATATATAATTAAGGGCCTGTTGTTTGGTTCAAAATTTAAAAACAGTTTTTGAAAGCATAATATTTAAAAATAATTTAGACAACAACAACAAAAAGTTGTTTTCTTATTGTCTTCACAAATTTTAAATTTGAATAAAAAAATATTTTTAATTTTTTTTAAAAACAACCTAACCAAACATGTTTTCAAGGAATCTTTGTTTTCAAAAACAAAAAAACAGTTTTTAAATTTTGTACCAAATGAAACCTATGTTTTTTTATGAATTTTGTGTCCCATTTCACTCATGCACTAGAGCCCCTTGATCACCTTAAGCACGGACTACTTTGGGCTATGGCAGCGGTTGTTTCACAATTTTTATCATTTTATAGAAATGCAAATGGTAAGCCATATATGTTGCAAAACATTAAAAGCTAAAACTAAAAATGAAAGGAGTAGCCCCAATTGAAGACAAAATGAAAGGATGGTTTGGAAAAATACAATGAAAACCATTAGATGTGTCAGTTAGAAAGATGGTCATATTTACTATTATTGGGAATGATAAATGAATAGAAAGACCTAAAATCAGAATCCATATCAGCCACGTGAGTGAACTCACAAGCCCAAGACATTGGACTTGGAAGGGGAACTATACACTACCTCTAAAACTTTGAGTTTCACTTCCATAGGTGAACTATTGTTAAGGTTTTATTGAGTCTTTCTCAGTTTCTTTTACAATCATTGTTGATTCAATCTTTACAAGCATACTTTCTATGTGTTGGATATATTTATTATAAATGAAGTATATAATTGAGTTTCTTAATAAGGAGAATTTGGGGAAACCTTACATTTCAAAACATATTATTGACGTCCTCCACCTGTTCATTTCTTTCCCCTTGGAAAGAGTGTTTTTACTTAAAATCAAAAGGGCGAACCCAATGGAGCTATAGCAAAAGCGAGTTTGAGCTACCTGATTTCCCTGATGAGGAAAAGCATTGAAGAACATACGAAATCAGTTTTACTACATCTGTTGCTAATTGTCCACCCTTTCCAAGCAACAGGCAAATGAATTCATTCTTCCTTTCTTGCTTGAAAGGTTTAGCATGCTTGTGCCTTGATTTAGTCATTCATCCAGTCTCTTGCAAGTGCTATAAAATCGGATGTGAACAAACTGTTCACAAAGGTTGCTGATGTAATTGCACACTTTTTTTCTTCTTTTTTTTTATCCAGTATCTCAATAAATGAATATTTCTCAGAGCTTTGATCTCAAGGCTACTAACGATTCCTTACGTATTATTCTAAAGTCTTGTATGCAAGGTTGTCCGGGAATTCCTTTGCCTAATCAAATTGATCTAGTCACATAGGAACAACCAAAGGGAGTCTCCTAATTTGGCCAATCAAGGGTTCCACGTTGTTAGGTACGAAGTAACAAATACATTTATTTTTGTTTTGTGGAAAAACATAAAAAAAAAAAAGATATATCTATTCATTTTGTCAAGAGGACTCCAACCTTTTGTTTTCTGATATTTATACTAGATTAAACCAATGACTTAGAACGAATCAATTGATGAACCTATATATTCTATTATGGTTCCATGGGAATTCCACGACCCTATTCCATTTTCATATTTCTCAACAAAAAAACTGCTTATCCCAAAGATACATTCCAATTTCACGACAGGATTATCAATGAACACAATTATACAATTGCTCAGGATACCCTTTTTAGTTTCTAAGGTCTATTTCCCAGTTTAAGATCCCTCATACTAACTGGCATCAAAGAATAAGTAGATCTTTTCCGCCCAAAAAGGGAATGGGTTGGGCCAATGAACTTATCATCATGTAATCAACTCAATCATCAAATTGTAAGTTCATTTTTTCATTCCTTATCAAACCAGACTGGAATAGGACTATGTACCCTGCATATTAAAAGGCATTTTTACTTGTTGTTTCCCTCACTCATTAATGTTTGTACAATGGTCGGCTCAAGGAATGATGGCTTGCTCAAAACCCATACCAAGCCAAAATATATCTATTCATTTTGTCAAGATGACGGTTCCCACCGTTTGTTCTCTGATATTTATACCAGATTAAACCAATGACTTAGCACATATCGATTGATGAACCTATATATTCTACTACAGTTTTATGGGAATTCAACGACCCTATTCCATTTTCATATTTCTCAACAAAAAACTCCTTACCCCAAAGATGCATTCCAATTTCACGACAGAATTATTAATGAACTACTATTACAATTGCTCAGGATACCTTTTTTAGTTCTAAGGTCTATTTCATCTTTTCCACCCAAAAAGGGAATGGGCAGAGCTTATGAACTTATCATCATGTACTTTACTCAATCATCAAATTGTAAGTTCATTTTGATATTGATGTTTGCACCATGGCCAGCTCCAGGAATGATGGCTTGTTCAAAACCCATACCAAGCCAAGGAAGGAGCGCCTCAAGTCTACTGACTCTAGTCAAACTAGCAACTTAGCTCTAGTACTTTCAATAGTCTATCTCTATGTAGCTTTCCTATCTTTTGGATAGTCTAGAATGGTAAGAGATGATTAAAAAAATAGCCACTTATAATATAATTGAAGATATAGCTCTTGGTATGGCAGAGTGGCCGCAGTTGATTAATGTAGCTAACCCCTTGTAGAAAAAAGGCTATATTTACATGAGTTGAGTTGGATGAATGCCTATAGTGAGATATAGGTGCAAGGAAAAGACATTCTGTTACATAACCTGATAAATAGGCAAGTATTTTGTATATGGGTTTTGTAAAGGTTTGTATCTCTTTCGAAATGAGATGTATACATTGCACCCATGTAAAAGAACGAACTAATACGACATCATGAAATTTACACTATAGTAGTCTAGGGTTTTCAATCATGTGTATTGTAATCAATGTGTGTTTTGTGTACGGAACAAGAATCAACACTCTTAACTTATAGGTGTCTTATGGTTGGAAGCGGTGTTTTTTATCTAAAGGAGGCCGACTGACTCTGATAAAGTCTGTGTTGGATGCTCTCCCAACTTAGTATTTGTTAGTCTTTCAAGTTCCTTTGAGGGTGGTGGGAAGGATTGAAAAATTAATGAGGGATTTCCTTTGGGAGAATGTTGATAAGGAGTATGGGTCTCATCTTGTGGCTTGGAGCATTGTACAAAGAAAGGTCGAGCAAGGAGGACTGGGTATCGGAAACTTAATTTTTAGAAATAAGGCGTTGGTTGGCAAGTGGTTATGGAGGTTCCCACGGGAAAGGAATTTATTATGGGGGAAGGTTATTGGCAACAGGCATGGTCTCAGGGCTAACCAAAGGGACACTGGGGTTGCTACTAGAGCTACTTTTAGAAGCCCGTGAAAATTTATCTCCTCCATGTATTCCATTTATTCTCCCTTGCCTAGGCTTAAACTTGGCAAGGGGAACTCAATTCATTTATGGGAGGATCTATGGTGGGGAACGATACTTTCCAGACATTTTTCCCCAACTTGTACCGTCTCTCTACTTCCCACAACAAACTTGTTATTGATTTTGTACAAATACCGGGGGATCCTGTAGTGTCTTGGGACTTTCATCTGGGTAAGAATGTCCCGCCCAGAGCGGAGGTGGAGCTCTCGTTCTTACTTGGACTACTAGAGGGATGTCATCTATCTAAGGACCACGATAGAATCTCTTGGTCATGGGACTCGTCTAGCCTTTTCACCACCAAATCCTTTCAATCTTCCATCATCGACGAGTCTCATGTTTCTCCTCTTCCACATCTTAGTCTAATATGGAAAGCTCATATGTCATCAAAGGTTAAATTCTTGGGGTGGGTAGCTTCTCATGGAAAGATGAACACAGGGAATCGACTGCAAAAAAGGTTCTGACATATGTATTTATCTCTACATTGGTGCTATCTTTGTAGAAGGGAATCAAAATTTGTGCAATATTTATGTTGGTATTGTCCTTTTGCTAAGGAGGTTTGGTGCAGATGGCGGACCCATTTCCCAGTCATGGGTGATGATGAGGCAGTTGAGGAGGGAATAACCATTTTCCCATTTATGAACAATATTTAGTCACAATGGAGGGATCATTAGAAGGTGGTTTGTTTGGCAGTTCTATGGTCTTTATGGAAGGAGAGGAACAAATGGGTGTTTCATGATGAGTTCCTATCGGCTGCCAAAGTGTGGGAGTCCTCTCATATATTAGCCTCTTTTTGGGTAGCCAATAGTAGTCTATCTAGAGGCTACGGAGTGGTTGATTGGATTAGGGGGTGGGGTAATTTTGTATTTATATAGGAGTGTTGTTTATGTACAGTTTTCTTCTCTCTTACCAATACATATATAAAATACCTTTTAGTTTCTTTTAAAAAAAAAAAACTTATAGGTGGTATATGCATATATTTTATGGGGAAAGGGAGACTGATGAAATTTTTTGGGGACAAAATAAGATTTGTGTTTGGTAATAGTGAGATCCATTTATTAGGTCCTTACACATTCAACACTCTTTTAAGTCTTAACTTATAGGTGGTATATTTACCTATACATGTGGAAAGTGGGAAACTATGACAAAATTTTTGGGGGCCAAGCATCAATATTTGCGTTGGTTCATATTAACCAATTAAGATTAAAAAAAAAAACTAATTAATATTCATTTAGTAAGGTCGTTATAGTGGGGTATTACAACACTGATGCCCACCGGGGTATCTACGCTTTAGTCAAATTTACGAGAATGAGATGACAAAAATTTAGAAATAAATAAATAAATAAACATGTTAGGCCAGCTAAGTCCTCTTGAGACCAATCACTAGCTGCTAAATTCTTAAATAGTTTCCTGTGTACTTTAGGTTAAACCATTAAGCTTGGATTCTAAGTGAACGTTATGTAGAGATGGAGAGAGCAGACCTTTTTATTTTAAATACGTGCAAGTAGAAATTTACTTCACATTACAACTAAGTTAACTTTACCAGAGCATTCTCTAAAGAAATATATATATAAAAAATAAAAAAATAAAAAAACAGAAAACAAAAGATACAAATATTATAATAATAATAATAATCAACTCCATCCCATCTTGACAGCTATAAACTATGATTATGAACCATTTCTTTCCTCCCTCAAATGATAACGCATATTAAATACTTTCCTCAACTTTCATCTCTTTTTGAAAGTTTTCATTTGAAGGGCTAACTGAATGGCTCATTTAAGACAGAAAATTGTGTGTGAACTTTTGAAATAGCCCCTATAATCAATATAAAGCAAAAATTCTTAACAGCAGTAGTATGCACAATAAACCTTCTGGAAAGTCATACCTCATTTTTCTTTCTCTTGTAAATCACTGAATAGCCACGTGATACCATTGCAGGCTCAAAGAAATTCTGAAAATGATCTCTCTCCACCTGTTCAAGATCACCAAAGATACATCAGCTAAGAAAACTGACAGCGAAATGCAGAATCAAGTCCTCATGACTTCACATTGAAAAGAAATAGCAACAAAATTTACCTCCTGAAGACAAAGAATATCTGCGTCATACTCAGTGAGCTCTCGAAGCAAATTTTTCCACCGGTATTCCCATACAAGAGACCACGTATGGCAGTAACTGTATGATTGTCTGGTAGCGCACATGTCAGCAAGAACATTGTATGTTAACACACTAAAAGTTCCAGCAATTGATTGCCAGGCTTTCAAACTGAAGTCTCTCATGCCCCCCAAATTTCCAATTTGTATCATACGGCGAGAAAGGGGAATAGGAGCAGAAATTACCCTATCAGTACGTATGACACTTGGTGGGGCCAAAAGCTTCCCATCTTTCCTATCTCTAGCTACAGATTCCAATTTCAAGATGTTGCCAAGATCATCTCCTGAGGGCACATAAGTCTTTGAAGATCCGACCTTAAGCCATGAGGTAGCTTCTCTGTCCACTACAGTTCCAATTCCATCAAGTAATGGACCCTCTTCAAGAGCAGAGCAATCACCAGTAGATGGCCAAGAACCACGACTCCCAACAACACCAAGTGTCTGATCTTCACCACTTAATCTCTGTCTTGGACTGGCAGCTGCTTCACCCTGACGTCTCCAGTGTTTCTGCCATGTATCAAGGAAACACTTAGGAGAACAGTGGTAAATTTCTTTGGAAGGAAACTTTAACTTTGAACAATCTATACACTGGAAGACATGCAACCTTAGAATGGTGCTCAGAACAGGTAAGTTTCTTATCATTCCACAGTCGGTTACGTTGGTACCTGTGCACACAAGATCTAATGAAATACATCAACAATCCAGCTAAAGATGAATACAATATTCAAACAAAAGAAGAAGCAATGCAGCTGAGAAGGCCATCCATAGATTGTATTCTATTGCAAACTCTACAGAAAAGGGGAATTTAAATGAACTTGGTAAGATAAACTTTTTTGAGAACAAACAAGAAATATTATTAATCAGCAAAGAACACGAAGATACAGAGTACTAGAACTCTAAGCCAACAAGCCACAAGAAAAGAAACATAAGTAGTTATTCTGCAAGTTGGAAAAGAATCCATCAATTGCAATATAAAATACCAATAAAGCATCTTATCTGCTCAATTGGCCGAGCCAGATGAAAAATACGAAAGGTTTCAAAAAGGAAAGTTCTAAATGGATGAAGCACCCACTTCAGCTTCAGATGCGTCAAGATTACAACATTCTAAAACCCAATCATGTTCTTATCAAAAAAAGAAAAATCTGAAACCCCTGTGGAACATTCAGAAATCCCTCTTTCTAATTTTTCTTTTTTTTGTTTGTGTGTGAGAGTGTGTATATAGAAAGTTATCCTTTCAATTGCTTAAGTTAACCTTCCAAATGAAATCTGTTCAAAAATGAAAAATAAAGTTGATGTATAATTCATGATTCAATTTGAATTTCTATATTCCCAAAGATAACAATACCACAACAATGACTCCAAATAGATTAATAAGATTCCCTCTTTTATATATATATATATAAATTGTGGTAAAACTGTAAAAGTAGCTAAGCCTAAGACAACAGAAAGTGAGAAAAGACATACCAAATGTCAATTGCTCACCTGATCATCTGGTTAAATATTTCTATAACCTAAAGAAATAACAAATCAGACAAAAATGGACAGCTGCATCTATCCTCTAGAACATCAACCACCCCCTTCTCCTCCAAAAAAAAAAAAAATTATGGTAAAGAAAAAAAGATGAAGTTCTGGAACCATTAAAAATCTCTAAATTCAAAGATGAGAGATATTCTACAACAGATAAACAATGGAATAAATAAAGAAATGATGCTTATAAAATAGAAAACTAAATTTATTAAGATGAAAAAAGAGCAAGGTCTCTTTTTTTTTTACATCGAAGAGCAAGGTCACATTTAAAGATTCATATTTCCAACTAAAAACGTAAAGAAATAATTATCAGTCAACCAAATTAGCTGAAAACAGGGGGAGGGGGGAATAATATAAAGTAACAGAAATAGGAAACAAACTGAAATAAAATGAAAAATGGCAAGAAAGAATAAAACCCAACACTGGTAGGTAACACAATAAGCAACCTTACAGACAACGGCTCAAAAAACATAAGAAGAAAGAAAGATAAGAAAAATCCATAGTTAATCAAGAATCTATATCTAATCCCAAGGCTTCAAAATCTTATATCCACAGTTTCTATCTATGGCCCCAAGTATCGTTAGATAGCCTCCAATTACATAACTAAGTAGTGATTTGAAGCAACAACTCCTCGTACCAAACCAATGCTATTCAAGAAAACTCACAATAAAACCATTTCAAATAAAACCCACGATTCTTTAATGGAAAGAAACCGAGCAAGAACCCACAAAGAACAAGCAAACAAAGAAATTAAGGGAACTAGCTAACCAGGTGAATTCGATGGTGTGATCTGGAACGACGTGATTTGGCAATGCAGAACGATCCACATGGCGAACGCGCTCAAACTTAGGATAGATTTCGCAGCCCACAACGGGTGTCTTAGACGAGAGTTCCACATTTAGTACGTATCTCACCATGTTTTTTTTTTTAGATTCTTTGAGACCAATTCGAAACTGATACTACTACAAGTGGAAGAAGAACCGATTGAAGAACCTGAGACATGAAACAAACGCGCGCCCTCCAGAACAGAAGAAAAATGAATAGAGAGAGAGGTTGTGGGTTGAAGAGGGGTTTTATGGATTTCAGAGCTCTGTTATTCTTGCTGGGTTTTTGCTAGTTTTTCAGTTTCTTGATTTGCTTCGCTTTTTTCAGGTTTGTTTTTCTTGCCTTGATTTGTCCGAGATTCTGAAAATAGAAGTTCTTTTTGGTTTCGTTGATTGCGGGTTTTGACCACCCAAGAAGCTTTTAAAAGCGCCGAGAAGAGAAGACACCAAAACTCGTGTGCCCGTGGGTTGCACACGTGCGGACAGTTCGTTAGTTCTTTTATTAATAAAAAAAAATAGGATAATGGATAAGCTCTTCCACCTCTCAAATTCCAGGTGGCATGTTGCATGTGTATATGTAAAATTACTATAATACCAATTGTAATATTAAAATTAATTTTTAAACCTTTTTTTTTGTTGGAAAAAAACATTTATCATGATTGTATCTTTTGATGCATTGTTATTACTAAGACTAGTACATCTGAAATTCTTAATTGGTTATTTACATATTATGGAAACAAGGATTATCTCAGATCTACATCGAAGAATTAATGGTAATTCTCAAAGATCGTAGAACAGAATGTAATACAATGAAATAGAATGCAATAGAAACAAAGACAAGAATGGGTTACCTACTCTTACCGGTCCAAGCAAGCCCTTTTGTTCTAAATTAAAGAATTCAAAATGAATAAATCTCCCCAAGTAGGATTGGAATCTACGACCAATCAATTAACAGTCGACCGCTTTACCACTGAGTTACTGAGGAACAACAAGAAATTAGATCTCATAGAGTTCATTTCCCATTCTCAACCCATGACCACTATGAGCCTGAATCTTCCTTCGTAACTCCTAAAACTTCTTCGTAGTGCCTCTGTTCCATGCCTCATTTCATAGGGAACCTCAAAGTTTTTGGCTAATTCTAGTTGCATTAGAGAAGCAGGCAATTGTTTAATAATAAGGTCTTATTGCAATATATGGATAGGTCCCAAGTTTTAAATGTTAAAAATAACATTTCCAAAAAGTAGGGGTAAGAGTGTATATATAGACATTACCTCAGACCTTGTAATGGCAAGAGCTTCATGCAATTCAAGCTGTATTTAAAAGAGAAGACAATGAGACAACAATCCTGGGCAAATATTACAGAGTTGCAGCAAATAAAAGGACCAAATTTCCAGAAGAGAGCTCAAAATGGAAGAAACCTAGAAGTAAAATACCTTATTAGGATTCAAGAAAAAAGAAAAACTAAAGTGACATTGATGGCACACAATAATAGAAAAAATTATTGTCAATGCACTATTAGATTGCATGATGCGAGGTAATACAATGTACAAAGTAATAGATGTTTCTAACTTTCTATGTTTGCTAGGAATGTAAACGTGGTATTCATTACTCATGAATTTCATACACAAGATTCAACTTGTAAACCAACAGTGTTTTACAAGATTAATATCAGGTACGGGGTCTGCTGCTACAGAGCATGAATCTAGTGGTACCCAATTGGAGCTGGAGCTTCTCTCAATTCCTTCCCATGGAAATGTATATCCTGCATCAACAGGGCATTGCTAGAGATGAGAAAGTTGATAACTAAAGGATCATCATGGCATCATGAGCATGTGAAATAATCCAGCAATTTATTCCAAAGAGAAGGAACATAATAGAAAAGCAAAATCTATATATATGAAAAATAAAGTTACTTCAGAATGAACCACCAAGGTCAAAGCAGCCAAAACCATAACAACCAAGTGCATACACCAAGAATAATAATGATAAGAAAGCTTGTTCCTAAATACTTGAGGGTAAGTAATGTTGGTTTCTTTAGGACGTAACTATGTAGATAGTTGGGAAGAAATAGATATTGCTTATATTTAGACATGTTGGAACTTGGCCCTATACACTGCGTAATTATTTAACAGCCAAGTTAGAGTTGGCTCCCTAGAACTTGTGTTATAAGAATTACTTGCTCAAAAGACGAAAATTGCCAGGCAACATCATCAACGTGAAAAGATTTACCCTAGGACACCAAAATGATTAAGATTAACATCAAAGGCGTCAAAGACCAGGGCATATCCTTGCAATTAATTGATGTTTCCAACTTTCCATTTATAGACAAAGATGGGCCAAACATGCGCTGAGATCAGAAGAATTCAACCAAAAGGTTCATGTAAATTTAAGTTATGGAGCTTGAAAAGTTAGATCTATCTCCACTGTTGATAGGAGCAGAGCCAAGAATTTCTTCTCTGTGGGTGAGGTGCAGAGGAGACAAAATTGTAGGGCACCTTACCTACAACCAAAGAGAACTTCTACACACCTTGCAACAGTTGATTCACTGCTAATCCTACACAAGTTTTCCTGAGGATTCTAGCAATTTAAAAAAAAAACAAATTAAAATAAAAAGGTTTTCCTAAGGGAGTTCAAAATGAATGGAGGGCACTGGCACAGTACCATCCATATAGAACGCTCTTTGTTTCAGCTCAAGGCCATCTTCAAAAACAATAGACCTTCAATAGTTTTTTGAGAAGAATGAGTCAAGACCAAGGAGTTGGGTGAAAGGAAGTAACTCTTACAGAAGCAAAGTGGTTCACATCTCGATGATGAGCTTCATCAGCTCGGATCACAATGATAACATCCTTCAGAGTTGCATCCTTGGATAGCCTCCAATAGTCTATAGCAATAGCTGGAGCAGGAACATTTTCAATTGCACCGCTTTCAATGTCCTTCAAGTATTCTGTATATGAATGTATTGCTTCCTCCTCAAGATACCCAACAATCCTATGAGCCAGTTTAGGAGAAAGTAGATAGAGTACAAAGAAGGCATTGAAGAAGACTCCCTGCACGGTAAGGACCAGCAACCTCTCGTGCCACTTTGGTTTCACAAGCTCCACCATTGTCATTAGGTGCATCCTTTCATTCTCTGCTTCCTCAAGCAAGGCCTTGATCCAACCACCACTTTGCTGGAATTTGCGGAGAGACGTCAGATGCAGCTGCATTCCACCCACTATTCCAGGAACAGCTGCCACTGTTTCCAGCATCATTGCGCGACATCCATACCTTCTCTGCAATATAGCTGCAAATATGAGAATCAAGAAACGGCGCCATAGCAGCAATTGCATTGAATAATCAGAGCAGTCACTTTAGATGCATTACTAAAGATAACATCAAACATAAATAATTAATTTGTTAGATTCCTCCACCACGTCTAGCTTTATACCTACAAGGAGTGACATAATTGTACCAAATGCAAGTAATGTGCCTTTAGACAGAGATACAAGCAACTTAACCACCCTGCAATAGACACTTGATTCTGCAATGGAAGAGAAGGCATCTATAGAAAAAATTGCCTAATATGTGAAGATCAAAAACAAATGACTCTTCCATCAATAATCTGTATTTAAGCAGACCCTTTTCTATACAGAGAAGATGATCACATGTGACTATGTGAGTACATACAAAGGATTTATCAGTAACCTTTCAAAACTTGTTTAAAGAATACCAATCAAATGTATTTCCTTCAATGGGTAACATATGAGAAAGTAAATGCTTTCAACTAAACATCAAATTCCTTAAGCACACCTTGAAGAATGAGAGAAAGATTAACAGACCTTGAAGAAGATATCTGTAGGAATTCTGAGAATTTTTACCGTCCTATAAGCAATCTTGTCCAAAAACGTCTCAGGTAAATGATGCTTGGTCAGATCTATTGACTCATCAGATTTGTAAGCCTCCCATGGCTGCCAATGAACAATTAACATTATCATACGAAAAAATTAGGCACATATTTAGTAAAATGACCCATTGAAATTCATATGAATCTCACGGCTCCAACCAAAATTAATGAATTTAATAACTCCAATAACTTTATGAGGATTTTGAGAGCATGCCCATCTTTAGAATTTCAAATATACGTCCAAGTAAAGATACGGATAAGTAGCCCTTTGGAAAGCCTTTACTTCCAAATTTTCAATAGGCTTCCTATGAAGGCCACCGTTCTCACTGAGATTTTCTTATAAGGAACCTTTAGTAACAACTATCCCAGTGAATCATTTTGCCAGAGTATCATCAATTCCAATCAAACTCTGGCTCCTCATGAAAGCATCAAATCTTGTCAAACCAAAAATAACATAACCTCATCCATACGCTAAGGACCCATTTGGTAACTCTGTACTTTTTTCATACTCAAAGTGAATGTTGAAGCTTTAAAACATACTATTTTCTCTTTTGTCTTTTCTTGGAGTTTATTCTTTTACAAGTTTTGCTTATAACTCTTAGTAGACGAATAGCTAATTCATCTTCTTGCAAAATATTCTAATTGGGAAAAACTATTCTAACTACTACAGGAAATTGCAATTACATGTGTGACTACATTGTCATGAACATTAGATCATGCAACTTGTACATTGATTAGATGTGTAACACATACACTTCTAATGGCCATATAACAATGCAGTTGCACATGTTGATCTAGTTACGCTTCCTTTAATTAGAATAGCATTTTCCATTCTAACTTCCACATTTTTTCTTTTAAGATGTCAATAGTAGAGTCATCAAAGTCCACCTTAAAGTTAGCTACATGAGTCTTATTCTTCCTTTACATTACAGCTTACCATGGTGTGCACAATGTGAAAGTAGCATCAAAATGTTCAAATAGCTCCCGGGTGCTTACGAGAGTGAGATTTTGTAACACCAGTTACAAACACCATTCAATTTTTTGCTGTCAAAATGGATTCACATTTTAGAAAGAAAAACTATGTTATTAATCTTAGTCGAAGCCATTCATGGCCGTGAGTAATCACTCAATTCCTGTTCCTGAAATTAAATTGAATACGATCTTTTCAACAGGTAACTCATCCTCAGTAAAACTCTACCAGTTCAATTCCAAAAAAAAAAAAAAACAAAGTAAAAATTTTCTAGCATCTGTGAAAAACAATAAATAAATATACAGAACAATTCAACAACATATTCTTCTCCTTACCATGAAGCAGTTCCAAGGCCAACTGGATCCATCCTCCCGCTTGATCTTCGGACGCGAAATCCCCCAATAACTCGAAACCACAGAGCCATCAGACCGATCATCACGCAAATTCTCCTTCCGACCCTTCTCGTCCAAATCCGAAGCAGAACTAAAAACTCGACTAAATCTCGGCATTTCCATCTTCACTGCCAATGTTTCTGAAGCTCTGATACTCGCAATCGCACCGCTACAGTGTCTTCCATGGATGACACTTTGCATCAGAAACCTCGCCATCTGCTGGTTCATCTTCGATCTCCAATGAAAGTGAATCCAATCGATAATCGTGCTTAATTATTTATGAAGATCGTAGAGCATGTGGTTACGATTAATCGCCAAAAAATAAAAATAAAAAATAATTGCGATTTTTGAGTGGTTTTAACTTAACTGAGTGGCGGTGGTTCATGTTGTATCCTCTAATGGCGGATAGCCGTGAGCTCTCCGCTTTTCTCTGATCCGCGAGTGTGGTAGTGTAGGCTTCGCGCACATTTCCGCGAGTTTTGTGGGATTTTTGAGAAGTGGGGGTTGGCGGGATTGTATCGTACAGCGTCTCAATAATTTTTATTTTTATTTTTTTTAATAAAATGAAAGATGATTGACTGAAAATTTAATAAGAAGAGTGTTTAACGTTTCATTTATTATGATGTTTATAAGAAGAAGTTTAAGCATATCAATATCAAAATAAATTATAAAACCAAAGATCCATTTATTACCAATGTATTTGAGAAACGTGAACTCAATTTAACTCAACTAAGTCTTTTCTTATCCCTAACTACGTAAATTCACTTTCTCTATTTTATTCTGACGAGGACTAAATCAACATTCAAATTAAAAAAAAAAAAATCTTTTAATTTATTTTAGGTCTATCTAGCATTAATAATTTACTCTTCTGAATTAGTGCATTTAGCGATTTATGTCATAAATGTCTAAACCACTTTAGTCAATTTTCTCTTTTATCTTCAATTGACGATTCTCTTATTATTTTTTAAATATATTGACCTTATAAGATTTTTCTTTTTAACGTAAATGAGATGCATCAATCGTATAAAACACTCCATAATTGTTCCACCGTCAATGTCCACACGGGTACAGTTACTCTAATACCATGACACCTAACTCATCCTTGAAATTCAGTATGTAAGAAAAAGACTGCACGCAACGTAAACATTACACACCATAATTCAACACTGGCTATGTGAGATTACGCTGATAGAGACCTGTAAATAAGAACTTTACTACCATTGAAGCAAGAAGATCTACTACCATTCAAGAACTTTACTACAAACACTTCTGCACTAGAATCCAGTAATGTTTTCAGGCTTTTGTACGTTGTAACATATGCAAGAAACAGAGTATTCAAAGGTTATATAATTCAGTCTTTTTCTTATCAAGGCAGAGTTTTAGGAGGGTAAATTAGGTAGAGTTCCAACCTTTGGCATTTCCACATACAGTCACTGCCCTTAAATCTCAAAAGTTGTGATCTTTGACTGCTATGCAAAGTTTTTGGAGTTGGATTAACAAAGACAAAAAGTTTAAATTAAAGCGCCTGAGAGTTCAAAAGATAATGGGTAAAAATACTAAGTATGCAAAGGGAGCTTACAACCTCTTTGGTTTACTAATACCAGTGGAATGCAGGTAATATGAACTCAAGTTTTAGAGCAGCTTTTTACAATACCAACAATCAGGTGCGGTTACAGCCCCTAGAAGCATGTATTTCTCAATGCACAGAAAAATAAGAAGAAACGTGTCAATGATACCCAACAGGTGCCGGAGCTTCCCTTAATTCCTTTCCCTGAAAATGAATATCCTGCATCACAAAGAAATGATTGTTAGTTGTACTCTGAAACTCCATGATTATAGAAGCGCAATGATATGAATAGAAGCATCTATGAAATGATTGAGCTATTTTATTCCAAAGAGGAGCAATGTACAACATGGGTGGGGGGGGAATTAGCATTTCAAAACCTAAGACCACTAGACAATTGTGGCTAAATATAGATTGCCCGTATTTTCTCTAATATACTGGTAACAGAATCACACTCTTAGCTTACAAAAACTTTTTTAAGACCATTGATAAGGAAAGCAACAACTCATCAACAAAAGGCAAAAGGCCTCAATTATGCAAGAAAACCACAAAACAGTTGGGATTGATATTTGAAAAATTAAATGCCAGGAGACTGCCTTCCAATAGACTGTTGATTCTACCATATATATATATGTAAAACGTATAAAGGGGGTTCAAAACGTAGGTGCAGTTTGTAATTAGCTGAGCTCCTTTATGAATTCCATTCTAGCTTTCCTTCAGAAGGATGAAGTAAGCAGGGGAAACCATGTAAAAGATTTATTGTTATTGTTAAGGCACTTTTCACAAAAGGTAAACCATCAATAGTGGAAAAACATGAGACAACAGTGTAAAGGTAGAGAAGGCTAGAAGTGCTTACAGAAGCAAAGTGGTTGACATCTCGGTGGTGAGCTTCATCAGCTCGGATCACAATCACAACATCCTTCAGAGTGGCCTCCTTGGGCAGCCTCCAGTAGTCTATAGCAATAGCTGGAGCAGGAATATTTTCAATTGCACCACTTTCAATATCCTTCAAGAACTCTGTATATGAATGTATAGCCTCCTCCTCCAGGTACCCAACAATTCTATGAGCTAGCTTAGGAGAAATCAGATAGAGTACGAAAAAGGCATTGAAGAAGACTCCCTGGACAGTAAGAACCAGCAACCTTTCATACCATTTTGGCTTCACAAGCTCTACCATTGTCATTAGGTGCATCCTTTCATTCTCGGCTTCCTCAAGCAAGGCCTTAATCCAACCACCACTGTGCTGGAACTTGCGAAGGGACCGGAGGTGCAGCAGCATCCCTCCCACCATCCCAGGAACAGCAGCCACTGTTTCCAACATCATTGCACGACACCCATACCGTCTCTGCATTACAAATGCAAGTATGAGAATCAAGAAGCAGTGCCATAGCAGTGATTGAATTTTATGATCTGAACAGTCGCATCAAGATGCAGTCGTAAAAATAATATGAAACATAAATAATTAATAATTTAGATCCTAAATCCAGTAAGTGTATACGTACAAATGAGTAGTAGCACACTGGTACCAAACGCAATTATGCATGTAATGTGCCCTCTAGACGGACATATGCATGATTCTATTATATCTTTATATTACAAGTACTTGCATCTTTCTTAATTCTCTTATTTATGTTATTTCAGATCTTCTTTTGTCTCTATCATCACCTTGAATTATTGATTGGCCACGTTTTTCTATCTAGCACATCTAATGGTTTTTGTTGCATGTGTCAAAACCATCTTAAATGGTTCACTCGCATTTTAGCCCCAACTAGGCTACTCCTACCATTTCCTCGATTATGTTCATTTCTAATTTCATCTTTCAATATTTTATACTACATTAGAGCGGAAAGGAAGAAGAGGGTTCATATAGCTAACCCCACGTACTAGGGACAAGGCTTTACTGTGTTGACTTGAGATTGTTTTATGCCATATATCCATCTCAGCATTCGCATTTCCATTATGCATATTTTGTACATTTTATTTAAGAAAGTAAGAAACATGGCAGTCTTAATAATAGTCTTACAAAATTGTTCTTTCAATAAAAGGATGCATCGATCATATAATGCTTGAGAAACACTCTTCCACTTAACCCATTTTACATTGATCATATAGTAGTCAGATATATTCCAACGAATTTTACTTTGAAGAAGATATATTGATTCTATATTGATTCCTCAACACCCTCCCACACAAAAGATAAATTAAATCTACATCATCATATTCATTTAATTCTCCAATGAATCCAAGACCAACCTATAGTGAATGAGAAAGTGTCACATATACAAACTTTAGTTTATCCTTACATTACTTGCAGTAAACATTAATTATTTTAATTATTTTGCTATTATTTTTACACAAGAAACCTCTCACTCCTTTATAGCTACTTTTTTCATGAATTTCACTCCTTGATTCATTTCCACTTTCAACAAACCTAAATATCACAACGGAATTTTAAGTGGCATGTCTTGTGCTTGTAGGAAATAATTTTGGCATCTGAACTGAAAGGATGACCAGAAGATACAAACTGTAGATTGGTATACAAAGCACGTCCTTAGATAATATAAGTTCTATGAAGGGTCATAACATACCATAGTGCATAAAGAATAGTTTAATTGAAGGGTGCATGATTTGTGGAAGGTCAATGATGTACAGCATTGGTGTTGCAAAAGGTGTTTTAGAAGGTGTCACTCCAACATTTTTCATTGATTAAATGCAGCAACTTGTAACAATTAAACCATTAAGAGAAAGTACTAACAGAACTCAAATTCACCAAACAAAGGATTGTTTCTAGTTGAAGAAAAAAACTATGTTAAGTACCCAACAAATCTAATGCAAAGTAACAACAGAGTCACCATTGAAAGATAAATGTGTGCTCACAAAGGTATTGAAAAAAAAGGTCACCTAATTTACAGTATTCATAATAACCCATAAGTGAACTTCAAAAACACCTAGATTTAGTGATTTCGTCCAAGAAAATATTTTAAAAACTTCCAATCGAAGTAACACAACCAGAAAGTGAGTGCTTCCCTATTAATAGCTCAAACACACTATAACATGGTCATAAATTAACTAAAAGAAGAAAAGGCCAAAAAAAAAGGAGGGGAGGGGGGCACTGACCTGAAAAAAGATATCTGTAGGAACTCTTAGAATTTTCACTGTCCAATAAGCAAACTTGTCAAGAAATGTCTTAGGTACATGATGCTTACTTAGATCTATTGACAAATCAGACCCGTAAGTCTCCCATGGCTACAAAATAAATGAAAAAAGAAAACACAGATGAAATTACAACATGGGATAAAGAGTGCAGAGTCTGTAA
Source organism: Paratinospora sagittata (assembly GCA_035771175.1). Lineage (NCBI taxonomy): Eukaryota > Viridiplantae > Streptophyta > Magnoliopsida > Ranunculales > Menispermaceae > Paratinospora > Paratinospora sagittata. The sequence continues at coordinate 3,371,386 of JAYMFD010000012.1, read as the reverse complement.
AATGTTATGGCAAAAAAAAAAAAAAGATCAGTCCATTGAAAGGAATTAAGAGTTACCTTTATTACAGAGACAGAAACACTAGATCAGTAGTGACATCAAACTGAAATAACTAAACACCAGGATTAGGGAGAGGATCTTTTCTAATGCTACGAAGTTTGAAGAAACTAAGGCGATCGCTAAGAATTTAGAACTTCCAAAATAGATAAATATCCAAGTCTTAAATTCTGATCCCAACCAATCTACAGGTTTCTTTCTCCAAATTTTAACAAATACTACTGTTTCTAGTCCAGTCCACACCGAATCAACAACAAAACAAACCACACAAAATTAACTCCAAGAACAGAGCCCCGTAGAACAGTAACCTTACCATAAAGCAATTCCACGGCCAAACAGTTCCATCCTCTCTAGTAATATCCCGCCGCGAAATCCCCCAATAACTCGAACTCACAACCTTGTTCGTCCCTTCCGTCACCGAATTCTCCTTCCGATCCTTCTCCGCCAACGCCGTATCCACCGAAGAAGAAGAAGAAGAAGAAGAAGAAGAAGAAGAAGAAGACGAAGAAGAACTGAAACGCCGATTGAATTGAGAGAAACTGAAGATTATACAACTCGGTTGCTTCGCTGTTAGAGTTTCCGAAGGTCTGGTAATGGCGAACGTCGAGATGTAACAGTAACTGCTACTGTTCCGTCCATGGCTGACGCTTCGCATCAGAGATCTTGCGATCTGTTGATTCATCTTCTTCGTTCTCGCGAAAATACAATCGATCAATCGAGGGTTAATCAATCGCGCTTAAGTGACAGCAAATTTATAGGAGACTCACGAAGAAGACGATGAAGTACTGGAAAATTCTTTGACTTGACAATTGACCAAATGGTCTGAAACAAGATTGGATGGCTCTGGACGTTGGATGAACATGGAGATTCGATCGACGGTCAATGTTTTCTTTGTTAGGTAGGACCCACTGTGTTGTAAGATTATTTTAGAATATTCAGTGCGCCACACTGTGGCTGCTGTGCTGGTCACGTGGATCACGCTGCGTCCAAGTGCGAAATGTTGATCATGTTGTAAATGTGGATGAGTTTGACACGTGGAAGAGAAGTGTGAAGATGGTGTGATGTATTCGGATCCTATGGTTGATGATAACGGTAATGTGGCTGAACCGTGAAGACAGATCCAATGTCGGTAGAATCCAGACTGATAAGACTGAAATGCCCCTCACTTTAAGCGATTTTTACATTTCCCCGCCCCATCCCCGCGGGTTTTTCCGTGAGTTTTGGAATGGTAATTGTCAAAAGTTATTAAAACCAGCCACTATCTTATTTATTTAATTATTTATTAAAATAAAATTATATGATGTAACATATGAGGTTTTTTTTTATTAGTATAATTAATTAAAATTATGACCTTAATATCAAATTTTTTAAAATTATGATCCATATACCCAACATTCACTATTTTTTTCCGTAGGTGTGGATTGAATTTTTTTTTTTGCCACGTAAAAGACACGTCTTTTAGGAAGACGCCTTCCTTTCAAATCAATTTGAGCTGAAGGCGTCTTCCTAAAAGACATCTTCAGTTCAAATCTCATTTGAGTTGAAGGCGACTTTTTAAAAGACGACTTCAACTCAATTTTTTTTTTTTTTGAAAATAAGAATTTTTTAGGCTACGGTCAATCTGTCGGATATTGTTTTTTTCGTCGAACACTTGGAGCGAGTCTCAATACCTTCTCAGGGACCCCCGGAACCGTCGAAACCTCGCTTCCAAGTCCTAGTGAATTTCTCATCTCCCAAACGGAACTTTTAGTTCAAATGAACTAAATTGACTTAGAAAATGCATTTCAGGCAACTGGGACCAATCCGCTGGTTTTTTTTTTCCGTCCGACACTTGGAACGAGTCCTAATACCCTCCCAAGAACCCATGGAACCGATGGAACCCCGCTCTCATGCCCCGATGAAGTTTTCACCCTGCAACCGAAACTTTTAGTAAAAATGAACTAAATTGACTTTGAAAACGTGTTTGAGGTAATCGAGACCAATCCGCCAGGTTTTTTTTTCGTCCGACACTTGGAGCGAGTCCCAATACCTTCTCAAGGACCCCAGAACCGACGGAACCCCGCTCCCATGCCCAGGTAAATTTTTCACCATCTAACCGGAACTTTTAGTTCAAATGAACTAAATTGAATTAGAAGACACGTTTGAGGCAACCAGGACCAATCCGCCGAGTTTTTTTTCGTCCGACATTTGGAGCCAGTCTCAATACCCTCCCATGAACCCCCAGAACCCTGCTCCCAACCCCCAGTGAATTTTTCACCCCCAACCTGAACTTTTAGTTCAAATAAACTAAATTGGACTTAGAAAATCCTTTTGACTAAACCGCGGCCAATCCGCCGGGTTTTTTATTCGTGTGACACTTGGAGCGAGTCCCAACACCCTCCCTAGAACCCTCGAAACCGATGGGACACCGCTCTCATGCCCTAGCGAATTTTTCACCAGAACATTTAGTTCAAATGAACTAAATTGACTTAGAAAATGCGTTTGAGGCAACCGAGACCAATCCGTCGGGTATTTTTTTCGCCCGACACTTAGAGCTAGTCCTAATACCCTCCAAGGGACCCCCGGAACTGACGAAACCTCGCTGCCAATCCCCGGTGAATTTTTCAACCCCCAACAGAAACTTTTAGTTCAAATGAACTAAATTTACTTAGAAAACCCTTTTGAGGCAACCGGGACCAATCAGCCGGGTTTTTTTTTTTGTCCGACACTGGGAGCGAGTCCCAATACCCTCCCAGGGACCCCCAAAACTCGATAGAACCCCACTCCCATGCCCCGGTGAATTTTTTACCCCCAACGGGAACTTTTATTTCAAATAAACTAAATTGACTTAGAAAACCCTTTTGACTAAACCGCGGCCAATCCGCCGGGTTTTTTATTTGTCCGACACTTGGAGCGAGTCCCAATACCCTCCTACGAACCCTCGGAACTGACGAAACCCCGCTCCAAGGTCCTGGTGAATTTTTTCACCCTTCAACCGAAACTTTTAGTTCAAATTAATTAAAAACACTTAGAAAACACTCTCATAATGTTAAGAACCAATATGTTTGTATTAATAAAGGAATGCGAAACATAAGAACCCATGAAAAAGTGTATTGATTCAAATGTTCGAAAACATGCCATAAATTTTACATCAAAAGGATTTATTACATATTTTTGTGCATATCAACTTACATCATAAAAGAATATAAACCATGATATATGTGTCGTCAATCGGTACCACAAATTGGCCATTTACGTCGTTTGTTGCGGCGCAAATGAGCTCTAGTGTATTGTGGCAATGGGGGTTGCACTGGAGTTGGAGGATGAACATTATCTGGACCGTGATCATGATCGGATGGCTCATCATGTGTCTCCGTAATCGCCTCTGGCATAGGTGCAAGTCCTAGCCTCCGCCCTCGCGCCTTCTTCTTCCTCCCCAATATTCTACTTAGCCCTCGTCCTTGTCTGGGTCCTCGCCTGGCTCATCATGTCTTTCTATAATCCCTTTTGGTAGCCCTTCTTCAAATGACATAGGGTCAACCCTAACAGGTGTAGTTGTGTCGAATAACACAAAATGATCTTGATGTAAGATTGACGAGTGAACATCAGCAATGAATATGGGTCGGTGGTAGGGGTAATGAGATTCTAGTGAAATGTGGACAATGGTTTTTCTGTAGTTCCCACCCTCAACAAATGCTCTAAGTGCGTCGTTTGCAATGCAGTCATTGCAGTCTGGTCAATCTGCCTCAGGGCAGATACATCATTAGTTTGACTGTGCAAGTGGACCTGAGCTAAGTTGGAAGCCTGAAAAAAAAAATTACCTGAGTTAAATTAAAAGACAATTACAAATAATTTTAAAAATATAAGAAGCAAAATGTATGTTCTCACCAAGTAGTTAATGGTTGCTCCGGTTACTGTCATATACTTTCGCGTTACCAACCGATACCATATCATGTACGAGTCATAATAATCGAGGGTTGACGATGCATGACCCTGGTAGGCTTCACCCTCAACCAAGTTTTCCTCTCATTCCTCCCATTGAGCAACATAATTTTCATGGACCACCAGCCAATTAGCATCGGCCTATCCTCTCATGTCGTAATCATGAAGATCGAGTCTTGTGTTGCATGGCTCAAGAATTGTTTGTATCATTCCAAACTGCCGCAACACTCGATTAGGCCGGTGTAGCTCAACTATGGAGAAACAAATCAACGGTGACATAATTCGCCATATGTGCTTCCACGATGACAGTACTCAGGTAATTCATTGAGTAATTCATCTGAATATGGTGTCCATATCACCTGAATAACCGTATACTAGTGTCAGTGGTGATATGCAACAAAATTATAATAAGTTAACCATGATCATCAATTCTTCAATGAAATTTACCTGTTAGGGAGTTTGCATGTCCAGAATCTCCCGATATTTATGCAAGACATGCATTCGGACCTGGGTGGTCACGAGAACTTTTCTCCATCTGCAAAACAAATAGAGAAATTAATTCAATGATATAAATATATAATTTTATATTTATAACGCGAAAAATAAAGTCTATTTTTAATTTACCTATATCCTAATGGAAGTGGCAGCAATAAATGTGCATGCGGCCCAGTTGGATCAGCATGAGTACTATCAAGCCTTTGTGAAGCTAAAAAGGGAAATCGAGCCCTTGCCCACAATTGCAATAAAATAAGGGCACTTGAGACACCTTGCTTCTCAAAATCAACCGCACGACACATTTGATGATATAACCATGCCAAGGTCGCAGTCCCCCACGCGTAAGTGCCTGCCACGTCAAAATCCACAAGTAAAGGCTTACAGATGTATGAAGTTGTTTGATTGATCTGAGAATAAGCATCCCCCAATTAGTTGCAAGATGTACGCTCGTGCATACTTTTAAATCTGAATATCTGTGGCATGCTCATGCAATGATGACACTCTATTTCCAAGTGTGGATAACTTCAGTCTACCCCCTCGATGATCGTTCCCTTATGGGGTAAATCCAAGCAACTCAAGACAGACCTCATCCTAGTTTATGTTGGTAGACTCACTCACTGGGAGACCATCAACTGGCAAACCGAATAGAATCTCCACATCTTGCAGAGTGATGGTCGCCTCACCCACTTCCAAGTGAAACGTATGGGTTTCTTGTCACCATCACTCAATGAAAGTCATGATCAGATGCCAATCCAACTGTATAAACCCAACACATGCCACGCCCTAGAACCCCGCCCTCTGAAGGTACGAAAGAATTTGATGATCCAGTGGATAAGTGCGGTTTATAACAGCTTGGTTGCGACGAAAGTGTAGCTCTTGGACCTCCTGTAAAAACACAAAAGAAGTCAACATTTATTAAAATAAAAATTGTAAAATGGAATTACGTATCTAAATTTATGGATAATAACATGTCCATCCCAAATGGGACCGGATCGATGGCGGCACTGAAGTGTCAATACCGATGGATCTTCGGGCCCCAAGTCCATCTAAATTATACATAGTAAAAAATATATGAGTTAATGAGATATAGTGGAATCATATGATTTAGTTCAAAAAGTAAGTTGCAGTCTCGAAGAAAATTCTCCCTAAATTTATTAATGCAAAAGATATAAGTTTTAGCAAAGAATTACGATTATTGCCTAACGACATTGCACATGCCTTTGCATCAAACCAAATACAAATAATAATGAATCCAACAAAAACTCAACCTTACGCCTCTAATCCCTGCGTCCTCTATAAGAATCTCTCAAGTAATCAAACTTTTACTTACATGGAGCTCAACATTTTAAAATTAAGTAACAAACTAAATAAAAAAAAAACAATTAATGGTATGTTTTTTCTGGGTTGTAAGTGGCTGTGAAGTTTTAGCTCATGTGGTTGAATGTACAAAATAATTAATATCCAAAGAAATATAAAAGAAGGGCCAAAATCCAATTCAGGCATATCTAACCAATGTCTCATGTCCCCCCAATCCCATCAACATTATCCTCAACTCATCCAAAACCCAAGCTACACTATGATGTGTCATCACCTCATCCAATCTCCCTCTCCCTCTCAAACAATAATACCCATCAAAAACATTTTACAAAAAATGGCATTCAACCATGCAAAAAAATAATAATAATAATAATAATAAATTGTTCAATGAAACAAAATAAAATAAAAATTCAAGAGTTTGTGGTGTGAAATATTACATGAGATTCTTCACTAAAGAGAAATGACACAGGAAATGCACCAATATTTTGTACAAGAAAGCTGAAATAAAGAAACTACCCCCACTTTTGATAAGAATGTGGTCATTTCTTGCTTAGAATAATCTAGGGCAAATAAAAAATAAATAAATAAATTCACTTTCTCCCATTAAGGCTACAATTCTAGAGTTTGAAAAAAAAAGGATTTAATTATATTTTAAGAGCTTTTGATTGAACAACATCTAAGGTAGGATATCCGTAGATTAAATTGTTTGCCACAAACCAAATAATACATTTCCAACAAATCTTTGGCGTTTTTTTTGAAAAAAAAAGCATTAAAATGACCCAAGTGTCGAAAGTAATTGAACAACTATTCAATTATCATACCACTAAAGGGATAATGAACCGAGTCAAGAAACAAAGATTTGCATTTCAGCTACCCATAGAGATTCTTTAGCTATGAATGTTATCTCTTTTTGCCAAAAATGCAAGTTCATAAGTTAGAGACAAGTTGTCTGCCGTCAACACGAGTCAAGTTTTACTTATCAACTCAAACAAACAATCAATAACGCCATACTTGTATTAGGATAAACTAGCTTGAGACTGAAATTTTATTTTACAGAAATTAATTAACTATGGAATGTAAACATCACAAATCTAATTGATACACCAAAACCAGGTTAAGGGTGGGTTTTTTGTCCAAGGCCTCAAGACAGTGACTGAACCAGATCCTGATGCCAGCAAGAATCTGATTGAGGGTATGATTTCTATTTGTGATATAATGTTGCATGTGTTGATTGATTCTGGTTCTACGTTATCATTCATATCTAAGAATGTGGTAGATAGACTTAAATTGCCCGTGGTTAGAGCTAATACACCTTTGATTTTGAGTACAACTACGGGTGAGAGAATCTACCCAGACATGATTTGCATGAATTGTGTGGTCAAATATGAGGACCATAAATGCTTGTGAACCTTAGGGTGTTAGAGTTCCTCGATTTTGATGCTATTTTGGGTATGGACTGGTTGGCGGCGTATCACGCCCAAGTGGATTGTTTCCATAAACAGATTGTATTATAGATCCATGGGCGGCCATCAGTTGTCTACAGAGGTATGACTTCTACCATACCACCTACCCGAGGCAGACTGGCTACTGATGTAGAAACTGCACTCATGGCTAGTATTAGGCCATTAGAAGAAAAGGATCAAGGCATTCAGATTTTTGATATTCCAATAGTGAGTGAATTTTCCGATGTGTTTCCTGATGATTTACCGGGATTACCACCCAAGAGGGAAATTGACTTCATTATTGAGCTAATGCCTGATACTAAACCTATCTCTATTCCACCTTATCGGATGGCACCGAAGGAGTTGCAAGAACTCAAGGTGTAGGTAGAAAAGCTTTTGAATAAAGGGTTTATTAACCCTAGTATGTCACCTTGGGGTGCACCGGTTCTTTTTGTGAAAAAGAAAGACGGGAGTCTGAGATTGTGTATAGATTACCGTCAGCTGAACAAAGTCACCATTAAGAACAAATATCCTCTACCTCGCATTGATGATCTATTTGATCAGTTAAATGGTGCCAAATCTTTCTCTAAGATTGATTTGAGATCAGGCTACCATCAGTTGAGGATTAGAGAAGAAGATGTCCCGAAAACTGCCTTCAGGACGAGATATGGTCATTATGAATTTCTGGTCATGCCATTTGGGCTAACGAACGCACCTGCGATGTTTATGGATTTGATGCAGAGGGTGTTTAGACCATATCTAGATCATTTCATTATTGTCTTTATTGACGACATTTTGATATATTCCAAAACACGTGAGGAGCATGAGCAGCATGAGCAGCATGAGCAGCACCTCCGGATCACATTGCAGACATTAAAAGAGCATAGGCTATATGCTAAGCTCAGCAAATGTGAGTTTTGGATAAATGAGGTGAAATTTTTAGGTCATGTGGTTAGTGCTGAAGGTATTTCTGTTGATTCTGCTAAGGTCGAGGCAATTATAAATTGGCCAAGACCAACCACAGTGACAGAGATTCGCAGTTTTTTTCGGTCTGGCTGGTTATTACAGAAGGTTTGTGGAGGGTTTTTCCAAATTGGCTACTCCACTTACTAGGCTAACTCAGAAAAACATACCATATGTGTGGACTTCAGCATGTGAGGATGTTTTCAATGAACTGAAGAAAAAATTGACTACTGCCCCGGTTTTAGTGCTCCCAGAACCTGGAAAAGAGTTAGTGATTTACACTGATGTGTCACATGCAGGTTTGGGTTGTGTATTGACGCAGAAGAGTAGAGTAATTGCTTATGCATCTAGACAGTTGAAGGTGCATGAGAAAAACTACCCTGTGCATGATTTGGAGTTGGCAGCAGTAGTTTTTGCATTGAAATTGTGGAGGCATTACCTCTATGGGGAAAGGTTCACATTGTATTCAGACCATAAGAGTTTGAAATACTTGTTTGACCAGAAGGAACTAAATATGAGACAACGTAGATGGTTGGAATTCCTAAAGGATTATGACTTCACTCTGGAATATCATCCTGGAAAAGCCAACGTTGTAGCTGATGCATTGAGCAGGAAACGTGTTGAGACAGGTGTCGTAGCATGTTAGATGGCCCATGAGTGGCGACTTTTGGAGAGAGTGACTATGATGAGTGTCCTCTCTATGGCTCCACATGTTGATATTTGTGCTCAGATGCATATTCAGTTGACAGATTCTCATATTCAGAGGATTAAAGAGATGCAACAGCATGATCTTGATCTTAGTATGTATAATTCTTGGGCGGATAGTACGGACAGAGTTGAGTGGCAGAGAGGTCTAGATGGTATCTTGCGTTATCAGGGGAGGTTATGGGTACCCACAGATAGAGAATTGAGGGCAGAGTTGTTACAGAAGGCACACAGATCTCAGTATACCATTCACCCAGGGTCTACTAAAATGTATCATGATATGAAAAGAACCGTTTGGTGGCATGGGATGAAGAAAAGTATAGCTGAGTACGTGCAGAAATGTGAGTGTGTCAGCAAGTAAAAGTTGAACACCAGAGGCCAGAAGGCCAGATGCAACCATTATCCATTCCAGAATGGAAATGGGAGCATATTAATATGGACTTTATCACAGGGCTGCCCAGATCTCAGGGTAGATATGATGCCATCTGGGTGATTGTTGATAGATTGACTAAGTCTACGCACTTTCTTCCGATGAACACCAGAGACTCGGTTGACAGATTGAGCAGATTGTATGTGCGGGAGATTGTGAGATTACATGGGGTACCTCTTTCTATTGTATCAAATAGAGATCCGCGTTTTACATCGAGGTTTTGGCAGGCCATGCAGACTCGGTTTGGTACTCACCTCCGTCTTAGTACAGCATTTCATCCTCAGACTGATGGCCAGACTGAGAGGGTGATTCAGATGCTGGAAGATATGCTCAGATGTTGTATATTAGAGTTTGGTGGGACTTGGAGTGAAAGTTTACCATTATGTGAATTTGCTTATAATAACAGCTATCAAGCCAGTATAGGTATGGCACCTTATGAGGCCTTGTATGGTAGGCTGTGTATATCTCCGACTTGCTGGTATGAAGCGGGAGACTCACAGTTATTGGGGCCGAAAGTTGTTGTTGATCATACTGAACAGATCAAGCAAATTAGACAGAAATTGAAAGTTGCCCAAGATCGACAAAAGAGTTATTTTGATAACCGACATAGACCTTTAGAGTTTGCAGTGGGTGACCTGGTATTACTTAAGGTCTCGCCACGAAAAGGTCAAATGCGATTTGGGGTGAAAGGAAAATTAGCTCCCCGTTTTATTGGACAATTTAAGGTCTTGGAGAGGATTGGTCCGCTAGCATACAAACTTGCTCTACCTCCTCAGTTAGTCGGTGTTCATAATGTATTTCATGTTTCTATGTTGAGAAAATACCATACAGACCCGACTAAGTATCCAGACCTAACACGCATTTTAGATGTCACACAATTACAAGTTGGGGATGATGCTACTTATTAAGAGAAACCTATTCAGATTCTTGACAGGAGGATTCAAAGGTTGCGAAATAAAGAAATTCCTTTAGTCAGAGTCAAATGGCAATTTCATGACAATGAGGAGCAAACCTGGGAGCGGGAAGATTAGATGCGGAAGCTATTTCCTGATTTGTTCATCTCTTGAGGTAATAATTAAAGTACAATATCTTAAATTTCGAGGACGAAATTTCCTAAGTTGGGGAGATTGTAACGACCCACTTTTCGCACCTGACGTCATGATGACGTGGACTGCCAATACGTGGTCTTGTACACGTAGTCGATGTGTATAATACTCGTATACTGCGTGTACGAGGTATTTTAATAAATTTGTGTGTTTGATATGTATTAGTGTATAATGGTCTAATACATGAAATAATCATGTGTTATGATCAATTAGGTGTTAAATGACATGTGTTATGGTCAATTAGGAAATTAATCTAATATATTCACATGCTCATTAAATAAATGAATAATGGAATGAATGGAAATTAAATAAATAAATGCTTGTGCATGCTATGTAATAGGTGTCTTAATCAAATTCAGCCACCATGAACTCATTTAGACACCTACTAGCTTGTGCATGCTAGGTGTCTTAGTCAAATTCAGCCACCATGAACTCATTTAGACACCTATTAGCTTGTTGGCATGAGTTGTTTAGTGGTTGAAATGTACAAGTGAAGTTGCATAACAGAATATGGAGCTAGAGAGAAATTGAGAATACGGTTGAGGAAGAAGGAGATTTTGGAGCTCCAAATGAAGGTGAGATCCCTAGTTTTAGATGTGAAAGTTTCATATTCAAACTCTCATCTTCATTTTATACCTTATATGTGACATGTGACAACTTTCCATGGCTAGTTTGAAACTGGAAAGTGATGAGTTTGGATTGAAATTGAGGTGAATCGAAGCTCAAACCATGGGGGTTTGATTCCTGAATTATGGGTAAGTTTTCTAATGATAAATTCATTTAAGTTTCAGTGATTGCATAGTAGTCATTTAATGTATTTGAATTGCTGAAATGGTAAATTATTGGTTGAAACAATTAGAGAGAATTCCTTGTTGCTTGGTAAAGTAATTGGGGCTCAATTCACTACAATTTTATCATTGCTTTGGGTATTCCAAACCTGGATGAACAAGGGTGTTAGAACCCATTTTAGTGACTGAAATTGTAGTGTTTTATGATTGGAAATTGGTCTTGACTATTCTGTGATGATAAATTACAAAGATTGGAGTGCAAAGTATGTGAAATTCTGAGTTAATGATGTATACAAGTTGCTGGAAAATTTTCAGATTTGAGAATGATTTGGTAAGATGCTTACCAGTACATTTTGGTTGAATTAGTGATTTGTGAGTATTTCTCACCTTACTTCTCCATGTATAGCATTGTATATATATGAAATTGAATTATTGAATGATATGCATTATATTATATATGTGCATTGTATTTATGATCATGAGCACAGATTTTATGCATTCACATTGCCTTAGGTATTTCGGATTAAATACTTTGGCGTTGGATTTCTTTCTATTTACTTGTTCTTTAGGGAAAAGTGCCAACGGAGTACTTGGATTGGTATCTTGTGAAAATGACTTTTCGAATCACTAAGGAATGTAAGGGTAGAAGGATTAGTTGGATAACGTGTTGGTTTGAACCCATGACGCAATGGAGGAAATTTAGGCAATGTTATCCTGATATGACCTCCTATTGAGGCTTTTCTACATATCTTTTATGAAAATGATGCATAATTATATCTTTAATTTGGAAGCATGAATCATATATTTCCTTAATGCATTTCAATTTACCAATGTTATTTCGAGTAACATACATGTTTTACATAAGTGCATATGTGGAGATTTTTGTGAAAAGTATTCACTGAGCTAGTTGAGCTCATTCCATTTTCCCTTATATTTTTCAGGATCAGATCGTAAAGGAAAGGGCAAGGCTTAGAGTTGGTGTAGCCTGTCTTACTTCTTTTAGATGTGAGTTTTGATTTGTACATAAGGAAAATAGTAGATGATATTTGTGTTTTGTTAGTGTATATAATTATCACAGATACTATGATATATAACATATAGTTCATGAGACAATTTTGATATGTATATGCTAAATGGAATAATAATAAAATAACATTTTGAAGTTCCGTGTTTATAGTAAGGATAGTCGAATCTTGTGGATTGGTCAATGACCTCATATTATGGATGATGATGCCATATCTCGGTATTTAATTTAACTATCCTGATCCTATACATATTATGTCTTTGGATCGTATGTAACCTTCCGAGTAGAGGCTTATCAGTGCCTCAGGTTTGTCGGGTTGTGACATTCTCTGGGGTACTGTGTCGGTCGTGACGTCACCCGGGAAGGGGTCGCGACAGAAGGTGATTTGGTGTGAGGAAATGAGAAGGGGGAGAGCTCGTTATATAGGAGATTTGGAGCCTGAACGTTCGGGCGCCCGCCCTTAAAGGGATTTCGCCCTTGAAATCAATTGAAGTAGTTATGATGGTTATCTGCTTGAGATTCACTGCTGGCGTCATCTTTTGCTAGTTCAGGGGAGTGCCTGTATGGTTCCTAAATAGCTTTGTGGCCAGTGGAATCCTCAACATCATGAAACCATGGAGAGCAAATGAAATCGGGTTCGTCCTCAAAAGATTCCAACCTTTGCTTAACAAATGGTGGTGGAGGGTGCTGGTTACATCGTTTGAGGGGAGGTGGTGTAGGGGGTTCACCTCAACCAACCACGATAGGTTATGAGGCTCCATCACTGAGTTTCTTGGAACTTAATAGTCAAGCCACGACATCAATGTCAAATGATCATAACAACATATCTATGGGTTGGAATGAATCACATGATCTTTGTAAAAGGGCTCACATTTCCCAACAAGAAAGACCTGCAATATATTGTGGTCGATTCAGAACCCAATATGTGGTAAGTGCAAGAAGTGAAAAGACGATTGTCAGTAGAGGCTAAGGGCGAGAAAGTGTAAGAGGACAGAGATGTTTGAGATCACAAAGTGTGAGGGAACTCACACATGTGTCTTTCTTCGAATGTCACAAGACCATTGACAACTGGATTTATCATTGATATTTCGTGTAGTTTTTAAAATTGTAAGGCGAGATCCTTCAACTTTAGTGGCAGCGCTTCATGAATTCATTATAGACAAATACAAATATGATGTGTATTATAGGAAAATGTGGTGTGCAAAAAGGAAAGTGATGGAAAAGATATTTGGTGCTTGGGAGGAATCATATGACGTGCTTCCTAGGCAGATAAATGCATTGAATGCAACCAAATAACCTGTTTCTTTTGTTAAATCTTAAAAAAACTATTTTCTAATCTAGCCAATCAAATAAAATTTTCATATTTTTCAAATTTAAAATACAGAAAATAGTTTTTAAATTCGAAACCAAAGTGGGTTTTTTTTTTAAATTACCATTGATGAAATTTCTTTTTGAAATTTACCCTATGCCATCAAGAATTTTGGGATCTACCCTAGTTGGACTGGTCAATGGTCTGTTGATTAAGTCCAACATGGTGGATCCTTTTTTTTTTACCATTTTTCGTTAATATGAACTTTTTGAACAGGTTCCTCTAGAGGAATATTTTGAAAAAGCTCCTCTGAGAGAAACTTTTTGAAAAAGGCTCTTCTTAAACGAGTCTGTTCAAAAGACTCCCCTAATCCAAACATAAATAAAACATAAATGGGGCCCATTTTCTTCTCCTCTCCAGTTTTCAAACCAATGTGTTTTGCCTCTTAAAAAATATAAATTTCTATAATGGCGATGCAAGTGTTCGATGTGCTGCAACCAAAACCACTGCAAATGGCTAGGGTTAAGCAGAGAGGAGGGGGGATGTGCTGAAAAGAGAGAGGCACGACGAAAGGGTGGGGTGAGAGTGAGATAGAGGCGTGAAAGTGAGAGTAGAGAGTGAGAGAGAGGTGTGAAAGAGAGATGAGTGAAAGAGAAACGTGAGAGAGAGGAGTGAAAGATATGGTGGGGCGATAGAGAAAAAAGAGTGAAAGAGATGGTGGGGGCGACAAAGAGAAAGAGATGCAAGAAAGAGATGGAAAGAGATGGAAAGAGATGTAGCAGAGACGACGCCAAGAGGGGAAGATAGACAAAAGGAGAGAGAAAGAGTGGGGTGGCGCAGCGAGAAGCGTTATTGGTGGATGGTGGTGACGCCTGTGCGAATGTGTGGAAAGAAAAATTGGGGTTAGGATTTGGTTTGAAAATTGGAGAGGAGAAGAAAATGGGCCTCATTTGTGTTTTATTTATATTTGAACTAGATGAGCCTTTTGAAAAGACTCTATTTAGAGCAGCCTTTTCAAAAAGCTTCTCTTAAAAATGCTCAAAAGACTCTTCTTAACGAAAAACGGTAAAAAAAAGGATCCACCCTTTTGGACTTGGTCAATAAACCATTGACCAATTAAAGTAAGGTAGATCCCAAAATTTTTTATAGTATATGGAGGGTAAATTTTAAAATAGAAATTTCATCAATGGTAATTTTTAAAAAAATCCAACCAAACTGGGCCTTAACTCAGGCGGATACGTCCCTTGGGGTGCACGGAGAAAAAGACACCGCAAAAGGGCGGATACGTGACTTGATTGCCCTTAAAAAATAAAAAAAAATTTTACAAATGCCATCAAAATCTAAATAATGACTGCTTTGCCCTAATTTGACTATTCAAAGTCCAGTCAGTCGACACACAAACGCCACGTGGGCTGGGGAGCTGGAGCAGTTAAGAAGACGTCTTTTGGAAAGACGATTCTATAAATAAATAAAAAATTGTTTAACGAATTATAGGTGCACAATGTATTCTCATTTATTCAATTAGAGGTACACAGTGTCTTCTCATTTGACACTGGAAGTTGAGCAAAAGCTCGAGGAGGGAAAGGCGAAGGTTGAGAAGGAACTTGCGGAGGCGTTGGAGAGTTTGGAGAAGCAGAAGGAGGATACGATTAAGGCTCTTGATTTGCATATCGCTGAGCTTAGCAAGGAGATTGTCAAGAAGGTTTTTCCTGTGTAATTCAGTAATTCTTTAATTAATTTTTTGTGTTCTCTTCTTCTTATTATTCTTTTTCTTCTTCTTCTTGTGTTCATGTTTCAGATCTTGTTGTTTCTTCTTGATCAGAGTAATGTATACTGTTGTTGAATTGAATTGAATTAAGTACATAGAATTTATTAGCAGAGAAGGTGAAGATGCTCTGAATTTGTGTTTGTTTGGAAATTCGAATAGTAATAAGAGATTCATCCATAATCTTAGGCCTTGAATTGTATTCAAAAATAAAAAAAATAATCGTAAAAAAATTGTCTGGTTTAATACTCCGTTGAACATTTTTTTATTTATTTAGGAAATACGTCTTTTTGAAAGACGCATTTGATTAAAAAAAAAATTATTAGGAAAGACGTCTTTTGAGAAAATATCTTTTATACCAAAAATAATTTCATGAAAGGCGTCTTTTCAACTGCTTCAGCTCCCCTCCCTCGTGATATCTGTATGTCAGCTGACTGAATTTTAAATAGTCAAACTAAGCAAAAACATTCATATTTAGGTTTTGATAAAATTTGTAAATTTTTTTTATTTTTTAAGGGCTAAGGTCCAAAGGGATTTTTTACATGATTACCCTTAAAAAAACGAATAATTCCACAAATGTCATCCCCTCAAAAATAATGTCACCACTGCCACAGTTTACTGTTCATTGCACAGTCATCGCACAGTCAGCGGCCAAACAATGCTCCACGTCGGCGCGGAGGTGGATTTTTTACAAGTGGAAGGGAAGGCGTCAAAGGGCACACAAGTTTTGAACCGAGATCGAGAATGGCGAACCCTATAACAAGAAAAAGAAAATGAAAAAAATAAAAGAAAAAGTGTCACCTTTGTTTAGTGATCGAGAATGGCAACACGGAGACGGAGCGAGACGACGGCGAAGGAGTGAGACGACGGCGACGAGTTCTTCAGAGAGGGCGACGAGTTTTTCAGTTCAGAGAAGGCGAGAGGGGGAAGACTTTCTCAGAGAGGGCGAGAGGGCAGTTTAAGTAGGGTTTAAGGGAAGACGTCTTTTCAAAAGACGCCTTCCCTTAAAATAAAAAAACAAACTTGCCTGAGGAGAAGGCGTCTTTTCAAAAGACGCCTTCTCTTCAGTTTAAAAAAAAAGGGTGAAGGGAAGGCGTCTTTTCAAAAGACGCCTTCCCTTCCCTTCAATTTTTTTTTAAACGTTGAAGGGAAGGCGTCTTTTGGAAAGACGCCTTCCCTCCAAGGTTTTTTCCTTGTTGTTTTTAGTTGAAGAAAAGGCGTCTTTTGAGAAGACGCCTTCTCTTCAACGCTATTTTTTTAACTGAAGGGAAGGCGTCTTTTCAAAAGACGCCTTCCCTTCACCCCTTTTTTTTAAACTGAAGAGAATACGTCTTTTGAAAAGACGCCTTCTCCTCAGGCAAGTTTGTTTTTTTATTTTAAGGGAAGGCGTCTTTTGAAAAGACGCCTTCCCTTAAACCCTACTTAAACCGCCCTCTCGCCCTCTCTGAGAAAGTCTTCCCCCTCTCGCCCTCTCTGAACTGAAAAACTCGTCTCCCTCTCTGAAGAACTCGTCGCCGTCGTCTCACTCCTTCGCCGTCGTCTCGCTCCGTCTCCGTGTTGCCATTCTCGATCACTAAACAAAGGTGACACTTTCTCTTTTATTTTTTTCATTTTCTTTTTCTTGTTATAGGGTTCGCCGTTCTCGATCTCGGTTCAAAACTTGTGTGCCCTTTCACTAATTTTTACCCTTCTTCTCTTCTTCTTCTTCTTCTTCTTCTTCTTCTTCTTCTTCTTCTTCTTCTTCTTCTTCCAGCATCACACCCAATAATGTCAATCAATGGTTTAGTTCGGATATGATTTTTTTTTCTTGTTTGTTTTTATGCAAGAAGAGTTTTTCTCACAATTGTTCCGGTAAGTGCAATTTTTTTTTTCTCACAATTGCCAACGAAACCCACATCACATTCACTTTGTGTAAGAAAAAGAAAAAAAGAAAAAAGAAAATAGAAAAGATTGAATAAAAAGCAACATTATTAGTTGATTTGGTTCCTAGTGCTTATTTATGCGTTTTGGTGCAGTATTGTAGAGTTTTTGTAATTTTGTTAGATAGATCTATTTGGTATTGGAATAAAATGGAAGAACGTTGTCACTTTTGTGACTAATTATTTGTTATTGGATTTTCATTCTTTTGTGCTTAGTTATGTCTCTTCACTTGCTAAAAATATAGCAAGGATAACGGAGGATTCAATCACACTGTTATTTAGAGAGGTTATCTCGCACTTTTGGGGGATGCATATGTCATGCCCTCTAGAAAAGCCATCATTTTGTGGGTACTTGGTAGGGATGTTAGTAAAAACATGGATTGAATAAGTTGTTTTCGCGTTTAAGAGAATTGTTCTTGGTTTATATGTCAATTTCAGAAGGTTATGGTGCTATATGCAAAGGTCTTGCCTTTACTTTTGATCTTTGATTTCATTTGTAAATTTAATTACTCCGTTGATTAGATTAGAGTGATGTTCTGATTATGTATTTTAAATGTCAAAATCAGATTGTAGTTTGAGAATGTTTTATGTATTTCTTTGAGAGAGCGAAAGCATTTTTTATTAAAACATGAGAAAAATATTTAGATGCTTCAAATGATTATTTTTAGAGTTTGAAAATCAAAAAATGTAGGAATTTCATTAATATAGACTATAGAATAATCTATATATATAGATGAAAATTTTCCTTTATTCTATTCATTATAATGGAAATGAGACGTGAATTCATCTTTATAATCATTTGATTCATTTCTTTGAACATGCCAAAATTCAGATTTAAGATTAAATTTTGAGAATACTATTGCTTTATCAAGTACAGCTATTAGGACTTGTTTGTTTGGCAGTAGATAATGAAAGAATTTTAAAACTTTATTGAGGGATTTATAATTTATAGCTAATCTACGATCTCCTATTTCTACTTCGATTGCATATAACTCCGAGGGAAGTTTGGTTTTGAGTGAGATTTTTATTTAGTAGATTTTTTATTTCTTGATTACATAATTTTTTTAAAAACGTAGCATTCATTCGAGTTGGGTGAGCTTTAGTTGAAATTTTGTACTCTTTATAATCTACTATATAAGGAAGAGAAACTTGATGATTTTTTGTCTTGCATAAGGTAGATGATATACATATATTACTACAACAGTGATGGATTAGCTTGTTTTGAAAGTATTGCAGTGGGATTTTGAATGTTGGGGTAGAGTCAATTTTTTTTAAACTTGAATTTTGTGAAACTTAGCTTCTTCATGATATGCGCAATAAGTGTTTGGAGGATATAGAAATGAAGTCAAAAAATTAATAAATAAAAATAATTGGCTTATTATTTTTCGATTTACAATTATCATTTTTCTTTGTGATTAGATGACACTTGTTAGCATAAAATTCTACTGATTATCTATATGAATTTTAGTACGTAGATGACTCCAAAAGTTGATGAGTTCAATTCAAACAAATTAGCCTTATTACATTTCCTTTTAATTGTTACTTTGTTGAAGTCATAGGCTTTAATTTCATATTTTCTTTGAAAAAATGACGATTGTATTTTGCTTATTCCCACACAGATGACAAATAGACTTGTTTCTATTATATGCTACAGCGGTGGTTCTGTAGTACATGATTCACGAGGTGCATCATACGATAGACCGCCAGTAGGGCTTGTAAGAGTTCGATCAGGCATTGATTTTGAAGAATTTGAAGGGGTTATTCGAGGTAAACTACGGATTTCAACGTGTGCAACGATCAATATCACCTATAGATATCCTTTGCTTTTTGGCGAAAAGGATTTCAATTATACGGTTCTTCCTATTAGCAATGAGGAAGAGCTAAGGGATATTTTTTCCATGTTGCAAGAGGTCCCACCTCTTACTAATATGGAGGTGTATGTAGAAGTTGTTGGTGGAAATCCAACCGAAGGTCGTCAAACAGGTCATCGGCGAAGCCACTTAAATTTTGGCGGTCATAGTGCACGAAGATCAATGGAGCACATTGGTCCGAGTACAGCTTCACCTATTGATGCTACAATCGGTCACATGACCAATGATTCTGAAGATGGCAGCCCTTCAAATGTACATTTGTCTGATGATGAATTCAATTTTGAAGACGACGACAGTGATGAAAACAGTGATGAGGATGACGGACATGAGATGGATAATTTTGTTGATTTGCGTGATCCTTTGTTGAGAGTAATTGAAAATGATGGGTCTATGTATGCATCGCCAGTACGAGAAGATGGCAATGGCGTAAGCATTGAAGAAACAGAGTTACAAGACACTGAGTTGCATAGTATGGGTGATACACCACAACCTACCACAACAAGTTTTGAGCCTCCATCACTGAATTTCATGGAGCTTAATCATGAAGCTATGACCCCGTTATCAGACAATCATGATAACATATCGATGGGGTGGAACGAGTCACAAGATCTTTGCGAAGGACTCATATTTCCCTCAAAGGAAGACTTGCAACATAGAGTAAAACGATGTTGTATAGCGAAGCAACAAGAATATGTTGTGGTCGATTCAGAACCCAAATTTTGGTCAATTAGGTGTAAGAAATCGAAAGATGGTTGTCAGTGGAGGTTATGGGCTTCGAAACGTAAGAAATCAGGATTGTTTGCAATCACAAAATGCTCATTTCCACACACATGTATTTATGCCCAAATGTCGCAAGATCATAGACAATTGGATTTAAAGCTAATATATCGCAAAATTTTTGATATTGTAAAGCGAGATCCTTCAACTTCTGTGTCGGCGCTGCTTCAAGTCATTAAAAATAATTACAAATACGATGTGCATTACAAAAAAGTGTGGCGTGCAAAACAAAAGGTGATGGAAAAGATATTTGGTGATTGGGAGGGATCGTATAACCTACTCCCCAAATGGATGGATGCATTGAATGCTAGTAATCCAGGTTCGCACGCATTTGTAAATCACTACGAACCTGACAACAATGGGATAGCCATATTTCATCGTTCTTTTTGGGCTTTTGGTCCCTCAATTGAGGGTTTTAAGCATTGTAGGCCTATCATACAAATAGATGGTACACACTTATATGGAAAGTACCGCGGTAAGTTGCTCATCGCCACGGCAATCGATGCAGCCAGTCATATATTCCCTCTCGCATTTGCTATTGTTCATCAAGAAAATACTGACAACTGGGCATGGTTTCTAAAGAAGCTTCGTTATAGCGTGACTAACAGAGAAGGCATTTGCCTTGTCAGTGATCGTCACCCAGGCATATTGAATGCAGTTAAAAGAGTAGAGAATAGTTGGACCGAGCCGGAGGCATATCATAGGTTCTGTTTGAGGCATGTGGGTAGTAATTTCAATGATAAGTACCGTAACGAGAAGTTGAGAGATTTGGCCAAGGCAGCAGGGTCACAACACCAACCACGTAAGTTTGAGGCACTAATGAAAGAACTAGAGCACCAGAAAGAGGGTTGCACAAGATGGTTTAATCTCATTACCCTTCCTAGAGAGAGGTGGACAATGGCTTACGATGGTGGGGTGCGGTATGGTTGGATGACTACGAATGTCGCTGGTTAGTCTATGCATTTACTTATTTGAATTCTCTGAGCTATTTTTTTAATTGTCAATTACCGTCTGATTTGTTACCTGTTTTTTTCCTTTAGAGTGTTTCAATGGGGTATTGAAGGGGGCTCGATTTTATCCGGTCACAGCATTGGTTCAGTTGACGTTTTATAGATGTGTTCGGTGGTTTATCGTTAGACGGCAAGAAATAGATGAAGCAATTACTAATGGAGAAGTTTTCACAAAGTATGCGGTTGAGAAAATGAAAAATTGGGGGCTTAAGGCAGGTAACCACACTGTTACAATGATCAATCGACAGCTTGAGACATTTGAGGTTGTTACCGGTATACAAGATGTCCGCATGAACAAAGGGGGAAACAAGCAGGTGGTTCGACTAAAAGATCGTTTCTGCAGCTGCGGCAAATGGCAATGTTTTGGGATTCCTTGTTCACACGTCCAAGCAGCGTGTCGTTATGCTTCGATCAATTGTGACCAATACATTGATCATTGGTACCTCCTCCAGCATTACTCTAAGTGTTACGAATCTCAGTTCCATCCCATTCCGCACGAATCTTATTGGCCACCATGTACTATTCCTTATACGGTGATACCTGATTCTGGTCATGTTCGCAAATCTGGTCGACCGAGGTCGTCGCGCTAAGAAATGAGATGGATATAAGGGAACCCTCGTCTAAGATTAGATGTAGACAATGTGGACAAGAAGGCCACAACAGGCGGAGGTGTCCAACCCTCCGTGATGGGGCTGCATAAGCTATTGTTTGCCCACATATATTTCATGTATTGTACTTTTTAAGTCTTCTGTATCTTTTGCAATGTAATATGACACTGTGCGGGATAGACTTTGTCATCTACGATCTATTGTCTGATAATTATTCTCACATTCTGTTCTTTTTCTACTATTTCTTTATCTACGTTTGATCCTAATATGTGGTAATTAAATGTAATGTTAGTTCATCTACGTTAGATGGATCCAGGACCGTTAGATCCATCAGTACTTTCGTTGCAGGCCCGTCATCGATCTGGTCCCATATGGGATGGAGAGGTACTTACGTATTATTTTGAGATTTAATCCCTTTTGAATTAAATCTTTGACTGACAATATAATAATTTCTTTTTGCAGGCAGTGCCAGAGTTGCATTGTCGACGTAGGGAAGCCGTTGTCCATCGCACACTCCCGCTTGACCCGCGTATTATTCCATACTTGCAGCGCGCTGGTTTTTATGGGGTAGCACGTGTGGGATACATTCAGTTAGACTGGCACTTAATAACTGCCTTCATAGAGCGTTGGCGTCAAGAGACTCATACCTTCCACCTTACTTGTGGAGAAGCGAGTATTACACTCCAAGATGTAGAGCTCCAATTGGGCTTGCGTGTCGATGGTCTACCTGTGACGGGATCGACCAACCTTCTGTACGAAGATTTATGTGCTGAGTTGCTCGGGTTCATTCCGGTTGGGAAAGAAAGACGCGGGGGACGATTGAGTCTAGTCACCCTTGGAGAAAGAGTTCCAAATTTACCCCAAGAAGCAACAGAAATTCAAATACAACAGTATGCACGAGCATATATTTTGCAGCTAATTGGAGGTGGGTTGTTGTCAGACCAGTCAAACAACCTCGTACACCTATGTGTTCTGCCTCTTCTTGCGGACTTCGATGTCGCCGGTACATACGCGTGGGGCAGTGCAGTGCTAGCATGGTTATATCGTCAAATGTGTCGTGCAGTTGATTATGAAAAACGAGGTGTTTCAGGAGCACTGGTACTAATACAACTATGGGCATGGGATAGATTTCCTTTTTTGGCTCCACGAAGGTGCAACATTCAACGCGAGGATCATGCCGGTCCAAATGCACATATGTTGCCACCACCACCATTGGCATATAGGTAAATGAGTACTTTTTTACTTAAGTTCA
Organism: Paratinospora sagittata; assembly: GCA_035771175.1. Classification (NCBI taxonomy): domain Eukaryota; kingdom Viridiplantae; phylum Streptophyta; class Magnoliopsida; order Ranunculales; family Menispermaceae; genus Paratinospora; species Paratinospora sagittata. The sequence continues at coordinate 3,348,630 of JAYMFD010000012.1, read as the reverse complement.
CACCAATATTCCTTTTCAACATTTACTGTTAACGTATATTAATTTCTCCTTACTATTTGCAGGTGGAGACATGCCTTAATCAAGAAAGAAGTCTCAACGCATGTATTGAATAAATATAGAGAGACGTTGGACACTAAAGGTTTCGAAGAGGTACAATATTCCAAACAATTTACATTAATGTATTCCTTATTGTTTTTGCAATGTTTTCCAATTTTGATGTTTCGGGTCCATGTACAGGTCAGTTGGACTCCATACACCGATGATTTGATTGATGCCTTGCCAGAGTATTGCAAGCATGGGCGACACATATGGCACACCATTTCTCCACTCATTTGTTTCGCCATAGTTGAATTACACCGGCCAGATCGAGTGTTACGTCAATTTGGCATGAGACAAACGATTCCGGAGCCATGCGACACAAGTATTGAGCTCCACAAGTGTGATATGAGAAGCCAATGTGACAGTAATTGGATTGAAAAGCACAGATATTACGTTAATGAATGGCAGCGCCGTGTCGATAACTTGGCAGTTGGTGAAAATAATGATTCGGTGCCTATGGAGTACAATGACCCATATATGGTTTGGTTTCGATCAATAACTAGGAGGTATATGACTGAAAGTGGTGCGACAATCGATTTCTTGGTAAGAAAGTACATTATGCAATTCGCGTTTTCAATTATTGCTAACCTAAGTTGTAGTTATTTGCGCTAACGTATGACACTTTTAATTTATTTAGGTATGCAACGTGGCTAAAATGCATTTGCGCAGTGAGATGAATGATATGACTGTAGCGAGGGACATTAACAGGATATCAATGACTACGCTACAAAGTGTGCATGCTGATTACATGATCAGGAGGGACACAGCAGAGGGACAATCCGCAGCATGTCATCAGAGTCCCATCAGTCCTTCCGGTCGTGCTGATTCATTCACAGATGTCCACACGTCACCATTGCGTCACGATCCATCCTCCTTTGGCGATGAAATACCAGATGTTCATATCGACCCGACGGCTACTTCATTCAAGGACAATCCAACCTTGGGTGAAGAAGGACATTGGATAGGTAGACGACAAAGAATGCCAAGGCGAGGACGTGCATTTATACCAGATGTGGCTATTGAGGCGCATGATGATCGTGAGGATAACCACATATCAGCTATGCCCGTTGACAATGATCCAGCACCATCTGCCGAGCAAGTTGTTCAGGTGCCTTTGCAGCAGTATAGAAGAGATCACTTACGCCGCAATAAACGACGTAAATGGCCAATATGTGGCACAGATTAACAACTTGTTTCTCATTTAAACTTGTATATGTTTTGATAATGTTGTACTCAACATGTATGTAAACTTGCCCCTTCAATTCAATAAATATTTTTTAAGAAAATTACCTTGTACTTGAATCTATGCTTATGTTTTCGATTTAAACTTGATTTCGGGATGGGGGTCAAAAAATTGAACCGGGCATGGGAATGTGATTCCGTCGACTCCGGGGGATCGGGGGAGGATAGTGTGACGTGCTGAAAGTGGTCGGGTTAAAAAAAACCACGTGGTTTGGATTCGGTGAGTATGAATAGTTTAGAAAAAGCTTATGTTTTCGATTTAAACTTGATTTCGGGATGGGGGTCAAAAAATTGAACCGGGCATGGGAATGGGATTCCGTCGACTCCGGGGGATCGGGGGAGGATATTGGGACGTGCTGAAAGTGGTCGGGTTAAAAAAACCACGTGGTTTGGATTCGGTGAGTATGAATAGTTTAGAAAAAGCTTATGTTTTCGATTTAAACTTGATTTCGGGATGGGGGTCAAAAAATTGAACCGGGCATGGGAATGGGATTCCGTCGACTCCGGGGGATCGGGGGAGGATATTGGGACGTGCTGAAAGTGATCGGGTTAAAAAAAACCACGTGGTTTGGATTCGGTGAGTATGAATAGTTTAGAAAAAGCTTATGTTTTCGATTTAAACTTGATTTCGGGATGGGGGTCAAAAAATTGAACCGGGCATGGGAATGGGATTCCGTCGACTCTGGGGGATCGGGGGAGGATAGTGTGACGTGCTGAAAGTGGTCGGGTTAAAAAAAACCAAGTGGTTTGGATTCGGTGAGGCCAAACAGTTTAGAAAAAGCTTATGTTTTTTATTTAAACTAGAATTTGGGATGGGGGTCAAAAAATTGAACCGGGCATGGGAATGAGATTCCGTCGACTCCGGGGGATCGGGGAAGGATAGTGGGACGTGCTGAAAGTGGTCGGGTTAAAAAAAATCAATTGGTTTGGATTCGGTGAGGTCGAACAATTTTAATTTTTCATTCATTAAAAAAAAAAAATTATCAAGAGAAGGCGTCTTTTCAAAAGACGCCTTCTCTTGATTAAAAAAAAAACTTTGAAGGGAAGGCGTCTTTTCAAAAGACGCCTTCCCTTCCACTTGTAAAAAATCCACCTCCGCGCCGACGTGGAGCATTGTTTGGCCGCTGAGTGTGCGATGACTGTGCAATGAATAGTAAACTGTGGTAGTGGTGACATTATTTTTGAGGGGATGGCATTTGTAAAATTATTCATTTTTTAGAGGGTAATCATGTAAAAACCCCGGTCCAAAGCCCGCAAAAAGGCACTCCATTGCGGACGCGACTGTGAATTTCTTGTAGCAGCAATACTCTTTCAATAATAAAACATCTTCAGTACTCCTCAGTGCTCTTCATCAACTTATTTTCAATCTAATTGGCACGCGCCAAATGCAAGTTTGAAGATCAACAACTACTTCGATAGCAGAGAAGCTGGCACATACTTTCCATGGTCATGGGAACCACTCTCGACGATAACTCCAACAAAGACGTCATTCCCTTCTTCAGATTTTTTTGTTTTGTTTTTTTTTTTTCTCAAATTTCAAACTTAATATTATTTCCTTTCGTTATTAGGTTTACTTGCAAGATTGGTGGTTGTTTCGATCAGAAATCGAATTCCAAGGAAAGAGATTAGCAGTTGGTGGCTTGACAGCGTAAGCTTTTTTTTTCCCAGTGGTCAGGGTTTCTTGTCTATTTTTCTTTAATGTTATCTCAATTGTGCTCTACCTCATCCTAGTTTCTTCGTTTTTCCATGGGAATTTAATCTCACTGGAAGAATTTTACTCTTAATTCTTAAAACTTGATTTTTAGGGCTGGAAAAAAAAAATCTATATATATGCTGAAATGGATTACCTCGTTGAGCCAGAAGATTTATGCCCAGAACTGTGTTCATAAATGCAGTTAGGAAAAAAACGTTTCTTTATTTTTGTCGATTATCCATCCGTGTCTTGTGCTTTTTTTTTGTTCTTCACCATAATATGAATATATCTGTGCTCCTTGATAATCTTGTCTCAAGGAGATACGTTTAGATAATCTAGCAACTGAGATGATGATAATAAGCATTTGATATGTGAAAACCTCCTTCAATGGCGATTTACTTATAAACTTATGTTTTTGTATACATCAAATTGTTGCTGTTGATTAGATGATTGTTGTTCTTGTTTGTGATGTAGATTCGTCGCGGAAGCAAGAATGAAAATACACAAAGATAACCAAAATAAATTTATTGATTCTAATTCTTCATAAAATTATCAGCTACCTCTCCTAATAGCAAAAAGCCTTATTTATAACAAACTATCAAATAGAATCCTAAACTGACACAACTTCCAACTACTTAACTACGTGAGTTTAAACCACCTAACGGGGGCCCAGTAACATAGACATGAAACGAAAATAGAAAACATAATAAAAATAAAAGACATGCACGTGTTTCATGCGTCCCTACATCAATCCCCCCAGCATGAGAAGAGCTCGTCCTCGAGTTCGAATCACCACCAGAAGAATCATCATAATATGGAGGATGTCGCATAGTAAAAATATCATATGTGTGAAAATTCCTAGGCAACTGCATCTTGTAAGTGGTTGCTCTTGATCTAAATTTAGTGGCCACAAGCAGTACAAGCTCCTGAACTGAAAATTTTTTGAAATCTGATTTTTCTTCAATTGCATTTAGTCGATCCACCAGTTCATCGGGTTGGAGATTATTATGAAATTCAGGAATATCAATTTTTAATCTTGACTCCCACCTTCTTGCGTCACCTATTTGTTGTGGAATATGAAAACCCCCTTGATTAGCAACTGAGTTCTCAAGTTCTTCTTCTATCCATGCATCTCCGTCTTTAGTTGTTGGAGCCAAGGTTAACTTTTGAGTCACTAATAGCACTCCCTGGTCACCAATAACGATTTCTTCCTCAGATTCGTCACCATATTCATCAAATATGGGTGGATTATCAAAAAGATTTTCTTTCTTATTCCATTCATCTATAGTAGTTGGTGTGAAACAAACCTTACGGCGAGGTTGTGGTGCAGGCAAGGGCCTGTGGTAGCAGCTCTCTCAACGATCTAGATTGGTTGTATGAGATTGGTCGAATTCGGACCCCTGCTCTGAATCGTGGAGTGAAACTGTAAGATTGCCGGGAGAACCCACAATTTTCTTCATGTCTTGCACAACGACCGACTCTTGAAGTTGTAGCTGCGACAACGTCAAGCGTAAAACAACTTTCAGTAGTTGATGCACGACTTTGACATTATTGGTGATCAATTCTTCAAGTCGATCGACCCGAGAATTAATTGCGAGTCTTTCTCTTCTCTTTAACGCCATTGACGAAAAAGAGCAAGATCGAACTTGTCTCTGATACCAATTTGATGTAGATTCATCGCAGAAGAAAGAACGAAAATACACAAAGATAACCAAAATAAATCTATTGATTCGAATTCTTCAGAAAATTATTACCTACCTCTCCTAATGGCAAAAAGCCTTATTTATAACAAATTATCAAATAGCATCCTAAACTCACACAACTTCCAACTACTTAACTACGTGGATTTAAACCACCTAACGTGGGCCCACTAACATAGACATGAAGCGAAAATAGAAAACATAATAAAAATAAAAGACATGCTAAACACGTTATGCACGTGTTTCATGCGTCCCTGCATCAGTTTGGCGATTTGCTTGTTGGAAATACAACGAGTTGACCAATAGGAGGAGTTAGATGGTTTGAACTTCAAACCTACCAGCATTTGTCTCGCACATGAAACAGGGGAACAAAAAAAGTAGAAGAGAATATTTTCAAACATGGAGTTATGGTGTAAATGTAATCTGCTGTTTGTTGGTTTCTTATGTTCTCTTCAGTCTTTCTGAATTTCAGCTAGTAGTTGCTGAACCAGTTCTAGTGTGCTTCCCCTTGAGTTTCAATGTGTAGTTGTTACTAATTTGCTAGTGTTTTCCTCATTTAACAGTTCTTATACATTTTGAAACAGGGAACACCCTATGCGGTTGTTTTCCTCGGCTCCAGTTATCAAGAGACTGGATCTGTTCACTCTAGAAACAGCTGATGGAATTACAGTTCTGATCAAGGGCCCTGTTAACAGGTCTCGTATGCACGAAAATGGTTTCTCCACTGAGGTCTGTAGGCCTTTTTCTTATTTTACCTAAGGCGCATTGACTTTATGTCTATAGCTCTTTACTGTTGCTCTTAGCAGGTTTGTAATCATTTTCTGCTTGGGTTTCCTTATTACTGGGAAGATTTTGATGATCAACATTTCAAGAAAGAATTCACTAGAGGTGGATCTTCACGTACTGCTTCTGGTCCGTCAAACAAACAAGACAACCAAGAGCATTTCAGTTCTGATGGACATGAAAATAGTGTTCAAAGAGGAGAGTTCAAGGTGATCCAAGGTTATTCTTGTAAGGAAATGGGAATCCACAAACATGAAGATAAAGTTGTTGAGACAATGAATCCTGTAAACTCTTCTGAAAGGAAAAGCAAAGATTATTCTTTTGAGGAAATGGGAATCCACAAACATGAAGATAATCTTATTGAGACTATGAATCCCGTGAACTCTTCCGAAAGGAAAAGCAAAGATTATTTTTTTAAGGAAATGGGAATCCACAAACATGAAGATAATGTTGTTAAGACAACGAATCCTGTAAACTCTTCTGGAAGGAAAACCAAAGATTATTCTTTCAAGGAAAAATATGATCCCTTGAAGGACCACTCTTTGCTGAATGATTCCAATGTGAAAAGCATCACTCCCTTTGAGGTCAACATAAGTATTGCCAAACGTACAAGAGGTCATCAGAGGTTATCAAATATGCGGGAGAACTTAAGCAACAGAGTTAAAGCCATCTGTAGTTCGAGTAAAAGACTCAATGCCCAAGACTGCTCAAATGATTTAGTAACTCCCTTTGAAAAGAATTTTCATGGAATTGGTAGTCTGGGCTTGTCTAATATTGATATTGAAGGCGTTGCAAGAAAACCCCAAGCAGTTGAAAATCCAGCTCATGGATGTGCTTCAAATGAAAGTGAAAGGAGAAAGTCTAAGGAAATTGTATGTTCTTTAAGACCCAGAAGGTCAAGTAGATTGAATGACTTAAAGAACACCATCAACATGTTGGAAAATGAAAGTAATAAGGTAAAAAATGTCTCATTTGATTCTGATGTACCAAATTCTGTTGGTGTTACAGATTCTGGAAAATCAGGATGTGGAATTGCTGTGGATTTTTCCTTTACTCAATCTCAAAAGACCATATGTGAATCATTGGTGAATGGAGATGATGTTGGTTCTCAGCATGGGCGCCAGAGCAGTTCTTTGTCATCTTCTATTTCTATCTGTAATGGTGCAATTCAAAAACATAACTCTGAAAGTGCTATGAACGTTACAGAGAGTAGTAAGCAGAGGGAACCTTGCAGGTTCTCAATCCGGCCCGATGACAGTAACTCTAAGAATAATGTGAAAATCTCAGTGGAAGGGGAAGAGACTCATAATACTGAACGAGGGCTGTCTCAAAAAAGAACAAAGAAGAAACTGAAAGGTGTTACAGATGTAAGTTATCATTGGCTATTTGTGTGTTATCTTCTGTTGAAGCTTTCGTCCTCCTGGATATGCTTTCTACTTTTGGTCTTAACTCATAATGAGAAACATATCTGTTGAAAATTCTGAGTATACAAGTCAAACCAAGACAAATCCTGATTATTCTGTTTAGCTGTGAGCTGTCAATCCCTGAGGCAGACATCCTTGCTGAAAATTTCAACGATGACCAGTTTCTTATTGAATTTTTGGTGATTAAAATTTCCAGTTTTCCTTGTGGTTGTGCAGATGTGTAATTTGTTACTAGCCTCCATCTTGATTTGTGTGTTCTAAAAACTTAATTTTGTACCAACATATTATAGTTCCAGGCAAATTGAACTATAGATGAAGACCCTATTTGCCTGGAACAAGGCAAATTGAATAGATCACTTGATCTATTCTCAATTGGTTTTCATCTATCATTGATATCAAAAATAAGTGGATTAATCAAAACTTTAGAGCCCAGTGATAATCATTGCCTGTGTGTTTTCTTTGTCTTTTGAATTTTGTTTTTTGTTTGGGTACCTATTGAAGGCTAAACTCTTGGTGTTGCCTTTCTCATTGATCCTCAAGAGATTGTCAATTATGGTTCCTGCAATTTACTTTCATCAATGAGTTTTGATGGCAAGTAGGATTTAAAAATCACTTAGAGATTTGGTTAAGGAAAGATTTTACATACGGAATCAGTTTTTCTTGTCCGGTTACTTATGTGAATGAAGATATTATGACCTTTTGTTCAGTCATTCACCCAATGATTTTCTTTTGTGTGTTTGTGTGCGTACGTATGTGTGCGCGTGTTTAATTTAGGCAACTACACCTAAGCGTACAAGGAGCAGCAGCAAGAACATCTGTTCAGTCTCTCCAGTGTCTCTCAGCTATAAACGATCTAGATCTGGTGATTTCTTGTTCTATTGCAAAACTTACTTTGTCAAATTTGGTTTCTTCACTGGCATTATTTGATAGCCAACGTAGGCAATGTTTGTCCAGTTTTCAACTTTCCCGGCTGTGGGTTCAATTTTGCAGGGCGGCTGCTTGTACCTCCTTTGGATTTCTGGTGCAATGAGCAAGTTGTTTATAACATGGTTTGTGATATGTTACCACTTTTTTCAGCTGATGCTACATTCATATGCAAGAATGGTTTTCACTTTCATTACACAATATGCATGTCTGTATTGGCATATTCTTCCATGTAATGCAAACTATTTTGTTTCATGAGTTTCTTTTAATTTTCAATTAATTATGTGAAGTATTCGATCATATTTTGGTGTGACAATAGTTGTCTAGATGGCTTTGTTTGTTTCTGCTTACTCTCTGATTGATGGACTAGGCATCTAAGTCATGAAAAATTGGAAATATCACATTCTATATCTAGCTTATAAAGCAATACATCAAATGCTAGATCAGACTTTAGGTGTAGATAATATTTCTGCAATTCTGAATAATCTGTTATATGTTGTAAAACAATTGAGACTTTGCTTGCAATACAAGACAAATTTGAAAGGAACCAAACTTAGAGAACACTTCACTCTGTATAAATTCCTTACCATGAACACTGATATCTCAAGTTGAGTACAAGGAGAGGTGTACAATTCAAGGTGTCATGAAACTTAGATTTCCACCCCTATTTATAAGGAGATAAGGTACCATCCTCCCACACAAATCATGTAGGATGTCTAACCACATGAATCATGTGGGATGCCTTGTAAAATACTACTTTGGAGCATGTGTATTATACATAGGATTACTATTATTTAAATGGTTTGGATATTGAACATATTTACAACATTATAAAAATTATTCTTTGATTGATATATTTTTTGCTCTTGATGAATAATCAAGTCTAAATATCTAAAACTTTTACTTTTTGTTATCTCTTGGCTTTTAATCTTTGTTGTCTCTCTAATCTCCTTGTATTTCTACATTGCCCAAAGTTATATTTTATGCATTAGTCTAATTCCTATTGATTCAAAAATCTTGATTCTAAAGCTTTTCTCTAAATTTCTAATTTAACATTGAATCCCATTTGGTTTCTCTATCAAAACTATGCCATATCTCAATTAGTTTATCCATAACTATTACATAAATATATGAATGAAAGACTAATCAACTTAACTCAACTAAGCCTTTTTCCAACTACATGGAGTCGGCTACATGAATTTGCTTCCTACATTTCAATCTATCAAGGGCTACGTTGGCATCTAAGATTAATCATTGATGTAAACTTCTTGTAATTGAGAATTCATTAGTTTCTCTTATTGTTTTTTATTGTGACTATCGCTCTTTCATATGTGTTTCGTCAAGTTAGTGCATACTTAATACTTACTTTTCTCTAAAACCAATCATGTTATATCTCTAGGTATTCTTCCATATGCTTTTCTAAATTAATAAATATCATATGGAGGTTTTTCTTTTCCTCCCTGTACTTCTCCAATCCTCACAAACAAAATTGCTTTCGTAATTGATCTTTCAGACATAAATCCATTGTTTTAGTGTTTTCAATTGTTTTTATTTGTTTTATAAAATTTTCAACTCTTACCCCATGTAGTTGGGAAAATCTTAGCTTAGCTGAGATGAATTGAACTTCAACTCTTAATTGATTCTTTATCACTCTCTCCCAACATTTAATCATAGGATTCCTCAATTTGATATTTCAATATTTTAGAGCTTTGAATATTCCCTTACTTTTATATATAAGTATTAAAACATTTTCCCTTTGCTTAATATGCATTCTTTTTAGTTGATGCAATTTTGTTAATTAGATTTATAAACTACATAACTCCATATTCCTAAAACACTTCCAATCTAATTTGGGATACTATTTTGTCTAAATCCTTTTTGCATTTTCTTTGAAGCGATTTTCACCTTTAGCACGTAAATGGTTTTTGCTACTTATGTTTTCCATTTTGTTCTATTTAGGTTTGATTGACCTCTTTGTCCTGACTGTTTTTGCTTCTCTAGTTCATGTGTTCTTTACTTTTTACTGAATGGAAAAGATCGGTGGGATCATATGCATGATTTTATTTTACGTAGAATTTACTAACTTTGTTCTAATGTAACCCTGTTTTTCTTTCATATTCTCCGTTTTTAAAGAGTTTGTATATTGTAGTATTCTATGTTTTAGATTGTTGGTTATGCGTAGGAGCAAAATACTATACCTTTCTCTGACTTTGAGCATGTTGCTCTTCATCAATGCACTTGTTGATGTATGCTTTTTTTGTGAAATAATCCTGTACTCCATTAACTGAATCTTACTTGCAATTAGGAGTGCTTGTCTTGAGGTTAGCAGTTGTCTTATATTGTCCTGATATATATTCTTAATGCTTTGCAGGATGGCCAAATTACAGGAGTTATGCCTGTGGTAGAATCTCGTACAGGTTTGTCCCATTTCAATAGCGAGTCAAAACTCTAGTTAATTATTTAGGGAGAACATTAGAAAAATATCTACATTCACTAGTGTCATTCTATTGTTGTAAAAAGTTAAAACCATGTATCACATGGTCCTAGCTTTGAAGTAAAGATTGCTCCCATAATTTGAATGGGCCTTCCAAAACACACGGTTGCTCTGTTTTCAGTGTATTTTATATATTTTTCACCTTTTTCTTCACAAAGTGGTCCTCTCAGTTTCTTGAAAGGTAACTTTCCAGTAGGATAATGTTCAATACAGTGCCTTAGTTTCATGCATCTCTAGGCAGCCCGGCGTGCAAAGCTCCCACCTGAATTTCATGTCTGAATTGCTTAAATACAGCTTTCTCATATAGTATGTACAAGATAATAAAAATCATGGTGTTATCTATTGGCAGGAAGTGCATTTGAGGCTCTGAGAAAGAAAAAGAAATTCATATGAGTCCAAGGACCATTCACTTGTTGCAGAATCATCTAAAGCACCAAATGGGAGAGGCATAATCAAAAGCTGCTCACTGGTTTCTTTCAATATTTTAGGTTCTGAATCCTGCCTCCAAATGCTACCTAATGAGCCCTGCGTGCTATGCCGCAAAATTGAATTTTACTTCTGAACTCAACTCAACTAAACTAAGCCTTTAACCAACTACAAGGGTCACCTTAAATAGAATTTTTACTTAATCATCCAAATTATCTAGTAACAATTGTTACGGCTTATTGGTTATCTAGAAGCATGCATTGTATATGTGTGGGGAAAATCTGATACTTCAAGTTAGGTAATATTTAGCATGCTAGTTTTCAGTATCATCAGGTGATGTGAAAGAAAGCATGTGTTTGAATTTTGTCTAAGGATTAAAATGCATGAGTTATTTGATAGGTTTTCTGATCAAATGGCTAATAGATCTAAGTATGTGTATTGATAAAACTTCTATGTTTCTAGATTGGGGAATTGAAGAGTTGGTCATTCCTCATTGGATTTAGGAATCTGTGCCTAGAAGTGCCATTCTTTAAAAGAAATACTAATTGAATTGTTAATATAGACCTCTATCAATGGGAAAGTAGCTATCTTTGTGGACCAGGAACAGTGTAATCTTAGGATGAGGTGGAAAATTGCAGAAAGATTTGAAAGGACCAAATAAGAAGCAATCATTTGTTGATAGAAGATGATCTTGCCAATTGTGTAGGATGGAGAAGAGTAAGTGGACGAATATGAAAGGTAACTACCAAGACTTGTTAGGATTGAAGGCTGCTATTAAGGTGCTAGACCAGATTGAAGGAAATGAGGTTTGGTCAGAAGATAAGTCTCAGGAGAGAAGAAGTGCCAAAGAAGAACTACTGTCAATTTTACTACAGAAGAACCGCATGGCAGATCAATTCCAGGTTCTTCCACAGAATTTTAAGCAATCGAAGATCACGAAATGTGATAACAAGATTAGAAAAAGATGATAGCTCATTGGTGGAAACTGAGAATGGCATAGTGGGGGAGGTAGTGGATTACTATTGCCGAGTTTTCATGGCGGATGATCGGGGCTTATAGGGGATTGAAGGTATAGAGTGGAAGGAGTTACCAAGAGTGAACAATAACTGGCTGGAACGGCCTTTTGAGATGGAAGAAATCCGAGATGCAGTTTTTAATTGTGAAGGAGATAAAGCTCCTGGCCTAGACGTCTTCTCCTTATCCTTCTATCAAGAATTTTGGGAGACTATGAAGGTGGATCTAAAATCGATTTTGGATGAGTTCTTCAATAAGGGGGTGATAAATAAACCAGTTAACAAAACCTACATTGCTTTAATTCCCAAGAAGGTCTACTCCAAGAAGGTGAAGGATTTTAGGCCAATAAGTCTCACTACCAGTTTGTATAGAGTCATTGCCAAAATACTAGCTGCAAGATTGCAAATGGTTCTTCATCACACTGCGGTGGAAAATCAAATGGCTTTTGTTAAAGGAAGACAAATCTTCGATGCCATTTTGATAGCAAATGAGGTGGTCGAAAAATATAGATCCACCAAAAAAGAGGTTGTCATTTTCAAAACTGATTTTGAGAAGGCTTACGACATGGTTCAATGGGATTTTCTTGACTATGTTCTATGCATGAAAGGCTTTGGGGATTGTTGGAGAAGTTGGATCTGTGGTTGCCTTTCTTCAATATCATATTCTGTCTTGATTATTGGTCGACCCCGGGGGAAAGTCTCTGGTGCTAGAGGTTTAAGACAAGGTGACCCGTTGTCTCCCTTTCTCTTCATAGTTGTGGCAGATGTGTTGGGAAGCATGATGGAAAAGGTAAGGAGACTTAGATTGTGAAGGGTTTTGAAGTAGGAAGGGACAAAATACAAGTTTCTCATCTCTAGTTTGTTGATGATTGCCTATTCTTGATTGAGAATGATGGGTCTAGTTTACTCAATACTCTAAGGATTATCTAAGGATTTTGTTGGATATCGGGGATGCAGTTGAATCTGGAAAAAAAACCAAGTTGCAAGGATTTGCATGTCAGAGGAACACCTGTGAGAGGCTGCAACATCGTGTGGGTCAATTGGTTAATGGCCTCTAAAATATCCTGGGTTACCACTGGGGGGTAATCCCTTATCTTTATTGCTTTGGGAACCAATAATCCAAACTATTTCGAGGAGACTTGATGGTTGCAGGCGAAGGTTTTTATCCAAGGGAGGCAGATTAGCACTAATCAAAAGTGTTTTAGATGCCATCCCTACTTATTTCCTGTCGGTCTTCAAAGTTCCTAAGCTGGTGGCGTGGAGGATTGAAACAATGATAAGGTAGTTCCTTTGGAAAGGGGAGGACAAAGTAAAAGGCAAATGTCTAGTGAGATGGAGTTTGGTTTGCAAGAGGCTTGATCAGTGGGGTTTGGGAATTGGAGATTTGGAGTTGAGAAATAAAGCACTTGTGGGAAAATGGTTGTGGTGTTTTCTCAAGGAAAAAGACTTGTTATTGGCCAAAGTTGTTTTAAACGATCATGGAGTTCAACGAAATTCGAGAGATGCTAGTGTGTCTTCGAAAGTTACCTTTCGTAGCCCTTAGAAGTTCATTCATGCCCAATACCTGACCTATCTAACCTTATTAGGCTTAAAGTAGGTGATGGGTGCCAATTCAAATTTTGGGAGGATACCTGGTGCGGTACAACCAAATTCTTTGACTTGTTCCCACATATTTATAGGTTATCCACTAAACCAAATCATTCCATTTGTGACTTATAACCTCTAGGGCGGACATTGAGGGGGGTGGGCTTTCTTGGTGCCTCCATCTAAGTATGAATGTTTCCGATAGAGAGTCTGTAGAAGCCTCATCCCTTCTTGAAATCTTAGAGAGTGTTCATCTTTCCAATGAGAGTGATAGAGTATCATGGTTAATGGAAGCTTCACGGGAGTTCTCTTCAAAATCTTTCCTTCACAATCTTTGTTCTTCCCCCGATTTTGCCCCACCTATAGATCATTTCCCACACGATTGCATTTGGAAGGCTCATGTTACTTCAAAAGACAAATTTCTGGGATGGACTATTGCTCATGACAAGTTAAATTGTGCAGATATTCTCCAAAGGTGATTTAACAATTGGGCTCTTTCTCCGAACTGGTGTTGTTTGTGCAAAAAGGAAGGGGAACAGTCAACATTTATTCGTAGATTGTGATTTCACCAAAGGAGTGTGGGGGAGGTGGAAGACCATTCTTTAGTGGGAGAGAATCCCTAATGGCCCTAATCTATGGAGCTTTCCCGATGAGAGCACCGTTCCGAGGCGGTTAAGAAATTATTGGAGGGTTGTCGTTTTTGCAGTAATTTGGTCTATTTGGAAAGAACGAAATACTCGTATTTTTGAAAACCAAAAAAAGGAAATGAGGGCAGTATGGGAAAGCTCCTTTTTCTTGTGTTCTATTTAGATTAGTGGTAGTAAGCTAGCTACGGGGTTTTTCTTGGAAATGGTTGAGGAGATGGAACCCCATTTTGGATAGTTTTGAGTTATAACTTTGATTTTTGTTCGGACAACCTGTCCGCTTGTAAAATTAAATGTACGTCATACATAGTTAATACAATACTACTTTTGTTTCTTGTCAAAAAAAAGAAGGAATTCTAGAGGCAAAAGTAGTGGGTGAAATGAGATTAGGAGATCATGGTGTCCTATTTTGTCGAATGGTAAACCTAGAGCCTTTTCTTTTTTTTTTTCTTTTCATTTCATTTCATTACTAAATTGTGGTGAGCCAAAATTCACGGAAGCCTTTTCCTAATTGCATGAGGGTATTACATAAATGTGCTTCCTCCACTCCATGCTACCAAGGGCCAAATCTTTTGTTATACTACAAGTTGTTCCATCTCTTTTAATTATTTCCACCAATGTTATTTTAATTCTTCTATTGTTGTCATTAATAGTTAATATCTCACTCTTCTTGATTGATGTGTCTCATGGTGGTGTTGTATGTGCACAAACCATAGTTGTTAAGTCATTGAGGCAGTTAGAATCAGGATCCTAACTAGGATTGTTGAGGATTCTTGAGGATCAAGTTGTAAAATCAGATCATGAGTCGTAAGATTCTATGAATCAGTTAAATTACATTTCAAATATATATAAAGATGTCAAATAAAGTAAACTAATGCTTATAATACATAAACTAATCCAAAATATTGGGAATGTAGCACAAAAGGTAGATCCCTCGTCTACAAAATGTTGACAAGGAGATTAGGTTTCAAATCTTTGCATGAATGCATTCCTTCTACTATTTATCAGTCAATTTCACATAAGTGTGAAGGTAATATATCAAATTGCATGCAAATGTCCAACCCATATGTTACAAAAATTGTCAATGTCTCAATGGCTACACAATAAGGTGCACCAAGACGCACGCCTGAGTTTGTAGTCGTGCCCGTCAAACATTGAGGTGCTTGAGGAACACACCTAAGCTTGCTTTGGTGGCACTGATATCTCTTAATTCTGTGCAATGGAGACAAGTGTGAGTTTTTAAAAAAGCCAAGTTTGCCTCATTGTTTATAAAAACTTAAAAATACCTAAAAATATATTCATGCCTACGTGACACATTGCTACATCATAAAAAATAAATAAAAAAATACCAATAACTGTTTCACTGTATACATCGGAATGAGTATGATTTAGAGTCATAATAAATTTGCCCAAAGTGCCTAATTTCCTCATTTTTTAACTTGTTTATTTTATATTTTTTGTTTTATTTCTCTTATACTTTTTTTTTTCTATTATTTTGATACAAAGTGGTTTATATATATATATATATATATATATAAAGCAGTTATTGTCCCACATAAACATTGGATTAACCTAGTGTACCAGAAAACTGAATTCGTACGCAAGGGCCCCACGTCAACAGATTAAACGAGCGTGACGCATGCGGCGACAAGAAACAAGGAGCCATAGTAGCGCAAATGAACTACCACGTGGCACTTAGGGGCAGCAGCATAAACTTTGCTATCCATTCGAATATCAACTTTTTATATTCCACCACTAACAAACTGCCACTTACCAGGAACGGTCAACTCTTAATAAAAGCATCTGATAATAGGTAGGTAATAAAAGCATGGGCGAAATAAAAAAAGAAAAAGGCAGCAGCCCATACAAGAAAAGCATCTGATAATATTCTCTCTAGGAACAGATGAGATGAGATGAGATGATTCCTAAAAAGCGTATCACGAGGAAAATCTAACGAGTGTGACACCGGGAAGACGGTTTACTCGGGTGCACGGGAAAACAGCGCATCTGAAGGAACAGAACACCAACGGCTCCGACAAATACCCATTACATAGACAGCGACGATGGAAGCAATGCAGAATCCCCCACCCGCTAGTTTCTGTCATGGTCGGAACCCTAATTTTTATCCGATTCTCTCGTAATCTTCAAGATTTCTTCTTCTTCTCGTTGTTCTTGTTTAAAACCAAAACCTCATGTCGAAACCGCTAAAACTCCTCGAACTCGATCGATTCTCCACGCCCCTTGCGCTTGATCTCGAGACAGTTATCATCTTCGCTAGAACCGATCTGCCGCCGTTACAATGCTGGGATCGGAGATCTCGTTTCGGGGTTCTGTTGCGTCCGAAACGCGCGAAACCGTTCTGGCTTCTAGGGATATTCCGAGTTCGAGCTCGGTTTTGTTCGTCGGCGGAGGATTGTTTCTGGAATCATACGTTCCGGCTTCGTTCGTGTCTTTGATTTCGAATTCGTTTAGGAGTGATTCTGTTTGTGTTTCGAATTCGTTTGGTTCGGATTTTTCTAGTGTTCTTTCTCCGAAACCGGTGGTTTTAAGAGGGTTTGGGCGAGGGAAGGGGTGTGGTTTGGTGTTTGGAGATGGTTTTTTGTCGATGAGTTTGTCGATTAAAGGGAACAGTGATTTTGTTCAGGTTTCGACGGGAGATTTGGGGGAAAATGGGGAGAAATCTTCTTCTTCGGAGAAGATTATGGGGTTTGAGCACGGTAAAGAGGAAAAAGAAGTTGAGAGACAGGGAACTGGTGCTATGAACATAACGAAGCATCTGTGGGCAGGTGCAGTTGCTGCGATGGTTTCGAGGTTTGGTGTTTTACTTTGATCTCTCTCTATTAATGTAGTTTAGAAGTGTTTGTGGACTAGGTTTCAACTAGCACTAACATTGCCTCTACTTATTAATCACACTTGGTTCTAAGGAGGGGAAGATTCGCATTTATACTCCTTTCTTGTTTCCATCCTCTAATGTTTAAGAAATCTTCAGTTTGGATGGAAATCTTAGGGCCATTCTTTTTTTTTTTTTATTCGTAAGAAGAACTAGACCACTAAGGTCTCACAAAACAAACACCAAAGACATCAGTTAATAACAAATTACACACTCCATGAGGAGGGGTATCAAGCCAAACTAGAGAATTTGCTTGAGTAGAACCCATATTAGCCAAATAATCTGCACAATGATTTCCCTCCTGGAGAGAATGAGAGAGTTTGCAATGCCAATTCCTTAGCAATAGAACTTGGCAGTCATGAATTAAGGTAGACAAAGGATGATGCACAGGTAAAGATCCTTCAAGCAGGTGAATAGCAGTTAATGTGTCTGATTCAACAACTAATTTGTTAACTTGAAGCTCCCAAGCCAATTTTAATCCTTCCCTAATTGCCCAAAGTTCAGCCACCATATTATTTGTGTAACCAATAAAACCACAAAACCCCTTGATCCAGCCACATGAACTCTTATGAAGAAGACCTCCAATACTAGCTTTCCCCGGATTACCTTTAGCTGCCCCATCAGTGTTCAGTTTCAGCCAATCAACAGGAGGTGGAAGCCAAGCCACTAACCAGGGACCATGAACTGTTTTCTCATCTTCATCAAGAAAGAAAGCTGAAATCAAATTAGAGGTAAGATCCCTTACTTGCCGTTGAATAGCCGGCAGAGAAAGAGAAACAACCTCGAAAATCTCCTTGTTACGTGCTGTCCAGAGACACCAAATCGCCGCCAAGAAAAATAAACTTCATTCCTCAGACTTACCATGACCTGGAAGGAAAGAAGCATGGGTATAAACCCAGGTAGAAAGATCCATATTGAAGAAAGAATGAAGTAGATGAGGGTGAACGGAAGCTGTCCAAAATTCAGCAGCAACCTTACACTCCCTTAGAATGTGAGTGATAGTTTTAGGAGAGTTATAACAGCGAGTACAAATTGGATCAGTCACCATACTTCGTCTGAATCTCATATGATTAGTTAGCAAACTATTATGAACAATCAACCACACAAATAATTTAAATTTCTGAGGGCAATTCAACTTCCAAATCCAGTACCAATTTCTCCTATTACTGGGAATTAATGTATCAGTGATCAACTTATAGGCAGACTTAGCTGAAAATTCGCCATTCATTGAGGAAGTCCATATAAGACAATCCTCAAGAGAGGTACACGATATAGGGACTGCTTTAATAAGATCTATGATATCAGGAGGCAGATTCAAGCTAACCAAATCAACCAAATCCCCATGTTAGAATCAACCAAATCCTTAACCAAAAGAGAAGCTGTAGAAGGTAAGAGTGGTGCAGTAATATAGTTACTTAAAGGATAATTCCCTACCCCTTTATCTGTCCAGAAATGCACTAAATTTCCATTGCCCACTTGCCAAACAAGACTAGATTTGAGAAATTCCATACTACACATAATACCCTTCCAGGTTGTAGAGGCAACACTTGAGATTCCGCTATGAAGAATATTCTGAGCACGTACATACTTCTCCTTCATAATTGTAGCCCATAATTTAGAACCATCCTTTAGAAGCATCCATTCACCATCACCACGGTACGGTCTATGTCAAAGAACCGTTAGCTATCGGGAGGATGCATTTGTGACTCTTGAGCAATTGGGCTCCACTAGGCTCATGCTTACTAGGCTTATTAGTTCTACCTCGATATATAACCCATGCTTAAGTTGAATTATCCGACTCTGATACTACTTGTTGGGAGGGCTTGGATCTCAACTAGAATCGACATCGCCTTCAATTGATCACTTTTGGGCTTAGGTGCAAGGTTTTTGTCCACAAGGCATCGGTACTGAGAAGGAGAGATTGATACAATAAAACTAAATTTGTTTTAGGCACAACAAATATGATAAGCTATTCATTGCAATATGAATAGATGTAAAAACAATAATTCAGTACGGCCATAGAGGTAATGCTACAAAAAGACAATTTGGTTCCATGATGGGATGCAATTGCTTTCATCTCTTTCTCTTTCATGGTACTGGATGATCCTTTTGAAGATTTGTGCTAACATTTTGATTGCGGAAGTTTCCTGAGCTTAGTACACAGGCAAATCCTTGGTGCTGTATATGAAATTGATGGTTTTGATATACAAATGTTAACATTCTGGGAGACTGTAAGAATAGGTTCAATTGAAGATAAAATAATAGATGACTGATTATGTTGGTTTTAACGTAGATATTTGACTGTTTGAGAAAGTAATGTTTTACCTATTAATGATAATGTTATAGGAAGAGTGCAGCCTAAAGGAACATTTGTAAAAGTAATTATGAAAAATAAAATCACTTGTGATACAATGGAAAATTTGATCCTTGGTAGAGTGGAGTAGAGAAGATGGATTTATGTAGTAAACCTTATGTAGTTGGGAAAAGGTTTTATGAAGTTTATATTACGTGGACTTGGGTATGGGTGTTAAATGTGAGTACACATCTAAAGGTTAGACATAAAAGTGTCCAAAGCTTTAGGTTTGGGATCTTGGATAGGTTATATTCATTACTTGGCCTATGTTCTATCTTTTTCTTTTGTTTTTAAAAAAAAATTATTGTCCTTTTTTTTCCTCATTCAAGTGAACTGTCGCTTATTAGCCATTTTTTATTTTATTTTCCTGTTTCTCTTCTTTCATTAGAGAATCTATATAGTAGTACTCCAAAACCTATGTTACCTAGACTCGGGTATGGGTGTCGGATACGGGTATATATCTAAAGGTCCGACTTGTTCATTTTTGAATTCTAGGATACACGGCCTCGACTATTTTATATACCGTTCTTTCCTTTTTTTCTTCTTTTCACTCATCTATTGTCTGTTTTGTTCTCCCACTTAAGTGAGTTTCACCTATTAGTCATTATCTTCTTTTATACTTTCTCTTATTTCCATTGGAGAATCTACATAGTAATATTCTACAATCCAAATTGTCGGACACATATCCCGTACCCATGTCGCATCCTGAAGTGTCAGACACGGGTATGTCAAGCTAAAATAAAGAGTCCGGGTAACATAGTCCAAAACTTGGAGTGTCGGACACATCCCATAGCTATTTCCGTATCATGAAGTAGCAACATGAATACATTGGGTGAAAGTTAAGTGTGCACGTGACATAGGTTGAAACATTTCACTAATCTTTTGTTGTTGTTTAGAACTTGTTGAAATCATTTACATAACTCTAATATTTGTGAATAATCTAAATTCAAATTTCTGTTTGACTCATAGCTTCTGAAAGATAGGACAATTGGTTTCTGTGATTTTCAAGTGGATTGCCTTCTATTTAATGAAGTGGTTGGTAGCCTGGTACGGCAATGGCTTTTTTTTCCCCTGTTATTTCTTATTGGCTGATCTTGTTTTTAGCTTTGCATTTATAGTTGTCACTGCATCTCTTATTCTATCTGTAACTAAATGTTGTTTTATCAGGACTTTTGTTGCTCCACTTGAGAGACTAAAGTTGGAATATATAGTTCGCAGTGAACAGAAGAATCTCTTTGAACTCATCAATAAAATTGCCACCACTCAAGGCTTAAAAGGCTTTTGGAAAGGGAATTTTGTTAACATTCTTCGAACAGCTCCATTCAAGGCTGTGAATTTCTATGCTTATGATACATATCGGAAGCGGCTGCTTGCTATATCTGGGAATGAAGAAACGACAAATTTTGAGAGGTTTCTTGCTGGAGCTGCTGCTGGTATTACTGCTACCATACTTTGCTTACCAATGGACACGGTAAGCTGTGGTTTCTTCTTCTTTTTTTTCCTTTTTTCTTTTTTGGTGTTCGTCGCCTTGTAGAACCTGGTTTCTGATTATGTTTTTCAGCTATAACACAATGTGTTATTATGAGTAATATAATGAACATTCATTGGTAACTGCGCCCATTTGGATGGGGAGGAATGTACAAGTCAAGGCAATTATAGAGGAAGAACCTGACAACAGACATACTCTGATTGTGGTACATCTGCTGCTCTACCAGGGGTTGGGGTCCCTGATCGTCTTGCTGAGGGATGTCTGAATCCCAAAACTAATTTTTGCAGATGAACTTTCTTTTATGACTATTAGGGCTAGTTATATTGGTGGTATTTACCATAACCTCAACCGAACCACTATACCTACTTTTCAGGTTGAGAAGCTTGTGACCAAACCACTGGAGATAGGTTTGTCTTCATATCTGGGCCATGCAACCACAGTAGGTTTTTATAAATCATTTAGTTGATCTATTGGTTGAGCAATGGAACCATCAAGCTCTCATGTGCATTAGCCGGTCCTGTTCTCACATAGATTTTATCATTTTAATTCATAAGAAACTAGCCTTTCCAACTCACAATTTTTTACTATCAACTTTGATTAATTCTCTGGTGGCCTTTTGCCATTAACACCCTGTTTGGTTTAAGATGTAAAAAGTGTGTTCTGTTTTTGCAAACATTCTTTGGGAATTGTTATTAAAATCTCAAAAACAATTTTTCAATCCGACCTTAAAATTTGTGATGGAAACAAGAAAGCCATAAAAAGTTGTTTTCTTTGTTTCTAAAATGGAACTTAAAAGTTGTTTTCAAAAATTTTGTTTTTTAAAATTGGTTTTGGATCCATAACCAAACAGGTCCTTGATATCCCTGTAAGATCTGAAGTAAGCTACAAACTTCAATGGTAGTTCTATTGACCTGGATTTTACCTATTTATTACCCTCAGTCTATGCATGGTGGTTCATAAAGTGAAGAACTTGGATTTCATCAGATTAGAGCTAGAAAATCATATTTTTGATGCTGTAATAAGAACTTGCTAAACTGGGGATTGCAAGTTTGTATTAGTTCTTGCTCTCTTCTTTCTTAATCAATTTTTTTTGAAAGTTTTAAGTTCATCAGTTGATTCTTACTTAAATTGAGGATTGCATTTTACAAGTGTATTAGTTCTAACTCTTATCCTTCATTTTTTCAATTTCCAATTTTTCGGAAGTTAAGCTCATTAGTTAATCTTTTACTTTTTGTTAAGCAATTATAATGCCTTCTGTGCTGATTGTGGAAATATTAATTGCTCCAAGAGAGCCAATGTTGAACTTCTTTTCATTTTAACACGTGCACTTATAAGTTCTATATGATTTTCTCGCATTGTTTTGAATGCTCCTACTCAAATTAAAAATTACAGATCCGGACAAAAATGGTTGCTCCTGGTGGAGAGGCCTTGGGAGGTGTAATTGGTGCTTTCCGTCACATGATCCAGACTGAAGGGTTTTTCTCTCTTTACAAGGGATTGGTACCCTCTATCATAAGCATGGCACCTTCAGGAGCAGTTTTCTATGGAGTATATGATATATTGAAGTCAGCTTATCTCCATTCACCAGAAGGAAGAAAGAGGATAGAGAACATGAATCAAGGTCAGGAACTAAATGCTTTGGACCAACTGGAGTTGGGTCCTATGAGGACCTTGCTATATGGGGCTATTGCTGGTGCCTGTGCTGAGGCTGCTACCTACCCCTTTGAGGTTGTGAGAAGACGGCTTCAATTGCAAGCCAAGGCAACAAAAATGAGTGCATTGGCAACTTGTGCCAAAATAGTTCAACAAGGAGGTGTTCCTGCCCTTTATGCAGGACTAATTCCTAGCCTATTGCAGGTACGCACATATTGATAGCTGAATTTGTGCAATCACTCATTTGCCATTATATTGTACAAGGTTTATTTTGAATAAATAAGTACACCTGACCTAACTGAAATAAAGAAGCGGACGCACCTAATATGAGGAAAGTGTCAATTATTTCATTTAATTTAAGCATATATCTATGTCGTCAACATTGTCATCATCATCATCTTCATCATCAGAGGACAACTTCTAGTTTCTTGCATTGGCTGAATGAATAATGCTCCTTATTTTTGTTCTATTGCATTTAATTAAAGTGATGAGACTGATTGTAATAATATGTTTCCTTTTGGAATTGGATTGGGATTAATGCTTTTACGGGTCTTCTGATTATTAATGTCTTAGAAAAATTGGTTGTTTATTTGGGTTATTTTCTTTGATTGATGAAGAAGTTCATTAACAAACAGGGGAAGAGGTATGAGGATGAGATCAACACTACAAGAGAATGAAGAGCAAACGAAAAAAGTAAATTGCAAAAAACAGCTAATCTCCTCCACTTTCATTTTTAAAATTAGCAACTTGTTTGAATGAGAGACATCTCATAGAACACTCCTTTCAGAGTCTCTTCACTCCTAATTGGTAGAAAAAGAAGGATTTTGATTAGGTTTTCTTCCGTCTATCAAATGCTGTGTTTCAGAGTCTCTTCACTCCTAATTGGCAGAGAATAATAACCAAATGAAAAGGGGCAAGACTACGTGGCGAGATTATTTGGTGTTGTATAACCCATAGTGATCATCATTTGATTAGTAGATTTGACTAGGTCTAGGGCCTTCCATAGACACAAATGTTCTAGGGGGAAATATGTTGAATGATATAGTGAGAAAGATGCTAAAACTAGGTTCCCCCTGTTATTATGTCTCGTGTGTATTTTGTAGTTGCTTCTATAGTTCTATTTGTTCACGTGTACGATGTATCTAGTCGTTAGTGTGTTGAACTTGTGTTTGTTCTCACTATGCGAGGATGTCATTCATATTATAGTTTAGAAACACCTCCTAGAAAATATGTTGAATGCTATTATGGGAATTGGGAAAGATGCTAAAACTAGGTTCCCCCTGTCATTGTGTCTCATGTATTTTATAGTTGCTTCTATATTTGTTCACGTGTATCTAGTTCATTAATGTGTTGAACCAATGTTTGTTCTCATTATGCAAGGATACGTCGATCATATAATAGTTTAGAAACACTTCTCCACTTTACTGAACCTGTTTTAATTATATGGTTGACATCATCTTGTATTTCTCCCTCTTTAGGATTAATAGAACCGAAATACCTAAAGTTTTCACTCCTTAATATCTCTTGGCTTTTAACTCTATCAATTAACAAAATATTATTAGCAAACAACATGCCCCATGAAATATCTTCTTGAGCGTGTTGAATATGTTTAACTAGTGCAAAAAGACAAGGGTTTATGGTTAACCCGTAGACTAAACTTATTGAGAACTCACTACTTTCTCCTATTGTTGTTTTAATTATGGTTATTGATCCATCATACATAGCCCTATCAAGTCTATGTATTTATTTCATAATTCATTTTTCTCTAAATCCATCAACTATCTCTAGGTATTGTATCATGGGCTTTCTCTATGTTGATAAATATCATGTGAAGGCTTTTCTTTTTCTCCCTTTATCTCTCTATCAATCTCCTTAGTACACATATCTGGTTGACCACCTAGTCTTAAATCGGAATTGATTTTTCACATTTCAACTTTTACTTGATTCTCAGTTACTTTATTCTTCAATTTCATTGTATGGCTCGTTAATTGATACTTGTATAATTTGCACAATTTTTACATCTCCTTTATTTTTATATATAGATATTATTTTTTTTTCTGGACATCATGCAGTCTTTTATTTGATACTACTAAATCAAACAATTTTGTTAATCACAAGCCCCAACTTTACCTAAACACTATCCACCAACTTACTATTTGTAACTTTTCTTTCTACTAACTATGTTAGGGGTCCTATTGTTTGTGGTTATAGGGTTCTTCATTTTCTTTATTAGAAGTTTTATATAAGTCACTGGTAATTTTATTAAAGAGTTCTAAATCATGTGACTTCTAATTTGTAAAAAGGAGTTGTCCTTTTTCTTTAAATATTTGTAATCTTAATGAGTTTTAGGGAGGCATTAGAGAATTTATTTGTTTGTTTGTAATATTAGCAAGTTTGAAAGAGTTCCCAAGTTATGTGGAGTTAGTGCTAAACCACTTTGTATAGGTGTTTTTTGCTCATTTAGTGGGTGCTTGAGGGTTTAGAGAATTAGGGGGAAGATAGCGATGATGGGAATCCTTGATGTATTTTACTTCTCTTTGCTTCTTCTTTTGTGCTGTTTGACATTCAACATGGTGTTGAGGCAATACCTGTCTAAGTGGTTGCATACATTAATTTTTCTCCTGCTTAGTTTTTATTTAATCAGATCTTCAGTTTATTTGTTTACTGCAATCTCATCTTTTAATTGTTTTCCTCTTTAGGTTTTGCCATCAGCTTCTATAAGCTACTTCGTCTACGAGTTCATGAAGATTGTTCTCAAAGTAGAATAACCAAAGCTGAGTTCTCTCTAGCAAAACATATGGAGAGGTCCCCATGGTTAACTTTGGGCCTTGATGTAGGTTATAAACTCATTAATGGATCAATTATAATGTTGAAATTGGCCTACTTTTGAGGGAGTTGTTTTATTAATTCATAGAAATGAGCAAATGCATTATTCATCAGTACCCTTGTCCTGCACATAGTTTCTGGGATAAATATACAACAATTTTACGTTTGGTGTTTTGAACTGTCATGTAGATATGTGTGTCTTGATCCTGATTCCTGATTGATATAACATGCATTTGTTTCTACTGATTTCTTTTGGTGCAAAACTTAAATCCCATTGTTTTTTTTCTTCTCACCATAATCAAAATGTATGACTGCTTTATACCTCTCAACATATACACTAGTGCTGTTATACGTGCGCTGCATTTGATTTTTATTAAAAATATAATTAAACATAATAATTTTTCATAAGAAAAATTAGATATGTTTTGTCTTTTAATATGATTAAAATCATTAAAATCATTAAAAAGATATGGACAAGGGCAATTAAAAGTAAAACTTAAAACTTATAAGGGTAACTTGAAGAAAAAAATTAAAAAAATGTTTAAAAAGTATGGTGTAGAAAAAAATTAAAAAGTAGTTAATTATTAAATTACTATTTTAGCCTCATTAATAATAAAATTAATTTTTTAAAAATAAAAATAAAATAAACTTTTTAAGGGTGTTATGGGTAGAAAAATACTTCACCGTCAAAAGTTTTCAAGTATATATACATATATATATATATATATATATATATATTTCAATCTTTTTTGAGAATTGCTTATTAGTTTGTTATTGTTTCCATTTATTTTTGTTCTCCTAAAGAAAAAATTGGTCTGATGGGCTTTCTTTAGTTCTTTTGTATTTTTTTATTTTTTTTTTGCATTCCATCAACGACCAATTCGAAATCAACTTCTATATATAGTAAATATCTATCATTAATAGTATACAAGAAAAAAACAACTTTTCCCACCAAATAAATAAATAAAATTATCTCAATCATATTTTTGTCAACTTGTATGGCTGAGAATAAGCTGTTGAATTGAGTTGATAGCTTTGTCAACTTTTGATGCAATATCTAATGAGACTTTCCTTGAGTTAATTATAATTTTGTCAACTTTTGATGCAATAATAACTAAATAAATAAGAATTCACCAAAGTTTCTTAAATTTTTTTAAAAGTACAAGACTAAAACGTGATTAAATAGGAAGCAAGAGGCGTCAGAACTACTTTGTAAAGCTGGGATTATGATATTACGGTGCTTAATCCTAGTACACCCTGGCGCGCTTCGCACGTCAAAGAAGGACGCGTGAAGCGAAGTTTTGCGTCACCTGTGACGCTGCCTCTTGTCAGCGTCACGTCCTTTTTCAATGCACCGGGTTTTGGGTCGTCAAGTTTGACTGTGCACACCATCCTTTTCATTTAATTCATATAAAATTAATGGACGTGGGTGGACATTATCAGTCATTTTTTTTACCATTTATAAAATAAACTTAAGTTTTTTTTCTTGAATAATTGATATTTTTATTATTTTAATTGCACAGTGAAGAAAACATGTTCATGTAGTCGGAAAAAAACGTAATTGAATTGATCAAAATGGGAAAAATAGATTTTTTTTTAAAGATGCAAATATTTTACTAATTTTCACATTAATAAGATAAGACTACAATGATCACTCAACGACATGAATCAGTTTAAGTCAAGTTTAAAAATTTGTCCATTCTGTCTAACTTATTTTTCACGTCGACGTAGCTTTTACAAACCTTGTGCAGACGTCCGTCCTAATACGTAATTTAAAAAATTATTGTCTTTTCGTCATTCAAATTCACGACCTGTGCAATGATCGTGAAGTTGACGACCAATTTCGTTAACACCTCATTGACAATGGGGAAAACAAATTTACGTAACAATTCTATATAATTAGATAAAAGTTTAATTGAGTTGAGTTAATTTTTTTCTTATCACTTTAATTACCTTTGATATCGTTTGTTTTAGATGGTGAGAGAATATCTAAACTTATGTCTATTGTGATGATTTTTATTTTTATTTTTATTTTTTATTTTAGATATAAGATTGTTATTTTAGTTTATTCATATATAAAATAATAAAAGGGCACTGACTATGCACCGGTGTCTCTTCAAACACCAACCACAATGTTGGTTTTTGTGAGTGATTTTAGCTAAAGATGATCCAACATCATGTATTTAAAAATAATATTTAAAATAAGATATAAAGAGAATGAGAATATTAGGAAGTTTCTAAGTTAATGTGGAAGTTAGATTGTATTCTAGTGATTTAGAAATACATTGGACATTTGTACTTCATTTTTACTTTCCCCCCCTTATATGCACCATATAAAACGTTTGAAAATAATTTTAATCTGCTTTTCAAAATAAACGACTTATTTTAAATAATCGAAAAACATCTCTTTGACTAATTTTATAGCTAGATACCAAGTCAAGATCCAATTGCACATTTGACCTGTAAAGTTCTCAAGTCTTCTCCCAAGTACTGCCTAAGAAAATTATAATAACAATAACACCAATAATTCAATATATCTCAACTTTCATAACCTAATCACTTCCTTAAAATTTTCCAAGCAAAGCTTCAACTATGTCCACTACTCAAATTTAACAATAACTTCACTTAGCATAGCTTGAAAAGCTCTTCGTAACAACAACAACAACAATAATATTACCAAAGAGTTATGGATTCTATAAAAACGGGTTGAGTCTCTACGTCGCCTTTATATAAAAGTTTTAAGTTTTGATTATTAGATGTATTTTATTTGAGAGAGTTCTATCATTTCACAATCGTCTTGAACAAGGACTAGTCTTATATTCAAAGGGTATAAAGACATCATGTAAAAAATTTAAAATAAAATAAAATAATAAGAGTAATTAGAGCAACTTTATTTTTTGACGCAATTCTCAACTTATGTTGATGTGACGTTAGAGAAAAAATATTTAAAGTGATTAGAAATAATTACATCATACACTGTTACGTAATACAATGTTAAAAAATATATTAAAAGATGGCTTCTCCTCATTATTTTTCTAATAATAATAATAATATTGAAGGGCCTTGATATATCGTTAGAAAAATGATTGGAAAAGAACTTCCACGTGGCAGCTCAGGGAGATGACAGCAATCCTTATTGTGTATAAAGTAACGTACCAGATATTTCCTCGTCAAAGTCGCCGATACGTCCCATTGGCTTGTTATACGGTGCTTCAATCCCCAACCCCGAGTGCTATACAACTAAGAGTAAGAACCTCCCCGTAATATCGTCTTTCTTACAGTGGCATTTCCGTCAAACCCAAAATACATTTCCTCCACATTTTTATTTCCTTCTAGTACTGTTGCCAATCTATCCTCGTTTTCTTGGAAAATTCCATTTCGCCATCTCTCTGTCTCTTCGCTTTCCTCTGCAACTTCTGATCCCTCTCTCTCTCTCTCGCTCTCGTTTTCGCTACGATTCTTCGCTTTCTTCACAATTTCGCAAAATCACACTTTAGATTTCTCGCGATTTACACTATTCACCGATCTTTACTATCACTTATCGGTTAATTCAACGAATCTTGCGTCGGATTTTGTTTCGCTACAGTTAGAATCACTGAGGAATTAGAGTTGAGAAATTTCGCAAAATTTTCGGATTTGTGTGTGGTTTGGCGGTTCGGATCGAGCTGAGGGGGTTGAGGTGAGTGAGCTCGTCGTCGATGGCGGAGAGCAGGCGGTACGCGTTAGGGAATCAATTAGGTAAGAACTCTCCGTGTTTTTTTGAGTTACGGATATTTGGTGTTTCGGTGGATTTGTTGTTTTGTTTTATGCGTTGAGAGTGTTTGGTACTGTGGAATGAGTTGAATTGGTAGTTGAAAACACTTGAACTGTCTCGAGTTGTTTAGGATCATGGAAAATTCCGTTTGTTTGGATTAAGAACCGAGGCTAGAATTTTGGTAATTCAAGAGATGGTGACTTAAGAGAGGTGTATAAACGCCAGTTGATTCGATATTCGTGATAAATATTGTACTCAAGGAGTGAATTGTCATATTATCCCTAAAAAAAGAAATACCGTATGGTATGGAAAGATTAGTATCAGATGGTTAATAACAGACTATAATGATTTTAGTTTTGCAAGGCGACTTTGGTTTAGTGTAGGTTTACTAGGTTACAGCTTCATTATCATTATTAGGGAGTTGGTATAACAAGGAAAAAGATGAGTTGTTTACACAGTTTACTGAAAATGATTAGCAACTATGAACCGAAGGCTAATTTACACATGAAGTAAACATGAACTATGAGTCATATTACTTAGCATGTATCTGTGTCCAGAGTGTCAGGATCATAGCTGTGACTCTCCCATGCAAAATGGTGCCGAAACAAGGGGCAAGGGTTACCATTTGTGGAAGCATCAAGTGGTCGTTATTTTTTTCTCTCCCATAGTAGTGTACTTCTTCCACATAAATTTGAATTATGCGCCATTTCTTTGATAGTTAATGTGTTTGTTCCTCTATATGGCTGCTAGTATATGCCCATCTGCTTTGGATGGATAATTACTGAACCAGATATTGGGTGACAGTTTTGTCGTTCTTGAAATGATATCATCGATTTGTAATCTTCATCATCATGCGTTGATCACAAATATGAGGTCACAATGCAAAACCAAACTAATTGATTTGATATGGTGAATTGTGCATTGTATATAAACTCTGTATCTAACTAAATTAATCTGTGTATTTGACAATTTGTAGGCATAGATTAATTTGTTGCTATATCATTTTTTATTCTCATTGATGTTATTGTCTTGATTGGATATGCAGATATTCAACAGATACTCTTGGAAGCACGAACTCGATGGTTACGCCCTGCTGAAATTTGTGAAATTCTTCGAAATTACCGAAAATTTCGTATTGCTCCAGAACCTCCAAATAAGCCATCTAGTATGGTTCTTTACTGAATTATGAAGACTCTCTTTCTCTTTTTATTTCTCTCTCTCTCCCCCTGCCCCCAAGCATACTTGATTTTTTCTATGAGAGGCAAATCGTGCCAAATCCATGCTGTCACTAGAATATATGAATCAAACGATGTTCTTATACAGTCTTTGCAGTCCCTTTCTAGCTGCATTCTTAATAGATTTGGTTTCCCTTGGTTGGGTATCAAATTGTGTAGGGATTGGAGCTGTGAAACATTTCATTTTGTGGAGAATTTAGAGTGTTTTTGCCTTCTTCTATGTTGTTGGCTGTGGAAGAGTAGGGGGACTTTATGAGTACCTGGAAAAGATGACCGCTTGATTTGATCTTGTTTATGTATTTAAGGACTGTTATCAACAACATTTTTTTCTTCCACTTGAGTTTAACTTGACATTTATACCTCTTAATAGGTGGTTCGCTTTTCCTTTTTGACCGGAAAGTGTTGAGATACTTTAGAAAGGATGGCCATAACTGGCGGAAGAAAAGGGATGGAAAGACAGTAAAAGAAGCTCATGAGAGGCTAAAGGTAAGTGCCATGGGAATGGTGTATTTGTTTGAAAGTCCCAATGTATGTTTTAGAGATAGTCCAATATGTACATACCCCTAACATGTGGTCACTCCTTGGCTTTTCTGAGTTGGACAAGCTTTTGTGTGATGAATCATTCTTCTTAATTTCACTTTTTTCCTTCTCGTTTTCGTTTTTGCTGATATTTGATCTGCTAGATTGTGACTACACAAAACTTAACTTTCATCAAAATTTTTTTTTTTGACCAGAAACTTCCATTGAAATTTTCTTGCTTTGTTTAAATTTTTGGACTGATGGGTAATGCCTAAATATTCTAGGCTGGAAGCATTGATGTATTGCACTGCTATTATGCACATGGGGAAGAGAATGAAAGCTTTCAGAGACGCAGTTATTGGATGCTTGAAGAGTGAGTGATATAAAGTCTACATTTATGTGTTAATCAGTGTATTCTTTCTTTATTTTGTCTTGCATTATTTTTTAATTGTTTATTTTTTGGATAGGCTGTTCACCATCTTTTTCAGTATACCAGCTTACTTTTTTTTTTTTTCTTGCAATTTGACACAGTTAATATTAAATCTGCCATTGATAAATGAACTTTAGTGTCATTTGCTTGGCTTCTCTTAATCATGGAGGTTAAGCCTTTGCAGTGTCTGATACTTCAATAAATGAAGGGAGGAGTGATTTTCTTCTGGGTTGGTAAATAATTTGCTGAAAAGAAAAGAGCCAATAAAACCACCTGCTCTGTACAATGAAGCCCCTAAGGGAGAATTACAGGGCATCAAGAAAAGGAAGAGAAGGAAAGAATATAATATCAATCAGAATGATAAGAAACAAACTTGGACAATTGAAGCCAAAAGACAGTTTTGGGGACCAAATACCCTGAAGCTCGCCCAACTCAATGGACATTTGTTACTTAAGCACCTTCTTTTATTCTTAAATGTGAGGTCATTTCACTGCTCTGAATAAGGCATCTTATCAGAATAGGGAGAATTTGCCAAATACAATTACCTAAAGATCCCTAAACCCTACTAACACACACGTGCACGCACACGCACACACACATAGTGATGAAGATGCATACTTCCAGTGGATTTGGTGGGGGAAACCAAGATAAGTCCTACATAAAAAAGGGGTGTACCCAACTCATGAGGCTCCCACTATTGCGGAATTTGAGGAAAAGATGATGTATGCAACCTTACCTCCACATGGAAAGGCTGTTTCTGAATTTGAACCTGTGACGTCGATGTCACAATGGAGCATAGCATAAGCCATATATAAGATTGAAAATATGCAAGTTCAAAACTGTTCATTCTTTTGTTAAGCTAAGCCTATTTTGTTCAAGTTGTGGATCTCTTTTAAGTTATGGCCATTTTAATCCTTTGTGGTATTTAGTTATTTGGAATGCATTTAAAAATGTTTTTATGCAGTGGCCATGGGTTATATTAAGGGTTGGTTCATTAAGATTTACTATAAATAGCGTCAACAAAGTTGGTTGTGATGATAGAGAAAATTTCAGATCTAGTTTGTTTTTACTCCAATTCCAAATAGAAGAAATTGGGGGTATTCTATAACTGATGTTTGACACTCAATGTTGATGCCCTTGATTCTGAAAAGTTCTAAGAGGATCCAGAGATGTATACTCTAACAATACAGTGATTTATTTTGATCAGAGAAGGAATTTTTTTTTTTTCATTGTCAGTAAATGATTCTCTGGATTTCGAGTGCATCAACTAGCTGAACGTAATGAAAAATAAAAGGGTGATAAAATGAAAAATACTTGACTTGGGACAAATACACACAAAAGACCAATAACACATCAAAGAACATCTATAGTGAAACAACATTATGTCAAATAAAATAATAATAATAATAATAAAAATCTAGCATTTTCCATTGCTTGTCCCAAGATTGGTTTTAGGAGAGGATGATTGTGTTAGGACAAAGCTGCTATGAAGTTCCATTCAAACAAATAATAGTAATTCTGTAGAAGTTAAGAGTAAAAATAAAACAAGAATTTATGGAAGAAACATTGAAAAGACACTATACTAGTTGCTTATATGAATTTATGATATTACAAAGGTAAATGAGGGTAGTTATTAAAGTGTGCAGCATGTATGTACACTCTCTCTTGTTTCAAAAAGCAGCATGGGGTATTACTGTGGTCCATAGGCTTTTGTTCTCTCTGTAAAGGAAGAATTTGAAATTTAAATAGGACAGGATCTTTGGCCCTGTTTGAGAGAGCTTTTTCAAAAACACTTTTCTGGGAAGCACTTTTAGAAAAAGTTGGTCTCTCCTCGCTTCTTCTAAAAGTAAAAAACTGTTTTTTTCAACCGCAGTTTAGTTAAAAGCAGGTGTTGCCAAACACCTCCAAAAGTACTTTTGCTTCAAAAACACTTTGGAAAAATTCTCCCTAACGGGACCTTTATCTTTCAACTCTCAGGAAATAAAAAATAAAAAAAAATCCACTTTCATTTCTTTGTTGAATTCTCTCAAGAAATCTTAGCTTGTTGGTGCTTCTTTTTAGCTTCCAACTTCATTTGCTGCTTCTATGAATCTGCAATTTGTGTTTTATGAATAAGTGACTATTGTTAATTTTGAAACTTCCATAAGTGCCCCCTCTAGCTTTCTTTAAGCGTCTTGATTCTTGAAGGCTTATTTGCTTGTTTGGACTATTTTGGTTCTTATTTTGTTTTGTTTTGTTTGTTTGTTTGTTTATTTATTTATTTATCTATTTTTTATGACAAGAGTTTTGGTTCTTATTTTGTTGCCTAATGCTGCAGGGAGTACATGCATATTGTTCTTGTCCACTATCGGGAAGTAAAGGTTAAACTTTCAACTTCTTTACTCTTTGTTTTATCCATTTTGTCTTGTTAATTATCAATCATTATCTTGTCCTATGAAGCCTACTTCTCCAATTGATGAAATTTGGTGGTGTAAATTTGACCAACGCTAAAAGTGTAGATGATATGCTTGGATGTGATGGGAGTATCTTGTGAATAAATTAGGAGCACCTTTATGTCATTTAGTGGAAGAGCTCTAGACGGTATGCATTGTGCTGCACTAAGGAGATCTTAACTAGGACCAAAAACACATAGGAAAGAAAAAACTACCGTGAGGGGGACATCAGTGAGGTGTGACCCTAATGCCTTTTGATGCTTAAGTCAGTGGTGAAGTTCTTTAGACTACTGAAATACTTGAAGTAGAGACTAGAAAGTGAGCTTATGTCATACCTGTTTGGAGGGCCCTGGTGCCGATTATAGTTGTGGGTCCAGGGCCACGTGGATTGCAATGTGACTGTTAGTTATGTGTTGATAGGCACGCTTACCGTTCCTTATCTGGCACATGTCCCCATTTTTATCTTTTTGTTATTCACTAAGTTGGTGGCCTAAGCTTGGCATGCCTACCTGGTTGGCTTTCTCGGCCAACTTTATCTTGCACTTTGTGGCAATCCCTATTGTGTGTGACACTTTAAGTTTGGTGGCCCAATCTCATCTTCTAAAGATGAAATCATTCTCATCAATAGTTTAAGAAAGAGCAAAATAAAACTCATGATAGTATAGGTGAATGCATTCAGTTTTGAAGAATTGGTTGAATTGTCTAGATCTGAAACAATGGCCATGATTATGAATCTCATAAGTTTCTCTTTTAAAACCTGCAGTTGCCCTTGTGATTGCAGTTTTAAGAAATTTTCTTGATCCGAAAGTCTTAAGAAATTTTCATGTACTTTCATATGCAAAATTGTCAAGATAATTTTCCAAGTTCAGTTGCAAAAAAAAGGCCTTCATGGCCATATGCCATTCATCTATTTTCTATTTTTTTTCCTTCTCAAATATTTCACGTATAGTTGTTATAATGATGTGACTAATTATGTTTCTGCATTTTTTATTATCTGAATCTATCTTTCAGAGTAGCAAAATGAATGTTGATCGTACTAGAGATGCTGAAGAAGTGATATCCACTTCCCAAATGAGCAGTCCAGTATCTTCTAATTTCCACTCTAGTCACAATCAAGTACTTTCACAGTCCACAGATACCATGAGCCTGAATAGTGCCCAGACATCAGAATATGAAGAGGCTGAATCTGGAATTAGTGCAGCAGATAATCATCAAGCAAGTTCCAGATACCAGTCTTTTCCCGAGTTACAACATTCTGAGGACCGGCCTGTGGCCGGTGAGATGGAATCTGGCTTCTTGGGAGCTCATTTCTCTCCATATCTAAATAATCAATGTAAATATTCAGTTCTCACTTGGGCAGAACTTTTTCTTTTTAGTCTTACTTTCACTTTATAACCTGTAAACTTGATTTTTTGAACCCTTACCAGATTACCCAGGAAAGCAGCCAGTCATGTCTGGATTAAACTTTATCTCTCTCACTGATGAGAATCGAGCTACAGATAATAACGGTTCTCCATTTGGGTTAAGTTTTGGACCACAGAAAGGGCTTGAGTTGACCTCACGAGAAGAGGCCTTGGAACATTATGCATTGGGATTACAGAATGGACCTCATAGACTATCAGTTTCTTCAACAGAACCTGCCTCCATAGGCTCAGCCCCTAATCCAGAGAGTTTGATGCACTGGCAACATTTCACAGATGCTTTCAGCATCAAGGATGTTATGGAAAAATCACAGCTCCAAGAAAAATGGCAGGTACAAATGGCTGTTTACCATTTGGTACACCAAACTTAGCATTTTCATGCGGCCATGCCTTAGGTTTGGTCTGTCGTTCAATATATTTTAATATTTTTGCTTCAAGATTGACCATACTGACAGTGTTGCTGCTACTCCTAATGCTCAAAGCTGAAATTAATAGATTGTTGGAATGGGAGAAAAGAGTGAGGTTTTGAGAGGACCCTCCTTAACTGATAACTTCAGTGTCATTTCATTTAATTAGGCAATCTTTCCTCTAATAAGAACTCGATGGATAACTCCCTGTTCCTCATGGAGAGGGTGAATCACATTGCGTCCTGGATTTATGTTTTTTGCAAAAATATGAATGAATGAAAATATATACTGATAGAGCTGAGCTGCTGAACATCCTGGACCCCAGCCATCTTTTCTGTTTTGTAGAAGAAAGTTGGTCTTTGGCTATGGAAGAAATTATTTGTGGCATCTTTTCTGAATCCATGTATATTGGACTTTTTCCCTCAACCCCTTAATCAATAGTCCAGCTAAGCTTCCTATATGTTATTATTGGAAATCCCAAATGCCTCTCAGAATTGCTTTCTTCATGAGAGCTGAGGGAGTAACCAGCCCTAGTGTCTCTTATCTTTATAAAGCTAATAAAGAGAATGCTGCATCTTCCTCGGCTCGTGTTGTGTCTGTTAGGTATTTCCTAATCTCAGAGAGGTACGTGGATATGGCATCTGGTTTC
The DNA here is from genome assembly GCA_035771175.1 of Paratinospora sagittata. Taxonomy (NCBI): domain Eukaryota; kingdom Viridiplantae; phylum Streptophyta; class Magnoliopsida; order Ranunculales; family Menispermaceae; genus Paratinospora; species Paratinospora sagittata. Next base: position 3,312,546 of record JAYMFD010000012.1, on the reverse strand, counting down.
TATTTTCTGTTTATTGGTGCCTTTGAGAGGGAAGGATAGACAGATGCTTGATGGACTTAAAAAAGAGAATTGGGAAAGCCATTGTGGCTCTAAACCAGTATGTTGTTGTGGTCTTCCTTGGTGCCTGTTCTCTTTCAGTAAAGTACTGTTTGTGCTTAATTGACTGACATGAAATCACGAGAGGATATAGAGAAGTTTTGGAAGTTGTAAACAATGGTGATCCTGCCCTTTTTAGTGGAAGTAGAAATACAAATGAAGATATAGTGAAGATTGGGAGTCCAGAGATACCTAGGAGTGAAAATTTTAGGTATTAGCGATCCATGCATAAAGGAGAAATAGGTGAGGATGTGAGTTAAAGCGGGATGGGTCAAGTGGCATGTTTGAGTCTACCAACTTTTAGTTATGATGTTATGATTGTTCTTTTTTTTTTTCTTTATACTTGTGGCATGTTTGCTCTTAACTGTGCTTTTGTTAAACTTTTGATATTCCTCATATAATTAAAGCGCATTTCTTTCTTTAAATTGTATTAATTATGTTCAGGGTTCTAACATAGTTGGTCTAATCAGATTACTTCTGAAAACGATTCATCACCCCTATCTAAATGGAAAATGGACCAAAAGTCGCATACAGACTCGGCCTATGAGCTCAGTGCAAGATTTCAAGAGCAAAAAACTCATCACCCTGATTCGGATGATGCCCTTGAGAAATTTTGGGGACATTCAGAGCAGGAAAATGGGCATCCTGTGGATAATAACCTTCAAATCAAGTTCTCAGATGGTGGTAACTATCATTTAAAATCAGATTCAGAGGACAATCTAATTGCCGGTGGAAGTGTCAACTACTCTTTCACCGAAAAGCAAACATTAGTAGATGAGACAAAAGCAGAAGGGCTGAAGAAACTTGATAGCTTCACGCGTTGGATGAGTAAAGAACTTGGAGAGGTGGATGAGTCACATGTGCAATCTCGCTCTGTGGGTTACTGGGATGCTTTTGATGATGAAAATGCAGTTGTTGACTCTAACGTGTCCCCTCAAGCCCACTTGGATGTCTACTTGTTGAGCCCTTCACTCTCTCAAGAGCAGCTTTTCAGCATTATTGATTTTTCACCCACCTGGGCATACACAGACTCAGAAACCAAGGTACTTGAAATCTGCATCTTGTTTTTTATATTCTCTATTTAAGCATCTCCAATTGCCAATGCATAAGGCATATAATTTCACCATTGGTAGGATGGCAATGATAACCATGAAACAGTAATGATCTTTATGTCTCCATTTTGTTATTAGCCATTCTTATTTATCTTATAACCCATTTGAACAGGTTCTTATTACTGGGACATTCTTAAAGAGCCAGCAAGAAGTAACAAATTGTCAATGGTCATGTATGTTTGGGGAAGTAGAGGTTCCACTGGAGGTTTTAGCAGATGGTGTTCTTCGATGCCATGCACCACAACACACAGCTGGCAGGGTCCCTTTCTATATAACATGTTCCAACCGGTTAGCTTGTAGTGAAGTTCGAGAATTTGAATTCAGAGTCTACCATGCTGAAGATTCAGATATGCCAGATCTTTCCAGTGATGGTACTAATGATATGCTTCTTCATATTCGTCTCGGAAAGTTATTATCTCTTGGATCTGACAATCAACCAATCTCAAGCATTGTCAATAAGAATCCAAACCTAAGTAGTAAAATCAGTTCACTAATGAAAGAAGATGATGATGACTGGTCCCAGATGATGAGGCTTACTTCAGAGAAGGAGTTTTCTCCAGGTAAGGTGAAGGAGCAACTGCTCCAAAAGATTCTGAAAGAGAAGTTGCACACCTGGCTTCTCCACAAAGTAAATGAAGATGGTAAAGGTCCTAGTGTGTTAGATAAGGAAGGCCAGGGCGTGCTACATTTGGCAGCTGCTCTTGGTTATGACTGGGCCATGGCACCAACAGTAGCTGCAGGTGTTAGTATCAATTTTCGAGATGTTAATGGATGGACTGCACTGCACTGGGCAGCATTTTGTGGCAGGTGAGGTATTCTCGAAGTTTTCATTTTATTTTATTTTTGTTTGTTTGTTGTTTTATTGACTGGATTTATTATATGATTTAATGATCATCAGGATTTTCCTGTAGATATAATTTTTGTGTGCTGCGCATTCTATAGCATTTTATGAAATCATTCTCCTATCTTGTTCTTTTTGAGGTCTCATCTCTTGTGAACTTTTATCAATTTCAGAGAGCGAACTGTTGGTGCCCTCATCTCTCTTGAGGCAGCTCCAGGAGCAGTGACAGATCCATCTCCCCAATTTCCATCTGGTAGAACACCTGCAGAACTAGCTTCCAGCAGTGGACATAAAGGGATTGCTGGTTACCTTGCAGAAATTTCCTTGATTTCTCATCTTGACACCCTTACTTTAAAGGATGCAAATGGAAATGTTGCTACAGATGCTTCAGTGCTGAAATCTATACGGGCAGCCTCAGAACGAGTCGCAACACCAGTTGACAATGGTGACGTGCCAGATGTGTCATTGAAGGATTCTCTAACTGCTGTTTGTAATGCTACTCAAGCTGCTGCTCGTATTTATCAAGTCTTTAGGGTTCAGTCCTTCCAGAAAAAGCAGTTGGTTGAATATGGTGATGATAAATTTGGAATGTCAGATGAGCGTGCTCTTCAACTCATCTCTATCAAGTCTCATAGGCAAGGACAACATGATGAACCTGTGCATACTGCTGCAATAAGGATACAGAATAAGTTCCGTGGTTGGAAAGGGCGAAAAGAATTTCTGATTCTCCGGCAACGAGTTGTTAAGATTCAGGTGAATTTCTCTATGACTTTATTGCACAAAAGAAGCTCTCCCTCTCTCTCTCTCCCTACACTCGTGCGCCCTCGCACATACATATATAAAGTATAAACATAGTTTTGTGTAGTTTTTGAGTTCTAACTTTCAATAGCTCAAGCTAATAAGATTTTCCCTCACGTAGTAACATTTCTTTATGACTTTATTGCACAAAAGAAGCTCTGTAGTTTTTGAGTTCTAACTTTCAACATTTGGTAAAAAGGCCCATGTAAGGGGGCACCAGGTGAGAAAACAGTACAGAAAGATCATATGGTCCGTAGGAATTGTGGAGAAATTAATTCTCCGCTGGAGGAGGAAGGGATGTGGCCTGCGTGGATTTCGACCAGATGCACTTATTGAGGCCTCCACCTCACAAAGTGGACCCTCAAAAGAGGATGACTATGATTTTCTAAAAGAGGGCAGAAAACAGACAGAAGAAAGGTTACAAAAGGCACTTGCTCGGGTGAAATCCATGGTTCAGTACCCAGAAGCAAGAGACCAATATCGTAGGCTGATTACTGTTGTCACAGAGTTTCAAGAAACAAAGGTAATTTGTCTTTTCGTAAATTGTTCTGATTCTATTAGCTACTCAAGCCATGTCTTATCTTTTCGAATATTAGCATGTCATAATAACCAGTAGATCTTTCATTGCCAAGAAGAGTTGTGAACCCAGGTGTTCCATATCTGTGTTCCAAGTTGAAGCATGCGGAGGAAGTTAAGCACCTGCTTTTTATTTTTTTCTCCTTCTGCTTCAAAAAAAAAAATTTCCCTGCTTTCAAAGTGAAATTCAGTCATGTTCTTGATTTAATTGGGTATTTTTAAGAAAAATTCAAAATGTCAAAAGATGAGCACCTTTCTGTATGGTCTTTTGGTTGTGTTGTGTTGTGACTTATCTGACTTTATTTGCTGAAGATGGATCTATTCTGGAGGTGCCCTGCCTGTACTTCCTTCAGCCTGATTGATGGTAGTTGCTGTGATAAAAATGATATCTGTGGTGTAAATTGTAACCCTACAAAAAGGACAGTACTATACTTGTTTGCAAATAAGCACATCCACAGTTAATTTTTGGGCGGTTTCTAGAATTAAGAAACATGTAGAAGGAGAAAAAGGAAGGTAGAAGCAGGCGGTCATAGTTGGTTCACATTGTTCATGTTTGTGTACAAATAAATATGGTAAACCAATAACTAAGGGAAGCAGGAGAAGGTGTAATCTCATGCTCAATAGTGATGATTCTATAAGTTTGAACTCTATTAATTGATTTCTTTTCTTACTAACATTGATTTCTGACATTCTCACTCATCATCAAAAGGTGGAAATTCTCTAGCTGTTATTCCTGTGGTGTGATCTTTAACATTCTAAACACAAGCCACAGCCAGCAAGCAGTGTAAAAAACCTATGTTTTTAGTGTGTAAAATTGAGTTTTTATTTATTTATCTGATGTGGGCTATATTAATAAGAAATTTAATCTCGTATTAATGTTGTTGCAGGTTGTACATGATGGGGTACTTGATACCGAGCAGGAAGCAGGTAATGATGACGATAACACTTTGATTGACCTGGATGAACTGTTGGATGATGACACTTTCACGTCGACAGCATTTTAAGTGATCCTCGGAACATTCTTTGCTCTCTTGTAAAGACTGGTTTGCTTTCTCTGTACATTATTTGCCTTGTCCATTGTATGTTAAAGTTATCGGTCACCTTAGCCTATCTGTGGATATAACTTCTAATTATTCCATCTAATTTCCTTGTTTATCCAAAAAGAATTTAGCAGGCAGACTAGATAGAAGTTAGAACAACTTCGTTAGGCAAATTACTTGCTTGCTTGAATTAGTGAATGGTTAATATTTATGTAGCATTCTCCTTTTCATGTGAACCAACAACTAATTCAGGTTGCTATAATATAAATCCTTTATAATGTTCCTGCTGTTATATTCTTATATAGGTACATTCTCATCTGTCTTTGTTTGACTGAGATTTTCCTTTATATTTTGATCGTCGCGCTTTTGGATTAATTACAACTAATGATGTGGTAGATAGAGGTGTTAAGGTCTAATATTTTTTCATAAATGGGTGTTTGTGATTTAGTGAAAAATAATCAAGTGGAAGGAGAGAACAGGTTCCTGCAGTTGCTTTCAAGTAGTTGGGATAAAGTATAGTTGCTGCTCTTCACATTTTTTTGATCTGACAACTTGCTATTCTTTATTTATCTTACTTATTTTTAGAGGGTCATTTCATTTTGGCTGATTTCCCAAATGTTTTTTTTAACTGGTAGGTAGTGAAATTCTCTAATGTTTTCATCTATGGTTTTGGCAAATTTCCATTTATTTTGGTCTATTTGGCAAAAAAAAATTGACTGACATACAATTTTTGCCCTGAATTTTCATGCACTAATAGTTCCAATACAAATACTAATTTGTAGATTTCTTTTTTAAAGCTTTTTTTATATAATTATTTTAAATTTTCATTCAGACATCACATATGATATTGGGAGACTTGATTTAGTAAAGTGGACTGAATGTGCAGACCCGGTTCTGAATGCAATACAGCTAAAGCAAGGCCTTTTTGGTTTTTATCAATAAATGAACCTTTTTATCGTTTTTGTGAATTTTTTTTTAACCTCTCCCTGTATTTTAATTGTATCTCCTTTTTTTTTTTTTTGCCTAAAAGCTTTCCATATTTGTTGGTTTTATTAAAATTGTTAAGCTCATTTTGGCTCATTAAGATAGTCTCTTCTATTAGTTTTCTAGTTGTGGCAGGCTCTTAAGTTAAGTCATTGGGCTTGTGGGCGTTTACGCAAAACATGTTAAAAGTTTTTCTAGTTGTAGCCGGCTTTTAAGTTGAGTTATTGGGCTTGTGGGCGTTTACGTAAAACATGTTAAAAGGTCAAGTTTTTAAGGGTTTTATTTTGGATTTTTTTTTTTAGAAATTTTTTTTTTTGTTAGTGTAAGGGGGGGAAGTTTTTAATGTCTTAATTAAAAAAAATACATAATTAATGTGAGACTAATATCTGAAGTTGAGCCCATCAACAAAGATCATTTTGCATATTTTGTTTATGAAAAATGCAAAAACATATTTCATGAAATTGGTTCCTAAAAAACCTGAGTGATAGACAAAAATAAAAAGTAATACAAAATCACTCTATTCTCTAGTAAAAATAATAGAATAAAAAGAACGGGTTTTTCAGTTAGTTCTGAACGGCAAAGTCTTCGTATCATTTGGGGGTTTCATCCTCGAGATTGGCAATTATGTCTTCGCACTCTATCCAACGTCTTGGAGTCTCATCCGCCACTTGAAACAATTTTCGTCCACTCGTTAATGTAAAAGCTGCCACAAGAGAAAAACGCCAAACAAAAGTAAAAAAACACTTCCAAAAACCACATTCTTTCGTAAAGTCATCTTCTTGAATACGCAATTCATTCCTACAAAAGAAAAGAACACCGCCCGCCAACTCCCACCCCACCTGCCTCTACAAATGTCACTCAATAATAAATAACACAGCCAGTTGCCACCATTCGTGTTTCACATTTTTGATAATTATTATTTTCAAACAATAAACCATAATTTACTAAAACAAAAATTTCGTATTAAAAGCATAGGAAAAAAACAAACCTCAAACAATACTTGACTCATGCAGTGATATATTGGCTTGTTTGGGAACGTGTATGCATTTCTACCTAAAAGCCTTTTTTTTTCAAACGTAATCGATAAATACAAAAGTAATGGGACGGAGAGCTTCACAGAAATTCTAAAAAAATTACGTTTGAAAAGCAAATGCGTACGTGTCAAACACACTCAGTATGCATTTGCGAAAATTTTTTGCCGCAGTGTGACTTTCTCTGCGCTTCCAAATAGGGCATTGCTTTGACGACGCGATGACTTGCTGCGCATCACAACATTTGGACATGATTTATTAAAAAAAAATATAGATATTTAAAAGAAATTCTAAAACAATATAAAATCATTTAGTAATTTTGCCTGAGTCATTTTAGTAATTTTGATATTTTATTTGTTTATTTCTATATTTTCCTTATTAAAAAGATAGTAAGAAATCAAGTCTTATATTTATTATTGCGAGAAATGCTAAAACAAGCTAAAGATATACCCACGTGAGAAATTTTCTCAACCACTATATAAATTGGATATTTTGCTAATCTATATTATCCAATAACAACACAAAAATGCTTTTACAATTCAAAATTTGTATATCTTCATCCAACTAGGCCTCTTTAACTCTCAACTTCCACGTTCCAACTGATATATATATATATATATTTCACCATCACCTCAGCAACTATCGTCTCTCTTTAGAGCTCTTCCTCGTTCGTATCAGTTGAATGGTTTCTGAAAAAACCCTAATCTCCCAAAATGTCTGCCGCATTCTGCAACGAAACCAACGAATTTTCCGGCCATTGTAACTGTTTCTCCGGCGACGACGATCCAGCAAGTTCCGATGAACGGAACAACTGTCATCATCATTGCCAGAAAATCGATCATTCTTCTTCTTCTTCTTCTTCTTGTTCGTATGCGAGCTTTGATTTGAGATCGGAGAAGGAGTTTGAGAAGCTGTGGAGATTCTTAATGGCTTCGGCTAAGGGTTTCGCAATTGGAGTTGGATTGAAAGGAGGCCTCGCTGCTTTCTCCATCCTTGCGCGGTTTAGGAACCGTCGTCGGATCTGGAAATCTGGAAGGTACACACAGATTGGCGTTGCTACGTTTGGTAAAATGTGATAAGTCTCCATGCATGTGATCAATTTGGAGCTGTGATATTTGTGTTTTTCATTTATTTCCTGTGTGTGTGTGTGTGTGTGTGTGTGTGTTTAGGAAGGCTGCGGGGACGATAGATGGAGAGGCGATTGTTATGGCTGTTAAGGAGACTGTAAGATACGGTCTCTTCCTTTGTACCTTTGCCGGTATATTTGTTTCTGTTGATGAGTTTGTTGCTGCATTGGGAGGACACCGTAGGCATGTCACTCTTCTTCTTCTTCTTCTTCTTCACCTTATTATTATTATTATTATTTTATATTTCTTTTTTCGTTTACCTATAAATGAAGTTCTAAATGTGAGAATTGCCGTTGTTTGAGAGCTCTTTAGCTAAATGTGATTCTGATTCACTGTTTTTTAACTTTGAGCATTTGCTGAATTGCCGTTGTTTGAGAGCTCTTTAGCTAAATGTGATTCTGATTCACTGTTTTTTAACTTTGAGCATTTGCTGAATTGCCGTTGTTTGAGAGCTCATTAGCTAAATGTGATTCCGATTCACTTTCTTTTTTTTTTTTTTTTTTAAACTTTGAGCATTTGCTGAATTGACGTTGTTTGAGTGCTCATTAGTTAAAAAAATGTGATTCTGATTCACTTTTTTTTTTTTTTTCTTCAATTTCTCTTTGATCATTTAATCCATACAAGGAAAGGATTTAGTTTTTTTTTAATTGCTGTTGTCTGAGTGCTCATTAGATAAATGTATTTCTGATTCAGGACAGCACGGTGGAGATCACTATTGGCAGGTGCAGTTGCGGGGCCTTCAATGCTTTTGACTGGATATAATACACAGCACACAAGCTTGGCCATATACATCCTAATGCGTGCTGCTGTCTTAGCTTCTCGTTGCGGTATAAAGAGCAGACGATTTGGGCGTATTTGTAAGCCTCTGTCTTGGTCGCACGGTGACATCTTCCTTATGTGCCTCTCTTCATCCCAAATTTTGTATGTTCACTTCCTGTGCGGATTAAACTTTATTTTAGTAATTTCAGTGATAAGCAATATTATGTTTCTTCTTTGGACAATTTTTTAAAACTTGTTAGTTTTATTGCAAATTATTTCAAATTATTTTTCAATTGGATGGAAATCATTATAAATTATTGACTCCTTTTGTTCTGGCTCAATTTAACCTTGCTTAACCACTTCTCTCACAGCTAAAGGTTAATATAAAATGATGAGGGTGTAAATAATTTTATTTAATTCATTGAGCAACAGCCTGTCCGACTCTGAGATCTTGAGGCTTTCGACTGAAAGACTCTTATCAGTAAGATGTCATGTCAATTCATTAGAAAATAGCACAAATTGCTGAAGGAAGTGGTTATAAATGAAACTCTTACACGTTGTAGCACATTTGAACTTATTTTTCTAAATTCTTTCTTTTTCAATGGTGTCTTTACAAGCAATGGCTTAGCTTCTTAGACTATATTTTCCATTTTTTTTTCTTGCTCCAAAGTATGGACTTCTTTGTTGTGTTTCTTGTTTACGTCTTCATAAATTTTCTACTTTCTATTTTCTTAAAGGTTTCTTGAAGCTTGTAGTTTCTTCCATAAATTTTCTGACGTTATTCTCCTTGTTGTCATAGTGGCATTATTATTTAAAAAAAAAATTGTTTTGTAATTTGTTATATTAACAAGTAACAAACTATCTGATTTAGGCAATAAAACATAATCACCTTTTTTGTAAACTGATACGGTTTCCCTTGGCCTCTTTTAGATTCCCTTCCTTTATATACTGCTTTTAGGAGGTCACTTTGGTAACACAAGTGCATGCCACAATCTGAGTCATTGCAATTCCTTTGACAGGTCTGCTTACATATTGAAGCAAGATAGTTTGCCTCCATCTTACAAGTCCTTCCTTAATAAACATGGTGGAAAGGACTCTGCTATTCTGCAAGGTGTCAAGGAAATTGCGAGTGGCAAGGCTTTTACTAATTTAGAGGCGATAGAGAGGCAATACAAGTCCTTGGGAATAGACATAAAACTAAATCCTGAAATGAAAGTACCCTGCACGGTATGCAATTCCTACTATCCATATTATTAGGGTATGCAGTGTCATATTGTTTTTGGTAATAACTGTGTCAGAGGAATCAATTTGTTCAATTTTCCCCCTTTTTATGAGATACAAAATGCATCTAGAATCAACTTCTAAGCTCTTTCTGTCATTGATCAAATTTCTAATGCTTCACTGATTTTGGAAGGTTTTGACTCCTTCAAATGTTTTGTAGACATAATGCTCTTTACAAAATTTCATGGTTCTGTAATTGAGGACCTTGGCTATGTTTTTCGATGGGTTTAATGTTGTCTCGGTAACATCCAGTAATGGATGACTAAGCAATTAATTGTGCTTTCTTAGGTCAGCAAATGCCTTAGAATCACTCTTTTTTTTATGTTATGAAAATTCTCCCCTGATAGAACTATGAGTCATATTGTTGTCTTATTTTTATGCTTCTGTGATGATTAATTTAAAGATTTTTGGCAATTGTGCTACTATGATGTGTCTTTATCACAAAATGCTTTGGAAACAAACTATGCCTAACTCAAAATTTAATCTTTATGCAGATTGTGCATGGGCACCAATCTTGTGCTTCACATATTTTATTTTTTCTTGTTCAAGCCTATGGAAGAGCATTGCCCGTCTATCTTCCAGTATATCTAATTCCTGCACTAATAGTGCATCGACAAGGACTATTGAAAAGGTAACTGAGTTTTGACTTGGTTCTTGTAATATGCATTACTTCTCAATTACTTTTTGTAATGAAAAATGGATCAAAGAACTCTTTTCTTTTTTGACAAACCAGATGCAATGAAATAGGATGAAATGAGCACCAGGCGTACTTAGGACCCCCACGACCAGCCCTAACACCCTAGCTACAACAAACTAGACCAGTTTCTACAGCTAAAAAAAAAAAAAAAACTAGACCAGTTCCTCTCAAGCCAGACAGATCAGATCACAGCAAATGAAACACTCCTACCTATGTCCCTAATTCTCCTAGGCAACCTATCTATGCTCTAAAGGGAGAAACAATCTTCAGATCCTAGCAAAGAACTCTTTATCACTCCTTGCAACATAAATGGTGTAGGTAGTTTACAGCTTAATGATGTCATTGTGCTCAATTAGACATGTAAGCAATTCTATTATTTTTTGAACCCTTGAGTTCTTGTTGGGTGGGCTTGGATTTGAACTAGTTTCAATATTGTCCTTAACTTAACCATTTGTAGACCGAGGTGTGAGGTTTTACTCTACAAGGCCTTTGTACTAATGAGGGTGAGATTAGATCCTAACTCATATTTCATGTGATGAACTTGACCATCCATGTGGGATTACTATTTCGGTCCACACTTCCTCCTAGTGAGTAACTGAACCTAGAGTTTTCACTCCTTGTTATCTCTTAACTTTTAGCCCCAGAAACCTTAATTGTTCCTAAATCAATTTAATGTAATCACATATCATGTACTAATTACCTGAGTTTCACTATTTATTTATGTTTTGCCATCTTACCGTTTAGTTTGTTCTGTTGCCCTTTTCTAACCAATGTAGAAGTTTTCTTTGTTTATCAACATGAAAAATAAATAAATTTTGTATGTGTTTGTACTTCAAAATTATGTATGCTTTTCTATTGAAACTGAGAAGATGAAGGTTGGTGTTACTTTTATGTCTTTGGTCTTTCTTAGAAGTTTCCTTTTATGATCACTCTCTATTATGTTTTCTTATATCTTTCTGCTTAATGTTCTGCAGGCCTCGCACAATTTTGGGCAAAAGTCTTCTTGGTACTGCAAGATCAAGTTTGTTTTTGTCTGTTTATTGTTCATCAGCCTGGTTAGTAGTTATTTTGCTAATATTGCAAGCACGTTCATAACAACTCTGATGCATTTGCGGTCCTTTATACATACTTCTTAGCACATGGTTGTGTGGAAAGTGATTTCCTAAGACAGGGTCAATGACATAAATAAAAGATTCCATCATGATGTCTTGATAAGGAATGAGGTTTGTTTATCAGAACAGAGACTAATAATGGGGATGACAATGTCATCTGTTTTTTGAAATAGTAGATTTTCACGAGTGTAAGACATCTTAGCTTGCCAATTGCATCGTCTATTTTGTTTTCTTTCCCCCAACACGATGTATATAATCTATGATATGATGGACCTTCACTTTCTCTTTCAGGATGTGGACTTGCCTGCTTTTCAGGATATTTAAGAAATGCAACATTCCAATGGTGGCAATGGGAACGGTGATGAAATAGATCCCGAGTATTATTTCTTTGAAATGGTTGGTTCAGTCTGTGTACCTTTTTGCTCTAACAATAGCAGTGTTGTTTATGAACACAGTTCCCTCCAGGCCTGGCCTTAGCAATTGAGAAGAAAAGCAGACGGATTGAAATATCGCTCTACTGCTTCGCTCGGGCGATTGAGAGTTTCTTCGCTTGTGTTTCTGATGCCAATTTATTGCCACAATCACTAGCAAAGTTGAAGAGAGCTGATGTGGTCATATTCAGCGTGTCGACTGCCGTCATCATGCATTGCTATGCACAGGAAAGAGAGGTATTCCGCTCCAAATATTTAAACGTTCTTGATTGGGTCTTTGGCGTGCCTCCCCCAACTAAACTTAACAACCCCCAGGTCAATGTTAAAAGCAATTAAGAATTTGTTTTTTTTTTTTTTTTGAAAATCTTTTTACTACACTTTGGCAACGGTCAATTCCACAATAGGGTATTTAAGAGAATCTATGCTGATTCAGCTAGGCAAATTTTTTGCATTTATTTAGAGTGGCGGTAGCTCCAAGCCAATAGTTTCTGGTGATGTCCGTCCTATTGTTATTGCCATTGAGCCGGTACGCTAGCATTGCATTTGTTGATTTAATTTGTATAGTTTCGTAATCTATTCTATTCTATTGGCCTCATACTTCAATGTTTGCTTCTCTTGGGAGAAGCAAACACTGAGGAGTTTAGGTTGTTGGCTTGATTTGCTTGTAACATTTCTACGGAGGGTTTTGAGTACCGCCGAATTGGATTTGGGATAAAGGCCCTGGTTGGGCGCGAGGTAGAAACCTGTTGCAGCATGAAGTCGAGGAAAATGCAAGATTGGTGCGTTTGACAAGTTAACATCGCCACTGCATTTCAATTTTTGGGTGCTTTTACAAAACACCCTCCAAATAAGCCCAAAGTCTCGAGCTTAGAGAGAGAGAGAGACACACACACACAGAGATAGAACAGGAAAAATGGAGTTGAGAGAGGGCCTGTCAGTTGGGAACAAATACAGGAAACTAAAACTTAACCTGTCGAGTGAGTTAATTAAATTGGAAAGTAATTTTTTTAAGGTTAAACTCAAAAACATGTTTTTAAAAGTACTAAAAGAAATTTTACTGAATATTTTGCTTTTGATTTGTCTGATCCCCAACTCGGAATTACTAATTATTCACATTGTCTCTAATCTTAAACACAATGTTGTTATAATGCTATGATCTGTTAAAAGAAAAAAAGTAAAGAATAAGACCAAATTTAAATAAGTAATTATTCTCGAAACTGACCTTTTTAAATATGATGAAAAAAGTTAGCCGGCATTTGGTATACAATTTAAAAAAAGTCTTTCAAATCTTAGGATTCAGTCTCATTTTTAATTGATTTGTAGTTTCTTGATAAATATTTGGTATTGTGCTCAAAAAATGTTTTTAAGATATTAAAAAAATGAAACACTTGTTTGGTAAGTTTCTTTTTTAAGTGGAAAAGATTCCTCAAAATAACATTAAAAAAAAAGTAAAAAGTGAAAATTAAAAAACACAAAAAAATGACTTCTCCATGTTTTTAAAAAATAGGATGTTTTCTAGATTTAATTCAAAAAACTGTTTTTAAATTTTGTGAAACCAAACAAGTTTTTCTCACCTTTTTTTCACTTTATGTTTTTAAAAACAGAAAACAAGATTTATATTTGATACCAAACAGAGCCTTACTTTTTTAAATTATATCTCAAGACTTGAATCGTTAAACACAACTCACAAAATCATAGATAGGTTAGTTTGATTATTTAAAAAAATAAAAAAATTTCTAATTCTTAGAAATTACAATCGACCAGTCTGAAGCAGAGTCTGCAAACAAGTTTATTTTAACAAAAGATTTGGATAAAATTTACCTGAAACCCTGTTTAGGTGCTGGAATACCAAGAGAGCCTTACTGCAAAATTCACCTGCACAACAATTGGATTTGGGTGCATATGGTGTTTCCATTTATAAATTAATATTCTGAACAATGAAAAAAAAAACCAAAACACAATGTTTTATAAACTCTCAAAACTCTTCCTCGACGCCATTTACACTCATTTCACTTACCGTTGAGCAAACGAAAGGCCCAGCATCCATCCTTCCACTGTACAAGACTATTGATGATGAACTGCAATCTCCAAATTCAAGTCTTCTCCAGCCATATCTCACTGAAATCCAAAGCATGATAAGCTGGGAGTTGAGGAGATGATACAAGCCATGAACTCAAACAAAAAAAAAAAAAAAACTTACCACAATCAAAATTTTCTTCTCTTTTCAACTCTTGCTGCTGGCAGAAACGGTTTCGTAGAACAGAATGTACCCATGGTCGGTATTACTCGTGTACTCTTGTGAAGACCCGAAAAAGGTATGCATTGCAGACTCATCCATCATCTCCACGTTCTCGTCGTCAAAGAATAACCAGTGGTTATGGCTCTTAACAAGGCTGACATAGTGGCCGTGGTTTGGCCCACTACCCACATGAACGACTACTGCAAATAGGGAATACTCGGAATCTGCATCCTCCACTGTGTTGCTTAACTTCAGTTCCAGCGGGAAGACAACTCGATATGAGAGTTTCTTGTACCTGCTGAGTTGTTCAATGTACTTGAATCGCTTCAGATGGATGACCAGGATATGGGGCGGCTTCTTTATCTTCATTCTCTTCTGGGCTTCTTGCAAACTGCGTCAAGAAGAGCAAATTCTTTGTAGATCAGTTCGAACTCAATGAATTCGTAGTATTATAAGTCACAACTGAAAGATAAACTGACCCACATGATACCAAGTAGAGAACATTTTGCTGCACTGCAGAAAAGTAGAGAGTAGAAAAGATTTGAGAAATTAAAACCTGCAGCACTTGTCACAGAAGAATTTGTCCTCGGCATTCAATGTCTCTGTTGAACTGAAGTTTTTGAGACAACTCGTGATTGAACTGTTCTGCTCAATGTCAAGGCTTAAGTCCAAAAATGTCTCATCCCTAGCTGTTACTGTCTCACATCGTAAGCACCTTGTCTCATTGGTCAATATACCCTGCAAGCATTAGAAAACGGCCGCACATATTTCTTATAACAAAGGGTGCAAAATACAGCATACAACTAGCTCATAACACCAGAACTAGCTCATGGATAATCCACCATATAGTTTTTATTTTCTTTTGTCAGTCACTTTTTCTTATTAACAAGTTCCTGTTACATTTGGTGTGGCTTCATTTATTTCTAAATGTTGACATTTCTCCTTCAAAAACTGAAAGTTGACCATATGAACATGATAGATCAAATATCAACATTGATATAATGTACTAGAGTTTTTGAAATTTGTGCATAATTTTAAAATCTTTCAACTTATATAACGAGGGAAACATGTTTGTGTCCAGGTAATTCAAATATCAGACACAGTAACCATAGCCCATCATGCTGACTGCATATTTTATTTAGGGCCACAGGCCCACAGTTAAAACAAGAGAGGATTACCAAGAAACAATGCTCCAATTGCAGAGAGCTGACATAAAGTTGTAAACTAATGTCAGTTTCTTAGTCTGGGAGCACAACTATCTTAATTAGTTAGAATATACATGCACGTACTCCAATCTAGTCAGCCAGTGTACATGGCTTCAAAACCATGAACATGATCAATTAATGCAGCTATTTGAACAATGCACATGGAGGCCAAATGCAAATGAAATTGAGAAACAGCAATTTGATAAACCAAAAGGGTAAACTAGATAGGTTTATGTACCTGAAAATTTTTGTGAACCCAGGTAACCAGAGGCTCCAGAGTGCCATTGGCCAGCACATTTGTCGGCCCATTGGCTGATTTCTCTAAAGGTGATGAAGTTTCTGGAGAACTTTTACTTGCACGAGACTCTTTCTCAAGTATTTCAACTAGCTCATTCAGCAAGAAGTTCAAAAATTCATGAGCATCCTACACAAAAACCTCAGAGTTGGTTCATCTCAAGAAGTGGCTGAATTAATATTTTTAACAAAACACCAAGCTGCCATTCATGTTTCAGCAGCACTGTCTGGCGTGTGACAAGCAAGTTGCCTTGAAAGCATTTTATGTAGCATGGGCTGCCACATCAAACACCTTGCCAATACTACCTTCATTTCAAAAATATACCTGATGCATGTAGCTGCGGAAAAGCTCATTTTCCTTTCGGACTCTCTGAACAAAGCGCTTTGGAGCTATAACGCCTGTTTTCTTCTTCTGAGAACTTATCTGCAAAAGATTAAAAACGCTTTATCTTGACAATGACGCAGACACATGTATGTGCAAGTTATGCAGACATCCTACATCAATCCAAATGCATAACTCAATAACACATCCAGTACCAACTGAATAAAGTATAGAGGGGAAAAATAAACCTAAAGCACAACTTCAATAATAAGAATAATAGTGAATGATTGATTTATTTTCATATTAAAAAAAAGGAAATATTGATGTGCAGCACTAACTAAATTGAAATCCTTAACAAAAACAAATGCTTCTTAAAAGAATCATCTAGATAATGCAGCTACATTTCCTATCCGCACGTATGTACATGGCCCAAGACATCCATAATAGCATCTTTTCTTCCTGTCAAAATACTGATAAAGGTTCAAGCAAGCAAGTAGCAAAAGTACTTCCCAATTCAGAATACACCCATGCTAATGCCCTCTTTTGCTCTATATCCATGACAGAAGTTGAGCATATGCATCTTTGTGAACTTCGGGAACCAAAAAGTTAAGTCACATCTTTGATTCTCTGATAGATATCTACCCAAACCCACCAAAATGGCACCCATTTCACCTGAGGGCTGAGGCTTGATGGCAATTGCTTCTGTGGGGATGTTGAAACAACTTTATGGTCATCAATGTAAACATAGACACATGCAGCTAACCACAAAAGGACCTAGTTCTAGATAAGATAATTTAGATAGGATAATTTACTACCAGCTATAGTTCGATAGACTGAAGTTCAACCTAAAATCTAGGATGTTGGACTTTCCATGACAAAAGAGATGCAGCAACAAAGATGACAAAAACCATTCCTCAGAAAAAGGATGTCTTTCTGTAAGATTATTCTTTCACTAATTCATTGTAGTTCATACTTTCAGAAAATTGCAGCATTAAGTAGTGGGCGGATCTTTCAAACAGGAGTTTGAGATTCATTTAAATAGAAGACAATAGAAGTAAAAAATGTGTACATATTTTGTGGTTCAGCTGCTCAAGTGTCGATGGAATTGGGCATTGCACATTAACAATTTCAACTTTGATATTCCATTAGCCGATAAGAAGTGAAAATACTCAATCCTGGCAACACTTCAGAGATACAAATCATAAAATTGCCATCCAATGCAAATGAAACATGCAACTAAAGATTTATTCCACCCTGAAAGTGCCAACAAAGACAACACCGACTAGAGTGGAAAAATAAAAAAAGGCGAAAACAGTGATCATAACAGAAGAAAATTTGTTTTAAGGCCTAGATTATACCAATTTCATCAAAATTGAAGAATCACGCCCATCTTTACAAACTACAGCTATTACCTGTGTGAATAAGTCTGCTAAGCATGTCAAAAGATTCTCTTCTGCATCAGCGGGATTTTTAGAGTAATATTGAAGTAACTGTTCACGGAAAGGGACACAAAAATAAAGTGCCTGCATATAGAAACATTGAACAGAAACAATTCATATAGAGGTAAGTATAAATGAACAATACAAAAAGAAAATCATTAATCACTCATATAAATGAAATCCAATATCTTAAATGATAATGAGATTAAATTAGATTTGACAGTTACAGGAAAATTAATCATGTTTTTCTTTAAAGAAAAACTAATCCCCACTAATTGCTAACAATAGCCTGCAGTTTTTTGTTCTTTTAAGTAATATTACATTTAATTAAACTTGTCAAGTAATGTTTGGAGGAGGAGGTCAGTTAACTTGTAACAAATTATCAAACACGAAGCTGTCCACCAAAAATCTCAAATAATATATATGCTTTCAGAAGCTCTACATCCTCATCTCTTGCCAAATCCACAGGAAAGAACTTCTGGTTCAAGAATCATTGGTCCTACTATATACACTTTGCCAATAGCAAAATACTCCTGAAAAACATGGACAGGAAGTCCTACACATCATAGGGACACAAAGGGAACTTAGATTTACAAGTTATGAATAGTAGGATAAAGCATTCATACCCTGATCTAAGGGTATAAGAAGAAGCAAAACCAAGACAATCAACATAGAAAATCAAAGGAACCAAAGAAAAGTGCTAAGTCTACCATAGCAATTAATCCAAACACGCAATACAATTCACCACCACCTGCCAGAAAGTAGTCATGGAAATAACTTAACCACTAAATACTCGACAAAATATGAAGTGAAAACCAGAAAGAAACTGAACTTGTCGAAATCATCCATTCCATATCCTGACTATGAACTAATAAAAAAATTACTATTCAAAAATACATCTATCAAAACAAGAAACCACAAAGCATTGTGCCTGTTATAGTCAACCTTCAAAATTATGTTAATACTATGGAATTGACAATGTTTGTCATAAGGAAATTTCCCAAGTTCAGTGTGAAACATGAATATTCTAAAACAGGTTAATTGCAAGATCTTGAATCCTAAAATCATCCCAAAGGTACATAGCCATATTAACAAATCAAGAAATAATAATTATGTGTGTAATGAGGAAAAAGAGCTTCCCATATTATACTATCAACTGTGATAAATCTAAAAAAGTGAAAAAACAGAGAGAAATCTAATCTTATTACACTTTGAAGGAAGTTAGGCTTAATGATATCAACCATCTATACAAGGGAGAGAGTCAGAGAGCTCCTAACAAACATCTATTTTAAAGTTTCTAACTATACTTAAATAAATAAGACAGTTATTTTCGGATTTTTTGAAAACCACAATTTCAAGAAAACCATAGTTACTTAACTAATCAGAACCTCTTATTAGTTATTTCTACTGTAGAGTAACATGTCTAATTTCAATTCTGTACCTGCTAGTTCATTACATATTTTTATCAGCCAAAAAAGAAGTTCAATGAACAAAGATCAAGGTGTGTTTCAGATACGGATTTATCAATCATTCAGATATCTCACGGAAATACCAATAAAGGCCATTTTATCAAATGAAAAACCAGAAATAAACATACGCCTGCATGGATTATCATCTGTTGAGAACTGTAACTAAAACATTTGCAAATTCTTCGGTCCTAAATCTCAATTGTCCATCTGGTCCAAGAAATTAAACCACGAAGCAACAAAAAATCAGTAACTCCAGCACCTACTTCACCTCAAATGCACAAATCAGCAGATCACGAGACCAACATATACATAACCAATCAAAACAAAGATGAAATTCAACGCAATCAAACGCTATTTCGGCAATTAATCCAAGAAAACAAAAACATTAAAACAAATCTCAAGAAACCGATCAGCTCTAATCCACAACCAACAATTCAAACAACCTTAACCTAAAACTTTGATCGGATTTTCAAATTCCTAACCTGCAATACGCTGTTACAATAGCAAGTGTTGCCGAAATTCTCGAGTCCGAAGTACCTCTCGCCTTCAGGAAATTGGTCGCCAAGAGCTTTCTCAAGCCTGGAACCAGCGGCTCCCATGGCCACCACCAACCAAACACCGAACCTACTCTTCTTCCCCGTCTTCCCTCTCAAGCCTCGCTATCGACCGATCGATCGATCAATCGATCAGATTCAACTCGTTCGTTATAAAAACTAACTCTAGTCTAGGGTTTTCTCAGCGAATTAACCGAAAAGATGCCAGAGATTCAAAAAAGCGAAGACGATGAAGAAGAAGAAAAAGCGTGAATCGATTTCTTTTTTCTTTCGTGAAATTTTCGATCTGAAAAGAAAGACGAACTGAAACGAAGAAACAGAGAGATTTTGATCTGTTTTTCCTTTTTCTTTGTAATAGCAAGAGAGGTTTGTTTTGTTGACTGTGCTGCGCGCATGTTCTGCTCCTGCCGCTAATCTTACTCCCTCTCTTTTTCTTCTTTTTTTCTTTTTATATATAGTTTACATTTTTCTTTTTCTTTTTTTTTTTGTCTATCGTGCGCGTCGCTACTGTTATGTCTGGTCATTTGGAGCTAATATACGCCGCGAGTGTCGGATTATAGATGTAAACAGCTAAAATGAGAATAAAGCTAAAGGCTATCTTTGTTTTATTTATTTTACTTGGGAAAAAAAAATATAAACAGACATAATTAAAAAAAAATTAATATTTTATAATTTAATTGATGACTTAATCTTTAATAGAACGGAGTGAAACAAATAAATTTATGTAGTTAAAAATAAATTTATGTTGTATTTGATTTATAATTTTGATACGATTTTTTTATTTAAAATTTAAAAAGCACGTAAAAAAACATATTTAATTGATTGAAACTTAAAAATAATTTTTTAAATTTCTTAAAGAAACCATGTTATTTATAAGAAATGATAAATTATTATTTTATGAGTTTTCACTTTTTAGTTTGTATGTTAAATTATTTTTGATTTGTTATCTTAAAATTAAATTACGGTTTAAAAAGTAAAAATTTAAAAAATATATTTTGTCTTTGCTTAAAAATAATATATATTTTTTATAAATTTTAAAATATATTATTTTAAAATATATTAGTTTTAATCAATTAAACGTCTTTCCTATGTTTTTAAATTTTTAAATTAATCATAAATTATACCTAACCTTAATTAAGTTAAGCACTTTAAAAAACAAGAAAAAGAAAAAAAAATGAGAAGCGGGTATGGACCATGACTTCCGGGTCAAACCCGTCTCTTGCTACGTAGAAACCGCGCTCGGGCCGAAGAGGAAACAAAGTTATCCATTCGGAGCGAGCGTGGAGGGAGGTAGCGAGAAAGTGAAGATGTTGTTGGGTTTATCAGTCGCATCGCCTACAAGCGTTATCTTCTCTTCTTCTTCTTCTTCTTCTTCTTCTTCAAAATCTGTAACTTCAAACTCTAAATCATCCTTCCATGGCGTTCGAATTCAGACAGCTTTCCCTCACTGCTCGTCGTCTTTGTCTTTTTCACGAAACCCTTCTTCTTCTTCTGTGGTGATGATGGCGAAGAAAGAAGAGGAATTGAAGGAGATCAGAGCGATGTCGACCGAGCAAATCAACGAAGAAGTTATCGACCTCAAAGGAGAGCTGTTGCTTCTCCGATTGCAGCGATCTGCTCGCGAAGACTTCCAATCTAGCGAGTTCCGTCGAATGCGCAAGAGGGTACACATCACTTAACCATTTTTTAATGTTTTTTTTTCTTTCTAATCTCTTATCTGAGCTGAAGAATTATTTTGCAACCAAATTGGACTTACAGGAAACAACTAAGAACCAGATTAATATTGGTTAAATTGAAATCATTTGGTACTTCAACTGATGTTCATTTAATTTGAAGGTTCTGTATTGATTGAGTTACAGTGAATAAATTAAGCTGAAGTTGGGGCTGAAGTGGAGAAGAATGTTACTTTTTACTAGTGTTATGATTCTGATAGGTAAGAAGAAGAATGCTACTTAGGTTCAAAATATTAGAGCTTCTATCATTCAGTTGTAGTTTCAGCGAGAGAGAGATAGAGAATGATCTTTACTTACTGACCAAATTAATAAGTTTTAAGGACTGAAATAATCTAAGTCCTTTGCTTATTTATATTTGTCTTTTGACAGGATGGATGAGAGGGCAAGAAGGCTGATTTTAGGGCTTTCTAAATGTAATGTTTGGAGTAAAATATTGAAATAATTTTAATTCTTAGGAGTTGAAAGGGTTAAAAATGAAGTGTCTGTAATTCGATATTGATATTCGAATGCGGAGTAAATGAAAGATTTCCTGTTTGTTTAAAGTTGGGTCTTTTGCTGGCTACTCTCTGAATAACAGTTTATACGGATTTAATCCATCTTGGTTTATCCATGAAGCATGGTTATGTGGTTGTGCCCTCGAACACTAGACATGAAATCTCAATCTTGTTCAGCTTACCAAGTTCGCAGAATGATTTTCTTGATTGAGATGTAATGTCTGGCGGAAAGAAAAGTTTAGCATACTATACATTTGACTGTCAGATTAGTTTTTTTCTTATGCTGCTTAATTAAGCAGATTCTTTTCTTTTACCGTTTTATTTGTTTTGTGAATGACATGTATCGTAAAAACAAGGCATTGACATTTTAGGGCTTTACCGGAGATCTCGTAGGAGAAGAGTCCACGTCTTGTATAGTTGGACAAGTTTGCAAGAAATTGTTGTGTTTCCTTTTCCTAGGCATTTGATCTTCTCAAGCCACAGTCTTCTTTCCATTACAATTTACAAGTGTACTAACAGTTGACAGTGTGCCTATTCAGTGTGATTCATCATAAATTTTGTTTGTGTAGCATGTAATATTAAAAGTTGCCGTTCTGCAAAACTTACGATTTTCTCTCTTTTGGGTATTCACTTTTTGTTCTTGACATTGATAATTCATCTTCTTCTTTACCCAATTTTGGTATGGCCCAAAAATAGATAGCGCGGATGCTGACTGTGAAAAGAGAAAGAGAGATCGAGGAGGGAGTTGGGAAGAGGTTGTCAAGGAAGCTAGATCGGCAATGGAAGAAGAGCATTGTTGTCAGGCCACCTCCATCTTTGAGGAAAATGGTAGAAGAACAAGCAGCGGCTGTAGAAGCAGAAAATTCGACATGAACCCTTTTTTTTGTCACTTTTCTGTGCTAGAATCTTCAATTTGACCAACTTTCTTGTATCAGTATCTTCATTTTCTATGAAATTATTATCCTTTTAAAGTATATTAATGCTCTTTGTTTAATAATTGACATTTCTCTTCACCAATACCATTGATGTGTTTATTCTAAGAATAAGCAAGGAGAACTAGACCTACGGTAAGAAACTCAAGAAAACATAGGACTGCAAATTTGCAGTTAATAATATGCACATAAGAGTAACTAATGTTTTTAAATTCACTTGTAAATTTGCTAATGATGATTTTTGCCTTCTCCAATTGTTGCCACCATAGAAATACTAGAAGATGATAGGCAAGAAGGATGTGAAGGAAACACATTCAAATATTTGATTCCATACAACACTTGGAAAAAGGCTTTAGGAAATTGAGTTGAATCTATTTTCTACGTAAAAAATTTTAAAAAAGTGTAAAATGTTGTAATTACCACCAGTCGGCGGGGTGGTTGGAAAACAAATTTCTACATACAAGGTCCCAAGTTTGAGTTTCGAAGCTAAAATTTTGTCTTCACTACATGGGTAGGATGGCATGACCTTTGTTCAGAGTGAAACCCTTCTATTATGATCATGTGAGGGGATGTTGACACGTCATTAAGTGAGATGTTACTATATCTCTTTTAGTGGCGCTCATTCAAGGTGGAATAGTCTTTATGGTGCGTATAAGCTGATTTGAAGGACATGACCTGGATTATCAAAAAAGAACAAAAAATATTTTAATTTTTATCTAACCAAACGCTTATTTTTACTTTTAATTAAAAAAAATTATATCTGAATCATAAACGTGGACAGGGTTTAAATATTTTTAAGTGTAGTACTAACTAAATGAAAACGACCTTAGTTTCAAAAAATAAGGCAAATCCTATAATTTAAGAGGGAAATAGTGTTAGAGTTTTAAAAATACTTTTTTTTTCAATTTAATATTTTGTAAATGTGTTAACTTTTTGCATTAAGGAAAAAATGACATTTTGAATTTATTGTAAAATAATATAATCGAATTAATTATAAGTAGTATATTATATTATTTTTAATAATTAAATTTAAAAAATAGTAAAACTCTAAAAAATATGGTATTTGAAGGATATCATTATAAAGTAGTACAAGGTGAGTTAAGAGGTTTTGATATTATAATGGAGTAGAGATAAATAGACAAATAAAAAAACTGAAATAAAATTAAAATAAATAAATAAATAAATAAATAATTTAACCGATATATATACAGTATATATACAGCATTTTTCTTCTTCACCAAAGCGTTTCTTCTAATTTTCTCTTCTTCCCGCTTTTACTGAACAATGGAAGATCATCAACCATCCATGGAAGAAACCCTAGAACCGATCAGCAAGAAGAAGCACGAAGCAATGCTTGAACGCCTCTCCAATCTCCACCAATCTCGCCTCCAGCAAGCCGCGTCGCGCAAATCCGAGTCCGATTCTTCTTCGCCGGCTTTCGAATCCACCAAATCATTCTTACACAAATTCTCCGAATCCAAACGATCAATCGAAACCGAGCTCGATCGACGTTCCCGTAACACAGATTTAGAATCGAAAGATCGCTTAAAATCCGATCTCGAGAAAATCTCATTCTCCATTGCCGATCTCGAGAAGCTCGTGGCGGAGAATTCTTACTTCCTTCCTGCTTACGAAGTGCGATCGTCTATGAAATCCATTTCTCAGTTGAAAGAAGTATTAGATACTGTAAACGCTAAGTTATTGCCGAAGAAGAAATTTGCGTTCAAGAACAAGCCGATCAAGAAAGATCTGAACAATGTGGTTAATGAAACTGAAATTAGGGTTTCCGATGAGGTTTTGGTTGAAAAAAAACCTAGTGTTCAGGTTCGTGATTCTCCTGGATTTAGGAACGGTGAGGGAGTAGTTTTGGTTAAGCATTTTGACGGAGCAACGGAGGCGGATTTCACTCTTTCCGATCTCAGATCATGCGAAGTGCGTTTAACCGGTAGTTTGAGGGCGCTTTTTATACATAGATTGAGGGATTGTAAGGTTTTTGTGGGACCTGTTTTGGGTTCGATTCTTATTGAAGAAGTCGAAGCTTGTTTGTTTATGTTGGCGTCTCATCAGATTAGGATTCACCATGCTAAGAGAACAGATTTCTATCTTCGAGTTCGAAGTAGGCCGATTATTGAGGATAGTAGTGAGCTGAGGTTTGCACCATATGTTTTGTGTTACGAAGGGATTGAGAGGGATCTTAGAAATGCTGGGCTTGATGAAGAGACCGAGAATTGGGGAAATGTGGATGATTTCCGATGGTTGCGAGCTGTGCAGTCTCCTAATTGGTCGATTTTACCGGAGGAAGAGTGTGTTCATACGGTAAATATTTAAAATTTGGAGACTGAGTGGTCTGAACTTGTTGGGCATCTAGCTAGTGAATTTTCAGATGTTATTTTTTGATTAAATTGCAGAATGTATCAATTTTCTCTGCTATGCTTGGGTGAACTATGACTTGTAAAGATGGTCAATGAACTGGACTTGTTTATGGTTAATTATGTTGTAATGAGAAGCAGTATTTCCCTTGATTATACCAACATTTTACTTGCTTACTTTATGATAAAGTTAAATGTTAGCTTGTTGATAGATGGGTGGTGGGGTACTGATGAAAGAGCCAAAACATTTTCTCTCTTTATATCCATGTCTGATAATTATGCCAACATGGAGTCGGTGCACTTGGTAAAGAGGTGCTTTGAAACCCAAAGGTTTTAGGTTCAACTCTTGCCACTGCCTCACCTTAGAGGGTGAGGGAGATTAATGGGTTAAGAACCAACCGGATTCCTCCCCGAGAATGTGGTTTGATGATGGTGTTGGTTATATAACTAACTACTAACATTGTATTTTCTGAAAAAAAAAAAAAAAAGTCTGATAATTATGATGCTATATATTCACAAATTTTTTCCATAATTGAATATAATGAGACGAGGTAAAAAGCAGTCCTAAGCATATTTATGCTTTTCTATTTAATATTTGAAGTCATGTCTTGTTCTTCTTGTTCTTCTTCTGTTTCTTTTCTTATCCCTTTGTCTTTTACTACTTGTGCTAAGTTCTTTGACAATTGAAGTGTGAATACATACTATGATGCTGGGATGTCTCAAGACCATAAATTGTCAGAAATGGCATTGATAATTACCTTTTCTTTTGGTTGGCATCATTAGTACCGACTAATTGTAACTTGGAAAATGTTATTCTAACTATGAAGAGTGCAACTACACCTTCGTGCATGTGTGTTTTTCACATTTCAATGCGTAATAAATGACCCAAAGAGCATGAATGTGTAGTTGCATATGTAATTTTTTTTTTAGTTAGAGTAACATTCCCCTTGTGGCTTTTATCAATTTATTCTCTACATATCCAATCCATATCAACTTCACTTTAGTTTCTCAACTAGTGGAGGCACTCCAAATTATTCTGGATATATTTTTATTTCTTATTTTTACCTCTTCGTGTATTTCTACTCATTGATCTCAACGTGTTTATGTTTCTTTTGCTCAACATTGATTTAAATCTTGATTTAATCTGTTGAACTGATGATCAATTTGATTCTAATCTGCAAATTTGATGACTATGTTCTCATTTCTTAATGGGGCATAAGGCCTTTTCAGAAAGCCCCCCATTTAACACGAGTTTAAAGTATAAGCTTCAAATACCCTTTAGCATACTGGTTGGTTGTTTACTTCCATTTGTCACTTTGATATGAATGAGAGATTGCTTTAGAAACTGATTGGTAATTTTAGCTACTACTCAGTAAATGAGCTTTTCCTTTTTGTTTTACAATTCCAAAATAATTTTAAATTGATTTGTAAGTTTTACTGTAGGACTTTCCCATGTCCTCGCCCATTGAACTCTGGTTTCAGGACTGACTCGTTTATCTTGATAATATGAATCCCTATTTCTTTGGAAGGGCAATTATTCGGGCTTTCCAATCAATGACCTTTTTCTAATCGTTATTTTTCGAAATTGTCAAAGTCAAACAGCTGAATGCAGCTCCATCTTTGCAGTATTTGTGTGTGTATCTACATCTACACCTGCTTGCTTGCTTAGGCCTCCACTTGTTCGTTTCATCTACAATTTGTTCTTCAGAATAGTTTTGAGATACCACTGGCTCATACTATTATTATTTTCTTCCCCTAAGCGTCATTGTTTAACTATTTTATTCAGCCATTGAGTTATCTTATTTCTTGTCTTAGTAAAGAAACTGAAGACAAAATATCTTGGTGCATCTTATTTTGATCTTTTCCTTAATTTGAGTAGGCTTTTATGCAGCAAAGCACTTATTTCTACTAGTATTGTTATTGGCATTCTTCGGAAATGGTTTAACCTGTTCAATTGACTTCAAATTTTCAGATTTTGTATGCATTTTGTGTTTTGCTGAAGTAGTTAAATCTCTCTTCTTTGCAGAAGTTTTAGAAGTTTATTTCATTGCCAATAGCCATTGGATTCCTAAACACTGATGGTCCCGAAAAGGATCACGTAGCAGCCATCAAATTCCAATTTGGCAATTCAATTGCTCTCAGCTTTTAGTGCAAGGACACAAAGATGCATTATAAGCATGACGGGTAATCCTTCTTAAGTTGTGTAATTTCTGGTTGGCCAATGTTATCTTTGGTAATGTAGCAGTACTCAACTCAACTAAGATGTTTCCTAGCTACGTGAGGTCCGTTACATGAATTTGCTTCCTCCACACCTCTATCAAGGGTCAAATTGACATTAAATTACAAGTAGTTATATTTTTCTTAATTATCTTTGTCTATGTTATTTTAGGTCTTTTTCTACCTTTGTTATTACTATGGATTTTAATTGGTCACTCCTCTTAATTGGCACATCCAAAGGTCTACATTTGGTAATGCAACAAAGATCTACTAAAGTTGCTTGATTATTGTGAAGAGGCCATTAGAGATTCAGCAATGTATCAACACAGCCCTAGGAAGGATCAACTAGGTGAGACTTCTGGAATACAGTCATAAAATACTGCATTTTGCTAGAGAAAAAAAAAAAATTCTAAAATGGAAAAGATCAAAGCAACCCCTTTAGGCCATTGGAGTTCTATAAGTATTATCTGTTCATCATGGCAAGCATGACACCATTGCTGACCTGCTTTGCCATTTATTCTTCATTGTTTCTGGTTCATGGATGATGCTGACATTTCAGTAACTCATCTTCATGGTGAGGTTACATGACATGAAAGGTTTAAGTTGACTGCCCTAGTATTTGGCTATCTTTTATATTACAATTTTTTTTTTTTTTTAAATTATAACATTACATACATCCCAGATATGGGCAAGCATGGTGGATATAGTCAAGACTAATTTTAAAAGAACCAGTTGAACATGCCAACCAACAATTGATGAGTAGGTCCAAAGGGTCTAGAGAAACCTAGGTGGGGCCAAGGTCTTGGAGACAAAAGGGCACGAGACCCATAACATACTTGGGCATTAAGGCCCAACCAAAGATAACCTTCTTTTATTTCCACTAGTAGAAGTTGGACCTTGCTCACACTCGCTGGACTCTTTCATATGGCATTACAACAACTAATGAGTAGTAATTTTTTGTGGGCATAGCTTCACTGGGACAAGCACTGTGTTGTTGTCTAGATTTGGTAGAATGAGCACCGCAATGTTGTCTAAGTTTGAATATTTGGTGAATATTTTTTTAAGAACAATATTTGTCAGTCTTAAATTCTTAACTCAAGTCTCTTTTTAATATGTTTGCATATACCTTTGTGCATAGTCCTTGTCCTAAACTTGGATAAAAGAAGGTAAAATTTTGTCAGATCCATTATAACATGAATCTACTTGTTAATTGTTATAGAGGCCGTGGATTTATGTATGCTACCCTATGTAGTTGGAAAAATGCTTAATTAAGTTGAGAGTTGAATTGAAAATTAGTTTATCATAGGCTCTCTTAAGCTTTTGTTGTTTGACCTCATGCCAACATTTTTTTTTTAAATGTCAACAACTGGTAGCTACTTAAGCCTATGGTAGCCGCCTTGTAAAATATGAACTATGGCTTGCTGATGCTTTGCCTTGCATGAGGTTTATGCAGTCCATTAAACTTCATCTTAGGAACATCAAGACCTCATGCCAACATTTTTTTTTGTCTTTAATGTCAACAACTGGTAGCTATTTAAGCCTATAGTAGCCTGGTAAAATATGTACTATGGCTGCTAATGCTTTGCCTTGCATGTGGTTTATGCAGTTCTTAGGCAAATCAAGTGTGAAGAACACCAGCATTTCCTCATCCCTTGCAAGATTTTCGTAGTGAGTTTTCAGAAAAAAATGCTTTCCTCTCCGTTGTACTGATTAATTAGATTCATGTCAGAGTTGATTTGATACTATTTTATGTTAAATTTCATCTCAGTTGCCTAATGCATCATTCCTTCTGTATTTGGGCTTGAAATCAATTGTAAATCAGCTCAGCACTACACTAGTGGTGTGTGTTATCTTTTTAGCATAATTATATTTGTTTGTGCTGAAATGATTGGAATCAAATGATCTATAAAATGGTGAATATACAAAGTGGTCATGAGTCTAGCAGCTTCCATATGAAATAAAACAACAAAGATGACATGGGCATTGGTGGTCAAATGGAAATAATCAATAAAGCAGGTCATGGTTTTAGGTTTGAATTGTATGAAGCCATTAATTAACAATGTGTCATTAGGTGGGTGTGGAATATTGCTCTTCTTGGTCCACACATCAACATGGGCTTCTTTTGAAGCTTTTTATGGTAGCTGGGATTTTTGTATGAAGCCATTAATTAACAATGTGTCATTAGTGACTTCTTTACATTAAATTTTGATGAAAATCAAGATCAAAATCAAGCCTGGTGCAAATTTAATTTTTATTAAAAAGGTCTGGATATTTATAAATTTCAGTCAGGTCATGTTGAAGCTAATTTATTTATCAACATGCTGATATTGATGTGTACAATTAAAATTGACTAGCACTTAAAAAAAAATGTCTTGTGATGAAAAACTTAAAATATCAAAATAAGCTCCACAACATGAAAATAATTGGTTTGTGAACATCAGAAGTTTAAAAAAAATATATGTATTAGCAAGAAAATTACAACTCTGAATTCGGGCTTGGGCTGAAGATGATGATCCAAATATCTTTTTTAGTATCAGGTCATTAGTATTTTTTTTTTCTTCAAAAAAATAAGTAAATCCTACAAAGGCTACATGAAAACCTTCCCATCTTTGCATCCCAAGAAATTAACTTAAAGGGTGTAATAACCCTTATTTTTGGAGGACGTCTGAATTTTATTTTATTTTTTTTGTCGAGAAGATACAATATTTGTAGTTAGTTTGTATAATTAACTCCATCACCAAATTATACTTTTGGAGAGGTATTAAGCTCGTTTCTGACTCATTAATCTCTTTCTTCTTTATTGGAGAGGTATGAGGTCCGTTCTTGACTCATTAATCTCCTTCACACTCTAGGTTAAGGCAGTGCAAGAGTTGAATTTGAAACCTTTAGATTTTAAAATCACATCTTTACTAACTACACCAACTCCATATTGGATTGGGAGTGTTTGAACTTAATTCCTCTATTTCCTAAGGCAGATTCTTTGTCATGACTGTAATCTCTCAAAGTTAAGTCTTTAGATTTTTTTTTTCTTTTTTTTTGTGGTTTCCCTATCAAAGACAATCTAGAATTTGATTGGTAAACAAATGGGACCCAAGTGTCTTGATATCTTAACTTAATTCACACTTAATTTGATTAAACCATGAGTCTCACCATCTTTCACTATCTTGAGCTGTGCCCTTGATGTCATTGGAAGTTGAGCCAACAAACAAAGGGAAATAGTAGTTTGATTTGGGCGTGTACAAATGTTCTAAAATATGCACTTACAATGTATTTAAAAACTACCTTATCATCACCTAATTACACCATTTAATATTCTCCTTTCTTAGCAAACATAATAATCATAAGCTCTTTACAAGTAATCCCATAATGTTGGGCATAACGGTTGAGAAAAATGTAACCCTAATCAAAAGTCTTAGATCAAAGCTAAAATACAAAACATGCTTACGAACGAGTTTCAATCATCGTTGTCTTTGCCCCCCTATTATATATAAATTGGGATTAATTTACTTTGATGATTCAGTGTAAACCTCTCATTATAAATTGAGATTTTCATTAGTCTTATTGATCAACCATGCAAATTAATTAAGTGGTGAGCTCAGCATAATGAAGACAAATGACATACGGGATTAAAAGCTCTGAAATGGTAAAGATATGATGAAATTAGCAAAAGATTATATGACCCTACATTTAATTTAATTAATACATGGATTTGGGTTGTTGGGTTCTTATATATAGATGAGGTTCAAAAATACTATTCACGTGTAGCAGAGACGTAAGTATATATAGTACGTAGTTGATGTATTATTTTTTTTTACTGTGGATCATGTGCTTCAAGAGTTGGAAATGCTATCTGACTTCATGTCCCCATTGAATGCCACATAGTGTATACATACTGATAATTTCCTGCATTATTGACCCTTAGTTTATTCATACTCTCTTTAACTTTTCCATTCAAATTCAATTCAACTATTTTTATAATGAGTGATAGATATGAAAGAAAGATGTTGAATTAATGTTAAAATTTTATGGATCAAAGAAAGCTTGGAATTTTTTTAAAAAATTGTCATTACCAAACTCTTAACTTCTAAATGCTAATCTGACTGCCCATCTAAAAAAAAAATTAAAATTGGTTAAAGTTTTAAATTATATATCTACACATATTTTATTTAACAAGAACAAAATTAGGAGGTCTATCAATGTGTCAAAGATAATCACTTAGATATATATATATATATTAATAAAGATTTAACAACTTCATATAAATTGAGACTGTCTTCATCATTTAGTGGGAAGACCTTCATATATATAATGAAAGATTCTTTAATCAATCCAACAATTTGTTCTCTCTGCTATCATCCACTTGGAGAAAATAAATTTGTTCATAAAAGGTGGTAGACCCTATTCGGTTCGGTTGTTTTTGTACACATGTGAGACTATAAAGGGGATACTACATGTGAACACATCAATCAACATTATTATTTTCTTCTTATATATTTTTTTGGAAAGGTAAAGAGGGGGAACACCCAGCAAGAACACCCAGTTTCCAAATTCAATGTATATTTTTTGATCATCGCTCTATTATATGGTGGATAATGAGAGTTTGTTGAAGAATATATATGTACACACAAAATACACATGCATTAATTAATAATAGTTATAGATAAGAATGTTTTTTAAAAAAGAAAATACATATGTTCAACATATTTAGGGAGTGTATCCCAAGTGAAGAAACATTTCAACCACCAAATCAAGTTGAGTCAACTCTTGGCATTGTAAACAAATAGATTAGGCTAGCTTTAGTAATAATAAGAAACAAACATTAGATAAATATTAGTATTTGGTTAATATATAGATATATATATATATATATATTAATATTTAGGTTCAGTCTCTGAGTAATTACCTATGTTCCCCATTTACCATTCATGGTCTAGTTGTGTTTATCTATCTAACTATCTATCTATTTATCTATCTTTGTATATTAATATGTGTTAAGATATGGCGAAACATTAAAAAACAGAATTAAAAATGAACATATTCGGAAAAAAAAAATGGTAGGAATAGCTTTAATTGCAGATAAAATGAGAGAATACCGATTAAGGTGGTTTGGAAATATATAATGAAGACCTTTAGATAATCGAGTTAGGATAAATGATACTTATTAACAATTCACTGTATTAATAGAGGTAGAGGAAAAATCAAAATAACGTGGATAAAGATAATTAAGAAATATATAACTACTTGTAATTTAAATATTGACTTAGTTGAGTTGAGTATATAGTAGTTTAACATGAGGTATGAGATGGAGCTAGCATGTCTTACATATAGACATGAGAGTCCATTACAAAACTTGAATGGAAAGATAAAGGAAAGGAAGGAGAAACATGAATTAACATAAAATGATTTGCATAGGAAAATATTGAAGTCTTATAGATGTATAACAGACTTTTACCGTATTCTTTGAGTTGTATAATCAAATTAATTAGGGAATATCAATTGCGTTCATGGTACTGTACTTGTGACGTATATTACTAGTTTATACTTTCTAAATAAAGGATATGGAGTCGAATATATATAATTTGCATGGAGACAGAGACAGAGACATGCATGTACGACGTGGTAAAGGAAGGAGTAAAAGAAGAGGTAGAAGACATATGAAGTCGTCAAGTAGTTTAGATGTTTTTGGTGGAAACCCACAAGAACAAGGAATTCAGTTGTTTATCTGACATTGATACTAAACATTAAATCTATTCATCTAATTGAGTTTTTTCTTCTTTATATTTTTGCCCTTTTGTTTGACATCACCATTCACCATAAACTACATTTTATTAAGAGTAAGAGCTGATGAGAATTGCTGGTCCACCTGACCAGCAATTCCTTTGTTGAAGAAGCAACCTCTCCCTTTCTCTCCTTCTTCTTCTTCTTCTTCTTCTTGATCTTCTTCTTTATTTAATAAGTGTTTTTTTCTTCTTTATGTTGCGTGAAGGAGAAGGTGAATTGGGTGAGTTAACAAGTGTTTCGTTTAACAATGTTTTGGGTTATTGTTTTGAAGGTGAAAGACAAGGAGAACTTGTATCGACAGCAAGTGAGGTAAGCAAGGAAGAAAACAAGGGAAGGAGGTTGGAAGAAATTGCTTCTTAATTTAAAGTCACATCTCAACCATATTTCTTAATTTCTTCTATATTTTGATTCATGGAAGATTAATCATATTGGTTTTGTATAAGAATAGTGTTACATTGATATTTATAGTCCATATATGCCTTGTTTGGTTGAGTAATTACAAACTGCTATTAAACTAAAAGCAGATTTTAGGCCGTTTGACAACATTTGCTTTTGGACCAAATTACAATGTAAAAACAATTTTTATGTGTTTTAGATAAGTTGGCTTAGATCAGTTTTTTCAAAATGTGCTTTTTCTAGAATATTTTTGTTAAAGTGGTTTTTTTTTTCTCTTTTTTTGAAAGTTAGTCCACACATGCCCATGTATAGGTATATAGAAACATTACTAGGTAACTAGTTTGACTTGTGACACTAAAACACTCACTAATATGTATGAATAACTATATATATATATAATAAAGATGATGAGAGATCTAATTAAGCTTTGGTCCAAGTTTGCATTTTGGCAAACAAATCTATAACAGTATATATAAAAAGGGTATTATATATTAGTTAAGTATATATACTCTTGGGTATAATATAATTTAAATATAGTTAATCTTTATTAAAGTTCCTTTTTTCTTCTTCTTTATCAAGAGAACTAGCTAGGAGGTATCCCCTAAAGGTATATTTTAAAGGCATAATAAGTGTATACTAGTTATTTTAGACTAATTGTTAAGAGTTATCTTCAATGTTCTTTTGCTAACTAGTTATACAAATTAAAAGATCAAATAACGATCCCTATATATATATATATATGATTTCTCATAAAGAGTATTGTATTAGGTTTAATACTCTATGCAAAATGATGAAGACTATTCAATCTTAAGTAGTTTTATTAGTATAATAACCTTAACCAGTGTAGACAGAATCAGGGTTTGAAACTAACTTTCCAAATAAAGTATTATATATCTTCATTAATTTCTTTTCAATTACTTTTTAAATTAAACTTGGAAAATTAACTAATTAAATTCCATGTTAGAAGAAAGTAACAAATTAAATTAATTAATATATAGCTGCTAGCATTGTTCAAATTTTCAACAATACTTTGATATATGTGGAAACTTGCAGTAGAGGACAATGCTATTAGAAGAAACATTTAACAAACTAGCTTGTTTTTAGACAATTACAAGACAAGAAATTAAGATGTGATTTAATTTTTTATTTTTATTTTTAGAGGGGGGTTTAATTTTCAAAGGTGGTAGAATATAAGGAAGATACATCTAATATATATATATATATATATATTAATTGTTTGCTGAACGACCTTGTCTCTAACCAGCCCACTTTGGTCAAACAGGTCACAATCCTGCCCTTTAGTTTCTTATAATCATTTTCTATATGAATCCCTTTCTTTTCCTAAGCTTTCTTATATATATAGTATTTCGTTTAACTAATTGCTTTTCCTTACGCAATTGCAAGCTTGTCATTTTCTTTGTGTTAAGTATATTGATGATCAAAAATTACCTAAGAAGATCTAAGTTGGATCCTCTATCCCATTATATGTTAATTGTTTTCTTGATTAGAATAAAGTTTGTTGCATTAATTTAATGAATAAGTTAGGGTATAAATTGTTATTTTAATTTTAAAATAATAAAAATCGTGACATTATTTTACTAAATTAAATTTCAATTGTTGATGCATTACCACCTCTTCTTTTTTTTTTTCTTCTTCTTTCTTCTTCTTCACTTAATCTTTATGGTACTATTACATGTTTTGTACTTGTTTTCTTACAATAATTTATTATTATTATTATTATTATTATTATTATTTGACAATAGTATTTAAAGACGACCAAGACTAAGAGTGGGCTGAATATGAAAAATTATTCCTTTTATACATATGAATTAAATGCTTGTTGACATTGCACAGGGAGTTGGTAGTTTGTCTTGAATCACGTGTTGATGTGTGATATAGGACGATCCAACAATTCTCTGAGGTAATGTCAAGTGTATTTTCCATAGCACCACTCTTATACATATATGAAATCAAACCAGTAATTATTTAATTTAACCTATATATGTTTGGTGTAATAATTTCTCAAAAATCAATTTACTTTCCAAGATAAGCTTGAGACTAGAGCATCTCATTGCAAACCAAAACAAAAGGTACATACGAAACTAAAACTTGATGAAATAATAGTATCTTGTTATAAAACTAACTAATAGAATTGCAAATACAAATTAAATAAATCACAAACTTGATAAGGAAATGAAACTCATTTCATTTCTTATCATTTTCTCTCATTTCTCATTTTTATTTTCTTGCAACTTCTTCATTATTCTCTCCCATATTTATAGGGAGAGAATACCTAAATAATATCACCAACCCAACCCACATGATTCATGTCAGAAAGTATTTATACAAATAGTATACGAATAAATACGTATACCACTGGATATAGGTATAACTTGAATACATACATTATTTGGATATATACATCACTTGGATATTATGTTTCTTGATACATGTATTTACTATTTGGATATTCAACATATTTACAACACTCCCCATTTGAATATCCATCATTGTAGAATATGCCTCGTTAAAACCTTACTAGAGAAAAATCCAGTGGAAAAAGGTCTAATGAAGGAAAAATAGTACAATATTCTATTGGAGTCTTATATTGTTAGAACTGATTAGTTAAAAACCTTGTTAGGAAAACCCAATGGGACAAAATCATAGCGAAGAGAAAAAAAGTACAATACACTAAACAATAACTCCTTTTTAATTCTCCCCCTCAAGATGACATGAGAGAATTCAGTTTTGTTTTATTGCCTGAAATATCTTTGAGTTGATGCATCTCAATATTGTATATAATATTCTTTGTAATTGGCAACGCTTTGATAAATAAGTTGCTCGATCTTATTTGTCAGTCTTCTGTAACTCATGTGTGAAGAAGACCTTTTGTGAAATATATCTGGCTTTGTTGGCTTCAATATAAGTTTTTCATTACTGTGCAATACATGTTGCATTATCTTCTTATAACACTGTAAGAGACCCTCTGATTTAAGATCATTCATGTGATCCATACACATTTTTCGACTTGCTTCAAGAGTCGCGATACTTTTCTAGGATTTGAAGATGTACCAACTATTGTCTGCTTCACAGATCTCCATGATATGACAATATCACTGAGTGGTTCAGTGGCTACTAGGAATGCGAAATTAGACTCCTTAAGGGAGGTCTCGAGTTCGATTCCTAGGGAGGCCCTGCACTATTCATGAATAGTGGCAGACAAATAATCGTTTCGATGTAGACCAGCTGCGGTTGGGTTGCTACATGGCTATATGACAATATTATGGACCCATAATGGCTAGGCGTTCACCCCAAGGGGGTGCGCCCACACCTGGGTAGGGGGCACGCTGTGCAACTCAGGGTGTGACATCAAGCATTGTGGGGGTCTGACAAATATTCAGCATTTGCATATTCAACCAGTTTTATCTTTATCTTTCTTGAATAAGATAAACTTGTATCTCTTATTTTCTTGGAGATAACATAATGCATGTTTAACACTATTTTACTATGGTGTAGAGCTATATCTTGCAAGCTTGTTAACAGAGAAAATAATTTTTGGTTTTGTATATAAGAGCATCTATTGTATCTAGGCATGATACTTCAGGACCAGCTAGCTCTTCATTATTTAATGAAGGGGAATATCATCTTTATTAACTTTTCAATGATCTCACAATATTTGGGAGTCTAATGGATATTCTTGTCCAGATGAAATTTCTTCAATAAATTTCTTAATATATTTGATAAATGGACAAGAATCCCACTTGAAAATTTCTCGATCTACAGGCCGAGACAAAAATTCAATTTTTCAAGATCTTTCATCTCAAATTTCTCTTTGATAAATATATTCTAATAAACTTTTCAGAAGTCTTAACAATGAAATGAATATGCACTACAAATATGATTGTTAGAATGCTCACTTATATAATTATGAAAATGTATATGCATATTGATCAATATGAATATTAATGCAGTACGTACTTCAGGCCTTTCAGATCCTTCAGGAATCATCATTTTAAAGCTTCAAGTATAACTCAAAAATTCTTCAGAGATTTTCACATATAACATAATTATCCATGGATTAATATATTTCCTCATGTATATCTTATATGATTTACCTCTTTAGGTATTAAAACTTCTGGTTCAGATAGCTCTCGATTTTTCAACGAGTTTAACTATATTTGATCTTGCTCCTTTCTACTTTTTCAATGTCGACATTCTTATATGGTTTGCGATCTCATAATATGAAAAGTACACTTTAAAATATTATCAGGAGCAATATCATTTCCATTCCATGGTTCTCAAATATGAATGGATTTAAATATAAACAGATTGAGAATTTATTCTTCAATTCATATCTCTTTAGGAGATTCTCATACCTCTTCAAGGTGTATTTATTTCTCAATTTATATCTCTTCAGAGACACTTGTATACCTTTTATGGTATATTTATTTCTCAATCCATTATTGTTTCGGAATGCTTATATATTTATCAATCATTTGCATATACCTTACTCTTTTAGGAAGTTGTGTACTTTGATTTGACCGGTCAACCACACTTCATGTGTGTTATTTGTAAATTGTCCTTTAGGGATTAAAGATAAATATATCAGTTAACTAATTTATAAATTCTTTTGCATGTGATTGATCGTGTAAATTTATCATTCACTTTAACTTATCATTTGAACTTCTAGTTCACATTAGCTTATAACTTATGTTGTCTGTCAAGCAATTTTACATGTTATTCTTTTGACATTTTTCTTTCTCCCCCTGATAGTGGGATGATTGTCTTACATTAACTTGTATTGCATTCTAGCAATTTTGCTCACCATTCTTCTGAAATTGGCTATTTCTCCCTAATGGTGAGAAAATTGTTCTATATTGAGCAAAAATATTGATGATCAATGTAATTTAGTTTGTATAGTATGTCATTTCGTACAGTAATCATTGTTATTTAATTTGTACAACATACCATAATTGTTATACTTTTAATGACTTGTGACACATCGTTGTGTCACCAATATTATATTTGTTGGTGACAGATTGTTCAAACAAAATATACACTAATTGTCGTATCGACATAATTTTCGCCATTGTCGATGTCATCAATCTTGACGTATTACATGTGCAACCGCACTTGTGTCTTTGTAATTTTTTTATTTAAACTGAACTGTGAAAGAGTGCATCTCTAAGGTACGGTTTGTGAGAGACAAAGTAAGATGGATCCGTTAATTGGCGTCAGGGGCAAAGAGGGGACTAATTCCAATCTCAATACCGACATGCCTGCAACCACTACTTTACCAGGTTCTTTAGAGCAAGCTAAGAAAGAAAAATCAATTCAGCGACCTCCCAGAACAAAACTTCCTCGTAGGGATCCTAAAGTTAGTTCTTCCATTGTTGTGGTCAGATCTTATAGTCAGATCGATGTAGTCAAATCTTCCAATAAGGAAGATGACATGAAATCTTCATCTGGTTTCATTGTGCTAAACTATGATGATCATATTACTGGCATTCGTGAAGCTAAGGTGGAAAAATATTTGTCTCTGTCTCCTGAAAAATGCTCGCTTAAAGCTTTGTCCCAGCTTTCCAAGGTAATCATCATAGTTTTTACATTTTTCCCTTTTTTTTTGGATCTAAGGTTTATTTATTTATATATATATTTTTTCCTTTTCAGGGGACTTTTATATACCATACCTTTTCCTTAGAATTACAAAATTTATCACAGCTTATGTAAAGGGTTATCTATCTTGAAAATGAGGTAGAAACCTTAACCGAACAAGCTCATGGTAAGGACAATAAAATATCTTTTATGGAATATTTGATAAAGTCTGTAACTGAGGAGAATGAGAGATTACAACAAGAGATTGTCATTCTTCAACAAAAGATTAATGATTTGTAGAGAGCGGAGTTATGGCAGAAGAACTCTGCGCCACAATAAGAAGGTATTAGTTTAGGAGATTCTTTTGACCGTGTGTTGGAGGAGAACACAGAGCTCCATGAGGAGCGAGATCAACTTTTGATCCAATTACCTTCAAGTTTTGAGGGCAAGTCAGATCACTAGAACTCAATGTATTCTTATTATTTATTAATAATATATTTATTTATGTTGATATGAATTTACATAGTTGTGATTCACACTTAGTTACAACTATATACAACTGTTACGGGTAAATCAGACTCTCATACTCCATGCCAAAAATTGTCAAATACATACTCTGAGAAATATTGTTTGAATGCATAATATACTATGACCTTAATAATCGGGCTACCGATCATGACCCAAAGCACCATTAATGTGCTTGTTTGTTGTTGTGTCTAACGCTACGCATATATCTCACGGATTTCCATAAACCGTCTTCCTCCTTCATCTAAGATTCGTCATTCCACCCCATGATTATACATATTATTTATTAGAGTATCTATTATTTATTAGAGGATCCATTGCCATTAGATCCATTATTCTTCTGGCGAACACATCTTCCACATCTTTTGGATGTGATTGGTAGTCAGACTTCCGTTCATCGGGTATCAGATCAGTTTTGCACCATTGTCTACACGAACTTCCCTCTTTTGCTTTAAAATGCAAAATGATGAGGGCTAAAGTTGTTTACAAAGTTATTAACTTAATGTACTATTTGTAATTGAATGATTATAGTTTTCCTAATTGTTGGCCATCTATCGGTAGCTTTCAATTTAATTGGATAATCATTCTAATAATTAAATTTTCTATATTGTTACAAATATACTTAATATTGTGATCATCCAACTTTATACTAATATTTTTCTAAAAGTATCTCAAAAATTTGCACAAGTGTATGATATTTCAACTAGTCATAAAGTAAGCATATAAACAAATGAAACTTGGCCAAATGATGTCATTATTTACTGTATCATTGAGGTCCCAGAGACTTGACAAGTTGTTCCAAAATATAAATATATTGTGTCAAGGAACTTTCAGTTCCTTGTCACAATATCCTTTCAATTGACGTCATAATTTTATAATAAGCCAAAAATTTAAGTAATAAGCCTTTCTAAATATTTTCAAGCAATATAAACATATTCTTTGAATATTTGATATCTATCATTTTAGATATCTTTAAAATCAACAAAGATCTTCTGGATCTGATATATTAGAAGACATTACAAATATGAAAATTTTGTTTTATTTGACAATATAATATTCATTCTTCTAGAACCATGAATATATTTTCAATTTAACCTCTTTTTCTTTATTGAGGCATAATAGATTAATCATATGTTTAATATACAACAGATATATCACAAATTCTTTTCATTCCACACCTAAAGCAAACACATAGATAAAAAATTATCTTGTACTACCATAGGATTACTCCACTTCTGGTGGAACAGAATAGATTTGTTTCAAATATATGATTGTAACCATATTCTAAATTGTAGTCATCATGGTTCTCATAATAATTTTAATTATGGCCTTTGTCATATTTATTTTCTCATCCATGATCATGGTCTTTGTTATATGTCATATTCATGATCATTAAAGTAGCATTCACTTCGATGAATGATTTAAAATTGAAGTGGATGAACATAGTAATTTTCATCACAAATTTTCTTGAGAAGATTTTAATGGTCTTTGTATTGCTACTTCAAAAGTACATATAAGATAATTTATGTTCTCAAATATGTCTTCTTCA
This sequence comes from Paratinospora sagittata, assembly GCA_035771175.1. NCBI lineage: Eukaryota > Viridiplantae > Streptophyta > Magnoliopsida > Ranunculales > Menispermaceae > Paratinospora > Paratinospora sagittata. The sequence continues at coordinate 3,271,548 of JAYMFD010000012.1, read as the reverse complement.
AATATATAATTTATCTCATAAAATTTTAACATTGCAACATCAGATGCAATTAGTCATTTGGTCATAATGAACTTTGGATCCGTATGATTGTAATATTACAACTGCAGGTGCAATTAATTGTGATCAACCTTTAAATAAAAAGATATTAGTTTTTGTCATGAGATGTCCATAAACTTCAGGTTACGTCATCTTGTCCATAGTTCAAAATGTTAAATCTTCAAAAGTAATTAAATAATTGAAATAACTAATTAATCATAAATAATTATTCAACAATAAAAGAAAATATAAAAGAAAAGTTAGTATAATAATGCATCATAATAAAAGAAAAAGTTAAGTTCACTGTTAATGTTAGTGTTAATGTTGGTATTAGTAATACGTTATAATAAAATAAAATGTTAGTGTTAATACATTATATTAGCTTCAGGCTAATTTACAAATTCACAAATATATAGTCCCGTAAACAAAACTCATGTGATTTCACATGAAAATCTATAATGATGTTAGAGTATATAAATTATATGTTACGTTAGATGTTAGAGAAATAAATAAGTAAATAAAATTATAACATAACTTCTGGTTATAAAAAATATAGCTATTGGCTAAAAAATTATTTCTTAATATATAGCTTCAAGCAATAAATTATTCTAAATAACTTCAGGTTACGTAAACAAAATATCAATATAGTTCCATGTTATATGAATTTTTTTACATAGCTTCAGGCTATAAAATCAAAATCAAAATAAAAAATACGGTGTAACTGAAAATATATTAAATAAATGAACATGATAAAAATTTATGAAATTTTACCTCAAAATACCTTTTATGATTGAACTTTTTGATTGAACAAAGTCTTCGTGCTGATAACGTGTTATAAAACTAACTAATGGAATTGCAAATACAAATTAAATAAATCACAAACTTGATAAGGAAATGTAATTCATTTTATTTGTCATCATACATGTAAAACTTGAATACATATATTATTTAGATACATATATCACTTATATATTATGTTTCTTGATACATGTATATAATATATATGTATATATATATATATTTACTATTTAAATATTCAACATATGTACAACTTATTTTCTTCACTAATTTATGTAAAACTTGATGAAAATGTTCATAAATGAGATAAAAAGATGTATGATATATATATATATATATATATATATATATATATATATATATATATATATATATATATATATATATATATATATAATTATGTTGGACATATATGTAGGTCATGAACTTCTATGAACACCCTAGCAAAGAAAAAATCACAAGGCGTACACCAATGAGCAGTAGGGTTGGTAAGAGTGGGAAACCCATCATTGGCACGTGGATAGAGACTTCGCTCTTAATATTAACACGTACGTAACTCGCACCTTTACCATGGTCCATGAATGTTTATGGCCACAAACATATATTATTTATTTATATTAGCGAATTTTTGTATTTTTTCTTTCTTAATTTTTCAAGACCAGAATCGATCTGGGTATATAAAAATTGAGATCATCAAAAGCTTCTAATTTTAAAAATTAACATCAACTAAATTGATGATCAATAAAATGATTAGAGTGATGATGACAAAATTTTAAATTGAAAAGTATATGTTTATTTAAAATAAAAATGCGAGCCCTGGTTCAATAGATGAGATTAACTGCTACGTCATGGCCAATGGCTAAATGTTCGAATTCAAAAATAATTTTTTTTTACTAATGGCTATATATAAAAAAAGACTAATCTTAGTTAATCTATTAAGCGAAATGGTAATATAATTAAATTTGGCATACAATTATAATATTGAAACATCTAATCTTTCTTTAGAGTAAAAAAAATCATGACATTATTTTTCGTGATGTCTCTTTTTTATTTATTTTTTAATGTTTTTTTTTATAGCATGATAGAAGAGTTTAGACTGATTATCTTAATATGAGAAGATAAATAAGAACACATTCAGGTTCAAACTTAAAATTTAAATATTAATCTTACTTATATTTAATTCTTCAATCAATTGAACTATTCGTTCATGATGTCTTTATTATAAGAGATTGCTTGTATGGTTAATTTCAAAGGGTGTCGCGACACAAATAATTAAGATGATATTTAAAAGAATGCCATACTTTTACATTAGTGGACTGTACTGATTAATTCTTATATTTTATTTTAAATTAAAAAAAAAATGAACTATGATCAGACAAGTGATCAGAGATTAGAGGTGGGTTGAAGATGGATGGATGGCTTGGATGATCTCCACGTATCGAGGGGAGCCATGCAAAAATAATTAAAGCCAATAGGTGATAGAGATATGCGAGGAGCTGTTGCGTACTTGCGTGCTGGTGTAGCAAAAAGCTTTTATTTGACCCAGATGTCACGTGCCACGTGTTTGACTCTAGGTTTGAGTTTCTTTGCTTAATTTCTTTATATTTTTTCTCATGCTGTCTAATTAGAATTAGAAGTCTAAAATGGAAGAAATTAACCATGTGCTCCTCTCCTTCTTCTCCTTGTATACAAGAATATCCACTATTATTTTTTATATGACAAAGATGTCCAAAATATATTCACAAATTAGTTAAATATTCATATTTTTTTGTACATTCCACTTTTGTCCTTTTATTTTATTCAAAAAGTAAATAAAGTTTATTATTTTCACAGTATTATTTTTTTTAAATAATGCAAAAAATATTTATTATCTTATTTTATTTTATTTTATTTTATGGACAAGTAATATAATTTAAACTTAATTCAACTCAACTAAGTCTTTTTCTGATTACATGAGATCGGCTATATGAATATGTTTTCTCTACTTCACTCTAAAGTAATATAAATCATGACTTTATTATCATACTACATTTATATAGCTTTATTATGGCTTTATAAAAATGTAGGTGCTTCCACGACCATCGGATCATCTAAATTTGTACGTGTATGTACATTTCCCAATTTCCTAGCATTATTACACTTATGATGTATTGTACTTGTTCAATGTAGATAGAACTATAATAACTGTCGTGAGATCGCATAATTTATCCAACTAATTAATTAAATCCAATTAATGCTTGTATTATAAACTTTTTAAGGTTTTTTTTTTTAATATATCACCAAGTAATGTCTCATTATATATCTTTAATAACAATAAATTAATTGCAGTAATTAGTCATGAAATATAATAATGCATATGGGACTTAAGGATATATATATAAATGTTATATATTTGATAAATAATATTGGCACCAATAATGTTAATGGTGTCTTAGTATAGTGGTAGTACTAGGTAGCTAGTCATCAGTACTCTAGTGTTGTGATGACCAATTAATATTAGTGTATATTATTATAAGGACACGTCATTAATATATTATTTCTTAAGGTTGGATAAAATAACAGATCAGGGGCCCTGAAGTATGTATATAAATAGTTAGCTCTAGTTTTGGTAGGATTTGGAGGAAGCAAGGGTATCAAACTCACAACAATAATATTATTCATAGAGAAAAGAGATCATCAGAAATTATAATGGGCAGGTCTCCTTGCTGTGATGAAAATGGCCTTAAGAAAGGCCCTTGGACTCCTGAAGAAGACCACAAGCTTGTTCAATACATTCAAAAACATGGCCATGGAAGCTGGAGAGCCCTTCCTAAGCTTGCAGGTAATTAATTTCTCATATTATTAATTAGTTTCTTAATTTCTCTCTGTGAATTTTGAAGTTTAATATATTTTATTTGCAGATGATCATTGAGAATTAATTACAATTATAATTACAAAGTTGCTATTGATGATTTTTTTTTTTTTTTTTTTGGGTGTAGGTTTAAATAGATGTGGGAAGAGCTGTAGGCTAAGATGGACTAATTACTTGAAGCCTGACATTAAAAGAGGCAAGTTTTCTCAAGAAGAAGAACAAACCATTCTTAATCTCCATTCCATCCTTGGCAACAAGTAAGTTCATATATAATTCATGCATTTGATGATCATTATGTACTAATTAATTTCTATAATTAGTTAGTTATAAATAATTAGATGATAAATATTCTTAATTAGTATCATCATTTTCATGATCAGGTGGTCTGCAATTGCAACACACTTGCCGGGTCGAACCGATAACGAAATCAAGAACTTTTGGAACACCCATTTAAAGAAGAAACTGATTCAGATGGGGTTTGATCCGATGACACATCGCCCGCGAACTGATATCTTCTCGAGCTTACCGCAATTGATTGCTTTAGCTAACTTGAAGGAGCTTATCATTGATCATCATCATCAACAATGGGATCATCAAGACCATGCAGCTTTGAGATTACAAGCTGAAGCTGTTCAGTTAGCCAAGCTTCAATGCTTGCAGTATTTACTTCAAACTGCCGCAGCAACTTCTTCAATGGCTGCAAATACTAGTAATGATAATAATATCATTGCAGATATGGAAGCCTATAATAATAATAGCTTATTCATCAAAGAGAATAATATTTCAAGCAATTGGAGTGGTTTTTCTCAGTTGGAAAGTCCAAATTCTTGTTCATTTGGAACAGTACCAAGTAGTACTACTAATCAAATGGTTCAAAGTGAAATTCCATTTTCACAGTTATCAGATCTTCAAGTTCCTTGCAATAATATTAATATTACTGGGAACAACAAATTGAGCAATAATGAGAATATGGGAACTGATCAAAGTTCTAGTTTTCCAGTGTTTTGTGAAGGAGATGAGGCGGGAATTACTAAATCATCATCATCAACTCCATGGATTATCCCTAATAATAGTGGTGATGGTTGCAGCAGTTCTAGTAGTTATGGTGGAGGATCATCGTCATCAGCAGCAGCAGCTCCTTCATTTTGGCCTGAGCTTCTTCTTGAGGACCCTTTCATCCTTGAGATTGCTTGATTAATTAGAAGTGAGTTTAATTTCTGTGTTAGAGAGAGGTTTGGATTAATTTGCACTACACCTTTTTTTTTTCTTTTTCTTTTTTTTGCTTTGTATGTTTGTTATTGACTTTATTGTACACAGATTATTTATATAATTAATACACATTAATGCTTTTGCTCACAAAAGGCCAGAATGCACGAAAGAGTTGGTATATAATAAATGCATAATACCACATATTAATATATTTAGATATTTTTATATTTAGATATTTAGCTCCGTAAATAATTTTGTAAAAAAAATCCATGTAATCTTTTCCAACCCAAATGCCAAATTTTCAAATAGCAAATTCTTAACCCCCAAATTCTTAAAATGCAAAATCATAAACCTTAATCCCCAAAATTGTAACAAAAAAAAAAAAAATCAAACAAACAGGCATAAACCAAATCGCACACACCATTAGTGTAGTGTTGAAACGCTCATCGAGTGCTACGCTAAAATCGATTTTTTTCTCTTTCGGGCGCCGCGGCGCCCAGAAGCATTTTTTTGTTTGTTTTACTTCTCCTGCAGTTTTGTGTACTTTATTGTGTTCTTGGATGATTTTGTTCAAGAAATCGTCAAATCTTGTGTGCAATTTCTTCATCTTAAAAATAACACCTTGAAGAAATCACCAATATTGAATTGGCCAACCAACACCATGAGCTCAACAACCATCTTCTTGAACTCCTCTGATGATCTCTTTTCATCAGTACTGCTACCCCCACCGTAACCATCACCGAACACTCTAAACCCTAGCATAGCCCTTCCTAATGCATTGGTGGTGCATACAGTAAGCAACTGCCCCAAGTTTACTTGTTCCTTTCTTCTTTCGGTTGCCACTAGAGCTTGGGTCAGCAACCCCACCTCCTCCTATACATCAACCATATATACCAATAATTAATGTAATAAAATAACGTAGAAAGGGTCCATGTTAATTAATTTCAACTTTTCACTTTTAAGGTTACTATTTTCGACAAAATTGATGATTTCCCATAAATTTTAATATTTTATTGTAAAGTAGTTGGTAATTTTATGAAAACAAAAATATTTTTTTCACTGTGACAAAAAAAAAATCTTTTCATAAGAAAATCACTTTAACTTGAAAAACATTTTCTATAACTAAACGCACCATAAGAAATTAACTCCTCAAATTTATTTATTTTTAAAAAAATATTTTACACCTAGTCGAGGACAGAGCTAGTCATGAGCTTATCTGGGCTGTAGCTTAGGTAAGGTTTTCATTCATATACTACTTCTTGTCAAATAAAACTAAACATTTAACTTTAGCTCAATTGGTTGAGCCGATACTACCTACTCCTTAAGTCGCTTGTTCAAATACAACTCCTCCTTCAGTAATTATTTTCCTTCTCTATTTTTATCCTTTTATCCAATAATAATAATCAATAAATTAATAAACAATTGGATACAAATCAACATTAAATAATTTCAAAAACAAAAACTACATACCAAAAAACGATGAGAAAAAATTACCCATCTCACTATTACTATTATTATTATTATTTTTAAATACTTCCTAATTAATAAAAGAAAATAAAAAAATGAGATATACTAATTATTTAAAAATAAATAAATATTTTCTTTTAACACTATCATGCATCCACATTTATTTGTATTTTAAGTTTCTCTCTAGTACCTACCTCTCCATACATTGTGAATGAAATTAGTAATGTTGCTAAATTGTGAGTTACTACATGAATCCACTTTTTTGACTCACCATATGAGTAATGATATTTAAATTATAAGTTTATACATTTTATAATTATCCTTTTCATGTTATTTTAAGTCTTATTCTACCTTTATTAATATTCTAAAATATTAATAAGTCACTTTTCTTAATTAGCCTAAGTAAATGTCTTCATTGCGTATACTTCAACTATCTTAAATTATCTTGGATACAAGAACGCAACTATTTATGCATTTTTTCATAATATTCCTAATTCAATACCCAAATTGCCAAAATCGCATCTTCAAATCAAATGCATTAACTCTCAAATCACCTAAATTGCAGCTCCAAATTCTAGTTTTAAATCAATGGTCAAATCGCCCAAACCTCCTCTTACAATTCTTATTGTATCGTCAAGATTTTTCTAAAAAAAAAATTTGCCCACCTAAAGAAAAATCTTGGCTACGCCCAATGCCTGAATGCATGCATATAAATATGTAGTTGTAAATATAAAGCCTAGCCTAATTAAACTTTTCATGATTAATGCCCGTTTTATTTTATTGAGAAATAATTAATGGTAATATACCAAGTTGGTGAGACTTCAAAATGTAGTTTGTTGTAGATCATATCAAAACAAACAAAGATGCCATACTTACTACTTTTGTTTAATGGAATGTTGGCCACGCATTTAGAAAATTAATGATTAATTTGATCATGTCATATTATATATATGTTATAATATACAGAGAAATCATATATAATTATTAGGAAAACCCACAAAATCAATAATGGTGATCACACACAACTTCAAAACTTGCTTTCTTACATGAACTATTTTATGGGCCGTTTGGAAGAGCTTTCCTATAGTATTTTTAGAGTAAAAACACTTCTGAAAGTATTTGGTAACATCTGCTTATAACCAAACTATGGTGAAGAAAAATAATTTTCTATTTTTTTAAAAAAACAAGAAGATACCAACTTTTTTTAAAAGTATTTTTAAAAAAGCTCTCCCAAATAGAATTTATACATCTTTGTATCCAATCACTGAAGACAATCACAGGATAATGTAGTAGTGTATTCAAAAACATCATCAATATATATTTCATGTGAAATCTCAATATTATAATCAGCTATAATATAATTAAACATAATTTTATCATCAATGTTCATCCATCTATACATACATAAACTAGCTAGCTAGTTGGTTTAAATTGACTCATTATTATATATATAATAATTATCTATTGAATTCAACTTTTGTTTAAATAAACTCCTGAACTTTTTTTATTTTTACAAAGTTTTAAACTAGTATTATTCTATAACGACAATAATTGATATCAAGATAAAAATATAATTCAACGAAAATGAGATTGAAGCAATGTGTATAGTATTCCTAAAAGAAGTCCACACAGTTTCTTATTATAAAAGAAATTAATTAGGAGAAAGCAACTCTCTATTTCCGTAGTGAGTGGGTGGATTTGTTGCTTTTCCTACAAGGGATTGACTGTTAGAACCTAAAATTAACTGACCCCCCATTAATCTCTTCCTTACAAAAGTCTTCATTTAATTAAATCCCATTAAATTAATGAGATTAAATTGATGGATATAACATTTATGTTGTATCTTGGTAAAAGTATATATATATATTATCACACATGGATTGCACACAGTGCCCTACTCAGGGTGATGAGTACCCCTGCAAGGCATACTCCAGCCATTATGGAACAATAATATTGTCTCATTCCAGTACACAGCCCGCCTACAACGTTTAGTACCCCCGGAATTATTTGTCCACACTATTCATGATGAATAATGGCTGGAGTATGCCCTGCGGGAGTACTTATTACCCTGAATTGGGGACACTGTGTGCAACCCAGGTGTGACAAAAAGTAACCACTGAGCCAAATAATTCAGTGACTACTCGGATTGCGAAATCAACTTATATGGGGTGTGAGGTTCGAATCCGGGAAGGCCCTGCACTATTTATGATGAATAGTATGGACAAATGATCTCGGGATACTAGACGTTGTAGGCGGGCTGTGTATTGGGATAAAACAATATTATAGTTACATAATGACTGGAGTATGCCCTGCGGAGGTACTCATCAAACTGGGTATGGGGCACTTGCGCAACTCAGGTGTAACATATATATTCCACGTTACAAAAATGTTAAAATTTGGTTACTTTTTAGACCCACTATAATTAAATGTAGATCTTGTATGTAATATGTGTATAATTCAAAAAAGTTACATAAGACCTTTGGAACAATTATCACTTGTTGAAATCTTTCAGCAATTACTTGAAGCCATTGTAATATCTTTGTTATAAAGTATATATGTTAATTACAATAGTTTTACTGTATAACTACTATCTAGTTATATATGCTACATATAATATGAAGTAGATTAATGAATGGGATATATATATCTACATTATTACAAAATAGATGTCTTAAAAGTATGTTGCACGTACACCAATCTATGATTTTTGTGTGTTGAGGGTTTATGGCAGATGATCATACGGTTTCTATAGATAATGCATCTATATTAATTTAACTAGATGGTGATAATAATTTAAATACAATAATCTTAAGTGGCACTATACATCAAGATAGTGACATCTGATGCTTATTTGAATTGATTAATCAAATAGTTAAAAAACTATTTGGTTATCACAATGTTTGGATTGTAGATTTTTATATTAGACTATACTTGTATGGCCCTACTTGAAATATTAGTTGGTAATTAAATATATCCGTGTATTTATGACACCCGATTATCAATAGAGTAATAATTATGGGTGGTAAAAAATCGGGTAATATCTCGTACTAATGCACATATAGTGTGTCCATACTCCACCCGATTTAGAAAACGGACAACAAGTATTCGGCTGTGCCTGTATCTTTTAAAAATTGGTAGCTTAATTTTGTCTGTACTCGTATATTTTTAAAAAATATGTAGTAGAAAAGTATTTTGTCTGTACCATACATATTATTCATGATGGGGTACTAATTACGCTAATAGAAAAGCAACGCTAGAGGTCTTGTTAAGGCATTCAGCCTTGGCTTCATTACGGCCCATCTCCTACTAATTTTTTATTTTATTTTATTTTATTGTGTACGTAAACATGTATTTTGTACGTTATTTTATTATTTTAGTTTTATGATTTTGTATTATTAATTACTTTTTCTTAGAAAATACTTATGCCTTTTAAACTGCATGCCTTATAGACTTGTTTAAATAAAAAAATGTTATAACATTTAGTATATTGTAAAAATTAGTGGCAGAAAAATTAAAACATTTAGTATATTGCAAGCGGGTATGTGCGTGCCATATAAAACTTTGATATAAATGGGTTGTCTATTTATATATGCATGAAAATAATATATGTGCAAAGTACGAAAAAAGAAAAAAAGGTGTATTGCGTGCCATCATAATTCAATAAAGTCCACAATGGCGCATATATGGCTTAGCCCCATATCCAACAGTTGATTTGAGTGGACATCTATGACCCCTGATGTGGTGTTTCTTCACCTACATTCATATTATATATATATATATATATATATGCCACCTTTTTTTCTTTTTTTCTTTTTATTTATTTTTTTTCCTCATTGTCATTCTCTCTATTTTTTTCCCTCTTTTTTAGAGGACTTAAAATAGATTATGCTTGCTTGTGCATTTATATTCATTTTGGACCAAACTAGATTGCTATATATATATATATATATATATATATTTTGTTAGATCAATTTTTCGGCATACTGAATGGATGCCATGTCATCAACTAAGACATGATACCGACCTGGTGACTTCTAAATACCGACCTGATTACCCCACGAACATGCAGACGTGACCACATCTGCATACCTTACTCAATAATATATATATATATATATATATATATTGATACTAATATATTCTTATTTATTCCTACATAAAGATCCGACAATGACTAGGGTTGTGTGCTTTTAAAGATCATATTAATTTAAAATCGACCCATGACTTAAAGAACAGAAGATGATAATAATAACGATAATAACATAAAATTTAGTTAATTAGTGAATATAATATAAATGTATCCTATTCTTTGATAATTTTATGAAATGGCTTTCTTATTATTGTTAAAGACTAATTAAAATGTTGTAAATCATATGCAACTTTAAAAATAATAATAAAGCTAAGGGAGGTTAATGTACCATTGCAAAGATAAAATTAAAATATTAATTAAACAATATTTGTAGAGTGTCTATGTTCAAGTCTTCTTATTCATCCTCTTATTTTTGGGGCTGCCTGTTATTCTTAAGTTCCTTTTGACTTAAGGGTATTTCTTGATTTGATAAATTACAAAAGATAAATGTTGTATAATCTAGAATGATAAAAGATAAGTTTTATCTTGATTTGATAAATTATTTGTCTATCTTAAAAATATCTAAAAAATTTGTGCTTTTTACACGTGTATGTTACTTTTTTTTTTAGAATACCAAATTATTCTAATTTTTAAAATTTCATAATTTTGAAATAAATAAGTTAAATTAAGATAAAAGTTGTGGTACTAGAAAATGTGTAAAATGGGCTCTTGGGTCCATTAGATCGATTTTATGAATATATTTCATAAATTTCTTAGCTTGTACCCCTAACCCATATAAAATAAAGAAGCAGATGAAAAAAAAAAAAAAAAAAAAAAACATATAACATATTGAAAAAATGTGTGCACATGTTACATGATCTGAACTGTTTTTATAAATATTGTCAATACTATCAATTATTTTAGTATATGTAGTTCACTTTATTATACTATGGCTAGTGGGAGACACAAGTGATCTACATGATGATATGGTAGACAAAAGGATGCTTTAGCCAAAAAAAAGAAAAAGAAAACAAAGTTTTGATGATTTCTGAAATTAAAATTGAATAGTGTGGAAATTAAAATAGATATAATAAAAAATAAAAGATATTAAGGAATTGAGTTTGGTAAATAATTGCTATTAAATTTTCACTTATTAAAATATTAAACATATTAACTAATTAAAAAATATTAACTAATTAAATAAGATTTAATTAATTAAAATATTAAACATTGATAATATTGTCTATTTTCAGATGGTTTTACCCTTTTTCTCTTGTGACATCTTGTCATGGAACTACACCAAAAAGTAGCAATTATTTCTAAGAAGAAAAAACCCCCAAAAGAAAAGTAATAAAACTTAAACCTCAAGTACAATTCTTTCACTTAATTAAAAATAAATAAAAAAATACCTTAGACACAATGATTAAAATTGCTTCATTATGACTCACAGAGGAAATATTCGAATTCAAAAATAGCTTCTCTAGTTCAAATAATTGAAGTTGCTTCATAATAACTTAAGCTAGTCATATTGGATTTGATTTGTGGTATAGGAAAAAAAAATTTATGTACATTTTGGAAAGAATTATGAGAGTACGTGAAGGCTGACAGTGTATTATATACTGTATATAGGTATGTATAGTATATAGTATGTTGTGCCGTTCATGACGTCAGTCTATGTCAGGGACGTCGTGACACTGTATTTGGTTTATTATCTCAAAACATGAAAAATAAAAAATAAAAACTTGAAAAACGACATTTTATCGTTTCCTAGGGCCACCTTATTTTCTGGGGTTGAGTTCGAAACGGATATTGTGATTTTGCCCTACCAAACGAGTTTTTAATTTTTCTTTTAGTTGAAAAATGAAAAACTGCATCCACAACTTCAACCAAAAGAGGCCTTAAAAGTCACAAATTCAAATTCAAAAATAGCTTCTTTTTTTTGTACAAAGATAAAGTTAAATATATCATCCTTTCTGTGAACCTTGCAATAAAAGGCATTGGATACATCTTTTTTAAAGGGGAGCTTAATCAGTTACAACTCTATAATTTCAAGTTCTTGCATTTGATCATGTCTTCCGTGCCATGACAAACAAGATGGTCTGGAGCCCATCAAATTCATAATCTCTCTCTAAACCTATGTCCCTCTTTCTCTCTCTAAAATAATGAAGTTGGGGACCATATCCTACTTTCTCTGATATTCACATGGGCTGAAAGAGATACAGTTGGGACTAGCAGTCAAAGCAAGCAATCACATAAATCCATACATATATCAACATATATAACAGCTATGTTATTAACTTATCTCCTTTAGCTAGCCTTTAGATTACCAGAAGAAGAAGAAAGATGGTCATGAAAGCATGATTTTGCTTTGGTTTCTTTTGTTCTTATTATGCCTTGTGGAAGACAATACCTAGCAATTCTGAATAAAAAAAAAATGAGAGAAATTAAGGCTTCTTCTTCTTCTTCTTCTTCTTATGCATTTCTTCATCAATGAGAACCTATCATTTAATATTCTTGCTGGGTTACATCAGTACTAAAAGTGTCAATATTCACCGGTACTGGTTATTTTCAGTACTCTAGATAGAAACAACAAATCATATCTCATATAATCCTTTCTCATTGGAAATCATTGGGTCCTACTTATCATCTATCACCAGTACTGATCATGACTTCAACAAATGTTTAATTAGTTCAGATAATTTTACATATATAATTAACATGGTTGTATGATGTGATTAATTAGGCGTACAGGGCCTTAATCGCCTTATAATTATATTATCTGCACTGAAATATATACTTTGAACATGGAAGAAAAGTTCATATATATATATATGGTCATGATTAAGTTTGAAGGGTAATATATAGTACCTTTAGCTTCACTTTTCAAGACATCCATTTTCAGAAACAGTACCAGATGATCATATGTGCCTGTTAAAGACAGTTTTAATGTGAGTACTACAGCGGTATATCGTTTGTATACATGGTTGTTGCAACTTAAATGCAATTCTGCCCAAGGAGCCAGCCTCCATTGTTCTACAGTACTACTGTTTATGTGGACTTCGTAGTTGATTTTGATGTCACTGATTGAAAGTTGAAAGCATTTTTCTAATGTTTTTTTTTTTTTTTTTAAGAAGAAATAAGTATAACTCGATACTCATCCTACGTGTGGAAAATTCGAGTCATGCAGAACTCGACTAATACCCATACCCACAAGATCTGACCCAACGACCCCTCAAAGTTGGCCTATAGTCATTTTATACAGCCATTTTGCGTCAGTAAGAGAATTTGAAGAAATTTGGTATTCGCCCCTTTGGAGTCCCACCTCGAACCTCCGACCCCGTGTAATAGACACGCCACTCGAACCAATGCCTTACAGCATTTTTCCAAGTATTTTTAATGGATTGTGTTTGAACAAATGAATAGTACTAATTAAACATATTGAACTCAACAAAACCATTTTTTTTTCGATTACAAAGTTGATTATACTAATCCACTTCCTCAACTCTACTTTATTTAACAATAATAATAATAATAAAATATACTTTATTAAGGGTTAAGTCAATAATTATATGGCGAGCAGTAATATATTTGAATTCTAATAGCTTGAATCAAAATTGCGGCGCAGAGCCATTGGTTGTCAAACTCCCCCACAGAGCTCGCGAGTTTAGATAATTAAGAGAGAAAAACAAAAAACGATTTACAAAAATAGAGTGAGCTTCTGTTGTAAACATCAATTTGATAGTAAAAACGAGTCTTCGAGGAATACTTGAAAGATAAATGGATCTTATGATGCCTCTTTTATTTTTTGTTTTGTATGTGTATCCTCTACTCTCTAGTTTTTCTAACAAAGTTAAATATGGTACATATACAATATTGTCAGAATAATTCATCTATAGCTGTGTTAGATGTCCAAATAATAGATTTCAAGCTATAACATAACATCAATGTATTATTGAACACATCACCATTCCTTTGCACTCCTTATGTCCAAGAAGGTGTCAAAAAAAATCAGTTAAGAACAGTATGTGAAGGTACAACTATGTTTCCAATGAATCATGCATCTAAATCAAGAGCTTGAGATATTTGTTAAAATATATATATATATATATATATATATATTTTAATGGTGTAATTATACAATCCAAAACCTAGCAGACAGGAAAATAAATAGAACTCTGATTTGGAGAATAAAAATAGATAGAAGAAGCCCACATACTCAAATCAGCTGTTTCTTGTTAAATTTGAGAGATGTGATCATCTTTAAAAGATGAAACAAGTGCCCTTCAATAACAGAAGTACAATCTTTTAATCTACCAGTTTTAGATATATGTCACTCCCCCACAATAGAATCTGCCTGTCCCCTTCAAATCTCCACACCAATTCACTTAAAAACCTCAGCCAACAAAAGAAAAAAAATAAATTTTGGGGTATAAATTATAACTTTATAAGTTTTTTTAAAAGCGCTTCTAGAAAAAATACTATTGAAAAAAAATAATGTCTTCTTGCATTTTTTTTTAACTAGAAAATTGATTTTCTTCGACACAATTTGATTATAAATAGGTGTTATTAAACATCTTTAAAAATATTTTTACTTAAATTATTTTAAAAAAATTCTCCCAAACGAGGAGAAAAAAAAAAAAAAAAGTTTTGTTAAATTGAGTTAAGTATTAAGATGCAACCCACAATGGATTCGGATTAAAAAAAAACAATGGAAAGTGACTTTTGCTACCCAACAATGAATTCTGAATCTTAGGAATATTTTTTAATATTTTCTTAAAAAAACATAAAAAAAATTCATGTATAGGAGACATCCCACTATCTTTGAGAAAGTCAAGATTCTTCTTTTTGAATACTAAGTATAAAATATAAATATTCCTCTGACACTCAGATTATTTTTTTATATTTTTTATTCATTAGATTTTTATGATTTTAATCCCTAGCACACAAATCCCACTACCTACCATATTAATTTTAATTTTTCTTTGGACTAACTTATAATGGGCAAAAAGTGATTGTTCTATCTTTCATTTCTTCTTCATTTCTCTTCTAATTTTTTTTCTGTCTTTATTTTTGTTCTTTAACGTGGCATTGCAAAAATCAATTTTCTTTTGCACCAATAAATAAATAAATTTTCTTACTTTATTTGTTCTTTAAAATTGCATTGCAAAAATCAAATACTGGGTGTTTTTATATGATTGAGAGATGACAAGAAAACAACCAAAAAAAGACAATAATCACCAATTAATTTTATTTTTTTTTAAACAGAAACAAATATATATGTATAATAATATGTAGAGAAATATTTATAAATAAGGATCAAGTTGATCCAAAACGAACCCAAACACTACAACTAATCACCAATTAGTTTGATAGTGCGGTAGGATGATGAATTTCTTTTCACAAGGTACTAGAGTCGAACCTAATGGTAAATTTGCATCATCACCGTGTGAGTGTAGTAAAGTTTTTGTTTAAAGTAAAGCTTTTGTTTCGCGGCATGAACAACTCCTAAACTAAAAAAAGAGATAATAATAACAACAATAATAAAATAATAATGATAATAAAGGTAAAACATGACATTATATATATATATATATATATATATATATATATAACTATTCACAGAGAAATAGGAATATGGAAAGTATGAAAAAAAAGAAGGAATAATTTCTATTTTTTTATAAGTGACTAGAGCTGGTCCATAGCTTGGACACAAGTGAATAATAATGCAAAGAAAATTGAATCCTTCCACCAAGTCACCCAACCACACTATTTCCACCAACTCAGGAAAAAAAAATAAAAAATAATAACAATAAAATAATTATAAAAAAAATTAAGGAAAATAGGGGGGGGGGGAAAAAGGCGGTGAGTTGTAGGAAATCAGGATATGTTCTGTGGCATAGGATAAGATAGAAAGAATAAAAACACAATGATATAAAGTTGTGGTTGCAAGTTCTTCATCACTTTGTATGGCCCTTCTTTTTGCTTGGATCAACCATCAACACGGTACTGCTCTCTTGAAACTTTCAACTTTGCAATCTTTCAAAGAAAAAAAGAGAGTGACTTTTGGCTTACTTGTGCTGTTCTTCTTTGCTTAGCTCCAATGAGAAAGTCATAGAAATAGCGACCCAAAAAAATAATTATATAGTAAATAAAAAAGCAAAAGATAAGAGCAGAAAAACCCATTTCTAGAAGCATTTAGGCCTAGAAAACCCATTTCTCTTAACCCATAAATCAAAACAGGGAAAAAATAGAAATAAAAATAGAGATAAGATCAAAAGTACCCATTTTCTCATATCCCCTCTTACCCACTTCCTCTCTCTATTTTTTTTCTTTTTCTATTTTTGTGAGCATAGATAGATAGGGATACATATAGTGTTGCATTGAGAATTTTTTTTTTTTTTTTTGGAGATTTTTTGAAGGGGTTTTGAGAGAGAGATGTCAGGTGGTGGATGCAGCATAGTATGGTTTAGAAGAGATCTTAGAGTAGAAGATAATCCAGCACTTGCTGCTGGTGTTAGAGCTGGAGCTGTGGTTGCAGTTTTTATATGGGCACCTGAGGAAGAAGGTCACTATTACCCGGGAAGGGTTTCAAGATGGTGGTTGAAGAACAGCTTGGCTCATTTTGATACATCTTTGAGAAGCCTTGGAACTTCTCTTGTAACCAAGAGGTCTACTGATAGTATCTCCACTCTGTTAGAAATTGTGAACTCTACTGGTGCTTCTCAGCTCTTCTTTAACCATCTTTATGGTTTGTTTCTTTCTCCTTCTGTATCCCCTTTTTTTCTTATTTTAAATTATTTCTTTTTTGTCTTTTTTATTTTTATTTTTTACAAAAGAAAATGAAAAAAAATTGTGGATTCTTCTTGTCAGTGATCATTAGTATTGTTTAATGGCTTTCTGGGGGTTATACTACTATTTAATTCTTTTTATTTATTTATTTATTTATTTATGTATTTAGGGGGTGTTGATTTTTATGTTTCTCTCTTTGGGTTTTGTAATTAATTTTGAGAATGATCATTGTTTGTGATGTTTACATCTATTAGAACTGTGAGTTCCAATGATTAGATTGGCTCTTTTTTTATTCTTTCCGAATCAGATTTTTTTTTAAATGTCCATGATTAGGAAAATGGGTGCTTTGGAAATATGAATATTTCTATAATTTGGATTCTAAGGCATCAAGTTCCACTGATTAGATTGGCTTTTTTTTATTCTTTCTTATCAGATCTTTTTTTTTTTTTTTTTTTAAAAAGATGGTTTATTGATGACCATGATTAGGAAAATGGGTGTTTTGGAAATATGAATATTTCTAGAGTTTGGATTCAAAGGCATCAAGTCTGAAATGTTTTTCTGTTTCTTAAATTTCTGTCATATGATCTATGTGTTTCGATCTTGCTCAGATGAATATCACTTTTCTCTTTTCTGTTCAAATGTGTTCTTATACTTCAGCCTTATCATATGTTCTTAACTTAAGATGAGTTTAGTTTCTCCCATTCAATGATTAAAATCATGTTCTCTCTGCTTTTTAGATCCCATGTCACTTGTGAGGGATCATCGAGCAAAGGAACTTCTGACTGCAAAGGGCGTAACTGTGCGATCTTTTAATGCGGATTTGCTATATGAACCTTGGGATGTTAAAGATGATCAAGGTTGCCCATTTACAACCTTTTCGGATTTCTGGAACAGGTGCCTTAGTATGCCATATGATCCTGCAGCTCCAATGCTTCCACCTAAAAGAATAACATCAGGTAAGCCTTCTTCCCCATTCTGATCCTGTGCTTGCTACTTCACATTTCCATGGCACACTTAAACTTAACTTGTCCTATAGGCTTTTTAGTATCTGTAATAACCAAAAAAAGTCATAGTTCCATAAGAACTGAATAATTTGAGGAGTTTGAAATACTGCAACGTCTGTTTAGCACATCGTATACAAATATAGTTCAATGAAAGGGTCTTTTGAATGCTTTTAAAGTTTGTTGGTGACATGAGTATCTTAATGTATTTGATAATCTATACCTTCTTTTTTACTTTTAAAGAAATGCACACAGAAAAGTCGGCTATAGGGGAGGAGTTTTCACTTTTCAGGACTCAAACTATACAATCCTTGCCCTTTTCGGTTTTCATCGGTTTTCAAGTACACCAAGGGAGGGATACTTGTCTTCTAACCATATTTTAAATGACTTCCATAAAACTGCGTTTTGCTTATCATTTACTCAACCATACCAAAGAGAAATATGTTTTCACTGGAAATCAAATGTCTAGACTTTTGGTTTTAGCTAAATTTGTTTAGGTTGTTGATGATGTGTTATCCTTCTCTTAAAAACTATTGGCCGATTCCAATGTGGATTTGTAGGCTCTCATTTTATCCTATGACTAAAACACAACATTGTTAATGACTGCCTAGCCTTGGAGGTGACTTATTCTGACCAAGAAGATACAATTACTGATTTTACTCAATCATTCAAGAAAGGACCTGTGATGAACATCTAAAATGAAGTCAAACTTGTGGTAACTATAAACCTGACTTGGGTGATCCTTTCCTGTCTTCACTAATGGAAAATTTATTGAACTCTGTTATTTCTTGGTTCAGAATATAATTACACCATTGTCGATGGAAACGCGTTCTTGATGGTGTGAAGTAAATGGTTTTATTTTTCCATTATTGCCTTAATATGTAGATTAATGAACATGTTTTCAAGTCTGTTGAAGCATATTGATAGAAATCTTTAAAATTCGTCTTTTTTTGCTGTAAATGCCACATTTTTCATCATCTTACCACTTTTCTTTTCTTTTTTCTCTTTAAGGTGACTTGTCAATGTGCCCTTCAGATACATTGGTATTTGAGGATGATTCTGAGAAGGGAAGCAATGCTCTTCTAGCTCGAGCTTGGTCTCCTGGATGGAGCAACGCAGACCGGGCTCTAACTACTTTCATTAATGGCCCATTGATTGAATATTCCCTGAATCGTAGAAAAGCTGATAGTGCCACAACTTCATTTCTATCACCACATTTGCATTTTGGGGAGATAAGTGTCCGTAAAGTCTTCCATCTAGTTCGCATCAAACAAGTTCTTTGGGCCAATGAAGGGAACAACGCTGGTGAAGATAGTGTCAATTTGTTCTTGAAATCGATCGGGCTTCGGGAATATTCAAGATACTTGAGCTTTAACCACCCTTATAGTCATGAAAGGCCTCTTCTTGGGCACCTTAAGTTGTTTCCTTGGGTCGTGGATGAAGGGTATTTTAAGGCGTGGCGACAAGGCCGAACAGGGTACCCTTTGGTTGATGCAGGCATGAGGGAGTTATGGGCCACTGGTTGGCTTCACGATCGTATTAGAGTTGTGGTTGCCAGTTTCTTTGTGAAGGTTTTGCAGCTTCCTTGGAGATGGGGGATGAAGTATTTTTGGGATACGTTATTGGACGCAGATCTCGAGAGTGATGCTCTTGGTTGGCAATATATATCTGGAACACTCCCTGATGGTCGTGAATTTGATCGTATAGACAATCCACAGGTATGGATTACAATGTTTCTTCTATTTTTTACATTTTACTCAGATCTTGTTTTAAGTTACTGTCCCATTCCTTTGCTTTATAAATACGATTCTCAATTTGTGGCTTCTACGGGAAATTTTTAGGCCCAGTTCTGAAAATCCTAAAACAAAAAAAAATGTGTTTAATTTGATTGAATCTGAAAACAGTTTCAAGTTTTTGCTAAGGTAACAAGTTGTTTTTAGAAAACGATAAAAAGTTGTTTTATGAATTTCTCTTTTCGGATTGTATCTTTGTTTTCAAATAACGAACCAAGCATGGCCTTAGGTATTCCTTGGAAGAGTTATTTACTACCAAACTATGCTGCTAGCAAACTCCTATTTGTTAATTGTTTTTGTTTGTTTTTTGCTTCAAAACAATAATCCACAAGGACGATGAAGACTGGGCTTTCTTTTCCTGGTCTCAGTAATTCTTAGTTTCTCTTCTATGAATATATGTCGGGAAGCAAATTCCGATGATAAATGCGTAAAAAAGAAAGATATCTATCAGCTTACAAATCCCTTGAAAGGGGACCCAGTTGTTTATAGTTTTCAATTATATATTTGATTATTACACTCGATTGTCTATGATTGACTTCGCATATGAACTTGCTTGAAACAGTTAGAAGGTTACAAGTTTGATCCGAATGGAGAATACGTGCGGAGGTGGCTCCCTGAACTTGCTAGGTTGCCAACTGAATGGATACACCACCCGTGGGATGCACCGGAATCTGTACTCCAAGCTGCTGGTGTTGAACTTGGCACAAATTATCCTCTTCCGATAGTGGAAATTGATGCCGCAAAGGCTAGATTGCAAGAAGCTCTTTCCATAATGTGGCAGCAAGAAGCGTCTTGGAGAGCCGCAATTGAGAATGGAACTGATGAAGGGCTTGGTGATTCAACCGAATCGGCTCCAATTGCTTTTCCTCGAGATATACAAATGGACGTAGATCATGAAACTGTTAGGAACAACCCTCCAACGGCAGTAAGGCGCCATGAGGATCAAATGGTTCCTAGCATGACAACTTCTTCGATAAGAATTGAAGAGGAGGAACCGTCTTTTGATCTCAGAAACTCTGTTGAAATAAGCCGACCTGAAGTACCGGTAAATGTGGATATGGTCACAGAAACTCAGGGAGAGACATTGAACCAATGGGGTCTGCAAAATGTTAGAAGCAATGTTACTTCACCGCAGTTTAATACACTTGGAAGAAGAGTCCAAAATGCTGATGATTCTGCGTCGGAATCTTCGAGCAGTAGCCGGAGAGAGAGAGATGGGGGTGTAGTTCCAGTTTGGTCTCCGTCGGGTTCTACTTATCCTGAGCAATTTGTTGGTGAAGAAAATGCTCTAGGTGCCGCCGGTTCATCTTATTTGCAGAGGCATCCACAATCTCATCGACTTATCAATTGGAGACAGCTTTCGCAAACAGGGTGAGTAAACAAACTTTTATTTAGCGTAAAGCTTTTTCTGCATTACCCAAATTCATTCTAGTTCATATTATATTCATCAGAATTTCACACTTTCAAGAAAAGCTAGGCTCAAACTTTCCTTTTTGAAGCAAAAGTAGTTTTACTGTTTACATTCTTCCGACAAAAGAAGAACATAAGAGACTTTTATTTCCCAATTCTTGTAAAAATAGTTATATTGATTCACCTGTCTGTTTCCTGGAGAATTTGTAGTTCGACAAAAAGAATATAATTACTCGTTTCATAGTATTCATAACTATATCATTTTGCAAATTTTCCTTGAGAAAGAACTTTGATCGATGATGACCTTGCTAACAGATAGAACATTAATACATGACAGAACGAGAACAAGAAGCTGGGAAGTTGAGAATGCTGTGCCCCCAAATGCCATCAGCTAGATTGGTGCAGCCATTTTACGACCATTTTTATTATCATTCTCTATCTTGGTTGAACTCCCTCGAGTTCATAATTGCAAAATCTGAGTCACCTGCGACGCCACAGTTTCGTCTGTATCATACAGCTCTGTATAGTACTAAATGATCACATAATGTGAGAGAGGAGTGTCTTTCTAAAAAAAGATGTGCTTTTAGTAGATTCTGTAATAAACCAGCTTCGTGTTTTTTCTTTTCCTTTTTGTGGAGAAGGCATATGTATTTATCATTAGCTTGCTTAGCATCTCCCAATTGTTCTATTTTTTTTTATCATCTAAATCTCATGTTGTAGGTTTGAAGCAACTCGTTTTGATCAGGAAATTAGCAGATTCAGAACTTCTTCTTGTCGTGCACCTATCTTTGTAGCTTATATTTGATTTCTTCAGGAACACAATATCAAGCAGAACAATTCTTACTGAACTAAGCCGAAAATTGAAGGACCTTGCGCTTTGAGGTATATACTCTTACTAGACGGATTTGTTTTTTGTGGAAAATTTCTTTGAATCTGCGAATGCCCAGAAAGTTTTATGACAAATTAGAATGAACGGAATCTTGACAGATTCAACAAGACCTTTTACAGGGAACCAAAAGAACCATGCAGAATCACAAGGGATTTGTTTTTTTGCGGAAAATTTCTTGAATTTGCAAATGCCCAGAAAATTTTATGACAATTTAGAATGAATGAAATATTGACAGATCCAATTTCTGCAGAATCACATAACAATTTCTGCAGCAAATTTGAACAAGACTAGCTGTTCTGACAAATTCTTTGCACTAAAAAGAGAGCCTGAAATACTTCTGCAAATACGAGTCCTGTATATGTTTTGCTGATGACTTCTTTTTCCTGAACATATCTATATATTGTTTTTCTATACAAAATATTTATACGCTCTTGTCGTTCTCCGATTTATTCTGATTAGGTGATCGGAGGGGACTATATAGCACTGTCACTGTTACGGTGCCAAGGATTGGAGCAAAAATATAAATCCAAAGAGTGGTAAATTTGCCCGAAACGACTGCAGGACCGATGCTTCTTGCAGGGTTCATGGAAGCTCCTGTTGTTTCTCTGCACAGGCAAGGCAAATCCATGAATATTTAAGTTTACTTTGATCTATGAAAATGAGGGAAATTTATGGAAGAAATACACTAGGAATTCATATTACCCAGCAATGAGGACATCAAACAATACAGTGTTACCTACTGCAATTCCTGATAGCTCATTTACCTGTTTTTTATTTTATTTTTTTAACTAGCCATGTTGAGCCATTTTAACTCAATTTACATTGTTACTCCCATGTCCAAATAAAGTAGTTGGTGTAAAATTATATAATTCAATTCGTAACACCTTTTCTTAATTACATGGAGTTAGTTATATGATTTTTTCTTCTTAGATAGGTCCCACTTGACATCTAACACAATATAGTCCTCTTTAGATTATGTATACAACATAACACTTTCACATGGTTTGCCCCATGAGATTGAAAATAACGTGAGTGTTTAGTTATAACTTTTAGGTAGGCATCCTACCGCTCTCTGATCTGTAGCAATGCTGCACACTGCAAACATCAAGAAAAACGAGATAGAGAGCTCCCATCCAAAAGCTTTGAGTCTATTTGTCGAACGTCTAATTTAGGTGTTACATTTCACCAATGTGGACCTCGTCATCAAACGATACGCGTAGAGCAAGCAATGCAAACACTGAACCCATCACCTGGGAAAGAACATATATATCGGTACCTGGCAAAGAAGAACGATACTGTCGTTAAGAGTAATTATGTACTATTAGGGGTAGTTTTCTTTTGCATTCTGATCATTTTTTTTTTTCAGAGTTACAAAACCTAGCATCCTAGCATTCTTCTTTTCTCCTTTGTATTATTTACAACTGCAATGCTATAACAAGAGTTTCTCATGCAATGGCTGCAATGGTTCCCAAGTAGTTTTGATTGCTTATAGGTAAGGGAGACGAGCCTATTGTTAATTTCTTGCTTGTTTCAATGCAAATTTACGGGCGACGGCCAAGGCAATGGTGATTGCGGGATTGAAATGGCTACCCGAAACATGAGCCACCGTGTATATCATCGTCATCGTTACTAGACCCCAAACAATTGCGATGCTGATGATCCAAGTATTGGGGCTTCCTTTATTGATTAGAACGGATCCACATCCTGCAAACATGATAATATATGTACCCAAGAGCTCCCCAAGAATCTGCATATACAAGAGAAGTAAAAATGATTAAACAAGCATAGGAAATAGAGATGATCATAAGAGGTCATGAGATGAATATAAGATGATGATGAATTTGCCTTGGGAGAGTTAGTTGGAGTGACAGTTATGTTGGCAGTTGAGTCTAGAGAAAGACTAGTACTTTTCCCTTCTTCTAAAAGAGATAGATCAGTGGTGGTCAATGGGGGTGGAGGAGAAGGAGTTTCAGTAGGAATTGATGAAGGAGACTTAGCCATTAATTAAGAACCAAAATACATGGATTTCTTAGTAAAACTATGATAAATGTTTGGTGTAAGTCAATTAATTTATGGATTAATGATTTATTCCTATGATCTATAACAACTATAGTGTTTTGGATTTTGGTACAGCTAAGAACATGAGAACCATCTTAAGTTGTTATTTCTTAGGAAACTGGTGGAACAGACATTTCCATATTAGTAAGTTTTTTGTTATTTTAGATTGTAAAATGCAATTACTTTTAGAGCTTCACCTTTGTTATCTTGGGTCAGCTTTTTTTTTTTTTAAAGAAACTTTAATTTTTAATTGCCAAAGATGCAATGTTTTAAGCTCCATTGATCCTAGTACATTAATCAATAGAGAAAGTCTAAGAAAGTTAACTGATTGTAATGCTTGTATGACCTTTAGATGCATCAGCCAGGAAAAATTACCGATTAACAATCTACAGTAAAGATGGATTTTAGCTATTTGAGCAATCGCAACGCTTTTGCAATGACTAGAATTCAAGTCGTACTGGTGGTCTTGGCGAGATGGTATATTTGTGTCTCAAAGTCTCACCCATAAAGGTACCATAAGCTTTAACCCTAACATAAGTGTGTTGAGGATATTCTTCAAATGTCTGTGAATACACAGACTCAATGTTCCGTGCTGGAGATAGGTGTCGATGTTCATGTTTTGTTTGTTTGATATATATAATTGAGTCTTTACTTATTAACTATAACTTTTAAATTAAGTTGTTTCTAACATGATATATAAATAGTATTATCTCGGGGTCTCATTTTATATTTGTTTGTTTATTTCATTTTATCAATTATATCTTTTCTCACTATCATAAATATTTGTTCACTTGATATTTATAATTGGGCCAGTTATAACTTAGGGCAAGTGGTTTCTAACCTTAGGGTAACCCTAGTTTTAAAAGAAGAAAGTGAAAATGTGGCATGAAAATGTTATAATATGACATTGTTACAGATGCACGCAGTAACTTTATAAGATGACGTGGCTCCCAGTCAACTGCTCCCGCAGGATTGACTCGGTAGTACGGAGAGCATTGGATTAGTGCTCTCATGAAAGTTATGTTTAAAACACACTGTTGTACAGTCGCGCGCACGTGGGTCCACCGCGTGGAATAAGTAAGTGGGGTTCTGCTGTGGCGCATATCTAATCCAACTCCATTCGCCACGTGGCAATCATTGCGCTGACTTCAAAGAGGTTTCATAAGTAAAAAGTACACGTGGGTCCCTCGGACGACTTCTCTTTAATTTGTTTAGATCTTGTACTCCGCACAGTATGTTAGCTAAATCAACTCCGGGTTTGTATTGTAAATTTGATTTTAAAGTCAATTCTTTTATTTTTTATTTTTTTAAAATAAATCAATTAATATTTAAACAAAAAAAACAAGATAATGCATGTTACATTGGGTCCAAATAATTGTCTTGTACAGTAACTCTAGTAAGATTTAATAAGGTTTATTATTTCATATTTATCATTTTGATCTTATCTTTTTTTTTTAAAGAAACAACCTAAAGCCTCCGTAATTCGTTAGGGATCTGGCTCTTCTTAAGTCGTAGGGTGTCCGAATACATAATAGATAAATTGAAAATTAACCTATCTTTTTACTACTATCTGACTAGTCTTCACACTAACCAAACACTAGTAAATAATTTACCAAGGGTAATAAAATTAAAATTATCAAACTCATTGGTGTCATTTTATATTCGAATTCGAACCAGCAACCTCCTAGCCCCTAAGGGTAAAGCACCCTGACCTTGAACCATTGAACCAATGCGGATTTGGCCATCTTGATCTATCTAATTAAAATGATTTGGCATCTCTACATGCTACTTGTCTATATTAATGTTTCAATTGTCTAATCCTCTGCTACTTGGAAAGCGACCATGTTTAAGAACTAGCATTCAAGGATCGAGTCCCCTGGTCTTTTTTAATGTGTAAGTTTTGTAGAAAAATTCGTATTTCTTGATGTATAAGATGAGGTGCACATAATCTTAATAGCTACCAAAGTACTCTAACAAACATATAAATCACAAACAAACAAACCTTATACACACACACACACACACACACACACACACATATATATATATATATATATATATATATATATATTACACACACATATATATCTAATACCTATTACGATTCGACTAGTCCCCACATTAACCCAGCGTCAGCGAAAGATTTATCAAAAGTGATAAAGTTATAAATTATCGACTAAACCAGCATAATCTGAAAATTGAACTAGAGACCTCCAAGCCCCAAGAAATAAAGTACTCCAGCCTCAAATCATCGAACCAATGTCGCGTTTCAGTCAGTGTTTTTAAACATCAATGAACTATGAACTGTGTAGATAGAAATACGTTGTAGGGATCATTCATTGCAATGATATAGACGTGATACCAAAAAAAATGTAAAAATACCCCTCTCATACATTTAAATATATATAAATCAAAAGTAAAAGTTAGGTTAAAAAAATAAAATTAATATTTTTCTTTTTCAATGGATAATTTTGAAACTTCAGCATCGATACTTCTTCGTGGAAAGATGAAATATTCTATGATATAGATATTATACTGAATAAATTTATTGCATTATTAATTAAGGAATCTATTTGTAGTATCTATTGTAAATAGAAAATCATTTTTAATGCTTACTATAGTAGGAATAATATAATTAGTGTAAACAGTTGAAAGAAAGTGAGACGCTCTTATCTCAAAACCTATATTGTTAATTGTAATTTTTAAATTAAACTTTTATTCAAAAATTATAATAAGACATGAGAAAATATATAATTCTATAAGATTTTTTTTTTTTAAATAAAAAATAAAAAATCATAAAAAGAAATGCCTTCATTAAACAAAAATAATTGTATAATTCTCATAAAGTAGGTGAGGACTTAGTGATTAATTTATAACCAATATGAATAAAACTTTAATATCATCTCAACTAATACATCTATTTCTTATATATATATTATTTTTATTTTTCTTGCTTTGTGTCTAATTTACACTTGTTATTAGCTATCTAATACAACTTAATATCAAGTTTATATATAATTTATTATATAAAAATATGATCAACAGTGATTAAATCAAAATTTTAATATCATCTAAAAGATTTAATTGCCAACAAGTAGTTGGCTTAATAGAAACGTGCTAAATTTGAAGGTTGTCTTTATACAAAATTTTAGGGTTTGATTCTTGAAGTCACCCTCGTTGAGAAAATTAGTCCAGTAGACGAAAAGTGTGAAGATAGATACCTCATTAGAAAAAAAAAAAAAAAAAATCTAAAAGATTTAATGATGTAAAAAGCTTTTAAAAAAACAAATCATTAGAGGACAAAAGTAATATAATAATTAGGATAATTAGATATATAATAAGATAAAAAAAATTCCTTAAATAATTATAGGGTTTGACGAAATTAAAGAAGGTTGACATTCTAACGCGCTAATAAACAATCAAAAGGTAAAAGATCAAAAGCTTGCCCTTTTTTCATGTGTATGTGTGGGGGCCATTGATTGTGTGGTCCGATGTCTTACGCTACGGAAACCCTCAAATGTGGCGGCGCGTCGGGGCTTTTGACATGATTACCCCTAAAAAATATAATAATTTCACAAATGCCATCCATACAAAAATATTGTCACTTTTGCCTTACTTTACTGTTCCTTACACAGTCAGCGCACAGTCAGCCTTCCACTCAGCAGCCACGTCAACGCAGAGGTGGATTTTTTGACCGTTGAAGGGAAGGCGTCTTTTGAAAAGACGCCTTCCCTTCAACATAAAAAAAAATTTACCGTGAAGGGAAGGCGTCTTTTCAAAAGACGCCTTCCCTTCAAATGCTATTTTTTTAAGTTGAAGGGAAGGCGTCTTTTCAAAAGACGCCTTCCCTTCGCTATATATTTTTTTTTAACTTGAACGGAAGGCGTCTTTTCAAAAGACGCCTTCCGTTCAGCATTTTTTTTTTTATTTCAAGGGAAGGCGTCTTTTGAAAAGACGCCTTCCCTTCCTCATTTTTTTTTTATTTTTTATTTTGTACTTGTGCCACCGAAGCCAAACCACGTGGTTTTTTTCAACCCGACCACTTCCGACACGTCCTACTATCCTCCCCCGATCCCCCGGACTCGACGGAATCCCATTCCCATGCCCGGTTGAATTTTTGGACCCCAATGCAGAATTCTAGTTAAATTGATAATTCAACGCTATTACTAAACTGTTCGGCCTCACCGAAGCCAAACCACGTGGTTTTTTTCAACCCGACCACTTCCGACACGTCCCACTATCCTCCCCCGATCCCCCGGACTCGACGGAATCCCATTCCCATGCCCGGTTGAATTTTTGGACCCCCATGCAGAATTCTAGTTAAATTGATAATTCAACGCTATTACTAAACTGTTCGGCCTCACCGAGGCCAAACCACGTGGTTTTTTTCAACCCGACCACTTCCGACACGTCCCACTATCCTCCCCCGATCCCCCGGACTCGACGGAATCCCATTCCCATGCCCGGTTGAATTTTTGGACCCCCATGCAGAATTCTAGTTAAATTGATAATTCAACGCTATTACTAAACTGTTCGGCCTCACCGAAGCCAAACCACGTGGTTTTTTTCAACCCGACCACTTCCGACACGTCCCACTATCCTCCCCCGATCCCCGGACTCGACGGAATCCCATTCCCATGCCCGGTTGAATTTTTGGACCCCCATGCAGAATTCTAGTTAAATTGATAATTCAACGCTATTACTAAACTGTTCGCCCTCACCGAGGCCAAACCACGTGGTTTTTTTCAACCAGACCACTTCCGACACGTCCCACTATCCTCCCCCGATCCCCCGGACTCGACGGAATCCCATTCCCATGCCCGGTTGAATTTTTGGACCCCCATGCAGAATTCTAGTTAAATTGATAATTCAACGCTATTACTAAACTGTTCGGCCTCACCGAGGCCAAACCACGTGGTTTTTTTCAACCCGACCACTTCCGACACGTCCCACTATCCTCCCTCGATCCCCCGGACTCGACGGAATCCCATTCCCATGCCCGGTTGAATTTTTGGACCCCCATGCAGAATTCAATGAATTCAAGTTAAATTGAAAATTCAAGGCCATTATTGTTTATACAATGTAATTTTCTTTAAAAAAATTAATTGAATTGAAGTATCAAGTATACATACATGTTTAGTACAACATTATCAAAACATATACAAGTTACAAAAAGATACAAGTTGTCAATCTGTGCCACATATTGGCCACTTACGTCGTTTATTGCGTCGTAAGTGATCTCTCGTATACTGCTGCAAAGGCACCTGAACAACTTGCTCCACAGATGGTGCTGGATCATCTGCAACGGGCATAGCTGATATGTGGTCATCCCCAGGATCATCATGCGCCTCAATAGCCGTATGTGCTATAAATGCACGTCCTCGCCTTGGCATTCTTTGGCGTCTACCTATCCAATGTCCTTCACCCAAGGTTGGATTGTCCTCGAATGAAGTAGCTGTCGGGTCGATATGAACATCGGGTATTTCATCGGCAAACGAGGATGGATCGTGATGCAATGGTGACGTGGGTAACTCTGTGAATGAATCAGCACGACCGGAAGGAGTGATGGGACTCTGATGATATGCTGATGATTGTCCCTCTGCTGTGTCCCTCCTAATCATGTAATCAGCATGCACACTTTGTAGCGTAGTCATTGATATCCTGTTAATGTCCCTCGCTACAGTCATATCATTCACCTCACTGCGCAAATGCATTTGAGCCACGTTGCAAACCTAAATAAATTAAAAGTGTCATACGTTAGCGAAAATAAGTACAACTTAGGTTACCAATAAGTGAAAATGTGAATTGCATAATGTACTTTCTTACCAAGAAATCGATTGTTGCACCGCTTTCAGTCATATACCTCCTAGTTATTGTTCGATACCAAATCATGTATGGATCATTGTACTCCATAGGCACCGAATAATTATTTTCACCAACTGCTAAGTTATCGACACGGCGTTGCCATTCATCAATGTAATATCTGTGCTTTTCAATCCAATTACTGTCACACTGGCTTCTCATATCACACTTGTGAAGGTCAATACTCGTGTCGCATTGCTCCGGAATCGTCTGTCTCATGCCAAATTGACGTAACACTCGATCTGGTCGATGTAATTCAACTATGGCGAAACAAATGAGTGGAGAAATGGTATGCCATATGTGTCGCCCATGCTTGCAATACTCTGGCAACGCATCAAGCAAATCCTCGGTGTATGGAGTCCATATGACCTGTACATGGACCCCTTACATCAAAATTGTAAAACATTGGAAAAAAATAAGGAATACATTAATGTAAAACGTGTGGAATATTGTACCTCTTCGAAACCTTTCGTGTCCAACGTCTCTCTATATTTATTCAGTACATGCGTTGAGACTTCTTTCTTTATTAACGCATGTCTCCACCTGCAAATAGTAAGGCGAAATTAATAAACGTTAACAGTAAATGTTGAAAAGGAAGATCGTTGTGGACTTAAGTAAGAAATTACTCATTTACCTATATGCCAATGGTGGTGGTGGCAACAGATGTGCATTTGGGCCCGCATGATCCTCGCGTGGAATGTTCAGTCTTCGTGGAGCCAAAAAAGGAAATCTATCCCATGCCCAGAGTTGTAGTAGTACAAGTGCTCCTGACACACCTCGTTTTTCATAATCAACTGCACGACACAATTGACGATATAACCATGCTAGCACTGCACTGCCCCACGCGTATGTCCCGGCAACATCGAAGTCCGCAAGAAGAGGCAAAACACATAGGTGTACCAGGTTGTTTGATTGGTCTGACAACAACCCACCTCCAATTAGCTGCAAAATATATGCCCGTGCATACTGTTGTATTTGAATTTCGGTTGGTTCTTCGGGTAAATTTGGCACTCTTTCTCCAAGGGTGACGAGACTCAATCTTCCCCCGCGTCTTTCTTTTCCAACTGGTATGAACCCGAGCAACTCAGCACATAATTCTTCGTAAAGAAGGTTGGTCGATCCCGTCACAGGTAGACCATCGACACGCAAGCCCAATTGGACCTCCACATCTTGCAGTGTAATAGTCGCTTCTCCGCAAGTCAGGTGGAAGGTATGAGTCTCTTGACGCCAACGCTCTATGAAGGCAGTTATTAAGTGCCAGTCTAACTGAATGTAGCCCACACGTGCAACCCCATAAAAACCTGCGCGCTGCAAGTATGGAATAATCCGCGGGTCAAGCGGAAGTGTGCGGTGGACAACGGCTTCCCTGCGCCGACAATGCAACTCTGGAACTGGCTGCAAAAAGAAATTATTATATTGTCAGTCAAAGATTTAATTGAAAAGGGATTAAATATCAAAATAATACGTAATTACCTCTCCATCCCATATGGGACCAGATCGATGACGGGACTGCAACGAAAGTACAGATGGATCTAAAGGTCCTGGCTCCATCTACCGTAAATGAAGTAACATTATAGTTAATTACCACATGTTAGGATCAAACGTAGATAAAGAAATATTAGAACAAGATAAAAATGTGAGAATAATTATCAGACAATAGATCGTACATGACAAAGTCTATCCCGCACAGTGGCATATTACATTGCAAAAGTTACAGAAGACTTTAAAAGTAGAAAACATGAAATATAAGTGGGCAAACATGAAATATAAGACTTTAAAAGTAGCTTATGCAGTCCCATCACGGAGACTTTACTCGTCAATCATATCTAGCTTTTTGAAATAAGTTCAGCAAACGATTTATGACAGAAAAAAACATTGAAACCCCCCATTATAAAATGAATCACACAATTCAACCAGCATTACTCCCATGTTTCGCATTGCAATCACAGATTTCTCCCAATAAGCTCCTAATAATAAATTCAGAATATAACCGCATTAACCAAACAAAAAAATTACAACCATTATAGAATCAAAGCAAGAGAAGAAGATCAACAGTAAAATAACAGAAAAAACCCAAAACAAAAACAAGATCATTTGGAAACAGCAAAAATTATCATAGAATGGTAAAAATGAGTGAAGGGGCACACAAGTTGTGAACCGAGATCGAGAATGGCGAACCCTATAACAAGAAAAATAAAATGTAAAAGAGAAAATGGCGAACACAAGTGTCACCTTTGTTTAGTGATCGAGAATGGCAACACGGAGACGAGCGAGATGACGGAGCGAGACGACGGCGAAGCACGGAGACGACGGCGAAGCACGGAGACGACGGCGACGAGTTTTTCAGAGAGGGCGACGAGTGAGTGAGTGAGTTTGTGTATATGTAGGGTTTAAGGGAAGGCGTCTTTTCAAAAGACGCCTTCCCTTAAAATAAAAAAGAACTTGCAAGGGAAGGCGTCTTTTCAAAAGACGCCTTCCCTTCACGTTAAGAAAAAAGTGTTGAAGAGAAGGCGTCTTTTGAAAAGACGCCTTCTCTTCAGGTAAAAAAAGGATGTGAAGGGAAGGCGTCTTTTCAAAAGACGCCTTCCCTTCACGCTAGAAATAGGTTGTTGAAGAGAAGGCGTCTTTTCAAAAGACGCCTTCTCTTCAGTTAAAAAAAAATATATGAAAGGAAGGCGTCTTTTCAAAAGACGCCTTCCTTTCAATGCCACCTGGACACCCAGGTGGCGCTTGTTTGGCACGCTGACTGTGCTATGAACAGTAAACTAGGGCAAATGAGTCATTATTGTTGTGGGAGTGGCATTTGTGAAATTGTTTTATTTTTTAGGGGTAATCATGTAAAAACTCCCGGCGCGTCGGCTGTTAACGCGTGAGACAACGCGTGTTCTTAAGAGCATGAAATTTCTCTCTTCTTTCTCTTTTATTTATTCTTAAATTATATTTTGTCAATTTATCTTTTATTTTATTTGATTTTTTTAAATTTTCTTGAAGGAGGCACAAAAAAGTCGTCAACAGCGCAGAATTCTTCACTATGTCGTTTCTTTCTAATCTGAGACCTGAGGATTTTTCGTGCAGAGGTAAGAGGAACCGGGAAATTTTCCAAAAATGCTTTTTTTTTTTTTTTTTTTTTTATGGGTATTATTGGGGTTGATTTAAATGGTTGGTGGTTGTTGATTTTCAATTTTGATGAGGGAATTTTTCTGGTTTTTTGTTTTTCATGTTGTTGCAGGTCCAGAAATTCTGTGAGGGATTGGGAAAAAAATAACTTGATTTTTCTGAAGTTGTTTTGATCAAGATTGAAGAAGCGTAGTATGAGAAGTGGATGTTGAAATTTTTTTTTATTTTTAACTGATATAAGTTGAAGTGGTTTTGGATATGGATAGGTTTTGCTGCTTTGATCCTTCCTGTTATGAGGTAAATAAATTTTTTAATTTTTAATTTTATTTTTATTTGTTGCTTCTTGAATCTTTGGCACTGGTTTTTGAGGTTGATTTTTAGTTGTTTGTTTTTTGTGTTCTTTCTGATTGAATAGACAATTTCTTGAGATCATCTTGTTTCTCTTTGTTACCCTTTATCTATTGCTTGTCAAGATAGCTAAAAGGGTTTTTCTGTGGAAATTGGCTCAAAAAAGAAAGATAATTGAATATTTTCTGGGCTCTTTACATCTGGGGCTTATTTCCCCTGTATTAGGTAAATCATAGCTTTATGGCAATTAGGGCTTTAATTAGAGCTTTGATAAGTATATTATTGGATGGGTTTCTTTGTGGGACTTTGGTGATTTGATTGCTTGTGGTGTCTTCTTTAAGTAATATTAGGGTTTGGATTCATGTTTATTGAATTTGATAGGTTTTGGTCATTGCTGTAGTTCTGTGTTTGCTTGGTATATGTTGGAGTTTTTAACGTTCTTTTTTCTTTCTTGTTCTTCTTATTAGTCTTCAGGAGTAAGTTTATCAAGTGGCTCAGGGAAGGGAAGAGGAAATCAGGGTCCAATCAAATATGGATTTAGCTTAGTAAAAGGGAAGGCAAATCATCCAATGGAAGATTATCATGTTGCTAAGTTTGTACAGATTAAAGGAAAAGAGCTTGGATTGTTTGCTATTTATGATGGGCACTTGGGTGAAAGTGTTCCTGCATACTTGCAAAAGCATTTATTATCAAATATTCTAAAGGAGGTGAGTTATTATCTTATTTATTAAGTTGAGTTTTTATGCTACTTGTGGTATTTGATTTAAAATTTTGTGTTTGTTCTGATTTAATTTTTGTTTTCATTGTAGGAAGAGTTCTTCATTGATCCGAACAAGTCTATTGTGAAGGCTTATGAGAGGACTGACCAGGCGATTCTTTCCAATAGTTCTGACTTGGGGCGAGGTGGATCTACTGCTGTTACTGCTATTCTTATAAACGGGCAAAAGTTATGGGTAGCCAATGTTGGAGATTCACGGGCAGTTCTTTCAAGAAGTGGAAAAGCAATACAGATGACTATAGACCACGAACCTAATACTGAGCGTGGTACCATTGAAAACAAAGGTGGCTTTGTCTCAAACATGCCAGGTTCTTCACTCAACTTATGTCTCGTACTATCTACTTGTTTGAGCCAATGTTCTATTGTTTTTGAATTGTTTATATTTATTTGTCTGTGTATGCTACTGGGTTTTATGAGAAAGAAACAAGTGCCTAAAAAGACATTGCAGATGACAAGTGAAATTTCATTTTATTCCCTATTTAGGGTAATTTGGAGTTGGCCCTATGTCTGAGTGGGTTGACTTGTTTCATCTCAACAGTGGACTAAATCCTACTTTCCTGACCAAAAAAAGTATAATTTCTTATCATGGAAAAAGATACTATTTGTACGTGGTTGCACTAGAAAGAGTTATATTCTTCGTAGTCTACTAGCAGAAATATTTCAAACTATCATCTCATCAAACTGATGGTCTTTTATGTCTACAATGGTACAATGTTCCACACTATCGATTTCATATAGTGAAATCATCTCCATCTGTTTTCTCTCTTGTTGAGCGTGTAACGCATGTCTCTCTACTCCATTTTGTTTTTCTACTCTTTCCACTCAGCAAACTCAAGATCTTCTTTGTTATGCTTATTTCATGAATATGTGCCTTGAATGCACAAAATTCATCTCAGCAAAGTATGGCAATGTTGTTGGTTGTTGCCTTCTTAAAAGTTTTCTACTTAATTTGTTTGGAATGCATTAGTCATTCAACTCCAAAGTTTTATTCACCTAGCTCCAGCTATACAGAAAAGACTCCGTATTCTTATCATATTTATGAATGGATGGTGGAAAGGAAATAATGATCTTGCCTTTGGCATTAACCTCTCCTGGGAGTCTTACTTTCGACATTGTCATCAATCATCACCATCATTGTTATTAGAAGATAAATATGCACCTGTTTGTTATCTTATGGAACTTTGGGAATTTACTTGGTGGTTGTTCACATTTAATAGATCGTTTTTCTTGTTTTTGCAACTTGATAATTTTTATATAGTTGAGTTTGAGGTTAACATGCCATCTCGTTTTGGAAATATTTCTTGAAGGAGAAGCAATCTTGATGATGATGAACCTATGTTGAATTGACTCCTCTCTCTCTCTCTCTCTCTCTCTCTCTCTCTCTCTCTCTCTCTCTCTCTCTCTCCCTCCCTCCCTCTTTTTAACTTGCTTATCCCATGTCAAACCATTGACTAATGGGTTCAACATAGGATAAAAGTCACCTACGTTGGATTGACACATTTATTGGTGTCAAATTTTTAACATTAATGTCAACTTAGCATTTGGAAAATTGACATCTCAAAACATTGGATTACTAGAACTAACATCTTATTTCAATAACTTAGACAATAATATAGATTACGAAAATTGACATCTTATCTCAATAACTTAGAAACAATTATTGTTTGTAGTTAATTGTAATAATTGGTACTTCTGATATTAATCATGTACAAAAAAATAAAATAAAATTAGTTTCAATGGAAGGGTGACAAAGGCAATCGCAATGCCATATAGATTACCCCTATTGTGAGTGGAAATAAATTTTTTGATAGGCAATATAATTTACCAAGAAAAAAGTAGCTAGATCCAATCTATGAGAAAAAAGAAGAAGAGAAGAAAGATGGATTAAACTTCTCTCACTTTTCATCACCTTCCACAGATGTCCTCGTCTTCATCATTGAAAATCTTCATGTTTCTTCTTGATCAAATGCTTTAGAAAACTGCAAATTGCAGCATTTCCACATCCACTTGATTCATAGTCACTAGAAGAATGCTTTGGAAGCTCAACCCCTTGAATTGCTCCTAGAAGTCCACGATCGTGAAGAAATTTCATATGGTAGCAGCCAATTAGCTGAAGGAGATGGTGATGTAGATTTGTCGCGGAAGCAAGAACAAAAATACACAAAGATAACCAAAATGAATTTATTGATTCGAATTCTTTCAGAAAAATATCATATCCCTCTCCTAATGGCAAAAAGCCTTATTTATAACAAACTATCAAATAAAATCCTAAACTGACACAACTTCCAACTACTTAACTATGTGGGTTTAAACCACCTAACGTGGGCCCACTAACAAAGACATGAAACGAAAATAGAAAACATAATAAAAATAAAAGACATGCTAAACGCGTTATGCACGTGTTTCATGCGTCCCTGTATCAATCCCCCCAACATGAGAAGAGCTCGTCCTCGAGATGGAGTTCGTGTACGCATCATAAAAATAAGGATCAAGTCTCCGAAATCCAAGTGCTCTCAGACAAAGGACGTCCATGCGACTTGACTAAATAGCGAGTATAGGTACCATGGCGAGAAGAGAACGAAGAAACATCTAGAACACCCTCAACATGATCAGAAGCAGAAGCAGGCACTGAGCTAGCATCGCTAGGTAGAGGTATAGGAGGAATCACATCACTCACAAAAGGAGAAAGTCGCGCAACATTAAAAGACTGAGAAATGCGCCACTCAGAAGGAATGTCAACCTCATATGCATTATCACCATGACAAGCAACAATAGAAAAAAGACCATAATGCCGCATCATCAACTTATGAGGAGATGATAGTTGTTCCTTTCGCAAATAAACCATCACCAAATCACCACCCTTGAAATGAACAGATCGTCGATGATCATCGGCATGAGCCTTATAAGAAGCGTATGACTTCTTAAGGCGGCTACGGACATCCTCGTGGATAGACTTAATCTTGGAAGCAAATTCCTCTGCATAAGCACACACCGGGAGAGTAGGTGGAATCAAGGTACGAAACTTCGATTTCGCCCTAAACTTCGACCTTCAAAAATCAGAATTAATTCGGAGAAGTTTAATTCGACATGGAGAATTTTTGTAAAAATTTGCTAAATTAGAGAAGTTCAGAGAATTTTTGCATATATGCTTAAATATCTAAATTTATTGTAGTATAAGCTAAAAACTAATATAAATAGACATTTTTAATACATAAAAATATCAATAAGCAACCTAACAAAATCAATCTTGTTAAGTGAGTTGATGAATTTGAATGACGACTTTTGGTCTTAATTTGTTTTCTTTATTTTGATATTTAATTTTGTGGTTGGCTTGCTTCTCGACCATATACTTTACTAGTTTGAATTCTATCATGCTTAATTTATTAGTTTATTATTTGAATGTGTTGTTTATTAATATTGTTTCATAAGAGTTAACTAAAAAAATATGGCTTTAGGAAATCTTTTAATTTATTTTTAAGTTTTTATCTTATTTCGACTTTAACTATTTATTTATTTTGCTTCTTTTTTTTTTTTTTGATAAAGCATATCCCATAAACTACATAATTTGTTAACTTGTTAAATTATTTTTTTAAATTTATATTGCTATGTTGGTTGATGAAGTTGAAAATAATACATAATTATTAGTGTTTTTTTGTTTTTTATTGATGAAGTAACATCTTTTTTACTTCTCTGTCTAATTTCATCGAATTTTGTCGAATTTTATCGAATTTTTGCTCGAATTTTTGCATTTTTTTTATTGAAAAACTAAACTTTTGTTGAAGTTTATCGAATTTCGTTGAAGTTGTCGAAGTTTATCGAATTATTTAGCGAATTTTTGCATTTTTTATTTTACATTCCACTTTTCGCTTCGATGGTAAAAAAACCGAAAAAATTCGGCTAATTTCGCCGAAATTCGGCTAATTTTTAGTCCTTGGGTGGAATAGGGGCCAAGTCCACAACTGTAAGAGGTGAAGTACCTGTCACAATCATACACGATGATAAACCAGTAGACCGGTTGACAGAGTTGTTATAAGCGAACTCTGCTTGGGTCAAAACAAACTCCCAAGACTTAGGCTTCCCCTCAATCAAGCATTGTAACAAATCTCCCAAACTGCGATTGACGACATCGGTCTAACCATCTGTTTGCGGGTGAAAAGCAGTAGAGAATTGCAGCTGGCACTTCAAGAGCTTCCACAAAGCTTTCCAAAAGTAGCTAGTGAAGCGCACATCCCAATCAGATGTAATACGGAATGCCATGTAAGCGAACAACTTCGCGAAAGTATAAATGAGCAACATGAGTAGCATCTACAATGTGAGTGCATGGAATGAAGTGAGCCATCTTGGACAATCGATCGACCACCACAAGAATGGAGTCCATACCATGCGAGGATCGTGGAAGTCCTAATACAAAGTCCATAGAAACATCTAGCCAAGGTCCGTCAGGAATAGGGAGTGGAACGTATAAGCCAAAATTAGTTTGTTTGCCCTTTGCAGTCTGACAAACATAGCATTTGACAATAAAGTGATTGATGTCCCTACGCATAGTAGGCCAAAAATAGCGCTCACGAATAGAAGCAATGGTCTTAATAACCCCAAAATGACCAACCATCCCAGCATGCATCTCAGTCATCTGCTCACAGAGGGAGGAAGAAGGAATGCATAACTGCTGCCCATGAAATAAAAAAACCATCCTGAAGAAGATAAGCACCAGAAGCCCCATGATGTAATAAGCAATCAACATGAATAGGGCCAAAGTACTCATCACTTGCATATAGATCCCGTAGCTCATCAAAACCAAAAAGCGAAGTGCGCAAAGTGACAAGCAAGTGCGTACGCCGACTCAATGCATTTGCAACTCGATTATCTTTCCTAGCTTGAAATTGCAAATGGAAGGTATAACCCTGTAAGAATACAAACCACTTGGCATGTCGATCAAAAACTATTTGCTGCGAGTTAATATATCGAAGTGCCTAATGATCTGATCTAATGATGAGCTCCTTATCTATAAGATAATGACGCCAATGTCGCAAAGCCTGTACAATTGAATAGAGCTCTAGATCATAAGTGGAATAGTTTAGCTTAGCCCCATCGAGCTTCTGACTAAAGAATGCAACAAGACGTCCATTTTGGCTTAAGACAACCCCAATGCCCTGCTTGGATGCATCACACGTAACCTCAAATAGCTGTGAAAAATCTAGCAATGCTAGAATAGGAGCAGAAGTCATCCTCTCCTTAATCAAGTGAAAGGCAACATTAGCCTCGGGAGTCCACTCAAAAGGGCCCTCTTTCATACAAGAGGTGATGGGAGCTACAATGCTACTAAAATCCTGAATAAATCGCCGGTAGAAAGTAGCCAAGCCATGAAAACTCCGAACCTGTGTGAGGGTAGTGGGAGTAGGCCAATCAAGTATAGCTTGTACCTTAGAATTATCAACCTGAACCCCTTGTGCAGAAATCACAAAGCCCAAGAAAACAACTGAGTCAACAAGGAAGGAACGCTTCTTGAGCTGTAGATACAACTTGGCCTCCGTCAAAACTTGTAATATAACCTGAAGATGTTGAATATGGTCTGACTCGAAAATGCTATAGAGATGTATGTCATCGAAATAAACAACGACAAACTTCCCAATATAGGGGGCGAAAAATCTGAGCCATAAGCCTCATGAATGTAGAGGGGGCATTGGAAAGGCCAAATGGCATAACCAACCACTCATAAAGGCCATCCTTCGTCTTGAAGGCTGTCTTCCATTCATCTTCTAGTCGCATGCGTATCTAATGGTAGCCACTGCAAATCGAGCTTGGAGAAGATTTTCGCTCCGTGTAAAGAATCAATCATGTCCTCCAACCTCGAAATAGGAAAACGATACTTCACCGTTATCTTGTTGATCGCTCGGCTATCTACGCACATGCGCCAACTTCCATCTTTCTTGGAAGTGAGCAATGCTGGGACTGCACATGGAGACATGCTCTTTCGAATTAGCCCTTTGCCCAACAACTCTGTAACTTGTTGTTGGAGCTCAACATGTTCAGTGGGAGACATGCGATAATGGGGCAAGTTTGAAAGAGAAGCTTCTGGAACAAAGTCTATAGCATGCTAAATGTCGCGTAGTGGAGGGAGTCCAACATTAGTCAGCTCATCACAAACATCAGAGAATGAATCTAATAATGACTGCAAAACAGGTGGGACAGCAGTAGGTGAAGCAACAAATGAATCAATGACTGCTAAAACCATACCAGAATCACAACTGGCGGCAAGGAAGCTCAACTTTGAAAGAAGTGACGGTGGTGTAGGCGGGGTGCTAGATGACCGCAAAGGAAACAATGTAACTCGGTCCCCCTTAAACATGAAGGTATAAGTGTTGCTCTCGCCATCATGCTTGCACTTCCTGTCATACTGCCATCGGTGACCCATTAGTAAGTGATAAGCGTCCATAAGAGCTACTGAGCACCAAACTTCATCTGTATATTTGCCGATAGTGAAAGGAACTAAGTATCGTTTGTCAACCTTGACTTCATTCCCCTTTTGGAGCCATTGGATTTTAAAGGGATCTGGATGGGCTTCAACCTTCAACTTCAACTTCTCTACCATATCTGTAGAAACAATGTTCTTACTGGAACCACTATCAATGATCACATTGCATAGCCTGCCCTGCGACTTACACCGAGTGCGAAAAATATTATGGCGAAGCCATGCATTAGGATCATGTGGGGAAACGGGTGAGATGAGAGAGCGTCTCACAATCAATGCTGGAGCACTTGACTCAACATACAAAGCAACATCCAAATCATCATCAACAATTTGGGGTTCAGGTTCCTCCATCTCACCATCGTGAGCCAAAGCAACACGCTTCTTCTTGGGACACTCACTGGCACGGTGACCTGGTTGGTTGCACTCAAAACAGGTTAACCTAACACCTCAAGGGGTCGAAGGTTTGGCTAGTGCAGGGGGAGGTGCACTAGAAGAGGCCCCAGTCTTCTGTTTTTGTAATTCCTCAGTTTTCAAGGCATATTTGATAGCTTATGACATGTCATGAATCTCCTTAAAAGCTAGATCTTGTTGGATGGACTGTCGCAGACCAGTCAAATATCTCCCAATTCTATGTTTGACTATCTCAACTAACTCGACCCTGGTGACAGCCAAAAGAAATTCCTCTGTATACTCAGTCACACTTTAAAGGCGCTGCTTCAAGTTGTGCAATCTCATAAAAAGATCTCTCTCATAATCTGGAGGAATAAACTCTTTTTTCAGTTATTGTTGCATCTTGTCCCATGTGGTGATCTTCTCTTACCCACTGAGAAGACGGCTTTGTTGCAATTCATCCCACCACACTAGAGCATATCCTGATAACTTGGTAACAATGAGCTTCACACACTTAGGGTCCTTTAGGTTTTTGTAATAAAAAACCTTTTCAATTTTGTTCAGTCAATCAACAAAGCGATCAGAGTGGAGTTTGCCATCAAACTCGAGAACATCAATTTTGATATCTCCATATTGATTCTTCTCTAGGATGCGCAGAAAACGATTGAGATCAATGTTATTTGCATCATTTTAAACACACCTTTGCCTTGTGTTGGCATTTTGACGCCTGGAAGGGGAGGGACTAGAGGCCAAGCTATACTGCTGGGGGGTGCAAGGGGGCAGTGCCCCGACCCAAAATTTTTCTGCGCCTCACGATGGTGATAACGAGGCTCTCGGCACCCTGGATGGCCATCTCGTACTCGCCTCTGCAGTCCCAGATGATATACAAAATCTGGTGAAGGATCACGTTCATAATCTTCGCTATAGGCCATATTTCGATGCCAAACTGGTGCGCCTAGGTCATTACGATGATTATATCGCAACCCAGTTCTGACCCATTCATCTACGTCCGTCGGTGTGGAACGAACCTCACGACGAGGTTGTGGTTTAGGCAAGCGCTTGCGATGGCAACAATTCCTGCGATCTAAATTAATCGCATAACATTGGTCGGATTCGGACCCCTGCTCCGAATCGTGGAGTGAGACTGCACGTTTGCCGTGAGAACCTGCGGCCTTCTCCCTGTCTTGGACAACGACCGATTCATGACGTTGTTGTTGCGATAACGTCAAGTGCGAAACAACTTATGTTAGTTGATTCACAATTTTGGCAGTATCGGTGATTAATTCTTCTAGACAATCGACTCGAGGATTGACTGCGGGTTTCTCTCTTTTTCGGCGCCATTGTCGAAGAAAAAGAAAAAAAAACAAGATCAACCTGGCTCTAATACCAATTTGATGTAGATTCGTCGCGGAAGCAAGAACAAAAATACTCAAAGATAACTAAAATAAATTTATTGATTCAAATTCTTTTAGAAAAATATCATATCCCTCTTATAATGGCAAAAAGCCTTATTTATAACAAACTATCAAATAGAATCCTAAACTGACACAACTTCCAACTACTTAACTACGTGGGTTTAAACCACCTAACGTGGGCCCACTAACAAAGACATGAAATGAAAATAGAAAACATAATAAAAATAAAAGACATGCTAAACGCGTTATGCACGTGTTTCATGCGTCCCTGCATTAGATGGTTTGCTATTTCAAGGATTTGCAGATAGCATAATAGCCAACCATACATATTGGTCCATTTTGACTTTTGAGAAGTCTACTAACTATCTGATAGTAAACATCCATGTGGAACACTTAGACCCCAAACAGAAGCCTCGCATGGTAGCTTCCAGCCTTGAAGTGCTTATTAGCAAAGGAGCTTCTAAAGGGAAGGGATTAGAATGAAATTATTTTTTCTCCTGGTAGTCAAAAGCTATTCATCTTCATATGCAAGGGGACAAAGTCACCAAGATTAGGGTCAAGAATAAGTTTTAATTGAAAAGGTCAAACAAAATGCTTGGTGAACTAAGAGAAGGCTACTCAACGCAACTCAACTAAACCTTTTCACATCTACATGGGGTCAACAAGGAAGGATATAGTTAGAAAATTAATTATTAGTATTTAAAAGTTTAAGAATCATAGAATAAAATTATTTGATAATTATTGTTTTATGGCCAATTGTTTAGAAAAGAAGGCATTTGTAGTTTTAGGGTATTTTGGCCTTTACTCCCTATAAATATAAGAACCTATATTTTGGTTCCAATATCGTTAATTTGATGGTCCTAGTCCTCTGACTATTATTGGGTTATCCGAAATCATCTCAACTTAACAAAGCTTTTTCCCAAATTCCTCCACTCCACTTTATCAAGGGTAAGCCTACATTTATGTTACAAGTAGTTGCCCAAACAAAATTAAAAATCTTTAAAACCTTATAGTATTGCTTGTCATGAGCCTTTGCATCGAACACTTTACTGCATTTTCCGGTTCTTCATTTGTGTTGCCAAAAGGCAACAGCTTTGCTGAGAATATTAGGGACCACCATCATTAGATTCAAGCCTCCAAATGTCAACCAACCATAAGAATAGAAAAAGGTAGGAAAGTTACTTGATTTGATGTCACACATACTAAAGAAGACATCAACACTAAGAAAAGCTTCATGTGCCTATGCATATTTACAAGTATTAAAGTCATCTCAAGAAGGAGGATTGACTAATTTAAGGGAGCTTCTAGTACCTCAAGGGGAAGAAAAAGATGAGTATTTTTTATGCTTGCTTTGTTGTGTAGAATCACCTTCAACAGAATCAGCATTGTATTCTCAATTGTAAAGCTTGGTGTCAACTATCAACAGATATCCTTAATGAGTAGACCCACCCAATTTTCAAATTTAGTAGAACCATTACAAAATTCAAAAACTTGAGTAAATGTGTTAGAAAAGGCGCAAATCATCTCGCCTTTGGCCCACAAAACAATGATCCCATTATGATCTTAGTTCTTTTATTCTCAATAAAAAATGTTAGAAAAGGCGTTTAAAAAGTGTATGATCCTCGATAAAATCATTTATTTCGTCCTAAAATGTGAACAAAGTAGGAAATTCCATTTTGGAGTGCTGTGCTGCTGCTGTAATCATCCATAAAATGATTCTTTTATCCACTAGAGAAACAAAGTAGGAAAGTCTATCTATGGAGGTTTGCTTGCTACCTACTGTATGATGTAAGGTAGGCTTAGATTTGATTTTTAGTAGAAGTAAACTGTTGCAAAGTAAGTAATTATAGATTGAAAAATTAAGGTTGTGTTTGACATCCAATTTAAAAATAGTTTTTTTAAAAAAATAGAAAATGATCTCATTTTTAGATGATTTATAGTTTCTAAATTTATGTTTGGTATCATATTCAAGAGTTGTTTTCAAAATTTAAAAACAAGAAAAATTTGTTTGGTCTGTTCAAGATTTCACACAAATCAAGTGGAAAAAAAGCTTATATGGGTCCCCCTCATTAAATACAAGAAAAACTCAAAAAACAACATTTGTATGTTTTCTAAAAACAAGTCATTTT
Organism: Paratinospora sagittata; assembly: GCA_035771175.1. NCBI lineage: Eukaryota > Viridiplantae > Streptophyta > Magnoliopsida > Ranunculales > Menispermaceae > Paratinospora > Paratinospora sagittata. The sequence continues at coordinate 3,226,670 of JAYMFD010000012.1, read as the reverse complement.
CTTAACTTTTTTCTAAAAACAGTTTTTAAATCTTATCAAACCAAACAAGTTTTTTGTAACTTTTTTGAATTTTTGTTTTTAAATACAGAAAACTGGATTTAAATTCAATACCAAACGCAGCCTAAGGTTTTATAATTCAATTTTGTTTGGGAGTAGTTTTCAACTTAAAAAATGACTATAGTTATTTGGTGTTGTTGAAATAGTGGTTTGAAATTGGGGACTTAGGATCTGAAGCTAGATTTTTTTTCCCTGATGACGAGGGTAGAATGTAGATGTAGAAAAGTTGAGAACTTTTAACTTCATGTCTGGGGTCAAACTTTTCAAAATATTGATTGGTAGTCATAGCTTTGAAGATGACAGCAAAATGCAAAAGGAGATCATTAATTCTCTGGTATAGCTGTTTCACATATTTTCTTGATAAAAAAAAAAGAACTTTCATATTAAGAATTTAAGCCTTTTTTGTGTGTTTGTAGTTTATCCAATAAGTTTTACATTTTAACAGCTAAGAAATTTAGAACTTACTTTTTAGATTTATAATTACTAAGCAAGCCCTTAGTCTCACTTGCCATGCAGTGACTACTGTCTCAACTGATGTTTGCTCATTGAATTACCAATTGATGCTAATGCTGTAAAATCTCCAAAATGATTTTATTCCATAAGCTGTCTTTAAGAATCATAGGTTTGAAGTTGTTAGCTAACAATTTGCTTTAACAAAAGTGAATGTAAGTTTAAAAGGGTAAATGAATTAAGAAGTATAAACAATCAATTTGGCTTTATCAAAATTATTGTACATGTGTTAGGACAAGTTGATAACTCATTATTGTACTAAAATTAGTGACATACCCGATGTGAATAACTTTCATGTATGTATAGACACAGTCATACGAGAATCTAGTTATTTGAGGTACCCTCCGTATGAATTATTAAAAAAATGTTACTTTGTAGCTAAGGTTCTGTTTGGTTTGTGATTCAGATATTTTTTTTTTGTATTTGAAAACTTGAAATGACAAAAAACACGTTTGGTTGGTCGAATCCAAAAATAGGCTTTGCAGTATTTTACTCAAACATATTGTTTTCTAACAACAGCTACAAATTGTTTCTTGAATTTTCACTTCTTTGATTGTATCACTGTTTTCAAATCATGAACCAGATGCAGCCTAAGCTACTTCTCATAATTAATTTGTCGGCACCTTAGGAGATCTTTTAGGATGAAAAGAAAGAAGACTTATTATCTCTTTAGTTTTTTTTTTCTTTTTTCCCCTACTCTCTTAGCCAATAAATTAAAAATTAAGAATTATGCAAATAATTTGTGGACTAGAATATGTGTAGCATTTTCTTATCTTCAGCTATTGTTGATCGAGCATTTCAAGTGACTGTAAGATATCTATTAGCTTTCCTTACTCTGATTATTTGGGCTCAATTACATGAATTTTGTTACGCCATTGGACTCTCTAGATTTTCTGTCGAATCGAAGACCCTGAAATCTTTCCCGTGTTTCAATCCAGGGCAATTTGTACTTCAGCTTTCCTTTCAGCACTTTTAACTTGCACTATCCCACTCATCCTTGATTTTTTCTGACATTTGAAAACACCTTAAATTGACTCTTGTGAGTAACTGCATTTCACACATTCAAGTAGAGGTTTTGATAGGTATGTAATGTTTGGTGACTAGTAAACAACAAAGATTCTTACATGCTCCAGTTATGAAAAGTGACATATTGATTATTATTAATGGTAGTGTAGAGGTAAACGACTAGATTATGAATGTTAAGTTTTGTTTTTTTCTTCAGTTGTGGACATGTAGAGGATGAATGATGTCACTTTACATGATAGATTAGATTGAGAAGTCATTTGTTGATAACGAAAGACGCCAACTATTCAAAATAGAAGAGCAAAGAGATTATTGTGTGGCACTGTGTGGGCCTGACAGTTTGTGCTCTGAGAGAGACGATGAGGAAGGGTCTCAAGGCATTGAAGTCCCTTATGCATGCCTTGAGGCAGGGTTTCGCCTCTAACCATCGAATGAAATGTGAATAACCCGCTCATTTCTCTATGAAACAAGGGATGCTTTAGGCTTTGTCGGTGCATCAAACAATTTTGTCTTCTCCATATTACCATATCTTTAGAGCGCTGAACTTAGGCCTGCCCATTGAACTTGGCACATGCCCGAGGGACCTCAAGATTTTTTATTTATTTTTAAATTAAATCATTAGTGGATCGTTAGTTTTTGTTAATCTGGTATACCTTTTTGTCCTTTTTTGCAATACATCATAATGTTTCATTCAATTCACAAATGAAGGTGACCATTGTGCCTCTCTTTTTGTTTTTTCTTTCTTCTTCCACCTCTCTGCTGTTCACTTCTTCATGCTTGCCTTTCTTTTATAATTTTTTTTTTTCCTACTTGCCTTTCTTTTGTACTTTTTTTTTCCTACTTGTTCTGCTGCTGTGTAACACTAGCAGAGCTGCTGCTCAACAGCAGCAACAGAGCCTTGTAAGAAAGAGGTTTCCTACAGAACTCTGATTGCCGCTGCTCTTAATCCTTAAAATGTGTGATGCTAATATACTTGAATGTGCTTCAACTGCTGCTTCCTCCTCTTTCTTGATCCCAAAAGGACCAGGTACTGAATTCAAAATATGAAAAGTTCTAAATATTATATTAGAGACTGAGAAACAATTTGCATATGCTATATATTTTTTTAACCTTAGACTTCACAGTTTTGATTTACAACTTATCATCCATATACTTTATTGTTTTGATTTTACAACTTATAATATCAATTTGATCACCATTCACCAACTTATAGTACTATATTCTTTGCAAGCTCACGTCTCTTCGGTGAACTGTTCAGTATACATGGTTTTTTTTTTCTTTCTTTTGACGATGATAAAATGTCTTGAATTCCTGCTTAAACTTTGATCTGTTTCTTCTGTTCATCAACTTAACTTGATCAACCCTCACCCGACTTTTGCAAAAACAACATGAAAACAATGATTTTCTCAGTACATTATGAAGGCCCAGTGATTGGTTTTATACAACAAACTTAACATCAATGTCAACTTCTTGCAGGAGATGTTCCTAGAGTGAATGGGCAGTTGGCAGTTTCTCGTGCTTTTGGAGACAAGAGCTTGAAGTTGCACTTAAGATCGGATCCCGACGTAAACCATGTGAAGATCGATGCAAATATTGATATTCTCATTCTTGCAAGCGATGGTCTATGGAAGGTATAGCTTTTTTAAAATTTTTATTTTTATTTTTATTTTGAGCAAATAATCCATTCTCTGGTTTTTATCTCTGCATACAAATTAAGGGTGTCAACAGTTCACTTTGGATCGGTTTTGTGTTAAAATCTGACCCAAACTCAGTCATTGGTTTGGTGTTTTATTAAACCGAACTGAACGGAATTGGCGAATCTAGTCAAACATAATCTGTTTTCGGTTTGGGTTGATCAATTTTAAAATTTTAAATATATACATATTTATTAAATAATTGATTAGTCTACTATTTGAATGTATATGAAGTAAAGGTAATGTATATTTATGATAATTTGAAAATTATAGAAGAGTCTTAAACATTAAAAATAAAATATTAACACTTTTAACTTTGAAGTCAGTTCGGTTCATGTTAGATTGGTTTTGAAAGTCTCAAACTATAAACTAAACCGAATTTATCGGGTTATACTTTTCCAAACCTAACCCAAACTGAACTCATTTTGATTCTAACAGGTCATGAATAATCAAGAAGCTGTTGATATAGCAAGAAAGATAAAGGATCCACAGAAGGCAACCAAGCAATTAACAATTGAAGCATTAAACAGAGGCAGTAAGGATGATATTTCTTGCATTGTCGTCCGATTTATAAGATTATAAAGACCCAAAAAAGCTTGACCTACCTAGAAATAGGATTTTTCTTGGCCTTGGATGTTGTCCATACAGACAGCAATAAATTTACGATCGGTAGTACCAGACTGGGTTTTACCCTTTAAAACCCAGCATTGGAATTTACTTCAAAAAAAGTTCTCAGTCTCAGGTTATACACATCTTCACCTCCCTTTGTAAATCCATAGGATCTTCTCCGATATTGTGCCGTTTGATATCTTGCTTGGATCCCTTACTTAAAATATATACACCATTATTTTTTTTTTTATCATTCTAAATTTGCAGTCTGGAATCTGTGTAATGAACATATAGTGAATGATTTAATTTTTAGTAGTGAATGATATTTTTCAATGTTTGCTTGAGGTTGACCTGATGATCCTCAAAATATTGCATTACTACATGTCAGCAAACCAATATGAGTGAGCTCAATTGCAGCATGGTTCTGATGGTGAATCATCTCATGAAATAACTTTGCTATTTAAATTTCAAGGGAACAACAACTCTTGAATCAATATCTTCTTATTTTGATGGGTTTCAAGGTCAATTTAAGCAGTTTTATAATTTTATTCATCAGGCAGACCAGAAAACTGTCAGAAGGTAAGTACATGAGAGGGATGATTTTCAAGTTTTGTATGACATGATGAACAGGTGAAAACTTTTGATTCAAAGGGTTGCTCTTCTCAGTTCTCACCACCCAAAAAAAAAAAAAAGTCTAATATCATTTTTATGATGTTATGTGAGATTTTTGGTATGTAATTCAATACCAACATAAAGCTGTGTATCAAAATTTATGACTTAAGAGCAATATTTACAAGATTTAAGATGGATTTTAGAAAATTGTGGGCATGATCCAAATTTCAGGAAAATAGCCATTTCCCACTTAGGCTAAGGTTCTTTTCCATCACCATAAAGTTTTTCTCTCCCAAATTGGTAGGGTTGGCAAAATTGGGATTGCATGGAACGTAGTTCAAGCATTAACACGTACGTTATTAGTGTACATCCCATCAAAGCCTTACATTCAAAACATTATATATATATATATATTGTTCAAAGATATATACTGCTTAATTTAGTACATGGTTCGAGATAATTTAATAGTGTTTAATGATAATATACGCCTTGAAGGTATTTTTTGAGTGTTAATATAACATTACTCAAATTGAAATGTTGAGTTAGGGTGACGCGTTTGGATATTGATATTTAGAGTTCCATTCCATCAGTCTGTTAAAAGATAGAAAAATTATTGATGTCTTATTACGATATTGCCCTTAAATATTTATTAAAATATAAATTTAATTTACAAGTGTACTCTTTTGAGAAAAAAAGATAGTTTAGGGATTTATTCAAATCGTAAGTTAAAATGTTTTTGCTTTATAAATAGTATAAATTAGTAAATAAACAACAATTATAAACGTAAGATAGATTGTGATTTCATGACTAGACACTGTAATTAGTATTAAGACACCTGACAGTGATTTCATGTCAAAATACCTTTGCTTTGTTGGTATTCTCCTCACTTGTTTTTCCCTCTTAGTTTGATTTTTATATATTTTTTACCATTGTACTTGCCTTGTAAAGTCCTATTAGGTCCCAATTACCTTTAGTCTTATATCAATTAATTTTTTTTTATTTAAAAAAAAAGAAAAAATGAATTAAATTCTGTTTGGGTTTGGGCCCAGTTCAACACTTCAAAATTGCCGGCCCAGCCCAATTAGGGTTTTTATGAAGCCCCTCTCGCCTCTATATATATATCGGTAAAACTACGAAGAAGGCAGCGAATTCAGCTTTTGCTCTCGCGATTATGGGTTTTGAATGTTAGGGTTTATCAATCGAGTTTTTCGCTTATTAGGGTTTCTGATGTTGTAAAATTTTTCATGCTTTTTTTTTTTTTTTTTTTTTTTTTTTTTTTCTTTTGCCTCTCCTTTCGGCTGCAAGGGCTTGAGATCTATGTAGATCGATTTCTTGACGGCTTTGTTCTAGAGGCATATAATGTTTTGAACCAGTGTTTCTGGGAATATCACTCTCTGAGCTCAATCTTCGTTCTCTAGGGTTTCCCTTCGCTGGTAAATCTCAAATCTCTTCTTCTTCTTTCTCAGAGATTGAATTTGTATGTGTAATTGCATTTGAAGTTTTATTTTTTTGTAGTTAGATTAGCACGCTTTATGCAACACTATAAAGATCCATTTTGAATCAAAAATCAAAACCGAGGGTAACATTATTCGAACCGATTAATCAATCAAATCGAACTAAACTAAACTAAACTTACTTATTCGTTTTAGATTGAATCATGTAAGTAATATTAATCTATTTATAAAAATATATCTCATCTCATGATATTCATTGCTAGTTAAACGTGTGCGGTCATCAAACGTAGAAGCTATCATCATAAAAAAGAAATACATATAATTAGTTAAAAACCTTACTAATGGCTTCTCTTAATGCAGTTCTGTAAATTGCCGAATCAATGGAGTCGATACTTATTCATCCCCCCGACCTGGTCGCACTAACACCAACAAAGCATTTACTCCTATGCATCTCGGTTTAAGGAACCTCAATGGGTTCAATTTTAGGTCAACACAAAGAAACAGGCCCTCCCACCCCAGTTGTAGCAACGATGCAATTGAGCATGATGTGAAGCTAGTTCGATTCATGTTAAAGAGGGAAGGCAGAAGGGTTGGGTTAGGTTGGGTTTGAGCTAAAATTCAACTTAACCTAAATAGTTTAGATTATAAAAAAATGAAACTCAAAGCTAAATTAAGCCAAGTCCTTGACCCAACCCAAACTAGGTTGTTAGGGTTGATGACTTGAATTATTTATTTTCATGAAGATGGCTTGAACTTTAGATGAAAAAAATAATTTAAAAAAAGAATTAAAAAGAAGAAGAAAAAAAAACGGATTGATGAACAAAAAGAAACTAAGAAGAAGAAGAAGAAGAAGAGTTGAGAGGTTTTAGGTAGAAGGCTAAAAAGGTTACGGTTTAGGTTTTAGACTTTAAAGTGTTAGTTTTACGATTTGGTGGTTTTAGAGAATAAGATATTTACAAGAAGAAGAGTTGAGAGGTTTTATGTAGAAGGCTAAAAAGGTTATGGTTTAGGTTTTAGACTTTAAAGTGTTAGTTTTACGATTTGGTGGTTTTAGAGAATAAGATATTTACAAGAAGAGTTGAGAGGTTTTATGTAGAAGGCTAAAAAGGTTATGGTTTAGGTTTTAGACTTTAAAGTGTTAGTTTTACGGTTTGGTGATTTTAGAGAATAAGATATTTACAAGAATTAGAGAATAAGATATTTACAAGAAGAAGAGTCGAGAGGTTTTATGTAAAAGGCTAAAAAAGTTACGGTTTAGGTTTTAGACTTTAAAGTGTTAGTTTTGCAATTTGATGGTTTTAGGGAATAAGATATTTACAAGAAAAAGAGAGGTTTTATGTAAAAGTTTAAAAAGATTACAGTTTAGGTTTTAGACTTTTAAAGTGTTAGTTTTGCAATTTGGTGGTTTTAAGGAATAAGATATTTACATTGTTAGGCGTGAACTTGTGCCGGTTCCCCACCATCTTTTGTCAAAAAGTTTCAATAGTCATAACTTCTTTGATAGCTTATCCGGTAACTGGTGAGACAGCACGAGTCCAAATTGTTCAACTGCATCTCAATTTCACAAAAAAAATAAAAATAAAAATAAAATAAAAAAGAAAGAAAGAAAGTGGACAATGTACATTGTCTCATCGTGGCATATGAGATGTGAAGGGGGCTTAGCTAGCAATGCTAATGCATGATGCTATATGAATATCATGAAGCAACACCACAAAAGATCATTAAAGTTCTTATAATTACTTACTTTATATCAACAAAGCATTTTCTTAATTTCACTAGAAATAATGCTAACTTAATTGTGATGATATAATGTAGTGTAAATTGTAACATTTATCACTTTTGGATTGTTTTGAATTATATATTGACATATGATTCGATGAGATTATATTATATAGTGTAAAGGTGTTAGAGTAATGTAATTTATATTATAATTTTTATTACAATTAATATAACATTGCTGTATTTGTGTCTAAGATTTTTTATAGCCCTATTTCACCTAAAATTATTAATATGCCACTCTCCTTAACTTACACATTTAATGATCTTTGTTCAAATTTTTTTAAATAGTTTTTTTTTTTTTAAGACTATCTTAGCTGATAAAAAATAAAAAATAAAAAATAAAAAAAGAAAGAAGAAGAAAAATTTAGATCTTGAATAAGACCTTTTCGTGCGAACCTCCGCCGCCCTTCCAAAAAGCGGGACACGTGTCAAGTAATTTCTCGCTGTCTCCCGTTGAGGCTCAGCAGTCAATGCGCTGACGTTGCAACAACCTATATGCGAACACAGTAATTACATCATATATGATATCATACACTAGAAGTGCCACCAGCCACCAACACCAACCCAGTCAAAACTAATAAACTTCGCGTGTCCACAACAGAACTCAATCACAACCGTCCAAACTCGTTGATCATCATTGGCGGTAAAGTTTGTCGCCTAGCGCTCCATAAAACTGCCAAAAACTACCACATTCCTCGCTGGGTTGTCTCCCACGTGTCCATCTCGAGATGGTGAGTGGCATTGAGATTGATAGGCCGGTGTTACATCACATAATATATCTCGAGCTTGAGAGCTAAGGAGATAAAATGCTCATAGACGGCGGAAGATAACAAAAAGATAGATTACGGCGAATACTTTCAGTTTTCCGGTGAACGGTGGTCGGAGTTGAAGCCATTGAGCAGCCGGATTCCCGAGACGGAAAGTCGCAGATGTCTCTTCTATCGAACACAGATCCTCGAGTTCCTCTTTCCAATCTCTCGGTGCTTCGCCGGAAAATGGACTCGCTTCATCAGTTCCTCGCTGAATCGGTCGATCGCAACACGTTGCTCGGGAAAGATCAGATGGATATGGTGTCTTCCGAGATCACCAGCGCGATTCACCAGATCATCGTGAACGGAGCTGCCTTGCTGTCTTGCTCGCAACCGCCGAGTACTCTCCGTTCTCAAGTTGATGAAGGAGATAAGGTTCCGAAAGTGTTTGGAGAAGTTGTGGATCAGGCAGGTGCAAGAATCGGAAAAAGTTCAGTTTCTTCAGATCTGATCGGTTCTAGTGATCGGAATATATGCGAAATTGGTAGATCAGCGCCGTTGTGCTCTTTAGCTACTGGAGAATCAGTTGCAAGAATCGGTAACAGTTCACGAATCTCGATGTCTTCAGATCTGATCGGTTCTAGTAATGAAAACGTATGTGAAGTTGGCGGATCAGCTCCGTTGAGCTCTTTAGCTACTGTAGAATCAGTCGCAAGAATCGGTAAATGTTCACTAACCTCGATGTCTTCAGATCTGATCGGTTCGACCAATAAAAACATATGTGGAATTGGCGGATCAGATCCGCTGAGCTGTTTAGCTACAGTTGAAGCATCAGAATCGATAGATCTGATGGTTCAATCGAGTTATCCAATCAAGGAACAGTTGAATGAACGTGATGTAGTAGATTTCAAGGACGACGACGTGAAAGAGGATATCGAAGACGGAGAATGCGAAATCGTGGAGCTAGATGCAGTGGAATTACTAGCAGAGCACATCCACATCTGCGAAATCTGCGGGAAAGGGTTCAAGCGAGACGCAAATCTGCGAATGCACATGAGAGCGCACGGAAACCAGTTCAAGACACCAGAGGCTCTCGCAAAGCCCGACAAATCCGTCGAATCGAGTCGCAGAATACGGTTCTCTTGTCCGTTCGAAGGCTGTAATCGGAACAAATCGCACAAGAGATTCAGGGCGTTGAAATCGGCTATATGCGTGAAGAACCACTTCAAGAGGAGCCATTGTCCGAAGATGTTCACTTGTCATCTCTGCAACAAGAAAAGTTTTTCAGTTGTGGCTGATCTCAGGAGCCATCTCAGGCACTGTGGTGAGTCCAAGTGGAGGTGTTCTTGTGGGACGAGTTTCTCGAGGAAAGACAAGTTGTTTGGACACGTAGCGTTGTTTGAGGGCCATATGCCGGCGTTTGCAGAGGATGATGATCAGAGGTTTAAGATGGAACAAGGTGAAGAAAGAGAGATTGGAGATAGTCGATTGAATGCGGAGACTGTTAGAAATGGTTCGGATAATGGGTTTTTTGATCGGCTGCTTGAGGGATTTGGTTCGATCGATGATGTTTGTTTCAAAGATGTGTTTGGATAGCCTGGATTAATGGATAAGGAAGAGCAGGAATTGAATGGGATTTTATAGCTGGAAGGTTCTTCCCCTGAACTCTGTTACTGTGCTGTGCATTTTATTTTTACTGGTAATTATTCGCTCTTCAACTTTTGTAGAAAGGGGTTCTCTCCATAGTTTCCCTGATTTTTGTTGATAATAATAATTATAATTTCTGGTTTCAGGATATCAATATAAGCACCAGATTTTTCTGTTTTATTATTATTTTGTGTTTTGTGTCTCAATTGTGTGAAGTTTCTGAGACGCTCATCTTTTTTTTTGGGTTAGATTTTGATATGGGAAGCTTGCAACTTCACCAGAGTCAACTGCAGCTTCTGTTCTCATTATAGAAATACCAGCTCTGCTGCTCTATATATTGCATTAATATGAAACACCAAATTGATAAATCTTAGAAAGTAGAGTTATGGATCAAAAACCCCCAACTCAAATGATTTGAGGGTATATAATCACAGGTTCAATTGGATATAAATCATTGATTAGAAGAAGGCAGAGAAAATCAATCATCTTTGTTGAAAATGAAACCAAGAGAAGAGGTGTCAAGAACAATCTTCCTTTGAAGGTGTTGTGTTTGGTGCATTTTGTCATAAAGAGTTACCCAGAACCAGCACGCATATGGGAAGTTCTGGTAGCAGAATAGAATAGAACTGCCTTTCGACTAAAATCATCGGTTGCATGAGAGGAGCTAATTTGGAACTTGGATTTCCATCCTTTTTGGATCCGTACAGAGATTAATATGATGGGCATAGCAAGGATAGAAATATTCAGATTCCATTATTAGTTACATTTGATCTTCTACAAAGGCATCATTAGAACTATCATAATCATCATGAGATCACATCAGTAAATTTAACACATGTATTAAATCACATGCATTCATTCAAACTGTGGTTTGATCCTTAAGAGATCAATGTGATATGCAGAGAGCAAGTATGAAAAGAGTCAAATTCTACTTCATTTGATCTTCTACAGTGGCATCATAAAAACTCTAATCAGAATCATCACGGCAGCACGTCAGAAAATTTAACAGTTGTATTATATTACTTGCATTCATTTCAAATTGTGCTTTGTGATCATGGTTAATATGTATTACATCATGTTCACTGATTTAGTGAATATTGTTGATCATGGCATGTTCTTGTGAGTGTGTCAAAGAGGATATATGTTGAGTCACCCGAACAAGTCAGACTGAAAACCATAACACCCACCTTTTTCTCCATTCAAGGAAGAAGATTGCTTTGTATTTTCAGTATCATGTGACCATAACATATTGCTTAATCACATAAATCTCTCTTGTGTTCTTCTTTTGTCTCTTTCTTGTTTTGGTGCTTTGATCTCTTTAGTTGTGTTAATGGTGGTGTACCCGATATGCATTGAAGAAGCTACAACCTCTTTAGCCCACACCATCAGCCGCGCTTTGGGTTCTTCATGGCCGTCCTTCTCATCATCCATTGAAGAGCATTGATGGTGATCTTCTTCTCTAATTTTATCATCTGTCAGTAATAGATAATCTGGCGGCATCTGATCTCTCTCTCTGCGACTTAACTCCTCGAAGTCGATTCCACATTCGAGGTAATCAAGACCCCCCATGGCTAGAGCTTCAATTGACATTATACCATGCTGTACTACTTACTGATGATATTAATAGTATATATTTCTTAGAATTACATGAACTCAGAATGGTAGAAACAGATATTTTTATAGGCTTCAAGGAAGAACAAGTCTTCCATAAATGAAGATCACGGGAACAATGTTTGATATTCTCTTTCATCTTCGGAAAAGGTCGGTTCTTATAATCTTTTCTCCCCAATCGGTTTGTTTTTGAATTTTGACTCAGTTTTATGTTTTTACCCCTCATTTTGTGAATTCAAGAATTTGGATCAGATGGTGTGCTTGGGTTGAAGGGTGACTCTAGGAAACATCTCGTAAGATACACAACTTCTCTATTTTGTTACATGGACTCTAGTCTAGCCTCTTTTTCCTACTCGCATCATTTATCTAATAAATGGTTGAACCCACATTCAATGTATATGCACACAGACACTAATATAATATCTCGTAGAATATGTAGAACACATATGATAGTGAATCCACCATATTTTCCCATATAATCTTACACATTAAGGATTCATTTGTATTTTCCATTGTCTTTGTAATGTTGTCCTCTTTGGCACCTGGGTGGGTCCCTATGTATGTATGTGGACAACGCCTCTTTTCTAGTGGTGGGGTATTATATAGCCCTACACATAGCACAATATATGCATATTTTTTTCTAGTTTTTGGGTCGTTAGATAACTTTTAATTTTTAATTTTTGGCATTTTGAAGAAGTTCATAGAAATTAAAGGTATTTTTGCAATATATATATATAATTTACATGGTATCTCTTCGACTAGCTTATGTGCATTACAGAGACTAATTCACTTGGAAAGAATATCATGAAAGAGATATGGTGACGACTCAATGGTGTACGAGTGTGCAATCAGCTACCTTACATAGATATTAAGAAGGCAGATTGATCACGGGTTTAATGTTTTGATCATGAGGAAGAAGTAGAAAAAGAAGACTGGTCATGGGTTTGAACTTTTTTCTGTAATTTATTTGAATTTACTTACCCTTTCTAATTTTTAGATGTTTTTTAGGTAAGTGCTTGCAAAGGGTGAAATCCGTGATACATATATACTATCTCTTCTAGTTAATCAATCAAAAGTTATATAGTTTACATGTGAGATCTGGTTAAAGAAGAAAAGGTTATTATATATTAATGTAAACCATTCAATACCAATTTAGTTGTTACTGAAATAAATCTCATAAAGTAGATAAATTAATTCTAAAGTGACTTATATTAGTTAATCCATCAAATCATAATAATTTTTTCACTTTAAAGTGACATATGTTATATAGTTAATCAATCAAATCATAATTATTTTTCAGCAAAGTGACATGTGTAGGCCTCGTTTGGTTGCAAATTAGTATTTTAACAAAAAATAGTTCTTAGAATAGAATCATTTGTAGTTGATAAAAACAGTAGTTCAATTTTTTTATTTTTCTCTGTTTTAAAAAAAGATTAATTTTTTTTTAAAGTATTTTTACAAAAATTGTATTAAACAAACTAATAATGAACTTAATTCTACAAAAAAAAATTTCAAATTATATGAAGTTGGTTACATAAATTTGTATGTAATCTCCACATTTTGTGCAAAGTGACGTGTATATTACATATAATATGTAGAAATGCAAATTAATTAATGGCAGATATACAAGTGGTGCGTGGTGGTACTCCGCCAATCCAAATGATGTTCAACTTTCTTTATTTTACATTATTTTTCACCATTTAGTAATAGAAAAATGTTTTATATAGGTTGGGTGTCAATGCTATTTTTTGACTCTAACACCTAATACCCTTGGATGTTTAAGAGATGCACGTGTATTGTATTGCGTCCCAGCATTTAAGGGAGGTTGAGTGCTAACGTTGACACCTAACGTATATTTAACATTACTCTTAGTAATATTCATTCACTAAGTATAAAGTTGCTTATAAAGAATAGTAGTCATAGCCTATGTTACCTAAATTCGGGTATGGGTGTCGGATACATGTACATATTTAGAGTCCGATTTGTTTATTTTCAAATTTTAGAATACAAGGACTCGACTAATATTATATGTCATTTTTTTCCTTTTTTCTACTTTTCACTCCTTTAATGTATGTTTTGTTCTCTCACTTAAGTGATTTTTACCTATTAGTCATTATCTTTTTTTATGCTTTCTATTGAAGAATCTATATAGTAATATTTTAAAATCTAAAGTGTCGGACATATATTCCATACACATGTCGCATCATAAAATATCAAACACGGGTACAATCCAAGTAACATAGGTCATAACTAAGCCAACCATGTAATTGACAAGTAGACCAACTCACAAAATACACCATGAATAACACTGCCTTTTATTGCCTGACATAGAATACAAAAACCTCATGCTTTAAAATCATGTTCCAACTCTTCCAAATAAATGAACGAAAAGAAAATAATTTGGCACCTAATATACAAGTCTTGAAATCACATATTTATCAAATCATACATTAAACATGATTTTTAAACAATTAAAAAATGACGAGCTGGCATGAGCACGTACACAAAGAAAGATCACGCATAGTTCTGTGTATTAATCCAAAGGACTTGGACACTCATGTTATATACCTTTCTACACACATTCCCGTGATGTCGTCCTTTTAATTATCATGAATAAGCTGGCATTTTTACCCATCAGCATATTGGCTCAATAGTAGGGAGAAGAGACAGAAGATATTGACTGAGGCAGAGGTCTGAAATTTGAAACTTGGCCTGATGGGTATCTAAACTGATGCATTGTGATAGGTGAATTAGTCGAATAGGGGGCGGGACCTTTGGAATGAATATCAGTGTCACAAAAACCTGAGCTCAATTGGGCCTTTCAACAACCTGAGCCTTTTCTCTCAGCTAACTTCATTGCTGCCATTGAAGCAACCTCTTTAGCCCATACTCGAAGCAGCGCCTTATTTGCTTCATCCACACCCTTCTTACCATTATTCATGGAAGAATAATCTTCTTCTTCTTCCTGTGCCAATAGATAATCTGGTGGTGTTTGATCTCTCTCTCTTTGACTCAACTCGTTGAAGTCGATACGATATTCGAGGTAGTTGATACCTGCCATGGCTAGAGCTTCAATTGACATTAGTACTGCTCAATGGATCAGTTAATTTGCAGCTGCTCCGTATAAGAATATCAGACGAACTATCTGTAAATGTTGCACCGAGAATCAAATGCATGCATGAACTTAACTAAGAGAAGTCATGTATTTATATATATATATATATATACATATTGACTTCTATTGAAGATCACGGGTGCAACTTTAGAATTTTCTTGTCATCTTCATGTAAATTCGAAGTTGGCAGCGAGCAAGTTGTAATCTTTCTCCAATTGGGTAGTTTTTTCTTTTCGTTTTTTTGTTTGAATTTTGACTGGTTAATTCCTGTTCCTCCCTCGTTTAGATTCACGTGAACAATATGGTCTTACGTACGGCATGAATGTACGTACCTAGAAGATGTCAAAACTCAAAAACACAAATCTCTCCCACTGAATTCTTTGTTAATGTACATTTTAATTTGTTTCTGGTGCTGTTCTTAAATTAAATGATCATGTTATGATCCTAAATCTTAAAAGGGAATATGAATTACTGATGATAATTTACATCCAATAATTCATGTTTAATTTTCTTGAACCGGGCATTTATATAAGATCTGATAATTTTCAAAAACGTTCATTCCCAAAGTGTATCTATCATTTTAACTTTGGAACTAAAATTAAGAGAAAGGGATGATCACGTGTACCATGTTCTTCCCTAAGTTGGCCAGACTTTCAGTTTGAACTTTTTTTTATAATCAATTCATTAGATTTTTTACTTCCTTGTGTGAAAGTATTTGACTTAGTTTTTTTTTTTTTTTCTTTTTTTTTGAAGAGAATTAATCGACTTAGTACCATGCAGTATCAAATTACAATGGGTTGCACTGGAAACTTTCAGTCTAATTCATAAAAATAATGATAATAATTTTTTCTTTTGTAAAAAAAAAAAAAAAAGCATGAACAACTCACAGCTTACAATCCACCGGTTAACCACTGAACTACAAGCTTGTGCCAAATTGAATAATCAGTAAGCTATTTTAGCACTCTAAAAACTCCCCATACTCACAAATTTAGATTTATTTGTTCACTTTACATATAATAACAAAGTACATTTGAAGGTAAAAAGAAGCTTAATAGAATTAAGCTTTATTTCTAAATTCAAACCAAACAACAGCAAATATTTTGATGAGCAATATTAAAGCAAGCATGTTATTAGTAGTACGTTTGTTTGGTTCAGACTTTTTACATACCTAGCTCTGAATTCAATGCTTCCAATCTCTCATCTACCACCAGACAATTCAATTGCAGCTTGGTTATATATTGAATCCTCTCCGAAAGTATCAAATCTCCGCTGTAATCTCTCGTGTTCTTGTCTACGAGAAACCTCGACCTGCTGCCATTCTTCCCATCTCTCTGCCAATCCTTCGCCTTCCAGCATTCTCACCACTTCTGACATTGTGGGACGGTCCTCCGCTGATCCTCCGGTGCAGAGCAATGCAACTTGAATGATTGTCTCCAACTCTTCACTGTTGTAATTGCCATTTAGGTTGCGGTCTACAATAGCGTCTAATTTTTTCACCCTTTCTAGCTTCTTCACCTATAATGCAAGAAAAGTTATTTCAAGTAATTGAGAAGGGAACATAAAATTGGGTGAAGGGGTCAAAAAGAGAATGAATCTAACAATTCCCTCAACTGCAATGAGATGAAGAGAATTAATACCCTAAAACCAATGGCTCACCAACCATATTACAAATTTACAACCAATAACAGAATCAATGAGCCTCCTTGAATAACTGCAAAAGCAGACTTCTGATCCGATCATTAACATTGCATGTAGTTCTATATATTACATATACATATTTCAATCATGCAAAGAATGATATTGCAACATATAGTTAAAAGAAAAGAAATCGTATATGATATTTTCTCCAAGTTGCACACCTGTTAGCCTGTGTTGCATTAGGGAGGTGTTAGTATTCTGTTTGATCATAAGTAGTAAGATCTATCTTAATTATCTCGAGAAAACTAGTAAGCCTGGACGAAACTCCAACTTGTAGATACTTTAATCCTGAATCCAATGCTTAATGCTTATTTGAAAGTTCAGCAATCTTCACTTGTATCCTCTAGATTATTATATGTTATATATTGTTACTTCGTAAGCTCAAATGCAAAGTCGGGTTGCTACCATACATCAATAGTAATTTAACACGTATCAAAGCTTAGATGGCGGAACTCGTGAGTTCACACCTCTGTACAAGCATTTCTTTGATCCCTATTTGTTAGTGTACCCACATGTATGATGGAGCTGCAATCTTACATATGTGAAAAGGACAAGTATCTAGAGTATGATATTTTCTCAATGAGGTTAATTAATCTAAATGGTGTAGTAGTTTTTGTATACATGAAAAGACTATAACCAAGGAAAAGTAGTCTTACATGGTCAAGCAGTAACACGTCATCCTCTTCCTCCAACCGTGAGAAGTCTATTGCTCGTTGTCCAGTAACAAGTTCCAAAAGCATAATACCAAAGCCAAAAACATCAGTCCTCTCGGATGACTTTCCGGTGGATAAATATTCAGGTGCAATATGACCCATAGTTCCTCGAACCTGAGTTGTCACATTGGTCTTCCGTACATCCACCAGTTTTGCCAGGCCAAAGTCACCCACAACAGCTTCAAAATCTTCATCAAGCAGCACATTAGCAGCCTTGACATCACGATGAATTATCTTGGGGTTGCAATGTTCATGAAGGTACTCCAGTCCACGGGCTGTGCCCAAAGCCACTTGCTTTCTTATAGGCCAATCTAACACTGGCTCACCAGGTTTAACTTCTGCAGCATGACAACAAAAAGCATATTTTGTGGATTAAAAAAAAAAAAAAAAAAGAAGATGAAGAAGAAAAGTGTTGGGAGGGAAGCTGCAGTGATAGATGGCATGCATAGAATAGTCACTCTAATCAAATTCAAAAATATTTGGTGATCAAGTACCTTGACTAGTGTACTTTTGATCCTGGATCACATATTATTACTAAGAATAGTAATTCTTGGAATCTGCTCCATACATACAGACAACATCTTGCATCTTTTTAGTTACAATACACTTGAAAGACTTTGGGACAAGTTATCATGACAAGAGTGATACACATGCATAAAACAATGAAAACAAAGATTTTTGAGGGACTAAGGAAGACGTTAGGAGGCATGAAAAGTACAACAATCAAAGCTTTGAAGTCTGCATCAACCAGGAAATGGAAAAGATCCTTGCAGCTGTTAGTATAGTGGGAAGTACAAGACATGTGATTCTCCCAACTCTCCCAAGTCTCTGTCAGAAAATGGGCAATGAATGAAAAGATTCCCAATTATCTTGCCATGTTTCTTGCACGAGTAACACCAATTTGGGAAAATAAATGTTAAGGAAAATATCCTTTGAGGCAGGTCTACCATATTAAGCTTACCATGGGCTATATAAGCCACCCCAAGACCCAAAGTTTGAATGGCACGTGAGCAATCCATGTGAATGAATAGGAAGAGGATGTGCGACTCATGGGTTGGTCAATATGGTGGGCGAAGAATGATTTGGTCGAGAAAATCACAGAATGTTCTAGAATCTGAATCCGCCTGTCCCTCAAGGTTCAAGGATAGTGAGATGGTGAGATACATAGTTTTAGCTTATAGTCATTGACTATCAAGATATTTGAGAAATAAAGATATTCCCTTCTTATTTTTAATATCAAGATTTGTATTTGTGAATCACACAGTTTTTCCACTAGTTTGTGAAAGGACTGAAAAGAATGAAACATAACATTTTTGTTCTTGAGAAAATACTCGTGCAGGAGAGACATCCTCCACAAAAATAAATAGGGATAACTTCAGAAAATGTCCCTGAAATTTCAGTGATTATCAAAGAGCTAACTATCACAAACCTCCCTTGTAAAACTTGTAATGTGCATCTTACCCTTGCACTTGAATTATATGCATTAAAACGCTCTATAATGTGAAGAAACAAAATATTTACCCCACTATTTTAGAGTGTATTTAGTGCACAAGGTTCCCACCATTGTAACATTGTATGATCTACACATCTAACTATCTAAGGAAGGATTGATATATGAAACCTTGCCATCAATTTACAGAGAGATTGTTTCATATTTCAACTTGTTACCTCTAGGTCGACATGGAGCAACCTTACCATTGCTCCATGGCCCACCATTCAGCAACATCCTAATATCTGGTCCTAAACTATGACTCGCCAAATTTCTGGAGATTGTAGACATGTTGAAAACTTGACACCACAAACAATATTTACGAACAAATTTTTCATGCAAAGTTTCTAGCTGGTAAGGATTGTTTTTTTTTTTTTTTTTTTTTTTTTTTGAGAAAAAACAATAACTGGTAAGGATTGTTAAAACAGTAAATACTAGAATGACAAAGAAAGAAACTGAAATTCTGTATTGCATACTGAAAGAAGAATTACCTCTAAGACGATAAGCAACACTTAAGTTCTGCATAAAAGGATAAACCAAAAGTCTTTCTGATGGTGTTGTGCAGAATCCTATCAGCCTCAATAGGTTCCGGTGAACTGCCACACTTATCATCTCAACTTCACGAAGGAAAGCTTGCTCCCCACCAGGACTTTCATAATCAGTCAATCGTTTGACGGCAATTTTCGTACCATCTCCAAGCACTCCTTTATAGACCTTCCCAAAACCTCCCTGCCCAAGAACATTTTTCTCATTGAAGCTATCAGTAGCCAATTGTAGTTCTCTCCATGCAAATCTTTTCAATTGCCCAAAAGCAATTCTGCGATCATCTTCACCTGAGCGTTGCATACAAACATTGAATACCATCAGCAACACACATTGATTAACTTACAACGCGTAAAAAAAAAGATAATGCAACAAAAACTTTCTATAAAAATGATTGAAAATTTGAAATCAAATTATACTCACACAGAAACAAAGACTCATTAACAACCCATCCAAACAGAATGATCAACACCCAGCTCTGCTCCAACCAATGCAGGGCCCATGGTAGGTCTAGACTATATATGATTCTAAACTTAAGCATTTTTTGCATAAAGTGAATGCACTCAAGACTTTAAAATGCATCAAAGCAATGACTCTAACAACCATTCAGATTCATTTAGGATATACAGATTCAACTTTCTGTTAGTCAAAAGTGACTAGATTGATTATATCCTTTACCACATGATGTCTTCAATTTGCCTATTAGGAAAAAAAAAGTGTGTTTTATTGGAAATATGAAAAGAGTACAGCCAAGTTGTTAAAATCGTGTGATTTACTATTTAAATCGTACGATATAACTCGTATCGTACCACATACAATTCAATATGTGGAAAAAATCGCAACCCAGAAAATATCGCACGACTCAATTTTGAGTCGTGAAATCGCGACCAGTGTCAAGTTTTTTTATTTTTTTATTTTTTTTATTTTTTTTACTTTAAACCTATTCTAACGTTTCTATAAAAGGCCAAAAAAAGAAAGCTAAAGAACTTTTAAAAAGCTCTTCCTTGTTTTTTTCCTCTCAAAACCCTAAAAAGTGGTCAGACACTTGGATTGTTGATTTCTCATTCAATTCTCGATCAAATCAAGTTTCGTCTTTTGCGTTATGTTTCTACAAAAAAAAGGAAGTGTTTGAAGCTTGAAGATCAAAGAAAAGACAAACATAGGTGATTTTCTATCTATGCCTTTTTTCATAAACGGGATTTAGTTTTCTATTTTGATTGTTTCTTGTTAAAGCTTGGATATCATATTTGGGTGTATTTTTGTGTGTTGAAAGCAAAGATTAGTAGAAAGGAAGATCCTACATGGGAACATTGTAGTTGTGTGCACCCAAACAACAAGAATTTCTTGAGATGTAACTATTGTGATTCTAACTTCAATGGAGATGTTTTTTGGATGAAACAACACTTAGCACAAACACGTAAGGATGCAAAGCCTTGCGCTAATGTGCCCAATGATGTGAGTGATTTTTTTAAGAAACTTTTTTTAAAAAAAGAAGAAAAGGAATTGAAATGTTGAAAAAATACCAAGTAAAAGGCAAGATGTTGGTGGTGATGAAGATGTTGGAGTTGGAGAGATTGGTGGTGGGGAAACTCAAAAAAAGAAAGGGCTTTTTGATATGTTTACAAAGGGGAAGGCAAAACAAAGCACATAAAATGAACACTAGAAAAAAGAAGAAAGGGGGAAAGTGTGCCAAAAAAATTGCTACATTTTTTTATTGTAATGGCATAGCTGTCAATGTTCTCAAAAACCCTTTTTTTAAAGATACGGTTCAATCTATTACTACATATGGATATGGACTGAAGCTCTTAAGCTATCATGAAATTAGAAACCCTTACTTGAAAATGAGGTGAAGTATGTGGAGGGTTTGCTTTCAGAATATAAAGATGAATGGAGTAAGATTGGATGCACAATTGTGTCATATGGTTGGATAGATGGTAGAAATAGAACCATCATTAATTTCTTAATGAATAGCCCTAAGGGGGTTGTATTCCTTAAATTTGTTGATGCATCTGATATTGTGAAGAATGTTGAAAACTTGTTTCATCTTCTTGATGATGTTGTTGAAGAGGTAGGAGAAGAAAAAGCAATGCAAGTCATTACTGATGGAGCATCAACATATGTTAATGCTAGAAAGAAGTTGAAAGAAAAAAGGAAATGTTTGTTTTGGTCTCCAACCCTCCATGTGCAGCTCGTTGCTTAGACTTGATGCTTGAGGATAGTGGGAGGTTGCCCATTCATGCAGATGTGATTGAAAAGAGTAAAAGAATCATTGTTTACATCTATAATCATTGTTGGGTGTTGAACTTGACGAGGAAGTTCACAAGAGGAGGGGATCTAGTGAGGCCAGCAGTAACTCGTTTTGCCACCTGCTATTAGACGATGAAGAGTTTGCACCAACATCAATCAACATTGATTGCTATGTTTGCTTGTGAAGATTGGCAAAGGAGTCCCTCTGCCAAAAAGAGAGATGGAGTTGTTGTGAGGGACATAATTCTAGCATATGGAAACTTTTGGTCATCCCTCAAGTATTGAATTAAAAGACTGTACCTCTTGTAAAAGTCCTTCGATTAGTCGATTCCGAAGAAAGGCCACCCATGGGTTGTATATATGAAGCAATGGACCGTGCAAAGGAGAGTATTGCTAGAAATTAAGGTGGAGTGAAGAAAAGATATAAGGCCATTTGAGATATCATTGATAAGAGATGGGACCTTCAGTTGCATAGGCCTCTACATGCAACAAGTTACTTTTTGAACCCTAGATTTCAGTATGATCCCACTTTTAAAATGAATCTTGAAGTCAAAAATGGGTTATATGATGGCATAGACAGAATGATTCCATCTACTAGAGAAAAAGTGTTGGTCGTTGATCAAATGACCTATTTAGAAGAGCTGAAGGCCTATTTTGAAGATAAACAAATTCCACTTTTGTGTGCTTATATAAACAAATTCCTAACGTTTACCCATAATGAGAGAATCGTGTACATATATAAAGAAATTCATAAATTATACTCGAATTGCACTTTTGTGTACTTGTATAAACAAAATCCTAACATTTACCCATAATGAGAGAATCATGTACATATATAAAAAAACATTGTAAATTATACTAGAAATTGCACTTTCGGGTGCTTATATAAAGAATTTCTAATTTAAAACCTAAATGGGACTTTCGCGTGCTTATATAAATAAATTCATAATATTTATGCCAAATCTGACATTTGTGTGCTTATATACACAACATCAAGATTTTCATCCCAAACTAGACCTTTGTGTGCTTATATAAGCAAATTCGTATTTGTTACCCAAAATTAGAGTATCGTGTATACACATAACTTCATGATTTTTAAAGAAATTGTACTTTTGTTTGCTTACATACATAACTTCATGATTTTCAACCCGAACTGGACCTTCGTGCTTATAAAAGAAAATTCCTAACATTTACCCAAAATGAGAGTGTCGTGTACATATACAAGGAAAATCATAAATTTTACCCAAAATTGCACTTTTGTGTGCTTATGTAACGAATTTTTAATTTTAAACCTAAATGAGACATCCGCGTGCTTATATAAATAAATTCATAATATTTACGCCAAATTTGACTTTCGTGTGCTTATATACAAAAGTTCATGATTTTCATCCCGAACTAGACCGTCATGTGCTTATATAAGCAAATTCCTAACTTTTACCCAAAAGGAGAGTACCGTGCACATATATAAAGAAATTGTGTATAAGAGAATCGCGTACATATATAAAGAAATTCACAAATAATACCCAAAATTGAACTTTCATGTGCTCATATAAAAAATTTGTAATTTAATACCTAAATGGGATTCGCCTGCTTATATAAAATAATTCATAATATTCACGCCAAATCTGACCTTCGTGTGCTTATATACACAACCTTTGTGTGCCTATATAAGCAAACTCCTATCTTTTACCCAAAATTAGAATATCGTGTACATACAGAGAGAAATTCATAAATTAGAACTGAAATTGCACTTCGATGTCCATATATAAGCAAATTCTCAACGTTTACCCAAAATGAGAGAATCATATACATATATAAAAAAATTCATAAATTATACCCAAAATTGAACTTTCGAATGCATATATAAAGAATCTCTAATTTAAAACCTAAATGGGACTTCCTTGTGCTTTTATAAATAAATTCATAATATTCACACCAAATCCGACCTTCGTGTCCTTACATACACAACATCATGATTTTCATCCTGAAATGGACCGTCGTATGCTTAGATAAGAAAATTCTTAACTTTTACACAAAATGAGAGAATCGTATACATATATAAAGAAAGTCATAAATTATAACTGAAATTGCACTTTCGTGTGCTTATATAAACAAATTCCTAACATAATGAGAGAATCGTGTACATATATAAAGAAATTCATAAATTATATCCGAAATTGTACTTTCGTGTGCTTATATAAAGAATTTCTAATTTAAAACCTAAATGGGACTTTCGCCTGCTTATATAAATAAATTCATAATATTCACGCTAAATCCGACCTTCGTGTGCTTATATACACATTTTCATGATTTTCATTCCAAACTAGACCTTTGTGTGCTTATATAAGAAAATTCTTATTTGTTACCCAAAATTAGAGTATCATGTACATTTATAAAGAAATTGTACTTTCATTTGCTTACATACACAACGTCATGATTTTCATCCCGAACTGGACCTCTGTGCGCGTGTATAAGCAAATTCCTAACGTTTACCCAAAAGAAGAGTGTCGTGTACATATACAATGAAATTTACCTGAAATTGTACTTTCATGTGCTTATATAAAGAATTTATAATTTAAAACCTAAATGAGACATTCGCGTGCTTATATAAATAAATTCATAATATTTATGAAAAATTTAACTTTCGTGTGCTTATATACACAACTTCATGATTTTTATCCCGAACTGGACCTTCGTTTGCATATATAAGCAAATTCCTAATTTTTACCCAAAATGAGAGTATCGTCTACATATGAAAAGAAATTCATAAATTGTATCCAAAATTATATTTTTGTGTGCTTATATACATAACTTCATGATTTTCATACCAAACTGGACTTTCATGTGCTTAGATAAGCAAATTCCTATCTTTTACCCATAATGAGAGCATGTACATATATATATAAAGAAATTGTACTATCGTGTGCTTATATACACAATTTCATGATTTTCATCGCGAACTTGAATTTTGTGTGCTTATACAAGCAAATTCTTAACTTCTACACAAAATAAGAGAGTTGTGAACATATATAAAGAAATTCAAAAACTATATCTAAAATTGTACTTTCGTGTGCTTATATAAAGACTTTTACCCAAAATGAGAGAATCGTGTACACATATAAAGAAATTCAAAAATTATACCCGAAATTGCACTTTCGTATGTTTATATAAAGAATTTCTAATAAATGGGACTTACGCGTGCTTATATAAATAAATTCATAATATCAAGCCAAATGTGACTTCATGATTTTCATCTCGAACTTGACCTTCGTGTGCTTATATAAGAAAATTCCTAACTTTTACACAAAATGAGAGAGTTGTGAACATATACAAAGAAATTCAAAAATAATATCTGAACTTGTACTTTCGAGTGCTTGTTTAAAAAATTTCTAATTTAAACTCTAAATGGGACTTTTGCGTGCTTATAATTCATAATATTAACCCCAAATCCGACTTCCGTGTGCTTGTATACACAACTTCTTGATTTTCATCCCGAACTGGACATTCGTGTGCTTATATAAGTAACTTCCTAACTTCTACCCAAAATGAGAGTGTCGTATACATATATAAAAAAAATCTTAAATTATACCCAAAATTGTACTTTCGCGTGCATATATAAAGAATTTCTATTTAAAACCTAAATGAGACTTTCACGTGCTTATATAAATAAATTTAAAATATTCATGCCAAATCTGACATTCGTGTGCTTAAATACACAACTTCATAATTTTCATCCCGAGCTAGACTTTTGTGTGCTTATATAAGCAAACTCCTATCTTCTACCAAAAATTAGAGTATCGTGTACATATATAAAGAAATTGTAGTTTCATGTGCTTATATACACAACTTCTTGATTTTCATCCCGCACTAGACATTCGTGTGCTTATATAAGCAAATTCCTAACGTTTACACAAAATGAGAGAGTTGTAAACATATATAAAAAAAAACAAAAAATATATCCAAAGTTGTACTTTCATGTGCTTATCTATAGAATTTCTAATTTAAACCTAAATGGGAGTTTCGCGTGCTTATATAAATAAATTCATAATATCCACGCCATATCTGACCTTCGTGTGCTTACATACACAACATCATGATTTTCATCCCGAACTAGACCTTTTGTAGTGCTTACATAAGCAAACTCCTATCTTCTACCAAAATTAGCATATCGTGTACATATATATATAAAGAAATTGTAGTTTCATGTGCTTATACACACAACTCTTGATTTTCATCCCGCACTAGACATTCGTGTGCTTATATAAGCAAATTCCTAACTTTTACACAAAATGAGAGAGTTGTAAACATATATAAAAAAAAATCAAAAATTATATCCAAAGTTGTACTTTCATGTGCTTATCTATAGAATTTCTAATTTAAAACCTAAATGGGAGTTTCATGTGTTTATATAAATAAATTCATAATAACACACCAAATCCGACCTTCGTGTGCTTATATACACAACTTCATTATTTTCATCCCAAAATGGACTGTCATGTGCATAGATAAGCCAATTCTTAACTTTTACACAAAATGAGAGAATCGTGTACATATATAAAGAAAGCCATAAATTATACCCAAAATTTCACTTTTGTGTGCTTATAAACAAGATCCTAACATTTACCCATAATGAGAGAATTGTGTATATATATATAAAGAAATTCATAAATTATACCCGAAATTGCACTTTCGTGTGCTTATATAGAGAATTTCTAATTTAAAACCAATATGGACCTTTCACCTGCTTATATAAATAAATTCATAATATTCACACCAAATCGAACCTTCGTGAGCTTATATACACATTTTCATGATTTTCATCCTGAAATAGACCTTTGTGTGCTTATATAAGCAAACTACTATTTGTTACCCAAAATTAGAGTATCGTGTAAATTCATAAAGATATTGTACTTTTGTTTGCTTACATACACAACTTCATGATTTTCATCTCGAATTGGACCTTTGGGTGCTATAAAAGCAAATTCCTGATGTTTAACCAAAATGAGAGTGTCGTGTACATATACAAAAGAACTCATAAATTTTACCCGAAATTGTACTTTCATGTGCTTATATAAAGAATGTCTAATTTTAAACCTAAATGAGACATTCACGTGCTTATATAAATAAATTCATAATATTTTTGATAAATCAGACTTCGTGTGCTTATATACACAACTTCATGATTTTAATCCTGAAATGAGAGTATCGTCTACATATATAAAGAAATTCATCAATTATATCTGAAACTGTACTTTCGTGTGCTTATATAAATAAATTTATACTATTAACGCCAAATCTGACTATTGTGTGCCTATATATACAACTTCATGATTTTCATCCGAACTAGACCTTCATGTGCTTATCTAAGCAAATTCCTATCTCTTACCCATAATGAGAGCGTGTACATATATAAAGAAATTGTAGTTTCGCGTGCTTATTACACAATTTCATGATTTTCATCTTGAACTGGACCTTCATGTGCTTATAAAAGCAATTTCCATACTTTTACCCAAAATGAGAGTATTGTGACATATATAAAGAAATTATACTTACATGTGCTTATGTACACAACGTCTTGATTTTCATACCAAACTAGACATTCATGTGTTTATATAACCAAATTCCTAACTTTTACCCAAAATGAGAGTGTCATGTACATATATAAAGAAATTCATAAATTATACCAAAAATTGTTACTTTTGTGTGCTTAAATAAAGAATTTCTAATTTAAAACCTAAATGGGACTTTCACGTCCCTATATAAATTAATTTATATATTCACGCCAAATCTGACATTTGTTTATATAAGCAAATTCCGAACATCATGATTTTCATCCCAAACTAGACCTTTGTGTGTGCTTATATAAACAAACTTTTATCTTTTACCCAAAATTAGAGTATAGTGTACATATATAAAAAAATTGTACTTTTGTGTGCTTATACGAACACCTCATGATTTCATCTCGAATTGGACTTTCGTGTGCTTATATAAGCAAATTCTGAACATTTTCCCAATATGAGAGCGTCTTGTACATATATAAAGAAATTAATAAATTATACCTGAAATCATACTTTAGCGTGCTTACATAAAGATTAAAATATTTCTACTTTAAAACTTAAACGGGACTTTCAAGTGCTTGTATAAATAAATTCATAATATTCACGTCAAATCTAACCTTCGTGTGCTAATATACACATTTTCATGATTTTCATCCCGAACTAGGCCTTTGTGTGATATAAGCAAATTCCTATCTTTTACCCAAAATTAGAGTATTGTGTACATATATAAAAATTGTACTTTCCTTTGCTTATATACACAACTTCAGGATTTTCATCCCGAACTAGACCTTCGTGTGCTTATATAAGCAATTCCTAGTATTTACCCAAAATGAGAATGTCGTGTACATGTACAAAGAAATTAATTAATTTTACCCAAAATTGTACTTTTGTGTGCTTATATAAAAAATTTCTAATTTTAAACCTAAATGAGACATTCGCGTACTTATCTAAATAAATTTCATAATATTTACGCCAAATCCTACTTTCGTGTGCTTATATACACAACTTCATAATTTTCATCCTAAAATGAGAGTATTGTCTACATATATAAAGAAATTCATCAATTATATCTGAACTTGTAATTTCGTGTGCTTATTTAAAAAAATTCTAATAAATGAGACATTCGCGAGCTAATATAAATAGATTTATAATATTTATGTCAAATCTGGCTTTCATGTGCTTATATACAAAACTTCATGATTTTCATCCCAAACTGGACCTTTGTGTAATTATATAAACAAATTTCTATCTTTTACCCATAATAAAAGCGGTTGTACATACATATATAAAGAAATTGTACTTTCGTGTGCTTATATAGACAACTTCATAATTTTCATCCCGAACTAGACCTTCGTGTGTTTATAAAAGCAAATTTCTAACTTTTACCCAAAATGAGACTATCATCTACATATATAAAGAAATTCATAAATTATATCCCAAATTGTACTTTCGTGTGTTTATTTAAAGAATTTCTAATAAATGGGGCATTCGCGTGCTCATATAAATAAATTTATAATATTCACGCCAAATCTGACTTCCGTGTGCTTATGTATACAACTTCATGACTTTCATACCGAACTGGACCTTCGTGTGCTTGTTTATAGCAAATACCTATCTTTTACCGATGATGAGAGTGTGTACATACATATATAAAGAAAATTGTACTTTCGTGTGCTTATATACACAACTTCATGATTTTCATCCCGGACTGGACCTTCATGTGCTTATATAAGCAAATTTCTATCTTTTACCCAAAATGAAAGAGTCTACACACATAGAGAAATTGTACTTTCTTGTGCTTATATACACAACTTCATCATTTTCATCCCAAACTGGACCTTCGTGTGTTTATATAAGCAAATTCCGATCTTTTACCCAAAATGTGAGTGTCGTGTACATATATAACAAAATTCATAAATTATACCCAAAATTGTACTTTCGTGTGCTTATATAAAAAACTTATAATTGAAAACCTAAATGGGACTTTCCTGTGCTTATATAAATAAATTCATAATATTTACGCCAAATCTGACTTTCGTGTGCTTATATACACTACTCCATAATTTTCATCCCGAACTGGACCTTCGTGTCCTTATATAAGTAAATTCCTAACTTTTACCCAAAATGAGAGTATCGTCTACATATATAAAGAAATTCATAAATTATATCTAAAATTGTATTTTCTTGTGCTTATTTAAAGAATTTCTAATAAATGGGACCTTTGCATGCTTATATAAATAAATTAATAATATTCACGCCAAATCTGACTTTCACGAGCTCATATATACATAACTTCATGATTTTCATACCGAAATGGACCTTCTTGTGCATATATAAGCAAATTCCTACCTTTTATCCATAATTAGAATGTGTACATACATATAAAAAGAAATTGTACTTTTGTGTGCTTATATACACAACAATATAATTTTGATCCTGAACTGGACCTTCGTGTGCTTATATAAGCAAATTCCTATCTTTTACCAAAATGAGTGTCCACATATATAAAGATTTGTACTGTGCTATATAAACAACTTCATGATTTTCATACCACCTTCGTGTGCTTAAATAAGCAAATTCCTATCTTATACCCAAAGTTGGGCTTTTGACATGATTACCTTTCAAAAATAAAAAAATTTCACAAATGCCATCAAAACACAAATATTGACCCCTTTGCCCTATTTTACTATTCAACACCCAGTCAGCGTGCCACACAAGCGCCACACGGGCGAGGGAGCTGATGATGTTAAGAAGGCGTCTTTTGAAAAGACGCCTTCCATTGTAATTTTTTTTACAGGGAAGGCGTTTTTTCAAAGACGCCTTTCCTTTAATTTTTTTTTTTTTTGGGTTAAATTTTTTTTTTAATTTTAAGAAGAAGAGCAA
The DNA here is from genome assembly GCA_035771175.1 of Paratinospora sagittata. Classification (NCBI taxonomy): domain Eukaryota; kingdom Viridiplantae; phylum Streptophyta; class Magnoliopsida; order Ranunculales; family Menispermaceae; genus Paratinospora; species Paratinospora sagittata. The sequence continues at coordinate 3,196,679 of JAYMFD010000012.1, read as the reverse complement.
CAGTTCGTCTCCATCGCGATTTTGCAGCACAGAGAGAGAGAGAGGGATTTGGTCTTCTTCGCGCTGCGACAGCGACGAAGAGGAAGAAGATGAAGATCTAATACCAAACCAAGCTTTGAATCAACAAATCTACCAAAATCACTCCGAAATGAAATGCTACACGAAAGTGAAACCGAAACAACAATATTCCGCTCACTTAGTTCCAAAATGCAACCTAGATTCATCTAGGTTGGCAACCGGAAATTCAATTTAACAAAACAAAGATGCGAACTAATCAAACATTCGAAATCACAACAATAACTTCGAAAAAACGAGACTTTCTCACGAATCCAGCTAGAAATTGCAACAACAATTGAACAAACCAGTAAATAGATTCAAGATTGGAAACAAACCAGTAAATAGATTCAAGATTGGAAACAAGATTGGAAACAAACCAAAATCCTGTCGCCATCTTCATCTTCTTCCTCTTTGTCGTTGTCGCAGCGCGAAGAAGACCAAATCCCTCTCTCTGTGTGTGCTGCAAAATTGCGCCTCCAAATCCCTTGCGAAATTCCTTTCTTCGTTGATCTTCGTTGAACTCACTGTTCCACTTCTCCACTGTTGAAACTTTCTCAGTCTTCTTCTCGATCACCGTTATCAGAAGTCATCTTCTTCGTCTTCGTCTTCTCTCCTTTCTCTCTCTCTTCTTTCTTTCTCTTCTTCTTTAGATCGCGATTTGCAGCAGTAGCATCAGCGTTATACATCTCTTATGCATACTCTAAGGCATCTCTTCTTCTTTCTTCTTCTTTTTCCTGTAAACTTTTCGAGATCGATTAATGGAGTCATGATGGAGACGAATTGTTGCTCTTCTTCTTAAAATAAAAAATAAAAAAATTTAAAGAAAGACGCCTTCCATTTTTTTAAAAAAACCAAAAAAATTTAAAGGGAATGCGTCTTTTGAAAAGACGTCTTCTTAACATCATCAGCTCCCTCGCCCGCGTGGTGCGCTGACTGGGCGCTGAATAGTAAAATAGGGCAAAGGGGTCAATATTTGTGTTTTGATAGCATTTGTGAAATTTTTTTATTTTTGAAGGGTAATCATGTCAAAAGCCCCCAAAAGTTATAATAACGTGTGCATATATAAAGAAATTGTACTTTCGTGTGTTTATATACACAACTTCATGATTTTCATCATGAACTAGAACTTCGTGTGCTTATATAAGCAAATTCTTAACATTTGCCCAAAATGAGAGTGTCATGAACATATTTAAAGAAATTCAAAAATTTTACTCGAAATTGCACATTCGTGTGCTTATATAAAGAATTTATAATTTTAAACCTAAATGAAACATTCGCGTGAAAATATAAAAAAATTCATAAAGTTTCCGCCAAATCGGACTTTTGTATGCTTATATACACAACTTCATGATTTTCATCCCAAATTGGACCTTTGTGTGCTTATATAAGCAAATTCCTAACTTTTACCCAAAATGAGAATATCGTCTACATATATAAACAAATTCATAAATTATATCCCAAATTGTACTTTCGTGTGTTTATTTAAATAATTTCAAATAAATGGGATATTCGCGTGCTCATATAAATAAATTTATAATATTCACGCCAAACCTGACATTCATGTGCTCATATACACATCTTAACGATTTTCATACCGAACTGGACCTTCTTGCACTTATATTTGCAAATTCCTACGTTTTACCCAAAATGAGAGCATGTACACATAAAAAATTGTACTTTTATGTTCTTAAACACACACTTTCATGATTTTCATCCTGAATTGGACCTTTGTGCACATATAAAAGCAAAGTCCTATCTTTTACCAAAAATGAAAGTGTGCACATATATAATGAAATTGTACTTTCATTTGCTTATATACACAACTTCATGATTTTCATCCTGAACTGGACTTTCGTGTGTTTGTATAAGCAAACTTCTATCTTTTACCCAAAATGAGAGCGTGTACATATATAAAGAAATTGTACTTTCATGTGCTTAGATACATGACTTCAGGAATTTCATCCCGCACTAGACATTTGTGTGCGTATATAAGCAAATTCCTAACTTTTACCCAAAATGAGAGTGTCGTGCACATCTATAACGAAATTCATAAATTATACCCAAAATTGTACTTTCGCATGCTAATATAAGGAATTTTTTATTTAAAACCTAAATGGGACTTTCATGTGCTTATATAAATAAATTCATAAGATTCACACCAAATCTGGCTTTCATATACACATCATGTCATGATTTTCATCCTGAGCTAGACCTTTGTGTGCATATATAAGCAAACTCCTATCTTTTACCAAAAATTAGAGCATCGTGTAAACGTATAAAGAAATTGTAGTTTCGTGTGCTTATACGCACAACTTTTTTGATTTTCATCTCAAACTGGACCTTCGTGTGCTTATATAAGCAAATTCCTAACATTTTCCCAAAATGAGAGTGTCTTGTACATATATAAAGAAATTCAAATATATCCAGAATTGTACTTTCGCGTGCTTATATAATGAATTTCTAATTTAAAACCTAAATGAGACTTTTGCGTGCTTATATAAATAAATTCATACAATTCACGCTAAATCTGACCTCCATTTGCTTATGTACACAACATCATGATTTTCATCCTGAACTAAACCTTTGTGTGCTAATATAAGCAAACTCCTATCTTTTACCCAAAATTAGAATATCGTGTACATATATAAAGAAATTTTACTTTCGTGTGCTTATACACACAACTTCATGATTTTCATCTCGAACTAGACCTTCGTGTGGTTATACAAGCAAATTCCTAATATTTTCCCAAAATGAGAGTCTCTTGTACATATAAAAGGAAATTCATAAATTATACCCAAAATTGTACTTTTGCCATTTCTAATTTAAAATCTAAATGGGACTTTCAAGTGCTTATATGAATAAATTCATAATATTCATGTCAAATCTAACCTTCTTGTGCTTATAAACACACTTTCATGATTTTCATCCCGAACTAGACCTTTGTGTGCTTATATAAGCAAATTCCTATTTTTTACCCAAAATTAGAGTATCGGGTACTATATAAAGAAATTGTACTTTCCTTTGCTTATATACACAACTTCATGATTTTCATCTCGAACATGACCTTCGTGTGTTTATATAAGCAAATTTCTCCATTGCTGACTTCTTGACCTCATGGTTTAAAAATTCGTCGAATTTCAACGAAATTCAACGAATTTTTCGGCTTTTTAACCATCGAAGTGCAAAGTGGATGTAAAATAAAAAAATGCAAAAATTTTGCCGAAATAATTCGGTAAACTTCGACGAAATTCGATAAACTTTGACAAAAGTTTAGTTTTTCAATCAAAAAATGTAAAAATTCGACAAAAATTTTGGTGAAATTCGATAAAATTTGACAAAATTCGATGAAATTGGACAAAGAAGTAAAAAAAAATGTTACCTTCATCAATAGAAAACAAAAAAACACCAATAATTATGTATTATTTTTAACTTCATCAACCAACATAGCAATATAAATTTAAAAAATAATTTAACAAGCTAACAAATTATATAGTTTATGGGATATGCTTTACCAAAAAAAGAAGAAAAGAAAGCAAAATAATTAATTAATTAAAGTTGAAATAAGATAAAAAACTTAAAAATAAATTAAGAGATTTCCAAAAGTCATCTTCTTTTAGTTAACTCTTATAAAAAAATATTAATAAAACAACACATTCAAATAATAAATTAATAAATTAAGCATGATAGAATTCAAACTAATAAAGTATATGGTCGAGAAGCAAGCCACCATAAAATTAAATATCAAAATAATGAAAACATATTAAGACCAAAAGCCATCATTCAAATTTATCAACTCACTTAACAAGGTTGATTTTGTTAGGTCGCTTATTGGTATTTTTATTTATTAAAAGTGTCTATTTATATTAGTTTTAAGCTTATACTATAATAAATTTAGATATTTAAGCATATATGCGAAAATTCTCTAAACTTCTCTAATTTAGCGAATTTTTACAAAAATTCTCCATGTCCAATTAAACTTCTTCAAATTAATTCTGATTTTTAAAGGTCGAAGTTTTGAGCCTTGCTTGACCTCTTGAAGCACTATGATGTCCGGTTTGATTGACCCAATTGTTTGCCTGATTGCTCTTTGTCCAGACTTGGAGTCACAACCCTTAATGTCCAAGATAATACCTTCATGGAAACAACCACAACTCAGGCACAGGACAGGGACATAAACGTCTGACTACATTCATGGCGTCAACCATGGTTGCCTTCATATCATACAATGTTTGCCTTAAGGAACAAGGTGGATGTTCATCTTCTTCAAAAAGCTTGCAATCTCAACATAGGTAGAAGTGTACTTCTTGTTTTTAGTTGCCTTGGATGTCCCGGCCTGATCATTCATCTTGCTTATGTCGATGTTCAGACTACTCCCCATAAGTCCATTTCCATACAACCGAGAAGTTGCTTGGTGTGGATTGGGAATGGCAGAGAGGCAGGGTTTCTGAAGAGGGGAGAGAATGGATGTGGAGTCATTTTGAGAGTGATTACCAAGAATCAGAGAGCGTACCTTTGCACCAGTATGTCGGGTGGTCTCCTCCTCTGTATCCATAGCATCCTGAGCCTCAACCTCATCCGCCCAGCAAGTTCGTTGTATTTCCCCAATACCATTGTTCAAGTCTTCTAATGAATTATCATTCAGGCTGTTGTCATCTTCAATGCATGTCTCTACAATCCTCTCCTGATCCGAGCAGAGTGCCTCCCGTCTATTAATGCCCGACGAGATCCATCCCTCCAATTTCCATCTGTCCATATCTTTGTCATTCATTCGACTTGATCTTCCAGATTTCTTCTTCTTTCTTTTATAAACCTGCAACTAGGCCCGACCCACCTTCCCAACATCATTATCAGCATTCTTATCCTTAGAGTGGTCCACTTTATCCATTTTAGAGTTTGGGCTTGAACTTTTAATCGACAACAACCCGAGCACATCAATCATGGGCTTTTTTCCCTTTTAAGCACAATTTAGATGGGCCCTGCCAATCCTTGGCCCACTGATACTGCACCTTTGCCTGCTTAAGATCCTGGTTGTCGTCCCAACCCACTGGGCCAATCTCCTCCACACAATGCAAGCTAGGCCCACAACCCCCCTGGGACCATCAGTTCTCGGTTAGGAGCTTCACTATAAAGAAATTCAAAAATTATATCGTAAATTGTACTTTCGTGTGCTTATATAAAGAATTTATAATTTAAAACCTAAATGAGACTTACGAGTGCTTATAAAAATAAATTCATAATATTCACGTCAAACTCGACCTTAACGTGCTAATATACACATTTTCAAGACTTTCATCCTGAACTAGACCTTCGTGTGCTTATATATGCAAATTCCTATCTTATATCCAAAATTTCAGTATTGTGTACATATATATAAAGAAATTGTACTTTTGTGTGTTTATATACACAACTTCATGATTTTCATCTCAAACTAGACCTTCGTGTGCTTATGTAAGCGAATTCCTAACGTTTGCCCAAAATGAGAGTGTTGTGAACATATATAAAGAAATTCAAAAAATTTACACGAAATTGCACTTTAGTGCGCTTCTATAAAGAATTTCTAATTTTAAACCTAAATGAGAAATTTGCGTGCTTAGCATATATAAATTCATAATATTTACGCCAAATCTGACTTTTGTGTGATTATATATACACAACTTCATATTTTCATCCCGAACTAGACCTTCGTGTGCTTATATAAACAAAGTTTTACCCAAAATGAGAATATTGTCTACATAGATAAAGAATTTCATGAATTATATCCAAAATTGTACTTTCATGTGCTTATTTAAAGAATTTCTAATAAATGGGGCATTCGTGTGCTTATATAAATAAATTTATAATATTACCAAATCTAACTTTCGTGTGCTTATATATACAATTTCATGATTTTCATACCGAACTGGACCTTTGTATACTTATATAAGCGAATTCCTAACTTTTACCCAAAAACAGAGTGTCGTGTACGCATATAACGAAATTCATAAATTATATCCGAAATTGCACTTTCGTGCGCTTATATAAAGAATTTCTAATTTAAAACCAAAATGGACTTTCATGTGCTTATATAAATAAATTCATAATATTCACGCCAAATCTGACCTTCGTGTGCTTATATACACTACGTCATGATTTTCATCTGGAACTAGACCTTTGTGTGCTTATATAAGGAAACTCCTATCTTTTACTCAAAATTAGAGTATCGTGTCTATATATAAAGAATTGTACTTTCGTATGCTTATACACACAACTTCATGACTTTCATCTCGAACTGGACCTTCGTGTAATTGTATTAGCAAATTCCTAACATTTTCCAAAAATGAAATTGTCTTGTACATATATAAAGAAATTATAAATTATACCCGAAATTGTACTTTTGCGTGCTCATATAAAGATTAAAGAATTTCTAATTTAAAATCTAAATGAGACTTTCAAGGGCTTATACAAATAAATTCATAATATTAACGCCAAATCTGACCGTCATGTACTTATATACACATTTTCATGATTTTCATCCCGAACTAGATCTTTATGTGCTTATATAAGCAAATTCCTATCTTTTACCCAAAATTAAAGTATCGTGTACATATATAAAGAAATTGTACTCTCATTTGCTTATATACACAACTTCGTGATTTTCATCTCGAACTTCACATTCATGTGCGTAATTGCTTATATAAGCAACCTAAAGTTTACCCAAAATGAGAGTGTCGTGTACGTATACAAAGAAATTCATAAATTTTACCCGAAATTGTACTTTTGTGTGCTTATATAAAGAATTTCTAATTTTAAACCTAAATGAGACATTAGCGTGCTTATATAAATAAATTTATAATATTTACGTCAAATCTGACTTTCGTGTGCTTAGATACACAACTTCATGATTTTAATCCCGAACTGGACCCTCGTCTGCATATATAAGCAAATTCCTAACTTTTACCCAAAATGAGAGTATCGTCAACATATATAAAAGAAATTCGTAAATTATATTTGAAATTGTACTTTTGTGAGCTTATTTAAAGAATTTCTAATAAATGGGACCTTCGCGCGCTTATATAAATAAATTCATAATATTCCCGCTAAATCTGACTTTCGTGTGCATAATACACAACTTCATGATTTTCATACCGAATTGGACTTTCGTGTGCTTATATAAGCAAATTCCTATCTTTTACCCATAATGAGAGCATGTACATACATATATAAGGAAATTGTACTTTCGTGTGCATATATACACAACTTCATGATTTTCATCCCAAACTAGACCTTAAGCAAATTCCTATTTTTTACCCAAAATGAAAGCGTCTACATAGGTAAAGAAATTGTACTTTCATGTGCGTATATAGACAACTTTATGGTTTTCATCCCGAACTGGACCTTCGTGTGTTCATCTAAGCAAATTCCTAACTTTTACACAAAACGAGAGAGTTGTACACATATATAAATAAATTCAAAAATTATATCCGAAATTGTACTTTCGTGTGCTAATATAAATAATTCCTAATTTAAAACCAAAATGGGACTTTCGTGAGCTTATACAAATAAATTCATAATATTCACGTCAAATTTGACCTTCGTGTGCTTATATACACATTTCATGATGTTGTGGAGAAGAGTAAAATATGTTGGATTTATAGAATTCCGAGCAATGGCACAAGAGGTTTGTGAGCTATTATGGTTGCAGATAATTTTGACAGATTTCAAGATACACTGGGATGGCCCTAGGAGACTCTATTGTGACAATAAATCTCCAATTAGCATTGCCCATAACCCAGTTCAACATGATCGAACCAAGCATATAGAGAATGATAGACACTTTATTAAAGAGAAGCTTGATAGTGGGTTGATCTGTACTCCATGTGTCTACCAATAATCAGCTCGCCGATGTGCTCACTAAAGGGTTAAACCATACTGCATTTCAAGCAAATGTGTCCAAGCTGGGAATGGTAAACCTTTATTCACCAGCTTAAGAGGGAGTGTTGTGGAGAAGAGCAAAATCTGTGAGATTTATTTCCTTTAAAGATTTATTTCCTTTAAGGAAATACGATAATTCTGTGGGATTTATTTCCTTTTAAGGTTTATTTCCTTTAAGGAAAGATGATAATTTTAGTAGTCGTTTTATTTAGCAGGTACTAAAATTGTAATTATAGTTATATGTGTGCATAGCTCTGTATGTCTATATATATGGTGTCCCTCTATTAAGACATCATCAAGAATAAGAAAATATTTCCTCTCTTCTCCCGTGGACGTAGGCCTTGGAGCCGAACCACGTTACAGCTTTGTGTCTTTTATTAGTATTTAACATATGATTTTCATCCTGAACTGGACCTTCATGTGCTTATATATGCAAATTCCTATCTTATACCCAAAGTTACAGTATCGTGTATATGTATTAAAAAATTGTACTTTCGTGTGTTTATATACACAACTTCAAGATTTTCATCCCGAACTGGACCTTCGTGTACTTATATAAGCAAATTCCTAACCTTTGCCCAAAATGTGAGTGTCGTGAACACAAAATTGCACTTTCATGCGCTTATATAAAGAATTTCTAATTTTAAACCTAAATGAGACATTCACGTGCTTATATATATAAATTCATAATATTTACACCAAATCTGACTTTCGTGTGCTTATATATACACAACTTCATGCTTTCATCCCGAAGTAGACCTTTATGTGCTTATATAAGCAAAGTCCTAACTTTTACCCAAAATGGCAATATTGTCTCCATAGATAAAGAATTTCATGAATTATATCCAGAATTGTACTTTCATGTGCTTATTTAAAGAGTTTCTAATAAATGGGCATTCGTGTGCTTATATAAATAAATTCATAATATTAATGCCAAATCTAACTTTTGTGTGCTTATATACACAACTTCATGATTTTTATACCGAACTGGACCTTCGTATGCTTATATAAATGAATTCATAACTTTTACCCAAAATGAGAGTGTTGTGTACATATATAACAAAAATTACTTCTGTGTGCTTATATACAAACTTTCATGATTTTCATCCCGAACTGGACCTTTGTGTTCATATAAAATCAAAGTTCTATCTTTTACCCAAAATGAAAGTGTGTACATATATAATGAAATTGTACTTTCGTGTGCTTATATACATAACTTCATGATTTTCATCTTGAACTGGACCTTCTTATATAAGCAAATTCCTAAATAAATTCATAAGATTTACGCCAAATCAGACCTTCGTATGCTTATATACACAACCATCACGACTTTCATCCCGAGCTAGACCATAGTGTGCTTATATAAGCAAACTCCCATCTTTTACAAAAAATTAGAGTATCGTGTACATATATAAAGAAATTGTAGTTTTGTGTTCTTATACACACACCTTGATTTTCATCCCACACTAGACATTCATGTGCTTACATAAGCAAATTCCTAACTTTTACACAAAATAGGAGAGTTGTGAACATATATAAAGAAATTCAAAAATTATATCCGAAATTGTATTTTTGTGTGCTTGTATAAAGAATTTCTAATCAAAAACATAATTGGGACTTTCACATGCTTATATAAATAAATTTATAATATTCACGCCAAATCTGACCTTCGTGTACTTATATACACAACATCATGATTTTATCCCGAACTAGACCTTTGTGTGCTTATACAAGCAAATTCCTATATGTTACCCAAAATTAGAGTATTGTGTACATTTATAAAGAAATTGTACTTTCCTTTGCTTACATACATAACTTCATGATTTTCATCCTGAACTGAACTTTTGTGTGCTTATAAAAGAAAATTCCTAAATTTTACCCAAAATGAGAGTGTCGTGTACATCTACAAAGAAATTCATAAATTGTACCCGAAATTACACTTTTGTGTACTTGTATAACGAACTTCTAATTTTAAACCTAAATGAGACATTCACGTGCTTATATAAATAAATTCATAGTATTTACGCCAAATCCGACTTTCGTGTGCTTATATACACAAGTTCATGATTTTCATCCCGAACTGTACCTTCTTGTGCTTATATAAGCAAATTTCTATCTTTTACCCAAACTAGAGCGTGTACATATATAAAAAAAAATTATATTTTCATGTACTTATATACACACTTTCATAATTTTCGTCCCGAACTGGACCTTCATGTGCTTATATAAGCAAATTCATAACTTTTTTCTAAAATGAGAGTGTCTTGTACATATATAAAGAAATTCATAAATTGCATCCAAAATTGTACTTTCATGTGGTTATATAAAGAATTTCCAATTTAAACCTAAATGGGACTTTCGCGTGCATATATAAATAAATTCATAATATTCATGCCAAATTTGACCTTCGTGTGTTTATATACACATATTCATGATTTTCATCCCAAACAAGACCTTTGCGTGCTTATATAAGCAAATTCCTATCTTTTATCCAAAATTATACTATCGTGTACATATATACAAAAATTATACTTTCGTGTGCTCATATCTCAACTTTATGATTTTCATCCCGAACTAGACCTTCGTGTGCTCATATAAGCAAATTCCTAACGTTTACCCAAAATAAGAGTGTGTACGTTTATAAAGAAATTGTTTTTTCGTCTGGTGTGCTTATATACACAATTTCATAATTTTCATCCCGAACTAGACCTTCGTATGCTTATACAAGCAAATTCCTAATGTTTACCCAAATTAAGAGAATCATGTACATATATAAAGAAATTCATAAATTTTAACCGAAATTGCACTTTCTTGTGCTTATATAAAGAATTTATAATTTTAAACCTATATGGGACTTTCTCGTGCTTATATAAATTAATTTATAATATTCACGCCAAATCTGACTTTTGTGTGCTTATAAACAAAACTTCATGATTTTCACCCTAAAATACACCTTCTTGTGCTTATATAATCAAATTCCTAACTTTAACCCAAAATGAGAGTGTCATGTACATATATAAAGAAATTTATAAATTATACCAAAATTGCACTATCATGTGGTTATATAAAGACTTTCTAATTTAAAAAACTAAATGGGACTTTCGTGTGCATATATAAATAAATTCATAATATTCACGCCAAATCTGACTTTTGTGTGCTTATATACACAACATCATGATTTTCATCTCAAATTGGAGCTTCGTGTGCTTATATAAGCAAATTCCTAACATTTCAAAATGAGAGAATCGTGTATATATATAAAGAAATTCATAAATTGTACCCAAAATTGCACTTTCGTGTACTTATATCAAGAACTCTAATTTTAAACCTAAATGGAAGATTCACGTGCTTATATAGATAAATTCTATGAATTTACGCCAAATCTGACTTTCATGTGCTTATAGGCACAACTTCATGATTTTCGTTCCAAACTGGACCTTCATGTGCTTATATAAGAAAATTCCTAACTTTATTCAAAATGAGAGTATCGTGTACATATATAATGAAATATACCTAAAATTGTATTTTCGTGTGCTTATATAAAGATTTCTAATAAATAGGACTTTCACATGCTTATATAAATAAATTCATAATACTCACGCCAAATTTGACCTTTGTGTGCTTATATAAGCAAATTCCTATCTTTTATCCAAAATGAGAACGTGTGCACATAGTTGTTAAATCGGTACGATTTTCGATTCAAACCATATGATTTGAATCGAATCGTACCCTAAACGATTTAAACTGAAGAAAGAATCGGAGATCAACCTAAATCGGTCGATTTCCAATCGAATCGCACGATTTAATCAAAGCCGCAATAACAGCGACCCAGATCAAGTTAAAAAAAAAGACATTTTTTTTTTTTACTTTATGTTTCGATATGCTATATATATAGCTTTTCAAAACCCTAGGGCATAAAAAAGACGATTCCTAAAGGTGTTGGTTGTCTTCTTCTCCACTTGCTAGAGACAAGAAAGTGTATTGAGGGCCCCATTGTCTCCTTCCACCTTAGATCTCCACTATTTCTCTTTTTTTAAGTTTGTTTGCTTTCTCTATTGCAAGAAGTTTCTACTCTCCTATAAAGATAGCAAGGAAAACACAAAGATTGGTGACTTCTATCCCTTTCTTTCTTTGATTCATGTTTTAGGGATTATTTGTATGTTGCCTTGTTTATTGTTTTTGGAGTAGTTTTTTTCTATCTTTGAAGATGACTACAAAAGAGGATAAAACTTGGGAGCATTGCACCAATGTTCGCCCAAATAATAAGACTTATTTGAGGTGTAACTATTGTGGGAATAATTTTCATGGAGGTGTTTATAGAATGAAACAACACATAGCAAAGACACACAAAGATGCAAAAGAATGTGTTAGTGTTCCCAATGATGTTCGTGCCATTTTTAAGGATATTGAAAGGAAAGGAGAAAGAAAAGGAAAATAAACAACATGATATGTATGATACAGGAGGAAAAAGACATGAATTTGTGGACCTTCAAGTTGAAAATGATGTAAGGGGAAGTGAGGGAGGAGACACCACTAAAAGAAAACGGGTGATGGATCAGCTTTATAAAAGGGAAAGACAAGCAAACTACCCTTAATGAGCATTGGAAGAAGGGTGAAAGAGAAAAAGTTTGCAAAAAGAATTGCTAGGTTTTTTTTATTGCTGCAACATTGCTTTTAATGTGGTTAAAAGTCCATTCTTTTATGATATGGTTCAGTCTATTTCTACTTTTTGACCAGGTTTGAAGCTACCTAGCTACCATGAGCTGAGAACTCTATTACTCCAAAATGAAGTGAAGTATGTTGAGGGCCCTCTGGAAGAGAATAAAAAGAAATGGAGGAGTGCAGGTTGTACCATAATGTCAGATGGTTGGCCAAATGGAAGAAATAGAACAATAATTAATTTTTTTGGTGAATAGTCCCAAGGGGACCGTATTGCTCAAGTTTATGGATGCTTCAGACATGATGAAGAATTCTGAGAATTTAATGCAGCTCCTTGATAGTGTGGAGGAGGAAGTGGGGGAGGAAAATGTAATTTAAGTGATTACAGATGGAGCTTCAGCATATGTGAATGTTGGGCAAATGTTGATGTATAAGAGGAAGCACTTATTTTGGTCCCCATGTGCTGCACATTGCCTAGACTAGATGCTAGAGGACATTGGTAGATTACCCATCCATGCAGATGTCATCAACAAATGCCGAAGAATTACAATGTACATCTACAATCATTGTTGGGTGTTGAACTTGATGAGAAAGTTCACCAATGGAGGAGATTTGGTTAGGCCTGCAGTGACCCGCTTCACTACATGTTATCTCACTATGAAGAGCATGCTTATGCATAAGTTGGCATTGATTTCCTTATTTGCTTCAGAGGAATGGCAGAAGGGTTCTTTTGCTAAGAAGAAAGAAGGAGGGGCCATTAGAGACATCATTTTGGCTGATGCAAACTTCTGGAATTCTATCAAGTATAAGCAAAGTTCCTCTTGTAAAGGTCCTCCGCCTTGTTGACTCTGTTGAAAGGCCACCAATGGGTTACATATATGAAGCGATGGATCGTGCAAAGGAGGTCATTGCTAAAAATTTGGGTGGTGTGAAGAAGAGATATGGCGTAGCGGAAGTGTCGAAAAATCTTGTAGTTCGTTGATTCAAGAGAATGCCAAAAAACAAGAGCAAAGTGGAGGAAAACTCCTCGGAATTTTATTCGTAAAAAAAGAACTGCTCCAATTTGGAAACAACTAAATCAAGATAGCATCTAAAAATAAAGAAATTACTAAAATAAATTAGACTTCAAACTTGAAGTAAATCAGCTAGGTTCGGCAACTTTCCATATCTGTGCTGCATCAATCCCGCCAGCCTGGAAAAGATTCGTCCTCTAATCTGCAACCTCGAAATCCCCAACGAACGGGACCAAGTGTTTGACGTTGAACACAAGGGAGGTGTTGACATCGGGGGGAAGACGCAACTGGTATGCGTTGGGGTTGATCTTCTCAATTACTTCTAATGGACCAATCTTCCTAGCCTTCAATTTGTTGTACTCATTAAGAGGAAAACGATCCTTAGTCAAAACGGCCCAAACAAGATCACCCACACGAAACTCCACAAGGCGACAATGGCGATAGGTAGAAGCCTTATACTTGGTGGTAGAAGCAACGAGATGGTCATACGTTAGCTTGTGAATATGTTGGAGATTTTCAACAAAATCTGCCGCTTTACCATGAATGCGAGTACGGTCAGGAAACGGAGCAAGATCAAGTGGGCACCGAGGAACATCCACATAGACCACTTGGAAAGGACTAAAACCGGTACTTCGATTTTCAGCATGATTGTGAGCAAATTCCACTTGACTAAGCTTAGTATCCCAAGACTTTAAGTAAATCACCTAAAGCTCAATTAGTGACCTCGTTTTGACCGTCGATTTGGGGATGATAAGCCGAACTCATATCCAGGTTAGTGTTAACTAAACACCAAAGAGACCTCCAAAAGTGACTTAAGAAGCGAGAATCTCGATCAGAAACAATGGAAGTGGGGAGGTCATGAAGACGGTAAACACCGTAAACTTACTTGAAAAACAATTGAGCTACGTGAACCGCGTCGGCGGTTCGCTTGCATGGAATAAAATGAGCCATTTTGGAAAACCGATCAACCACCACAAAGATAGAATCATTACCTTTTTGCGTGCGAGAGAGACCAAGAACAAAATCCATGCTAATGTCGGTCCATGGCTGCTTTGGAATAGGTAAAGGCAAATAAAGCCCGGTGTTGGAAGCATGGCCTTTGGAAGTTTGACAAACTTGGTAGCGTTCCACATATCTCTTCACGTCCCGGGGGAGCGTTGGCCAAAAGTAGAATGTGGCAACAAAGTGAAGTGTTCTATCCTGACCGATGTGACCTTTACCGTGAAGTTCTCTAATAATTTGTGGTCGTAGGCTACAATCCGGAATGCAAAGCCAATTACTGAGAAAGAGAAATTCATCATGCAACAAGTAGTCAGAACGAATGCCACTTCGAACGTCATCAAGGATCCGAGAGAAGAACGTGTCGGTTGGATATAACTTCAGGAAAGTTGAGAACCCTGGAACGGAGACACTTAAGGTGGCGATTTATGTTTGATGACGAATGTAAATTGTTGAAGATAAGCAATCCATGAAGCATGTCTAGCCGAAACTTTGTCTTGACTACCGAGATGCTTCAACGCGTCATGATCCGTGTAGAGCACAAATTCCTTATGAAATAAATAATGACTCCAATGTTTAATGGCTTGGACGACCACATAGAACTCCACATCATAAGTACTATAGCGAGCTCGGGAACGGGAAAGCTTCTCACTATAGTAAGCAACAAGACGCCCTTGTTGACTAAGAACAGTGCCTACGCCAACTTTTGACGCATCAGAATGTAACTCAAAGGTAAGAGAAGCCGAGAAGCATTAGTATAGGAGCGGTGGTGAGCTTATGCTTGATGAGCTTGAAAGCATTGTTGGCGTCAACGGGCTACATAAACTTTCCATCTCTAATGCAATCGGTGACCAGAGCCATGAGGCTACTAAAGTGAGGGATGAAGCGGCGACAAAAAGAAGCCAACTTGTGAAAACTTCGAACTTCGAAAACGATGCGCGGGATCGGCCAAGACCGGATTGACTCTACTTTAGCTTGATCAACTACTAAACCATTCTTTGATACAGTATAACCAAGAAAGAGTACATGGTCAGTTCCAAACTCACACTTTTTAATCGCCACATAGAATTTGTCCCTTCTTAAGAAAAGAGGGCTTCTCGAAGGTGTTGGAGATAAAGCTCCTCAGTAGCACTATAGATCAATATGTCATCGAAGTAAACCACAACAAATTTACAAATAAAAGGATGTAGAGCTTGATTCATCACCCGCATAAAAGTGCTCGGAGCATTAGAGAGCCCAAAAGGCATAACCAACCATTTGAAGAGATCTTGTCGTGTTTTGAACGTCATTTTCCATTCGTCTCCGAGTCGAATCCGAATTTGATGGTAACCGCTTTTAAGGTCCAATTTTGGAAAGATAGTGGCTCCACTAAGTTGGTCAAGAAGATCATCAAGCCATGGTATAAGGAAGTCGTACCGAACCGTGATTTTGTTGATAGCGCGGTTGTCCACACACATACGCCATGATTCATCTTTTTTTGGAATTAGGAGCACCGGAACAGCACAAGGGCTAAGGCTCTCTCTCAAATAACCTTTGGCGACCAGCTCTTCAATTTGTCGACGAAGCTCTTCATGTTCACTCAGACTCATCCGATAATGCGATTTATTTAGAATGGAAGCATCGGGCACAAGTTCAATTTGGTGTTGAATATCTCGTAACGAAGGTAACCCGTCAGAGAGATTTTCCAAAAATACATCAATGAACTCGTGGAGGAGAGATTGAACCACGGGCGATACGGCCTTAGCCCCTTAACTATTGAGCAGGTGGTTGGGGATGAAACTAGAACGTAGACAACGCCTTCTTCCTGCATAGCCGCCTCAAATTTGGATCGTGTGAGGAAGAGGACGGATTTCGGCAACAATGCTGGTGGTTGTTGGAAACTTGACAGATGTTTTGACGAAAGAAGCGTAATTTTTCTATTATCAAACCGAAAGCAGTAGGTATTAGTTTTTCAGTCGTTGATGACGTGACGATCATATTGCCATGGTCAACCCAACAGGAGGTGGCACGCATCCATAGGGACTATGTCACAATAAATCTTATCCCGGTAGGTAGTCCCGACCGAAAAATAAACAAGGGTTCGGCGAGAGACTTGAACTTCAAATCCTCGCTTCAACCAAGCAAGCTTGTAAGGAGTGGGATGGTGTTCTAGGGACAAGGCAAGCTTTTGGACAACCTCTTCAGAGACGACGTTCTCGCAAAGAAGAATAATCATAATCCTCCATCTCCACTCCGTCGGCTAACAAAGCACGACGTCCGAATTTCAGACAAGCGGTCTGACGGTGACCCGTCTCACCGCAAGAAAAGCATCGAAGGGCTACCAGACGGGATGGTCGGAGGGCCCCCACTGTTTCGTGGGTCGTGGTCGGGCGATTCAGCGCTGGTGGTAGCATGTCGGGTCAATTGACGATGTTCGTGGCAGGGGTTGCTATGGGATTGGATGTGGAGCTGCTGGCAACGGCAGTAGCTGGAGCACGGATGGGGGCCGTTAGTTGAGGCCAAGGGGCGGAGCCGGTCCGATATTGACGCTTGATCAATAAGGCTCTTTGATGGGCTTTGGAAACCGTTATTGGATCAAAGAGATTCAGAATGTTCTAAAACTACGGTCGGAGGCCACCGATAAATCGAGAAACTGATTGTTCTTTGGTTTCGTTAATCTCATTTCATGTGACCTAAAGGAAAAATTTCGTAGCAAATTCTCCCATCATCCGATTTCCTTGACGTAAATTTTGGAGGCATTGTTGCATGGTTTGTACATAAATATATGGGAGGAATGTGCGCTTCATGTGCTTTTTTAATTTCTCCCATGATACAATCTCCTCTTTTCTGCCACGAGAACGGGAGACTTTGAGTTGTTGCCACCAAGCAGTGGCTCGACCTCGAAAGCGTTTATTATAGGGAACTTCCTTGAATTTCAAAATTTCTTCTACGACTCCAATCCAATCCAAAAATTCTTCCGGTTCGAGGCTTCCATGAAATTCAGGAATATCGAGTTTAAAACCCAATTCCCATAGACGATTGTCTGCGACAGCCAGGCGATCTGCAGGAGGCGCAGCGTGGGATGCAGCTTGCTAGGAAGCAAACGGGTTCCCTTCATCAAATTCTTCCTCAATGTCGAAATCGGACTCTTCAATGCAAGCTGGATGAGGTTGATTAATGGCTTGCAAGGCTGCGAGTTGTTGTTTTGATTGGACGACTTGATGACAGATTTCGTCCATTCCATCGGCAAGTGGACGGGCATCTAGGAGACGACGGGGTAACATGGCGACGGGTCGAGACATTGGCTCTAATACCAACTGGCGTAGCGGAAGTGTAGAAAAATCTTGTAGTTCGTTGATTCAAGAAAATGCTGAAGAACAAGAGCAAAGTGGAGGAATACTCCTCGGAATTTTATACGTAAAAAAAGAACTGCTCCAATTACAATCTCGCCTCCTTATTTGTAGAGGATGCAATTCAAAAATAGAAGAAAAAGCTAATCTGAATAGGAAACTAAACTAATTCTAAATTTGAAAAAAAAAAATTGAGAAGAAACAATTATATATATTAAACTGAACAAATCTAAATTTGAAATTTGGAAACAACTACATAAGGATAGCATCTAAAAATAAAGAAATTACTAAAAGAAATTAGACTTCAAACTTGTAAATCAGCTAGGTTCGGCAACTTTCCGTATATGTACTGCATCAAGATACAAGGCCATTTGGGAAATAATTGATAGAAGATGGAATCTTCAATTGCACAGGCCTCTACATGTAGCGAGTTACTTTCTAAATCCAAGATTTCAATATGATGAACAATTCAAAATGGATCTTGAAGCGAATCAAGAGTTATATGATTACATAGATAGAATGGTCTCATCTCCTAGAGAAAGGGCTTTAATTGATGACCAAATGGACCTATTCAAAAGAGTTGAAGGTATGTTTGGGAGAGAAACAACGAAGCTTACAAGAGCCACTAAAATACCTGGTATGCGAAGTATTGATTCTTGAACAATGTCTTGATTTGATTAAATTTATGATTTGCTTTAAGCCTCTGACTTTATAATTTGAATTTCTATTTTACATCTTATTGGTGGGAGAGTTATGGGGAAAGCACTCCTAATTTGCAAAGGTTGTCAATAAGGATTTTGTGTCTAACTTGCGGCTCTTCTGGTTGCGAGCGGAACTGGAGTACATTTGAGCATGAAAGTGCTTAGAGTTAGAATCTAAAGCTTTAACTTTTAAGCTTATAATTCTAAATTATAATCTTTGATTTATTTAGTATTTATTAAATTTGACTTTCCTTCATTTTATTTTACTAGATTCACTCTAAGAAGCGCAACCGCCTAGAGCAAAAAAGATTGAATGCACTTGTATTTGTAAAATATAATTTGCAACTTCAAGTTCGAAAAGAAAGGCAGTTCAAATCGAAAGACCAAACTAATGATCCAATTTGTCTATCTAACATGGATTCAGATGATGAGTGGATCACAGAAAAAGAAGATTCGGTAGTCCCAGAAAGCAATTCGTGGTTGGATTTAGACGAGTGCTTTAGAGAAGAAGAATGTGAAGGAGGCAATGCGCCTATATCACAAAGAAAAGGTATTTAAAGTTTTTAGCATTACAGTTCACAAATATACAATTTGATTTGGTTTTTAAACATAAAACTTTTTATTTCAAATGAAGTATTAAAGTATTTGCATTGCTTTATACTTAGGACCAAGGAATATGCAATATGTTGCTCCTGGTGATAAAGGAAAAGGAGTGATGCAAGAAGACGATGAAGAGAATGAAGATTCTTTTGAAGAAGAGGATGATGAGGAAGAAGAACAAGGAGTAGTACAAGGCTTAGTTGACGAGGATGAAGATGAAGAGAAAGGGGATGAGGAGGATGAATGAATGAGTCAGTGTTCAAGACTTCAAGTTTTTTAATGTAATTATGTAAATAGGTTACGGACTTATAGGCTTATAGCCTTGTAGGTGTTCATTTTTTATGTAACTTGGAGATTAGAATGCACCTAAAATGATGAAATACAATCTAACTCCTTACCCTACTCTATATTTTGATGTTTTATGCCTTAAAATCTTTGAGACATAGTGATATAGCTATGTTTTTGAAGGTTGAGTCTTAGTTTTGAATATTTAGATAAATAAATTATAGTTATATTATTTCAGATTTTTCTACATTTTTTTTTGGTAATTTTTTAGAAAATTGGAAAAAATCTTACGATTTACTATTCGATTTGAATCTTACCCTTGACGATTTTATGATTCGATTCCGGTTTGACAACTATGGATACAGCTATTAATTTAGTCAGACAAAAAAAAAATCAAACTACAACTCATCTACTAATCATGTCAGACTTCAATAATGATAGTTATGCAGTTATTTTAGAGATTTTCCTTTCTAATTCACTCATAGTTATATTATTTCAGATTTTTCTACATTTTTTTTTGGTAATTTTTTAGAAAATTGGAAAAAATCTTACGATTTACTATTCGATTTGAATCTTACCCTTGACGATTTTATGATTCGATTCCGGTTTGACAACTATGGATACAGCTATTAATTTAGTCAGACAAAAAAAAAATCAAACTACAACTCATCTACTAATCATGTCAGACTTCAATAATGATAGTTATGCAGTTATTTTAGAGATTTTCCTTTCTAATTCACTCATAGAGAACAAGATCTAACCAGAACAGCAAGCACCATTAATGGAGATACAGAATGAAGTCCATCAACCTTCAGTGACTATAACAAAATAAACTCTCAGCAGAAGAAATAGCCAAGAACAATATTGTTCAGCATGTTGATCAGCATTATCTAGTCAACTGATACATAAACTTAAAAAGCTCAATATTCACCTGAAACATCTACAAAAGTGTCATGTCTGTAGGCTTTACTCCAGCACCTCCAGAAAAGAAATAAAATGCCACCAAAAAGAAGAATCCCTATTACTCCAACAATTCCAATTATAATTCCAAGCCTTGCTTTTTGTGAAGTATCTGCCATGACAAGTAAGATGAAGCACTATACCAAACAACAGAATAAAAAACTGCAAAGTCATATTAAAATAATTTCCATGATATATGTAAATTGTAAACATAAAAACAAAAGTAACAACAAATCATCATCTCAGCTCCAAAATAAATAGGAATATATCAAAAAAAGAGAAATATATTTATGTACCTGTACCATTAGAAGGAGACTCACAAGGGTGGGGAAACATTTTGCCACAATTCAAGGTGTTACCTGTAAAACTGTATTAAACAATCTAAAGCAAATCAACTGCAAAGACTTGCGAAGATAAAGGAAACAAATAAATAAATCTTAATTTAGGATCGCAAATGGACAACTAATGATGTATGATAAGCCTAATGCCTCAAAAATGTTGTAAACAATAACATATAGCATGGCATGCTTAGTGTCAGAAAAGATACTGTTCATACTTGTATTTTGAAACTTGAAATAATCGATCAGGAGCTTGGCCACTGAGATCATTGGAATCAAGCTGACTGTCAAAATGATTTCATTAAAATGTTAGATGCTTAAGAAAGATTTATGTATATCTTTATCTTTCAGGTATTCTTTCAGTACGTTCAACCTACTTCCATATGAAAAGTGCATCACAAACAATTTGATCACATACAGATTGATTAAGGTGGTCGTAAGATTCGCAATTGCCTCCGGAATATGTCCATTAAGATTGTTTTGACTCAAACTCCTGTACATATGATTAAACATATGTTAAAAGCCAAGATGTAAGACATTGAAGTTAGATAGCTTAAAGAGATTCAACAGGTTTATTACAAATACTTACAAATATTGAAGCTTTTTGAGATTGGCAAGTGAAGATGGTATTTCTCCTGTCAAATGGTTATTTTCTAAATCCAAGCGTATTAGATTTGTCAAATTACCAAACTCCTTTGGTATGCCCCCAGTAATGTGATTGCCTGGCAGTGTTCTACAGGAAGAATGCATCTAATAAATACCAACTCAAGAAAGAAGTGAACAGAGGAAATGAAGTTCTTGAATGCATTAAGGAAGTTGCAGCTCGCAAGATTTACAGAATTTAAAGCTCGAGCAAACAAAAAATAATACCAAACGATGCTGCAATATTGTTCATCTAGAAGGCTGCGGTGTATTTCATAAGAGCCATCTGATAAGTCAGATAGATACCATGACAAAGCAGCCTTGGGGCCTTTTTAAACTGTAGCAAACGGCTAATAAATACAGTGACTGAAATACAGGACTTTGGCAATAAATAAATAAATAAATTGAGCATTTGAATTGCTAGAGGGCAAGGATACCCAATCCCATGAAATAATTGTGATGTTAGTAGAGGTGGTTGGGGATTGTCAAGGCATTTCCTTGCATTGACTAGGTTATCACCCAAGCATTTTTGCCTCAAACTGCATAATTATTTGCAAAAACATTTTAAAGAGGCACAAAAAAGATGTTTTAAACATTTTTTTTTCCATTTTTATCTATTTTGTCTTACACCGGCATAGACCAAAGCTAGAAAGATTTGTTTATCTTCAAACTCAACATATTCTCTTTCCAATAATATAACTATTCAACCGAGCAAATAATAAGATATTTTAAAAAAGATATCATTAATCTTTAAGGTTTTAACTTTAAAAATACACTACCTAAGATAGTAAAATTATTAAAACTTTCCTCAGTATATATATCCTCTGTTGTTTCTTAAAGTAATTAATATTATATGCAAAAATATTAAACATATATATATTATAAATTTCATTTTATTTTTTCACTAGGATAAGCTTTGACAATGCCTATGCAACACCTCGCCTAAGAAGGGTAAATCACCTAGGCATGCCCAAACGCCTTAATAGCATTATTGAGTTGTAAAACGGCTTTAGATAAATAAGATGCATCCAGAATTAGGACCGAGTGTTATACCATCCTTTGTACGTACAGAGTGGAAAGAGTCTTTAGAACTCCGAGTCTAGGTGACAATGTTCCAGAGAATCCCATGGATGGTAATGTTCTGCAAACAGTTACAGGTAGGTGAATAGAAAACAAAATAAATCCCTCTCCTCAAATGGGAAAAACTTATTTTGATGAATGAAATTTGTGGATAAGTACAATTTTTTAGTAGAAAATTAGCCTTGAGAATAAGAGGGATTTATGGCCTCAAATAGTAACTTACATGGAGATGACGTTGAAGTTAACATCACAAATGATATTTGTCAAAGTGCATGGATTAACTAGATTTTTGCTCCAATCTACAAGTTGTGTGGGAGTAGCATTCAAAGCCACCTTGAAATCTAAGAGTGCATCTCCTGGGAAAAATTACACAAAAAAAAAAAAAAAAGAACAAGAAGAATTAAAAAAAGTTAGTATTAGTCACATAGATTTTTTTTCTTTATGGAAAGAAAGTTAAAATCAAATTGCAATGTTAGGAAACTTGTGTGGGACATCCCTTTTTTATTGTTTATTTTAGTAAATTATGTCTTCTGAGGTATTTTTAGAGTTAGCGGAGGAAGCAAATTCATAGAGTTGACCCCATGAAGTAGGAAAAAGGCTTAGTTAAGTTGAGTTGAGTTGAGTTGTAGGTATTTTTAAAGTTAAAGAACTCCCCTATAGCATATCAGCGGTTTTGGTCTAGTTAAGAACCTATTACAGTATACTATTTGTGTATTGGATCATTTCATGGGAGATGGAGCACCAAAATCAGAGTAGACATTAGAACATTGGACATGTGGCAAAGATTAGGTAAAATGTCATCAATTGACATGAATGCCAGAAATTCCAAGTCACTATAGAAGAACACACAAAATGAAGATTCTGGCCATTTTTTGAGAAGTCGTTTGAAGTCCAACTGAAAGGGTTGATCGAGCACACTTGGGTTTTCTCTATTAACCAACTTTTAGCCCCTTACAAAATAAAAACAGAAAATAGGCATTCAGAAGTACCCAAAACTAATGAGGACAAATTAGTAGCTGCTAGATGTTATCTAAATTTCAGTTATTTGAATATGGCAGGAGTTCAGTTATTTATTTTAGGAGGAATCCGATCTCTTATTTAAGTAGGACTTTAGTTTCTCTATTAGGGACTAGTTGTTTAGGGTTTCCCCATACTCTAGATTCTCACTCTCTTTCATCTTCCCTATTTTTTCTAATCGTCTTCTCGGATCCCACTTTCTCTACCCTCTTCATTATCTCTCACGTACTCCTTTGCAATTCTTCTTGCGCTTCGCCCCTCTTTCTCTCCACTTTCTAAATTCAACAAATTTTGCTACCCTTTCCTTCTTACCAGTTTAAATCTCAGTTATGATAACCAACAAATCTTGCAAAAAAGAGGACCCAAGGCTTGATTTGATGTTTCTCATTGCAACTATAGTAACTTTGAACTTGTATAGCTGCGTGCACTTTTGGACGAGTGGAAGTACAAAATTCAGCAGCCTTCACTTAAAGCATATGGGTTATTTTTAGCATGATATAATTATCTTATCTCACCAAAGTCAAGTTCTTCATGCCGAGAAAATTGATGAAGATCAATTACTAAATATTATCTAAATTCCAATTATTTAAATACAATAGGAATTTAGTTGTTGATTTTTGGACGATTTTAATTGTCTTATTTAAGAAGGATTTTAGTTTCTTTATTAGGAAACTAGTTGTAGTTGAGAAAAAGTTTAGTTGAGTTGAGTATTAGGGAACAAGTATTTATTTTAGTAGGATTCTAATTGTCTTATATATAAAGGATTTTAGGTTCCAATTTGTAATAGTATACAAATTAGGTATTTTGAATTCTTATAAATAATTGATTAGTAATTAGAATTAGCATTGATTGACAATGAAATAGAAAAATTTTAATTATTGATCCCTTCTTCCTTCCTTCTCTTTTCTCTCTTCTTCTTCTTCTTTCCCTTCTTCTTCTCCTTTCTATTTCTTCTTTAGATCTTCTATGCTACATCAAAAACTTAGCCCAAAGTTAAGCCCAAAACCCATTATAAAATTATTCCCGAACCACCAGCTTAACACACTGAGAAACCAGCCATCACAGCACAAGCTCCATGGCCTTTCACCTTTTTTCTCCACATGATTTAAGAGTTTCCAAAATTAGGTTATTAAATAGACTGAGCTAAAGCTCCACTAAGGAACTTAGCCAAAAACCAAACTGGAATCACTTAAAAAAACACCTAAACAAGCTTATTGCCTCACTCTATGAGCTAGTAGTATTAAAGAGATTTTTTTTTTTTTTGAAAAGAAACACAAATATATTAATGAAAAGTGGAAGTACAAGGCAACTTAGGGAGAACAATAATAAGAAACTGTCAACCCCTCAACCAGTCTCTAAGATTATAGCCCTTGGTTACAACTTGACACCCAAAACGAGGCCCAAAAAAAGAGAAGTCCCAAACCCCATTCACATTTCGATACTCCTAGAAAATAAATAAAAAATAAATGAGAGCAAACCAATAAAGATGGTTTTTGGACACACAACAACGACAACCAGATGTGCTAGTAAACATGAGTGGTGGCCTATTAACAACTAACAGTAATGACAGAGGTAGAGAAAAACCTAAAATTATATAAATAGAGATAATTAAGAATAATTTAACTACTTGCATACAATTGTCGACTTAGCCCTAAATAAAAGGGAATGGAGGATGTGGACTTGTATACAACAGCGCCTTCATCCAATTGTAAACACTCTTGATTAGAAAATCTAGAAGAGCACCATTTGGAATAATATAATTGTAAGAATTAGAAAACTCAAAATTCAGAAACCAGCTTCAACTTTCAAATCTAAGTTACTCATAATGTTGTGTCTAAAACTAATATTGAGGATGCCAAGAGTCATAGACAATAACCACAAGGGTATGCACATGAGCAATTCTTTTGAGTATCACAAGCTAAATATAGGTCTTGGTTCAAACCCTTCACCGTTGGATACAAGATGCCGCCACTTGTCACATCTAATTGGAGAGATGACATGCCATATCATAATATATAAGTACTTGCAGAGGGAAAATGAGTTCTACCAACAGATTCTATCAGTAGAAATGAAAAAAAAAGACAAAGTAGACAACATTAATACTACCATTCACTGAGAGACAGCCTAGATAACACAAAACACTGTACCTTGAATATCAGATGTGACGAAAGAATGCATAGAAGCCAGCATCAGAAATGCATAAACCAATTTCATCTTTGACGACATTGTTTTATCTGGTTAATTGAAAGGAACAGTCACGAGCGCATTGCATGTTATCTGTAAAGACACACCCCAATAATTACAACATATACCTGACAACAGCGTACTCAATAACTTACAAGATATGTCATTGGTTGAATTCAACACTTTAAGTCAAACATGCAAGTCCACCAAACGCCCAATGTTCCATCTTCTTCTTCTTCCTTTTTTTCATTAAAAAATAAATAAATAAATAAATTGTGATTTAATAGAAAGGAAAAGAGCATGTTAAAACAAAGAACAAATCAAATTCAGAGGCAATCTAATCTACCAAACATGAGAATCTCTCCCCAAAATCAATCTTCAGTTTATAGTCATGTGTATACCAACAACCAGATACATGCCAAACCATGAGCAAACAACTTGGTTTCAACTTTCAAGTGTACGTTCTTAACTAATGCAACTCAAGTGCTCCTACAATCCAACCACGACACTAACGCCAATTACATCTAAACAAGAACAAAAATACAACTATAGAATATAAACACAGAATAAATTCCTCAAACCTCTGTGAATCAACCTACGATTCGTGACAAATGATACACAGGTCATTTCAGAATCTAAACTGACAAAAAGTATCGGAATTCAATTGGAAAAGCAAAAAGAACAAAGAGCTAAAAAAGATACAAGAAAAAGGAATCCCGAAAGAATAGCGGACGCATATTCATAGGAACAACAAAACCCTAGAAATCTTGGGGGAAAAAAAAAATCACTGTGGTTCATAAATTCCACTAAATAAACCAAGAAATTGCATCAAACAATTCAAACTTAGAATAGATTAACAACATGTATATCAAATCAACAAAAAGAAGAAGAAGAAGAAGAAGAAGAAGAAGAAGAAGAAATCTGAATTCAAGAAGACGAAGAAGAAGAATAAGAGTGACTACCTTTGATTCTTGGAAGAGACTGAATTAAGTGAGAATAGAAAGAAGAGGAGATCAAATAATGTTGACTATAAAATGCGATTATACTAATGAGGATCTCGAGAAATATCTGACGTAGATGTTTTCTTGGAAGGATAGTTTGTTATTACAGATGCAGCTGACAACAGAGACCCAGCGTTTCCCACGCGAGTTTTGGCTGAACTGGAGACCTTGGCGTGACTCTTACCGATCAAATTCATTTCACCGTATTATTATTATTATTATTATTCATTTTTTTAATATTATATCGAAATGACAAAAAGAGTAACGCAACTTCTAAATTTCAAATTAAATATTGTTAGTTTATTAAAATTTTATCTTGGGTTGGGTTTCTTTTATTTTTCAAGAGAAATATTATGCAATATCTCTAATATTCAAAAAAAATAGATGTCAGCGTCAAAAAATAATGTTGATACGCAACATACATAAATTTTATTTTATTTTTTTCATATTTCCTAATAGTTTGAGGCCCCTTGAAGATAATAGTAATTATTATCTTTATTTGCTGAAATTTGAGTCTAAATTGGTATGTATGTCACTGGTATAGGTATTTGTCTTTTCGTTAGGGATGTCAATAGTTTAGGAAAAACCGTGAAATTGAATCGGTTTGTTTTTTACATGTTCAATTAGATTGTGCGTTAAAAATTTAAAAGGCTTGTTTGATATTGCTTTTGGTTATAACTTATAGCTTTTATAAAAGTGCTCTTGAAAAAAGTGCTTACAAAAAGTTTTTTTTTTTTTCTTAAACACAAAGAATTGTTAATAATCTATTTGGCAACCTTACTTAAAAAGTGCTTTTGGTAGTTATTTTAGTATCCAAAATATAGATTTTGATTTAAAAAGACTAAAATAACAGGAACAGAATAAAGAATAACTTTTTCAAATTGTGATAGATTTGTGATTATTGACAATTAACAAAAGCTAACAAACGGGCTAAACTCAACTTCTGCTATAAAAAGTGAAAAAAAAAGTGCTTCTATTACTGTTATAAATAAGCCCTAAAAATCGTAGTAAACTGAACGGAACAGATTAAGACCCATAGATGTCCAACTATGTGAAATTGGGTAAATGAATTTATCTTCTCCACTCGATAGTAGCTACCTGACTATAACTCTTAGGTTGAGTAGTTTATAACAATATGAATATAATATCAATAGGGTTTGGATAATATAAAATTCATTGAAAGCAACAAATTTTCCCAACACTATAGGTTACAACTCTTTCATTTCCATTTCTATTCAGTTTGGGATTTTCTCATGGAGAACAACAAAACACACAACAAAAGGCTACAAAGACTAATATCCCAAACATCTTTTTTTTCAAAGTATGCTTATTTTCATATCAGTAGAGAAGAAAACTTAAAACTTTCTTCTTGGGATTTTATGGCCATCCAAGATTGATGCTCATCTACTTATCTGCTGTTTCTTATGTAAACAACAATGCAAGTCAATCAACAGATAATAAGCTTTGATGGCACATAAAGTTAAGACAAACATAACCATTCCTTCTTCTTCTTTTTCTCTTACTACTCGACAAGAAGATAAGATTGGCAGCCACGAACGAAATTGGGTTTTAAACACCAATTCTGGAATCAATATACAATTTTACCAAGAATATATGAAGAAGAAAATATGTGTGTGTGTGTATTATCTTAACATTACAGAATGAATTTCCACTTGTAAACATCAAACTTCGACGAAGATGATAACTGGGGTTCCTGCACATACCTCACCAAAACCAATTTATCATCATCCCACGAAAAAAAAAAAATCAAAGAACAAATGTAAATGAACACCCAAAGAACTGCAAATAAAGCACTTGTTAGCTCTCTTCATGATCAGTCCTTTTCGAAGATGATATCTTGAAGTGATCAAAATCTAACATAAATGGGCGGTCATTTTTGCACTTGGAAATAATCGGTTCACATAGTATGTGTAAGTAACAGTGGATGAGTCTTGGGATCATTATAATTCATCCATCAAATGCATGACCGAAAAATTTATGTAGCTAGAGGAGAGGAGCACCTTTCGGTACTACTTTTCTGTAGAGAGATGACAATGGCCCTCGGAATAATCTGCTCTCAATAGCCTCCCGAATAGATGATCTCATGGCATTGAGCAAACCACCATACGTCATTATTCCATGTGCTTGATCTGCAGCTTGAAGGAAACAGTAGGTCATAGCACCTGACATAATGCCAGTGCCACCGGAGAAAGCCTGCATATGTATATATATATATATATATATATATATATATATATATATATATATATATATATATATATATATATATATATTATTAAGAGAGCATTAGAAGAAGGAACAAAAAAAAAAAAAAAAACAAACATAAAACTCGCGGACAAATTAAATACAATGAGGTTCAGAGAAAGAAACCAATCAATCAGAATAGATATATATATATATATGGTTTAAACTGGGCCTTATCAATGCATACATTTCGGATTTGTGGTTCAGGTTGGATATGGATACAGAATTGAAATTGATCAAATCTACCTACACTGACCAGACCCGATTGTAAAACTTAGAACATATAAAGTTATAAAATTAACATCAATCCAAGATCAAAACTGGAGTGATTTCAAAAAATACAACTTTTAAATCTTTGAAATCTTAAAGAAGGGAGAAAACATACAAGAAGCCATTGCACAGGAACCCCAAAGGATTTTTTGCTCTCCTTGACCTTTAGAAAGCTCACGGAGTATTTCTTGATGGATACAAAATCTCCATTCAGTTGTTGAAGAGAGAGGGTAAGTTACCAAACATTAAAATTTCTTTAACTTTTTTTTTCCCCATTAAAATAGAAGTTCCTTTATAGTAACATTGTAACTGCCAAATTAAATAGTCACGTGGGAATTTCAAACACCGATTAGGTGCATTATCAGGTAATGTGTTGGTGTTACTTCTTTCTTTCATCCATTTGACATTCTCTTGGAAAGCATTATTTCAACATTAAGACAAGTGTTTTAGACACTTGTTTTTCACAATCAAAACTATATTTTTGAAAAGCTTATTTCTGATTCTCCAGAAATTTTTTATCCCAACAGGGCATTAAAGCCATGGAAGATGGACTTATTATCTTAAGTTAAGTAGAAGATGTGGAAATGTACAGATAAACTACTTACAGATGTATCTGCAGATCTTTGATGATCATCACAAGCACTGAAACAAATGGCCAGGCCACCACTAGTACCTTTGGAAAAACCTGATGGACTGCTATGGTCTTCCCAGTACCAACCCCCAAAACTGGAAAAACAGGTCCTGATGAATTAGTATGCTCATTATACCAGATTTTTTTAAGAAAATTTTATTATAGACTGAACAAGTTGGTTGAAGAGAGACTAACAAGTTTATCTTGAACAAGAAGGGTAAATCAAGAACAGTTCCACTGTGGCATGCATCAATGATGGCATGAAGGGTGGCTCCACTGGGAAGAGGCTTTACGATGGTGTAATTGATTTCATTGTCGGTGATGATTCCCCTTATCTCATAATCAAGTGGGCAAATTGTCTCGTCTAAGCCGTCTTTTTCGTAATCCATAAAGCTGGGTTGTTGAGTGCCATGGCCGGAGAAGAAGAACACCAATGAGTCCCCAGACTGGCAATCTTGGACAAGCCATTGCATTGCAGCTCGGATGTTTTGTTTCGTTGGAATCCGTGATGGATCCCTTTCATCTTCTACAACATGAAACATAACCATTCAAACAGTACTCTTCTAATCATCACAATATTATATGTTCCTCAACTCAGAAGGAATGCAATTTCTTTAGTTGCAAGAAAGAAAAGCTTGCATATAATTTGAACCAACAGTTAAGAGTACTGAAAGTGAAAGTTGCTAAAGATGAATCCTCAGTGAGAATAACTATATATTCTGACAGATCATCTTCGATAAATATTCAAAATTTGTGGGTCTTAGGGGCCCTTCTTGGATCATACTCCATTTTTTTCTTTTCCTTCTTTCTTATCAATCATGATAATCCAATTAATATAATGATAAATGATCCATTCAAGTGTTAATGATAGTTTGACATATCAAATGCGAATGAACTATACTAATTACAAGAAGAAATGGGCATTACCTGTTAATGTCAATATGGAATCACTTGGAAAACCCAACCTCTTGACAAGGAAGAATCTCATGTAATTAACGTCATTGATAGTGCCTTCCAGCTTGTACGGTCGTGACCAGTAACTCACTCCACAAAGAACCGCCTTCCTCCTCCTATATGCCAAAGGTGCCCATGGTACTACTCCTTGAAAAGAACGCTCGCCAATACAACGAGAAATATATGTGAAGTCCCTTGCACTTGAACAGGGACAACCATTTGTAGGATCCAGTGGCTTGAAACAATTGTTGAATTTGATCTACATTATAACCACCTTTGCAAGCAACACAGTAGTATTGATCCATGGCTTTACCATTTGGGGGCATGAATATTCCACATGATCTGCATGTTCCTATTCTATATGAATACATTCTAAACACTTTGGTTGATGATGATGACGATGACGATGTATGATTCGGGTTTCTGTAATCAAGAAATAATTATCACGAGAAGAATTCTGTGAAGTTGAGAGTTCAAAAAATAAAATTATGTTTGAAGAAAAAGAACGTGATCCCACCATGTATAATAATAAGAAGTAAGACCAGATTCTCTCATCTTTGAGTGCCACAAATACAAGACCTTTGTTTGGTTCTGGTTAGAATTCTGTAGAGTATAATACAAGTACATGAATAGGAATTCTGAATTCTGATAGGCATTAAAATTTCTTGTTCTTGTTTTGGTGTCGCTGACTTAAGCCATGATCATTGTGTTAAGATTTCTGAAGAATTATAGGTACTTCTATGAAGGAAAAAAAAGAGATTATTAGTTATTAATCCATCCCTATCAAAGAAGGAGATAGTATCATAGTACTACACTATTGAATACATCAAAAATATATATTCTTTTCTTGCGTTAGGTAGCTGAAAGCCAGCATTAAACTTTGTCAAATCAATTATGACACAAATCTACTAGATTAAAACTATACGAAGGGCTAGGATGTCCTTTAAATGTTAACTTAGACCTTGATAGTAGTCGCGGATCCCTGGGGGGGCGGGGGGTGGCGACCACCCCTCCAACACTTTAGAAAAACCATATATAACTATACTATGTTATAAAAAAAAATTGATAGATTAATATTATTCCCACCCCCCCCCCCCCAAAAAAAAACATTTTAGAAAAATCCTTTATAAACTATGCTATGTTATATGTTTTCGCTTCGCCCCCCCCAAGATCAAAGGTCTAGATCCGCCACTCCTTGATAGAGTGAAGTGGAGGAAGCATATTCATGTAGTCAACTCTATGTAGTCGAGAAAAGGCTTAGTTGACTTGAGTTTTGAATATATTTGTTCGGAAAAGTATGTTTGCTTTAAATTTGCCTAAAAGTGAAATTACATTTAACGCATTATTTTATTTAAATTAAATATCTTTTAAGGGTTCAAGGGTGTTGAGAAAGAGTGTGTCTGTGTGCGCGTGTGTGTCTCTCTCTCAATAAATTTTGTATGATTTTTCTCAAACTTTACATGTTGAGATAATCATGATTCAACTTTATATATATGCAGACAAAATATTATGTATCCTACTACCTAATTATAAAAAATACAGAATCTTTTTAGAAAATGTCAAAGTTCATGCATGGTTTATAAGTTTTAAATCAATAGAATTTTATAAATATTTTTTTTAATGTAGACAGATGCACAAAAGATAACTTGTCGTCAACATACTCACTTGATTCATTCAACATAATATAAGTAAAAATGCTAGATTTTTTAAAGTAGGCATTCTTTCAATATGAATCAATGGATCTAATGTAAGAAGATTTAAATTCCCTATCAAGTTGCTAGAAAAAGCTTAAAATAGTCGAATTGATTGATAGGTAATAGAGAGATTCTTTGCCTACTTAGTAATCTATTGGATCAGTTTGCCAGAAAATGGGCCTAATTTCCAACTTAATTTACAATCTTTAGAAAAGCTTAAAGTATAGGGAATAAAATGCCTTGCTTGCTACTAGTGGAAAGGAATCTATGTCTGATTGATGCCAAAAAGATTAGGAATTTCTTTCTACCAGCAATTTATTTTGTTCTTGCATTGATAAGTACGGTAAAGTTGATGAACCAGAAGCAGAGATGTACAAAAAACCAAATAAAACCGATAAAAATCTTTATCGATGTGTGTATTTTGGCCAGCCTTGAATAAAAGATGAATAATTCAAATACAAAGTAAGAATCTAAAACTCAACTCAACAAAGCCCTTTTCCCTACTACATGCAATCTGTGAAGATAAAATAAATTCCTCTATCTCATGTTATTAGTTATTACATGAACATTTATCCCCTAAAGACTAAAATGTCAAGACCAAGGAAATTCAACTGAAAAATAACTATTAAGATTATACTAGAATATCTAATCTTCTATTTTTAGAATATGTATATTCTGATTTGGTCAATATGGTATAATTGCCATATTATAGATTATACTAGAATATCTAATCTTCTATTTTTAGAATATGTATATTCTGATTTGGTCAATATGGTATAATTGCCATATTATAGATTATACTAGAATATCTAATCTTCTATTTTTAGAATATGTATATTCTGATTTGTAATATTGTATATATATTACCTATGGGTGAATCAATAGAATCAAGGAAAACCAATTCTTTCATGGTATCAGAGCCCTAGCAGCCTAGCAAGCTCTTACCCATTTTTTTTCTACGATTTCTTCAGCCATCATCATCATGGCCGACGATGGGAAAATAGATCCCCATTCTCCTTATTATCTTGGGTCTGGAGATCAACCCGGGAATATGATCACCCACGTGATCCTTTCTAATGACAATTATATTGCATGGGCACGTGCAATTAAGTTGTCTTTGAAAGCTCGCCGAAAGTTTGTGTTTGTTGATGGGACATTCACCAAACCGACGGAGAAGAAGAAACAACTCGATTGGGACACTGTCAATTCTATGCTTGTCTCCTGGATCACACGGACTCTTGATCCAAAATTGGCGGCCTCCATTCCTTTTCATGATGAAGCCAAACGACTTTGGGATTATCTTGAGAAGCAATTTTGCGTGGCCAATGGTCCTCGCCTTCAACAATTGAGGGCCGATATTACCAACTGTAAGCAAACTTCGAATATGTCTATTGATGATTATTATACCCGTTTGATGGGATTGTATGATGAATTGGATCGTCTCAAGCCTCTCCATGTGTGTGCCTGTGGTAATTGTACTTGTGATGTTGCTGGTCGATTTGCTGCGGATCGGGAGGAGGAGAAACTCCATCAATTTCTCATTGGCATTAACGATGAGTTATATGCAACGGTACGTTCTAATTTGTTGTCCACTTCTCCTTCACCTGATCTCGATCGTGTGTATCAAGCATGTCTTCAGGAAGAAAAGTCTCGGGGTATTGCTCGAGATAGAGCGGACAAGGAGGAAATCCATGCGTTTGCTCTACAAACTGCACGACCCAAGGCTCGTGTTACCCGTCCCGAAAAATCAAAATTGTATTGTTCTGTTTGTAAGCGATCGGGTCATGATGACAATACTTGTTTCAAAACGCATGGATATCCGGATTGGTGGGAAGATCGGAATCGTGGAGTCCAAGGCAGTGCACGGCCCAATGCACAACCACCTCCTGCGGCTCCTCCGACTGCTCCTCGTGGTCGGCCCAAAGCCGTGGCCGCCACGGTCGTCGCTGCAAATGCTGTGGCTGATGGGGGGACCGATTCAGTGGCCTCCTCTCATGGGTCCTCTGGCATTTCTTTGCCTGACTTAAAACCGGAGCAGGTTCAAATTTTATTGAATATGATAAATAATAGCCAGCATGATCAGATGATGGGTGAGTTCTCTTCTTTTTCCTGGATTATTGATACTGGTGCTTCTCACCATGTTACTGGCACTGAATCATGTTTGACGGACACTCATCATATTTCGCAATGTTCAGTTGGGTTACCTAACGGCGCACATGCCATTGCTACTAAGGCTGGCCGCGTTTTGTTGACTGATGGGTTGATACTTGAACATGTTTTATTTGTACCACAGTTACATTGCAACTTAATCTCGGTGTCACAATTAATTGATGATTCTAAATGTCTTTTACAATTCACTGATTCATTATGTGCTATACAGGACCTACGCTCGGGGAGTCTGATTGGAGCCGGTGAACGTAAGGATGGACTCTATTATTTTCGGCGGATTCCTACAGTGTGTGCGGTTACGGTTCCAGAGATTTCAGATTTTGAGTTGTGGCATCGTCGTCTGGGGCATCCGTCAGATAGAGTCGTCAAGTTAGTTCCGGCTATTTCTTCCAGTACTTCTAGAAAGAAATTGAATAAAGCATGTGAAGTTTGTCCTCAAGCAAAGCAAAAACGTGATAGTTTTCCTGTTAGTGATAGTAAAGCTAGTCGAATCTTTGAACTTATTCATTGTGATTTATGGGGCCCAAATAAGATACCCTCTTCGTGTGGAGCACATTATTTTTTGACTTTGGTGGATGATTTTTCAAGAGCTGTATGGGTTTATTTATTGCGTTCAAAAACACAAGTTTATCAAGTTTTTTGTTCATTTTTTGCTATGATTGCCCGCCAGTTTGAAACACATGTCAAATTAGTACGGAGTGATAATGGTACGGAGTTTAAATGTATGTTGGATTATTTTGATACACATGGCATTATTTTTCAAACCTCTTGTGTTGGGACTCCTCAACAAAATGGTCGTGTGGAACGAAAACATCAACATATTCTTAATGTGGGTCGTGCTTTGATGTTTCAAGGCAATCTTCCTATTACTTTTTGGGGAGAATGTGTGCTTGGTGCAGTGTATCTCATTAACAGAACTCCTTCTGGTTTGCTCCACAATACAACTCCCTTTGAAATTCTCTTTGGCCAGGCACCTAAGTTTGATGAACTTAAGGTTTTTGGTTGTTTAGCTTTTGCCCATAATCAAAAGGCCAAAGGTAATAAATTTGCTCCTCGAAGTAGGAAGTGTGTCTTTATTGGTTATCCACATGGGAAGAAAGGGTGGAAATTATATGACCTTCAGACAGGTGACATCTTTGTTTCCAGAGATGTAAAGTTTCATGAAAATGAATTTCCTTACGAGACTGTTTCTACTTCTCAAGTGCCAGCTTATTCCTCGTCGCCACCTGATTCTAATGCGGGGATTGATGTTGATTTTTTGGAAGACTTGGAGACTTCTTTGGTTGATGATCATGCAGCCCCTGCAATTGGGACTGACATTGTGCTGAATCCCACATCGCCTCATGTGCCCCCTGCACTTCTGTCTCCTCCTGCCTCCACCGATGACTTAGGGCGCGGGTTGCGGGATAAGCGTCCCTCCGTTCTTCTTCGTGACTTTGCTACCCACACTGTACAATCTTCGAGTCCATCTGAGTGTTCATCGTCTTCTACTAGCTCCTCAGGTACTCCTTATCCTATAGCACATTATGTGAATTGTAATAAGTTTTCTCCACGACACCGTGTTTTTCTTGCAGCGATCACTGAAGGCATTGAGCCTCGTTCTTTTAAAGAAGCTATGCAAGATGAAGGTTGGCGCGATGCTATGCAGAAAGAAATTGCTGCTTTAGAAGCTAATGGCACCTGGGAAATGACAGTTTTACCTCCTCATAAAAAGGCTCTTGGTTCTAAATGGGTATACAAAATCAAATATCATGCGGATGGGCAAGTAGAGCGTCTTAAGGCTCGTCTGATTATTTTTGGCAATCATCAAGTTGAGGGGGTTGATTATAATGAAACTTTTGCTCCAGTTGCGAAAATGGTCACTGTTCGTGCCTTCTTAGTAGTTGCAGCGGTCAAGAATTGGGTTTTGCATCAGATGGATGTTCATAATGCGTTTCTTCATGGTGATCTTGATGAAGAAGTTTACATGAAACTTCCTCCTGGCTTCAACGTTCGCACTCCTGGTTTAGTGTGTCGTCTCAAGAAGTCTTTGTATGGTCTACGACAGGCTCCGCGGTGCTGGTATGCTAAGTTAGCTGCTTCTTTGAAGACTTATGGTTTCCTTCAGTCTTATTCAGACTATTCTCTGTTTACTCTACATCAGGGATCGGTACAACTTAATGTTCTTGTGTATGTTGATGATCTCATTATTTCTGGTAATGATGCTTCCGCTGTTGACCATTTCAAGGCCTATTTGCACGAGTGTTTCCATATGAAAGATTTGGGTGCCTTGAAGTATTTTCTTGGTATTGAGGTTGCTCGTAATTCAGAGGGCATCTTCTTGTGTCAACGAAAATACACTCTTGATATTATTGCTGAAACTGGCTTATTGGGGTCTCGTCCCGTTGGCTTTCCCATGGAGCAGAATCACACATTGGCTCTCGCCAAAGGCCCTTTGCTCGCCGATCCTGAAAGGTATAGACGACTTGTGGGTCGTCTCATTTACTTAACCTCCACCCGTCCTGACTTGGTTTATACAGTTCATATATTGGCTCAGTTTATGCAACACCCTCGTCAGGATCATTGGGATGCGGCGCTTCGTACGGTTCGCTACTTAAAAGGGTGTCCGGGTCAAGGCATTCTTCTTCGCACTGATTGTGAGTTATCTCTAACAGGTTGGTGCGATTCAGATTGGGCTACGTGTCCTTTGACTAGACGGTCTCTTACTGGTTGGATAGTGTTTCTTGGATCTTCTCCGATTTCTTGGAAGACCAAGAAACAACATACGGTGTCCCGGTCTTCTGCTGAAGCCGAGTATCGTTCCATGGCTGCCGTCACTTCAGAGTTGAAATGGCTCAAAGCTCTGCTTGTGAGTTTGGGTGTCACACATTCGCCAGCCATGCGCTTATACTGTGATAGTCAGTCGGCACTCTACATTGCTCAAAATCCTGTCTTCCATGAGCGTACCAAGCATATTGAAGTTGATTGCCATTATGTGCGTGATGCCATTCGTGACGGTATTATTTCTACGTCTCATGTGTCTACTGATGATCAGCTTGCCGACATCTTCACCAAGGCTCTTGGCAAGTGCAAGTTTCTGTATCTACTTAGCAAGTTGGGCATTTGTGATCTCCATGCTCCAACTTGAGGGGGGGTATTAAGATTATACTAGAATATCTAATCTTCTATTTTTAGAATATGTATATTCTGATTTGGTCAATATGGTATAATTGCCATATTATAGATTATACTAGAATATCTAATCTTCTATTTTTAGAATATGTATATTCTGATTTGTAATATTGTATATATATTACCTATGGGTGAATCAATAGAATCAAGGAAAACCAATTCTTTCAATAACAAAAATCAAAGCGGCCTCTCTCCCTACTAGTGAAACACAATGAGTTTCACCTATCTCGACATTTCCAAATCGGCCCCTGCAAATTTTTCAGGGGCCTTTCCCTTCTACTAATCTCCATTTGTTTATTTGAAATTGTGGTTACTGATAATTTAATTTTCTGTAACTTTTCTAGATCTCCAAGTGGTGTGTAAAGAAAAAATGAAATGGATCCAAGCAAGAGTGGGGAATCAGAAAAAATTCAAGCTTGCTTGATTAGACATCATCGATGGCACAATCAATTTTGAAAGTGTTGTGTGTTTATAGTACTGTTTATGAAATCATAAACATTGGTCTAAACCCACAAGAAGTAAAATGGAAAACAAAAATAAAATCAAGTTTAAACTTTAGAGGGTTCAAATCCAAAGGAAACAACTGTGAAGTCACTTTTACAGATTGTCATACTGAAATGAGATTTACAAATGGAAAATTCTCATTTAGGGAGACCAGTTAATAACAGATGGAAAAACTCCACCTGTGCTAAGTATATTGGCATATCCTTAAACACAGCCGGTCCCAAGCCCAGGTAAAGGAGGAGGATTGCGTTAGATAGCTGAAGTTGATTCATGTAGCCAACCTCACATAGTTGGGAAAAGGCTTAGTTGAGTATAGTTGAGTTAAGTTAATAACAAATGAAAATTTTTCATTAAGGAAGACCAGTTATTTTCATTAAGGAAGACCAGTTAAACTTTTATTTTTATTATTATTATTATTATGTGTTAGTGTAAAAGGTAACAAATATGTAGAATTCTCCTGGTAGCTTCATATATGACATTATTAAAAAAAAAAAAAAAACCTTAATATATATATGAATTTCCATTGGAGAGAAGTTATCTAATAATAAAAGAGAAAGAAAACCTAGATTTTGAACACCAGTTTTGGAATCAATATACAAGTTTACCAAGAAAACAGAAGAAGAAAGTGTATGTTTATGTATATACATAGACAAAACAGACTTGTTAAAACAAACTTATTAAAACAAATTAGAGAATGAATTTCCTCTTGTTAACATCAAACTTCTCCGAAGATGATAACTGGGGTTCCTGCATGTACCTCACGGCAAAACCAATTTATCATTACACCATGAAAAAAAAAATTAAGAACAACAAACGTAAATGAACACCCAAAGAACAAGTAGCAATAAAGAACTTGATTTCACTCTCCATAATTAGTCCTTTTGAATACAATATCATATGAAGTGATCAACATCTAATGGAATGGGTGGCAATATTTGCACTTGGAAATAACTAAGGAGTTGAATCACAATATATATATATATATATAGCTAGAAGAGAAGATCACACCTGGTTCAAACCTTTGGGTACTACTTTTCTGTAGAGAGATGATAATGGTCCTCTGAGGAATCTGCCCCCAATAGCCTTCCGAATAGATGATCTCATGGCATTGAGCAAGCCACCATATGTCATTAATCCATGTGCTTGATCTGCAGCTTGAAGGAAACAGTAGGTCATGGCACCCGACATAATGCCACTGCCACCGGAGAAAGCCTGCATATATATGTATGTTAAGAGAGCAGTGGAGATGGAGAGAAAAAAAAACACATAAAAATCACAACCAAATTAAATATGATGAAGTGAAGAAAAAGAAATCAATTGATCAGAAAATATATGGTTTAAAATGGGCATGATAAATGCATGATTTTGGGTATATAGTTTGGTTTGGATCTAGATACAGAATTAAAATTGATCAAATCTAAGTATCCTGACCTGACCCGATTAGGCCCATTATCTTGTAATGAGTTGTTGGTGTTACTTCTTTCTTTTCATCCATTTAATATTCTCTTGGAAAGCATTATTTCTACATTTAAGACAAGTGTTTTAGACACTTTTTTTTCACAATCAAAACTATGTTTTTCAAAAGCTTATTTCTGATTCTCCAAATATTTGTGATCTAACAGGGCATTAAAGCCATGGAAGATTGACTAATTGTACAAGATGTAGAAATGAACAGATAAACTACTTACGGATGTATCTGCGGAGCTTTGATAATCATCACAAGCACTGAAACAAATGGCCAGCCCACCATTAGTACCTTTAGAAAAATTTGACAGATAGCTATGATCTTCCCAGTAACAACGCCCGTTACTGTAAAAACAGGTCTAAGGAGTTAGTTTGCTCACGATTCCATTTTTTAAAAAAAAAGAAAAAACAAATTGTTATAGATTGAACAAGTCTGTTGAAGAGAGACTAACAAGTTAAATTTGCACAAGAAGGGTAAATCTAGAATAGTTCCAGTGTGACAAGCATCAATGATGGCATGAAGTGTGGCTCCATTTGGAAGAGGTTTTACGATGGTGTCCTTGATTTCATTATCGGTGATCATTCCCCTAAACTCATAATCAAGTGGGCAAATGGTCTCGTCATAGCCATCTTGCTCATCATCCATAAAGCTTCGTTGTTGAGCGCCATGGCCAGAGAAATAGAACACCAACGAGTCCCCTGACTGGCAGTCTTGGACGAGCCACCACATTGCAGCTCGGATGTTTTGTTTCGTTGGAATCAGTGATGGGTCCCTCTCATCTTCTGCAGCATGAAACATAACCATTCAAATACTCTCTCTCTCTCTCTCTCTCTCTCTCTCTCTCTCACACACACACACACACACACACACACACACACATAATCAAAATCAAAATGCTAGATGGTAGTTAATTAAGATTACAATATTATATGTTCCTCAACTTTCTTAGGAATGCAATTTCGTTGTTAGCATTAGAAACAAAAGGTTTGATTTGATCTAATTTAAACCAACAGGTGGAGTTCCAAAAGTTGCAAAGGATGAATCCTCAATGAGAATAACTATATATTCTATTATTCTAACAAT
This sequence comes from Paratinospora sagittata, assembly GCA_035771175.1. NCBI lineage: Eukaryota > Viridiplantae > Streptophyta > Magnoliopsida > Ranunculales > Menispermaceae > Paratinospora > Paratinospora sagittata. The sequence continues at coordinate 3,155,697 of JAYMFD010000012.1, read as the reverse complement.
CAAACCATCTTGAATGAACACTCGAAATTTGTGGGTCTTCATGGCCCTTCTCAGATGCAATGGAGATTTCAAAGTTGGATCAAACTCCCAATTTTTCCCTCTTTCAAACAATCATAATAAGCCAATTGATCAAATGATATGAAAGCCATTTTAGTAGTTAGTACTAATGATCTATAGTAATTTAAAGAAGAAACGGGCTTTACCTGTTAAAATCAAGATGGAATCACTTGGAAAACCCAACCTCTTGACAAGGAAGAATTTCATGCAGTTAACATCATTGATAGTGCCTTCAAGCTCATATGGAAGAGACCTGTAACTCACTCCACAAAGAACCGCCTTCCTCCTCCTATACGCCAAAGGAGGTGCCCATGGCACTACTTGAGAAGAATGCTCGCCAGTACTACTAGAATTATAGGGGTAGTCCCTTGCACTCAAATCGGATGACCATTTGTAATATCCATTGGCTTGAACCAATTGTTGAATTTTATCTACATTACAACCACTTTTGCAAGCAACACAGTAGTACTGATCCAAGGTTTCACCTTTTGGGAGCATGAATAGTCTTATTCCACATGATCTGCATGTTTCTCTTCTATTTGCGTCCATTCTAAATAATTTGGTTGATGATGATGATTCAGGTTTCTGAAATCAAGAAAACCATGAGAAGCATTTTGTGAAGTGGGAGCTCAAAAATTTTTGATAAAAGAAAAAGAAATTGATTTTTTTTCTTTTTTCTTTTTTTGCTTTAGTTCCCTCCATTCCACCATGTATAATATGAAGAGGTAAAGGACTAGATTCTCTCATCTTTGCGTGCCACAAATCAAGATTTTTGTTCTGTTCTAGTTAGAACTCAGTGGTGTAGAATACAGGAAGGAGGGAAGGATGCTATTATCCTTCCATTTATGTGTGATAGTTCTGACAGGCATCAAAATTTCTTGTCTTGTCTTGCTGTCCCTGATTTAAGATATGATCACTGTGTTAAGATTTCTAAAGATTATGTGTACTTTCGATGGAGAAAAAATGAGAGTATCTGTTATTAATCCATCTATGTCTAAAAAAGGAGGCATTACTATACTACTACTGAATATATATTGAAAATTATATTCATTTAGTTTTGAATATATTACTCTCTCTCTCTCTGTCTGTCTCTCAGTAAAGTTTATATGATTTCTCTCAAACTTTCCATGTTGAAATACAGTCCCGATTCACCTTTTTCTAGATAAGCAACCAAAATATTATCTACTTCCTAAATTTTGCAATCAATTTACCAAATTGTTTTTTGTACAAAATCTTTATAAATGTAAAAGTTCATAACTAACTTATAAATCAATAGAATCCTATATATATATATATATATATTATTTTTATTTTTTTAAATGTAGACAGATGCACAAAAGATATCTTTTCTGCCAAAAGAATCACTTGATTCATTCAACATAAAATAAGTTCAAACGTGTGTAGTTTTTTTTAAGTAAATGCATAGAATTTGAAGGCATTCTTTCAGTATTAATCAAATGGATATATGGATAAGAAGGAATAAATTCCCTCATAAAAATATACCACGTTGCTAGAAAAAGCTCATAATAGTCGAATTGATTAATTATGTAGTAGAAAGATTCTTTGCCTATAAAGTAATCTATTGTATCAGCTTGCCAGAAATGCTCCTAATTAATTAATGGATATGCAACTTAATTCACTATCTTTAGAAAAGCTTAAAGTGTAGGGAAGATATGCCTTCCTTGCTGCTAGTTGAAAGGAATCCATATCTGATTGATGCCAAAAAAGATTGAGAATTTCTTTCTACCCTCTATTTATTTTGTTCTTCCATTAATAAGTATGGGAAAGTTGACGAATCAGCAGCAAAGATCTTCAAGAATCAAATAAAATTATAAAACCGATAAAAGATCTTTATCAAAGTGTGTGTTCTAGCGGCCTCAAATAAAAGATAAAACAATCCAAATACAAAGTAAGAATCCACAACTCAACTCAACAAAGCCACATGCAATCTGTGAAAAATTAAATTCCTTGATATCAATTCAGAGTTTCCTATTTCAAGTTATTACATAAACATTTATTTCCTTAAATATCAAGATTCAAGACCACATAATTCAACAGAAAATAGCAGAAATTCAACAGAAATAACCATCTTAATTTCTGCTTTTGCCAGTTTTTGAAAGCACATAAAGAGAATCACAATACTTAATTTTTGCTTGGCTTGTTGGTCTGGCTAATATTCAGTAGGTGAAGGTGGATTTTAAACATCAGTCACAAGTTTATGAATTTGTATCAAACTATCAATGCCACAAGTTTATGAAAAGGAAAGAAAAAGAAAGATAGATTGAGAGAAACAAAGAGAAAGATGGTTATTTGAAAAATGGTAAAAAGTGGAACACAATTACTAGTATAAATAGTTTGCGTACGATGATATTACAGAATGAGTTGCTTCTTGTAGACATTGAACATCTCTGAAGATGACAATTGGGGTTCCTGCAAGGCAAACCCAATTTATATTCATATATAATAAAAATCTAGTCTAGAACCAAAAATAGAATTCCATATATCTAGAGTAGTTGCTTTTTTCAAGATTATTTCCATTGACAATATAATGCCAAGTGTAGATTTCACTCATTCCCTTAGTCACATTAAGCTCTTGTGATTGATTCTTAGTTATCATGCAAATGTAATACGCAAAAGGAAACATTTCGATGGAAGAGAGGTCGATACCTGATTAAAGCCTTTGAATCTATTACTTTATTTAATAAGGTGGAAATTGGCCCATTGAGACGTATTCCCTTGTTGGCTTCACGAATTAGAGTTTGTGTGGACTTGAGGACGTAACCATATGTCAGTTGAGGTGTAGTACTAGTATCCAGGACTTTAATGAAACTATAGGTCAAAGATCTTGTAAAAGGACCACCTGACAGAGCCTCCATATCATAAGAGTTTAATGAAAAAAATAGCACACATTTTCCTTCTCAGGGGAAATTGATCAAACATTTTCACATCCAAAATAGCACACATGTCAACAAATTATCATGATCATCCCACTGAATCTACTGCACCTCATACATGATCACCAATTATGATCCAAGTATCCAACTCATGAAAACAAGAAGAAGAAAAAAAAAGAACTAACCTTTTGCATTTCTCATTATACATTATATATCTATTACGGAAAATGCTAAAGTGACATCTATAGTGTGCTCTGATAGAAACATTTCCATCGACGCATTGTTGAATTGTCTTGAACCATGTACTTGTCAAACTCTGAATCAAAAGACATAGTTACTAGGTGGAGGTCTACCAATGCATATCAAGTTATCATTAACACTGACCAATCATCCAATGATGAGCATGCAAATGGCAACAACGAGACTAGAACTAATAGCTCTTACAAAACCAATACTTTGGTACCATATTAGAAACCATTGAATCCAAAAGCCATAACTTGTACATAAATGCCTAACAATGCATATCAAGGTATCGTTACCATGAGGAAGTTGACCAAACACTTTCACATCCAAAAGAGTGCGCATTTTATTGAATTATCATGACAATTCCACTGAATCTACTGCACCTCTCGTCCAACTTAAGAAAAAATAAAAATATAAACAAAAAAAATTGAACTAGCCCTTTTTCACATCCTATTATAAGTTACAAACTTAACACAATGTAATTTAAATGTTGACTTAACCCCAAATAGAGTAGAGTGGACGAAGGAGATTCATGTAGCCAACCCATGTAGTTTAGAGTTGAGTGCATATCAAACGCAGTGGCGGACAGGCAGGCGGACTTGACACAACAATTGAGGCAATAAGCCAGCCCTTTAATCTAACACAGATTGCAGGAGCTAGTAGGCATTAATGTTACCTGTTATAGAATGAGTATGGAGTCACCAGGAAACCTGAATTTCTTTACAAGTAAGTGTCTGATGAAGTTAACATCATTAATGCGTTCCTTGAGCTAATGGGGTTTATGATCTATAAGTCACTCCACAAAGAAGTGGCCTTTTCTTCCCATGCATTGAACCATGTGAAATTGGTCGTTGCAATTGCGGATTAAGAGCCTGAGAAGGCACAGATGCCGCAGCAGCAGCAGCTGTTCCTGGTGAAACTGGTGATTGTAGATCAAGTGACTGAACTGGTTTTTGCTTCCTGTAATTACTGCATGATTCATCTGTTCTTTCTGCCATCTTCTCTTCACCTGTGATTATTCTACTATTGCTTGTTTTGTTGCGTTGTTTTGATTTGCAAGTAGTGAAGATAATAAGTAAGGAAGTGAAGAAAAAGATACAGAGAGGAAGGTTGAAGAAAAGGATACAGAGAGGAACCAATGAATATTGGAGAATAATTTTTCTGTATATTGAGAATTGCTTGATTACATGTCTAACATATATAGGTTATTCTAGTTACACATATTATAGAAAGAATGCTAATATCTCTCTATTACAATCCCTAGAATAATGCTAAGCCATATATACAAATCTCTTAATTATAGAAAGAATGCTAATTTTCAGAATAATGCTAATTATATACAAATCTCCTAATTATAGAAACATATCATATAATTAGGAGATGAATCCGACAATACTCCCCCTCAAGCTGGATCAAGGGGATTAATTGAGCCAAGCTTGGAAAGAATACGATGAAAATGATCCGACGACAAGGCCTTTGTGAAGATATCTGCAAGCTGGTCATGGCTACGAGTGTAATGAGTAACAATGGCCCGAGTCTGAACATGTTGTCGAATGTAATGACAATCAACCTCAATGTGTTTAGTCCGTTCATGAAAAACGGGATTAGAGGCAATGTGCATAGCCGCTTGATTGTCACAACAAAGCGTTATAGACTGAGAATGAGAGATACCCAAATCGGCAAGGAGAGCCTTTAGCCACATGAGTTCATAAGCTGTGGAAGCCATGGCCCGATACTCTGCTTCGGCACTTGACCGTGCTACCACTGTTTGTTTCTTACTTTTCCAAGAAACCAGATTCCCACCAATAAAGATACAATAACCCGTAGTGGACTTTCGATCAAGTTGATTTCCAGCCCAATCTGCATCCGTATAGCCAAGAATTTGAGAATGCCCGTTAGCTTTCATGAGGATGCCACGGCCAATTGTTTTCTTTAGATATCGAAGAATTCTCTGAACAATATGCATATGAACCGTGGTGGGAGAATGCATAAATTGACTAATAATGCTCACTGCATAACTAATATCAGGCCGTGTGATTGTTAAATAGATAAGTTTGCCAACCAATCTTTGATAATCTTGAACAGAACCCAGAGGTGCACCAGATCTATCAAGCTGTAGTTTGCTATCCAATGGTGTGCGTGCAGGTTTGCAATCCAACATATCAGCATCACGCAATAAATCTGTCACATACTTGCGTTGATTCAAGAACAAGCCTTTGGAGGAAGTAGCCATTTCGATGCCCAGAAAGTATTTCAGCACACCGAGATCTTTAATGGAAAACTTTTCTTGGAGAACACACTTAAGCTTACGTATAGCAGCATCATCATCACCGGTAACAATTAAGTCATCAACATAAATCAAAACAATCAGTCGCTTACCCGAGTGCATGTGAACAAATAAAGAGTGATCTGCATTACTTCTCTTAAACCCAAGTTCTTCAAGAACCATACTTAATTTGGCATGCCATGCGCGTGGAGATTGCTTCAAGCCATAAATAGATTTGTGCAATCGACACACTAACCTTGGATCAGTACCTTGTGGATGCCCTGGCGGAAGCTTCATATAGACTTCTTCTTCAAGCTCGCCATGCAAAAACGCATTTTTAACATCCATTTGTGAAAGAGACCAGCCTTGATTGATAGCGACAGAAATCAAGGTACGGACAGTTGTCATTTTTGCGACGGGCGCAAACGTCTCTTTGTAATCAACACCATATGTTTGAGTGAACCCTTGAGCAACAAGTCGGGCCTTATACCGTTCAATTAAGCCATCGGCTTTGAACTTAGTCTTGTATACCCACCTACTGCCAACTGCCTTTATATCGTGTGGGAGGGAAACCACACTCCAAGTATTGTTATCAGCTAGTGCTTGGAGTTCGTCATTCATAGCATCCTTCCAGACTGCCTGTTGAACCGCCTCTTGATAATTTCTTGGTTCGGTGACACTAGAAATCTGACTGAGATAAGCAGTATAGGTAGGTGATAAGTTTTGATAACTCAAAACATGATGTATGGGATGACATACCGAGTAAGCCACGCAATCGTGAAGCCTTGAAGGTGGATGTCGTTCACGAGGTGGATTACGGCGAGGAATAGGCGCAGGAGCTGGTGACTCATCACTCATGATCACTGCTGGCACTGGGACAGGATCCACATGTATGGTGGTAGTGGGTGCATGAGCTGTGCAAGGTACGTCATCACCATTAGCAGTGTTTGCTGAAGAATGCTCGGAAGAGACAGCTTGGGGCACAACTGGTGGTACAGCAGCTGGAATGGGAAGTGGAAACAGGTCATGCTCCCCCTGACTAAGAATATCATCTGAGTTGCTGAAATATGGCACTGCCTCATTGAACCGAACATCTCGACTAACCATGAGCTTCTTTGTAACAGGATTATAACATTTATAACCTTTCTGCGTAGGAGAATAACCCAAAAATACACATTTGACAGCCCGTGGTTCCAGTTTGTCGCGCTGATGAGACTGAATGTGAACATAGCAGGTGCACCCGAAGACTCTGAGATGAGAAAAGCTTGGAGTTTTTCCTGTCAACAACTCAATAGGAGAATTAAACTGCAAAATTCGACTAGGCAAGCGATTAATTAGATAAGCTGCTGTAAACACTCCTTGTGACCAAAATATTTTGGGAACATTCATGCCCAACATCAGTGCTCTAGTTTTGTCAAGTAGATCACGATTTTTCCTCTCCGCTATACCATTTTGTTGTGGAGTCCCAACACAACTAGTATGGTGAATAATGCCATGCATGCTCAAGTATTGTGTCATGATATGTGTCATAAATTCAGTACCATTATCTGATCGTAGAACCTTAATCTTAGAGGAAAATTGAGTGATGACTAAGTTATGAAAGTCTTGGAAAACATGAGCAACTTCACTTTTGGATTTTAAGAGATATAGCCATGTAAAACGAGAGTAATCGTCAACAAATGTTACAAAATATTTGTATCCATCAAATGATTCAAGCACTGGACCCCAAACATCAGAATGTACCAAATCAAAAATTTTATTTGAACGTGAATCTGAAGAAGAAAAAGGTAATCGAGTAGATTTTGATAAAGGACATACATCACAATTTAATGGATGTTTATTCAAAACGGGAAAAAGTTTGGATAAAATGGGCGCCGAAGGATGAGCTAAGCGTTGATGCCACAACTCTTGAATAGAAGACAAGCAAGCATATGCGTGGGGTTCTTTGGACAAATAAGCATTCTTGGGAAGATAATAGAGTCCTTGATAGAAGAATCCTTCACCAATCGTCCTCTGGGTTATTAGATCCTGAAATACAACTTTGTTAGGAGAAAAGATGACACGACAATTTAGACTGGCTATTAATCGGCCAACTGAAAGTAGTTGAAATGGAAATGAAGGCACATAAAGAACGGATGATGAAATGGAGTTTGAAAGTAACTTAGTCTTACCATGGCCAACAACACTCACACTCTTACCATTGGCTATGGTTATGGTAGATGAAGGAGAGAAAAACTCAAAGTCAGTCAAATTTCTAGATATATTAGTTACATGATCAGTGGCACCCGAATCTATAACCCAATAATCATGCACATTACTAATATTAAGAGCGAGTGAAACGACATTAAATATACCTGACATATCTTCAGAAGACAAGTTCTTATTTTCAGCAAGAAATCCCGCAAATTGACCAAGCAAGGCCGAAGAATTACCAATCTCATTCTTGTCAACAGCATCGTGTTTGGCCTGAATGTAAGTAGCAAACTCATTGATAAGATTTATAGGACTAGAAGTAAACCTAGATAACTCATCAGATGGTGGTGCAGATACAAGGTTGGCTTGATATCCAGAGAATGGACCACGTTTCGGGCCTCCTTTGTTTGCAAACTTGGGTTTGAGGTCTGGGTGAAGAATCCAACATCTATCCACGGTATGGCCAATGTTGCTACAATGGCTACACTTCAATTCATTCCTTCTAGCCTTGTTCCCTCTGTCATCTGGACGTCGTTGAGTGGAAATATAGGCTCGTGTGTCAGATATATCTGATTTAATTTTTACAGACATAACCTTTTTTCGTGTTTCTTCACGTTGGATAGTAGCACAAACACTTGCAAACGTCGGCAACTCAGAATTCATGAGAATGCGGCTACAAAGATCTTCATAATCTGGGGTTAGATTTGCCAACAACTGAAAAATCTTGTCTTCCTCAGCCCTTTTCAACAAGATTGTCGAGTCAGTGGTATGTGGTCGATAGACCGCTAACTCATTCCACATGGTCTTCATGCGACCAAGAAACTGAACAAAAGGTTTACCTTCTTGTTGGAAAGAGGCAATATCCTTCTTGAGTTGGAACACCCGTGCAGAATTATTATGATTTCTATAAAACTCTTTTACGGCACTCCATAAATCCGCAGCCGAGTCGGAATAACTGAAAATCTCAGCAATATGTGGCTCCATCGTATTAAGCAACCACGATTGGACCATCTGATCATTAGCAAACCAAGCCTTGTATTGAGCAGACTGGACATCCGGAGCAGCATTGCTCCCATCGATAAAATCAATCCGTGATCTCCCACCAAGAGCTAATGTCACTGCCCTCGACCAAGGAAGATAATTAAAATCATTCAATTGAACCGAGCATAATCGCTGATTCGAATTGACATCAGAAGAAGAAGAAGATAACGGAACAATAGAACTTTCCGTGTTGGATAGAACTATTTCGGCCATTTTTGACAGAATAGAAACAAGAACAATCGAATTAATTATTATTATTATTATTTTTGATAAATAATAATAATAATAATAATAATAATAAATAAAATAAAATAATCGGGGTTGAAATCAATACCACCCCTTTAATGAGACAAGATATGATGCCTTTGGAATCAATACTACCGATGCTTTTTAGAGTTGTTTTAATAAACAACTTTTTTTTTTTTTTTCACAGAACTACTTCTGAAACTCGCAGTAACTGCAACAACTCACGGTAACGTAGCAACCTACGATAACTCACAGCAAAAAAATAAAAATAAAAAAATAAAAAAATAAAAAATAAAACAGGTCTTCACCTTCTCTGTTGCAACGCGCACAGTGATATAAACGCTGCAATAGCAGTAAAGTTTCTTCAACCCACGGTTTGGCTCTGATACCATGAAGAAAAAGATACAGAGAGGAAGGTTGAAGAAAAGGATACAGAGAGGAACCAATGAATATTGGAGAATAATTTTTCTGTATATTGAGAATTGCTTGATTACATGTCTAACATATATAGGCTATTCTAGTTACACATATTATAGAAAGAATGCTAATATCTCTCTATTACAATCCCTAGAATAATGCTAAGCCATATATACAAATCTCTTAATTATAGAAAGAATGCTAATTTCCAGAATAATGCTAATTATATACAAATCTCCTAATTATATAAACATATCATATAATTAGGAGATAAATCCGACAATAGGAAGTTTTTAGATTTAGAACTAAATTGAAGAGAAGACCCACTTCCTAATTTTTTACACCATGAACATCAGGTTAAAGATGAGAACCAGATTCTCCATTATCTTCTTCTTCTTCTCCTTCCTTTTGCTCGTCTTTGAGGACTTTTCAGTGGCAGCCCATCATTCTTAAACAGTGCAAGGTCGTTGTTAATTCTGATTCCATAATTAACATGAGTGAATCTAAACAAAACAGAGAGAGAGAGATTTGTATGGGCATAGGAATGATATTGATTATCAGATCCATTAACAGGCATGAGAAGATGGGTTTTAAGCAGTTAAGTTAGAATATACTCTTTAATCACATACATGGTTGTATTGGAGGATTTGATTAAGGTTTTCTCAAGGAAAATAGATTATGATCATCTTAATAGACATATAATCCTTTTTAAGTTGATGAATATCTTTAGAGTGAATCATACCTGAGTTATAGGGGAAAAGTAGTTTAATCGAGATAATCTAGATTACAGGAAATGTCGGAAATAATCTAGATTATGTTATTATTAGATTTTGTATCTAATTAGGATTTGGTGTGTGTTGTATTTGATTTGGTTTTATTATAGTACTGAGATTTTTATGTTGTTTAGAATTTAGATTTTGGTGCTTATAAATACACACGTAGGTTGTAAAAATAAGTTAAAAGAGAAATAAAGTACTTTCTCAAATTATTTATTTTTAGATCTAACATAGTAATGAAAACAGGTTTAGGTTAGATTTTGGGATATTGAAAAAAAAGGGACAGGAAGAGAACAGAGAGAAAATCGTAGGCAAAAGAAGACTTACGTGTTGTTACTGCAGGTCAACATTCGATACATAATTGCAACCCGCAATAACAACATGTAGGTCTTCTTTTGTCTACAAGTCTCTTTTTCTTTTTTTTTTCTTTTTTTTGGTTCGTAGACCACGTAGTATCTCCTTCTTCAGTTAAAGTGCACCATGAGACTAAATCTGTAAGCTGGCAATGATCTCTGAAAAAAAATTCCGTAAACCCTTTCATCATTGGATTCGATCCTAGACTATCCTACTAGGGCCGAGTGAGGGAACCACTCGCCCAACGCCAAGGGTTCTCTTTCTTCCTTTCACCTACGGTACTATAGCTCTCATTCCACTTATGTTTTTCTTTCTTTTTTTTTCTCTACCCCTTCTTTTTCAATATCTCAAGATACCTAAATTTATTCGGATACCACGTATGACCTAAAACATAAATAATTGAAAGAGAATACTTTAGGTTACGATTCATAATTTGAAAGTTAGAATATAACTCAAAAAATAAAAATTTTAAAAATAATATTTTATTATTTTTTGAAAATAATATATTTTTTTTTATAAATTTTAAAATTTTATTTTTAAGTTTCAAACTATTCAAAAATTTTAGATACAGAAAATTATATACGAAACATAAAGCAAACTCAGCCTTATTTCTCCTTTAACTTATTTTTACAACTTACTAGTATATTTATAAGCACCAAAATCTTATCCTCACTAACTTAAAATCCCAATACAATAATAAAAAGGCAAATTAAACACATATTTAACTTTCTAATTTTTTTTTGAGGTATTAACCTTCTAATTAAACACATATTTGATCGTCTAATTAATCACACATAATCTAATAACAATATAATCTAGATTATATCTAAGAAGAAATTTTTGAGAATTGGGACGATTTTCCCTCGTTCCTGGTTTCTCGACGAAGGGGGAATAAATGTGAAAAGTAAAAGAAAGATCATCACGTCGTTAAAATCACTGCAAATATGAATAATCAAGAGATGGATTTGAAGAAACAAGGAAGAGCAGCGTGATTCCTGGTAAGAATCTATCATTTTCTCTGTTTAAACTACGTTATTGTCTCAATTTATTGAACTTACTGATATGGATCGATGAAAATAGAGGTTAATTGGTAGTTTGAATTAATGGGTTGGACTTAGAAGATCAGTATTGTAAACACTAAGCTCAATTCAAGGAAGCATTTTTTTTTTTCCCAATTGCATGGATTAAATGGTGTTGATATGAAATCCTCAAAGTTTGTTCAAATCCACAAGAGATATTAATGGAAGCTAAAGATAATTCGGTAAAAATCATGTTTTGTAGGGTAAAAAGTAAATGAATAATTTGAATTCATTTGAAGACATATATATATTTTGACAGATCATTTGAAGATAGTTAATTAATTATTTTCTTTTACGCTAAATCTTCACATCCCATTTTTATGTTATTTGAGGGGTATTGTTGCGAAGAAATTGCACCAATAACACACACTCAATTATGAAAAATAATAAAACATTATGACCATTGTTGCTTGAAGTGAATTGAGACTTTCTCTACAAGCTAATAAGATTTGATGGTTGCTTGAAGTAAGTTGTAGCTTTATCTACAAGCCACTAAAAGGTGATGGTTGCTTGTAATGAGTTGAGAAGATAATGGTTGCTTGAGGAGTGTAGTGACAAGTCATGGTTGCTTGAAGAGTGTTGTGATAAGTTATGGAGTGTTGTGACAAGTCATAGTTGCTTGCTCTAGAAGTTGTCTAATGGTGCCTATAAATAGGCACCGTTCTCTTTTCCTCAAATAATCCCATATCATTTTTCTCTTCTTCTTCTTCTCCCTAGGTCTCTTCTAATTCAAGAGAGAGAGAGAGTCACATAGTTTTCTCCTTGAGTGTAGAAAGAGGGTTGTAAATTATTTCTCTCATAGTGATTCTTCTGCATCTTGCCCGTGGATGTTTCCCTGGAATTGAGGGTTTAACCACGTAAAATCTTTGTGTCTCCCACTTTTCCTTAGTTTTCTCATCTTGTTCTTTAGTTGTGTAATACTGCGCACGCTATTATTCCCCAACAAATTCAACTAAACAAAGCCTTTTTCCAATTATATGGGGTCAAATACATGAATTTGCTTCCTTTACTCGGCTCTATCAAGTGTTAAATCTATATTCATATTATAGTTAATTATATTATTATATCTTTTTTAATTATCTTTGTTCATGAATTTTAGGTGTTTCTCTACCTCTATCATTAACGCAGTTAATCTTTCTAACTAGTATGTTTGATGGTCTTCGTTGTATGTGTCCAAACTAGCTTAATCGATTTTCTCTCAAATTGCACCAATAACACATTTATGAGCAATTATCTTCCTGGTTTAAACTTTAACCTATTTCTTGTTAGTAAAGAAAAGAAACCCCATTTGGTCATTGATGGGCTTAAGTAGGATAGACAAATAAGATTCTCCCGGTGACTTTAAAGAGTTAACTTCACATTTGAAATTTCTTTGGGTTTGCACTCAGAAAAGTGATCTAAGATGGATATGAGGGGTTGGCTCCAGTGGTTGGGGCCAAGTGCCCCCAACCCTGAGGTTGTGAGTTCGAAACTGAACTCAAGAGACATACCCCCCCCCCCCTCCAAATATGTTGACCAACGGTGTTCAAGGGCGTTTGTGGTTGTGCCCTGGAGGGATTAGTAAGACAGAAATCCTAATACCCGCTGACCTCAAAAAAAGAAAAGATCGATACTCTCGTCCCCATTTCCTCTTTAAACAACAGAGAAAAGTCAATTCAGGATGCAATGAGCAAGAATCAGGATTATTGCCTGATTTGCTTATCTTAAATTCTGCAGTTGCTAGACTTTTGAGGCACATGAAGAAAATCACAGATTCACATTGCTTAATTTTTCCTTGGCTTGGAGGTCTGGTTAGCACTTAGCATTAAGTAGGAAAAGGCGGGGTTTAAACATCAGTTGAATTCATATCAATGCCACAAATTTATGAACAAGAAAGAAGAAGAAGAAGAAAAAGAGAGATAGAGGTGGCGATTCAATGATGGCAAAATGTGGAACACAATACTTATTGTAAATAGCTCGCCTTCAGTGATATTATAAAATGACTTGCTTCTTGTAGACATCGAACATCTCTGAAGATGACAGCTGGGGTTGCTGCAAACATCAATGGAAAACGGAATTAGTATTCATATTATAAAAGTGTAATTGAGGGGAAGCACATAATAATTCATAAAAACTTCAAAAATATATTTCTAATTATTTGGAATGTAGTTACTTTTTTCATGATTGTTTGAATTAAGGATGATCAAGAAGTCATCTCGGAAGGAAATGTTAAATGAACATCTCACTCATTTCCTTGGCCATACTGTGTTTTTTTTTGCTACATGTTGCATTGAATTTCTTGTGATTGCTTCTAATTTATCTGGCAATTGCAATACCCGAAAGGAAATATATAGATAGAGTAGAGGTTCATACCTGACTAGAGCCTGTGAATAGTACTTTATTTAATACAGTTGCAATTGGCCCACCAAGACGAATTCCCCTGTGGGCTTCACGAATTAGATTTCGCATGGATTTGAGGAGGTAGCCATATGTCAGTTGAGGCATATTATCCACGGCTTGAATGAAACTATAGGTCAAAGCTCCTGTCATAGTGCCACCTGTCAGAGCCTGCATATTACAGGAGAATCATGAAAAAATAAAGTCAAAAGAACATCACTACGGAGGAAAACAAACAGACAATAGTTGGAGTTGGAAAATAAACTTTCTAGTAAATGAGATAGACCCTGAGATTATACAAATATTTAAGATTCTATCGTGGTTTAAGGATATGTTATTGGTTTTCTTTGGGTGAGGAAATAGATATGATTCCGATCCATTTGTCAGTAGATTGAACAAAAAACATAGCTAATTTTTAGCTGCTGCTGAAAAGAAAAAAAAGAAAAGAAGGATAACTTGTTAGGAAGTAAAATGGGCCTTTTTATTTGAATAACGGTATCATGGGAGTCATTGGGCAAGCAACGAATCTATTTGCTGAAATCTGGAGTATCCGAGAGGATCTCAAAATTGCTTTGGAATTGGGTTTCAGAAATCTGGTGGTTGAATCGGATTCTATTTGTGCTATTTTTCTTCTCCAACAAGATCCTTCTCATGATCATCCCCTCTTTGGAGTGCTGAAGGACTGTCGGCATTAGACTTGAGCATTCTTTGAGAGAGGGCAACTCTTGCACGGACTATTTGGTGAACGCTGTTATTTCTAGCAACGGTCCACTATGCATCCTCCATGATCCTCCTCCTGGAGTTCTGAATCTGCTGTGTGGTGACGCCATGGGCGTCTGCTTTGCCCGGCCATAGTTCTAGAGCCTGGCTCCATTGAACCAAAAAAAAAAAAAAAAGAATAACGGTATTGAAAGATAGCATCCTCATACTATTCTTTGTTTGAATTATTAAAGCAGAAGACAAGCTCATTGGGTTAATCATACTAGTTCTATGATCACACTTTGTTTTGGTGCACCTGATTTATTATATTTCTTGTTTTACTCGCTTTGTGCTATAACTGTAGACTTAGCCATTAGTCGAGTGAAATGGAGAAACTGGATTTATATAACCAACCCTTTGTAGATGGGAAATGCTTTGTCTAATTGAGATTAAATTCATGATCTAAACGAGGCATCCTCTCTTAATATTAGGAAAGAACATTTATGCCCGTTTATCTTCTGAAATATTCAAAAACAAATATTTCCAGTGACCACTTACAGATGTATCTACAGATCTTTGATGATCAGCGCAAGCACTGATGCAAAGAGCCAGCCCGCCACTAGTACCTTTATATTCGTTATTTGGAGGTGTGTGATCCTCCCATTGAAAATATCCATCCCTGCACGTAAAGTGTCTCGTATAATGCTTTATCAGAAATATTATCATTAATAAATTCAAACACAACTTATATGAAAAATCCTTACTGGTTTATCTTGCACAGGTAGGACAGATCCAGCACTGTTCCACTGTGACATGAATCAATGATGGCATGTAGTGTGGCTCCTCTCGGGAGAGGCCTTACAATTGTGGCATTAATTTCATCATCAAGAATCATTCCTTTGGTCTCATAATCAACAGGACAAAGGGTTTCATCGTAGCCATCTCTCTCGTCCCCATTATTGTCTGGCTGTTGTGAACCATGGCCTGAGTAATGGAAAACTAATGAGTCCCCTGACTGACAGCCATAGATTAGCCACTGTAATGCTGCTCGGATGTTTTGTTTTGTTGGTATCTTTAATGGGTGTGTCTCATCTTCTGCCCTCACCCACCAAATAAAAATGAGGATCACAAAATGAATTAATTGAGACACTTATATATAATCAAATGATCATTATGATCATCCAATTGAGTCTACTCAACTACTAAAGTGCGCCTCATATATATATATATGATTTGTTTGACAGGTGAGAAAATTATTATTTTCTCGAGAAAATAACAGATTTTTTCAAGTCTCAAGAAAAATTTTCTCAGCCTCCTTTATTTTCTCTCCCAAATTTTCTCCCCTGTAGAGGTGGAGAATATATAATTTTTTTCAAGAAAAATTTTTTAGTATCATTGATAACATTCATGTTTATGTTCAATGAAACTTCTTATTTTTCATTCTCTCTTTATCATATGAGTGTGGAAAAGTATTTTCTCTTGCACAATCAAACAAGCATGAGAAAATCTTTAATAAAAAGTTTACTTGAGAAATTGTTTCTCAAGGAAATTCTTCAATTATGATCTAACTTAAGAAAAAATTTAGAGCTAACCATTCCCTTCTGCATGTCCCATGAAATTCAGCTAATATTACTATTATTTAACAACATAATACAAGTGGTGATTCATTTATCTATAATCCTTGCTGGAAGAAAGAACTTACCAGTTAGAATTATTATGGAGTCGCCTGGAAATTTCAACTTCTCAACAAGTAAGTATCTCATGCACTTAACATCATTAATCGTTCCTTTTAGCTCATAACTTTTCGTCTTGTAACTCACGCCACACAGAACCGCCTTCCTCTTCCCGTAAACTGAAGCGGGTGGATGCATTCGTGGCACCGGAGTATAATAATTATATGAAGGCACAGGTACAGGTACAGGTACAGGTACAGGTACAGGGGGTGGTGTTGCAGCGGATGTTCCTTGGTAAGTAGTACTCATCGAAAGTATTGTGTTAGACATAGATTTAGCAAATCCTTTCAACAAATCGGAAACTTGTCGAACTGATTCTTGAATGGGGGTCCTATCCACTTGTTGTTGTGGGATTGGCTGAATTGGGTTGATCGTGCCACAGATCATGCACCGCAAGTTTGTGGACTTGGGTGGAACCAGTAGCCATTTCCTGCACCCTCTACATGGTTCTTTCCTTTCTGCCATCTTCGCTATTACGGCTTGTTCTGATGTACTTTGATTGTTCAATTTGAATGCAGATGATCAGGAAGGCACAGATAGAACTATACGGCTCTCCCTTACGACTTTCTGTTATTGAAGAGAAGGTCTCAATCACGATCAAAAGCTGCTACTTTTCCTTTATTCCGCAACGGACATCAGAAAATGAGTGGAGAACCAGATCCTCCCCTTTTTTTTTGCAGGCATCTGGACTTTTAATTTTTGTTCATCTTTTGGTTCTTCATGAAGATGTTTTGATGATGTTTTCTTGCTTTTCACTGTTATTGAAACCTTTTGCATGGAGATTGGATGGATGAGAAGAAGAAGTAAAGCATACAAGGGTGGTCCAGAATCAATGCTGAATTCACAAAAGTTCATATGTGTGACTGGTTTGTGGAGATGTTAATTGAGTGAATTAAGATGCTTTAGATCCAAAATTATTATATGAATATTTTAAGAAAAATGCTATGGAGATTAAAATTGTCAGGGCTCCATATTAGATTTGTAATTTTTTTGAAAAACGTGTTGTATTGATGAATTAATGTTTAAAACTGATATGACAGTGATTTATAGCAATTAGTGTGTTAATTTTAATCCTTCTAGCATTGCTTATATTTTAATATTAGCATCACTATAGAGCTAAATGATTAATCTTAATTTATATATATATATATATAGTTTATTTTAGGGCTGTACCATTGATCTGATATTTCTCATTAAAATGACCATTTTCAAAGTGGTCGTTTAAAGTTTTAAATGATTAGGGATAATGATTAATACTGATAAAACAATTAGGTTGGTTAGCCCAACATTAAGCAAGCAGTTGCTTTCGTATTCTCTAAGAACTTAGCTTATTTGAATGAAACTCAAGAATATTATTTCTCCTAACATTACCAATTTATTTTTAGAACTGTACGAAACAATTAATTAAACAATAGAAATATTACAGTCAATAGGCAATATGATTATCATCATCATGTTCTTTTAATTAAGAAGAGTAAGGAGTGTTTACGGGTTGAGTTGGGTCGGATTTTGACCAAATATTAATCCAATCCGATTAAGTTTGGGTTGAAAATATTTAATCCAACACTCATCAGGGTATTGGCTCGATGGTTGAGAGGAGAGGTGAAAGACGCTAATTGAGGCAAAGGTTTAGAGTTCGAGTCCTGACTTGACAAGTTTAACGCCATGGGTATTTGGACTAATGCATGATGAGTGCACGTAGGTCTCAGTGGATTAGTTGGACTATAGGGGGTGATGCCCTATAAAAATACCACTCTCTCCAAATATATATATATATATATATATATATATATATATATATATATATATATATATATATAACTCAATCCAACCCCTTTAAACTTAACTTTGGATTGATTTGAGTTTGGTTATTCAGGTTAATTTACTAACATATTCATTATAAAATTTTTAAGTTAAATGCGAGTATTACGATAGTTATTAAAATAATTTATTTTATAGTATTTGCATCATAAAATTTTGACTAATTCAATTATAGTAAATGTCTAACAAAAATATCAATAGAGTAATAATTATTATTTTTTATTTAGGTAAGTTTGGGTGAGTTCAAGTTAATTATTAAATTGTTAGACCCAAATCAATTCAATCCAAAAGGTTCAGGTTGGTCGGGTTAATAAGTAGGATGAACACCCTAGTAGTAGTGTAAGCTTCAATTTATGTTAGTTAAAAACTTAAGTATTAGTTAATATCACTTATTACAATGTTCACACTGTTAATACTTTTTCATTGGTATTTTTTTTAATCTTAATTTAAATGCATCTTTTAATTATTATACAATCAATTTTATAAATCTTTATGACATTAAAATTTACTTTCATTTTAAATAGATTTTCAATAAACCACTTTTTATTTATTCATAATTTGGCGCTTCATCAAATCTTCTCTCGCGCGCGTTTCGCTTCTTCTTCTTCTGCGTTTCGTCTTCTCGATCTGTTCTTGTTCGAATCGGAAAGGTCTAATAGGTTGATCGGTGGTGCAAAGCAAGCTCGTGGGATCTTAGGAACTCGACGTTGATGGTAAGATAACAATTTTATTGATTCTATTGTCGCAAAATCTTGCTTTTAAGTCATTGATAATGTTGATGGTGAAAATGGATGAGTCTATAGAAGAATTAGTGCATTTGAGAGTGAAATGTAAAGGAGATTGGGAATTTCTCGATTTTGATGGAAGTTCTGAAACTACTTAGTGGATAGATTTTTCATCACCGTAGTTAGGTCAATTACTATTGATAATTTTTTGGCTTTGTTGCTGAGTTTTGTTAGGTTGAGGTTGGTGATTTTTTTTTTTTTTTGAAGAGATTTTGAAGATATTTTGTAATCAACAAAGTCATCTTCTTGAGGTTGGGTTTAACCAAGAATGCGGTAGGTTTATATGAGGGATGAAGCTTAAGTCCTTAACTTTTTGTATTAGTTCAATGAAGGAATTGACTAGACCTATTGAAGAAGATGTTTCATGGTGTATGTTGTTTGTTGAAGGTAATATGTTAATCAATGAAACTAGATAAGGAGTTAGCTGAACTAGATGTTTGAAGAGGAACTTTAGAATTCAAAATGTTCAAGATTATTAGGACTAAGATTGAATGTGTTCACTGTAATTTAGTGATAATATAGAAATATAGGAGGAGAAATAGTGAAGATTAAAAGCCAAGAGATGCCAAGAGATACCAAAGAGTGGACATTTTAGGTGTTCAAGCTTAACGAGGGAGAAATAAGAGAAGATAGAAACAATAGTATTAAGGTGGGTTAGGTTAAGTGGAGGAGTGCTTCTATAATACCATATGATCAGTGCATCTTACTAAAGTTGAAAAGAATTTTTATTAAAACCATTATTAAGCCAATCATGATTTATGGAATAAAATGTTGGATAGTAACGGAACAACAAATTAGTAAATTTAAGATAACGGAAATGTGAATTTCAAGATGGTTACGTGATAAATATTTAAAAAATAAGTTCGAAATGAGCATATTCATGCAATGGTACGAGTAGCCCTAGTGGAAATAAAATAAGAAAAAATTGATTAAGATGATTTGAACACATATAAAGAAGACTATTAGATGAACTAGATAGGAAGGGTGACTTTTTGACAATTGATTACAACAATGAAGAAAGAGAATGACTTAAAATAACATGAATTGAAATAATTAAGAAAGATATATAACTACTTGTAATATTACTAGACTTAGCAATAAAGTAGAATGAAGGAAGTAGATTCATGTAGCTGATTATTTGTACTTGGGAAAAGGCTTTGATGAGTTGGATTATAGACATAAATAATGCTACAACTTACTTAAACATTGGGCCATTATTTTGTTATAATTGCTATGTTAATGGTTCTTTTGTGTGCTTCTAGGTTCTTGAAATAGATTTATAGTTTATACGTTCATCATTGACATTTTTGGTTGGTTGGAACAAGAAAGAGGAAAGTTAGTCTTGAATCTCCAGATTCTGGGGCAATGTGCATCCAGAAGCTTTCAAGTCATTTTATGAGATGTACGTGATTGTGCATATTTGATAAATTCGTTGTTTTAACATAATTACTTGTTATGCTTTCTTTTTAGTTTTGTTTTTTAAAATTTTCAAAGGAATTTCTCTGTTGATTCTGTGACTAAGAAATATTTTTTTAGTATTCTTTTGATATGATTTTTTTTTGTTATTTTCTCCATTTTCTGCCTTTTGGGTGACAATTCTAAATCTGCTGTATTTCTATTTCTTCAAATGAAAAGCAAAATAGGTTATCTGCTACAGGATGGCCAATTCGCGTGAAGATTTTTCACAAATAGGCATTTCCAAAGAGGTCTAATGCTATCCATTCCATTATCACAACCAAGTTTAATATATATTTTTTTCTAGATATTTGATCCTAAATATTATCATTATTGACAATTGTTGTTATTGTTGTTGATTCATTAGATATTCTTTTACAGGAGAAGGATAAGCTTGTTGCAGAAGTAATTCGCTATGTACTGTTCAAAACCCACCAGACCTCTGGTTGTCCTGTTAAACGAGAAGAACTTTCTCAACTGGTAACAAAAAACTATCGTCATTGGAACCTCCCTTCTCTTGTCATTAAAGAAGCTAGGGAGAAGCTATCTAGCATTTTTGGGTATGAAATGAGGGAACTTCAACGATCTCGTCCTTCATCTATGGGTCAGAGTCGTTCTTCACAATCAAGTGAGAATTTACATTCACTTTCTTTTGAAATAGTTTTGGTTATACTGTGGGAATGTGACTTACCTTAATTTTGTTGGCAGTATGCACATTATCCATTTTAACAATTTATTAGCCATATCCAATTTAAAAATTGATAAGCCATCCAAATCTAAACCTAACGGTCTGATTGGTCTCTGAGCAGAATATCCCTGGCTGGGATTACTGTATTGTGAATAGTTTCCCATTGGATTTCTTTTTTCAGTTCTTTGACATATATCTCTTAGTTGATTTTAATTATTTTTCCTGCAATACTATGATCCAGGCGTGATGGATGCAAAATCTTATGTTATTATAAGTGAGCTGCCTGCTGATGTGTACAGAAAGTTTATTGAGGATGCAAATAAGTCACATATGACAGGTTTTACTTTTGTTGTAATCAGTATTGTACATCTTGGAGGGGGCAAAATTCCAGAAGGTACATTTTATCTTTTTAATCTATAATCTTATATTCCTTGTGAAGTTGTTGCTCCAAGGTAGGTGATCATTGCTCATTGTTAACCTTGTACCTCCTACACATCCCTTTAACCAATCTGAATTGTTTCAAATCACATTTTCCATTGAAATGTTCAATCAAAAATTAAAAAGAAAAAAAATCTGAAGATTCTGAACTACTGTTGCAAAGAAATTTTGCTTTTGAAACGTTTAGAATTCCGGAAATGTGTTGATTTTCAGCACGTTTTTTAATGGATTTATTTTTTCTAAGAACAAAGTATGATTTCTTTGTAATTTCCATTCTCAGATAAAGAAGTTTCTCATTGTTTTAGTTAAGTATCAAAAGCAATTCCTGTTTGTTTAGATAACTGTGATCATCTGGTGATGTGTTATTGCTTGTGATCTTCTGTTTTATTTTCTGTATGTGCAGTGATTGCTTATTGAATAATCTTCCCCCTCTTCAAATTCATTTCATTTCTCATTCTCGGAAAACTAATGGAACCAACTCATTGCTTGTTACTTTCTGGATTTGTGTGAGCATTGTAGAAAATCTGTGGCATCATTTGAAGCGACTAGGTTTACATGAAACTGATGAAAAGCATCCAGTTCTTGGAAACCTCAAGCAGGCGTTAGAGTCACTTGTCCAGCAAAGGTGAGAGAATCTTCTCTGCATTATGACATCCCAAATGTAAGCTAAGATCTTAATTCTGTGCGGCAGGCATTACACCTCTCATTCCATCAGTTTGCTTGGCCACAGTCTCATCCCTGTTAGTTCATTTGTAGGTATTTGCAGAAAGACAAAGTTAATGGCCCTGAAGGCAATACATTATTTTATGAGCTTGCTGAGAGAGCATTAGACCAGTCGGTCATTGAGACAATCAAAGAATACATATCACAGGTATGATTTACAGATGACAAGGAAGTCAAGAGTATGCCATTTTTTGTTTTGTATTTGCCATATTTCAAATGTTCATTATTGATTGCTATGTAACTCAAGGTGACGCCAAAAATCTTTATTATTTTTGTAAGGGACTGGATATAGCTCTACCATGTTGACTTTGAGTGTTATATAAACAATCTTTGTGTCAGTGTTGGTTTTCCCGTTGATCATGATGACGAATAATGCTTATTTGACAGCTTATATTTTTTCTGCTCTACTCATGTAGGAGAATCACATTTGACATCTTTTTATTTTTTTTTCTATCTGCATTGAAGCTTTGTTTGAAATTTTTTTGCATGATGGCAGATGATGAATAAAGATGTAGTTTCTCTAGAAAGAGATGATTGATCCCTTCAACAGCATAAATGCAGGTAATTGTTTCTCTAGAGTTCAGTATGCATCTAGGTAAATTTAAACATTATTTCCCATGAATACGAGTTTGTGTGTGGACAGTTACCGATAGAGATATCGGTGAACTTTTGCAGCTTGATGGTGGCATTTCCGGCCTTGCAGAAAATCCTCGAATGACAAAGTCGTAATGTTTTGAATGGACTTCAAACATAGCTCACCATGATACAATTCCAGCTTTTATTATGGCCTGATCATCTCCGAAGTTCCTCTGTTTGACAATATTGTAAAAATTGCAGATTGTATCATCCCTTTTTGTTCCAAGACTCTTAAGTAACAACAGTATTAATCGAATCGGGGACTCTTTTTTTTTCATAATTAACAGTTCTGTGCTCATCATGCCAAGCGCACATACTGTTCAAAACATGGTATATAGCTCCAAACGTCCAGCCATTGTTGTTCATCTAAGGACATTCATCTATATGAGAAGCAGCATAGCTCTTGGGTTAAGGAGAAGATTTAAGTTATTTCTCAGCTTCTGTTAGGGCAGCCACAATTGGAATGGCAAACACATTAGTAAAAACCGAACTGTCAGTAAGCCTCATGATAACTGGTTACTCAAGATTGCAATTGATGACGATTTGGGAATCAGACAGTTTAAAACGCAGTTCCTGAAGTTAATTGCTAGTGATTTCTCTGTTTCTATCTCTTATAGACCAATCCTATCCCTGTTTTCTCTAGTGATTGTGTGAAGGAATCTAAATGAACATCAGCTTGAGTTACAATGGCCATGAAAATGTGCCCAAATCTTTTCAATATGCATTTTGAATGAGAGATCAACTTTACACATGATATCTTGTTACAATGCAGCCATCAAATACAGTTAGATAAGTTGAGATTCTGGGTATCAATGACCATTTCTAATGTGAGCGCTATAAAGAGAAGAAAAATGTTACCCCAGTGAATACTCTTAAATATCACCTCCTCCCCATTAGGTGATAACAAATGACAACCAAATGGCCCATGGTAGATTTACTTTGACATCAGCCAAGAATCAAGTAAATTCAGTTGAAACCTACACTGATGTCATGGAATTTTTTTTTTTTTTTTTCAAATGGGGAAGTTTGGGGTTTAGTTGTCATTTTTCAGCTTGAGCTTGCATCTCCAATTGAAACAGATGCCAGAGACTTAGAAGCCCAGACCCCAGCATTCAAAGCTCCTTCCTGCAAATTTCTCTTCTTGCAAGGTTCTTTCATTGCACTGAAGAACTGTGATGCCTTATGTAAGTATGATATAGGATGCTCCCACAGCTTCACCAAGCTTCTGTTCTGGATGTGCCTTCGCCAAGTAGCCAGAGCACAAGTAAGCAGGATTGGATGAAAAAAGTAGATCATCCTCAATAGCACAAACATTGTTGCGAGCCTTAGATACGTCTCCTGGTGAAACAAGTTCTTTGGGAACCATGCCCAAGAAAAGGGACAGTTTTCCTGATTAGGGTCCCTGAGTTTTACCTCTTTTGTTGCATTCTTAATTGCATCTGAGTTCGCTACAGCGAGTGATGCAGGTTTAATGCCTGTAACAGATAAGGAGATATGTAAAATAAGTAACATGAAGGTCCTCATGATTTTCTCAATTAAATTATTTTCAAGATACCTAAAGAAAAAGGCCTTTCAATCAAGTTGCAAAGACATGGTACAAGCGACACCTAGCTCAGTGATTGTTGTAATTAAAGAGAACGCTTTTTTATCCAATGATTCACTAGGGGAGGGGGGGATTAGGGGGCGTTTATTTGAATTTTATTTATGTATAACAAAATGAAAACCAAAAGCAAGTCCATAAGAAAGCCCAAGATATAAGTCTTACCAGTAACATCATTGTAGAAAGTGACAAAAGAATTGATGGTCCTAAACCCATGATAACGAACTCGAGTTGTGGAGTTGAGCAGAAAAAGAGTAGGAAATCCATGAACTCTGTACCTAGATAGTGTGCTGTACCGATTCTGTAAAATGTTAATCCTAAAAAGTATTCTGCATACCAAATTCTATGAATGAAATGGTAAAAGCATAAACATCAATTTGATACCTTGGCCTGACAGAAAGTTCTTCAACTGCAAAATGGCAAATGCCAGGATACAAGGAAGAGAGAACACTGAAGGTAGGTCTAGAAGTTCTGGAGAAAGGACACCAAGATGCATAAAAAAGCACAGCTATATATTCTTGATTCCGGTGAATCAGATCAAGGGCCTTCTGCAATGAATCTTCATCACCCTTCACAAAAGCCAGTTCACATTCAATTATTGGAATACAATGACACCGCTACCTCAAAGAAAATTATTAGACCAATAAATCAACTAAAAACACACTAGAAAATGAAGAGTTTTGAGTTGTCTGAATTCAGAGATCATGATTTTCAGCAGCACAGATCCATTTTTTTTTTTGGTTTTCTATCAATTTTATTATAAAAAACGAATAGGTAAAACAAATGATAAACCATAAATCGATGATAATTTTTGGGCTGACATTACTTTCAATAATATTCATCATACTTTTTGGAAGAAGGAAGTTCAAGTTTACTGAAGCTATTACGATCATTAGTCAGTACGATATCATGATGTACTTGAGTAAACGAAGATTTGTAGCAATTAGGAACCTCAACATTCAAGGAGAACGCTAGAAAAGACCAAAGCCATGACGCGTGAATGCATGGAGTTATTTGTAGATCACGGTGATGTAAAAACAGAGTTCCTCTGAAAATGAACGAAAGTATAAGGAATATCATAAATAAAGCAAATTCCAATCTCCACTAAAAGAAGCTTTAGAGGTGGCAGCTCAGTCAGCCATTCAAATAGGAACATTTCCTACAACAATTCTTGGTCCTTCAAAACACTAGAAATCCATATTATCTTGTAAAACTAAAGGAATATAAGGAATATATACTGGGGAATATTCTTAGTAAGAATGACATTGACACTTGATGTCTAATAGTCTATCAAATCACTACCTTTAGTAAAACAGATATTCCAGCACGATTTTGTAATATTGCTATAAATGTATGACATGTTGACATGTTGTATGCATGCCACTTAAATTGGTGAATAAGAACTAAAATTCTTATGGTAATTATACTCAACATAGTATAAAGCGACCTCATGCTCATCCTCCATTTATGAAAACTTTCAATACTAAGCGGTATAAGCTGAAACTTTGTACTTCTGAGGGGAGGATTACCAACTTGAGCATCAGAGATTCACCAACACTACAATAGTGCTAGTCGCCTAAGCACCACCTTCACACCTAAACAATATGATAGTATTTTAAGGTTTTCTAAGAAATTCTGTTATCATATACGAAGCATGAAGTGACAAATGAGTATTATGGGTAAGGGTTACAATCTGGCCATTTGGGCTGGCCCCACAATTGGTCAGAGGATGGGTTGGTCTGGCTGGACCTAAATTAAAACCTTGACCTAAGCCCGGGCCTAGCCCATGGTCTAGGTTTGTGGACCTTATTACAAATGACTTCATAAATCATAATAATTCCTTGTTTTAAAAAAATTCTAAGCATACCATTTAATTGTTAAAAATTATATGGAGCGATGAGGAACCCTAGGGTTCCTCATCGATCTAGATCACATATAGGTTTGTTTATTGGCAGGATCATTGTAGGGCCGAGAGTTGGATCACAAGATCGTATAAGATCATACATAATTGTTATATAATCGAGATACTCCAAATTTACTAAAATATGTAATTTGGGCTGCAAAATTTGATAAATAGGTTAAACATACGCACACATTTAACTCATTCGAGCAATAGGTAAAAGATTGGACCCAAGCAATAGGAATAACCTATAGTTTTATTTTTCTTCTTCTTCTTCTTCTCTTTATCTCTTTATCTCTTTTTTTCTTTTCTCCATTTCTTCTTCTAGGCTCAAAATCAAATCAAATCAAAATTGAATTTTTTTAGATGTAAAAATCCACTAATTTTCTTTTTCTTCTTTTTTCTCTTTTGCTTTCTTCTTCTTCTCCTCTCTCCCCCTTACCTTTTCTTTTTTCCTTTCATCTTCCCTCTATTAATCCTTCATTTTTCACTGCATCTATTCTCATGATTCAATAATTTGTTTTCAGTTTTCTAGTATTTGTGATAGACTACTATTTGTTGCAATTATATATGTATTGGAATCAATTTCATTGGGTTGTAGGTTAACATCAGACTACTAATTTGTGCATTGATTAGATTAAAATAATTTTATATGCTAATATTTTTAATTGGATGTTTCTTAATATATAGATATAGTATTTAATTTTTCTTTAAATTTTTTTGTAGTTTGTGGGATCTTATATCTGCTATGTGATCTCACAATCAGATCCACCAGACCCCTTCACCAATCCTACATAGAATCTTGATCCTAACAACCTTGCTTCTCACATTGCCAAGAGAATGAAGGTAAAGGATAAAGAACATGAATGAAACATCTTACAAGGCCTATGGAGCATTTAGTTTTCATAGGAGAGGCCCCACCAACACACACACACACCCCCCTAATCCCAATGCTCTATCTCCCTCGACTCTCCTCTAGGAGACCTCAAAATATTGGAGACCCTAGAGTTTTACAATAAAACATCAATATTATTATAATAATTGGAGCAGATTAGTATGAGTTTACATTTTTACATTTTTGAACAGGATGTTTGTAGGTCGGATTTATATTTATAGACCTAAAAATTAACTCCACGTTTCGAGTCTTCAACTTGAGCGACTCGATTCACCTAACATTGTAAGACATTAAGACTTGTTCCAACCTATTTTTCTTGTTATCGAACCGATTGGGTTTAGCGAGTCATTGGATTTCATGCACGACCCTAGTTATACTTCAAATTTCTCCATATGTATATCTTCAAATTTCCATAATTAAAATTGTCCCACTATTATTACTTCTAGTGTCACACACATAATCATTAGGGTGTTACTTGGATAAAATTGAAACTATAATTTTGTCATTATTAACTAATTTAAAAAAATGTGGGCCAATTTAATTTTCATAAACTAAACCACCAAAATTCACGTGGATGAATCCATTATCATCATCAAATGCCAACTAACAAGTGTCAACAAGTAAATTTTCTAACCAAAGGTGGGTTGGTTTAGTGGTTAGGTGCAAGCGCACTTACTCTGAAGGTCTTAAGTTCAAGTCACCTCTCATCATTTGTTGGCCAATAACGTCCTTGAGTGTTTGTGGCTGTTCTCTAGAGGGATTAGTTGGGACGCAAGTCCCCAATACCCTCTGATCACAAAAACAAGTAAATTTTCTAACAAATAAATGTAATTCTTATTTCACCCTTCAGCTGAAACAAGAACAAAGAGAAGATATTACCATAGTTATTTTTTCCATAAGAGGTAATACTTTCACTTTTTCTTTAAGTTTTTATTCTTTAATATGTAAATATTTGCTTTGTTATTTAGACTTTTCTTTTTCCTCTCCACCAATGATACTAACATGTTACATTGCTAATCCCAAGTCCAAATATAGGAAAGGAGCATATCACATGTTAATAGCTAGAGTAAAACAATATCACATTAAAAGTGGGAATCATAAAATCGAAATTGTTTCAACTCTCAAGCAGCTAAAGCTAGAACACAGGGAGAGTCAAACCACAGAACAAGGATTAATGTTTATGTTGGTAGTAAAATTACAATGGATCAATTGCTAGTTTTATTTCTTAACATGAAACGAAATTTCCATGAAGATGGTAAATCACGACTCAAACTAAAAGAGAATCCCATCATCCTCAATTATTTACACATGCTCTAGACTCCTATATTTTTCTCACTGTTTGAATAATCAAGTCCGTGAAGTGCTTACTAGGATATACATTGACACATTTCAATTCTACGAGTTGTTCCAAGGGATCAAAATCCACCTTCCACTAACTTGCCAATACTATAAAATCATAAATCACTACTCCAGCTTTTAATTCCTTAAGCCATAAGTCGATCATGTCTTTGATCATAGATTAAGGATCAATCAAATGAAGATGACAAACATTCCTAAATCCTCCAACCATTTCTTGTTACAAAACAACCACATAAAAATCCGCGCACAATCTCAATATAAAATAAATAAATAAATAAAAATAAAAATGGCTCGAATCCACAGTTGCAAAGACAGAAATTCAAAATGAATTGCAACGAAAAAGGAAAATACCTCGGTAACGCCGACGAAACCTCCACAAGAACCCTCGTTAGAAAGATTATCCGAGTCCATGCACATATCTTGAAACCTCAAAATCATCGAATCCGTGAAGGAGGCGACATGGCAGACCTCCGATGAAGACGAAACTGTAACCGATTCCGCAGAAATTAGCCTCACGAACACCATTATTAACAGAAGTAGCCCCGATTCCCAAACCCTAGTCTCCATAAATTAGAGAGAGAAAGGGAAAGGGAAAGGGCAAGGACGAGAGAGAGAGAGAGAGAGAGAGAGAGAGAGAGATGGAAGGAAGAAGAAGAAGAAGAAACAGAAACCCTAATCGAAGAGTTTCGCGCGAGCGCTTCGGAATTATGCTGTGGAATTTTATACCTCAGAAGAGGAGAAGAAGATGAAAATGTGGTTATCAGATTATTATTGTTGTATATGATTGCTGTCACTTGCTACGAGGAGTCATACCTGTTGAAATAATCAGAATTTAAAAAAAAAAAAAAAAAAGATGTTATAATAAAATAAAAGGAATATAGTTTTATTTTTTTGATATTATAAATTAGGATGCCAGTGTAAGAGAATTATTAAAAAATAAATAAATAAATAAAATATAAATTATATACAGTTAAAGCTTTTTTTTTTTTTTTTTTTTTTTTTTTGGGGGTTGCCATTGACCATTATAAGGGCCTCGGGTTATTATTTTAACTGCAGATAGAAAGATATAAAGTAAAAAGAAAGATGGCTGCTAAAATTACTCTTTCCACCCACCTACTCTCAAAACCTATTGGGGGAGAACAGACAGTACACATCTTATGAATGTATCACAAGCCTCCTCCAATAATAATAAAGAACACGTTCAAAAAAATTTAATTGACCTCTTTTGCGAGATTTTTTTTTTCTTTGCTATAAGATTACAGTAATGTTCTACATTATGCCAATAAGATCATGAATTATTTGTAAAACATAACAGTCACAGAGAACAAGTGGCCCATATGAGCTATAAGGACGATTCCATATGAAAGCGAACAGAAGCCCAAAGACAAGGTACCACCACCCTCGCAACTACAGGCATATAGGCCTCACAGACCATGAAGAACTACGACCATAGTTTCCTATTTATTTTGTGAGAAGGAAGACTTTAACTTTTAAGTAATTAATATAATTTTTAATTTTTAATTTTTTTTTTTTGTTAAGTATTTTGGATTTCTCTACCTCAACTTAGAAGTAGATGTATAACCTATATAAAAATAAACAAAAAATAAACGTTAAACCAGTACTACAAAGTAGAGTTTCATCTTAGAAATAGAAAATTAAATAAAATAAATAGAGCTACAAAACAAACCCTCTATAATCTGGGAAACCTCATCAGCTATGAATTTACTTCCTTGCATTAGCAATTTCTTCCAAAAAATAATCTCACGTTAGGTCAGAGCATGATGTTTAACTCAACTAAGTTGTTTTCCCAATTACATGAGATCAACTACATGAATCCGCTTCATCAACTCTGTTTAATCGATCAGACAAAATTTTACGTTAGTTGAATATGACATAATTGTTGACCACCAAAATTTGAAATAGATATGCTTTTTTTTTTTGTTCATTTACAACATACTAAGAATCAGAAGTTAGGATCTTAACCTTTGCCATGGTATATACAGTGCCTTGGCGCATCTCCCACGCTTGTGTAGAAGGAGTCTTGATCCCCCAACCTCTAAGGTGCCTCAGCCACTTAAAAGCCGAGTAGTGTTTGGCAAGAGATATGGTCATGCTTATGGCAAAGTTAAAGCAGCTAAAGATGTAGCACTGCCACCATTTTCATTGCATAAGGGATTTGTTTTTTTGGTTAAAAAATATGCAAGGTAATGAAGAAATGAAGAAACCAAATAATGAATTAATACTAAAGGTGAAGAAATTACCCAATTGGGGGAAAGAGCTGATCCTTAAATGGACATCATGAGCAATGAGCATGGTGAAGATTCAGATTTCATGGTCATTATCCAAACACATTGAGCCCTGAGAACTTGCCTTTACACATTGGGCACAAGAAACCAACAGAATCTGATCTCATTTCGGTCTTTACAACCTCCTCAAAAAACTCTTTTCCACACCATATGCACACACTGCTCACCTCTTTCTCCTTCCTGCTAGCCATTTTTGGTAAGAAATCTTCACTATCAGATTGATCAAGGTTTTCAAGCCCCTTCTTTTCTGGGTCTGTATTAAAGGCCAGATCCATGGGCATGGGTTCCTCGGGAAAAGACCTTGAACTTGAAGTATGTGCTGAGTCGGTCTTATTAGCTGGTTCTACTTCCTTGTCCTCCGACCTCAGTGTTTCTTCTGCTGATTTGCTCCCATGCTTCTGGATAACATTACAGTGATTATCTTGTTCCTGTTGATTGAAATAAACGATTAAATTAATCTCCCTGATGTACCATTAAGAAAGTAACCAACCTTAAATAAGATCCCAATGACCATGGTCTCTTAGAACTAGTTATGATGGTGGTTTAGAAAGGTTATTATAACATTGATTTTGATTAAAAAATATATCTTGATTAAAAAAAATCTAAGAAATGCCTTTTTTTAATGCTTTCTAATTCTTTGCATAAAGAGAGTAAAAATGTACCACCTAAAGAGCATTTATCTACTCAACTCAACTCAAAAAATCCTTTCTTCTACATGGGGTCACCATGATTTTGCTTCCTTCACCCTGCTCTATGACAACCCAAATTTTCATTTATATGACAAGTAGTGTACAACTTAGCTGGGGCTACAAGGTTGCACACAGACCTAAAGGCAGGGTGCTAACAATTGATTGCAGTCAACCAGGTTGATCCTAAGTTCCTAACTACACTTCTGGCCAATTCTGAATTTCTGATTGCTCTTGGGTTCAGTTTATTTCATCCATTTAAACCTAAACCAAGCCCAAATAGATTTAAATGATCATAAAAAGAGGAAGCCCAATGCACAAAGCTCCCACTTATGCGGGATTGCAGGGTCCTTGGGAAGGGTTGAACCACATTTAGATGATCATACAAAAGGAAAAAAGACAAAAATGTTTATGTATTCGTCAAAAACAAAACAAAAGAAAAAAACTGTTTGGACCTATATAAAATGGTAACAAAGGAAATGCATCCGGATTCATTATTGCTTTAGTCACCATATTGCTCTTTATGCTATTTTTCTATATCTATTCTCAGATATAAGTAATGTTCATAGCATGTTAAATACATACCTCTCCAACGGCCATATGGTGGCTGTGAAAATTGGCGGATGATTGCATCTTTGGTAATGAAGCATCAGCCACCACAATCCCCTGTACATTTTTTTCATCATTTCTCCCATCAGTCTCTTTTGCAAAATACATATTATCAGATTTAGAGTGGGCATACCCAAGGGCAGATACTGGCACACAATTCACAACTTTGGCATCATTAAGCTGAGACTTGCTTGAATCCATAGACAAAACATGATTTGCACGTATTCTAACATCATCATTTGGATCATTAGCAGGCAGTGATGCAGAATCTGCTTCCTTAACAAGCAAAGACTTGTCAATTCCATCAGTAGTGCTTCCCAAAATATCTTTAAAAATAGAAGTTTTAGAAATGTTGGTTTCTTCATCATTAGATAAGGCAGTTGCACAGTCCAAAAAAGAGGTGAATTTAACACCCACATCATTACCAACCTCATTACTCACTTTGGACCTATTGTCAGTCATCTCACCACCACTACACTGCTTATCACAAGATTTCCCATAAGGAGAACCATTGTTTGGTTGAAAGTTGGATTGACTTGAAGTTTCCACAATGGATCCTACTTCCACATTCTGTACAATTGGAGAACAAACATCTTGTTTATGGTTTGATTTGTCAGTAGAAGTTTCTAGAAGACAATCCGCACTTGGAGTACATCGAGGGCCATCATCATTTTCATTTCCAAGTTCAACAGCAGCAATTTTAGAATTCTTATCATTCTCAAGTGGTTCATCTACCTTAGAGAACCCATACTGCACACCACTCATGGATGATGAACCAAAGCTCTTTTCCCCATTTGTCCAGCAAGGTGGTGCCTGAAGGCTCTTGGCAGAATTTCTTACATGTACCCTGAAGTGTTCATCAAAATGTTGCCTTTCAAGGAAAATCATATGGCAGATTCGGCATTCATATTTTCCGCCTCTAATCATCACATATTCAAAAATGGATTTACCAAGGAAATGAACCTTTGCACTCTGATGACATGACATAAAATGCTGCAAATATGCATCCTTCTCATGAAATCTCACATTGCATTTTTGACATTCTAGGAGGACACTTACTTCAGTGTCTGCCAAATTCTCAGCATTCAACAATGTAGCTTCATTTGGTGATGCTGTAGAGTTGATAAGGTCTTCCCCTCTATTTTCAATCTTGGGCATATGACCTGAAATCTGCAGCATATACCAAAACTATAAGGGAATGAGGTTGACTAAGACAAATGAAATTAACTAAACGTTAGACTTACACTCCAAGATGCCAATTTGCAGTGCCTGTGACTGTTATCACTGTGGCCAGGATTCAGCTGGTGAGAGTTTTGAGGCCCCAAGGAGATCAAATATGAAGAAACGTCCTTCCAGGATGCAAACTGCTGCCCATTTGAGCTGGAAAATGAAAAAATGAAGAAGAAGAAGAAGAAGACAATCAAGAACCAAGCAAGCCAATAAATATAAATGGAAGTAGAAGATCTCATGCAACAGGTGTCCACAACAAAAATCACAAGAAACTTCCTGGTATCAACCTATAGAGAGAAGCATTTCAGCCATATGAACAATGAAACAACTATAACAAGTCACAAGGATTTCTAATCATTTGCATCAATACTAATTGGTATCAAGGGTGTTCAATGAAACAATTCACGCAACTAAACCATCCAATTTTAAGCTTCTTTTGAATTCAAATGGGTTAATTGATAAATTGGATGTTTTTATATCACTTCACGAAGGCCCATGAGAAAGAAATGCATGAACCTATTTTCAACCAAATATTATAACAAAGTATGCTTAGTGTCTTAGATCTGGAAGAAAGGTGAAGGGCTAAATTTCTTTTCTTTGGAGAAATGAAAGATTGATGGAAATGGTAGGCATGGCTATGTTAGAAACCGTTTGAACTAAGAGCTATAGCTGGTGGGTGGAGGCCCAACAATGCATGTGTAGCCCCATTTTGCATGTAAAGAAACAGAAGGGAGATGCATGAAAAGACGAATACCAATTATGCAAATGGGGAACACGTAAATGCCAACAACTAAACTTGAACCTAAGACCTCTTACAAAACCAACATTATGATACCATGTTAGAAATAGAAACCATTTGACATAGACGTTACATCTGGATATCAAGCGATCATAATCATCATAAACAAGCTTGGCTGTAGAATAAAGGTCAAGGCGGCCTGTTGTTTTTAGTCACACACAGAGATTGGGAAAAGAATTTGGACAAAGAGCACAATTGTATAGGAAATATAACTTGTCTCCAAAACAATGATTAAGGGTAACACGATTGCTAGTTTGCTTTATATTTTTACAATGTTTGGGAGCAAAACTAAGCACTAGTCACAATCTTACTTGAAAATTACTAAACAATATGCCAAAGTCCATTACAATAGCATTGAATTAGTGAGGATCAATGTAACAACCCAAACTAATGATCCAAACTGTTCGAAACTACTTAACCCAAAAGCTATAACTGTGAGATAAGGGTCTAACAATGTATATCAAGCTATCATCAATACTCCCCCTCACGTGCAACCCCATCCTGCATGTGGAGAGCCAGAAGAGAAATAGAACAATAAAAATATCAATTATGCCAAATGGAGAACGTGCAAATGCTAATAACGAGACTTGAACCCAAGACCTCTCGCAAAACCAAGGTTGTAATACCATATTAGAAACCATTCAACCTAAAAGCTATAGTTGATAAGTAGAGGCCCAACAATGCATATCAAGCTACTACTAACACTCTCCCTCACGTGCAGCCCCATCCTGCATGTGGAGAGCCAGAAGAGAGATAGAAGAAGAGAAATACCAATTATGCAAATGGGGAACATGCAATGCCAATACGATACTTAAACCTAAAGACCTCCTGCAAAACCAAGACTCTGATACCATGTTAGAAACCACTTAACCCAAAAGCTATAGCTATCAGATAAGGGTCCAACAATGTATATCAAGTTATCATCAATACAAGCAACTAAGAATATTATGATAAAATTAATTGTCTTATATAGAAAATTTTTTTTTTTTTGTTTTGCATGCAATTTTAAGTTGGTAAATTACATTTTCATTTTTTTTTAATAAGAGTTTAATTCTTTCGAAGCTTATATTCAAATTTTTTTTTTTACTTTGTGTTTGAAAGGTAAATTTTTTATAAATTATTTTGATATTTTACCTAGCTTTGATGAAATTTTTGTAATAATTCAATTACATTTAATTTATAACTTGATAATTGATCGATAAAATTTGATGAATTTGAATTTTCATTCCTTTGGCAAATTTTCATTCTCTCCTTTATTCTTAATTTTTTTACTATATCTTAAGGTAAATTTAATGAATTCAAGTTTTCATTCCTTTAGCAAATTTTCATTCCCTTCTTTATTCTTAATTTTTCTGACTATATCTTAAGGTAAATTTAATGAATTCAAGTTTTCATTCCTTTAGCAAATTTTCATTCCCTTCTTTATTCTTAATTTTTCTGACTATATCTAATCTAATTACTAAGTTTGGAAAAAAGGGATGTCGTCACTTGTCATTAGTGATCCCATGCAACTGGGAAAGGGCTTTAAGATGGTTGCCATTAGTGCCTTTAGCAAATACGTTTAGTTCATGTGTTTGGAAATATGGATCTATATATTCCATTGCAACTAAAACTAAGTTCTATATTTACAAAATTCTACGAGAGATGTTTCTGTGTAGAATGGAAACATTTCTCGTGACCAATGGAAGCTTGATCTTAATGTTTGTAACTTAACAAAACTGTATAAAATTTGTTAAACAATAATAAGTAGCGATTTGTTTGCATGCGAATACCCGTACGTAAATATGTAAATTTCACATATCCGAAATCCGTCACATTGCCACAACTGCTATATGTTATGTGTTACCTCGTCTATACTATTATAATGCAAAGATTTGGCTCATTAACAATAAAGCATTTTTGCCAAATTTCCAATATCGCCCCCTTCAAACTTTTTTTTTTTTAAATCTTCATATAAAAAATAGTTTTAATTTACACAAGATAATAATAGGTATTCAAAACATTTAACTGAACTGATCTCCTACTCTTTCTACACTCTTATCGCTTTTAATAAATGTATATCCATGTTTTGCACTTACTTTAATTACAAATTCTCAATTTTACCCTTCTCTTTTTTTTTTTGGTTAACTTGGGGTATTTGGGCTAGCTTATGCGCACCGACTAATCAAACTTCATGGAGGGGAGAGAGTGGCGTCTCCTTAATGGGTGTATAGGTGTCCCCATACGTACTCCACGATTATGTTACTTTGACTCAGGTATGGGTGTCGGATATTGGTACATATCTAAAGGCCCAACTTGTTCATTTTCAAATTTTGAGA
This sequence comes from Paratinospora sagittata, assembly GCA_035771175.1. Taxonomy (NCBI): domain Eukaryota; kingdom Viridiplantae; phylum Streptophyta; class Magnoliopsida; order Ranunculales; family Menispermaceae; genus Paratinospora; species Paratinospora sagittata. The sequence goes on along the minus strand of JAYMFD010000012.1, from coordinate 3,119,075 downwards.
TACGGGGACTTGACTATATTATATGTTGTTCTTTTTTTTTTTTTTTCACTAATTCATTGTCCGTTTTGTTCTCCCACTTAAGTGCATTTCACCTATTAGTCATTATCTTCTTTCATGTTTTCTCTTTTTTCCATTGGAGAATCTACAAAGTGATATTCTAAAATCTAAAGTGTTGGACACATCCCATATCCATGTCGTATCATGACGCGTTGAACATGGTACGTCGGGTTAAAGTAAGGAGTCTGGGTAACATAGGTCCATGGTGCAAGGGATTTTTCTCCAGGCAAAGGCCACGTCCACCCTACCTGGCAACGAGACTCGAACTCATGCCCTCATGGATCATGAGTACAAGCTCTAACCACTATGCCATCTTGTTTGATGGTCAATTTTACCCTTCTCATTCCTATCATTTTGCTATTTTCTACCCTTCTTCCCATTTTCAAATAAAAGACGACCTTAATATTCTACTCCAGTCAAAAGACATCCATATCCTTTCTCAAAAAGCTTTCAATCTTATTGTTGCTCCAAAAAATATTTAGTTATATTTCATTTTATTATATTTGATTGACTTATTTCTTAATAATTCAAATAAACTATTAAAGAACTCTAGAAAACATAAGTCCAATCAAAAGATATTCATGTCCTTTCTCAAAACACTTCATTACTACCATTGCTCCAAAAAAATTATTGTCAAATTTAATTTTATTAAACAGTTTTTTAGTTTAGTTGTTAAATTGGAACGAATTATTCAACAACTCTAGAAAACATAAAAACATTTTTTTTTCTTTACATATACAACTTGTGCCCACAATTAGTAGTAGTACTACTAAAAAAATCATTTGTTTAACTAATTATACTGCATCTAAATCTAGTATAAAACATTGTAACAACATGTCATATTGACTTCATGTTTATTTATGAAGAAAATGTTTTATCACATTGAACAACCACACATTACACTCCATCTAAATGAATTATTCCCATTGGCGAATTTTATTCTTTAAAATTTTCAATTTTAGAATTTTTCTACATTATTAAAACTAAAGAAATGTCATATTTTTGTAAATATTTCTATCATAATTGTCTAAACAATATTTACAATGAGAGGTCATTTGATAAACTGGGTTTTTATACTTTGGGGGCTCATTTGGTGCGCAGGATTGAATGGGATATTATTATTTTTAGTCCCAAGCCCATGTTTGGCTGTCGACTAGGATGAGATAAAAAATAATCACATCCTTATTTTTATCTCATTGTAATGGGATAAAATAGTGATGACCAAAAGGGGGCTTATTTTTATCCCATTGTAATGGGTTTTGCATTTTTTTTTTTAAATTTTAATTTTTAATTGTTTAATCCTATCCTATCATATCCAATCTCATCCCATAAAATAATCCTATTCTATCCCGCACACCAAACGTGCCCTGGATGTTGAAGTTCTTGCTTGAACCAAGCCAATTTTAAATTTGAGCATAGGTCTTTTTGTCCGAACGAATCTAGCTTAATTTTAGTAATAGTGCCCAAACCATTTTTAAATATTGTTGGGCAAAATTAGGTAACCAGGTTTGAGCACTCTTGGCACTCTAATATCTTTACTATTATAATAAAGATACTAGGACAGTCACGTTGAAGCCTTATTGCCACTAAAGCTACCCAAAATATCCTTTTATAGTAACTACCTAAATAACCCACCATAATAACTAACATAACTACCAAAGTAACCTACCATTATCTCAACTATTATAAATCTGCCCAAAATGCCCTACCCCCAACTTTTTAAAAATTTATTTATTTCTATTTTATTTCATTTTTTGTATGCCTTGTTTTTTTTTTTTTTTTTCTATCATTTTGGTACTACATTTCGCTCTTAAAGAAAATACTAATACATCACCTACAACGCATGTTGTGTCCATTAACTAGTATTAGTGACAAATCATTTAGCATTAGTAAGGTATCATTCCATAATCTAAATAATGATAGTACCAAACTGAATTCGACAACAATTAAATAAGCATTAGAAAGATATAAGGACCTTATGTATCTCCGGCAATACAACGAAACGCGCCCTTGTTTCCTCTTGAGCCCAAGCAAGAGCGTCCAACCTTGAGGTAGATGATCACCAAACTCACTAGCATCAACGAACTTCCTCTTCTTCCTCTGATTAGCCCATCTCCCCTTCAACCCTCCCAAAAACCCTAACAACTCCACATCTGTCCCCAACCCAATCGTCTTCTTCCTCAATTCAGGACCAAACGGATCATCAACAACATCCAAAAAGTCGAGGTTTTTTTTCGATGTTTCATTCTCCAGAACCCTATCCTTGCTCTTCCTTCCTCTCTTTCTCCCCCTTCTCTCGTGATTTCTAGCCGTTAGGTCGATCGCGGGATCTCCCTGCCCTAGCAATCTCCTAAGAACATTGACGATCTGTTCATGATTCTCTTTCCTCTCCGACTCTTCCACCGGATTCTTCGGAACGACTTGAACGCCGCCGCCTCCTCCGGCGCCTCGGCTCCGGCGACCAGAGCTCGGGATTTCGGTCTGGCGAGGCGCGAGGCGGAGGCGAGAGTAGGTTTGCTTTCTACCTCCGGCGCTTTCGTTGAACACCGAGCGGTCGATTTTAGGGATTACGAGATCGTCGCAATGGCGGAAATCGAAGGCGTCGTTGGAGCAGAGAGAGAGTAAGTTGAGTTCGGATTGAGATAGCGAGTTGAGATCTATGAGAGGTAGCGAATCGAGTTGCAGGTAATCTGAAGAAGAAGAAGAAGAAGAATTGAAGGAGGCCGCCATTAATGGCGGAGGAAGAGAGCTTATTTGATCTGGTTTTTTTCGTACGGAAATAGCAAAAGCTGCAAATTGGCGCCTCTGTGTTCTTGTTCTTGTTTCTTGCCCAAAGGGAGAGGATTTACGTGGAGATACGTTTGGCTATTGTAGTGATCTTATTAGGGGCATTTCTGGAATAATCTTATAAATATACCAAGGTTAAATTTTAATAAGTTCTAGGTAATTATATTAATTTTTTTTTGGATATGATAATCTTATTTTTATTATCCTTTTTTTTTAATCGTTATTTTCTTTTTTTATTATCCTTGTGAGTTTAATTTTATGCTGTAAATTCAGAATATTTAATAATTTTGAATTAATTAACTTAATATACCAAAATAATAATTACAAAAACTCACTTATTAAATAAAATTAATAAAGTGATTGAATTCTGCAATGGTGATTATTAACTATAAATAAATAAATAAATGAAAGAGGATCACTACTGTTGTCACTTCAACATTTTTTTATTTTTGCTACTCGTCGTTTTCCAATGATAGAGATTCAAAAATCAGTTGTGGTAATCTCTCTTACGTCTCTTTTGTATTTGATTTATTGATTGACACGCAGTTATCCCCTTACTGAGGCCCACCCTCCCTCTATTTTTATTTATTTTTTGTTGGGATATATGCTCTCTTCTTTTAAATCATATTCTTGTTTTGTATTTTTTTTCTGCTAGATTGTTTTTTTGTGGAGTATAAATCATTTCATTAACTTGATTTTTGTTTTTTTTCAAATTACCATATTCAAGGCTTGTCTCTGAACCACTTTTGATTTTTCAAGCTTTGTTTTAGTTTCCTAGTTGCACTCAGGCTTAATAAAGTGATTGAATTCTGCAATGGTGATTATTAACTATAAATAAATAAATAAATGAAAGAGGATCACTACTGTTGTCACTTCAACATTTTTTAATTTTTGCTACTCGTCGTTTTCTAATGATAGAGATTCAAAAATCAGTTGTGGTAATATCTCTTACGTCTCTTTTGTATTTGATCATACTGTTATTGATTGACACGTAGTTATCCCCTTTAGAAAATATTATGAATTTTTATTTTCTTATTGGTAGCTTTGGCGTTTGGCTTGGATCAAATATTAATTATTCTTAAAATTTGACAATGACGTTTGCTGAGGTGGCGCGCTGAGGAGCCTCCGTTGGAGTGAATTATTAAGTATATATTATAGATTTGATGGAAATAACTTTTTTTTGTAATTTATTTAACTGCCTAAAAAAAAGGGTCAATTTTAATATTTTTCAAAACTATGTAGTGGATATTATAGTAATTTACAAATAATGATACTTCTTTCGAGACTTAACTATTGTTTATATATTTCTATTAAAAACAAAATACAATCTCTTAACTTATATAAAAAAATAATATCTTCAGTTATATATGGATCTATTTCTTCCACTTTATTTGATAGAAAGTTAAATTAACTTTTAAAAACATAAAATCTTTGAAAAAAAATAGTAATAATATTATCATAAAATCCTAATTAAAATTTTATAGAAAAGTACAATATAATATTATTGGAGAGGTAAAACACAATTGCCCTTTTAATAATTTATATTATTTATAATGTCAAAACTTCTTAACTTACTGCTACTTTTTAGAGATATACCAAAATTATCCATAATTTTTTAAAGTTTTATTATTTATTAAATTTAAATATTGAGGGTGGTATAATAATATATAGGGGTGTCAATTTGGGCTATAACCATGGGCTTGATCCGAATAGGCCCGTCCAGCCCAACCCAAGCCTAGATCCGACTTAATTATTAGGCTGGTCCAACCCTCCCGTATGATAGACTGAGCGGGTTGGGTAACCCCTTGAAGCCCAGCCCAACTCAGCTCAACAACCCAATATAATATTATTTGGGCTAAGCCCGCGACCCGATTTAAATAGTTAATTTTTTTAACTTGTATATATCTTTCATTAAATAAAAATTTTTTTGTCGGGCTAGCCCCACCTAATTTTTTTGTCGGGCTTAGTAGGTTAGGGTTGGGTCGGGCCGGGCGGCCCATATTGACATCCCTATTCATCTGCGCTGCTGATCCAAAGAAAGAACCTATTGTGGAAGTGATGAACGCTGTGTTGTCTTCTTTGTGCCTTGATTATCCACATGATAAGCTCTCTGTTTACTTATCTGATGATGCTTCTTCTCCTTTTACTTTATATGCTTTAAGGGAAGCTTCAGTTTTTGCAAGAACATGGCTTCCTTTTTGTAAGAAGTATGAGATCAAGACCATTTGCCCTGAAGCTTATTTTAGGTCTTTGAAGCACAAGCAAGAAGAGGAGAATGACTATAATTATAATTCTGAGAGTAGAGCTAGTACTGAAGGATTCATGGTAGAGGAAGATGAGATCAAGGTAGAATTTACCGCATTTTAATATTTATGATTCTAATACAGTTTTCTATTTTTAAAATCTTGTCCTATTTGGTTTGTAATTCAAATACAATTTTCATTTTCTGTATCTAGAATTCAAAAACACAAAAAACGTGTTTGGTTGACGAATTCTAAAAACAGCTTTTCAATTTTATTTTTTTTATTGAGGAAATAGGTTTTTTTTTTTTCAAAAAATAAAAGTCCTTTTCTATGTCCTTTTTTGAACTATGTGTATCCCTGTTGCTGATGTAAAATTGTAGATCAAGTATACATAGCATTTAAGGAAAGGCTGGAGAGAGCAACAGCAGCAACTGATCAAGCTTCATCATCATCAAAGCATGATCACCTTCCTGTTATTGAAGTAACTAAGTTCGATTTTTAATCAATATATATGGCCATGCATCATGGGAAAATTACTTAATTATATTTATTCATTCATCATCAGATAAATTTTGCTTAATCGAGTATTTCAATTACAGGTTATACATGACGATTACGATGATAATAAGATGCATCACCTTGTGTACATCGCCCGCGAAGACCAACCTCACCATACAAGGCTGAAGCCTTGAATGCCCTACCACACCATTACAAGGCTGAAGCCTTGAATGCCCTTGTATGTATACGTAGATTTAATCAATATTACTTGCTTGATACAATAAATTTAATAACATGTTTTTTCTAACTTTTTTTTTGTGTACACAAATGTATAAATCTAGCTTTGGGTATCTGGCATAATAAGCAAAACTCCATACAAACTGGTGCTGGACTGTGACATGTACTGCAATGATCCAACCTCTGCTAAGCAAGCAATGTGCTTCCATCTTGACCCTCAAATTAACTCTTCTCTTTGTTTTTGTTCAATTCCCTCAAATGTTCTATAGCATCAGTGAGAATGATATCTATGATGGTCAATTAAGAACAACATTCAAGGTACATATACCTTTATATAATAAGATACTTAATCATATATTTATAATTGATTAGTTCTAACTGATCATTTTACTCATTTAATTTACCTGATTTATTATCTTTATCATTGAAGAAAATTTTGTAGAATTATGTGGTTTTTAATTTCAGTCAAGATGACGAGGCATTGATGGAGTTTCTGGGCCTGGCTTATCAGGCACTTGCTTCCCTCAAGAGACAAGCAGTACTAGTGTTTCCTAGCTCTAAGCAAGGTGTGTATTAAACAAGCATAAAATATATATGACAGAAGCTAAAGATTAATTATAGAACTCTCATTAGCAGATATTGATCTTCATGAACTCAAAAATTGTTTCGGGTTATCGAACATATTCATTAGAAACTACAAGAAAAATGAGTTTCAACGGCTTGTCAAACAAGCCGTGTAAACCTTTTAACGGCTTGGGACTCCAAGCCATCGTTCAAAAAATCGTGGTAACGCTTCTACTATTAATGGCACAATTTCGACTTTTCACGGCTTGTTCGACATGCTGTAAATATTTGTATCTCCCCATTGATTTAATGACTTGCATTGCATGCCGTAGAAAATATATGATATTTTTGTAGTAATTTGGGTTTTAAATATTATAATGTTCTCTAATTAGTACTTAATACTCAATAATGCTTAAATTTTTATAATTTTTCTCAATTCATAAAAAAAAATTATATATCAATGAAAGCAAATACATCAAAGTATAAAATTATATAATTTGTCATATAAGAAATTGTATATACAACCACATGTCATTTACACTTAGAAATTAAACTCAAAAAATTTACACTTATCAAAAAATTTCAAGACCTAGCTTTTAAAAATATAGTTTTGTGACATTACTTCTAAAAATTTTAATGTACCTCTTCTCCATCATTTGAATCTCCACATCTACATTAAAAAAAATAAAAAAAATCAATTAGACAAATTAAAGAAACTAAAATTTACAAATGACAATATTAATATTATAAAGGTAAAAGTAGAAATTAAGTATTTCATATATCAACACAATTTTCGAGAAATATTAAAAAAAATTGACAAGAGTTTCATTTATATTTTTTACGTCTCAAAATTTAATAAACCTGTAAATAACTAGTTCATACAATTTAAAGAAAAAAAATAACATACATATATCTTAATTTCTTCACCAAATAACCACCATTTCCCAAATCATCAAAAACACCAAATTCCCGCAAAAAAACACATTTTTCTCCCCAATTAAATGAGATTAGGCACAATAGTAGCAAACTTTTTTACAAATAATTTGTCTTCATATATGTCGGATTAAGCAAACATAGCAAACTTTATCATCATCACAGTTCTTTTATAATCTACAACAGTTTAACGATCATACTCTTCTTGAGGAAAAACACATAAAAACAAATAATGATATGTTGTATACTTGGGCATCTCATTAAAATATGTACATCTATAATCTCTTATTAGTAAATGTTGAAAAAAAGTCACCTAAAGCCAGTAAAATATTAAAAGAAAAAAGATTAACAAAATTTACAGAGACTATATAAAGAAGAGACTCACTTCATGAGGATGTCATAGTACTCAGGGTCTAGAGAAGCGAACAATGCATCAACATCTTTCATAGCCATTATCGTTCTATGCACCACCATCCAATTAGCAGACTGCTCTACAGGTAAACAAAACAATTATCTCCTCATACTAAAACCCCAAAACAGAATGCAACAAAGAGAGGATTAATTGAGAAATTAAACTTTATCAAAAGAAAATTTTGGGGAATGAAAACTAACACCTTGCGTCTTTCATCTTAGGTCTTTGGAGGTGACCCTTCAAGAGCCATTTTCAAAGCTTCAACTGGTTTAAACCTAATAAAAATGATGATGATCAAGGATGTTAGATGGAAAGAATAGATAGAAAATTCAATTAAAAGTGAGATGCTAGAATGTAGCAGAGCAACATGACCAAGAAAGTTGAATGTTAGACTATTATTATTAAAATTAACCTGTGTGTCATATAAGCATATTAGAATAAAAACTTTGAGAACAAACAAACTCAGTTACTTGAGAAAAGCATTGAGTTCTAATATTACATAATTGGAACCAAATCAAACCTGAATGCTTATGTGTGTGTGTGTGTGGGTGGTTAAATGTTGGCTCAATACTATCAATTTTTCCTTCACATAATTGAGGAAAATGAGAGGACTTACAGGGTCAAGATCACTCTCATTTTGAAGTTGGAGCAATTCTCTAATTGTGCGGTCAGCAGCATCGAGGCCAGTCTTTCCATGTTCTCCACAGAGCCTGGAGAATGTATTCAACCGATTCCTTCAAATTTGATTTCAGCAACAGTGGCAAATGCCCCCAAAGTGAGTGATCCATTTTGTGATAATTTCTCAGTTGGTTCAATTTCCTTTGGTTCTAAGTTTTAACAGAACCTGAAATATCAGATAAAAGGGTTTTCCACCCTTGAGTTAGAGAGAGACTACGTTGTGCTAAGGTTTGCATGCTTTCCAAACATAGGTCAATAGTTTGCAATTTGATATTTGAGATCAAAACAAGATTTTTCTCCATTGTATATGATAATCTTATAACATTTTCCCATGTTAGGTTCACTGAAAAAGTGTACACACTTTGGGGTTTTCCTGTAGTTATCTCAAATAATCTCTCTGAAATATGAACCTATTTTGATTATAGTCATCCAAGAAAATCATTTCATAAAATATCTGCATGAAATTCAAATTATCTCAAAATTTCAAATTGTTTCTATCTACAAATTAGTAAGGATACACAAGTACTAGAGGTAGCGTAGGGAGAGAGAGAGAGAAAGCTTACAGAAGAATTGTTGACGGCGGCTTCAACAGTGAAGAACTTGCTTATGTCCTTCATTTTTTTCCTTTTAATCCTAAATTGGATTTAATCATAAACACATGTTTTAATCAAACTCATTCAATCCAGCTAAACAAGGAAGTATTTAAAAAAAAAAAAAAAACTCCCACAGATGATCATGTATGCAACTAATCTTCTCCAATCCAAGAACCAAAACCATTGCAAAACCTCATAAACAGAGATAAGAGACAAAAATAGCACTTTGATGAAGTTCATTGCCGCTATCAAGAGAGGAGGACATTTGGATTCTTGAACTTTTTGCTATATAAACAACAGTTTGCTCCGTAAAGACAAAAATATGATCTTGATGAATGCCTAAGAATGATATGCTTTAAGTGTTTTCCCTTTTCCCCTCAGCATATCCTGTTCTTTAACATTTCAGCAGCAGATATTTTTTTTTAACATTATTTACCAATTAACCAAGTAACCAAAGTTGCTAGCTACATTACCTTGGAGGGGAAGCAACCATCTCCCACCACCATGAAGCAACAAGTTGCAGCAACAAATTACTAAATCCAACTCATTTGCAACCATATGAATCACCATCTGCAAGTCCATTTGGTAGCAATAGTCTACTATAAATATGGGTTGTTTGTATTTGTTAGAAACTTATTTTGGTGAGTGATTTTGAGTGTAGCAACACTCTGTTTTGTTATGTGTACCCTTTTTTAAACTAAAGAAAGCAATATAAAGCTTGTTGTTTTTTTAATACAAATCAGATTTTACCTCATTCCTCTTGCTGTATTTTCATCTTGATTCTAACATATCAGAGGAAAAAAAAAATTCTGAACAATAGAGAATTAAGATCCTTACCAACAAAAAATCATAAGCAAAAAAAAAAAAAAAAATCATGTTCACAAATGGTCTCTAACCTAGTGAATATTCTTCACAAATGTTGTATTTAACTTCAACTTACATGGCAAGCTCAAGTCCAATCCCATATCGTACAAGCAAATTATGCAGTAGGCAATCTTACAAGAGATCATGTTCAACCTTGTACAAGAAAGTAAGTTAAATTAGCTCTCCCAATATGATATAACATACTTCTCACACGAAATAAAAGCAAATATAAAGCTACAGCAGATAAAGCAAAACACCCTTTTTAGTGGACAGCTAAGTAAAATCTCTATCAGTTTCTATAGAAAAGCAATTTTTTTTTTCCAAAAGAAAAGCCATTCAAATGGTCAAGTGCTTTCTTACCTTTCCATCCTCAAACTGAACCACCCAAAACCTCACCCCATATAAAATCACAAGCTAAATGATGGGAAAGTCCATAGAAATAGCTCAGAAATGAGATTTTACCTCTTAAAATACATCCTTTATTATCTACGGAATAATGAAGCTTAGAAATGCTAAAACAATCAAACTAGAACATGTATACTAAATTAAGTGATCTCCCACAATTGCTTCCCTTGCTGAAGAAAAAAACATCAGAATGAATGAAACATTATTCATGTCAACAACTGCAAACGAATAAATTTTAACCTACTAAACAAAATAAAACAGCAAACTACAAATTGAAATACAAAAGAAAATGAAGGAGATCAGTAATCATCATCTTTATACAAACAATGAATTCAAAGAATGATCAAGAGTAGTTACCAACCTTAATCAACTCAAATATAAACTAAAATTACAATAGTAAAAGAATACGACATAAGTGATATAAGACATGGAACAGAGTATTGATCAGGCATAACTACAGTTATATTATATCTATTGATTTTTTAAATAAATCTAATTAGTTTGTCATGCAAAAAAAAAAAAAAAGAGATTTGTTTTTATTACATTGCATTGGATTTGAAAACCTCAAATCTAATTAATCAAGTCTTCTAACCACTTTGGATACAGCTAGGAATCAAAACACATTTAAGACCTTTTGAAAAGAAAAAAATAAATAAATGGAGAGATGCCAACCCATAATAAGCAAGTTGAAATTCTTTTAGAAAAAAGAAAGAAAGAAAGAAAGAAAGAAATCAACAGATCAAAAGATGGCTCTGTTAAGGTGATCATCAGAGATACTATAAATAAGAATCAAGAGAGGCTTCAGAAATGCAACTAGAAATTTCCAAGTTAACCAAAAAAACAAAAAAAAAGCTAACAAAACACATATTTGAGCCTTAATCAACTCAAATATGCGGATTGTTAATCCTTAACAATCCACATTTCAACAAATCACAAACAAACCAGAAAAAAAATCGAGCAAAAAGCTCCAATTCTTACCCTATAGCTATTGGAATCATCAACATTAGGGAATCCAATAACCGACTGCCGTCCGCTACGGATCCATACGACACATCGTACGAATGAAGCCAGAATTCCGTCTTCTCGTGCATTAGTTTAAGAACTGTTCCTTAAGTAATCTACACAACAACAAAAAAAAAAACAAAGAAATCCAACCAATCAATTAATAACGATACAGATCGAGGAAACGATTGAAACCGAGTTATTGTTTCCAATATACCTCAACGCCTTCGGATTCGACAGCAGAAGCTAGGAACGGAGAGCTCTGGTCGAGATCAAGGCCGAGGAAGAGGGAAATAACGAGAAAGAAGAAGGCGATGACCATTAAGAGGAGAAGAACGAAGGACCAGGTTTGTTGCCAGAAAGAAGAAGGCAATGACCACGGTCGAGCTCTGGTCAGAAACTTTAATCGATCCTCTGTAGCTTACACGAGTAGATCTTGTCGCTAGGGTTTGTGGTGTTGAAGAAGAAGAAGATGATGATGTTTAAGAGGTTTTTCTTCTAGAAGCCTTGTGGAGCTGTAGACACGGCACGCCCTATGTTTCAGCGGGGATTTTGGAGAAACCGTCGCACGGTTTGGGGGTTTCGGAGGAAAATCGCGATGCTTAGCCCGCGCGCGTTTTTCACTTAAATAAATCAACGGCTAAGCCGACAAGCCGTTATTTCAGACAATTCACGGCATATATCACATATCGTAATAAGCTACGCCCTTTTCACTTAAACTAATTAACGGCTTGTTTAACAAGCCGTTATTTCATATACAATTCACGACATAAAAGATATGCCGTAATCAGTTATTTTTAACGGCATACTTAAACGGTTTGGATATTAAACAAGTCGTTTAAATATGTTTTTAAGATAATCACAGTACTTGTGACTAATAAAAAGAAACAAAATGGGGGAAACAGGTGATACTGATTTTGATGATACACACACAAACACACACACCCTTGATTTATATTCTTCTTTTATGTTTATGATTATGGTGTTTTGATTTTATTGTCATATATCATGATCAGGTTGGTTTCTTGTATCAATGTAAGCTGGAGAGTACATTTACACGGTACTACTTGCACTGCCAAGGATGGAAGTCTTTTTTAGGTTGTCCACCATTGAACATGAACGATAAGTTCTTGCAGATCATCAAATGGAGCTCAGAGCTGTTGCATTTGGGTTTTTTCTCCAGTCTCAGTCCCTTAAAATATAGTCTTTCAAGGTTGCCTATTATTCAGAGCATGTTCTATATTTTCTTCACCTTAACAACAGTAGCTTCCATTTTCTCTACTCCTTTATGCCACCATACCTCAGCTTTGCTTCCTCTTTGGCATTCCTTTGTTCCACAAGGTGAAGTTACTTTCCACTTAGCACTATGGCATATATATAATTCAGACTGATATAAAAAGAATATTCGGATAGTTGACGGTGAATATTTTTTGTTATTTTTATTTAAAATATGTCCCTCCACCCCTTTTTAATGTTAAGTGTATACTTATACATCTTTATTATTATATATATATATATATGTGAAATAGCTTTATTCTTATACTTATATCAAAAACATAAATATACACATTCCTTTCTCCTAATTCTTTTTTAACAACAGGTCACAAATCCATGGTTTGGAGTGTTTGCAATGGCAATTGTAGCTTGTCAACATTTATTTGACGCTATTTGCCCTCCGTAAGATATCAGGCTCAGCTCCTAAATCCACTAATCTCACATCCAATAAAGTGGGACTACAATGATCATCTAAGTATCTAACAACACGAACCAGCCCAAGTTAAGTTTAAAAATTTGTCCCTTCTAATCCAGCTCGTACCCCACACCTGCGTAACTTTTACGAACCTCGTATAGACGCCCGCCGTGACACGTAATTTAAAAAATTATTGTCCTTTCGCTACTCAAACTCACGACCTGTGCAATGCCCATAGAGTTGGCGACCAACTGAACCACACACCTCATTGGCTACAAACTGATGAAATTAATTAAACTATGATTTGCCAAATCCCTTCTATTTGTCAAATATTTTCTTAGAGAAATTGATACAATAAAGAAGTCTTAGTTATTGGTGGAAAGGTAAGCAAGAGCATTTAATTAAATACGTGATTGATTAAAGTTGCACTACGTGCCTTTCCTGGTACACAGCCTCTTTTTCAAAGCTTACTCATGCTTCCTAATCATATGCATTATTTTAAAAAATAGAATTAAGTTATTGCTATCAGTGTCATTCTAATTGGTATTTTCCTCAGGCTAAGTTTCAATATCCATTTATAATTTCGTGAGAGAAAAAAAGTAAAATTGGTCCTAAAAGATATTAACCAGAACAATGTCTTACATAGCATTAAAAGTATATATGTTTTTAAAAGGAGTTTAGACAATTACTTTTAATATGACAAAAATAATATATAATATAATTATGAGTGTTAATAGTTCAATTTAGGTTTGTTTTATGTCCAAACTAAACTTAAACAGAATGTAATCAATTTGGCATTTTGTTCAACAAAATTAAGTCAAATGAAATGTATTAAACATAATTAGTTTGATTCAGTTTGATCAATTGATCTGTTTGAAATTTTAAATATACATTTGTTATAGAATTAAATTAATTTTAACTATAAAATATGTGTAAATAAAAGATCAGTTATAAATATTAATAATTTTATCTCTGAAATTGGTTTGGTTTGCTTAGAATATTAATTTTGAAAATTTTAAACTCTAAACCAAATTGAGGAAATCAGATTATATATTTTCAAACTTATTATAACTCGAATGAACTAAACTCAACGCATCAATTTAGGCCCTGTTTTAGAGAGTTTTTTCAAAAACGCTTTTAGCTAGAAAAAGTGTTTTTTTGAAAAAGCTAGTTTCTTCTTACTTCTTCTAAAAGTAAAAAAATATTTTTTTTCACCGTAATTTAGTTAAAAACAAGTGTTATCAAACACTTTTATAAATATTTTTATTTCAAAAATATTTTTAAAAATTTCTTACAAACAGGGCCTTAGTATGATTTTGCATTATGAACCAACATTGACACTTCAAATATATATAACTGTACTTCATTTATACATTGGTGGTCCTTTAGTATGATTTTGTGACCCCCTATACACATGGAATGACACACAAGGAAGGGGAGGACCATGTGACAATCCTTGAAAATAGATTAAATTGCATTTGACGAGACAAGAGAGAAACAAACAAAAGAATCTCAGCAGCTGAAAGCATGTGCATTGACTGTACTTGGTCCTTTCTTAATGCACAAATATGACAAGTACTAGTAGGCCTAGCAGTAAATATTGAATAATTGGGGTACGTGTTTGATTTTGACTCCAATGTATTGCTAATTTTTTTTGTTTTTTCCTTTAATTAAAGTAATTCTACCAATCATGTAATTTTAATGTTTATAAATTTGTTTGATATACAAAGTTAGACCTCTGTTACACCTCGATTATGTGATTCTTAACATATAATCAAAAACCTAATAAAGCTCAATTGATATCAAAGAGTCATCTATATATAATAATTATGTACATGTAATTAATCCTTCTTTTTATGGGAAATTAGCATTTTGAATAGAACAATTATTTAAATGAACATAAATAATAATAAAAAAGTCAAATTTCTCAAAAATAATCATATGTTTGATTTTTTTAATAATCCAGGGTAATAATAAAACTAAAAGAAGATGTAAAATAATATGATTAGATATTATTAAAAAATATATAACTACTTGTAATATATTTAAATATTTACTTAGTATCGTAAACTTTGACTAATTCTAATTGTGTGCATTCGAACTCTTTCAATTAAAGTTTAGAGTTTGATTATCTCCATTTATAAATAAGTAAGAGTTTTTTCTGTCAGCACTACAAAAAAGTAAAAAATACTTAACTTTGAGTAGAATAAAATAAAATAAAAAAATATAAATTTATCATTTATATTGTTGACCTATGTAGTTCAAACAAAACTTAATTTTTATTTATTTATTTTGAGACAGTAATATCTAAGTACTCATTACACATCAATCTGAATAAACACAAAGCATTAAACTCGTTAAGCTAAGATTCGAACAGCAGACATCTGCTTCCGTCAGTGTTTTCTATCCTTCAACTCAACTAACTTTATAGTCTACCAATACTTTACGAATTGAATAGGACAGTGGATTATAATCAATAGAATAGGACAGCGGAAAAGAGATATTTGGCCTAATAAGTTAAAAATTCCACTGACAAGTTTGAAAACAAAGTTCTTTTAGTGTTAAAATTTCCTATATATTTATCTGCAAAGGACATAGTTAAACAAATAATTAATAAAAAATTTAATTAAATGAAAAGCTAACTTTTATATAGATGAATTTTCAGAAAGTATAATAAAAATGAAGAATATTTCAACTGGAACAAATCAAGATTCTAGACCCTTCTCGCTTTGTCGTGAGAAGAGTTTAATTTAAATAATATATATATATATATATATATATATATATATATATATATATATATAGTTTAGGAGATCGAGATCATATATATATATATATGATAAATTATATATGATCCCCAAGCTTGATTATCTGGCTATTGTTTATTAAAAAGTGCACAATTATGGGAGTACGCATGACATGATAGGTTGACATGATATATATATATATATATATATATATATATATATATATATATATATATATATATATATATATTTTTTTTTTTAACATATAAAAAAAATATTTTCACGTTTCAACTTATATCTATCAAATTTTAGATATAAAAAATTATATTTAAATTCTAAATCAAATCCAACCTAAAATATTATAAATTTGAAGCGCATGAGTTCAAATCTCTTAAACCTTGAAAAGACAAGATTGAGTATGTTGACCATTTTACCAAGTATTAAAAAACAAAAACAAAAAACTACATATCTTTAGTAATTTAGAGATCCAAGATTTTCATATAGTATTTTTGATGAAACTGCTGCAACACAATCCCGAGTCTTCTTCCCTTAGCATATCACCCCACTTATTTATTTTTATTTTTTTTTCTAATAAGCTGGAACTTTGGACTTTAAAGCAACAAGAGCTCCATAATCATGAATCCAACTTTAGGGCTGTAATGGGAAGGGTACTTAGACGGTGTCCTCTTTTATTTTACGATGAAATTAATTTATTTAGATTTGATCCAAGTTAGACAACAAAAGTACAAAAGTCTTTTAGTAAATAATATAAGATTCACGATAAAGGTTTTAAAGTCACAATCTCGTTTAAAAAAAACGAATGTCAAGCCATCCGACTCAATTAAAGAAATGACATGTTGGTTGAATCAAACCTATATCCATATAATATAAGATTATATTACATTCTATATAATAAAATATGTTTTTTCTTTTTTCGATTTATATGTAACAACATTATCCATTACTTATTTTTTCTTACTTCTGAATTCTTATAATCATTGACAACATGAAGTTGGTGCACAGTTGATAAAAATGTGACTTTAAAAGGTAAAAGTTTTAAGTTTAATTTTTGCAATTGCCTTGCCCTAAGGGGTGAAGGAGATTAATGGATTAAGAGCAGGCTGATACATATCTGAAGATACGATATAATGACAAAGTTGATTATATAACTAACTACTAAAATTGTTTCTTTTAAAAGTAAAACTTCTAATGATTAATGTTAACGATTCAATTCTTATTTCAAAAGAAAAGAAAAAAAGAAAAAAAAGGTAATTCAAAAAAACATTAAACAATAACTGACGAATACATGTATTTCTTATGTGCGTACGTTCCTCTGACTCATCTCTCACCAAGGTATCAAATGAAAAAAAATCAATAAAATAAAAATTAAACCAATGCAAGCACCGTCTAAGTTATGAAAATAGTTATATAATTATCTCGTGGGCTTCCCTTCCTTCTCCCACGTGACCATCCTAATAGTTGTTAGCCCAACTTACCAGCAGTAGGCCCCTCCTCATACACTTTATACGGATGCATCGATTTTCATAGACGACACCAACTGTTAAAATTTATTTTGGCCCATCTCATACGTCATAAGATATTATCCCTTCTATAAACCCTCAAGTTTGACAGATCTTTAAGTTGGATTATCGAACTTGTTAGTACTTACGTAAAATGTGTCATAAAAAGAAGTTCTAGAAGGTTTTGTTTTTTTTTTTTTTCTTAAAAAAATTGTCTCTTTCTAGTGTAAAAAAATAAAACTTCTTATATATGTTAGTTTAAAAAAATATATAATCAATGTGAAACAAATATTTAAAGTTGAACCTGCCAATAAATATTACCAACATTGACACTTTTAAATATTTATAGCTGTACTTTATTTATACATTGGTGGTCCTTTAGTTTGATTTTTGTGACCTATGCATATGGAATGACACACAAGGAAGGGGAGGACCATGTGACAATCCTTGCAAATAGATTAACTTGCATTTGAGGAGACAAAAGAGAAACGAACTAAAGAATCTCAGTAGCCGAAAGCATGTGCATTCACTGTACTTGCCCTTTTCTCCACGCACAAAAAAGACAAGTCAGTAGGCCTAGCAGTAAATATTGACTAATTGGGGTATGTGTTTGATTTTGACTCCAATTTATTGTTGTTCTTCCACATCTACCTCTTTGTATTTCATGTAATTTTCATGTTTAGAAATTTGATTGATATGCATAGTTGGGTGTCTGATCGGTTATGTAATTACTAACATATAATCAACAACCTAATAAAGCTCAATTGATATCAAGTCGTCTATGTAAAATAATCATGTACATGTAATTAACCCTTTTTCTTATGGGGAAATTAGCATTTTGAATAGAAAAATTATCTAAATATACATAAATGACAAAAAAGTCAAAATTCTCAAAAATTAATCTTAATAATATGACTAAGTATTACTAAAACTAGAGCTTGTACACGTGCGCTGTATGTAATTTTTATTAAAAAATAATTAAAATAAAATAACTTTTTATAAGAAAAAATTAGATATGTTTTGTCTTTTAATATGATCAAAATAACTAAAATTATTTAAAAATATGGATAAGAGTAATTAAGAGTAAGACTTATAACTTCAAAAGGTAAATTAGAGAAAAAAAATGACTAAAAGTAAGGTGTAGGAAAAAACTAAAAATTAGTCAATTGTTAAATTATTATTTTAACCCCATTAATAATAAAATTAGTTTTTTTAAAATAAAAATAAGATAAAGTTTTTAAGAATATTATGGGTAAAAAAAGGTTTCAACGTAAAAAAGTTCCCAAGTATTTCTATTATATATAGTATAGACGAAACAACACTTACCAAGGAGCAGTTGCAATCTTACTAAAAAAAAGATAATATTAATTTTTCTAAAATTAATATACTTTGGTTAAATTATAATTTAACCAAAATTTAACTTTTTTTTTGTTTTTACCATGTCCTACTTTTAAATATTAATCTTTCAAAATTCAAATAAAGCAAATATCATATGATGGGGAAGGAATTGGACTATTGACTCAATTTTTTGACATATGAAATATAAAAATATTATAAAATTCAAGTGCAAGAGTTCAAATCTCTTGGATCTTGAAAGGATAAGATTGAGAGCAACTATGTTGACCATATTATCAAAGTAGTTAAAAGAAAAAAAAAAGTTTTTGTAAAAAAAACTCATATTTTAGTAATTTAGGTCCTATTTGGTTTGTAATTCAAATATAATTTTTTATATCTAAAAATAAAAAAAACATCAAAAATTTATTTGGTTCAAAATTGGTTTTCAAAATTTCTTATTTTGGATTGTATTCCAGTTTTCAAATTATAAACCAAACATAACTTTAGAGACCCAAGATTTTCACATAGTATGGATACGCCACTGAATTGATGGGTTTTTTTTCAAAGAAATGTGAAGTTGGTTGAATCAATCCACATATATAATACAAGTTTATTACACTCTATATAATAATATAATATATATATATATATGCTTAATATGTAACAATTACTTATTTTTTCTTACTTTTGAATAATTCTGATAATTAATATAACAATTCAATTCTTATATTTCAAAAGAGAAAAAAAGGAAAGAAAAGAAAGCTAATTCAAAAAATTAAACATTAACTGATAATTTTTAGACTAGTTATGGCTCACCCATGATATCAAATGAAAAAAATTCAATAAAATAAAAATCAAAACCATTGCAAACACCTTGAAATTATCGAAGATTTATTAAAAAAATAAAAATTCGAGATCATGAAAATAATTATGTATGTATACATAACAGTTAGTCTTCCAATAATAGTATTATCTCGTGGGCTTCTCTTCCTTTTCCCACGTGGCCACCCTAATAGTAGTTAGTCTAATCTAAAATAATAATAGTCAATCTCCTTCCATTTGCAAGCTTTTTGACTTATAAACTTGAAGACCCACATCAAATATTAGCTAGAAATGGACAAACTAGTCAACCTCTTAATAAATAAAATGAAAAAAAGAAAAAAGACCAGAAGTTAATTAGCTAGACAGCACTCGGGAGCACACATATATTTTTCTTAACAAAATTCCCTCCGTACAAACGTACTAACTGAACATTAAACGGTTGGGTCGGTCCATCAGTATACTCAGAAAGATCTAACCGTCAGTTTATACTGTGACCAAGTTATTATCAACGGTCTTGATCTCATTCTCACGTACGATGAAGATTCCGAGATAGCTTCTTGATGACGTAACGTAAAACGGCGTCAAGTTCGAGCTGACGTCAGACTAAGGAGAGCGTACGGAACCGATTGACACGTGTAAAGAATCTAAACTGCGCAGACAAAATCATTTTTTTTTTTCCTTATACAACTCGAAGACGATTCGGCGATTAATACCCCCGATTTGAACAGAAGCTCGGCTTTTAGAAGGTTCCAAAGGCTACGGCAAAGCCATCGGTTCCGTACTACACGTGTCCGAAGCCCATGTGGGCGTTTCAGGTTCATATATGATTCCTCATAATTTCATATAGATAAAATTTAGGGCCCGTTTCGTATTAAATTTGAAAACGATTTTTTAAAAATGTTTTAGAAAATATTTTGAGAATTGCCCTTCAAATATATATATATATATATTTTGGTTTATTTTGAATAAATGGTGTTTGAGTTTTTTAAAAATAGTCCCACAAAATATATATGCAATGAATCTTTCTTTTAAATAAACAAAAAACGGATTTTAAACGTTTAGATTATATATATTTTTTATTTGTAAAAATACATGTGAGTCTTATGTTTAAGAAAATGAATTTTGTATACAAATTGTGTATGTAATAATATTTAAACAGACGACTATATTTAAAAAAATCTAATAAATGATTTTATGAATTTTTATTTTTTTTAGAATTTGAGTTCATTTTTATGTAATGGGTGTTAAGATATTTTAAAAAGTGAAATTCATGAAAATCTTTTTTTTTTATCATGAGTTGATTAAAAATAAATAAAAAATATTATAATAGTAATTAATCGATCAACATATAATCGGAAATAATCTCCATAAATTTTTCTTTCCTTCTATATATCAACAATACGTCTCCTTAGATTTTAGATTCAAATTATTATATCTAACTTACAAATTCAATAGGAACCTAAGTTTCTAATTGAACTTAAGATTCTCCAAAAACCTCAATTATAGATCTAATTACTTAGCTATTTTTAGGAATAATATCAATTTTCTAAAAAAGTCCATTTGTCGATTTTTTTTTTACAAAAATGGGAAAAGGAAATTATTATTATTTTTTAATATTTTTCCACCTACCAATCTACCCAATTTGTTTGTTATACGGGGATGGGGTCCGGGGCCACACCAAGAAGAAAAATGGAATTATATGAAAAAGAAAGTAACAAGAATTAGTATTTCTTTCTTTGTTCTTTAGCTCATCATAACCGCGTTTCATGCGTGTCTGTCGTTACTGGATTTCACCGCTTATTTCTAGTTTCTTCCTTTCGATCCTTCCTCTCACATGATCACATCACACCAACTGAAATCTCTCACTCCTCCCACTTGTGTCAATCACAATTGCCGATCTTTATATTAGCGGCTATACGAATGGGATTTCCACACGTTCTAACGTCTTCTCTATTTTAATTTGTAGCTAGCTAGCTCCAACTCCTGTACTATATAGAAGGAAGTAGAATCGCTTTCTTGGGTATCTTTTCTCAGCTGGTACGCTCCTGAGAACTTGACCCATCATTGTTAATTTCGATTTTTCTTAAAAACATTTCGTTTTTCATGTTTGGGAGGTTTTCTATGATCAAGTTGTTTCATTTTAATGAGGGGTTGTTTTTTTTCTCAGTTTTAATGTGTTATTTGAGGATAAAATCATGTTTTCTGTAGTGGGTGTCTGATTTTATGATCGAGAAAGGTAGGGTAGCTTGGTTGAATATCTACTTTTAGTGCGTGTTTGAGTTTTTGGGGGATTCAATCATGTTTTCGCTGATGGGTATCTGAGTTTTTGCCTGTTTAATGTGTTTTTTAGGATAAAATCATGTTCTGTTTAATGGGTATCTGATTTTATGATCGAGAAAGCTAGGGTAGCTTGATTGAATCTCTATTTGTAATGGGCGTTTGAGTTTTGAGGATTTAATCATGTTTTCAGTAATCGGTATCTGAGCTTTTGCCTATTTGTGTTTGTATAATGTTTTAGGATAAAATCATGTTTTGGTTAATGGGTACCTGATTTTATGATCGAGAAAGCTAGGTTAGCTTGATTGAATCTCTACTTGTAATGGGTGTTTGATATTTTGACGATTTAGTTATGTTTCCAGTATTGGGTATCTGAGTTTTTGCTCTATTTGTGTTTCTTTAATGTGTTTTTTGAGGATAAAATCACGTTTTCTTTATTGGGTATTTGAGTTTTTGCAGAATTTTTGTCTGTTTAATATGCTATTTGAGGATAAAATCATGTTTTCTTTAATGGGTTTCTGATTTTTTTGCCCAATTTGAGTATTTTAATGTGTTTTTTGAAGATAAAATCATGTTCTCTTTAATGGGTATCTGATTTTATGATAGAAAAATCTAGAGTAGCTTGATTGAATCTCTTATTCTAATGGTTTTGAGAGTTTTTGATGAGTTAATCATGTTTAATTTCACTACTGGACATCTGAGTTTTTGCACTTTTTGTGTTTGATGATTAAATGTATGCAGAAAAGGGTGCGTGAAAACGGATTCCAGAGAGATTTTAGCAAGAAGAGGTTGTGTTTATAACTCTGGCCGACACTGTGGTGCTTCCTTCTCGCACCTTAAGAGAGGTGTGGGCTCGAGCAAGAGGCATCTTCATCATTCCTTCCTGCTGTTCGTCCTTTTCTTTGCTTCCCAATTCAACTAGGTTTCTCCCGATCGATTACGGCTAACCTCTGAACAATTCCGGGTGTGATTCCTTATGTAGATTGTACAGAGATCATTGGGAAGTAGTGTATAATTTCAGGGCGCTTAAAGAAGAAGGAGAACAGCTTTTCTGTTTTGTTCTCTGTTCAGAACACCAAAATCCCATTTGTCTGAAATGGCCAAATTCAGTTGCTTCTCTATGTTTGTTGGAAAGAAGAAGAAAGATACGGTGAGTTTTAAATTTGGGGTTCTTGCTCCCTTGGCCTTTTTTATATTGATTTACTTGTTGGATGTTTGAGATTTGTATCTTAAATTGGTTCTTTTGTTTGTCTGTTTTGCTGATTGAGACTTGAATCTTAATGGGGGGTTTTTCCTTTTCATGTTTGATCTTATTAGGGGCATGACAAACCAGTTGACCTTGTTAAGTGCATTAATGGAAATGGACCGGCACCATTGAAGCTGGAAACTCCAACAAAGATTCTACCAATTGATGGTATTCATGAGGAGATGTTGAGCAATGAGTACCCGCTTCAGGCAGAAACAGTAGAAACAGATTATGAAGGGGGTGATGAGCATGATGAGAATTTTTCCATCAAAAGGGATTTCTCTGATTTCGATCTCCAAGCTCACGTAACAGACGGAGGAGGAGAAGAAAAAAACCCAACTTTGAATGGAAAGATAGGCTCACAAGACCATATCAATGCTGATGCAAATGATAATGATCGGTCGGATGCTGAAGCAGGTACCGAGTTTATGATCCAAAGTGGACATGCCAGTGATCCAGGGATCGGAGGAGCTGAGTTTTGGGCTTCACCTTTGCTGCAGCGCTCCTGCTCT
This sequence comes from Paratinospora sagittata, assembly GCA_035771175.1. NCBI lineage: Eukaryota > Viridiplantae > Streptophyta > Magnoliopsida > Ranunculales > Menispermaceae > Paratinospora > Paratinospora sagittata. The sequence goes on along the minus strand of JAYMFD010000012.1, from coordinate 3,095,653 downwards.
AATCTTGAAACCGGCCAAGTGCTTCGGAAGATAGCTGATCAGTTGCCTCCTTCAAAATCTCAATCTTATGAAGACCTGGAGAATTTAAAAGAGAAGATGGTCGAGGAAGTTGTAGGGGGAACCAGGGGCAGCCCGTTATCAGTGATGACACCTTGCAGTGCTGATAGAGTAATGCTGAAGAAGCATTCATCGAGCCAAGTTCTACCTTCAGGGAGTAGAAAACTTTGGTGGAAGTTATTCCTTTGGAGCCATAGAAACCTGCACAAATCAAAGATGGTAAAGCCAAGACCATTAGCCATCATCGATCTCGCCTCCGACCAGAAAGGCGGGTATTGTTCAGACACATTGGAACCGATGAGAGGTAAAGAGACTAGGGAGTCGGAGTTGGGAGGATCTTGCAGTAGAGAAAACAAAGTCAGAAGCAACCAGGATCCGGATAATTTTCATGATCGGGTTTCAGGGTTGTGGCCCTCAAACCAGTGGCTGGCTTTTTCCACGGATCCAGCCTCCTTGACAAGAATGTGGATAGATAGTCTCGAGGAGCAACCCCTTCCATTGCCTGATGACGAAGACACTGGCGACGAGCGCATTGTCTTCCCGCCTTCTCCAGTGGGCGATTCATCACCAGCGAGGAGTGTAACTCACAAGGCTCGGCGCTCTCATGGGACGTTCTCCGAGGATGTTCTGCAAGCCAACAATGTCATTCAATCTCTAAATCTTTCCTCGACAGTTGCTCATATCGCAGGCATGAACTTAAAAGTCATTCCAACCATTTCAAGTTTCAACAGTCTCCGCTCCGTCAATTTATCAGGAAACTTTATAGGTACTGAGAAACAAATCAAGTGCTTTAACTGAAAATATACTCTTTGAACTTGGATGGTAGTCACTAACCAGTTTGCTTGGTTTTCGGTTTGCCTCTCTTTGCAGTTCGTATCAGTCCAGGATCACTGCCCAAAGGCCTTCATACCCTGAACTTGTCCAGAAACAAAATTGCCACTATTGAGGGCCTCAGAGAGCTAACTCGGCTTCGGGTTCTTGATCTAAGTTACAACAGGATTTCCAGAATTGGACAGGGTAAGTGCCTCCATTTTTTGTTGTTTTGATGTTTGAGAACTTGAGAAACTTCTATTCTTATTTTGAAATAATTGTTCTTAATCAAATGGTGATTTGAAGGTATGAATATCCTTCAGTTGAAATTTTCTCTTTGCATTTATGTCGGCGTGTGTAATGTGTTTGAATTTTACAATACATTCTAATACAACTCAAAATTTCTTTGCTTGGAATATTTTTCAGGTTTATCGAACTGCACGCTTATAAAGGAACTCTATCTTGCCGGGAACAAGATCAGTGAAGTGGAGGGACTTCACAGGCTATTGAAGCTAACAGTACTTGACCTGAGCTTCAACAAGATAACCACCACCAAAGCTCTAGGCCAACTTGTTGCAAACTACAACTCCCTTCTTGCATTGAATCTATTGGGCAATCCGATTCAAACCAACATTGGCGATGACCAACTCCGAAAGGTGGTGCCAGGGCTCCTACCACAGCTCACCTACTTGAACAAGCAACAGATAAAACCACAAAGAGCACGTGAAGTGACCATGGATAGTGTTGCAAAAGCTGCAATAGGAGGAAGTGAAATGACCCGTCGAAGGAAAGTACAGAAGCGGATCAGCCAAGGTGGTGGGTCTTCTTCTATCCGGGGAGGGAGTGACACAAGAAATGGACTTAGAAGCAGCCGGCACATGCCTAAGAACAGTAACCACCGCCGTGTCTCCTCAACAAAAAGATTGTGATTTTAAGAAGGTTATGCTTCCTTGAACGAGATTTTACGTTTAATGATTATTGGGATTTTGAACAAACAAATGCTTTTGTATGTTTTGATGTTAATATGTGATGTATCTGTTTAGTGTTTATTGCTCATTTTCATGTTTTTTTTCTTTCTTCCTTCCTCGCCACTTCGAATGATCGTTGGCTAGTAAAAAAAGGAGGATATAAGGATGTTGTTTGTGAAAGTCTGTATTTTGAGTGTTTCAACTCTGATGAGATTATAAACTTCATATGTTCTGAACTGAAATTTGCAATTTCATGTTTGAGATGGGTCTTTTCTTTTTTTGAACTCTTAGTAAAATGATAACTTTTCAAGTCTGCCAGATCCCCAGCCTTTTTTCATGGGTAGTGCAGAATCAGATGCCTTACTTGATCAGGATTCCTATAACATTTGCCTCTTTTGTTGGGTCATTTCTCACATGTCTTTCTCTTATTTAAAACTCTAGAATTGATTGATAGAAGAGTACTCTATGTAGGACCACCATTTTTGGGTGGTTGAACTCAAATTGCAGATCTATTTCTTCACATCTAAAATCTTGAGATGATACAAGACAGTACCATATGTAGGGCCCTATTTTGAGTGGGTGAACTGAAGTTGGAGGTATCTTTCTTCTTCCCATCTGAAATCTGTAGCATGTAGGACCTCCTAGTTATCATTCCAAAAGCTGAGCTGTTTAAATATTTTTGTTTTTTTGACCTTTTTCTATTTCTTTTGGGATAAGGATCAAAGAAGTTACTTGTGAGGTTGTGAAGGAGAGGAAAACTGAGCTATCAAGGGCTGTTCAGGGCAATCTTTGATATCTCTACAAAATCTACAGTGATCTGTTGAAGGAATTTGACAAATGTTTGAGTACAATAAGTTAATATGAATTTAATTGTTTGATCTTAATCACTAGGAACCATGTCTTGAAAGCAAAAGCTTTATTGGCCCTGTCCATCACAACGTTTGCAAAAGTATTTTTTTTAGGAAAGAATGTTTTTTAGAAAAGTTACACTCAATTAGCTTCTTTTAAAATTAAAAAATTTATTTTTTTAATTATAGTTTGGTCAAAAGCAAATATTGTCAAATTTCTAGAAAAATGTTTTTGGTCCAAAAAGACTTTGAAAAAAGCTTGTCAAACGAGGCCATGATGACCCGGTTGGTTGAGCATTAGTAAAATATTTTTGAACCAAAAGTAATTTTAGAGGTATTTCATCATTTTTTTTGGACCAAATTGCAATAAAAAAATAAGGTTACATTTGATTTGTGATCCAGAAACTAGAATACTGTTGATGCAAGATTTTGTCCAACATCAATGATTGAGGATCAAACTGGAAATAGGGGATACGAGGGGAGATGTCAAGCTGATTGGACCCACCGAGCTCTGTCTCGAAACGTTGGAGTGTCAGCCTAAGAGAAAAAGAGAGAGAGACAAAGCTTGGTATTAGGAGCACTGGTGTGATGCCGGCCTAGGACCTTTCGATGCCTAAGTCAGAGCTAGGAGCAATATTTAGCGCATTGCTTACATCAAAGCTCAAAAGTGGCGTTTTGTCTCATACTTTTTTGAGGAACAGTGTGAAAGTATTTATAGGGGATGGTCTGGTTCATACTAGATGGATATGGCTGACGTTGTGGTCCCTGGTTAGAGGGTGGTCCCTGGGTGGTCGTGGCGTGAACTTGTAGAGTTAGTGATTGACAACTGCTAACATGAGCGTCCAGCTAAGCCACCTTAGTACCCCGAGGTGACGATCGCACCAATTTACGTATCTTTTTCGCCTTGAGTCTTTACTTGGGCCTCAACATGGGCCTCGCTTTTTTTTATCTTGGTCCAACAAATATAACTTAAAAGGTAAAAACTCAGAAAATAATATTTTGTCGTTTTCTGAAAACAATATGTTTTCTTTGTGAATTTCGGAAAACTATTTTCGAGTTTTAACTAACCAAACATATTTTTTTTCATTTCCAAATTTTTAGATATAAAAAATTGCATCCAAATTATAAACCAAATGCAACTTAGTATCAATTTTTAAAATCACTTAATGGCAAAAACACTTTTATAAAAATTGTACTAATCAAGCTAAGTTTAGCTTCTGTTTAAACTAATGGTATATATATAAAATAATCATCTCTCCACTCTTTTTTTAAAACCTTTTAATGAAACTTTAGTTTTAAGCAATACCCGTTGTATTGGATTCAATGAATCAATCTCTACATATAGTAATTATAAATAATTCATTGAATGACCTATTCAATACACAGCTCAACACCACAACATATGATCCATTGAACTACAATAGCATAATAGAAACACACTTGAGATAATACTAACATAATACACTGAGTCTTTTTCCAACTAAAAAAAGCCTTTTTAATAATTAATAACAATTTTACTTTTTAGGTCAAGATATTAATTCACTTTACATTTTTAAAACTTTGAAGTTCAATGTTGTTATCGTGGACTTAATTTTTGGCATGCCCCTTGTGCCATCACTTTGCAATCCAGTATTTTTTGATAATATTTTTATTTTTATGATAATATTTTCTATTGCTTGTGTCGCACTTGGAACCACAACTCTGTGCGTATAGCAAAAACTTGAAAGTCATCCCAAGACTTAGAAGACCCAATGTGCCCGCACCTATAAATTTAATTGTAGAGTGCGACAAATATTTAATCTTATTATATCTTAAAAAATTCGACAATTTAGTGTAAGTTTTAAAATTGGATTATAATGCATTTGGGCAATAAAATGATGTTTATCAGTCTAATTACATTACTACTAACTAAGGGAACAAAAAACAAGATATATCTTTTGAGATTTAAAGAACAAGGAAATGTGTTTATGTCACGACGCCCCTGATGTAGGCTGACGTCATGACTGACACAATGTATTATATACTGTACATACTTATATACAATATATAATACACTGTCAGCCTCAACGGACATTCACAATAATTCTCAAAATTTTTAGAAATTTTGACAACATCTTCTCATAAAATGGATATTTCACAATTTTTCCTGATATACTACAAATCAAATTATATATATATACACTCATTCACAATATCCATTCGTGTCATTCATTCCAAAATAAATAATCCTTCCAATATCACAAACACTTCATAACCCAAAATGTTCAAATATTATTCATTTCTCAAGCCATTTCATCTACCATGATCATATGATTAAATATATCATCATTAAACATTTCATAATCCAAATAACAAAACTCATATTCTCATTCAACCCAACTATGTGATAGTATATAAATAATAATATGATAATTATACTTATCAAAATAAAGAAAAGTAACTCATATCCTCTAATGCATACATACATATACCAGACGAATGCAATTACATGATTATCACTCACGAATTTTTCCTTTTTCCTTCGACTCGGTACCTGAAATATTGAAGGAAATAGAGTGAGCAATCAACAAGCTCAGTAAATATCTTTTGATATGACAATCATATGCATTTAGGGAAACATAACATTTAAAATCATTTAAAACAATTATTAAACACATTCATCATTCAACGAATATATCATACATGTCAACAACATAGATTTTATGATTTTTCAAGAAAACAATGCATCATTTTCAACTAAAACCACAATCTCCCTCCTTCTCGTAATGGAGCAGGTACGAACTCTTTATTATGCACCGATAAGGAGCCTACGTTCGGACCTCACATTACTCAATTCATAGTCATTTTAAGGATCTTCAATCCTTATTAGGACAAGCCTACTGACAATGAGGTTACGCATAACACTCATCCGGGTCTAATTCCTAACGAAATGACACCAACTTGCCTTTGCAAGTCTCACATGCTCCAATGCTAAAAAAAATTATTTATGAATGCAAATAAGACAACAATATATGCATAGCATATTTACATTCAAACATTTCATATATATATATATATATATATATATATATATATATATATATATAATGTCATATAAGAACCAAATCAAAAAAATATACTCACAGTACAAGACTTTCCAACTTAAATACAATCATCGTCACTTTCGAGTCCAGTTCCCATTGAAATCCAACTAATTCAACTTGTCACAACTACTCCATAATTCAATTTCATTTATTCATATCTATTTACATATTTTATTTCTCAACTCACTTCAAATCACTAATAATAAAGATCAACCTGAAAAATATTATATACATTCTGTGAATTTAGATTTCAACTCAATTTAAGACTTATAAGCAGTTGAAGACGCTACTATACCGTTTCTACGGTCAATCTAGATATTTCCACAAGCAGAAACAGTGAAAATAAATTTCCAAATCATATTTCCACTAGTTCTCAATTTATTTTTCTACTAGAAACATATATCAATTTTATTAAAAATATAAAATATTCCTAAAATTATTCTGTCTACATCGACACATGTAAAATCAATCCTACTACCATTCTACTACCTTCGACAAGTATTTTACTAAGGTTTTACACGTTCGCGGAGGTCACGAAAGTAAATTTTACTCACAAGAACCATATATTTAGTTACTAAAAATATCAAATTATATCCAAAAATCACAATCTTAGTATCGAAACGTTCAAAATTCAGTTATCTATGATTCTATGATCTCAAAGTAGAGTTTCACTGGATTCTAATTTCATTTTATTCACTGAAAATAAGTACAGTACTGTTTGTGATACTGTTCATGTCACTGTTCATTAAAAACATGGATAATTTTTACTAAAATTGTCAAATGGTCTCCAAAAATCATGAAATTAGCATCGGGTTTTAATGTGATTCAAAAGGTTTCCAATATAAACTTTAACTTCCAACAATCATAAAAATTCCAAATGAACAAATAAATGAAATCTAACCACATATTTGGGGCTCCTACAGTCTAGAGAGTGTTTTTCAACCTTTCGAGCAAATTTTCATTCAAGTTGGGTCAAAATTCCAATTTTGAAAATGCCGTAAAATGGCCCCCATAGCAAAAATAATCTGAGAGACTAGTTACATTTAGCTTAGATATCAATTTCACGAAGAATTAAAGTAAAAATCACTTACCGCGATTTGACGCGAATACTGCGTTTCTCCCCTTTTCCCCTCTTCCCTTTTCCTCTCTTCCCTTCTTCGATCTTTCCTTTCTTTTGTTTTTTTTTTTAAACAAAATAGTAAGAGAAGTGGATGAGCATGATTTGCTATAATCCAATGCTCCTAGGCTCCCTTTAATAACCAACTCATCTCATTTATATAATTCAATTTCAATCTACACTATTTTCTTAATTTAATTTATAACTCAATTCACTTATTTCACATGTATTCATATACATACATACAGTTGACCTCCTACGTATGTATACACGTATTATATACCTCAATATAGGCGTAAGTCAACGTATATATTTAATTAAAACTACGGGGTGTTACAATTTATTCTTTTTCTAGTGGTAAATATTTAATTTAATTTTGATAGTGTTTACTTTGGAGAAATTAGTACAAAATACGTTTGAATATATTAATTGTACTTGGTTTGATGGCCAATCAATATTTTTGCATTTAGTTTAAGAATAGTATTAAATATTGTAATGTTTTAATAACATCTAAAAAAAATTATTAAAAATTATTTTCTTATCCTACTGCAAAGAGTTCAATAGAACAGTTAACCCCAATGTCAATTTGAGCTGAGTATTCTCATTTTGTTTCAAACCGACAACAAAAAGTTGAAAACTAAGAAAATGTTTCAAATTTAATTATTCTTGTTGATCCATGTTGTTTTTCTTCGCAATTAATTGATTTATAACCTAAGGGGAATTGAGGAGAATATGAGGAAAATATGGATATGATAAGTTTCAACTTAAGAATTGAAGAAAATTTCAAAAAAATTCGTCATAGTTATTAAATAAGTGCGACTTTCAACTTGAATCTTACGATTTTGATCAAAAGATTCAAATCCTAAACTCAGCTAGGTGTGAGATTTTACTCTAACAGACTTAAATACTAAGTATAATGAGATCTTAACATATATTCTATTTGACAAACTTGTTAGTTTTTAATGTATAATTATATATATATTTTGAACAACTTACTTTATTTTTCAATGTACGAGTTTGAACAATCTTTTGTGAAATAAAATAAAGTTGCATATAATATATTTAAGCATAGTGAAATATTCCATTTGACCAACTTGTTGATTTTTAATTTAGGACTATATATATATATATATATATATCGAACAACTTACTTTATTTTTAAATGGATGGGTTTGAGCCACAAAGAATAGCCTGTTGTGAATTAAGATAAAGCTACATACAATAGACCCAAATGTGATTTGATCCTCGGTTGAAATCCTATAAGAAATTCATGCAATGCATTGCTCTTTTACTATTTTATTTTTTCCTAGATGTTTTAATATCTAAATTATAAGAAATTATCTTTTGTTGAACTTATAATAAATTAAATAAATAACAAATAGTTTTATTCCCTAAAACGAACAGCGGAGAACTGTAGTTTGAAACTTCTGGCTGTGATCCTTAGGTCGCGAGAGTGCGGGTGGTCGGAAATTATATTTCCAATGTTCCACTTTTTTTATTTCGTTGAACACTCTCTGCAGTCAACGAAAAAAGAGACACATGTGTCGTCCTATAATGTAGGAAGCACTGAAACACCATAAAGCCCTATATCACAGGATAAAAACCCTTCCCTTCTCTTCAACCGCACGTCCAGCAAATTAAACCTGCACGGCCACTGCAGATATCCAAAAAACGGCTCCAATGGCTCGGCGCGTTTTTTCAGCCATTAACAAGCTCTCTTCACATCTTCTCCAAATCCCTAACCCTAATTCTTATTCTTCTTCTTTAAACCCTATTTTTCTGCAACTCCGTCTAAAACCCTGTTTAAACCCTAATTCATCTTCTTCTTCTTCTTGTTCCTTCTCAACTTCGTTCCTGCGCACAAAATCAAATCACAAGAAGAAGCGCAAAAAGAAGGAAAGCGCAAGAACAAAGCTCGTTCAACACCAATCCAATCTGAACCCACACTTCGAACGAATCGTCCAGCGAGACGCCTTCTTCCGATTCCTCACCAGAACCAAGGACTTCCTCTGCAAGCAGCCAGAGCACGTCCTCCGTCTCGACGACGCCGGAAAACTTTACCGTGAGCTAGGGTTTCCTCGCGGCCGCAAGGTCGCGACATCGATCTCGCGCCATCCTTTACTGTTCGAGACTTATCGCCACACGGACGGGAAAGTCTGGTTCGGATTCACGGATCTCATGGAGGAACTGATCGAAGAGGAGAAACGGATCGTGGACTCGATGGAAGAAGATAGGGTTCGAAAAGTCCGGAAATTGCTCATGATGTCCGCGAAAAAGCGGATTCCGTTGAGTAAGATCTATCATTCTAGGGCTATATTTGGGATTCCGGAAGATTTCAGAGATAGGGTTTCGAAATATCCTGATTATTTTAGAATCGTAGTTGAAAATGATGGAAAACGAATTTTGGAACTTGTAAATTGGGATCCATCGTTGGCCGTGACTGCTCTTGAGAGGGATTTTGTTGTAGATGAAGATAGGGTTAAGAAAGCTTTCAAATTTCCTGTAAATCACGCGAAATCTTTGGATTTGGATGAAGAAGATGAGAAAAAATTGAATCTTTTGAACAGTCTTCCGCTTGTATCGCCATACTCAGACGGTTCAGCCCTGAAGCTATGGTCTTTGGAAGCGGAGAAGTATAGATTGGGGGTTTTGCATGAGTTCTTGAGCTTGACATTGGAGAAGAGGGCTTCTATACATCATATTGTGGAGTTCAAAGAGGAGTTTAGTCTTACTAAGCATACTTATCAGTTGCTTTTGAAGCAGCCAAGGAGTTTTTATCTTGCTGGAACTGAGATGAATTGGGCTGTGTTTTTGAAAGATGGGTATGGTGATGATGGGGTTTTGATTGAGAAAGACCCACAAGTTGTGTTTAATGAGAAGTTGTATGGGTATGCCCAAATGAAAGAAATGGAAAGCAGAAGTGTTGGGATTGAAAAATAAAAAGATTTTGAGATTGGATGATTATTATTATTATTTGCTGACTTAGCTTTGATAAAATAGAGCGGAGGAAGATGATTTATGTAGTCGATTTTGACCTTGTTTGGAAGTGCGGTGAAAGCTCTGTTGCGGCAAAAATGCAACAAAAACGCGGTTAGGGTGTAGTTTCGCACGCACGTGTTTGTGATTTAATCGCGATTTAAGAGAGTTTTGGTGAAACTCCCTTCCCTGTTTGTGCATTTGTCAATTGAGTTTGAAAAAAAAAAGAGTTTTGTATAGAAAGGCAGACGCCCTCTTAAAGAGGCTGTTATGTAGTTGAAAAAAAACTTAGTTGATTTTAGTTGAGTTGATATTTATGAAATGATTTGAGAAATGAGGAAAGTGGCCTCTGAGGGAATTTTTTTTCTTGGAAATGTAAGTAAGAATGAGAGATGGGTTGGGGAGATGTTACACTGGATGGATGCGGACGAATGGAGAGAAAGAGGAAGATGAGCTGCAGGACTAAATACAAGAGATTGCATAATTTGTACTAGAATTCTTGGTCTTCATGTACTTAAGTTATAATGATCTACAAGAAGCTATTTTTCACAATCTTATTTGATTTAATGAAGTTTTATGTTAGCTACCAGCTACTTAATACAATCTTCTTCTTTCTTCTTCTTTTGTGGCCTTCCAGACTTGAGATTAGTTGAAGCAGAGTTACAGTCTAAAAGGTTTGGTTGGTCAGGTTAACCAGATTATTGGTAAGATGAACACCCTAATTAGAACAATCGAAAAATCAATGGTCAAAGAAAGCTCAGCAAGCCTCCCACCACCCTTTAAAGTTTCTAAGAGCACCAATGTTTTAATAATTGGTATGCTAATATCAGAAATAAAAATCTCTCTCCCTAACACCATTAGCAGCTTAGTAAGTTTCACATGTCATGCTGCTCAGTGCTGGTCCAAAGACTAAAAAAAAAAAAATATTAAGTTTAGGCAAGGTCTGAGCTATTGAGGGGCTTTCCTAGACTGTATAGCCCGGGTAAAGTTTTTATTGATATAATACTCCTTATTTTAGCTTAGTTGGTTGAGTTGATATTATTTAAGTTATAGGTCATTTGTTCTAATTCAACTTTCCTTATATTAATTATTTTTATTTCTTCTTTTCCTTCTTCATTTTATCCTTTTATTCAATAATAATAATTAATAAATTAATAAACAATTAGCTACAAATCAGACATTATATAATTTTAAAAATAAAAATTACACAACAAAAAAAGATTAAAAAAATTACCCATATCATTATTGTTATTATTATTATTATTATTTTTTAAACGATAACTCTTTATATAAGTAATGATATTTAAATTATAAGTTTATATATTTTATAATTATCTTTTTTTATGTTAACATTATAAAATATTAATATGTCATTTTTCTTAATTAGTTTAGGTAAATGTCTTTATTACGTATACTTGAACTATCTTAAACCATCTTGGATAGGAACGTAGCTATTTATGCACTTTTTCATATTATTTGTATTTCAAGTTTTTTTTCTGGTACCAATCTCTCCAAACATTGTGAATGAAATTAATAGTATTGCTAAATTGTGGGTTGCTATATAAATCACTTCTTTAACTCTTTATATAAGTAATGATATTTAAATTATAAGTTTATATATTTTATAATTATCTTTTTTATGTTAACATTATAAAATATTAATAAGTCATTTTTCTTAATTAGTCTTTATTGCGTATACTTGAACTATCTTATATAGGAACGTAGCTATTTATGCACTTTTTCATAATATTCTTAATTCAATACCCAAATTGCAAATCATACCTCCAAATAAAGCCTCAAATTTGAAAAAGGTATAAAATGGGGTGAGAGAGGCTCGAACTCTCGACCTCAGGATAACTCAGAAGCTATGAGACCTACGCGCTAGCCAACTGCGCCACCACCCCTAGTTGTATATCTAATCGATATAAAAGTATATATTTAAAATTTTTTATAATTCAATGTTTTAGAGGATTATATTGATGTCGATGTGTTTAACTTTAACTTTATATAATTTAATCATTTTGACGGAAATGATTTAGGGTACCATTAATTCAAACCATTTCATTATTATGACCTTGAAAGACTATTGCAACAAAAAACCATCTATGCTAATGTGGTAGTGACTAAGAGAACTTTAACCAACGGGTGATTGACTCGATGAAAGGGAGTTAAGTTCTAAAGTCATCCTTATACAAAAATTTTAGGGTTTAATCCTAGAAGGCATCTTTGTTGGGAGAAATTTATCATTCTGCTCTCGCATGGACTAGTCTCATATCTGAAAGACTCTTTTGATGCGTGAAATATGATATAATTATTTTTATAGAATTGTATTGGATATGATAAGATATGATTAAAAATAGAGTAATTTTATGTTTGGTGGTATATTTGAGATTAAAACAAAAAATAATTAATTTTTTTTAATTAAATTACATAAAAAATAAAAAAAAACATCGCGATTTTGCAAAATCTCAAAATCATCACGATTTGCGATCGCAAAGCTATGGTCATTGATGAATTTTATTTATTTATTTATTTTAAAAAAAGAAAGAAAGAAGAATGAGGAAGAAGAAGACGATTAGACGCGGAGAAGAAGAGCGAAATGCAACAAAACAAAAAAAAAAGAAAAAGAAAATAATGGTGGGATAAAATAATTTTACCATTTTAGTTGAGATTATTTTATTCCATTAAAATGAGATAATACGATAAAATGGAATTATTTTTACTCTATCTCACTTCACGTTCAAATGTGGTATTTGAACTATGTTTGGTTCAATCTGATCCTATCGTACGTTTTACGTGTAAAACGGAACTAAAGAGTGTGGAGATACTTACGAGTGTGGATAATTGTAGAGAGAGAGAGAGTAACTATTGCAACAAGTATTCAAGTACTTGTCCATTAATTAGTAGGGGCAATGGAGCATTAATTAGTAAAGTAGCAAGGTGCATGCAGCTGCAACTGCTGCAACCGAGCAAGATTCTCAAATATATAAAGCTAAAACTTCACTTTCCACGCCAATCCTTTTCTTCAAAAGACCCACTTTACAAGAGGGTCAACCCTAGCAAGAAAGTTGATAAATGTATATGTTATTAGGTTTATCAAGGTTCCAAGTTAATCAATTTTGAATTGTACTTGTTTATGCAAAATTTAGGTTGCGTTTGGTTCGTAATTTAAAAATTAGAATATAACTTAAAAAAGTAAAAACTCATAAAAAAAATATTTTATTGTTTTCTGAAAATAACTTATTTTTTTTGTAAATTTTAATAAACTATTTTCAGATCTCAATTAACCAAATATATTTTTCAGATTTTTTAATTTTTAGATATAAAAAACTATATTCAAATCATTTTAATTAACATCAGAATTCTTAAATTTAATTGTATTTTCTTGAAACTAATATTGTCCCAGTGCTTATGGGACAATATTACCTTATTTTGGGTTCTTGGGTCTTAAAAACACTTTTTTACTTATATTTTCTCTACTTGCATAAGATACTTTCTTTAACTCTTAAGAGACTTTATTTTTCTCTAATAAAAAAAAATTAATGTTGTTGCAAATGTGAAAGTCATGATGCTATTAAGTATAAGAATATAAGGAATTATACAATTAATTGAAAACAATATGCCAGATACCTACTAATAGGGGTAATGGCCAAGAACTTACTATAATCTAACATCTTTTTCTTGATGTATATATATAAATTTTTTTTTAAAAGAATTATTTTAAAGTTAAGATTTTTCAAAAATATGTTTGATTGAATTATTTTCAAAAAAGAAATAAAAAATATATTTAAATTCAATTTCAAGATTTGTGAGTGAAACAAAAATTTATAAAGTTATTTCATTGTTTAAAAAAAAAAAATCCCTAAAGACAACTTTTCAAAACTTAATTTTAGAAATAATTTTTTCTTGACGGCAAATGACTCTTTTAACTTTGTTTTTAATAATTAAATTTTAAAACTTTTATACAGAAATAATCTTAGGACGCTTATACTAAATCAATCAATTATTTTTAATATATATATATATTTAATGTGGTAAGGTAGGACCCACGAACGGGGAGGGGAGAAACTACGTGTCAAAAAAGTAGAAGAAAAACAGCTCATAGTTCTCAAGGACTGACAGGACCCCACGTGGAGAGAGGACTGCTGTGCATGCAATGCCAGTTCACGGACTTCCCCCACACAGAAAAATTACTCCAAAAATTAAAAAAAATAAACGTAAAGTATAAGGAGAGGATGAGAGAGGGATCCCTTTAGCTGTCTCCTCGTCCCTAACGCTGTCACCAAGCTTAGAAAATGACCCTTTCATTTTCCTTCATTTATTATTTATATATTAACTAAGATTTTATAAAACTAAATCTTACAACTAATGAGTAGTGCCCTTCACAAATTAATTAAATTATGTGCTATGGCCTGTTTTGGGGAATTTTAACTTTTCCTAAATTGGCTTTTATCAAAAACATTTGTTGGTAGAAACGTGTCTCAAAAAAATATTTTTAAATTTTTTTTTTTAAAAAAGGCCTAACCCTTAAAAGGATTTGGGACTTTTGATGATGTGGGTCCAAATAAAGTGCTTATGAAGGGTATTATTATTATTGCGAGGAAGAATGATTCTATGGATATTATAAATACTACCATTAGAGGTTTGTGAGAATACACTTGGTTTTTGTATATATTAGCTAGCTATGTATAGCTAGTTAATTAGAGAGCCGTCTAGCTAATCGATGTGTAGATCGATCAATGTATGTATATATATATATATAATCTTGGAGGCAACGACGACTAATTAAAAATTGTCTTTGTTGAATGATTCAAACAATCCAACTGTATAATTAAAATTATGGGACAAGCTGTATATGATTAGAAGATTGATGATGAGAACATGCATTCATGTGAGAATGTTTGTTAATATTAAGGAGTTAAAAAATGATGTAATATATATTCTCTGGTAGTTGTTTGATGATCATATATAATCATATCAAAAAGTGATAGCTAGATATGTATATATGATCCACTGATTGCTTCCAAAATCATGAAAAGATATAAACAATGGGCCTTGATTAGTGGCATGAATTTATACTAATTTTAATCAGCTGGCCTTCCACACACACATATATATTATATTAATTAATAGAATAAAGAGAAAAAGATGAGAGAGAGAGAGAATGGGAATAATTAAGAAGTTGGCTAGCTGTATTAATTTGTTTCCCTTCTTGATTATAGAAACCATCCAAAAAAATAGCATATATATACAACACTAAAATAGGAAAAAAGAAAAACCATAGCTATATATGATCAGAATGTTCATACAAACCATCTGATCATGGTGTATAATATGGATTCCAGATTGGAACACTGCCAGTTTCGTTGACTGCCCAAAAATGCACAAGATGAAATATGCATATATGATCAAGTTTGAAAAAGTTAATGTATACATGAAGTGGACCATGATAAATTGAATTAATGATAGTAAATATGAACAATTTTATATATATATATATATATATATATGTATATATACACCAACAAATGGTTGGATCAGTGAAAGCAGACTGAGTCCTAAGGTTGTCCTTTTATAAAAGTTATAGGGGTTTGATTCTTAAAGGCACCTTTGTGGAAAGATATCTACTATTTTGCTCCCACCTCAAACGAGGACTAGTTCTATATCCAAAAAGTGTAAGGATACTTCATGGGCAACCAATAAGTATATATATATATATATATATACACCTAATCATTATAAGCTTGATTAATTATCCAAAAGAAAACTACACAATAACAAGAATAAGACCATAAAATCAATAAATAAAAAGAAAAAATATATACATCCAGAGAGAGAAATTTAGAGAGAGAGAGAGAGAGAAGACTTTAGGGGGGAAGAAATAGTATTAATGGAAAGGAGACAGAGAGGACACCACACAGAGAATACCCTTAGTAGTGCAGCTGTCATTCCACATACAATAAAATCCCACCCCTTATCATTAATTCCTCCCAAAAATACAGCAAATAAGCGTTTGCACCTGTCGCTTCTTCTTCTTCTTCTTCATTTTGTTCTCTTAAGTATAGAGAGATAGAGAAATATTTAGCAGTAGTACTATTACTACCACTACTCCAAAAACAAACCCAATAGCCACAGTTTTATCAGAAATTTCCTCTCTATCTATCTCTGAGTACTCATTTATTCATTTATATTTTTTATTCAATGCTAGCTCTCTACTATAGCTAGAGGGCATGGAAGGAGTAGAATACAGCACAATATTAATAACCAAAGAGCAAGAAGATCATCAAGCCGAGGATCATAGCAATATTACCAGAAGAAGATCAAGAAGAAGAAGAGATGCATTTTTTTGCAAATAAGTTATATTGATATACATTTATCACATTTAGGCAATGCTATAGATGATCATCATTATCAGGATTGATATATATTTAAGTAGATTTTGATTATTTTGATGATTTAATTAGAAGGAAAAAGCATGGCTCATCATCATCATCATCAACAACATTATAGATCACAATTTGGAGACACCACATTTACAAAAGTATTTGTGGGAGGGTTGGCTTGGGAAACTCAGACCCAAGAAATGCGTAGGTATTTCGAGCAGTTTGGTGACATTCTTGAAGCTGTTATCATCACTGACAAAAACACTGGAAGATCTAAAGGCTATGGCTTTGTATATATATCTCTCCCTTTCTAATTTCTTATATATATATATATGAAACTTTAATGTATATATAAATTCTTCTTTTTTTTAGTATATATTAATTCATATGTTATAATTAATCATCTTTGTAGGTGACATTTCGTGATCCTGAATCTGCAAATCGGGCTTGTAATGATCCAAATCCTGTGATAGATGGAAGGAGGGCCAATTGCAATATTGCTTCTTTGGGTCGCCCAAGACCATCTCCACCAAGAGGTTGATTTTTATTCATTTAGCTTGCATGCTTGAAATTTAAGTAGATAAAATCAAATGTATATATCATTTTATATATTGTGCTTAGTTTTCTTGTTTAATTAATTTGGTACATATATAATATTGTTGATGATCAACATTATATATATTATTGTTAATTAGGGAGACTTCATGGTGCTGGAAGTAGCCCTTTTCATGGAACCGCCGGCAGCCTTCAAGTTGGAGCACCGCTACCTCCGCCGCCACCACCACCACCACCTCCTCCACCGGCTCCTACTCTCTTCTACCCTTCTTACATGTAAGTTATATATTATTTTGATTATATATATATAACGTATTATAAATTTTACATGCAAGGGCTCTTTTTCTCTATTCATAAATATAATATATGGTATTATCAATTTTATAAAATTAATCATATATTGAAAGAGTTAGGAAGTGCTATAAACAGAAATCTACATAAAGAATCTTAATAGTGTTGCAGTTCTGATGAGGGTACAGCCTTTGTTTTGAGGTGTCTTATTGTTTCAGTACTCGTAGTAGGGTAGGACCCTTTGGTCTAACACCTCTTGTATTTAATTTCCAGGCTAATATGGGTTGGCATGCAATTATATATATATGTATTCAATTCAACATATATTGTAAAATAGAAATTAATAAATTTGATTAAACACACACATAAATATATATATGTATTGGAATGAACATGTGCCACCTAAGTTTAGGCTAGCAAAGTTACTCTTATAATTAATCTATTGAAACCCATGTAATTAATAATTAATCAATTAATTAAGAATACTGATTGGGTTGGGTAATGTAGTTATTATATTGAATTAATTTCTAATTAACTCATACAGCTTGTTCATTTATATGCCTGCAGGTATGCCACCTATGCACCAGATTATGCATATCCACGTGTAAGCGCCTCTCTTCATCTCTTTCTTAAATACACATAAATATACACATTTAATTTTGTATTAATTATATATATTTTTTTTATTGCATTTTTTTTAAAAAGTACTTGCACAAAATTATAATTAATTATTGAACTACATGATATTGATTGGTTGTACTTTCAATCTTCAAACTTTTGCAAATTATCTATATAATATAGAAATAAATAATTGAAGGCTTATTATCAACAGTATAACATGACTTACATGCACTTGTCAACCAATATGAACTATATTACTAGATTCAAAATGGAGAGAATTATCAATTTCTTAACTTTTAATAGTACCCAATATTATTTACAATGGAAAATTACAATATATTGATTGAAATCCAAAGAAAAATCAAAAGTAAGTAATAATTATATTAAAAATCCATTATTTATTTAATTTAATTTTGTCATTAATTAGTATATTGCATATTATAATCAAACAAGAATTGAACTAATTAGATGTTATTTGTATTTGGTAATTGCAGGGTTTATACAATCCATACATTCAAACACCATACTACCATCATCAACATCATCATCATCAACAACAACAACAACAACAACAACAACAACAACATGTAGTGTATGGAGGAGCAGCATCTTCATCAACATCAGCTGGTGCAGGAGGTGGTGTACTAGGAGGATTATCAGGATCCCCACATTATTATTATAATTATGGGTATTCATCATCATGGCAAACACCACCACCAAGAGGGCCAGGAACTTATACTGCTCCCCAGGCGCAAGGTATCAGGGGCCCCTCATATCTGCATTATCCTGTGCATGGGGACTCATCATCTTTCACCACCTTCTCTCCACCATCTTTATTATTACCTCCAACATCACCAACATCTCTGCACCCGCTTCCCTTATCTACTTCCGGTACTTCCTCTCTCTTCTCATCTTTTTCAATACTACTACTACTACTATTATTTTTATGGTAGGGTGCGTACTACATTTTTAAAGTGTTGTAAAAAAGCTAATTTCTTATGGTACTGCATCTGTGCCCAATACCTTTTTATTTTCAATTCCTACAAAGATATATATAACTATTTATAATATAATTAACTTAACTTCTATAGGACATAATAAAAGAAGTAAATTCATATAGCCGATGAACTCTTAATAGTTGAGTCATGTGTTTCCTAGTAATGTACATAGTTGAAGAATGATCTAAGAAACTTAAGCATGTTGCCTAATACAATTGGCTCTACGATGATCTTGCCTGATACATTTGGTTTTAGGATGATTTAAGAGACTCGAGTTAAATGTGTGTAGGAAGTTGAACCCGAGGACTCCTCGAGTTCTTTATCATTTCAAAGACAAAAAAAAGAGTGAGTGAGAAATTGTACATGCATGTGAGTTTTGTATTATAAGATGAGGCATGAGGGCCACCTTACAGCCCAAACCATGTGACATCCAACAGTAGTACAACTCATGTATCCTGACCCATCATCTTATACAGTCCATATATAACAAAAAATGTCAATAAATATAAAGAGAGAAAAGAGAACCAAAGGGACCACTTCTTTTCTCTTCACTTGTAGTAGGATATATCAAAAAATAATAATAATAATGTTTTTATCTTCATGTTATATCAAGCTTACATAGTACTGCAGTACTTATTTATACAACTTATCAGCAGATAAACAACACAACACTCCAAACATGGATTGTTCCATCTGTGTTCTTTAAATGTTTCCTATATATATGTGCCCAAAAAAATAAAATAAAGGGCACATATATTTTAGGTCAAAATCACTGCTTATGGGCATGTTCCTGTCCTTATATATAGGGGCAGACCCCATCCATTTAACACTCTGGAATTATATATATATATATATATATATATATATATATATATTAATTTCTATTTTATTTTGTTTGGTATCAGATAATTTAGAGATTCCCCATGAGTCAACAACAACAGCAACAGGACCAGCTGGAGTTGCAACTTCAGAGTCTCCAGACACCTAAGAGGGAAAAAATTAAAGCTCCAACAATATATGGTTTGATGAGAAGATTTAATAACATATTAGAGCACTCATGACCTTGATATATAATTAATTATTTCTTCCACCGTTTACAGTTTCTTATATCAATTTGTTTTCTAAAGGTGGGTAATTAATTAATTATTTTACTCTCTAGCTGCAGCTTCTTCTCCAATGACTATTTTGTCACATGGAAGAAATTAATTACTCTGTTCAAGACATGAAGGAGTTGAAGTTGGGAATTTCATGGCACTCTCTGCAACTTAATTGATTTTATTTCAATTAAGCTGTGTTCCTTCATTTTATTTTATTTTATTTTTTCTCCCCACCTTTCCTTTTTTTTTTTTGAGGGGGGAGGGGCGCATTTTATTTTATTTTCTTCAAATCATTCTTCACAAAGATGTATGAACAAAACCAGACAAGCTCACCACAAACCATCATGAATATCAATTTCTATCTTTTTTCTTTTTAATTAATTAATTTCTTTCTTTATTTCATTTTGTTAAAAAAAAATTATTTAGATTAGTTATTAGTACAATGAACAATCAATTGCACTTGCACTTTAGTATACCCTATTCCTAGCTTAAATCATATTTTGAAAATTGACATATATAGGAGAATATTTTATTCCAAATATTAAGCCTGAAATTTGACTAATTGTCATAGTTATGTAATTGTGTTGATTAAAAAATATGGTATAAGGTTGTGTATACCGTCCTTCATAAAGTCACACCATAGGCCTAACTCATCCTAAAAAATTGGCTTTCAAGGAAAATATTGCCTGTGACTTATATTTTGCACATGCTAATTGCACCAAGGTGATGTGAGTGCTAATGCTAGAGTCACTGGGTACTCTCTCTCCACACAGGGCTAAAGATTCGACCCTGACACGTCTTTAACATATATCTACTCTTGTACCATATTAAAGTCTATAGGCCTAACTCGTCTTCAAAACTGACTTACAAGGAAAGGGTTACTCACAATTTATATATTTTACATCGTAATTACACTCAAACGACGTGAGACGTTGTGAATAGTCTCTTCTCCAAAGTTTTATACAACCTCATACATTGAGTTATGCCCTTTAGCTCATTTGGTTAGAATTTAGAAATAGCTTTTGAAACTAGATTTTTGGAAAAAGTTATTTCTTAGAATCCTTCACAAAATTGTTAGTTGTATATATGATTTTAATTACAAAAATTACAAGGGCATTTATTGATCAGTACGATTCATTTAAAATTGCCAAGCTTATCGGCCAACAATTGCACAATTCTTCGGTCATGTTTGGCAGAAAATAGCTTATTATTACGCTCTATAATGTGACTTCTTTTTTTTTTTTTTTTTTTTTTTAAGTTAGCTCAAGTGTGACTTGTTCGGCAATTGTTGGCCAAAAAACCCATCAAACATGACTTGTCATATTCCTACCAAAAGACAAGAAAAACAAATAAATAAATAAAGAAGATAATTTTAAATAAAAAAATGTATGATTAACACATTTTATTGATGCTATTTTTAAGAATTGTTAGATCATCTTGAATTATGTGTTAATGCATGATTCGAGGTGATTTAATAATTTTTAAGGACAATATTAATAAAAATATATTTTTAAAATATCTTTCTTTTAAATATATCTACCAAAAATATTTTTTATACCTACTTATTATGTATTATTGTTAAAAATTTATAAAGTGCGGGAGTAAAGAAAATATTTTTAATGAGCATATTTAGAATTATCTTTAAAAAAAAAAAAAAAACTCCACCAAATGAGACATAAAAGAATGTTATGATTTTTTTTTTTCAAAAATAGGTAGAAATAAAAAGAGGGAAAGAATACATTGGAAGTTTGAAAATTATTTTTGGTTTTAAGTTAATATTGGGATTAGTTAGTGGGAATTGTACACGCGAGTTGGAGCCCTCCTTTGCCAAACTCCTTTGGGAGGGGTGCCCTCGCTCATGCAACAGTCCAAATTTAAGTAGACTAATTTTGACCCGAAGAGGAGGAGAGGAGGACATCACAGATGCCAAAATCCTGATAACAAAAAAAAATATTATATCTTTGAATGAAATTTAAAAAGTAAAATGATCTTCAGCATGTTCGACAGGAAAATAATTATTATTTTCTTAAAAAATAAAAATAAAAGATTATTTTAAGAAAATAAGGAAGTTGTAAGTTTGATTACTAGATACTTTTAAATTTAAAATAAAAAAAACTTTTTAAATTCTAGATTATTTCAAGTTTTGATATTAAAAATAGTAGATGAATGTAAGTTATACAACCTTTTAATAAGTGATCAGATAATAATACTCAAAGTTTAATAAAAGCATGATTTTTTATCTCTCAATTTTCATTTCGAGTAATTATCATTGAAATTAAAAAATTAAAAATTAAATTCCATTGCCGGGATTTGAACCCGGGTCGCCTGGGTGAAAGCCAGGTATCCTAACCGGACTAGACGACAATGGATTGTTGCGTTACTTTCTCGTAAAGTTATATTTGATATATATAAAGTTAGTTTAAGATGGGATTTAACAAACTTGTTAATATTTGTGGAGTCTTTTAAGAAACTTAATGATTTACATAATAACATTATTAATTTAAGTTTTTGAATATTTATATATATGATTAATGAAACTGTTTATTAGAACAATCCATTTATTGACTAAAGTTCAATAGTATTACGATCCAAAAATTATACTTAAATATGTTGATATGGTGTATGATGAGTGGAGAGTGTTTCTTTTTTTTTTTACCTCTCTGATAATATAATAATGTGGTGTATTGTCATATCAGCTTGAGTATAAATTTAGATACATATCTTGAATCGTTTTACTAAGTACTTCTCTTAACTAAAGTTATTTATTTTTAATGTGAGAAGCAAGGTGGGTTATTTATTACTAGATACTATTAATTTCTAAATAAAACAAAGTTTTAAATTCATATTATATTGATCGTTTGATGTCTCTGTTGTCTTCAAATTACAGCTGTGCTATATTACGTATGAGCTTTCATGTTAATTGTCTTCGTTAAAATAAATTTGATTCCATCCTTTTCCTTGTGGACAAACAAGACTTGGAATATTCATATCAATTAAGTAACATTATCATAAAGGATATGGCTCGTTCTTGGTCTTCTTGAATGAATTTGTGTTGATTATATTAAAAATAAAAAATAAAAAAAAGGTAACATTACAAGCAATTGAATTCAACAAAATGTTGAAGTCATGTCTACGTATTATGTGTTGACTTTTTTTTTGACGGTTTTTAAGCATCGGGGAGGTTTTTTTTTTTCTTCTTTGGACGAAACTAATTATCTCATACTCGGGTATGACAGAGGTATTTTATGTTGTCCCTCTCAATAAAGACAGATAAATTGAGTAACGCCGAAGCTCAAACTCGAGACTTTAGCAATTAAACGTGTTTTGTGATAAATTATGTGTTGACTTTAGCCATTAATAAAAATAATGTGTTTTGTGATCAATTAAGAAGAAAATTAATTAAACTAATATAATACTAATCGTCTTAATTGCTTTACATTTAAGGCATAAAAATAAAAAATAAAAAAAGAAAGAGAGAAAGAAAGAAGAGGAGAAGAGAAGAGAAGAGAAACATATCTATATCAGGCTTTTTGACTTGATTGCCACAAAAAAAAATTTACAAATACCATCAAAATTTAAATAATGACCCATTTTCCATCGTTTGACTATTCAAAGGCCAGTCAGCAAAAATGGTGGCGTCACGTGGATCCGAAAATGTTAATTTGACATTATAGAGAAAACGTCTTTCAAAAAGACGCTCTCTACGATTTTATTTTATTTTTTATATAAAAGACGTTTTTTATCTTTTGAAAAGACGCATTCTATACAAATATATATATATATATATATACTTGTATAGAATGCCTTCTGTACAAAAAAAATATATAAATATATATTGTATAGAAGGCGTCTTTTCACCTTTCATACAACTTTTTTTTTTGGTACTTGTTTCAAGCATTTGAGCGGGGCCACATGCTTTTTTCTTAGTAGACCATTTTGAGCGTGTCCCAATACCCTTCCATGATCCCCCGGAGGCGACGAAACCCAGTTCCCATGCCCAGTTGAATTTTTGGACCTCCATCTGAAATTTAAATTATTAAGAAAAATCAAAGATTTTAGTAAACTGGTCGACCTTACCAAGGCCAAATCACAGGGTTTTTTTTACTGGACCACTTCGAGCGCGTCTCAATACCTTCTCACGAGCCCCCAGAGGTGACCAAACCCCATTCCGATGCCTGATTGAATTTTTGGACCCTCTTTCGGAATTCAAGTTATTAAAAAAAATTGAAGATTTTAGTTAACTGTTTGGCCTCACCAAGGCCAAACCAAGCGGTTTTTTTTTATCGGTACACTTTGAGCGCTTCCCAATATCTCCTCACGAACCCTCGGAGGAGACGATACCCGATTCTGATGCCCAGTTAAATTTTTGGACACCCTCTGAAATTCAAGTTATTAATAAAAACTAAAGATTTTTGTAAACTGTTCGACTTTACCGAGGCTAAACCACAGATAATTAATGATAGATAAACTTATGATCATACATAAGTGATGGATAATTAATTTCATATGTGAGTTATTTTTTTATTTTTTATTTTCAATGATTCAACAATTATTTAAATATATTCAATAATTTGTTGGGTAATTTCATATATATACATATATATATATATATATATATATATATATATATATATATATATATATATATATATATATATATATACTGCACAAATTTTAAAATGTTGATTATGATCCACAATTTTTTTAATTGAACTCATCATTTTTTTTTAATTAAATTCATTTGGGGTATATATTCAAATGCAATATATTTTTAACATCAAATAAAATAATTTGATGGAGGCCTTATTTTTACATGACCAATTGCTAATAAAAAAATCTAAATAATAAAATCAAATTATTATATACCTTATTCTCATTTGAGAAGTTTTTACAATCTTCTACACTTAGACGTCGACTTCAAACTCTTACAACATATGTAAAAAATAAAATAAAATTAGTCATTTTATCCAAATGATTTATAAAACTTACAAAAAAAATAATACACAAGTTACAAAAATCATAAAAAAAATTAAATAAAAACTTACCTAATCAAATAAAATAATTTGATAGAGACATTATTTTTACGTGACTAATTGCTAATAAAATAATACAAACAGCAAAATTAAATTATTATATATTTTTCTCACTTTAAAGGTCTTCTTCATCTTACACACTTTGACGTCGACTCCAAACGCCTATAACATATGTGATTTATAAAACTCATCAAAAAAAAAATACACAAGTTACAAAAACCATAAAAAAAATTACACTAAGTTGTAAAAACCATAAAAAAATTTAAATATAAACTTACCCAATCAAATAAAATTTTTTGACAGAGGAGTTGTAACAAGCAAGAAGCAGAAATGCGAATGAGAGGGAGAGAGATGCGAGATATAGAGAGAGCAAGAGAGAGGGAAGACATTGAGATCGAGAGTGACAGAGGGCGAGAGAAAGTGAGAACGATAGAGAGAGCCCAAGCAGGGAGAGTGAGAGAGAGCAAGCCGAGAGGTGAGTGATGAAACTTTCGAAGATGGCGACGGTGGCGACACTACGGCGATGACGACGAGGGAGGGAGGGAGGGAGGTGAGGGAAGGGATAGGGTTTGTGGGGGTCAATAGACCCCACTTGCTGCAACTTATGGTTTTTTGTTTTTTTTTTCCAGGAGGGTGTCTTTAAATTGGTGCCGCGGCCACATTAAAAAAAAAAATCATAAGCAGCACTCAATCAGCGTGTCTAAACTTTAAATGTGGTCACATCATTTGCTGATTGGGCGTTGACCAATCAAAATAGGGCAAATGGGTCAATATTTAGATTTTGATGACATTAGTAAAAAATTTTAAATAAATTTGTGATAATTAGGTCAAAAACCCTATCTAAATCGATATCCAAGCTACTGCCATTAGTCACCCGTCGCTACATTAGCAGTAAGGGAAAATCGTATAAAGAAAGACTATTCACTGCTCACTACATGAGCTTAGGGATGAATTTGGATATATTGTTTTGAATTGTTTTAGCATTTTTCTTATAAATAATCACAAACCCAACACCAGTTTTTTTCTTGTTCTAATTGGTTTGAACAGGCAAGGATATTATTATTATTATTATGATTATTATTATTATGATTATTATTATTATTCCAATATCTATACTATTATAATAAATATTCTTTGATATTACACATTTGCCCTTTCTTTTGTTTTTGCCAAAAAAAAATTAGATATTAAATCGAGGGTAATTTAGTCATCTACCATCTCTTCTAGATATCTATATCTATATTACTTAATAATTTCCATAATGAAGCCTTTCTTGTATTATTTCCCATATAAAAAATACTATTTGAAATCCTATGATTTACGTTTTATGTACAAAGATAAGAAAAGGATGCAGTATATGAAATGTACAAGAAAAGAAAATAATTCAAATATTATTCAGTAATAGATCTCTTGATCAAGAATTCATAATAAAAGGAAAGTATTCAAAATTCAAATAATATTTTTCATTAAGATCTATTTTTTTTATTATATAGTGAACATGCACATATATTGCACATGATATAAATTTTTTTATATTAAATAAATATGAATTAATTTAGGAGCAACACACGTCGACATCTACTAGTATATATATAAAACATATTAATCATGATTACCATAACACAGATTAATAATTAATAATGAAACAAAGGAAGTACTCCATCTTATTCCAAACTAGATTTCGATTTCTTTGTTATTTTTTCCCATTAATTATTCATATTTTCATCGTCATCATCAACTAAGAACTTGATTGATCAGTTTCTCCAAATTCATGTAAGAAGACCCACCTGCTTTACTTGCAACTCTAGCTTTCTCCTTCCATTCCAATGCCTTGTTTTTCATCTCTCCCTTTCTCTCCTTCCATCATCTCTCTAACTTGCTTCTCAACTTCATCTCTTTTCACATTACTATCAATCTCCATTCCATTCCCCCAACTTGTACATATATATCTGCAATTTGTTTGTTGCTCTGCAAAAAATGGCCAACAAATCATAGGCACCCCTTCACTTATACTTTCTAAACTCGAATTCCAACCGCTATGTGTTAAAAACACGGCGACCGAAGGATGAGATAGAACGTGCTCTTGCGGGCACCAATTCGCGAGCATTCTTCTTTGTTTAGTTTGTTCTAAGAACTCTTTTGGTAATACTAGGGAGCCTCCTGAAACCATATCAGGTCTTATGATCCATAAAAAGTTTTTCTCACTATTAGCAAGCCCCCAAGCAAATTCACTTAATTGTTCTTGATTCATAACTGTGATGCTTCCAAAATTCACATAAACAACTGAGTTAGGTGGTTTTTGATCTAGCCATTTTAAGCAAGTATCATCTTCTTTCCATAAGCTAGAGCCCATGGAGTTGATGGGCTCACTTGAAGGTATTTGATTGTTACATAGAAGTTGAAGAGGGCCTATGGTTAGTACAAGTTTGTAAATGGAGGTTATGGATTGGATAACTTCTTGCTCTAAATCATCAAAGGTGTTGAGAATAAGAGCTTTTGCCCTTCTTGAGTTCTTGAGTTGTTCAATGTTGTAGTTGAGCATGATCGCGTTTGGATCTGTTGTTTGGATAAAAGTTGGGAAGTCTCTCAGTCGAATCCCTTTCATTGCTGGAATCCAATCGATCTCAGTGTCAAGGTAGCCATTTGTGAAGTAACTTTCATCTACATGAAAGACATTAAAATTCATTAATTATCACACAAGAACTTCAAGAATTAAATCAATTTTTTTTTTTTTACTAAAGGTATTTGGGTCTCTTAATTAAAGTTTTTGATAAACAGAATTTTGTTCTAATACCATGTTAGAAATTATTGAACCTAAAACCTATTAGCAAGTCTTACACAAACACGATCGAAATGGGTTCAAATCATGTTATTGACTAATGTAAAAACCAATCATAGGTGTATGTTGCGATTATATATAACAAAATGCTAAGATAACACTTTTATTTTTTGAATAAAACTAGCTTTGATATCATGTTAGAAAACTCTTAACCTAAAAACTATCTAATCATATATGTATGTTAGGATTTAATTATATATATACTGAATATACCTTTGAATGGCACATAACCTCTATTGATAAGCTCTTGGTAGTAAAAGTAGCCTAGGAAACCACAAGCGCTTGTAGTGAAGAACACAACTTCAGGAATATTGAGTTCTTCAGCAACTTGAATAGTGAAGCTCATGACTCCATCGGAAACTATGCAAGAAACCGGTGGAACCTTGCCGGAAGAGCCATTAAGACGGTTTATAAGGTCTCGAAACGGAGCGGCACAGTTGACACGAACCGAGTTGGAGAGCGTAGGGATGTCTTGGGTCGCTTCAGGATGATCACCCGACGGAGGAAGGCCATCCGGTATTGTCTCAAAGCGAAAATCTTCAAGTCCTTTAACGGATTCGGGGCCTCGCGATTTGACAAGGCGCCGATGATTGAACTCAGTGTTGATGAAGGTGATATGGAAGCCTTTGAAATGAAGAAGCTTGGCTAGTTTGAGAATGGGACTTATGTGGCCTTGTGCTGGATATGGGATGCAAACAGCATGAGGCTTTTGATTATGATGATCAGATAATACTTGAGAACTCATTAATTTAATTTAATGATCTTAATACTAACAATTAATATTACTACTTCGCAACTAATCAAGGAAGATGAGGAAGAAGAATAGATGGGAATTGGAGAAAGAACTATGGCTTGTGAGACTGCTCTATTGGAGCAGGTGGGCACTTGTACCTATTAACCTTTTTAAGTCGAACATCTTTTTTGTGGTGATTTAAATTATTAGGAATTGGTAGTTTATTTTCATTTTTTTTATTTTTATTTTTTTTTGTGAGAGTAAACAAAGGCATAGCGTAAAAGCTGTAAAACAGCAAAAAGTTACAATGCAATTTGAGTACAAGAAGTACTCAAACAAAACAGGGAAACAAAAGCTAAACGCAGACAAAGGTGACCCCAAACACATCAATGAATCAATGATGGATGCAATTCCTAATCCACTCGTTAATAGAAAAATTCCTGTTTAAATTGAACGCCATTTAATAGTTAAAGGTTTTAATCTTTCAAAAACAAAATGTAGATTCTTCAAATTAGATTCATTTAGAAAAAAGAGAAATATTTTTACCATCTAAAAATTATATATATGGTATGATGAGTAGAGAGTATTTTTTTTTGTAGAAGTGCTAAAACGATCTAAGATATGTACCAACATCTATACTCAAGTTAATATGACAATACCTCAAGTCACCACATCATCAAGGAGAAAAAAAAAAAAAAAACCCTTCACTCACCATGTACCACTTTAGCATGAGTTATTGGGCATAATTTTTAGGTTATAAAAATATTTTTCTTTTTTTATTTTTTTTTCTCTGATAATGTGATAACGTAGTGCATTATTACATCAGTTTGGATATAGATTTAGGTACATGTGTTGCATCGTTTTAGTACTCTTTTAAGAAAAAAGAAGTTTTATCGAACTAAGAGCATGAACATAATGAATTAATGATACTAACAATTTTTTCAATAGCCTTTTTTATTTTATTTTTAATAAAAAAAATTTATTTTTCTTGAAAATATAATTTTAAAAAATAATAATAATAAAAGTTTTTGTTAATTTTCTAGATGATAAAAGACCCAACAAATTCTAGATGAATTTGGACAATTCCGATTGTATTTGGTCGGTTTAAATCATATCCATGTCAATTTGTAAATCAGTGCTATGTGTGATCGTGTCATCTTTGTAGCGTACGTTATATGGAATAAATGAAGTCATCAATGTGCTTGTGATAAGATTATAGAGGGGTTGCTTTGTCTTATAGCTAAGGGATATTTGTTGGTTTGTAAAAAGGACTTCGAGTCCCAAAGTCGTTTCTATGTAAAAGTTTCAAGGTTCAATTTTTGGAAGTTCTCTCGTTAGGAGAAATCTATCATTCCACTCCCGCCTCGAATAAATAATAGTCTCATACCTAAAAGGTGTGAAAATACCACGTGAAAAAAAAGGGGACTTCAGGGTGTTCTATGTTCTAGTGTTTTCGGAATGTGGAGTACTATGATAATTATTCATACCAATCAAATCTTGTCTTTATTACAAATTCTTTTAAAGGATAAATTAGATGTAATTTGGAGGTACTAAGAATGTAAACTTTAGGTATTTATTCAATTATATATTCATCATAGAAATATTATAAGATCAGCCTGTCCTATTAAAGTTAAATGATATTTTTTCAAAGACCATTATTAGGCCAGTTGTCAACGTTTTTATGGAACAAAACGTCGAGTAATAAAGAAACCTAAATGTTAAAATAAATATGTGGTAAAACATCAAAAGATGAAATAAAAAGTAAATGCATTTGAGAAATGATAAGAAGATAACATGGGAGAAAACTAATAAGTTAAAATATTTTTTTATGCAAACAGAAAAGACCTTCAAGAGCATCAATTAACAACCAATATTGGTAATGGTCAAAACACAGAAAGATTTAAAATAACATAAAAAGTGTTAATTAAGAAAATATATAAGCATACAACAATTAATTTATTCCTTGACAGACCAAAATGAAGGAAGCAGATGACCGGATAGGTTGCAAAAGGCTATGTTGAGAT
This sequence comes from Paratinospora sagittata, assembly GCA_035771175.1. NCBI lineage: Eukaryota > Viridiplantae > Streptophyta > Magnoliopsida > Ranunculales > Menispermaceae > Paratinospora > Paratinospora sagittata. The sequence continues at coordinate 3,065,220 of JAYMFD010000012.1, read as the reverse complement.
TTTGCATTTTAATTAAATTATAAAAGTGCCCTCAAGTAATTATATTTGAAATAATAGATAAATCTATTAAATATAGAGTCCTAATACATCACATACATTAAACAAAACTTTCTCAAATCACACATTCAACATACAACATCTAATGCTTTTCAAAAAGTGCATCACCAAGTAGGTCTTAAAACTATGTCCCTTTAAGTTTTTCCTTAAAATAAACCCTAAACCCTAATTATTTCCTTTTTTTTAGCAGAAACAAGCGCTCCCTGAAATCTTTTTGTCCCTCCCCATCGGGTATCAAGCCCCCAAAGCGTATGTTATGGAAGCCATTAACTCGGTTTAGAGTGCCCCACGAACATATCTATTAATCTTCCCACCTATCGCGACTCAAACTCCCAACCCTTCTGTAGCCCCTCACGCTCCTGACAACCATGCCAACCGCCCATTGGAAATTATTTCCCTTGAATTTGATTTGATCAATCTAGCGGGTGGAGCACCTCCTTAAGAATTCTATTAAAGTTCTTATAAGATGACCCTCCTACCATAGTAGCTTTTTCTACCTTCTCCTTCCATTTCAAGGCATTCTTCCTCATTTTCTTCCCTTCCTCACCTTCCATCAATTCTTTAACAACTTTCTCAACCTCTTCTCTCTTAACGTCACCATCAAGCTCCATACCAACCTCCCAAGTCTCACAAGCATCTCGACAATTCATTTGTTGTTCCACAAAGAAGAACCAGCAAATCATCGGAACTCCACCGATTAAACTTTCCAATATAGAATTCCATCCACAATGTGTTAAAAATCCTCCAATTGAACGGTGTAAAAACACTTGATCTTGTGGGCACCAGCTCACAATCTTCCCTCTGTCTTTAATCTCTTCAACTATCTCTTCCGGTAAAACTGCTTTATCTTCACCCATTACAATATCAGGTCTTATGATCCATAAAAAAGGGTGCTTGGAATTTACAAGTCCCCATGCAAATTCTCTCAATTATTCTTCACTCATAACTGTGACAACCAAAATTTACATAAAGAACTAAATTGGGTTCTCTCTTTTCAAGCCATTCTAAGGATTCTAAGTCTTCTTTCCACAAGCTTAATTTCAGTGATTTAACTTCATCAGTTTCTTGAACTAGTTGGTTGCAAAGCATGGATAAGGGACATATGGTGTAAATGTGTGGAAACATGGAGGAAATTGCATGCAAAACCTCTTGTTCTAAATCATCAAATGTGTTGAAGATTATTGCATTGGCCTTCAAGCAATTTTGCGATTCTTCTTTCAAGTAGTCGAAAAGGACGTCATTCTGATCGGATGTTCGAACAAAGCTTGGTCGGTCTTTGAGCCTGATGTTTAGCATTCCTAACACCCAATCCAATTTTGTGTCTAGATAGCCATTGCTTAGGTAAGTCTCGTCTGCAAACACATTGGCAAAACACTAGTTAATTAACATGAATTATAACTTAAAACACCAAATATATTGATATGTTTAGAAACCACTTAAACTTAAAATCTATAGCCAACCAGAGTTCTAATTGTGTTGTACACAATGAAGTAGAATGCAAATGACATACACACAAATGAAATGAATGAAACGATAAACTCAAAGTCAAACATTTTATTTACGTGGTTCGATGAATGTTTGCCTATATCCACAGAAGATGGGAATCAAATCCACCAAAGGGAAGAACCAAAGTAGGTACTACTACTTATGTTGAGATCTATTTCTCTCATATATTCCATACTACGATAACCGAGGTTTATATACCAATAAAAAAATAGGATTAATTAGTAAACCAAACCAATAGCCAAAAAAAAAAACCTATCAGAGTAGTATATTATTTACTGTGTGGCGACCCCGAGCCCCGGACCACCAACCCCGCAGGGAATGACATGCGGAATGCCGGGACGGGACGCCCGGCGTAGGCATCTCTGACCACTCCTCAACTCCCGTGAGGTGGTTGAGACCCTACGAGCCTTATCTCAAACAACGACATAATATCAAAAGGTACTAAACAAAACTACCCACCGTATTAATCATCCAAAATAAGAGATAGTCCATAAAAATGAACCATAAATAAAATCATAATCCCTACAGTCCATTAAAATTGACATACACATAAAGTCCAAAATTGTGGATACAAATAAAAACCGTCATATGCCCACATGGTCTATCCAACAAGTCCCAACTCACCCATACTACAATGTGGTAAGTATTATAATTACATAATCCAAAATATAATACTTCATAATTTAAAACACAATTCAATCAAAATGCCTCTCAACTCACATCGAGGCTTTGGATTCTCTCGCAGGCAAGGCCCTCAAGATATAACTACTCCTTTGCCCTTATTCGGGACAAAAGGACCTGAAAGAGAAAAATGAGGGTGAACCAACGGTACCCAGTGAATAGAATTCAAATATGCTATCAATACTCATCAATAAATATCATGTATGCATGTCAATGTGTAGCATGATTAAAAGCTCATAACATATAGATATCAAGCATTTATAATAAGTTCGATGCAAGTAAAAGCTTATCAATTTGGATCCACATTCCACATGCATTGGGTTACTAGTGCACGTCTATTTCACCGTACCGTTGATCCCAATCATGTTTATTTGGGGTTACTAGTGCACGTCTATTTCACCGTACCGTTGACCCCAATCATTTCCTTTTTAAAACCCTCCTATGACAAGGTTAAGTCCCCCTATTAGCCAGATAGATGGGCCCAACCAAAGTCATAAGGTTTTCTCAAATCAATGCATCATTCAAAACATTAGAACACATTCATGCTTTCAACATACAATATATATAAGTGATATGATGACATAAAAGATATAATCATAAATGAAGTCTACTCACAACCAAGCCTCACGAGAGTATTTAACCACACACGACCACCAAACCGAATCAACCCAATCAAGATCCTGAAACATACATCAATATCCTAGCATACATCAATTTCTATGCTCAATCACATAGACATTACACATCAACCCTAAATCAGCCCACATATAAACAATAGGCCTAAATCCCATCTAATCCCATCATTCAACTCAAATCACATGACTTAGGCCTCTAATGCATAGTTCTCATACATAAACCATTCTATTAATCAAAAATACTGATTTTCAATTCCTTTAGGCATAAACATGCCCAAATTGGGTCACTTGATCACAAGTAGGCCTAACCCATGATATGGTCACAACCACCAAATCAGTAGCATAATCAGCCCTAATCATGCTTAATTAAACATAAGTTGCATCAATTCAATGATTCTAGGCCAAAAGCATCAAAAGCCCTAAAATATAAAATTTTTCATACTTAGGCCATATTGTCGATTTACACTAGGTCACCATGTTCAGCCATGTATATCACTGATTTTGCATCATGGGTTCATCAACAATGACAACTAGGTCAACATAGTTGACATGCAAGCTATTTGGAAAGGTCTAAGTTCATATTCTAAATTTAGGTCTAATACAAGCAACCCTACCAATTCTTCATTTACTATTATGTTCAGATGTATCAATATACCAACAGAAATGTGTAATCACAAAATCAACCGTAGATTGAAGTATATGAAGAAACAAACCTTCTGTCCAAATATCAGCCCAATCCAACGGTGGACCGAAAAGATAAGTATATTTGATGAACAAGTCTCTAATCAGACAATTTCTCCTTTCCTGCTGCAAATACTCAAACTCAGATGACTATATCACACAAAATACTAAACGCATAAACATCTCCACCGTTAAGAATACAGAAGTATCAGTTATAAACTACATACCCAAATTTTTTATCCATCCAACGGTAGATTAACGAGATATACAAGTTTAAGCGAAACGGCACGAGAAATCCAAACTTTCCGACCAGCTTTGTTTCAGAGGTTAGATCTCTCAGAAAAACCCTTAATCAAGATCTCCACAGTTCAGAATGCAGAAATATCAGTTGTACACTATGTATCCAAATTGTATATCCATCCAACGGTAGATTAAGGAGATCTATAAGTTTGAGCGAAACGGTGCGAGAAATCCAGACTTTCCGACCAGCTTTGTTTGAGAGGTTAGATCTCTTAGACGAAACCTCTGATCAAGATCTCCACCGACCAGAATGAATAACCATAAGCTACAAACTTGCTGACAAAGTTTGAGCTCAATTTGACCATATATCCCAAAGATCCAGCTCTTTGATGAAAATGTCGCAGAGATCTTCCTCCTGCAACTCCCTCCTTCTTTCTCTTCTTCTTTCCTTTCTCTTCTTTTCTTTCTCATCTTTTTTTCCTTTCTCTCCACTCACCTCTTTCTAGCACTTCCTTGATTCCCTCCTTGATTCTCTCCTTGATTCTCTCCTTGATTTCCTCCTTGATTCTCTCCTTGATTCCCTCCACTCATTCTAGCACTTCCTTGAGGGCATGAGACACTTGTCCACTTTCATGCACCAACCTTCACATGTGTTGGTCTCATACTACCCATACCAACCACATGTACTTTAACCAATTTCATGCTTCCATGTATTTTAGATGTCCAATCCATTTAATACACCAAATTTTCATTCTCATTTATCCTTTTATTCAATCAATCCTAACTCATATCAATTCATGGTTTAATGGGTCCATGCATAAATAATAACATATGCATTATAATTTAATTTAACATGACCCATATACAATTTATGATACACATATTTATATACATTATCAAGCATCAACTATACAAACATTAAACAACCATCAAACAGACACCAAACATATCAAGGCAACGCATAGAGTTTGGGCAAAGTGCAATTGGGTTATGGGCTAGATGAAATAATTTTTGGGGCGTCACATACTGTCTAGCAACTACTTAGATAGTTGCTCTGATAATTGTTAAGGTTGTTGCAACTATATTTTGTTATTCTTGTTAAGTTGTTATTGTGGACAATTCAATTCTTGTTCTTGCATCTTTGTATAAATACTGGAACATTATGTCCAGTTAGAATCAATGAAGATATTTTTTGTTTTAGCTTCTTCTTCAAGCCAGTCTTGTATGGTATCAAAGCTAGGTCAAGATGAATTCTAGCAACTCTTATTTTACAGATCTTCTACCATTAGAACAAGCATCAAGTTCTGTAATATCTTCGTTTGTCATTCCTCCTGTGAATGTTACATTTGGGATCAAGTTGGATCGTGGTAACTATCTTGTATGGAAAAAGCAATTGCTCAGTTTGCTTGCAGCATATGGTTTGGAAAGTTTTCTTGATGGATCGATGATTGAACCAGCAAAGTTTCTTCAAAATTCTTCATCAATTAATCCAGATCACATCTCTTGGTCTAGGATTAATGGTGTGTTGAAGAGTTGGCTATTTGCTTCTGGTTCAGAATCACTCACAAATCATATTGTGAGAAAGAAAACTGCGTTTGATATGTGGAAGTCCTTAGAACAAGTTTATTCAGATTCATCTAAGGCTCGAATAATGGAGATCAAGAATCAACTCCAATCTATTCGCAAAGGAGGACAGCCGATCCATGAATTTGTTGGGAACGCAAAAAAATTGTCAGATCAACTAGTAGTTGTTGGTGAATTAGTTCCAGAAAAATATCTGATAATGGTTGTTTTGAATGGTTTAGGTGCTGATTATAATCCTTGTATTTTCTTTATCAACAATCGGACTGATAATCTCACTCTTGAAGAGGTTCACAGTCAATTATTATCTTATGAGAATAGGTTAGAGCAGCAGAGTAAGTTTCTTGATCACCAGATCGTTCAAGCGAATCTTGTGAAATCTTCTGCTCCGAAGGTTCCACAGTTCTCATATGGTCGTGGCCGAGGAAATCTTCTGTTCTTGTCAAATTCAAATCAATTTAGAACAGTTCTTGGTCATTTTCCTCATGTTTCTCAAGGTGTTACTTCTTCTTTTGCACCTAATGCATCTGGTTAGATGCAACAGTTTGGTAGAGGTCGTGGAAAGTTTAAGGGCAAGAATAAAAAATGGTACATTCAATGCCAATTTTGTGGCAAGAATGGCCATGTTGCATCTCATTGCTATACTTTACAAAATCTGATTGCAAATATTGCTTCTGTGCCGCAGTCTTCGTCTTTTAATTCTGGTTCACCACAACCTAATCCAATTGCATTTCTTGCTTCTGGTTCTTCTCCAGTACAAGATGTTTCTTCCACATCTTGGATTCTCGATAGTGGAGCAAATAATCACATTACAAATTATGTTGCACATCTCGGCAACCCTATGGTTTATCCTCACAATGACAATGTTGTTGTAGGTAATGGCAACTTGCTACCTATCTCTCATGTTGGTAATACTACTCTTGTTACATCAAACAAGGTTTATAATCTCCATAATGTTTTTCATGCTCCTCAATTAAAAGCAAATTTGATATCGGTTCAACGGTTTTGTCTTGATAACAATGTATTTGTGGAATTCCATTCTAATTGCTTCTTTGTCAAGGACAAGGATTCGAAGACAGTTCTTCATCAAGGACTAGTTGATCGTGGATTGTTCAAGTTTGTGTCTCAATCTAAGGGACGTTCATCTTGTGTTGCTGCACCTGCTGCTCTTCTCACCACGAGGTCAATTTGGCATGATAGGCTTGCTCACGTATCTCAACCTATTGTGGATCGCACCATTTCTCCTTTTCATTTGCCTACTAGTGACAAGAATAAATCTTCAAATCTGGTTTGTGCCACTTGTGAGTTAGCTAATTCTCATCGTTTACCATTTAACTCTATTCATGTTACAACTACCTTGCCTTTTGATTTACTATATTTTGATATATGGGGTCCTTCTCCACAACTTGGTTCGAATGGTGAACAATACTCTCTTCTTATTGTTGATGATTGTACTCGTTTTACATGGATCTATTGTCTCAAAACTAGAGATGAAGTTGTACCGATGTTTCTTACATTCAAAGCAATGGTTGAGACTCAATATAATGTTTATATCTGGTCGGTTTAAAGTGATGGAGCGTGTGAGTTCAAGCCTCTTGCTACTTTGCTGCAGAATTGTTGTATTGTTTATCGTCTTACATATTCCCATACCTCTCAGCAAAATGGTATGGTGGAGTCTCACCATAGAAGAATAGTTAATACGGGTCTTACTTTGTTATTCAAGGCAAATATTCCTTTGACATACTGGCCTTATGCATTTAGAGCTGCAGTATTTACTCTTAATCGTGTTCCTACCAAAGTATTGTCTTATCTTTCTCCTTATGAAAAACTATATTCAAAACCCCCTGATTATGTTTTTCTTCGTGTGTTTGGGTATCTTTGCTTTCTTTGTCTTCGACCTTATACAAAGAACAAGTTACAAGCTCGATCTGCCACTTGTTATTTTCTTGGTTATGCCCCAAATCAAAAAGGGTATGTGTGTCTTGATATGGTTTCCAAAACCTGTTATACAAATCGTCATCTAGTGTTTGTTGAGTCTCAATTTCCTTTCTTGGAATCTTCTTCCATTTCACCTTCTTCTTTTGTCTTTTCTGTTTCCTTTCTACATATTCCTCAATGGCTTCAACCTATTGATGCAGCTCCCACACTGAGACAGTTCTCTGATCATACTTCAGCTAATAGCACCCATGTTTCTGGTTTTCTGCATCCTCCTGATTATGTTCCATGTGTTCCAGTCGACTGCATTTCTAATGTTGCAACAGAACAACCGACTGATACTGTTCAAGTCGACTGCTCTTCTTCTCTTCCATCTTCTTCTTCATCCCAAGTTCAGCCTCTTTCATCCTATGTTGACACGTTTTAAGACTGGTAATTCTCGACCCAAGGTCTTTTTTGCTTCAACTATACTTTCTGAACCTGTTACATATAAACAAGCGTCGAAGTATCTTGAATGGCAACAAGCTATGAATGATAAATATGATGCTCTTGTTCGCAACCACACTTGGAACTTGGTTCCTCTACCATTGGGTGCTAAAACTGTTCGATGTAAATGGGTGTATCATGTGAAGACTAAACTTGATGGCTCTATTGATAAGTACAAAGCTAGGCTTGTTGCACAAGGCTATGCACAAACTGAGGGCATTGATTACTCTGTGACGTTTAGTCCAGTTGTTAAAGCTTCTTCTATTCGACTGGTTCTTACTCTTGCTCTTTACTATGGATGGTCTCTTCATCAGGTTAATGTGAATAATGCATTTTTGAATGGTGATTTAACTGAGGAAGTATACTTGCGCCAACCTATTGGTTTTGAAGACTACTCAAATCCCAATTATGTTTGCAAACTTCGCAAAGCCTTGTTGGCCTAAAACAAGCACCTCGTGTTTGGTATTATAAACTCCATTCGTGTCTTTGTGATTGGGGTTTTCTAAACACAAACTTTGATACAAGTTTGTTTGTTCGAAGGTAAGGGGCTGATATTGTTATTGTTTTAGTCTACGTTGATGATATTATCATTACTGGAAGTAATTCCTCTTTTATCTCGACCTTTATTCATTAGTTGAATGATTCATTTGCCTTGAAAGATCTCGGTGCTTGATGAAGTCACAATTTTGTATATTTTTAGTGCTTTTAAGCTAGAAAATAAAATAAAAGAAAAAAAATAGAAAAAAATAATAAAAATGTCTTTACAACACATTTTAGATTTTTAGGTCATTTTTAGGCTACTTTAATAATGCATTTATTATTTTTTATTATTTTAATTTTCTTTTAATAAGGTTATTGAACTTTTATTTATTTTTGGGTATGTTGGTGTCTCACTTGGTCTTCAAGTATTTTTTAGATATTTTCAAGATCAAAGGATGAGATTGCATATTTCAGGAAGATCCACATCACATATCTACATGAACCAGATGTGGAGAAGCCGAGATGTTAGATCCAACAAGGTTTAAATTATCAATCCGAGTTCGTTTGATTGGATTCTAATCAACTTAAAGATTTTGAAATAAGGGGCCCACATTGTTGAAATCTTTGATGAAGATCTAATTGAGCTTATATTAACCAATTTATAGAAGAAAAATATGTCACACATGTCAAAAAAGAAGAAAAATGAATTTTCTCCGGCATAATTTTCTCCACATATGGGAATAATCTTATTTTCTTGATTGAAAAAAAAATCTTTATGTAATTAGGAAAATGACCATTTTTAAAGGATATTTTTTAGAGAATAATAGATGGTGGATGTATTTTTGTTTTTGGAAATCAAGATGTGGGCACAGTTATAAATAAGGTTAAATTTCAAAAGAATGGATACGATCTCTACTCTAATTTTTATTTTTATTTTTTAGGTTAAATTTATTTTTAGTTGCTCATTTAAGTCTTGGGTAAGGTGACATTGCCCAAGGATTTGGAGTACTGTAAGTTTTCTTTTTTTTATTTATTTTACATTAATGAAGTTTTATTTCTAGTAATTTCAATTTTTTTTGTCTTTCTTATATTTACTTCTTGTTATTTATTGCTTTATTTTTGTTCATTTAATTTTTTATTTTCATTTGAAGTTTATTTAAATTTTGTTTTTTAAGTTCTTTTTATTTATTGCATTCAAAGTCTTAGGACGTTAGAAACAACCATGATTTTCCTTTGACTTATTTAGTATATAAATTCTGTAAGTTTTTTTATTTTTTTTATTTTACATTAATAAAGTTTTATTTCTAGTAATTTCAATTTTTTTTGTCTTTCTTATATTTACTTCTTGTTATTTATTACTTTATTTTTTTCATTTAATTGCTTTATTTTCATTTAAAGTTTATTTTAGGATGTTAGAAATCAAACAATTATTCTTCTTTGACTTATTTAGTATATAATATTTAATTTATTTTCTAAAAAAACTTAAAGTGATTAGCCATATCCTTGTAGATCGACCTTGTTAAGTGCTACAACTCACCTTGTGCGCTTACAAGTATTTATTGTTATTGATCTATTCAAAAGATCACATCAGTGCTCTTGAGTTTTTTATGGGTGTTCATATAACTTCCTTTTCTAATGGATTGCATTTGTCTCAATCTAAGTATATCAAATCTTTGTTGGACAAATATGGTATGCTAGATTCCAAGTCGTGTCTCACACCTATGTCTCCAGGGGGTGTCCTATCAAAACATGAAGGTGTTCCTCTTACTAATGCCACATCTTACAAGAGCTTAGTTGGTGAGTTACAGTATTGTGTCCTTACTAGACTAGAATTAGCTTTCTCGATAAATCGATTGTGTCAATTTATGAGCAGTCCGACTGATGTTCATTGGCAGGCTGCTAAACATGTGTTGCAGTATTTGAAAGGAACATTAAAACATGGTTTGTGGTTGTCCAAACCTACCCATCTTGATCTCATTGCTTATACAGATGTTGATTGGGCAAGTTGTCCTAATGATCGGAAAAGTGTTGGTGGTTATTGTATTTTCTTTGGTGGTAATCTAGTTTTTTGGTCCTCTGCTAAGTATAGAGTTGTGTCTCGCACCTCTAATGATAGGAAAAGTGTTAGCCATTGGCACTGTTGAAATTGTGTGGCTTAAGTCACTTCTTACTGAGATTGGTCTTGCAGCTCCTTCAATGCCGGTTATTTACTGTGATAATCAAGGAGCTCAGCATATTGCTTGCAATCCTGTCTAGCATGCTAAAACTGAACATATCGAAATCGACTGTCATTTTGTTTGTGATCAGGCTCTTGCTCATCAATTAGATATTCAATATTGTTGTTCCAAAGATCAACTTGCTGACATGTTAACTAAACCATTGTCTACATCCAGATTTCTTTCTTTACGAATCAAACCACCAACCCACTCTTTTTTTTCAATAGAGGTGGACCCCATAAATCTCCACCTCCACCTCATGTGGAACAGGGCTCCTCCGCACCTGTAATTTCTCTACAGATAGAAAGCTTCCTTCAAAAAAAAACTGTTGCTGCCTCCATTAGTGCCCTTCGGCACTCCGAGCTTGTGAGATGTTAATCAAGTCCAAACAATGTTGGAACTTGATTCCTGTAACCACTTTTGTAAGCATATCTGCGGGGTTATCTGCAGTCTTGATCTTTTGCAGAAGAATACTCCCTTCTTCCACTATTTCTCGAACAAAATGAAAACGAACATCAATATGCTTCGTTCGATTGTGATGAACTTGGTTCTTTGCCAAACAAATGGCACTTTGGCTGTCGCCGAAAACTTCAACATTCTTCTGCACAATTCCCAAGTCTTTAGTCAATCCATGAAGCCAAATTGTTTCCTTGAAAGCTTTCGTTACTGCCATGTACTCTGGCTCTGTAGTAGACAAAGCAACTATTGACTGTAGTGTTGATCTCCAACTCACTGGTCCTCATGCCATAGTGAAAACATAACCAGTAGTAGATCTGTGCTTGTCAAGATCTCCAGCATAGTCCGAATCCACATATCCGACTAGATGCTTACAACTTTTCTTATCTCTATCGAACTTTAAACCAATATCCACAGTACCATTAATATACCGTAGAATCCACTTCACTGCTTGCCAGTGGCCTTTACCGGGGTTGTACATGTAACGACGTACCACACTTACAGCATGTGAAATGTCAGGTCTGGTACACACCATAGCATACATCAAGGCACCAACTGCATTTGCATATGGAATGTTCTCCATTTGCTTCTTCTGATCCTCAGAATTTGGTGACATTGATGTACTTAGCTTGAAATGTGGTGCCAATGGTGTGCTCACAGGTTTGTGTCATTGCCAATGCCAAAAGTTTGAAGAACTTTCTTCAAATACTGAATCTGAGTCAAACAGATTGTGCATTTGGCCTTGTCTCGAGTGATCTCCATCCCGAGAATTTTTCTGGCCTCTCCAAGATCCTTCATTTCAAACTCTGAGCTCAATTGAGCCTTCAGCTTATTGATCTCCACGTTGCTTTTAGATGCGATTAACATATCATCTGCATATAAAAGCAAATAGATAAATGTGTCATCTTGAAGTTTGCGATAGTAGACACAATGATCAAACTGACTCCGGGTATATTTCTGCCCTTAGATGAAGCTGTCAAATCTCTTATACCACTGTCTCGGTGACTGCTTCAGGCCATATAATGACTTGCTCAACTTGCAAGCCCAATTTTCTCTTCCTGGTACTTTGTATCCTTCTGGTTGAGACATATATATCTCATCTTCCAAATTACCATGCAGAAAAGCAGTTTTAACATCGAGTTAGGCTAACTTGAGATCAAACTGTGCAACCAAAACCAATAATATTCGAATTGACAAATGCTTAACAACATGTGAAAATACCTCATTGTAGTCAATTTTTTCCTTCTGAGCGTAGCCTTTTGCTACCAGTCTGGCTCTGTATCGTATACCATCTGTGCTGGGAAAGCCTTCCTTCTTAGCGAAAACCCATTTGCAGCAAATTGGTTTCTTTCCTTTTGGAAGTAGAACCAACTTCCAAGTCTGATTCTGATGGAGTGATTTCATCTCCTCATGCATTGCCATTTTCCACTTATCACTTTTCATACTCTGAATAGCATCTTTGTAATTGTATGGAATATCATCTCCGGTGACTGGAAATGCATATGCAACCATGTCAGTGTACCGAGCAGGTTTGCGGATTTCTCTTCGTGGTCGACTGGTGGCAATTGATTCTGGTTGTTGATTGATGTCTGGTCCTGGAGCCTCCACCTCAACTGAGATTTCCTCCTCGTCTTCTTCAGGATGGTTGGATATCTCTGCTGACTTGTCAGGAGTTACTAGAATATCTAACTCCACCTGCTGATGCAAATCTGGATCTCTATTTTCTTTATCAGAAACTGCATGCTTTAACAGCACAGATTCGTCAAAAGTTACATCTCGACTTAATACAATCCTCTTTGACTCAGGGTTCCATAGTTGGAAAGCCTTAACTCTTTCACTAAAGCCCATGAAAATCGTTTTCTTGGACCTAGGATCCAGTCTGGATTCCTTCACATGGAAATAGGCAGTGCATCCAAAAATGCGCAGAGAATTATAATCTGAAACGGGTTGTCCAGACCATACCTCCTTGGGAGTTTTGCCATCTAGTACTGTTGCAGGAAGTCTATTGATGATATAAGAGGCATATGACAAAGCTTCAGCCCAAAATGCCTTGCTCAGTCCAGAATGAGATAACATGCAGCGAACATTATCTACCAAAGTACGATTCATGCGTTCAGCAACACCATTTTGTTGTGGCGTGCCTGGGACTGTGAAATGTCTGACAATCCCTTCATTCTCACAAATTTTCTGAAATGAGTCTGACTTGTATTCTCTTCCATTATCAGATCGGAGCCTCTTAATCTTTCTTCCCGTTTGGGTTTCTACCATTTTCTTCCATCTAAGAAAGATATCTAGCATTTCATCTTTATGCTTTATGGTATAAACTCAAACATAGCGTGAGAAATCATCAATGAAAGTAACAAACCAACGTTTACCTCCCAATGAAGCATTTTGAGAGGGTCCCCCGTCGGTATGAACATAATCCAATGTTCCTTTTGTGCGGTGGATTGCAGTTCCAAACTTGACTTTCGTATGCTTGCCTAAGATACAGTGCTCGCAGAAGTCAAGTTTCCCAGTCTTTGCACCTTTCAGAGAACCATGCTTTATCAAGGTTTGAAGAGCCTTCTCTCCAACATGTTCGAGCCGCATGTGCCAAAGTCGGGAAGTGTCCGATGAAACATCATTAGAACTGGTGCAAGCTGATACACTTCCAATTACTGTGTGTCCGTCAAGGAAATAGAGATTTCCTTTCTGAGTACCCTTCATGGCCAAGAGTGCTCCACGTACAACTTTCATAACTCCACCTTCAATGGTTACCTTGTAACCGCTGGAATCAAGGACTCCTAGTAAATCAGATTTTTCTTCAGATCTGGGACATATCTGACGTCCGTGAGCCGTCTTGTTGTACCGTCATGCATCTTTAGGCGTATAGTTCCAATACCCTTTGTTTGGCAGGTATTGTTGTTGCCCATGAGCACGACCCCTCCATCGAACTCATCCAATTTTGAGAACTAATGTCGATTCGGACACATATGATAGGAACATCCAGAATCTAATATTCATCTATCAGACTGATTGTCTATAGATGAAACTGAGCATGCAGAATCTTCTTCAGCCTTCTGTGCCACATTGGCATCTGTCTTGCCCTTATTTGGACAATGTTTCTTCCAGTGCCCTTTTTTGTGACAATAGGCACATTCATCCTTTGCAAGACGTTGACGTGATGAAGGTCCTTTTGACTTTGAGCGAGATCGGCCTCGCCCACTAGATCTATCAGATTTGTTGTTAGCCCTGCCTCTGGATACCGTCATGGTTTCTGGTGATGCTTCCTTGTTATCGAGCTGGTCCTTCCTTCCATACTCGTTGTTCACCAAAGCATTAGAAACATCACGGAATTTAACATCATCTTTACCATTGTTAAATGTTCATAACTTTCAGGCAAAGAGTTTAACAACAATAGTGTCTTATCCTCATCAAGAATTTCAACATCAAGATTTTGTAAATCAGCGAGAATCTTGTTGAAATTATCAAGATGCTCAATCATGGGAGTACCTTTCTTGTACTAAAAACGAAAGAACTTCTTCTTCAGGTAGAGTCGGTTCTCTACGCTTTTCGTCATGTACTTGTCTTCCAGTTTCTTCCAGAGACTTGTTGCCATAGTCTCTTTCATGACAAAGTACTTCTGATCTTTTGCCAAACAGAGTCTGATGGTTCCACAAGCTTGACGATTTACGAAATTCTAATCATCATCGGACATATCTTTGGGCTTGGTTTCCAAGGCGATATGTGATCCTTTCCGGAATAAGAGATCTTGAACTTCGCATTGTCACATGCCAAAGTTGTTGATGTCGTTAAATTTCTCCACCTCGAACTTTGCATTGGACATCGAACTACTTTGCCAAGGCCTGCTAGTGCTTGGGATTTCCTCCGTCATTAAGACCGATGATATGATGACGCCGAAAAGTGCTTGAAAAATGATAAACAACTCCAACTAAGCTATATCATAACTTAGAAGCTGAATCTACAGAAACTGATTGCACGGTTGCGTCCGGAACGGTCGAAAATGGTGGAAACAAGTCTAACTTTGCTGAAATCAGACCAAAAATGAGTCGGATATGGTTGGTCAACCAAAAATGGATTCGGTCAACTGCAGACCGAAAACGGGCTGGGCCGGGATGAACAGTATCGGGGGGGCCAGAATGAACAGGATCGGGGCAGATGAACAGTATCAGGCTGAAAAGCGGGATGGGCAAGATGAACAGTATCGGACTGAAACGGTTGAGTACTGGCTGAGCCGAATGAACAGTGTCAGACTGGGTCGGTCGGATCCGGATCGGATGAACAGCGTCGGGATGAACAGGGATCAAACTTTGATTGTCTCCTGGGAACTCGTTTCTTGTCCGTTTTTCTCGCCGTTTATTGCGTTGGACTCCTGGGAACAAGAGCTACCTCCACGGGTGATCAGAAAATAGTTCCGATCACGTTTACAGAATCTCAAAATTTCGACGCAGTCTCGAAAAATTCGATAGAGTGCCCGTTTTTCTTCTAAAGCTTCACCTTGGCTCTGATACCAATTTGTTGTGTTGAATCGTGGTAAAGCATGAAAGAAAAAATTAGACAACAAATTTAACGTGGTTCGATAAATTGCCTACATCCATGAGAGGTAGCAAACTTGTATTACTTCACCCTTAGGTGGATCTTACAGATTGGATCTCTTGAATAGATATCATGAATTAATTTTAAAAATAAAGTTAGGCTCTATTTATAGGAGTATTCAGAGGTATTTTCGTAATTTAAATATATATATTTAAATATATTTAAATCAAACAATTTGGCGGCCGAATTGTTATCCAAGATTGTGGCCGCCGTCGTGGGCGGCCACCAACCGACTCTTTTTTTTTAATAGAGGTGGACCCCACAATCAAGCGACATGAACATTAAGTAGCATAATAATCTAAAACACGGCAACTAATTAATACAAAGAAATCTTGAACCTTTGAGTGGTGTAAGCCCTTCTTGACACAAGCTCTCTGAATTGGAGATAGCCCATGAGGCCACAAGCAGAGGCAGTCCAGAACTGAATCTCTGGAATGCCAAGACTCTCTGCAGCTTTAATTGCAAAGCTCATAGCCCCATCAGAAATTATATAAGAAACTGGAGGAACACCCAAAGAAGTAGAAGAAGAATTAAGCTTTGCAAGTAGTTCTAACAGAGGCTTCAGACAGTTGTGTTTTCTAAGTGAGTCACAAAGAGCAACAGGATCTTGGGTTGCATCTCTATCGGAAGGTGGCAATCCATCAGATATGGTTTCAAATTTAAAATCAGCTAAGCCCTTCAGAGTTTTAAGGCCTTTGGATCTTAGCAAGCGAACATGATTGAACTCAGTGTTCACAAAAGTAATATAGAAGCCTTTTGAATGCAGAAGCTGCGCTAATTGCATAAATGGATGAACATGGCCTTGGGCTGGGAATGGAATCAATACAACATGAGATTTTTTGGGCATCATGGAAGACATTCTCCAAAAAAAAAAAAAAAAAATTAAATGGTTTGAAGAAGCTTAGAAAAACAGTAATATTAAAGTTTCAGGGTATTCAAGATTTGTTATTAATTATATAGAGGAAGCAACAGATCAAGGAAATTAAAAGGGTCCAGTTTCTTGGGTCAGCAGTGATGTCAAAAGTCTTGAGTAGTTTTGTTTTTATGAGGAAAAATCAAGGATGAGATGGAGGAAGAAGATTCAATGGTCCAACATTGATGATGTTTGGATAGAAAAGCTTCTTAGATTACCATAAAAGTCATACACTAATTATGTCTTAGTGTTTTCTGAATGTGGAGTACTATGATGAATTATTCATGTCAATTGTCTCTATTACAAATTCTTCTTGGATTCTTTTAAGGGATACATTAAATGTAGTTTGAATAGAAGTAGAAATATACAGATATTGGAGGTACTAAGAATGTAAACTTTAGGTATTTGTATTCAATTATATATTCATCATAGAAGATTATGTGTGAACTATTATAGCAAGTTTGAAATATTACAGGATCAGCCTTTCCTATTGAAGTTGAATGAAAATTTTTCAAAGACCATTATTAGGCAAATTGTCACCGTTTTTATAGAACAAAACGTTAAGTAATAAATAATTATGCCCATAAGTCAGGTAGCCTTGTTGAATGAGGTACGAGGTATAAATCGTTATTGAAGGACGAGGTCTTAAATTCAAGTCTAAGTTCGTGCTCACACTTATCCGCCACTTTGGAGAGGAACGCCCAACAGCCTCTACAATTCCTAACTTCAGAATCGTCTCGCCCCTGCAAGGGGTTAACTGGGACATCGGGGGGGTCATAGACAGACGAAAAAAAAAAACCTAAATGTTAAAATAAATATGTGGTAAGACATCAAAAGATGAAATAAAAAATAATGCATTCGAGAAATGGTAAGAAGATAACATGGGAGAAAATTGATTAATTAAAATGATTTTTTACGCAAACAGAAAAGACCTTCAAGGGCATCAATTAACAACCAATATTGGTAATGATAAAAACACAGAAAGACTTAAAATAGCATTGAAAGAGTTAATTAAGAAAATATATAATCATACAACTATTAATTTAGTCCTTGAGAGACGAGAAAGAAGGAAGGAGATGACCATATAGTTTGCAAAAGGCTATGTTGAGTTGAGGTTTTCAAATCACACATTCAACATACAACATCTTATGCTTTTCAAAAAGTGCATCACCAAGTAGGTCTTAAAAAGTATGTCCCTTCAAATTTTTCCTCAAAATAAACCCTAAGCTGAATTATTTCCTTTCTTTTAAGCTGAAACAAGCACTCCCTGAAATCCTTTTGGCCCTCCCCGTTGGGTATCAGGCCCCCAAAGCGTACGCCATAGTAGCCTTTAACTCAGTTTAGAGTGCCCCACGAACATATCTATTAATCTTCTTGTCTATCGCGACTCAAAATCCCAACCCCTCGGTAACCCCTCACGCTCCTGACCACCATGCCAACCGCCAGTTGGCAAATATTTCCCTTGAATTTGATTTGATCAATCTAGCGGGTGGAGCACCTCCTTAAGAATTCTATCAAAGTTCTTACAAGATGACCCTCCTACCATAGTAGCTTCTTCTGCCTTCTCCTTCCATTTCAAGGCATTCTTCCTCATCTTCTTTCCTTCCTCCCCTTCCATCAATTCCTTAACAACTTTCTCAACCTCTTCTCTCTTAACGTCACCATCAAGCTCCATACCAACCTCCCAAGTCTCACAAGCATATCGACAATTCGTTTGTTGTTCCGCGAAGAAAGGCCAGCAAATCATCGGAACTCCGCCGATTAAACTTTCCAATATAGAATTCCATCCACAATGTGTTAAAAATCCTCCAATTGAAGGGTGTAAAAGCACTTGATCTTGTGGGCACCAGCTCACAATCTTCCCTCTGTCTTTAATCTCTTCAACTATCTCTTCCGGTAAAACTGCTTTATCTTCACCCATTACAATATCAGGTCTTATGATCCATAGAAAAGGGTGCTTGGAATTTACAAGTCCCCATGCAAATTCTCTCAAGTATTCTTCACTCATAACTGTGACACAACCAAAATTTACATAAAGAACTGAATTGGGTTCTCTCTTTTCAAGCCATTCTAAGGATTCTAAGTCTTCTTTCCACAAGCTTAATTTCAGTGATTTAACTTCATCAGTTTCTTGAACTAGTTGGTTGCAAAGCATGGATAAGGGACCTATGGTGTAAATGTGTGGAAACATGGAGGAAATTGCATGCAAAACCTCTTGTTCTAAATCATCAAATGTGTTGAAGATTATTGCATTGGCCTTCAAGCAATTTTGCGATTCTTCTTTCAAGTAGTCGAAAAGGACGTCATTCCGATCGGATGTTCGAACAAAGCTTGGTAGGTCTTTGAGCCTGATGTTTGGCATTCCTGGCACCCAATCCAATTTTGTGTCTAGATAGCCATTGCTTAGGTAAGTCTCATCTGCAAACACATTGGCAAAACACTAGTTAATTAACATGAATTATAACTTAAAACACCAAATATATTGATATGTTTAGAAACCACTTAAACTTAAAATCTATAGCCAACCAGAGTTCTAATTGTGTTGTACACAATGAAGTAGAATGCAAATGACATACACACAAATGCAATGAATGAAACGATAAACTCAAAGCGAAACATAAAGATTTACGTGGTTCGATGAATGTTTGCCTACATCCACAAAAGATGGGAATCAAATTCACCAAAGGGATGAACCAAAGTAGGAATTACTACTTATGTTGAGATCTATTTCTCTCATATATTCCATACTACAATAACTGAGGTTTATATACCAATAAAAAAAAATAGGATTAATTAGTTAACCTAACCAATAGCCAAAAAAAAAAATACCCTTGACGGGTACAAGCCAAAAATAAATAAATTAATATTGATACCATGTTAGAAATTGCTAGAACTAAATGCTACGCATATCAAGCGAACATGAACATTAAGTAGCATAATAATCTAAAACACGGCAACTAATTAATACAAAGAAATCTTGAACCTTTGAGTGGTGTAAGCCCTCTTGACGCAAGCTCTCTGAATTGGAGATAGCCCATGAGGCCACAAGCAGAGGCAGTCCAGAACTGAATCTCTGGAATGCCAAGACTCTCTGCAGCTTTAATTGCAAAGCTCATAGCCCCATCAGAAATTATATAAGAAACTGGAGGAACACCCAAAGAAGAAGAAGAAGAAGAATTAAGCTTTGCAAGTAGTTCTAACAGAGGCTTCAGACAGTTGAGTTTTCTAAGTGAGTCACAAAGAGCAACAGGATCTTGGGTTGCATCTCTATCTGAAGGTGGCAATCCATCAGATATGGTTTCAAATTTAAAATCAGCTAAGCCCTTCAAAGTTTTAAGGCCTTTGGATCTTAGCAAGCGGCCATGATTGAACTCAGTGTTCACAAAAGTAATATAGAAGCCTTTTGAATGCAGAAGCTGCGCTAATTGCATAAATGGATGAACATGGCCTTGGGCTGGCATTGGAATCAATACAACATGAGGTTTTTTGGGCATCATAGAAGACATTCACCGAAAAAAAAAAATTAAATGGTTTGAAGAAGCTTAGAAAAACAGTAATATTAAAGTTTCAGGGCATTCAAGATTTGTTATTAATTATATAGAGGAAGCAACAGATCAAGGAAATTAAAAGGGTCCAGTTTCTTGGGTCAGCAGTGATGTCAAAAGTCTTGAGTAGTTTTGTTTTTATGAGGAAAAATCAAGGATGAGCTGGAGGAAAGAAGATTCAATGGTCCAAAATTGATGAATGACCCTTATCACAGAAGATTTTGTGATAAGGGTTGAAAAAACTAATTAACTAGATTGTCAACTTTAGACTCCTGATTAGTAATCTAAGAAGCTTTTCCATCCAACTTTAAACTCCGGATGATTAACTAGTTGGTATTCTTAAGGGTCATTCAGCATCCCTTAAGTTTGATTTGTGACTAAAACATTGAAAGCAAAACTTTTAAAAAATGACACTTCTAATTTTTAAATCATTCCCTATTTATTGATATGTTGCCATGTAGGCTTGTTACATACTATTCATTAATTATAAGATATGCCCCATAAAGCAAGAAAAATCTTTATTCAAGTAAGAAGATTAATGCTACAAGAGCACTGGTCTGAGCTAGAACAGACACATTGAATCACCCAACAAGAAGCTGCTCCCAAAGTCCCCTGTTTTTAGTCTTTCCAAAGGCATAGGGATCAAAGGGATTTGTTGCTAAGTTTAGTTCCAATATAAGAGCTGCTTATTATTTATTACCACATACACATTTCAAGTTTCAGACCATTGAAAAACTTGTTGGATCACTTGCTTAGCTTCTTCAACTATCTTCTTTACGACTAGACCCGCAGGTAAAATCTCCTTTATAAGGCTAACGCCTTGCCCAGCATACATAGCCATGCTTTCAATATCACCTGTTGTTGTAGCATTTGGTACTGTCCCAGCAAATCGACGTATCTCCTTCTCCTGATTTTGAATGTAAAGTCAGAAGCAAGAAGTAAGAAACCCATATAAGAAAATTCATAATAGAATCTACCCCGTTCTTGCGGCTCTGAAATCACTAGAAACTTGTTGATCAACTAGTTTTGCTTTATGTAAATACCATTGAAACTTCTCTTTAACTAGTTATAATTTTTATTGGAAGCAATTGAGAATTTTATCGAGGTATGTAACAAAAGGTTAAGAGGGTTTAGGTTTTGGGTTTGTGATCCAAAAACAAGGATACAATCTGGAAACGAAAAATCAGAAAATAACTTTTTATCGTTTTCTGAAAACAGGTTGTTTTCTAAGTAAAATCTTTAAAAACTCTTTTCGAATTTGAACAACCAAACAACGCCTTAAATATCAGTACTATTACAGTCGAATTTACTATCTGAAAAAAGTCATGGATGGATTAAGATGGTTACTTTGGAAGAGAAAAAGGATCATTTTTCTTTAATACGAAAAAAAGGTATATGAAAGTATAGAATTTACTCTTATATAATACATCTTGAAACTAGATTCTAACAACAAACCATGGTTGTGTATTTATCAAGAAGAGTAATGCTTTGAAAACACACTTTTGTTGACATTGCCCCTGAGAGTTGTTGGATCGCCTCAAATCATGTATCAACGCATGATTCGAGGCGATCCAACAACTTTCAGGGGCAATGTCAACGAAGTGTGTTTTCAAAGCATTTTCCTATCAAGAATGGTATCATACCCTTAAGATATATGAAATCATGCATCTAAGCTTCAATGAAGTAACATCTAGAAAGAGAAAATATTCTTGTGATTTAAAGTTGTAATAGAGATTCTAAAATTGGAAGGAGGAGGAGCTAACCACTCCATGTATTGTAGAACGGCCAATGACTCGCTGGTTGGCTTCATTCTCATGATCAAACAGAAGCCTACTAGATTCATTAAAGAAAGATGTCTTTAAAACCCTCTGCGGTGCTCCTGGCCATCTTGCACGACCAAAAATATTTGTATACTCGGTGTTCTCTAGCTCAACCAACTTCCTTTTATATGTAGGATGTGCATTGCTTTCCTCTGTTGCAACAAATCTGTAACATCACAGAAGACCTATAAAAATCAATTTGAAACTCATTGAAAAGAGAATTCTCAGGTATATGATATTTAAAGCTGAAGAATCAAAACAATACCCGTTAATGAGATTCAAAACGATGGCCATACAAGAAGTCTAATTAACTTTTCTTCAAGAGGAGAGAAAAATCTAGCTAACCTGGTTCCCAGGCAGATGCCCTGAGCACCAAGGGCTAATGCAGCGACATAGCCACGTCCATCAACAATGCCTCCGGCAGCAATAACAGGGATGTTTCGATCACCCACGAGATCAACTACTGTTGGCAACAGTGATATCAATCCATCCTGAAAAGGATTACTGGAAAATGAAGATCCAGGAGAACAAGTTTTTCTTAAAAAAAAAAATAAAAAGAAAGAAAGAATCGGTAATATCAGAGTTGTTTTCTGATCCATTTTCTTGCAAACAAGTGCCACCAAATCCACATTTATGGTAAATGAATCATTTCATGAAGAATAGAAGTGTGATCACCAGGTGAATTTGCAATCAAATTATATATTACACTGCATGATCTAGCTTTGCTAAATTAAGAATATGCTTTAAGCCTGATATGAACACAAACAACATATTTTAGTGGATTTGAACCAATTGAATTGAGAAACTTACAATCATTCAAACTAAATCCTCAATGCCGACATGTTTTAAATGATTTAGTGTGATTAATGTCATTTAGGACCTTAGGTAAGTTGAATGGGTAATACCTGGCCAATAACATGACCCCCCGCTTCACGTCCTTGGACTATGATTCCATCTACACCAGCATCAACAGCTTTCTCAGCTTCTTCATGACTTCCCACCTTTAATAGGAAACAAAAGCAACTAAGATACTCAAGCAATCAAATCTTTTATAACTATCCAATACTCATGTCATATAGAAATGATTATCTTGATTTCACTTTGTAATTCAATACAAGTTAAATTGGGGTGATACTATCCACTACCCAAGTGTAAACTTTACTCACTTGATGTACTACTTTGACCCCTGCGCTGTGAGCTTCATCTACAAGCTCCCTTGGGAAGTCACCCCATGAGACTTGCAATAGTCCAACCTTTTCATCCAATATAGCCTTCAAATTTTCTTTATGTGGGAATGCCAAAACAAGAGCAGCCCCAAATGGTTTATCAGTCAAGGTTCTTGTCTTCCTCATAAGCTCCCTTAAATAATCCGGTGACTCCTGCAATAAGAAAATTGTAGAAGAAATCCAAATGAATTGCCAGAACATTTTGATTAATACGGCCATACGGGATTTAAGAGCTTCTTCCTTTTGTTCCCATTTGCAAATGAATTTAATTTCATCTTACATGTTATTTTAATTGTATCTACACTTAAAATGTATCAAACTATAGGAGAAATTTAAGATAAGATGTTTGTTATATATGGTATATGTGGCTCACATATTTATCTCATATGGTATTAAGAGAAGCTTCCAAGCCAAATTAGGTTTCCTATTTACATGATTTAGGGTTATCTCATCTCATTGATGAAAAGAGATGGATACGAATATAAATAAGAGTCCCCAAGTCTGCTCACGATTGCCTGTGTATTCTTTTCCATCAAAAGTGCAAAAAGGATTAAGGCTCGAAAAACCAGACGAAGACCAAGATTCAACAAAGTTCAAAGGGCTAATAATGGATAAAGGTATACTTTTGTTTGAATTTATTCTTTCATAAGAACCATGTACAATAATAGAAAATTGCCAAAACTAAAGAAATGCTTCACTTGAGATCCTCACTTTCATATAATTGCCGGATAAAACTTCATTACTATACATGGAGTTTGCAATTCATCAAACAAGTGGTGGACATAGTAATATGGGACACTCACCAATTGATCATTATTCCCACCTACAAGATCCTGTTATGCAATGGCATATACAATTGAATTTGGATAACTGTAAGGGAAAATGTCAATCCAACTGAATTAACTGTCACAAACTACTAGTTCAAAGATGGCAAAATTGAGTTTTCAAGGGTCTTCTTGGATTGGCTGAATCAAGCAAAACATCTTGTACATAAACAACAGTAAGAAACAAAAAAAAAAAAAAAAAAACAATAGTTTGTAAAGAGAAACTTCTAACTGTCAATCCAACTGAATTAACTGTCACAAACTACTAGTTCAAAGATGGCAAAATTGAATTTTCAAGAGTCTTCTTGAATTGGCTGAATCAAGCAAAACATCTTGTACTTAAACAACAAATCCTAAAACATTAGTTTGTAAAGAGAAACTTCTAACTGTCAATCCAACTGAATTAAGTGTCACAAACTAATAGTTCGAAGATAGCAAAATTGAATCAAGGGTATTCTTGAATTGGCTAAAGAATCAAGCAAAACATCTTGAAAAATTAAATAACAGAAATAAACAAAAAATAAAATAAAAAATAAGGGACCCAAAAAAAAAAAAAAAACCAAAACAAAACAAACCCAATCTGGAGCTCTTAGTATTCCAATTGCACCAGCATTGGCAACAGCAGCAACAAGCTCTGGTCCTGAGATGTCAGGTCCTAGTGGTGCCTGAATTATACCATATTCAAATCCCAGTATTCCCCTCCAACCCATAATTTCTTTCTTCCTAAATCTCTTGAAAACCAAAAAAAAAGAAGGATGAAAAAAAATTACATCGGATGTGAAGGTAACTTAATTGGCTCCTTATATAAACCTGGGTTATATGAACAAAAAGCAGATTATGGGTCATGAGTTAGAGAACAAATTTGTTTTTGTGTGTTTGTTAAACGTAAGCAAGGACGTCTTGTGTTGTAATTTTTATTGATCTTCCAAGAGGTTAAACGTATGTAAAGGCTCCTTGTACATGGAACCTGGAACTTAGCCATCATTCTTTGGTGCTTTGCTTTTGGCCCCATTAGTGTTGGGGTCCACCTCAAGGTGGGCAGCCAACCATTCTCGAAGAAACATGGGTGGCTGAACGGCATGAACGTCAACAATTCACATGGGCTGCATGTGAACAAAGCAAGATTCAAGTGGGTTGATCAATAAATTACGAAAATACCTATGTTTTTAGCTCTATAAATAGAGCATTAATTTCATTCTTCAAATTCATCTGAAAGATATCAAATATTCAGAGAGATCTAATTCTAGAGATCTAGAGAGCCTCAAAAAGAGTTTCTTTGAGAAGAAAAAGTGTGAGCCAATTTGTGAAGTGTTATCCACAAATTGAAGATACATAGGTATTGTGTATTTGTGAGAGATCCACCGAAAGGTGACGTTTGTAATCTCATTTTTATAGTGGAAGTTTCTTTAAGCGGCCTACGGGTCCCGTGGTTTTTACCTCATCTTTTAGAGGGTTTTCCACGCAAAAATCTTTGGTGTTATTTTGTTGTATTTTAGTTTGGGAAATTGTCCTGGGATTGTAGAATTTATTTCTTTACAACCATCTATTTTTCCAACAAAGTGGTATTAGAGCCTGGGTCGTTTTCAGCGCAGGTACGGTTCATACATACATTACTATTTACGTATACAGTACTATTTTATCGGCAGTCACTATTTAGAATAGTAGTACTATTCATATAGTACTATTCACAAAAGTACTATTCATTGAGTACTATTTACGTAGTACTATTCATCGCCGGAAAATTGTCAAGCTCCGCGAAACCTGTTCATTGACGATTCAAATGGAGGAGAGCACAGGCAATATGATCAAATTGACTGCATTTAATTATGCAATTTGGAAGCCGAAGATGGAGGATCTTTTATACATTAAAGATCTGTGGAAGCCGATTGTAATGCCGAAGGAGGAAGCTGTGACTACAACTTCAACAGATGACAAGACATCAAAAACAACCAGCACAGACGTTGACTGGGCCGTGCTGAACATAAAGTGTGCTGCTCAAATTAGACAATAGATCGACAATAGCATTTTCCGAAATTTTGCAAATGAACACGATGCTTACGTTCTTTGGCAAAAGTTGGAGACAATGTATGAGAGGACAACCGTACAGAATAAAGCTAATCTCATACGACGATTAGTCAATTTGAAGTATAAATATGGAAGCAGCGTATCGGAACACATGAGTGAGTTCCAAGGCATTGTAGATCAACTCAACTCTATGATGATGATCGTAGATGACGAGCTACAAGCGTTGTTGTTGACGAGTTCTCTACCAAAAAGTTGGGACACTCTAGTTGTGTCAGTTAGTAACTCAGCTCCTGGCGACAAGCTTACCATGATATGGTAAAAGACAGAATGCTGAACGAAGAGTCTCGACGAAAAGACAATGGTTATACTCCTGAAACTGAAGCATTTGTCATGGAAAAATAAGGCAAGCAAGAATGGCACGGAAGGAGTAAAAGCAGAAATCCTCGTAACCAAAGTCAGCAAAGAGGACGTTCAAAGTCCAGATCGTGGCATGACAAGAAGTGTCATCACTGCGGCAAGCCCGGGCACTTCATTCGAGAATGTCGAAAGTTAAAGGCGGAACGATCCAGAAATCAAGAAGCAGAAACCCGAACAAATGACACCGCAACTCTCACTGAAGAAGTCGTCATTGTTCGAGATGCTGATTATGTCAACCTTGCAAGTCAAGACTCTACATGGGTAGTTGACTCAGGCGCGTCCTACCATGTCACCTCACGACGAGATTTCTTCTCAGCCTACACGCAAGGTGATTTCGGACGAGTAAGGATGGGAAATGATGATGCATCCAAAATTATCGGCATCGGTAATATTTATTTAGAAACTAACCTTGGATACAGGTTACTCTTGAAAGATGTGAGGCATGTTCCAGATATCCGCCTCAATTTGATCTCCACTGGAATGCTTGATGATGATGGCTACAATAATAACTTTGGTGGAGGAAAATGGAAGCTCACCAAAGGAAACTTGGTAGTAGCCAGAGGCAAGAAAGATGCATCACTCTACCACACAGAAGCCAAGCTGTGTAAAGAAGAAGTAAATACCATGAGGAAAGAAGTTCACACCGAGTTATGGCATAAGCGGCTCGGCCACATGAGTGAAAAGGGTCTCAGAATTCTTTCCAAGAAGGAGCACTTGTCAGGAATGACAGGTACATCTTTACGTACTTGTGTTGATTGTATTATGGGTAAACAACATAGAGTTGCATTTCGTAGTTCCCCACCATCTAGAAAGGCAAATATTCTAGATTTAATACACACAGATGTCTGTACAATGAGTTGTAAGACACTAGGAGGTGCTCACTATTTTGTGACATTTATTGATGATCACTCTAGAAAAGTGTGGGCCTTTGCTTTGAAAACTAAAGATCAAGTGCAGGAAGTTTTCAAGCAATTTCATGTAAAAGTTGAGAGAGAAACTGGCAGACGTTTGAAGTGTGTACGATCAGACAATGACGGTGAGTATCGCGGATCATTCGAGGAGTACTGCAAAAGTTTCGGCATCAGGCTGGAAAAATCAGTACCAAAGACACCTCAACACAACGGTGTCGCAGAGAGGATGAACAGAACCATTTGTGAAAGAGTCAGATGTATGCTCTCAAATGCAAAACTGCCAAACTCCTATTGGGGGGAGGCAATGAGGACAGCAGTCGATTTAATCAACCTTTCTCCATCAGTTCCACTGAACTACGACGTACCAAAAAAGGTTTGGACGGGGAAAGATGTTTCTTACAAACACTTGAAAGTATTCGGCTGCAGAGCATTTGTTCACATCCCTAGAGACGAGAGGTCCAAGCTGGATGGAAAAGCAAAGCAGTGTATCTTTGTGGGATATTCTCATGAAGAATTCGGCTACAGATTATGGGATCCTGTCAACAAAAGGATTGTCAGAAGCAGAGATGTGGTGTTTCTTGAAGATCAGACAATCGAGGATTTTCAGAAACCTGAGAAGCCACAATCAGAAGAACTTCCAGTTAATCTGGAACCAATCTCTCCATCAACAAATTCAGATGACAAGAGAGCTGCACCAGATACTGAGGATAATGTTCCACCAGCTCAAAGTTCAGAACCAGAACAAGTTCCTGAACAAGTTTCTGAACAAGTCCAACCAGAAGCACAGCTAAGGAGATCCACCAGAGAGCGACAACCAAGTCAAAGATATTCTCCTAGCGAGTATGTGATGCTCACTGACGGGGGAGAACCGGAGAGCTATACCGAAGCTATCACTGACCAGCATAAGACTGAGTGGATGAAAGCCATGCAGGAAGAAATGAAATCTCTGCATGAGAATCACACATTTGACTTGGTGAAATTACCACATGGAAAGAAAGCTCTCAAGAATAAGTGGGTATACAGAATCAAAAGCGAAGAAGGTAGCTCGCAACCTCGATACAAAGCAAGATTGGTTGTAAAAGGATTCGGACAGAAGAAAGGCGTTGACTTCGATGAAATCTTCTCACCGGTGGTAAAAATGTCTTCAATCCGAGTTGTTCTTGGCTTGGCAGCTAGTCTTAATCTGGAGGTTGAACAACTTGATGTAAAAACCGCATTCTTACACGGTGATCTTGACGAAGAAATCTATATGGAGCAGCCCGAAGGTTTCCAAGTCAAAAGAAAAGAGAAGCTGGTATGCAGGCTAAAGAAAAGTCTGTACGGCTTGAAACAGGCACCGAGGCAGTGGTATAAAAAGTTCGACTCATTCATGGAGGAAAAGGAGTACAACCGAACGACAGCTGATCACTGCGTCTTCATCAAGAAATTCTCTGATGGTGATTTTATTATTCTTTTGCTTTATGTTGATGATATGTTAATTGTAGGCCAAGATATTGGTAAGATTAACACGTTGAAGAAAGAGTTGAGCAAGTCTTTTGCAATGAAAGACTTAGGACCCGCAAAGCAAATCCTTGGCATGAAGATTGTTCGTGACAGGAAGAACAAGAGACTTTGGCTATCTCAAGAAAAGTATATTGAGAAAGTTTTAGAGCAGTTCAACATGAGCAAAGCTAAACCTGTTAGTTCTCCACTGGCAAGCCACTTCAAGCTTAATTCGAGCCAGTGTCCTTCAAGCGAAGAGGAGAAATCAGAGATGAGCAAGGTGCCCTATGCATCGGTAGTTGGCAGTCTAATGTACGCTATGGTATGCACCAGACCAGACATTGCTCATGTTGTTGATGTTGTGAGCCGATTTCTATCAAATCCTGGGAAGGAACACTGGACAGCAGTCAAATGGATACTCAGGTATCTTAGAGGTACTTCTAGTCATTATTTATGTTTTGGTAATGGTAAATCTGTATTAGAAGGATTTACAGATTCAGATATGGCTGACGACGTGGATACCAGAAAGTCGATATCCGGGTACCTAATAACATTTGCAGAGGGAGCTGTCTCATGGCAATCACGATTACAAAAGTGTATTGCCTTAAGTACCACAGAAGCAGAGTACATTGCAATCACTGAAGGTTGTAAGGGGATCTTGTGGATGAAAAAGTTCCTACAAGAATTGCATCAGAACCAAGGAAATTATGTTCTTTATTGCGATAGTCATAGCGCAATTCACCTCAGTAAGAACTCAACTTTCCATTCAAGGTCCAAGCACATCGACGTGAGGTATCATTGGATTCGTGATGTGTTGGCAAATAAATTGCTGCAAGTTGAGAAGATCCACACTAATGACAACGGAGCAGATATGATGACGAAGTCCCTAACCAGAGAAAATCTTGCTATCTGTAGAGAGATTGCAGGTGTGGAGGAGCCCTATTCCACATGAGGTGGAGGGGGAGATTTGTTGGGGTCCACCTCAAGGTGGGCAGCCAACCATTCTTGAAGAAACATGGGCGGCTGAACTGCATGAATGTCAACAATTCACATGGGCTGCATGTGAACAAAGCAAGATTCACGTGGGTTGATCAATAAATTACGAAAATACCTATGTTTTTAGCTCTATAAATAGAGCATTAATTTCATTCTTCAAATTCATCTGAGAGAGATCAAATATTCAGAGAGATCTAATTCTAAAGATCTAGAGAGCCTCAAAGAGAGTTTCTTTGAGAAGAAAAAGTGTGAGCCAATTTGTGAAGTGTTATCCACAAATTGAAGATACATAGGTATTGTGTATTTGTGAGAGATCCACCGAAAGGTGACGTTTGTAATCCCATTTTTATAGTGAAAGTTTCTTTAAGCGGCCTACGGGTCCCGTGGTTTTTACCTCATCTTTTAGAGGGTTTTTCACGCAAAAATCTTTGGTGTTATTTTGTTGTATTTTAGTTTGGGAAATTGTCCTGGGATTGTAGAATTTATTTCTTTACAACCATCTATTTTCCCAACAATTAGTGTTATAGATATGTTTAATTCTGCCGTGAATGAACATATATTTATTTATTTACTGCCTTCTTTGGTTTTGATTGTGCCACTATCTTGAACCTTCGGGAGGCAATTGTTCCACATTTCTAGACCCAAAAATATATATATATACATTGAGAAATGTTAAATTAACGGTATCAGTTACAATAAAATTATTATTGAGGTAGCCGTGATATAAGGTAATGATTGTTTGACCTTTTGATTTAGTTGTCTCTTGAAGGGTAGCCTCTCATATTACGTCACTTCGCAGCAGTTACAATTATTTACAACATTCTCCCTATATATATATATATAGTATTTGAGCACGTCCATTTTATTAAAAAATAATTAAAATAAAATATTTTTTTATTAAAACGTTATATATCTTTTATCTTTTAATATGATTAAAATAATTAAAATCATTTAAAAATATTAATGAGTGCAACTAGGAATAAAATTTAAAAGTTAAAAGGATAAATTAGAAAGAAAAAAAAAAGATAAAAGCTTAAAATATAGGGCGTAAAAAAAATTGAAAATTTGTTAATTTTAAAATTATTATTTTAACCCTATTAACAATAAAATTAATTTTTAAAAAATAAAAATAAGATAAACTTTTTGATGATACTTTAAGATAGAAAAGATTTTACCCTCCGCTACCCTAAATATTCTTATTATAATAATATATATATATATATAGATTAAAAAAGAGAAAATTATGATTAAATTTTTAAGGCTGCATTTGGTTTATGATTTGAATAGAGTTTTTTTTATGTCTAAAAGATTTTAAATACAAAAAATGCGTTTGATTTGTTAAAACTCAAAAATAATTTTCTAAAATTTACAAATAAAATATATTATTTTCAGAAAATGATAAAATGTTGTATTCTGAATTTTTACTTTTTAAGTCGTATTTTAACTTTTATATCATAAACTAAATATAGCCTTGGAATCATTGGCTACTACTTGTTGGAATCATTGGCTACTAACAAGTAGAATTTCATGTATAGTTGGTTATAAAAATAACATAGAAATGAAAAAAAAAAAAAAAAAAAAGGAAAGAGAATAAAGGAAGTGTGTTTGTTTTAAGTTCAAATTTTAAACACAAGAGCATCAGATCCTACCACTACTCTTTCAAAAAAAAAAAAGATCCTACCCCAAAGCCAAAGGTAATGAACCAAAAGGGTATATCAACAAATTCTTGAAAGATGTTTTGTTCTCACAAAAGCTAAAGTGAGATTTTCTGAATTAAATACCTTCAAAAAAAAAATTGTAAAAAGTTAGACACATAAAAATTTATATAATTGTGCTGTTAAAAATAAGATTTAATAAGCTACAATAATCATAAACTTATATAGACCCAATCGACTATAGTTTCAAAGACATACGTTCCCTATCTCTAACTGTACATTCGAACTCTCCTTATTTAAAGTTGAAAATTTAAATATCTCCTTTTATAAAATAAGAGAGTGCATTTCTTTTCTTAATCTATTGAACCGTCTTTAAATAATGTACATTTTAAAAGGTTAAGGTAGCCTTAGCCAAATGTAGTGTAACGCAATGTAAGTCAAGCATTCATAAACCACGCTAAGTTCATACACATCTAATAGCATAGGGCTGCCGGGCGAGATGAAGACAAGGAGAGAGAAGGGTAGAAATTAAAGTAATTAAGAATTTTTGGGGAAGACCGCCTTGGCTGGCTGTGGCTTTCAATGAGTCTCTGGATAAGGTGCAAGGACAATCTCCTGCTCCAACTCCTCCTCCACCAAACCCTTACAATTATTGCCTTACTTTCATGATTTCATCGTATTAATTATATATATATATATCTATGAATAATGTTACAGGGTATAGTTTTTTAACACATAATTTTTTACTAAGTAAGAATAATTAAATTATTTTAAATTACGTAAAAATATTTTATATCACACATTAATTACGTAATACTAGATATTATTATTTAATTTAAAATTAATTTTTATTTAAAACAAAAATAAAATAATCTTAAGACTCAATCTGTTTTATCTAAGCTAATTACTAATTGATAACCTTTTTTATATCATTTTATATGATTACATCTTTATCTTTTGGATAGAACTTCTATTTAATTTTAATTTTATTTTAATTTCATTATTATTATTTTTTGAGCGGGACAGATTCAATCAAGAATTATCATTATTAACTAGCCCTATATCCTTTTTATTACCGTACCCAAAGGTATATATATATATATATCTGAATTTAATATATATATATATATATATTTTGGTAAGAGTTAAAAATTGTTGTGATTAATAATTTTCATATTAAATTAATAAATTACTCATTTACAATTGGAATTAAAGGGATAGTAGTACATTTTATGTCGTGAACTACAATCCATTAACAGATGGCCTAAATTATTAATTTATATCAATATCAACTTGCCGACAAAAAGGTGCCAAAAAAAATGTAGTCTATAGAGGTAGTAGTGTGGATGACAGTGGTTGCTTCTTGCAAACGCATCTCTATATAAAACCTGAGTTACACGTACGTATAAATATCCACTAAATATCACAATCTGCCAAAACTTATTGTCTATTGTCGTGACTGGCTACCAGCTATATATGCAGCTTTTTTTCAAAAATAAATAAGATAAAAATTTTAATTTGATTTGATTTGAGTTGGTTGACCAGAATTTCAACCAAACTCAACTGGGCTATTTACGTCATCAATTATTGATATGGTGCATGGCATGCATGCTGCATGCACCTTGATACATCATCTAATTGGAACAGGCTTTATCCAAATGGTCACATGACAGGGTAGTTATCTTTCAAAACATGGGGCCACGTGCACACGTGTCTAATAACAGGACAAGTGGGACCTATGCATCTGCCGACGCTGCCACCTAACACGCTCCTATGTAGTCTCCACCAGTACGCTCCACTAACGCTGAGTGGGACGCAACATCGCCGCCGCGTCTGCCGCCCTCCACCGCCTCAAAATGGGCGCTGCCGCCCACCACCGACCACCACTGGCTTTTGTTTGGTTACATTGCCTGCACGTGCCACTTTTACAATATATCTTCTATTAGAGAGTCGGATAACTGCTGGATCACCGGATCAACAATGCCTATGAGGACGGATACTGACTGAAGTGGCCCATTAGCCACTAATCAAAAGCTTTGATTAATTAATTAATTAATTAATTAGTAATCCATAGTTTAAGTTAATAATTATATGTGTTTTTTTTGTTATCTTGACAGACAGGGGGCTAATTAAAATATAAGCACGCCACTTGATGCTCCATCATTGAAGTTTGAACCACTCCATCACTTCTTTCAACACAAAATTCACCGTGGGCCCTCCCTCTTCTCACTAGTAAAAGTGATCACTTACCCAAGTAGGTAGCCAGAACTAGCTTTTCAATCAAGTCAACTGTTTCAACGGCCATGCTTCATCGTCCTAATCTCCTTGATCACCAAGTCACCCCAGCCAGCTGGCTTGACACCCCCACGCGGTCCAGCCTCCCAGCCAGTCAACCCCTCGTGTCACTCTTGGGACGTGGACACCACTGGTGAACAGCTGTCTCCCCTTCTCTCTCTCGCTGTCTCCCTGTGTACCACTCTTTACTACTCCACACTATAAAACCTCCCTTAGCTTGCCTACATCTTCAATCGCCTTTAACAACAACAATGGCTTCTTCTTCTTCTTACATCAACTTCTTCCCAATTTTCATTTCCGTTCTCTTACTTACTAACCCAACAACAACAACAACAGCGGCTAGAACACTGACCGCTCTCGTACAGCAACAGCCTCTTATTCTCAAATACCACAACGGCGCACTTCTCAAAGGAAACTACACCGTCAATCTCATCTGGTACGGCTCCTTCTCCCCCATCCAACGCTCCATTCTCATAGATTTCATCCAATCTCTCAGCTCCCGCTCCAAGACCAACAACCACCCTCCTACAGTATCCTCCTGGTGGAAAACCACCGAGAAGTACAAGAGCGGTTCTATCAACTTGGTTCTCGGAAAGCAAGTCCTACACGAGAGTCTGTCTCTCGGGAAGCTTCTAAAGAGCTCTGATATTGCTGCTTTGGCTCGGAAAGCTGGTGCTGATACTACTACAGTGGGTAAGACCTCTATTAATATTGTTTTTACAGCTAAGGACGTGGCTGTTGAAGGGTTCTGCATGAGCCGCTGTGGAACGCACGGGTCGGTGGCGGTCGGATCGGGTCGGAGGACGACTCGGATCGCGCACATATGGGTCGGGAACTCGGAGACGCAGTGTCCGGGTCAATGCGCGTGGCCGTTTCATCAGCCAATTTACGGGCCACAGATGCCGCCGTTAGTGGCGCCTAACGGTGACGTGGGAGTTGACGGAATGGTGATTAATTTGGCGACGTTACTGGCTGGGACGGTGACGAATCCGTTTAATAACGGGTATTTTCAAGGGCCCGTTAACGCTCCGTTAGAGGCGGTGACGGCGTGTACGGGGGTGTTCGGATCAGGTGCTTATCCGGGTTACCCGGGAAAGGTGTTGGTGGAGAAGACGACGAGGGCGAGCTATAATGCGCTGGGTGCGCACGGTAGGAAGTACTTGTTACCCGCCATGTGGGACCCGGAGAAATCTGCGTGTTCCACACTGGTGTGAAGGAATGCGAGCACGTGTGAATGTGAGCGTGTACATACCGCAGCTGCATCCTGCTGATAAGAGAAGCATATATATAAACATGTATAAAAAAAAAAAATAGTCGTTTTTTGTAAAAATTTTATCAAGTTTGTGTCTTTTTTCATATTATATGATTGACGATAAAAAATAAAAAAAAATTGTGACACCTGATTCTGAGAGTAAATAAAACCAAAAAAAAAAGAAGGCAGCACCAGTAGTATTAAAACATCATGAATCTGTGGCACCTGAAACTTGCAATTTTCTGGGTTATGATTTGCAGAAACAGTTCATCTGTTCCACGTTATTGTAGTGTTAAAAAAGAAAAAAAAATTGTAGATTTGCAGATGGGTGATGTTACAGCTTGAGAGTTGAGAGATGAGTGAATGGAACAGTAATACAAGGATGAGGTAGGACCTATTTGGAAAATTTGCAGTCACTCATAATAATCTTATGACCTGTCATTGTTGGCGCCTTTGTGGCCAGTAGTAGTTTGAGCTGGTGGGCTGGTTTGGGTTCGTTGCTGCTGTTTGTG
Source organism: Paratinospora sagittata (assembly GCA_035771175.1). Taxonomy (NCBI): domain Eukaryota; kingdom Viridiplantae; phylum Streptophyta; class Magnoliopsida; order Ranunculales; family Menispermaceae; genus Paratinospora; species Paratinospora sagittata. The sequence goes on along the minus strand of JAYMFD010000012.1, from coordinate 3,029,797 downwards.
CCCTTCATTTTTTGCGTCTGATTTTGATTGTACAGATATCTGCTCTTGTTCTACTGGTGATACAGACTCTGGTGTTGTATCATACCTTAGCTTCCCTGCTTTAGCAATTGCAACAATCAGCTCAAGCTGTTTTTGTTGATGTTCCTGAAAGAAATATTATTACAAAGAAGTCAGTCGCATTAACACATCAATCATCAAAGTTATAAAACTACAGTATCTAATAGTTATATAGGAACCTGAAAACCTTCCCATATATCAATTTATAAGTTGATAAATACGCCAAAGGAATTATAGTAACAGCTTTAATTACTGGTTACGTGCAATGGTTTTTCATCTTCCTTATGGCCCCCGTCTTCCTGAATTTGGTCAAAATGCAGCAAAGAGTACAAAACATATATAAACTGCCATCAAGCACATGCATCAAATGATTGGATAGTATTTGCCCTTCAAATTGTGGTAGAACAATATCACTGACTTTTAATTTTAATGTCAGAAATATCTCATATAAAAAACAAGTTAGACCCTGCATTGCATAAAATTCAACAGGACCAGAAAGCAGTAACAAACAGAAATGGGGAACTAGAATGACTAACAAAATATCTCCACAAAAATCATTTCTGAATTGCATTCTCTGATTGCAAAGTGAATTTTCTCATTGAAATGAAAGTAATTCCACTTTATAACCAAAGGTGGATTGGTTCACTGATTGATTGGGTGCAAGCGCACCTATCCTGAAGGTTTCGAGTTCTAAATATTTTTCCATCACTTGTTGGCCAACGACGTCTTTGAGTATTAGTGGTCGTGCTTCAAAAGAATTAAGGAGACTAAAGTCCCTGATACTCGCAGATCTCCAAAAAAAAAAAAAAAAAGAAACAAAAAAGAAAAAATAATTCAACTTTATATTCAATTCAGTGTTTTTTCAATTCAGTGTTTTTAAGGCGCCAAGGTGAGACGTAGTCTAGGCAATAAAAATAATAATTATTTTTAAATCTTTAGATAATTAATTAATTATTTACGGGCCTTTAGACAGTTCATATACAGAATTATGTATATCTAATTATATTTTATAATAATTGTTAAATTTTTATAAAATAATCAAAAATACTTCATATTAATTAAAATCATGTCCACAAATTGTTGGACAGCAAATATCTGTTGTCGAAAGGTCGTCGGAGATTTTGACGACGTTTTTTGGTCGGAGCAAATGAAAAAAATGAGTTTAGGGATAGAGAAGTTCGAGGGTTTACTGTAGAACGCCTGGACTTTTGTTTTTAAAGCTTTTTTTAAAATTAGAGAGACTCCTTAAACTTTTTAAATATTTGCACAAACCCCCACCGCCTGCCTAGCACTATGCCTAGGCATTTTCTCCCTAAAACACCTAGGCGACGCCTTGAAAACACTGATTCCATCCCCTAACAAAGGTTTCATTTACTCTAGGTGAAAATCCAAAATCAAATATCTATAAGCAAAGAATGAGAAGGTTGCCAGAAAAGTTTGGCAGATAGCTAATCATGTTTCTCTATTCAACTTTCTCAAAAGCCATATTTCTTTTAGGTTGAGGTACCTAATATTTTCCTTTCACTATTCCAACACAAGTCAGTTTTGGCTTTCATATCGACTTTTCACCTTTTGTTTTTGATAGGCATGAGGTGGGGTTTCAATTACTTTTCAACTTGGGCCTTCTAACATTACAATCCTAGGTCTTCATCTCATATTCTTATATGGCCAGATTGTCGTAGTCAACTTTCCCATTTTTAAGTAGGTGTGTTTCAAATGCCATAATTCCTCCACCATATCATAGATGTTCTTATGACCATTTCAAAAACTTCTCTCTTTGATCTTACAAGTATTCTCTTAACAACAAACTCTAGATGCACACCTCTACTTCCGCCGTCCAACTCTAATTTTATAACCAAAATCCTCATTCAGTTACAGATGATTGAGATAGAATAACAAAAAGTTGTATTTTAAATATTCAAAGAAAGAGGAAATATTTTAGATAAGATTATGACGTATGTTACCCGGACTCTTTACTTTAGCCCGACGTACCCATGTCCGACACTTCATGATATAACATGGGTATGTGATACGTGTCCGACATTTTGGATTTTAGAATATTAATATGTATATTCTCCAATAAAAAGAGAAAAAAGTTAATGACTAATAGGTGAAATTCACTTAATGAAAAAACAAAACGGACAATAAATAAGTGAAAAAAAAAAAAAGAACAACATATAATATAACCGTGTCCCCGTATCCTAGAATTTGAAAATGAACAAGTCAGACTTCTAGATATGTACCCGTATCCGACAGCCATATCCGAGTCTAGATAACATAGATTATGACAACCTAGTAAAATTCGTAAAATTCCTTTTTTTTATCAAGGGTATCTACTCCTCTTAGAACAACCAACTAGTCTCCTGAGATGTGTGTGACAAGCTAGTAAATCACTCCCTTGAATAAGGATTGACATTTTTTCCCCACAACATTTCATAGTTGATTATTGTAACCATCCGTTTCGCAACTTCTTACTATTTAATTAATCAAGAATATTCCATTTAAATAGAGGAATAAAGGCATGTGACTTACCTGCATTGCCAACAAGACCTTCTGAATTTCACCAAGCTCCTTCTCAAGCATGTCCTCTTGTATTGCTAGAGCTCGAGTGGCCTCAGAATTCTTCTGAGCCAAAGCTGCAGTCTGCAAAACGGTAAGGAAAATTCATTAGCCCCTTAGTAGCTATAACAAAAAAGGACTTACAGCAGACTTATTGATGATTAATTATATCTACAAGGCACAACAGGCTGATAGTAATTAACACTCTTTCTCTCCCTCTAACTTGTTTACAGTGGACTTATTAAATATTTTAAATAGCATGCTTGATTGGCTGCTAAAGCATTTGGGTCCCTTTTTTTTTTCTTCCATTCCATCAAATTGGCACAGAAGATAAAGAAGCTCTGGAAGCCTAATTATTCTAATTAAGGTCTCAATGATACAATGAGGCTAACAAGACTCTTAACAGTTTTGTTCTTGAAAACATAACATACCACAAATCTTAACCAATAACCTGAGTTACAATTCAGGCCAGTTGGCCATGCACGAACTTATGTCAAGGTTGCAGGCTTGCAACATGCACATTTTTTAAATCAAACGTGTATCCTTATGTGGCAGTCATAAATGCAAGAGCAAGAATGTAAAGATAATAGTGTTCATCATGGCTTAATAAAGCAATATGAAGCCAATGTGGTCTCTCACACAAGCTACACTAGAAGTCTAGAACTATGCAACTTAACAAAACTATGCACTATTTGTGGCAGATAATGATGGGTTACAAGGACAAACGTAAGTTTTCAACTCGTTAGGATAAACAATTCTTCTTGGTCCCTGGCGTAGTATTGAATGGGAAAGAATAGTTTCCGTCATATACAAGTAGGCATAAGAATACAACTTTAAAAAAGGAATTTACAATTTTAAATTTGTAAAAGAAATAACATTTTAAAATGAAGAGTATCCAATTGAAATGGAGTAGAGTAGAAAATTGATACAGCGGTAAGATCTACAATGAAAGATTTTTTTCTCATGTTCAAAATCATTAATGTTAGAATGTTTTAGTAGTGATTCATCACTTGATTGGCCTTTTTGTAGTACCTAATAAAGCCTATGGGCCTAACTCGTCCTTGAAAACCAGCTTGCAAGGAGAGGATAGCCTACGACCAATACATTGCACATCGTAATTGCACCCAGACAATGTAGGACTATGCTACTAATACCAATCCCAATTCTATAAGTTGCTTCCGAATCAACTCCAATCCCATCTTCCGAGGACCGGCACATCATGACTCAAGTTGAGTATCATAATAAATGAAGAAAAACCGGATAAACCTACTTTCATTAGCATCATCAAAATTCACTTACCTCTCGCATAAAAAGGCATTAACATAACAAGCTAACAATAATACCAAAAGTTCACAGTTCTACAAAACAATTTACAAGTGCAACCCAAAACAAGTCCTTAAACCCAATTCACCTAAAATATCTTCCATCAATAAGAGTTACAAAGCTTTGTATCAAAAATAAAAAATGTCATTCTCACGACAAAAAATACAACTTTGCATGCAACTAAACAACCATTATCATTATCAATGTAGGTAGAGCATGATCCAGTGATTGCATTTCTTTTTTTTAAATTAAAATAGCAATTCCCATCAGAGATTTGCGAAATACTTAAGTCAACTTAGCCTTTTTCTAACTACGACATCAATTACATGAATCTGCTTCCAGACTCCACTCTTCTCTATCCAAGACTAAGTTCGCATTTAAATTATAAGTAGAAATTTGCGAAATCCATACCTCATCAATGGGCTGTTTCAAAGCCTTCCTCGTAACTCTAAACCTAATCCCCAATTTCTCAAGCCGCCTCGACAAAACCCTAATTATTGTCACTGAGCTCCGAAGATCCTCCTCCAATTTCTCCACTCGCTCCACGAGATTACTACTTTTCAAACCATCATTCACCTCATTCGAATCTCTACAAACCCTACTCCACTGCCTCCTCCGAATCACCGCACCAACTACAACCGCCCCCGCCAAAAACACAACCTGCCACAGAAAAACCCTATTCACAGTACCCGACACCGCCTGAAACTGAAACCACGACGACTTCTTCCAACCCAAAAACCCCAAAAACCCGATCGAAACAACAGCGGACGGAACGAGACACAGAATCTCAAAAATTGAAAGAAAAGCATCGAAATTGAACTTCTCGAGACTTCCGGATTGCGAGGAATTCTCGGATTCGAAGGTTTTAACGCGACATTGTAGGGTTTTGAAGGGGCGGGTGGGTTTTAGGGTTTTGTTCTTGGTTTGAATTGAGAAATGCAGAGAAGTTCTTGGGGTGGGTTTTAGAGGATCGGCATAAATGTGAGATGAGAAGATGAAGCAGAGATGATGATGATGATGATGATGATTTTGATTGAGAGATTGGAGATTTGGTAGCGGATATTGAGCTGAGATTTGCATTTTTTTTGGGGGGGAGGAGGGGGGAGGGTTTAGCTAGGGTTTAATTGAACACATAGAGTTTCTTCTACTTCCACTACGGAGTGAAGACACGCTTTTTGGTGCCGGAGACGAGAGCGCCGTGGTGCTACGGCGTACGTTAGCCATTGGCGCGCATTCTATTTCACAGTAATTAATTAATTAAATAATTAATTGTGAATACATTAATAAAGAAACAAAAACATGTAATTTTACACTTAAGAAGTATATTTAATTTATAATTATGTAATAAGAACATGTTCCAATATATTTAACCTAATATATTTATAAACATATATTAAAAATGATATCGTGAATACTTTGATCTTTGATCGGTACATTTCAGTTCAGGTTAATACAGTTTTAAACTCTAGAGTCTTAACCTATAATTTGAACTATACTGATTGGTTTCTCAATTTCTCAATTACCAATTTAAAAATCAAGTTGGGTCTAAATCTAATTATGTTTGAATCGAGTTTTTCCACTCCCACCAATTATTAGTTGACTATATATAGTGTTTTATAAGGGAATTATATAAATATATATATAATAAAAATAATAAACAAAATTTCCTACCACCAAACAAAATAGCAAAGTTGTTATTCCTCATGATCCATAAGAATATGAGTTCGACTCTCATGGTCAATTAGGGTATATGCTACCTTTGCCCAAGAAAAAAATATAGATACCACTCTCTTTCCTCATCAAGGCTTGCCCCTGAGATTAGTCATTACGCATAAACTAGCTGGGATGCTCCAAGTTATTAAAAAAACAAACAAAATTTTACACAAATAGTTGGTCCAAAAACATAATATATAAATATATTTAGTTATATAGATATTGACATATATATATGTCAATCCCCTTCATCATATATTTGATTAAGTACAATACATGATATATTCATCAAGTACAATAATCTAAGTATGGAAATAGCAACGTCCAGCCCTTCTTGATGTATACATAAGTACAATAAAAGTTTTTTTTTTTTGGTTATCGGGATTTTAGTGCCAGGGTGTTATCCTCCTACTTAACGGTAGGACTAATTCGACTTGAGGTTACTGTAAGGCGCCAAATCGGGAACATCTTCTAACAAATTTTTTTGCATCTATGAAGAATCAAAATTAAAACCTTTTATTTAAGCAACCAAGACCCTTTCCATCTAAGCCAACCATTCGGGGTATATATATAGCTTATAACTCAAGTCGGTGTGCGAGTCATGTCTATCAAGAAATCGCTATAACTTAATTTAGGGAGAAGTGGTTTCCATGATTTAGACTTTTAGTATTTTTTAACATTAGCTAGGCACACTTTCATTATCAAATTATTTATAAGATCAATATAAAACTATTTTTATGAAAAACATTGCATAATAATTGTTTGAATGTTATACAGTGCTCCGACTAAATCATAAAATATATTGCCTTGGATTAAAATGTAATGATGCATCAGATCATATACAGAATCTCGTAAAAGTATTTTAGGATTATTAAAAAATTATAATCTGATTATTTATACATTACCCTGTAGATTGACTTTTCTACTAAGACCAAGAAGAGCTTAAGTTGATCCGTGTGGAAATTGATTTTCTTGATTTTTATCTAATACAAACCTAGAATCTTAATGCTCGGCCTGCTTCTGAATTCCTTTACTCGAAGTCAAAAATTTAATTTTTTTTATTATAAATAAGTGAGAGTTTTCTCTTTTCTAATAAAAGTGAGACTGAGACTCTAATAATTAGTTCACACGATCTTTATCTGGTCTCTTTATGTACTTATTTTCTTAGTTCTACTAAGATGTTATAGCTTCCTCAGGTTCTCAGTATCAGTATCCTCTGACTTTATTAGCATTAAAAAAAAACTCTAGAATTCTAATAATATATTTTTAATTTCTTAAAATTATGTTAAATTAAACTATTAAGGTCTAAGTAGCAGCCCTAGTAAACCTAGTTAAATAAATAATAAATAAATGAACAAAGAAAAAGAAGAAAACATACAACCCCTTCGAATATACCACAAAATCAATATATTTATGAAAATTTTCTTTTTTGATTTTTCATGTGGTGATTTTTGTCTAGGCGAAACTAATCTGTTTTCGAAAACTACAGATGCATTGGCCGACTCTCTCTAAATAGGCATGACTAAGGTCGATACGAATTTTGAAATTTTCATTTTTCAACCACCTTTGATATAAACCTCCGCCTATTTATACTACACCAGGTTGGGTCTGAAATTTTTTTTTATTTGTCCAACTAGAATTATAAAATCAATTGTCTATAAAAACATTATAAAAATTTATTTTATCACTAATAAAATTGCAATCAAATTGATACAAACATCAAACATAAGTCAACTAATTATAAAATTACAATTGTTACATATATATACTCACTTATGTCATTCATTTAATTATATTGTGGCATTGTACGTCTACCTCAGCAATCATTTATTATAAATATGATTCACGAGAATTTACAGTCTTTTATAACACATAAAAAATAAAATAAAATAAAATAAAAAGCACGTGATTCATGTGATGTTCAAGGCAAACTCAGCCCCTCTGCACCTGTAAATCATTTGAAAATACAGTGAAAAACAAACAAATAAAAAATAAAAAATGTTCGGATATATATAAATAGAAAGAGAGAGGAACGGTAAAGTGGGAAGAGTGTTGCACCACACGTGATCGAGAAAGAGAATATGCTGAGGAGGTGCGGATGTGCGCCGGACACGTGTCGTGAAATGATGGCGGCTTGGTGGGGGACAAAGATGGAAATATCAACGAAACGGAGGAGAGTAGGTAGGATCGACAAGCTGAGTTGGCAATTCTTCGTCGCTTTCGGGGCAAATTTGTAACTTCACTTGACGTGTTTGTTGCGAGTGGTGGCTGCGGTCAAGCGTGGCACGTGCTCGGCAAACGTGCGCACTCCAATCGACGAACCCCGCCTACCGTGTGACAGCGATGACGTGTTAGCTTGTGGCGGAATCCATCGTGAGCCTCTGCACGTGGATAAAAGACTCGTGTCGGCTTTGTTATTGGAGTAGTTGACTACCCAATGAAATCGTCCCACGTGTCCATATAAAAGAGGATAATGGCTGATAGCGGCTTGAGATTACACTCAACGGCTGTGGTTATGGAGCCGTGAATGATTGATCTTGGATATTTTTTTAATCGATAATACGACATAAACACACTTTTTTTAACACACTTTTTTTTTATATTATAAGTAAAAATATTTAAAATATATCGTAATAATACCTTATATCATGCATTAATTATGTAATACGAGACATTATCATATAATTAAAGGTGATCTAACTACTTTTACGTATAATGTTAAAAAAAAGTATCTACTAATTATTTTCCTTTTTAATGTTAATTTAAATAAAATTATATTTTTTCTTTTTCTTTTTTAATTAGTAATACATTTTTTTTAAAGATAATATGCAAAAGATATTTAAATATAAGAGTAGGGGTGCAGCGGGTTTAGTTGGTCGAGTTTGAGCTAATTTTCAACTCAACCTAAACAATTTAATCAGAAAAAATAAAATCTAATTCAAAAGTAAATCCCCTAATTCAATTAGAACTAGTTCGGGTTAACTTGAGTGAAGTTGGTCATATGAGTTAAAATAACTTAATTTGAAAAAAAAAAACTTATTAAGCAACAAATATAAAAGAAAAAGAAGATGAACCTAGAAGAATAAAAGGCATTAGTGAATAAGAGATTTTAAGGTTAATGTCAGGTTGTATTAGTGAATTAGGGTTAGATTTTTGAACTCAATCCAACTCAATTAAAATACTTAGATCAATCCTTTTGGTAATATTTGATTCAGTCGGATTGACTTACACTCTTATAAAGGAGTTCAAGTTTTCCAGCATGTTTTACTTAATTATTTCTATTACTAAATATTAAATTGAATTGTCTATAACCAAGATTTAATTCATCTTAGAAGATAAAAAAAATAAAAATAGTGTATGTTTTCAAAGTTTAATTAATTAAGAATATGAGTAAAAAAACAAAAGTCCAAGAATACATTGAAGAAAGACAACACTCAATTTTTATGATCCCACTTTACAAAAATTATTTTCATTTATGGTTTAGTTAATTAACCATCCTTATTCTATATTTGAATGAAACTATATTATCATAAACGTATCAATCTACATAATTATTCTTCCTCATTGGAATTTTGTAATTATTGGTTTGATTTAGATAATTACCTGGTTCTATTCTTTCATATTAATTCTCTTTCTAAGGGCACTCAATGCGATGTGATTAAGAGCATTTGTGTCCACATAGATGACCAGACGCAGAGAGGTAGTCATGTTCTCACTTTTATTAATGATAGAAAAATTCTAACTTATTTAAAAGGAAAGAGAATCAAACTCTTGACTTCAATTAAAAGGGTTCAGATGTATACCGTTAAAACTAGTCAATGTTTGTATTGTCATTTATATAACTTGTCAGGAGATTCAAATAAATTTTTTTTTTTTTCTAATTTCACATTTTTTGTCTGCTGCTAATATATATATATATATATATATATATATATTTAAGACTAAGTTAAGAGTTATGACATATACATTGCATCATTTTCTTAATTGGCAACTGGTGACTTTATTGCTTAGATTCAAAGTTCTTACTTATTTCTAATATCTTAAAATTAATACATGAATAAATATCTATATTAATCTTATAACTGATGAGAACATTAGTTCATGGGCAAAAATATTATTCACCACATGTTGGATAATACCCTTAAAAACCTATTTGATCACATTTTATTAAAAAATAAATAAGTAAATCATTGATTTCATTTCTCAACAAATTCTCAGCTTTCACTCTTCTTTATCTATATTCTATTTTTAATTAAGAGGAATCTGTTTATATTTTTAATCCCATAAAAATATTTATACCAATTATCTATAATCTATAGTATATACAATACAAATAATTGAAGAGATCATTTACGTGGACATTTTTGTTAATGTTTCAAAATTAACCCTATAAACATCATTGTTATATTAATTTTAAAAAAATTAATTACAAGTCAAAGTAGTTGTTATATTCATAAATTCATTTTTTATTTTAATTAAAAAAACCAAAATTTTAAAGATCACGTGCAACACGTGCACTCGTAAGTGAGTGAGCCGTTTAATCAGCTCTAAGTCGCCGAGTTAACCAAGCCTAAGCTTAATAAAAAAGCGGCGATTAGTAGGTGAAATACAACACTTCAACGTTAATCCCCAAACTGCTCTCACTCTTTCTCTTAATTCCTTCTCCATCCTAAATTTCTCCCAACTACCACGCACCAAACACCAAACCAAACGCACCATTGCCCTATAAAGCCCTTTAATCCCTCACTTCTTCTTCAGAGCCAATTCAATCGAATCTCCATTGCAGTTTTCTTCAATACCCAGAAGAAATTTCATTGAAAAAAATGGCTCTTGCGAACACATCTGTTGCTTTTGCTTCCAAAGCCCTTCTCCAATCTCAATCCAATCTCAACCAATCTTCTTCTTCTTCTTCTTATTCGGTTTGCAATCTTCCAATCAGATCTGTTAGACCCACCATTTCAGCCGTTCACGCTCCTGATTCAGCCAAGAGCAAATCTACTGTTTCAGCGACAACAGCGACAACTGTGCCGGCGACCAGTGCTCCGGTGAGTGTTCCCGGAAAATGGGCAGTCGACAGTTGGAGGTCCAAGAAGGCGCTTCAACTGCCCGAGTACCCGAATAAGGAAGATCTTGAATCGGTGTTGAAAACGATTGAAGCGTTCCCGCCTATTGTTTTTGCTGGGGAAGCGAGAAGCTTGGAGGAGAGGCTTGGGGAAGCTGCCATGGGAAAGGCGTTTTTGCTTCAAGGAGGGGATTGTGCTGAAAGTTTCAAGGAGTTCAATGCGAATAACATTCGTGATACTTTCAGAATTCTTCTTCAGATGGGTGCTGTTTTGATGTTTGGTGGGCAGGTGCCTGTTATTAAGGTTAGTCCGATTTATTTTTTATTTTTTATTTTTTTTGGTTACCCTTTTTTGTTTTGGTCAGAAAAGATCTGGGTTGTGGAAATTTTCGTGGGATTTTACTTTTTTCTTAATTTTTTTTTTTGTTTTTTTACCTTTTTCTGGGATGAAAAAAGATCTGGGTATTGAAGGTTTTGGAGGAATTTTTAGTTTTTATGGATTTAAATTTTTTTTTTGCCATTTTTGGGTTTGAAAAATATCTGGGTATTGAAAATTTTGGTGGGATGTTTTTTTGTTTTTGGGAGAAGTTTTGATTTTTTTTCTTTTGTAAATTTTGAGTGAAAAAAAGATCTGGGTAGTGAAAATTGTGGTGGAATTTTAAAATTTTTGGATTTTTTCTAATTTTTTGCTTTTTTTTTGGGGTGAAAAAGACCCGGCTAGTGAATATGTTGGTGGGATTTTCAGTTTTTTGTTTTAAGAGTTTTGATTTTTATTTATTCATTTTTGGTTAGGTGGGAAGAATGGCGGGTCAATTTGCAAAACCAAGATCAGATGCGTTTGAAGAGAAGAATGGGGTGAAATTGCCGAGTTACAGAGGTGACAATGTGAATGGTGATGCTTTTAATGAGAAATCTAGGATTCCAGACCCACAGAGAATGATTAGGGCTTATTGCCAAGCAGCAGCAACTTTGAATCTTTTAAGGGCTTTTGCAACTGGAGGTTATGCTGCTATGCAAAGGGTTACTCATTGGAATCTTGATTTCACAGAGCACAGTGAGCAAGGGGATAGGTATGTTCTATTGTTCCTGTTTCAATTTACTTTTATTTTTTTTTCGTTAGGAGCTTTTTTGGGGAAAGATGAAGATCTGATATGAAAAAAGATGGTAGCTTTTTTTATTTTTGGTTTTTTTTCTCTTAATGGGTAGTTGGCAATTTTACTTTTTCTTTCTTTTTATATGTTTAGCTTAGCTTTATTAAATTGGGTTGATTTGAAAGAAAAACTTTAAAGACAAAAGATTGCAATCTATAAGGTTTGTTTCTTTTATTGGGTTGTTGGCATATTGAGACTTGCTTTTCCTTAGATTGTGTCTGCTTTTATGGATAGGTACCTAAAATGAATAAAACAACAAAAGAAATAAGTTATAGACAAGATTGCATTTGCAAACCTTTCTTGCCATTCAATTTTTGGATGGTTGGATCAGATTTTGATAGTATGAACTATCCTTGGAATATGTTATATTCATGCTAGATTAGCAAGTTGTTGAAGAATTTGGAATCATTTGGATTGTTTATGGATTGTTCAATAGGTACCGAGAGCTATCCTTGGAATATGTTATATTCATGCTAGATTAGCAAGTTGTTGAAGAATTTGGAATCATTTGGATTGTTTATGGATTGTTCAATAGGTACCGAGAGCTAGCTCATCGGGTCGATGAGGCCTTAGGTTTCATGATTGCTGCTGGATTAACTGTTGATCACCCAATCATGACTACTACGGAGTTTTGGACTTCCCACGAGTGCTTGCTATTGCCATATGAGCAGTCTCTTACCAGACAAGATTCAACTTCTGGGCTTCACTATGATTGCTCCGCCCATATGCTTTGGGTCGGAGAACGCACTAGGCAGCTCGACGGTGCCCATGTCGAGTTCCTGAGAGGAGTTGCTAATCCGCTTGGAATCAAGGTATCCCCAATTCTTGACATTTTCTTTTCTTTTGTTTATGAATCAAGCACTTACATGATTTGAAGAAGCCAATCTGCTATTCCAATTTCATTTCCTAGTGTTTATATTGAGCTTCAAATTCATTTAAAAGATCATGGATTTTTGGATTAGTTTCTAAGGTTCAATTTCTATAAATGCAGGTGAGTGATAAGATGGATCCAAATGAGCTGGTTAAGCTCATTGATATCCTCAATCCTCAGAACAAGCCAGGGAGAATTACAATTATCACAAGAATGGGAGCAGAGAACATGCGGGTGAAGCTTCCTCATCTGATCAGGGCAGTCCGCCGATCTGGCCAAATTGTCACTTGGGTCAGTGACCCTATGCATGGAAACACCATCAAGGCTCCCTGTGGTCTCAAGACTCGCCCCTTTGATGCAATCAGGGTATAAAATCTTTACCAATCCTTCTTATATTACTTCTTTTCTATATCAATTTCAGTTGCGCGACGTAAAATTTAATTTATATTCACAATTAGATTCACGATTCACCTTTTAGAGTAGCATCAAGCCGATAATTAAATTACTCATATTTGGCAAAAACGTCCTTTGAATAGGACATTTTTTTTGGGACATTGTCGTAGAACGGGTCTTTTGGCAAATTGTACTAGAAAATGCAATTTTATCACCTGATCTATCTAAGGGAACAGCTTTAAATCCCTGGTTTGCTGATCATAACCTTAACTTCTTGGTGATTCAATGTGTTGGGTGAAACATATGCGAAATACTAGTTACATCCCTTTGTTACCATGAAGCTTTTCTTTAATCACAGAGTCTTAATCACACAGTTTTATCTGATAAGTAAAATTTGTTTGCAGGCGGAGGTGCGAGCTTTCTTCGACGTGCACGACCAAGAAGGAAGTCATCCAGGTGGAGTCCATTTGGAGATGACGGGACAAAACGTGACCGAGTGCATTGGAGGGTCGAGGACTGTAACCTTTGATGATCTAAGCTCACGCTACCATACTCACTGCGACCCAAGACTAAACGCCTCCCAGTCACTCGAACTTGCATTCATCATCGCAGAGCGACTTAGGAAGAGGAGAATCACATCGACATCACAGCCGTCTCTTAACAACATGGGGTTGTAAGCAGGAAGGCAGCTCCCCCTTGTGCTTGGCTATTTTCTTGATTACTATTGTTCTTTTTTTTTTTTCTTTTTTCTTTTTAATCTTCATATTTTACTTTTGGTTTTGTTAATTATGTATGGATGTATACTGAAAAAAACAAGTGAGATGATGGCTTGAAACTTTTGGGGAGAGAGAAATAAAGCAAAGGCTATATTGCATTCGTGAAATTGATGAAATGTGTTTGTATCTTGCACTTGAAAAATAATGTTTTTTTTCAATGCCCTCTTGAGCCAGCCAGTGTCCCTGTCAAGCCAGTGGGTGGTGTTGGCCTTTCATGGGCCATTTCTTCTTACCTAACCCTAACAGGTGCATTAACCCTTGCTTTTAAAGATGAATGGAAACAAAAATGTTTGGTATGTGGTAGGTTTAAACACTCACAAAAAAGTTTGATACTTCAAGACTTCCATCAAGTGCTTTAATAATAATAATAATGATATTTTCGGTATTTGGAGAGTGCACTTGTCACCTATTGAGTCTCTGGAATGAACATAGAAAGTGTACTTTGTAGCCTTTATTATTATTATTATTATTTAATTTAAGGAACTCGGGTGTTTGAGTACACTTCTACTACAATATACTCTTAAGTGGCAATTAGGGTATGTTCCTAAGTCTTATCTCTATATGATCTCTGTGACATTTGTTTAATTGTACTAATTAATTAATTAATCAATTTGCACTAAGGTTGTCTTGACTCTATGACTTCAACTTTGGGTAGAACAAGAAACCATCCCCACCTACCCACACACCCTCTTCTAATCAATTTAATACTTATTTTTGTTCATTAGTGGAGAAAATGAAATATTAGGCTTTCACCAGCTTTGATGGTAATGGTGGTGGGCCTTTTGAAATAATTCAAACTAATCAATAGTGTTTGATTATGAAAACTATATATCTGTAATCTTATTAAAAAAAAAATGTCATTTTAAACATTTATTACAATATTGTTGACCCAGCCCTAGTTGCTCTTCATTTTAATTTCATCATCAGCAGAGCCAATTTCTTGGGCGTGTTTCACGTTGGTCCCACGTGCGTCATGCCAAACTAAATATATATGTACATTTTTTTTTGACTTCTTGATTAAATGGGGATGCAAGAGGATATTTTCTAAGAAAGAGCTTGATGGAATTCTCACGTGGGAAAAGAAAATAATTAAGTTTTTATTTTTATTTATTTATATATATATATATATATATATATATATATATATATATTCATTAATGAATAATTTTTTAGGCGAACTAAGGTGGGCTCAAGTGGGTCAACTATTCATTAGGTGAGGGTGGGTTTGACTTCTGCATCAGTTGTCCTTATTTTAAAATTAAAATTAAAAAATAGAATGAACATGTAATTAAGGGTGTCAATAAATTGGTTTAAACTATAAAACCGAACCGAACAGAACCGATGTATTTGGTTTGATTTTATTTTTTAATAAGTTCAGTTTGGTTTAAGTCTGAGAAAAACAATAGGTTTGGTTCGAATTACGGTTTGAGACTTTAAAAATTAATCTAAATCGAACATAATCGATTCTAAAATTAAAACTATTAATATTTATTTTTAATGTCTATAATTATTTATGATATAAATAAATCCACTAAAAAATTATATAATCATTTTTATAATAATAAAGATAGTTTTTAAGTTTTTTAAATATACATTAAAAAAATTAAAATTATCTTGTATACATAATATATAATTGATTATTTTAATTTATTTAATATATGTATATATAAAACTTTAAACCGATCAATTCAAATCGATTGTGTTATGTTCGGGTTTGATAATTTAAAATAAATTAATTAAGCTAAATTGAATCGAAATTGTAATGTCGTGAAAATTGTAATAAAAAATCATTAAAAGTAAAATAAAATATAAAATAATAATAATTATATATATTATTATTATCTTTGTTTTATCCCAGTTTGATGGAAAGTCCAATAACGACTACAATATTTGAATATCTGACCAAATCTACTTCTAGGAACTTGCAAAAAACAGGAACCCATATTCTTGGTTCCATGGACTTGGCTTTGAAATGCAACAAAGATAAGACAGCAATTTCCCTTTTTCTCAGTCTTTGTTTTAACCAAAGAATAGAAAGAATCGTATTTTGACTTGCTTTCAATAATATAAGAAAATAATATTTTAAAATAATTTTCAAAATATTGGAATATGATTTCATATGGTTGATTTACAGTTTCTAAAAATATGTTTGATATCATTTTTTTTTCTTTTTCTTTTTTTATAAATTAATTAAAAAAAACTTAAAAAATAATTTTTATATATTTTTTAGAGATAAGACTTTTTATAAATTTATTCTCAAAAATAGATTTTGAGTTACAAGATGTTTCTTTAACTATAATTTTCGAGTATGACCTTTTATGAGATAGACATCTTATACTTATTTTTATTGCAAAAGAAAACCAAAATGCTTCTATCTAGCTTCACCCGTGACCTAGTAGTGTTGATTGCTTATATAATCATTTTTTATTTTATTTTTTTTAAAAAAGTTGTATTCATTAATTAAAAATAAATGACAGACGAGGCTAAGAGTGTTCACGGGTTGGATTAATTTGGATTATGACAAAATATTAACCTAACTCAATTAAGTCGAATTAAAATTTAACCCAACTAAACCCAATAAATATTTAAACCCAACTCAAATCAACTCACTAACTTCGGGTTGGTTTGAATTAGATTAATATCAATTTAACTTGGAAAGCAATAACAAATACAACCCTGCAACCACTTTTGAGTTAAAGCTTCAATCTGTAGTTTAAACAAGAACAACCTCTTCATTTCATCAAAGGACCCATAATAACGTTCCATCTGCAGATGGGTCTTTATATCATCTTCCTGGGGCTCATGTGTTCCATCTCCTGCACAGATTGCAGATCCAATTAGAAAGAATTAGGAGGAGGCATTGTAGATGTAGTGAGTAGATTTTCACGGCTCAATCAAAATTACGTGAAAATGAATGAATTAATAATAGAGTTAGAGGATTGAAAACAAAGAGAAGGAAGCGACACTGAAAGTGAAAGCAGAGAAGCGGCACGGGTGATGAATACTTCGTTTTTTTAGTCCCACATTGAGGACGTAAAAGAAAGGAGCGAATAGGAAGTAGTATTTAAAAAAAGTGAAGCATACCGTTATAGCATACTTACCTGGACGGGGTCTACGGGTTATCAAGAAGGCCTGTTGCCTAGGTTGGCGATCTCCATTGCACATTGGAGGGGCGCCCGCCTAAGATCTCCCCAAGTGGGAGAGTCTACGTCATAATTTGTGGTAGAGGGGTACGCGTTCGCGCGGCCCCTACCAATTTTTATCAAAGTGTTTGTATGTTTATAGTAACTTAGTTGTTTCGTACTTATGATTACTGAACCAATTATGTAGGACGGCTTTCTTTCATGAGCTCTTTTGGGTTCCTAACCCAAAGAATGCGGCAGATTTGGTAAGAGTTTGAGACGAGTTCTGTGCCTGATTTTCAAGGGGGATTTGTGGGTAATGGAGGCATCTAATGATGTAATTAATTGGAGTAATTTACGGAATGGGATAATTCAAGCATAAACAAGAGGAAGTTATATCAGATTTTAAGGGTTGCAACTTGCAATTGTTGTGTCAAAATTGCTGGATTTTCTGTGTAACAGATGCTGGAGTAATTCATCAGGAGGAAAGGAGAATTTGGTTGTTGAGCTTATTAGGAACATAGTTTCATATAGAAGTCTAGCATTGAAGTAAAGAAATCTTCTACTTGGATCATTTTCATTTCTCTAATGACCCTGTAATTGGAGTTCTGACATGTGTGACACATGTAAACATAGTTAATTAAACAGTCCTTTTGATTAGCTCATGTTTAACTCTAATTTCTGAAAAACAGGTTCAACCTCAATTGATTGTTTGGTTTTAATCATCTTAGTTTAGACAGTTTCAGTTTCAAATCTGTTGGTTACAATTTTCAATCAAGTAAAAAGAGTTTCAACATTGTTCTTATTTTGCTTCATCTTTGTCTAAATTCCATATAACAATGCCTTTGGCCTCTTTATTTCCATTTCTTTTCTATACCAATGCCCTTTGATGTTTTTTGAGCACTGGGTTTTTATAATAATCAATTAACCTCAAGCTTCTTCATTCTCGCCCTAATTTTGCACTCACTGAAATAAACAAAGCAAACGAGCCACATAACCACATTGCCCAAGAAAATCACCCCAACATAAGCCAATGGAACAATAACACACCACCTAGCCAATTTTCTTTCCATCTCTCTTCAACATTGAAGGATAACAATCTCATCAAAGCCCATAAAACAAAGACCACAAGCATCAAGAAGAAACGACATCTCCTGCTACCTCAGCTAAAATGTGCTGAGAACACCAAAGCCTGGAGCCCATATTTCCCCTCTAAAACTGATATTACAATGCCCATGTTCCATACGGCAGTTAGATCTGACCACCTGCCTAAGACCACGATGAGAATCACACCGTAAAAGATCGTGTAAGGGAGATCAAAACTTGTAAATAGATAGATTGTTATAATGCGGATGAGCCCAACTAAAACAAGAAAATTTAAGATGAGAACATATATTGATGTGATAAATGGCTCTTTAAACCTTGTGATCTTGGTGACAAATTGACGTAACATCTCCTTAAGACTCATTTGCTTTTCTCCTGCATATATTGAAGACGCTGAATCAACGATTGCGATTGTGTTTAGAAAAGTCTAGAAAATGAAGGGGACCCAGATAGAGAATAATTAGTTGAAGAAGTTTGCTGGAATTGTCTTCAATTATGGTTGATATTACCTCAAAAGGTGGACCATAGCTGAAGGAGAAGATATAAGATGGAAGATCTTTCAAGTATGTTATTGTGTCAATAAAGATTTGTTTGAGAATAGTTTCACAGAGTAACATACTGCAGAACATAGGGAGAGGTGAGGAAGGTGAAGATGATGAAGTTGGGATTTTTCAGAGGGACTTGCAGAGCATGCCGGAAAATGCTAAATACGCCGAGGAACACTGGTTTTTCCATCTCCATTTCTTACAAACTTTCCCTCCTATCTACTCCCTCTGATACAATGAAGAGGTTGTTCTTGTTTAAACTACAGATTGAAGCCTTATCATCTGAGAAATGGTTGCAGGGTTGCCAGCAACTATGGCTTATAAGCTCTGAAGATTAGCAAGATATATGCATTCCCTTCAATACTAAAATTTACCTTTTGCTTGCATTCTCTCAACCAAATCACAGTGCTCTTAGGTAGACATCCATTGCACACAGGAGGGGCCCCCTCCTAAGATCTCCCCAAGTGGGAGAGTCTACATCATAATTTGTGGTCGAGGGGTGCGTGTTCGCTCGGCCCCTCCATTTTAAATTAAGTTTTTTCCTCTGTTTTCTAGCTTGAAGTAGAAAATCTTCTGGGACTGGGCTGAACCCAAGATTGTGATCCTTAGTTACAGTGATTCCTGAATCAATTAAGTGGGGAATTTGCAGTTTGGTTTCCATCTCATCTTCAGACATCTGGGTTCAATCTGGAGTTAAGCAGCTTTGAGAATTCACTTAGAGACAAGTTCAGTGCCAGATTATATGGTATTGTGTGAGATGGAGGCATCTAATGGTGTAATTAATTGCAGTAATCTAATGGAATGAACTTATTCAAGCATAAAACTGAGGCTACTTATAAGATTAAAGGGTTGCCACTATTAAAATAGTTCGCTTTTCTCCTGATGAATTACTCCAGCATCTGTTACACAGAAAATCCAGCAATTTTGAGACAACAATTGCAAGTTGCAACCCTTAAAATCTGATATAACTTCCTCTTGTTAATGCTTGAATTAGCCCATTCCGTAAATTACATCATTAGATGCCTCCATTACCCACAAATCCCCCTTGAAAATCAGGCACAGAACTCAGTCTCAAACTCTTACCAAATCTGCCGCATTGTTTGGATTAGGAACCCACCCAAACGAGATCATGACAAAAAGCCGTCCTATATAATTGGTTTAGTTATCATAAGTATCATACAATGAAGGCGTCATTGTCAGCACCCCACCTTACCAACAATAAATTATTTGAGTACTATCAAACATATGAAAACTTTAATAAATATTGGTAGGGGCCGCGCGAACGCGTACCCCCTCTACCACAAATTATGACGTAGACTCTCCCACTTGGGGAGATCTTAGGCGGGCGCCCCTCCAATGTGCAATGGAGATCGCCAACCTAGGCAACAGGCCTTCTTGATAACCCGTAGACCCCGTCCAGGTAAGTATGCTATAACGGTATGCTTCACTTTTCTTAAATACTACTTCCTATTCGCTCCTTTATTTTAAGTCCTCAATGTGGGACTAAAAAAACGAAGTATTCATCACCCGTGCCGCTTCTCTGCTTTCACTTTCAGTGTCGCTTCCTTCTCTTTGTTTTCAATCCTCTAACTCTATTATTAATTCATTCATTTTCACGTAATCTTCTCACTACATCTACAATGCCTCCTCCTAATTCTTTCTAATTGGATCTGCAATCTGTGCAGGAGATGGAAACATGAGCCCCGGGAAGATGATATAAAGACCCATCTGCAGATGGAACATCATTATGGGGGGGGGGGGGGGGGGGGGGCATTTATGACATCAATCTATGGTGTGTCTGCTTGAATTCTCCAATTTTTTTGAACTGATTTTGGCAGTAAATCTCCATGGTTTCACCCAGTTTTATTGCATTCAAGAATCACAAAGAATCCTATGCGCAAATTTTCTTTCAAGTGTGGACTTAAAAAAAAAATCGGTACACATAATTTAAAGGTGTGACCGTGAAGAAGGCGTCATGATCTTAATTTCCAAGCCATGCCTTGATGACTAGAAGAAAATTTGAACGACTTAGACCTCCTATGCTACCTGAGAGCATAAATGGGTGGCAGGGAATTATCAGTTCCATTCTTCATTTTTAAGGGGTGGCTCTCCACTTCATTTACTTGTAAGTTGACTTGGAAATTCTTAAAGGGCATGGAGAATATGGTTAACAACCAGGCCAAAATAATGGAGAAACTTGGGCTCTTTGGGATACTCAAAGAAGCCATCAGAATCCCTTATCAACGTCCCAAATTCATCTTCTTGGCCTTCCTCACCTCCTTCCTTTGTTTTCAATCATGCTTCTCCATAAAACTATAATCCACCAAAGCTTCATTGAAATTAGATCGCTTTTTGCATCACCTTCTCTCACTTTATATAATTCCCCCAGCTTCTCTTTTTTTTCTGGGAGGATCTAGATTCTGCAATAGCATGGTTTCAAGACATAGCCCCAAGATTTCTACAATTGTGTTTCCTATATATGGGTCCCCTTCATCTCCTAGACCTTCTAAATGCCATTTTTATTGTGAATTCAGCATCTGCAATCTATTCGGGAGAAGGAGAGGTAAGTCTTAAGGAGATGCTACATAGACCAATCAGCAGCAAATCCAAATTTAAGGGACCTTTCATCACATCCATCTATGTTCTCTCCTTGAATTCTCTTTATTCTATTTGGGTTGATTTGGACAATAAAAATCTCCATAGTTCCATCAACAGCTACCTTTTTTATGCTCTTTTATATCTTGTTGTATGGGGTGGGTTTTATAGTACTTGTAGTGAAATGGATGGAATGGAGTGCTATGTGGAACATGAGTATTGTGGTTTCAGTTTTGGAGGAAGTATATGGGCTTGAACCTTTGTGGTCACCGGTGTGTTTTAGTTGGGGAAACAGGTTTGTCGGGCTTGTTTTGATGCTAATCTTATCTGTTTGGAGAATTGGATTTTGGTTTTTATGCTTCTTCTATGCTGGAAGATATGAGAAATGGGTGGGCATTGGCAGCTTCAGCAGTGTTGAGTTGTGTGAGCAATGTGATGAAATGGTTGGTTTTCATGGTTTATTTCTGTGACTGCAAGAGAAGTGTTATGTAAAAGAAGGTTGATGCTGTGGATGGTGGTGAGACTCTTAAAGTATAGATATGTATATCTTTTTTCATAAATAAGATGTCTATCTAAGAGCACTGTAATTTGATTAAGAGAAGGTTAAAGTTTTATAAGCCATAGTTGCTGGCTTGTTGACCATAATTTAACAAGGTTATGTAAAAATCTCCCGGCACCTTTGAACTCAATATTCAATTAATATTTGCCTTAAATATGCAAAGATAATTCTGAATGTGCTGGCACCACCATAAAGGAAGGTGATGAAATTGATCCTCAATTTGATTGCAGTAATAAAATAATAAGGGCCATTTAAATAATTGTAGACTCTGTCTTTGTTTTTCAAACTAAACATCAAAGACTTTTTTTTTTTTTTTTGGAAAAAATGCATTGGTAGAGAGAAATTAAAAGGCCAATTTTCTGGTTGGAAGAGCGGCCACCTACAACTTCTTGAATCAATTACTCCTGGAGATTTGACTTCTACAAGAGAAATAAAAAATATATCTGAATCCATGTGCCTGGCTATATAGAAAACTAAATTCCACATGAAATTTTCAGCATTTTTTTTAATATTCTTGGGGAACGAGTCTGCATTACCAATAAAAATGTGTCATCTTGCACCCACCTAGAACAAGAAGAAGGCATGATCCTTCTCTTGAGAATTCTCATAAAGTCCATTTCTTTGGAGCCATGGAGATAGAGAACAAGAACCCAAGTCTTCCAATGGAGAAATTAATCTTCCAAGCCTTCCATTGCATCTTTGGCATCCTCAAGAAGGCCTTAAAGATCCCTTTCAAAATTCTCAAATTCATTGCTACCAGACTACACGCCCTTGTTCCTTTGATTTGCACCAATTTTATCCATTACCACATACTCAATGAAATCTCCATCGAAATATCATATCGTGCAAGGCAACTTCCCATTGACACCAGTATAACCAGATGGGTCATCGGGATCAGTCTTGGCTTTCTAAAACACAGTCTATTACACATAATTCTCGCTCATCTTCTCGTCTTCTTAACTGCAAGTGCCACAGTTTTTTACTCGAAGTTTCGGGCAAGTGAGGGAGAAATGAAGCTAAGAGGAATGTTAATGCAAGGACCCATCATGAGAGCAAGGTGGAAAAAGCCCTTGATCAAGTTTACTTGTGTTTCCTTGATGTCCTTTTTCAGTTATGTACTTGCAGTGAGTTGGTTTGTAATAGGCTTGCTTAAGGCATCAGATGTCATCTTCTTTTCTGTCCTATATGTTGTGAGTTTCATTGCAACATTGGTGAAATGGCTAGAGTTCAATGCTATGTGGAATTTGTGCATTGCTGGTTTGAATCCGGAGGAGAAACGGATATTTGAAGCTCTATCGCTCTCAAGGCATTTTGCTAAGGGAAGTCGGCTTCGCGGGCTTGTTCTTGTTTCTCTGGTCTTTTACTGGTGCTTTAATACAAGCATCTCGAATATCCGTTTTAGACTGAATTATGAAGGACTGGTATGTGGTGGAATTGTTGCTGGATTGCTGTACATAGGACTCGTATGGAGGAAGTTGATATAATGTTTCATAGCATACTACACAAAATTAATGTCAATTTGAGAATGTTATACTATTTAACTTTTTGTTTTGATCATATATCTTGAATCCTTGACGATCAAGGAAATATGTTAGGAGATGCGCTCAACAATCTAATTTTGATTTCTAGAAGATTAGTACTCTAGAAATTCAAATCCTTTCAGTTTCTTTTGACTATAAAGTTTCACTTATCCTACTATTTTATTTGATGCATATAGTTGGTGAAACCGTGTGGGCTCAAAATGAGTTTGTATCCAACTAACTATTTATTAATATTATTTTAATTATGAAAAGTACAAGTAGATCACAAATCTCAATGTATAAAAATGAGTGATTTATTATTAGTAATAGTATAATTATATATTTAATGGTTATATTTAATGTTTCGCACTAAGTGGTGTTTTTTTTCGCTTTGTGACAAAACTAATTCACTTGATTGGACCATAAAAGTACAAAGATCTCTCAACAAATGATAGCTCTATATATAAAAAAAGGTTTGAACTCACGACTTCATTTAAGAAAAATGAATGTCAAGTCATCCTAATTGACGGGGCAGCTAGGAAATATCAACAAAGAGCACTGCTATTTATTGCTTCTATAGTCAACTTGGTGGTCCAAGGTCTCTTTTATGAATTTTCAAGAAGATTGAATGATAATATAATCCCAGCTTTGCCCACACTGGGAATCACAGCCATTGTATTTGAGTCATGATGATATCGTCAGTGGATTTCAAAGGATTGGATAGGTTGAAGCTTTTTACTAACCAAACGCCTGGATTATGCAATCTGTGTTTCTAAACCAAACAATTAAAGGCGTCGAGTGTGAAGTAAGCTTTCTCAATTATCTTCCACAACACTGCTAAAGAACATTGACTTCAGATCTTGACTAGAGATACCACCAGGCATTTTCTATTATTTCCAGACTGGATAAAGTCAGAATGTGCCTGGTCATATCACCAAATTACACTATCTCTTCCTAGCTCCTCCTCTGTTTTCTTTCTTTAAGAACCCTAAACTTACAACATCCAGATCAAGGAGAAAACATGGAGAACAGCCAAATTGTGCTCAAAGAAAAACTTGAGGTGATGACATCATATGTGGATCCACAGAGATGTTAACGTAAGAGACATTATGAAAATTTTAGGAAAATTTTAGGCTTGTATTAGCTTATGTAATATGTCTATATTAATAAATACTATTGATTTAAATTTTCTTTGTATTATGAGACCATGTTTGATGGGGTGGTGGCAAATCACGACATCTAATTATGGGCATATATGGGGTGGAATGGGACATCACCCGTAGGCCTTGTAATTGAAGCAAGTGAGGAGAAATCAACCTATGGCCATGTTTGGCAATTATGAAAAAAGCTAGTTGATATTTTTTATCCTTAAATTCAAACGGTATGGGACATACACATTTGATGGATAACTATTATCCGCTTGATATTTCCACCAATTGCGATGTTTGTTTGAAAGACTATAATTCACACCGCGATAACTTAAAGACCATAATATCGGTACCAATTCACTGAATATAGTGTAGTTTTACAAAAACAAATTTATGTATTTTAGAAACTAAACTTTCAAAAAATATATATAGATAGGTTTGAAAACTAAATTGCATGAGGTTTGCTTGTTTTGAAACCTATATTCAACAAATTGAACCGATCAACCCTATGCCTTAAATCTAGAAGCTAGGTGTGAAAATCTAATGATCTAACTAAGAAACTAAAACAAATCTTATATGTCGGTACAAATGCGACGCCAAGCCACTAATGGCTTATTCCAGGCTTTAAGGAGTGAGCTACCTGGGGATGCAGGGCCATTCAGAATAGACACAACGTTTACTTCTGAACGATTTATAGAAGACGCCAATACACTAGGTGGAGCACTTACAACCAATCCACCACTATCGAAGATGGGCAATGGGTCATCGGTACCATCGCTGACCGAGATGAGATTTTTTTTCCAACTGTTCGTGAACTACGTGGACTTCAGAATGGAAGAAGCCCAAAGTCAACGAGCCACAACTCAATCAGGTTACCATAAAAAATAAATACCCATTACCTCGAATTGAGGACCTCTTTGATCAGTTGCGTGGTGCGCAATATTTTTCAAAAATAGTTTCCCATTAAGGATATCATCAATTGAGAATCAAAGAGAAAGATATTCACAAAACAGTCTTTTGGACCCGACATTACGAATTTATAGTAATGCCTTTTGGTCTAACAAATACTTTGACAACATTTATGGATTTTATGCACCAAATATTTAATCATCACATTTTTACCAGGAAATTCGTTGTTGTTTTACTCTGGTAATAAGATTCAAATGGAGAACCATCTGTGGGTAAGGTATTTTCGTGAATATGACATTCAAAATTTTGCAGACAACTATAATTGCTATGAAACAAAATTTGAGAACGAAATCCTTTAAGTAGGGAAGATTGTAACATTTTCACCCAAAAAGCCATAAAATGAGAAAAAGACAAGATTGGTATTATGAAAAAGTCGAAGGATAAAAATTAAAAAAAAGACATAATTAAAAAAAGACAAGATTGGTATTATGCAAATGGGTATTCGATATCTCAATGATGGAGGGATTTGGACATTTTTTATGTAAGGAAATGTTTATTTTACATTGACGAGATCGTGGTAATACGTATTTTTTTTGTTGTGATTTGTCACCAAATAGTTTAGATCGTGCTCATTTAGCGCTCGGGCAAACCCTTGTAATTACTAACGATTCATTAATATATATATCATACACTTTGTTTCTTTTTTTAAAAAAAAATTATTATTTTTAATTAATTTGGATTGATTTGGATTTATTCAGGTTTGTTCGATTATTTTATATAAAACCTTGACCTAGGTTAAATCAATTCGGTCACAAATATCTAAATTCAACCTAAATCAATTACCCAAATACATAAATATGAACCAAACCAACCCAAAAAGATTTGGTCCGGTGGCCGGAGTCATCTTAATCTTAATCTTAATCATAGGTTTTGGTTGACAAGCAATTGCCACGTGGGCCGCATTACAATTAAACGCGTGGAATTTTGATTGAAACTACGATCTACCAAAGCTGACGAGACCATCTAACTCTACTTTACTTTACCTTTCCAAAATGAAAAGCCGTTGAACTAGGAGTCCAACAAACGTAACTGTAGCACACACTTTTCGCCTTTTCTCTCATCTTTCTCGCATTCGTTCCGAGCGAGAGCGAGTGCGAGAACTGTCAAGTAATGGCGAGCGTAGGAGGGTACGGAGACGCGAACCAGAGGATCGATTACGTCTTCAAGATCGTGTTGATCGGCGACTCTGCGGTCGGAAAATCTCAGATTCTGTCTCGCTTTGCTCGGAACGAGTTCAGTTTGGATTCGAAGGCGACGATTGGGGTTGAGTTCCAGACTCGAACCCTAGTGATCCAGCACAAGAGCGTCAAGGCTCAGATCTGGGATACTGCGGGACAAGAGAGATGAACGTAGTGCAAATTCTCTTGTTTTCTTCGCTTCACTTAATTGTTTACTTGGATTTGAATGTCTGCTCTTTGTTTCGTTCGTGGATCAGTGTAGATCGCACTGATCTCTTGGGTTTTAGGTCATATTTTGCGTTGTTTTAGAATTTTTCTTTTTTGATGTGTGGTTTTTGTTCTCTTTGCGTCTTTGGTTTGTTTGCGATGTTTTGATGCTTATATTTTGTGCTTGTATACTTGTTAGCGAACGGATTATCCAGTTATTAAACTCGATGCTCTCAATTTGGCGAATAACTAACTGTATGCTACTTCAATCTAGTAGTAGTAGATATCCTGTTTAATGTGAGAGTCTGTCGGCGTAAGAGAGGTAAAAAACCATTTTCTCTGCTAACTTTAGTAACTAAGAGTCCTTTCTGATAAGAGATCAAAACACTCACAAATTCAAGCGTAAATGAATCATAATTCTATCTTAGCGTCTACACTTAAATTGATACCAATTTAAGTAAATAAAACCTCATTGAAACTTGCTGGCTTTTACAGTTTACAGCTTAAGTGAGAGATACTTCCAGCTGATTTTGTATATGGGTAAGTTTACTAAAAAACATACTTTGGAGACGCATTGTTTTACTACCATCAAGTCACATACAACATTTTTGAATCACATACATTTTCAGAAAATCTATGTGATTTGGTATATGGGTAAGCCTATTATGAAAAATTACCTATTAGTGATTAACAATAATGACAAAGGAGGAGGAAGCCCTAAAAATAGCAGGGTAGGGATAATTAAGGAAGACACTACCTTTGATATAACAAAAGATTTATCCCTTAACAAAGCAAAGTAGAGGAAGTAAATTTATGTCCCCAAATTCATGTGGCTGGAAAAGGGTTTGTTGAGTTAAGTTGCTAGATTTGGTATATACATAGTTCTATTTATGAGGAAAATGGTTTGTTCTTAAAACAAGGAGCATGCTAGTAAGAATTAGTTGGAAGGTGCAAGTTGAATATGTTAAAAGGTAATTGGAATGCCATATATGATTTTGATTTGGGCTTTTAAGGAAAGAAATGCGTGTGCTTGATGTTAGTGTTATCAAGGCGTTCCTAGGTGTGTGCCTGAGGCGCGCCTTGACGCAGGGCGAGGCTACCTCGCCTGGAAAATGTCTAGGCGAGGAAGCCTCACTCAGGCGAGCGCCTGACTGTGCCTTTGGTCAGGCGCGAGGCGCAGTCAGGTGCTCGCTTGATTAAAAAAAATATAAAAAAAATCGTGGGCGAATCAAGTCGAGCCACGTGCACAACCCAATCCAAAGAAAAAGAAAGAAAAAAATAACGAAGAGTTGAAGAGTTGCTGCTGGACCTGGAATCTCTTGCCGCTAGAAAAACCTCCTTCAGGTAACGATCTTCTTCTTCTTCTTCTATCGCAGTGCAGCACAGGGTCTTTTTTTTTTTCTCTCTCTCTCTTTAGGACCATTCTTATTCTCTTTTTCTTTTTCTTTTTCTTTTTCTTTTTCTTTTTGTTTTTTTAACACCTTCATGTACTGATTTTTTTTAACAAAACTTATGAAGTTTTTTAAAACCCTCTTTTGCTTCAAAAATAAATAAATAAATATATATATATTTTTTAAAACCCTCATGTTCACTTATTTTTACTGTTTACTAATTAAGTTACTACCCATGTCAAAAATTATTTGATTAATCATTTAATTGATGGATGCCCATAAATTAATTAAATAATCTTGTGTAATAAAATAAATTATGAAGAATGTTAATAATTTAATATATGTTTGTTATAAAGTATAAACTTATAATAAATGATGAAGTGTTTAAGTTTAGTAAAATAAGCTTTTTTTTTTTGAAGAATAAAATAAACTAATTAGAAACTAGAAAGTGAATAATTTAATGTACATGAAGTTATAAACTTATAAGTTATAATAAATGATGATTTCTTTTTTGCTCCAAATAGTAGTAATTAGTAAATAGTTATAATAATAATACTATACTTACAAATTACAATACTAAAAGTCTAATTAAATAGAAATAATAATATTATTAAATAATAATAATAATTATTATATTTTGATATTAATAAAAAAGATTTATTTTGATATTTACTGTGGCAGGCGGAGTATGGATTTCAATAATATTTTTTTGTTCTTGTTCGTCTCTTAATTGACTCCCCTACTCCTTTGATGCTTGCTTA
Source organism: Paratinospora sagittata (assembly GCA_035771175.1). Taxonomy (NCBI): domain Eukaryota; kingdom Viridiplantae; phylum Streptophyta; class Magnoliopsida; order Ranunculales; family Menispermaceae; genus Paratinospora; species Paratinospora sagittata. The sequence continues at coordinate 3,000,793 of JAYMFD010000012.1, read as the reverse complement.
CTTTTCAATTTGGCTCAAGTAGCAACTAGCAACTTATGTTTGCTTACTTGCTTTGCTCAAATCCTCTTATTCTTCCAAGTTCCATTTTCCAAGCCTGTCTAAGAATCATAAAAAACATTCATTAGTAAATAAAAGTTTATAGAATGTTTGTGTAATGTACATTTGTCGGTCATCTATGTTCTTATAGGTTAATAATCAATTGACAAGTGTTCCATTAAAATGACGGAATCTAGCGATCAACCAAATAGAGCCATAAAGGATCCGGCATGGAGATATGCTCTTTTCAATGAAAACAACAATACAAATGAAGTGACATGTGTATTTTACCTAAAGACTTCAAAAGGAGGTATCTACAGACATAAACATCACTTAATTGGATCTCACAAAAATGTTCATGCTTGTTTAAAAGTACCTCTTGAAGTAAAAGCATAATTGGTTGCTTATATGCAACAAAGAAGGTGAACTCGTTGAAAGTTTAGTTGTAGTTAAGATTTTGGACATCGAATTTTGGTTTGTAACTTCTAAATTTTTGTTAGAACTAGACAATATAATGTGACTCATGGAACAAATGTGTTCGGTGACCTTTGTTTGCCTTTTTTTTTCTTAAAATTATTCAATAGTTTGGTATACGTGCAAATTGTGACATATATATAATTTGCTAGCCACAATTTGCTATGTTTTAGTGCGCCTTAGTTGACTTAGGCGTGCGCCCTCGCCATGCGCCTTGTGCCTTGTGCCTTGTGCCTTGTGCCTCAGGCTTTATAGGCTGCCCTCGCCTTGAGTGCGCCTTTCGCTTTTAATTACACTGCTTGATGTATATAAAAAGCATGACCTTAGGAAAAGTGAATTATATAACAATAGTCATGCAACTGACTTGACATTGTTAATTTAAGGCTTGATGTTGGTATTAAAGTTGAAAGGTGCACTTTGGTGCAATGGAGAGGTTGCTCTATGATTTGTTGTAACTTGTAACTTGGAGTCCAGATGACAGAATCCAAGAACAACTTTTGGCAACGCAAGGGTAAGGCCACACTTACCTGACTTTTCCAAACACCACAATGGTGAGAAATATGTGGCTATCAAAATTGTTAATCAAATTGTATCGACTAAAAGAGTGCTTGATAATGGAGAAAAAACATTTTATACACGTAAATAGAAATAAATGATATATAAAATTTGTGCAACTTACTTTGGTATCAAATTTATAGGAAAAGAGTAATTGAGCATTGAATTAGAGCTAAAACTAAAAAGTTGAAATGTGATAGATTGGGTTCCACTATATGCAAATCCCTTTTCCTCATATTTTTTCAATCAACTTAGCTCCCCAAGTTTATTTCTTTTAATTTCCTATGGAAGACCAAAATCCTGACTGGAGTTAAGGTCTTGGGTTAGCACTTGTTCATGATAGATTTAATGTTTTTGATATTCTTCAGAGGAGGAATGCCTTTCTTGGCTTTATGTCCTAGTTGATTTCTTCTTTCTATGAAAAATGGAGAATCTATTGATCTTATCTTTCCTTCACTGTTCATTTAGTCTACGTATTTGGCATAGGATTTTGGAAGAGATTGGTTGGAAATGGGTAACTCCAAGAAGGTGTGTTGTTAGTCTTCATTTGGGCTTTCTTAAGGAGTTTGATCGCACTTGGAGGAAGGTCTAGCAATATGTTGTGTTGGATCTCCTTGGGTGCATTTTGTTGAGAAGAGATCAGAGGATCCTCAAGTATGGTGCAAATATGGCAGGGTGTGTTTAAGATAAAATAGGATTTAGAGCTCTTACCTCCATTTGGACAAATCTTTTCATTGTTTTTCCCTTGTAGACTTAGTCACGTAGAGGATGGAGCATTCTGCTCCAGGCTTTCTTGTGCTCTTTATTTTTTTTTAAGGATTACTTGTCCTTTTCCCTAATTTTGTCCTTCCTTTGGTTTTCAATGATGTAGTTTCTTTTAACACAAAAGAAAAAAAGATTTATACCTAAGAGATGAACCATAAAAGCCATTTACTTGTGAGGGAAACTATTGGAGATGTATGGGGAGAAAAAAAATAAAAAAGACCTTCACAAATAACTTTCAATTAGGCACGCTGACCAGATGAAGAATATGCATGATAGAGCCATAACCATACCAAAAACAATAATATGAGAAACTAGTGAGTTCTCAATTATACTAGCTATATACTAGGGATTAGGCTTAACTTATATCTTTTAGCACTAGTTATGGATGAATTGACTCAACTTTCTAAGAAATATTTTACGATGTAGTTGTTTGCAAATGATATTGTGATACTTGTTAAAACTACATTAGGAGGTATAAGCTTTTCTTATAAGGTAGAACTTTAAGATCTAGATGGTATAAGGTTTTGGGTTTAAGGTTTAGGGGTACGACTAAGACTATATGCATTTATTGCAATTCTAGTGGAAGTAGAAATCCAAAAGGACGGGCCTTAGCGCAACGATAAAGGTTGTTCCATTGTGACTTGGAGGTTGTAGGTTCGAAGCTGAAAATAGCTTTTCGCATTGTTGGGTAAGGTTGTGTATGTCAACCCTTTCTCATAGTTTTTGCAGTAGTGGGAGCCTTGTACACTAGGTACGCCCTTTTTTTTTAAGTAGAAATATTGGTGGAGAAGTGGTAAAGGTTGAAAGACAGAAGCTACAAATGAATAAAATATTTAAAGGCTCAATTATTCACGAAGATGGAGAAATGAAAGATGATGTCAATCATAAAACTAAAACAAGTTAGATAAGGGGAGGAATGCTTCTAGAATATTATATGATTGACATATCCCATTTAAGTTGAAGTAAAATTTTATACAATCACTATTTGGCAAGTTGTGCTTTATGGAAGAGAATGTTGGAAAATAAAGAAAAAAAGGTCGTAACTAGTGCATGAGGCTCCCACCATTGTAGGGTTTGAGAAAAGGTTGATGTATGCAACCTTAATCCTGCATTGTAGAGAGGCTATTTTTGGGTTCGAATACATGACCTCTAGGTCACAATGGAGTAACCTTTATCATTGTGCTAAGGCCTGCCTTTTGTTAGTAAAATGAAAATGTCAATACTATGATGGGGGTGTGGTAAAATATTAAAAAATAAAATTAGAAGTGATCATATTCGGGAAAATGGTAGGAGAAGCCCCAATTAAATATAAATAAGAGATAACTAATTAAGATGGGTTGGACATATGCAATGAAAACAATTTGTTGAGCTGATAGGAAGAGTGATGTATAAATTATTAATGGTGATAATAGACAAGAGGAAGACTTAAAATTTTAAAATAACATGACTACAAATAAGAAGGAGATAGCTATTTGCACTATAATTGAAGATTGAGACCCTGATGATGGCGTGGAGGAATCAGATTTATATAGTCAATCCCATGTGATCGGGCAAAGGCTTTGTTCAATTGATTTTAGAAAAGTTCTTTGCATATGTGGCTCTTCCAAAGATTTGAAGCATATATATATTTAGTTGGCAAACATTCAAAGTCTATCTTCAAGTGGCAATTAAACGAATCAGAATCTTTGCTTTCTTGGTCTTTAGCTGTTACCAAACCAATTGGAGAAAATGAGGCGCATGATAACTTTTGATGACTAGATCTCAAAGTTTTCACTGCCATAGTTTCCATCCTTTGTGGGTGGAATCCTACATGTCTTACTCACTATGACTATTTTGAACCATTGATGCAACACACATAGACCTTGTTTGGGAGAGCTTTTCCAAAAGTGCTTTTCTGAGAAGCGCTTCTAGAAAAAGTGCTTATGGAAAAAGTTGGTCTCTCTTAGCTTCCTAAAGCAGAAAATTATTTTTTTTCCATTGTAGTTTAGCTAGAAGCAGGTGTTGCAAAACACTTGGGAAATGCTCTCCCAAACGGGGTCATAGTGTTGTTCACTAAATTTTACAAGCGCCGCCGATATAGAAACTAATTAGGATTTTTTTCCTTCCTTTATTTAATTATTTTCTTTCGATAAGTTGCCAAAAAAGCAAGTGAGTGGATTTTAGTTGTTTGCTTATTTACTAATTTTAATTTTAGAAGTGTAGTTGGACTCAATTGGGCAATCAATTAAAATTTCTTTAATTTGATTTGAAATTTTACTATAAATAAGTACACGTCTTGTAATTGAGACTCAGTTGAGTGAATACAATTTTGATCTCTCTTGCCTTCGTCATTGTCTCGTCCTCATCAAATGGTATTAGAGCCATAATCTTGGATTCCTCTCTCTTCTGCTTTGCCTCTCTCTACATGTCTTCTCTTTGTCTCTCTTGCCCCCCCTTTCTCCTCTTTTTTGCTTTGCTCCCAATGCCTTGTCTTCTCCTTTCTTCTCCACTCCTTCCCCTTCATCTCTTCATTTCTCTCTCTTTTTCTTCTTTACGTCTCTGCAACGACACTAATAAAACCAAATAGGCAATTTCTGGAACTCTTTCTTTGACCTCTGAAACTCATCACCTGCATTGCTCATCTATCTCATTGTTGCAAAATCACGCTCATTTTTGTTGCCAATTGTCAGAGCATCTACCCTAATCAGAAGAATCGTGCCCTAGATTTGCATTGCTTCAGAGGAGCATTCGACGGCTTTGGGCAACTAGTTCTAATGACGAAAGACGATGCACTCCTCTGAGAGATGTTGTTACTCTCTACAACCGTAGTGCCTTTTGGCTTTGTCGTTACTAGGTTGTTGCATGTTTTTGCATTAGTGTCTCGCACAAATTGCAGTGAACCCACTCTCACATACAACATGAGGGTGAACTTGAGGAAGGAGAAGTTGTGATCTAGTATTTCTGCAACATCATAAACTTGTGGGTTGTGATTCCATGCCTTGGAAGCCATTTAAGCTAGAATTTATTGATTTGCACCTATGCTGCATCAATTAGACTGCAAGAAAACAGCCTTGGCCTGCATGGTCTGTTGTGGCCTGGGGGTCACTAGTTTGAATCCAGAGGCTGTCTCTCTTTAATGTGAGGGTAAGGTTGCATGCTGCATCAATCTTTCCCTAGATCTGCAATGGCGAGACCCTCATATAGGTACAAGCAATTGGGATCAGACAATCTCTTTTCTCTCCTCTCTTGCCGCCCCCCCCCCCCCCCCCCCCCTTCTCCCTCTCTTCTTCCTTTATAATATGTAGGGACCAAGGATAAACGAAAATACAAATAAATGGGCAGGGTCGTCAATGACTAAGATCTTTTGGACTATACTCCTGACACTTCAACCTGTGCAGCCCATTAACTGCTCTAGACACAGCTGTCAGTGAAATGCTAGTGCAAATTTGAAAAGGCGTATGGTATGAGAATTTCATAGTCGTAGATCTGTTTCATAGAAGAATTTGACCTTAAGTTCCATGCTGCAGTCCAACTGAACTAGATAAACTACTTGAGTAAAAATTGGAGATTAAAAGAAGATGAAGAATTGTAATCCATCACGGTCATAAAAAATGCAAAAAGAAAAGGAGAAAATGATAGAAGATTACAGTTCAATTTATTAGTTTAAGGTAATCAGCACCTGACTACACTTTTCCTAATATATCATAATTAGATACCTGTCAAGTTGATTTGAAGTTCATGCTTACTTTTTTAGAACTCAGAAAATAATCTCGCTATAATATGTCTGATGGCAAATCTATGATTTTCGCCTAATATTTTTAACTTGTGATCTGATAATATGTAAGTAACCCTTCCTGCTGTATCTGATTATAAGCAGATATAGAGCTGTTACAAGTGCATACTACAGGGGTGCTGTTGGGGCCTTATTGGTCTACGACATAACCAAACGCCAGAGCTTTGATCACATTCCCAGGTGGCTAGAAGAGCTACGAAGCCATGCAGACAAGAACATTGTAATCATGCTGATCGGAAACAAGAGTGATCTCGAGAATGATCGAGCAGTCCCCTCAGAAGATGCTAAAGAATTTGCTGAGAAGGAAGGGCTCTTCTTCATTGAGACGTCAGCATTGGAAGCTACCAACATCGAAACCGCTTTCTCAACTGTTTTAACTGAGATCTTTAACATTGTTAACAAGAAGACCCTTGCTGCAGGAGATGATCATCAAGGCAACGGCAACCTGACAGCCTCTCTAACTGGAAAGAAAATAACTATACCTGGCCCTGCTCAAGTGATCCCTGCCAAGAAAAGTATGTGCTGCCAATCCTCTTGACCCAGTTTCAAATTTTTTTGGTTTCAGGTTTCCAGCTTTTATTTATATGAAATTTGTTTCTATATATCTGTATGAGCACATTTGAGCTGTCTCTTCTTTGTGGTTTTGTATATTTCTGATTGGTATTTTAGGGTATTTATTTAAAAGGTAGGTTTGGTTTGATGTTTAGAAAGTGAGGAACATAGTGGGGAAATGATAGAAGCTGAGTTGTTGATAGGGTTTGAAGATTTAAGATTATTGTGGGAGTCTCCGCATTTTTTATTTATTTTTGTGTATTTCATGAGTTAGTGAATTTTTTACTCCTTCATTACTGCGGTTCATGCTCTTAAATTTGGATAATTGGGTTACGCTTCAGACAATTCATTTTGAAATTGATTTCTTTTATAACTCTATTGGGAGCTATGCATTTCTTTTAGGAAAGGTCCTTATTTGATCTTAGTTTTTCAGTGAAACTTTAAAGAAATGATCAAACTAAAATTACAAAAAGAAAAAGAAAAAAAAATTGATTATTTTTTTAACTCTATTGGGAGATATGCATTCACACCAAAAATATATATCTTATGACATAATACCCAAAAATCCCGGCTTTACATTTATTCAAAATAGAAGTAGTTAATAACGTGTTTGTTAAATATTTTCTATCTCTGATTCGACAAAAGTTAAGTTAAAAGAAAAAAAAGAAAAAAAAAAGTTAGTTCATTACAAGAGTTTTTGGGTAGGGTGGTTTTTAACAAAAATAATTTGTTGAAGTAGTGGTTAAATAGAGTTAATAAAAATTATAAAAGAATCAACAACATGTGATAATTTAGTTGGTTGAAGAATTATATAAGTAAAGATGAGTTTCAAGTTTCGAGCTGAAGTTCTTTATTTATTCCTTTTTGTTGAAAGGACTAGTATAAACACTTTTGTCATGTTAAAGTTCGAGAGAATTAGTCTCTTTTATTAAAAAAAAAGATACATCTCGGATGCTCAAAAATGAATAATACAAAAAAAATATTATAAAAAAATTTGAAAAAAAAAGTTATCAAACAAACAAAACAAAAGACATTAATGCAAAATTAACGAGTGCTCGGTGGAAGCAGCGGGAGTCCAAGGTTGTTCCCTTGGAAAACCTAAAAAAATCAAATAAAATAAAAAATCAAAGCAACACTTCTTTACTTATTATTTATCTATTAATTTATACTTATTTAATTCGATGTCGCTGCACGTAAGCGTTGTGGTGTGTCGCCCCAGAAACCCTCCCAATCACGAGATGTAAATGTAATGTAAATTTGCGAAATAAGAGCAGAGTAGAACATAGTGTACGTGTTCGTGTTTGATCTTCCTATCTTCCTTGCTTTCTCGCTCGAACAAAAACATGATGGAAGAAGATGAGCACGAGGTTTATGGCGGAGAGATTCCAATGGAAGGAGAAATGGAAGGCGACATCGACGCTTCCCACGCCGATCTCGACATGAATAACAAGGCTCCCGACGATGCCGTCAAGGTTTCTTTTTTATTCTTCTATATCTCATTGCAAACCCTAATTAATCGATATTACCTACGATTTGATTTGATTTAGTTCGATTTGAGCTACAGCTAAAAAAAAAAACCTAATCTGTTATTAGGTATTATTGTGTTGTTGCAGTTGCAGGAGTTGGACGAGATGAAGAAGCGATTGAAGGAGATGGAAGACGAAGCCGCCGCTTTGCGTGAAATGCAAGCCAAAGTCGAGAAGGAAATGGGCGCTGTTCAAGGTTCTCATCCGATCTTTCATTTTCTTAGGGTTTTTTTGGTGTTCTCTCAGTTTTTGTTCCTCAATTTTCGTACTTCTACGAATTCTTGTGTTATTTTTTTACTCTCAACAACTTGTATTTGTTAGTTTTTATTGTAAGACTTTTATTTTAATTTGCATTTTTATTATTTCCGTTTTTTCAGATCCTGCTGCAGCTGCAACACAAGCAACAAAGGAGGAGGCAGATGCTCGATCAGTCTTTGTTGGCAATGTTAGTTTTACCATCTCTTAACCTACGTTCTGGTCATCCTTTTATTGATCCCTTTGTATATGTGAAACACACACACATGAGCGTACCCTTGCACAACCATTGATGTTCAGTTTCACAATCTCTTTTAGGCATGAGGTAGTAAAACATCCATGGGTCATTTTAGGTGGTGTTCTTGGCTAGGACTAGTATCTTAAACGATTTCTTGACATTGAGCTAGTTCATATATAGGGGTTTTCAAATTCAAAGTTGTGTATTATTTGCAGGGCAGTTGAGGAGTTTATTTATTTTTAATTTTATTAATTTTATTATTATTATTATTTATTTTTTTTGAGATCATGGGTATCGGGGACCCCTCTCCCCACTAATCCCACGGGTCCGGATACAACCCAATAGTACCGGGGCAGTTGAGGAGTTTATGACCCGCATAAACTGTCTTTTGCTTTATCTCCTATTTTTTTTTTTTTGTCATTGTCGTGAGTTGAGTTTATGTCTATGGAAAGTTTGGGCCGTCAATCGTGTTACAGTGTGTCATGGGTTCTGCTAATCTGTTTGATAAGAATGACCAATTTTTAATGTGGAATGTTCCTCTTTTTAGTTGGCATGGCCTTCTATTTGTAGTTTAATGGTTCTATGAACCATCTTAAAGGATGAACTCTCAACTTATTTCAATGTAAGGAGCGTCACTAATTGGTGGTTCCATTTGTTGTAGTTGAAGATTTTGGCAAGGGTCGAAAATTCAAATTTGCCTAAACTTTTGTCTCTTAAAATTTGGAATTAATTCGGGAAAGTCCAATGCGACATGGAGAATTTTGTAATATTTCAACGTTGTAGAGAATTACAAAGAATTATATGGAAATGTTGTAAAGATCTACATTTTTTTAGATATGCTGAAATAAATTCAATTATTTACTTAAAGCTTATTAAATCATGAAATATCATAATTTAAAGTAAAATTTATAATCTTTACATTACTTGATGCATATTCTATGAGTAAACAAGCTATTTTATAACTTTTATGCTTAACACATATAGGAGATATATTTGAAGGTTGTGAAGATCTATATTTAAATTCATTAAATCATGAAATCTGATAATTTAACGTAAAATTTATAATCTTTATGTTACTTGATGCATATTCCATGAGCAAACAAGCTATTTTTATGACTTTTATGCTTAACACATATATCCTATATATGAATTAAATACACAATTTAACAATTGTGTGCTCATTTTTGTTTTAAATTAAAATTTTGAAAATCTTATTTTGTTCCTTTCTTTGGTGATTCTTTAGTGTTTATTCCTTACATTGAAATTGTGCTTCAATCTCATATACTTCTCAGTGTTTTCAAGGTGGCTAGGCGATGTTTAGGCGAGGCGGTGCCTAGGCAACATGTAAATTTTATATTTATAGGTCCATAAAACTTAGTTAATTAATTTATTGGTCCTTGACAATCAATTAAATAACATGTATGTGTGTTGTTTTGCACTTATAGACACTTGTTCTGCCCCCTTTTAATTTTTTTCAAAATTTCATAAATAACCCTCTGCTCGCCTAACCCATAGCCTAGGCATTGCTTACATTATTTCATTTCTTAAAACTTTTTGTTTGAAAAGTGAAAAATACTAAGGATATTTTTGAGTTTTACAAATTATTTTGATTATTTACCTAACGTCGATGGAATTTCGTAGTAATTTGATAATATTTAATCATGATTCAATGATTGAGAAATCAATAAAATTCGATATTTCATTCCATGATTTCCATATTCTGGATATTGACGTTCATTTTGTCAAGCTTTGACAAGTGACGCTTGAATAAAATGTAGTACTGGTTTTTTTTTTCTTTTTCTTAATCTTGTTTTTTCATTAAAATAATGCTTATGAGAGCAATCAGCAAGGCTGTTATTTAATCTTTTTTTTTCATTGAAATAATGCTCATAAGAGCAAGCATCTTTTGGTTATCTTTGTTCAATTTTTTGAAAGCATGCATATGGATGCTACTATGTAAGATTGAATATGGATCTAGGTAGTGTTTTGAACTCATTTATCTTATGTCTGACACTTATCGCAGGAGTACTCTTCACTCTTCAAGTTCTCTTAAATAAGCTCTGGAATATTTTAACAATAGCAAGAGGATTGGCCTAGAAAAAAAGAAGGGAAAAAGAAAATTAAGAGAGACAAAATAATATGTTTAAAAAAATAAAAATACTTGAGGTACAAAGCATGAAAAAAAGAAAGAAAAAAAAGAAAGAAAAGGAAAAAAAAGGACTACCATGAGGGTAAGGATGGAAGGATATTTGTATAAGATCAAAAGTGGGGGAAAAGATATGCATTAAAACATGAATTGGAAAGAGGAGAGAGTAAGAAGAAAAGAGTGGAGCTGAGACAGATCGGATCTGTGCAGGAAGAAATGAAGATCCCTAGTAGGTGATGTCAAAGAATTTCCTAGTTGGAAGTTGAATGAATTGGAAGGTTTGGATGTAGAATCTTGTGCTTATTAAATTAGGTAACTGAACAGATAGACGGGCATGCATTGCAAGAGCTATGATGAGTGAGCATTTATCAGAAGTTTTAGGTGCAGAAGCCAACTTTGACGGTGAGTGCTTCAAGAATATCTAGCTAAATTGCCACCTTATGATCAGGGATCTCCAATTTCTTTTAACTTGGTCTCCTTTTTTTTTACATGTGTTTTAACTAGATTATGGAAAAACCCGATGTAATTTAGATAACATCAATCATGCTATATGAGAAAGTGCTATGAAAAAGTATAATATATATACATATTTTAAGTCATAGTTTTTGCTTCATGTTACTGTCTCTACTCTCCGAGCGATTTGTCCTGTGAAAAAAATTATGTTTCATATGTAATTTTATTTGTTTTAACTTGAATTCCTGTAAGGTCTTTGGTGTTCCTATATTTGAATCTTTTGTGTTGTGGTTCACCCTTCCCAGTTAGTGGTGCATATGTAGGTGATGTTCAAGGACTCATACAACATTTTGTGTTGGGCCAGTTTCTGGAAGAATGCTCTTAACATACGTAGTTTGATCATCCATGGATTAGAAGTAAAGGATAAAGTAAATGGTGATAGCTTCTAGCTTGTTTGATGGATAAAAAGGCTAAGCTCCTGTTCCTTTAGTGCAGCAGTAGTCTATTGGAGTGCTGGAATGTATTTTCTTGGCCTGAATGGACTAGATGATGTGAAAAAATGAATTTAGCTGCAAAATTGGCACTCTTATATTGATGAAAATTCTGATGTAGATAAGCAGAAAGGTTAAAACACATCCATGAGAAAGTTGGAGTGGCTTTATTGATGTTACAGTATGTGGGGATATTGCACGGAGATGATATGGTGTGTGTGAGTAGGTCAGTTAAACTATCAATGAGAATGTATCTTCATTCTTTTGAAAGATTGGGGGAAGGCATGTTGTGGATTGTAGTGAGAATAGCAACATCTAAGGATATTTGAAATCACCGAGGATAGCTTTAGTCTAATTGGTAAGAGAAACATAATTTATTCAGCTGTAGAAAGCAGTTTTCTTCTTGTAGATTAATTGCTATAATGGCTCACCTAACTCTACCATCTTTTCCTAAGTCCATTAAATTAGACTTAAAGGATGTGAATCAGTCGTCCCTTTGTCCCGAGAGACATCCCCAAAAAAGGGACATCTGGCCCCCCCTTGAACGTCCCTATAAATTGGGACGTCAACCCTCAATCCAAACCACTCCTCTCCTTCTCTTCTTCTTCTAAATACCTTCAACACCTTCTTTCCTTTAATCGCGTTTATATGTATATTTAATGTTTCCTTTTGTTAAATCTTTCTCTTTAAAAATTATTGCAACCTTTCAAAATGCCTAGAAAAGGAACTTCCAAGGCCAAATGAAAGCAAGTAACCTCTGATGACCCCGAAACTCAAAAAGAGGAAGAGGTGCAAGAACTGCCCATCTCCGAATGCCAGGAAATAGGCTTATTAAACTGGTTTAAAAAGAGATGGAGAAATTACTCTAATCAGAGTTGTCACTGGCTGATTATAAATCTGCCAAGAGATATGTACCACTTGATCGAAGGGAAGTTGGATTCCTTACAATGGTCTAACATCCTCAAGATTAAAGAACCAGTCTAGCCATGACTAGTCAAACATTTCTTCGACAATGTGACCATTCACGCTCCTGGGGATGGGATTGCCAGAATATATCTGGCCACAAATGTTCTAGGTATGAACATAACTATCTGGCCACAAATGTTCTAGGTATGAACATAACTCTCACTACTGCATCTTTGTCAAATATTTTTGAAATACCATGCATAGGTGCATAGGTAGAGAATGTGATGTCCAAAACACGGATGAAATCGCAGACATAGCCACAAAGCCCAGAGGCCATGTATGATTACGTTACAGTTAGGCCAAACATGAAGAAGTTTAGTTGCCAACCATTAGTATTAAGAAACCTCTAATCAGACTGAGTCTAATGGTGGCCAATAATATTCTTCCCTAAAGGGTGTCAAGGGCAACTCTCAGCATTGCCCAAGTCTTCTTAGTATATTCCATTGATAAAGGGATCTCTGTCCCTACTGCACATTATCTTGAGAGAAATGACAAGGACCGCCCTTCATCCGAACGATCGTGCATCCCTACCCTTTGGCACATTGATTATGAAAATTTTGCGCCAATACGACATAGATACAAGTGGGTAGTATATGATCAATCTCAAGGGCCCCATAAATTTTGTGACAAGACGTTCGTCGCGAATGTCTCCCCAGGGAGACATTCATCATTATTCTTCCCTCCTTACTGGTTTTCTTGTTCCTTGCCTTCGTGTCCAAATTGAAAATGTGGTTAGGTCCATTGCTAAATCATTGCCTAGATGATGCATGATATAGATTTATTTGTTCATGATATTTAGATGATGTATGTGAATATCATTTCTATATTAAATCATAACAGGATACAAACAAGTCATAAATATGCGTGGTACTTGTATGCGAATATTATTCCTATTTTAAATCATAACAGAAGTTTCTTCTAGTGATTCGACCTTCCCCCTTTAGATTTCGTTTATAGAGTGCTTGTACAGCTGTTGAAGTGTGACGGGCACAAAATTATAAGCGGTCTTGGTACTTCCCACTCTTATATGTGCTAACTAAAAATGTTTATGGGTCCCTACATAGTGATGGAATGATTTGATTGATGATCATTATTTCCTTGATTTAGGTTTATTCTTGTAACCTTCTTATAGAACAGTCTGAAACTCTAACTGGGTCGCTAATAATTGTTGCTTTGGTACGAGCGCCATTGCAGGTGGATTATGGATGCACCCCTGAAGAAGTGCAGCAGCATTTCCAATCTTGTGGAACAGTGAACAGGGTCACAATCTTGACAGATAAGTTTGGCCAGCCTAAGGGTTTTGCTTATGTTGAATTCCTTGAAGTTGAGGCTGTTCAGGAAGCCCTCCAGCTGAACGAATCTGAATTACATGGCCGGCAGTTGAAAGTGGGTTTTCTCAAACATTAGTGAAATTTACGCACGGGAATTTCCGTCCGCCCCCCTATGTTTCATTTCCCTCTTTATAATCGTAAAATTGTTGGACTGACTTGCAGGTTTTGCCCAAGCGGACCAACGTTCCTGGTATGAAACAGTTCCGTCCGAGGCGTTTCAATGCTTACATGGGTTTGAGATACAGGAGACCATATATGCCGCCTCCATTTCTCTACTCCCCTTATGGTGGATATGGGTGAGTTCTTGGGACACTCTTCTGTAGCAAGTTTCATACTCTCCCTCCTAGTGCTTATTGTTGAGTATCTTTCACCTCTCCTTTGAATTGATTTCTCTCATTTAAAAATACTTCTTTCAATATATATCTTTGCAGGAAAATGCCAAGGTTCAGAAGGCCAATGCGATACATGCCATACTACTAAAATGGCTGCTGCAGCTCTTTGTTAAACTATATTCAGTAGTAGAAAATAGTTAGACAAATAGACTTTAATTTTCTGAGAATTCCTCCTTTTTTATTCTATGTTGTTGATGGAATTGTCTTTGAGACCAAATTTGAATGTCTTTTGATAAGATTAATGCTCAACAACATACATGGGCTTGAGTGGTGGTAGAAATATGATATACATGGACTTTAGAGGTGCTACTAAATCATCAGCAAACAGATGTTACTTTTCATATAATAGGCGTTTATATAATTTCTCAGCCAACGAATCCTTTTTTTTTTATTATTATTATTAATTTTTTGGTACTTAGGAGGTGTTTTTTTTTTTTTTTTTATTGGACTAGATTAATTGGTAGAGGCATTTGTATAGGGCCAGATAAATTAGAACACATTTAAGCTTAAATTCTGGACTGAAATCTTAAATTTTATTTATATTCAGTTTCTTAATTAATTAAGCTATTACATGTTGGTTTAATGCATATGTATTTAATCTAACTAAATTTTAGATCAAATATGATGTGATAGTTCTTGAATAATAGTCATAGCAAATTTCTTCAGCTGTAATATCGTTTCTAAGTTTTTTAGCTTTTCTTAGGATAAGTAAATAGAGAGAGATTAAATATTTTTATATTAAAAATTGTCAAAAAATTAAAAAGGCCAACAGAACTCGTGAAGAGTCAACCAAGAGAGGATAAAATGAGTTGGTGAGTTGTCACTTACAGCTAATTGCCACGTGTATAGTTTCCGACACTACGGAGAGAGAGAAAGTTGTTGGCATGGAGACGATGGAGGAGGAGGTTCTTCTTCAGCTTCAGCTTTGATGCTGTGATTTGCGAGTCTCCTCTCTCTCTCTCTCTCTCTCTCTCTCTCTCAGCTCTTATGTTGATACTTCAATGGAGTTGGTTTCTCCAATTCTTCTTCAGTTTTTTATTTTGCAGTAGCGAAAGATAAGGTAACATACATATATTTAGTCTTTGAAAGGGGCAAGAAGAAAAAGAAGAATGGCATGTGCTTCTTCTTATCCCTCCATATATCTTCTCAGCAGATGTTATACATCTCCACTTCACAGCTTCATCTCTCTCAAACCTCCTCTCATTAAATCCTCTCTTTCTACCAAAAAATCATCTTTTTCTTCTTCTTCCCTTTTTACTACTACTACTCACAGAAGACAGGATTTTCAGATACGCATTAAAGCTTCCTCTCATACTGAGATTACCCATCATCATGTACAAGAAGAAAAAGAAGATGAACAAGAAGAAGAGAAGATTTCAAAGGCAACATTGATATGGAGGGCAATCAAGTTACCCATCTACTCGGTAGCTCTGATTCCTCTCTCTGTAAGTTCCATTCTACTCTTTTACCCTTTTTATTTTGTTACTTTAAATCTTGAGTATGGAATCCTGCTCTCACTTGCTTAAACCCCTCCACCCAAAACATAAAAAATAAACAAAATTCCTGTTTCTTGAATGTTTGTGCATTGAAGTAATTTTGAGGAGCTTGGCAGTTTTTTGTTTTATTGGTGGTTGTTTAAATGGTTATTAGAATTTTGTTGATGGGTTTCCACAAATTACGTCAGTTGGAAATGATTAATATTGTTCTCATACCAATTTGTTGGGAAAAACTCCAAAAACCCTCATATTCAATAAATAAAAGAAAGTAAGAAGTCAATATCTATTTCACTATCAAAAATCAGGAAAAAAACACGGACAAAAACAATCTATTTCACTATCAATTAACAAGTGTTTCTAAGGAATTAAACATCTCAAATACTTCTACACCAAATAGTACTTGTAATATAATTAAGACAGATGTAGCCATGACACAAGAACCACCTGATGTTGTGCTTTGCATACCAAACTGGGTTTGATTTATAATTTTTGTAATATAATTAAAGATAGATGTAGCATTGTCGTATTGTCGTTGATTTAGCATACCAAACTTGTAGTATTGTCGTTGATTTAGTCAATGATAGAGCAAGGTGGAGGAAGCAAATTCATGTAGTTGGAGAAAAGCTTTGTGAGTTATGTATAGGATATTGAGCAATACATGTGGTAACGTTCTAGAGGATAACATTTGTGTCAATTTGAGAATGTTCTATAGAATAACCAGGTACTGGCCTAATGATAGGAAAAGGGTTTCAAGCACAAATATGTTTGTTTAAAGGGTTAAGCTCATGTTTAATTGAAAGATTCTCCATTGCACTTAATTGGTCTACTTCTAAAAGAGTTCCTTGCCTACTTGACGAATTTAGAGTAACTCCATCTAAAGCCATTTCCTGATATGATTTTTTGTTTGACACCATTCTAGAGAATGCTTGCTTCATGAGAAATCCCTCTATTGTTTCCGAACTTTAAATTGACAGAGGACCTTGTGAAGGTTTTCCATCAAATTTATCTTATCTTCTATCTTATATTTGATAATTTGAAGTCTTTTTATTACCGTAGGATTTCCTCGAATGGTGGTAATGGAGGATAGCTTGTATAATTGATGAAGACGGAATGTTCTTTCTTATAGGAATTCTATGTTCTGTTCTGAAATGTTCATTAATTCACAGATGATCTGTGCTCTTGATGGATTTTATAATGGTGTTACAATCGAGAAACTAGTGATGTATCTTAATTTCTCCGTGTATGTTGATGCTTAATTATTGTCGAGTTATGCTATCACTAATATTGGGAATTCTGTATATTCTTGGAACCATGTTACTTTGGTTCTTTTACATATTTTAGTAGCTTGGAAACAAAATGAGTATTTAGGATCTTTTCTGGATATCACCTCCATGTGTATCTTACCCTTGTGACTGATAGGTGGGAAGTGCTGCTGCTTATTTGGAAGCAGGCATTTTTTCAGCCAGGCGTTATTTTGTACTCTTGGCCTCCTCAGTTCTAATCATCACTTGGCTCAATTTAAGGTCAGAGACCTCACTGTCTTCCAGGGAATTGATGTGAAAATGCCAAATCGAAAAAAAAATAGGCTTTGTTATTTTATTTATCAAGTTCTTGAAGAAAACTTCTGGTTCATTGGCAGCAATGATGTTTACGATTATGATACAGGAGCGGATAAGAACAAGAAGGAATCTGTTGTAAACATGGTTGACAGGTACAATTTATCCTTCTTATTTTTGTTCTCTTTTAAATGCATTCTTTTCTGGTTGTTTACATTAACTCGTCAATTAATTACATCTTCATTATCAGTTCGGGAAGTCGTACTGGGACCCTTGTAGCTGCATATGCATTTCTTGCCCTTGGCTTCATAGGATTTGCCTGGGCATATGCTGAAGCAGGAACTATCCGCCCCCTATTGTTAATGATTTGTGCTGTTATTTGTGGTTATATTTATCAGGTATCTTTCTAGCAATCATGTTTCTTTTATGTTCTTCAAATGAATTTAAGCTCTATAATCCATATTGATGGTTTTATGATCTGCTTACTATTATATCATTAACATTAAAGGAAAAGGTTTTATAAAATGGTCGTAAAATAAGCTAAAAGGTAGTTTGAATGGTTGGGATATGCCTCAGAAACGTAGATTATTAAGACATCAGATTTTACACTAGAAAGAAACTTTTTACTGTTTATGTACGAATTAAATTCCTATCAACATCTCAATTAATTTTTATCATTTCCATTGTATCCCCTCTATTTCTACTGCATGTTTCACATTAGCTTTGGAAGGGATTAGGTACTCAATTTCTTCCGTAAACATGAATTGCTGCAGTGCCCGCCATTCCGGTTGAGCTACCAAGGACTTGGCGAACCTCTATGCTTTGCAGCATTTGGCCCATTTGCTACTACATCTTTCTACTTATTTCAGAGCAACATAAGGTTATTCTTTTTCTCTTTTGTTTTAATTTTTCCATTTAAACATTGAATTTGCAATTTTGCATCAGAATGCCCTTCTGAAATTATGTATGTTTTGGATTTTCCAGTGCGATCTACAGTCTTCCTCTAGCTGACACAGTTCTGGCTGCATCGATTCTTGTTGGATTCACAACATCCCTTATTCTTTTCTGTAGTCATTTTCACCAGGTACCCTTATTGATCTTTCACATTCATCTTTTTTCTCCCTGTATGTGTATCTTATGTGAATTGGAAACAACTCAGGTGGATGGTGACTTGGCTGTTGGAAAATTATCTCCTCTGGTAATGTTAACTAATACGCCTTAATTAATTTTCTCTGCTAGAAAAATAAAAAATAAAAGAAGCCAATCAAATTCGAAAAAACTTATATAACAAATGCAGGTTAGAATTGGCACAAAAGCAGGTTCAAAAGTGATCAAAACTGCAGTTACGACGCTTTATCTCATTTTGTTTGCTCTGGGTTTGGCCAAATGCCTTCCTCTAACAAGCATTGTAAGTTTTTCCTTAACTTAGCCTGTCAGGTTTGAAGAAAATGTATTTCAAGTTTTGAACATCGAGATGTTAATCTTAGCCTGTTCTCAGATTCTCTGTGCTGTTACCTTGCCTATTGGAAAATTGGTTATAAGCTATGTTGAAGAGAACCACAATGTCAGTTACAAAACTCAAAATCTATTTGCTTAAATTCAGGTTTACTTTATTATATTTTCGAAAGCTTTGCTTCATCGACTTGTTTGCTTAATTTGTAGGATAAGAGCAAAATCTTCATGGCCAAGTATTATTGTGTGCGGTTGCATTTTTTGTTCGGAATGGCATTGTCTATTGGGTTGCTGACTGCTAGAGCTGCTAGACCATATTTTCCAAGACCATTCGTTCTTTGATTGCATACCAAGATTAGAGGAAGAACTGGAGATAAGACTAATGGATCATGCCAAAGGTACTGGCGCAACTTGAACTGCTTGTCTCAAGTTATAATACCAATATCCGGTTTTGAAAGAAGAGTCAGAGCCTAAGATCAGGCCATAAGGCGTGTAATTGATGGACAATAAGTGAATATTCTTGTAATACTACTTGTTGGTACCAAGGGACGGAAGAGAAGAGGCAGATGTGCTCGTATTTGTCTGTTGTGCATGTGAATGCTTGGTTTCCCTCGTGATGCGGTGCCAGGCAAAAATCAGTGATTGATTGGGAGGGTTCTCGACGTGTACTTGTAACTTATTGATTTGTTAGTTTCCAACTTTGTGCCTGAAATTTCTCATGCAAAGGCATTAGTTATATGTACATCAGTTGTTGCAATTTTGTTCAGCTGAAACAGCACTTCCTCATAATAACACAGCATATCTCACAGTACCAATAACCATAAAAGGGGTAAAGACTATTGCCACAAGTAAGTCTTTATCATTCCTGCTCGAGCCATACGTGGAATGCAAGTAAAGAATGCAGACAAAAAAAAATTCCAATACTCAGATTAAAAAATATAACCATAGAACTCCTCAAAATGTCACGATCATTCATTTAAAAAAGGAGTAGCATAAAGGCACGCACAGTCAGAATTACCTCAAACATCCAATTGATGAATCCTACTACCAAAATCGCATCATAACTACTAACATCCATTTTAAAATAAAATTCAGAAGTACTTGAATGAATGAAGTACGCAGCCTTAAGCTGCTGCAACAGAAGAAGACTTTGATGCAGCTGCAGAGAGCCTGGATCTCTTCTTTGCTAAGCTTTCACTGCGTCGCTCTCTCTGCTCCTTCAACCTGCTGGCTAGCAGCTTTTGATACTCTGCTGCCTCTGCCTTGGCCTTGGCAATCCTCTTCTTTTTCTCCGAAATCCTTGATCGCTTCCTTTGCAGAGTCAATGGAGTCACCAACCTCTGGATCTTGGGTGCTTTACTGTACTTCTTACCTATGACCCAAAAATGAAAATGCACACAACAATGTTACCAAATAACAAGAGTAAATAATAACTTTGTTGTATTTAAATGAACAAAACCCCAGATATTAAAACTACCCTCTTAAAATTTCAATGACGACTGAGCTGATAACACAGCTTCAGAATTCAATCTTCACAAAAGTCATAACAAATGCTCCATCTTAGAACAAAACAAAGGTCCAGTAACTACCCGGTTGTATGAGATGCAGAAAAGTGAGATTAGTTTAAGAGGTCCAACACCAAGATACCCGTAATAAAAAAATACCAAAGCAGTGGAAGGAAAAATCTAGAAATACCTTTATAATACATAACAGGAAAGAAAAAAAAAACAGCGTTCTTGAGATAATAAAACAAATAAATAAGCGGCATGGTGCAGCAGTCGACAATGAGAAAACAAGAAACAGAATGATTACAATGAAGTAATGTCTGACAAATGAAACTCACCAGATTTGGTTGTGAAGGTTCTGCGGTAAGTGTTCACATATTTCCGGACATCATCTTCCTTGGAGAGGTTGAATAGTTTCCGGATCTTTGATGCTCTCTTCGGACCTCTCATTCTTGGCTTCTCTGTATCAGTCAATCCAGGAAGGTCATTTTCACCCTTCTTCACAATAACCAAGTTAAGCACAGAGAGGTCCTGGCTAACAATGCAACCACGAACAGACTTCCTCCTCCTCTCTCCATTGCGTCTACCATATCCACGGAAGCAAGGTGTCCCTGGTCAAACCAATAGAAGATTGGAACAGTATATTAGAACGCATGGTGTGAAAAGTTTGAAATATTAAACACCAACTTAATGCGACCCAAGCCATCCACTGAATTAGTGATGCTTAAGTTCAATAAAACAAGGGATCACCGCTCACACACCTCTGTGCAACAAGAGACGGACACGACCAGGGGTCAGGACTCCCTGTTTCATCGGGAACCCTTGCTTGTCACATCCTCCCATGATTTTGAAAACATATCCCTTGAACTCCTGTCAAATATAAAAATATAGTTTAGTTACAAAGAAACAAATACATGCCTACATGGAAGTACTAAAAGGTAGTAAAAGCATACCTCGCCCAGAGAATCTCCGCTAACTTCCTGTGAGATCCTCTTGTCATAAAATGCCCGGCTGCAAAATTAGAGGATAAATAAGGAATGCTGATCCAGAAAAATTAAGAATTGCAATTTGGCATAGAGGATAACTAAAAGAAGCAGCTAAAACACGACTCTATCCTCATATTTTACTTTTTCTACCTATTGACATCATGCATACATTTATACAACATTTTCAATCAAGATGAACTAAATAATTTCTATTAATTCTGAATTGCCCATTATATTATAATCATTATTAGTAGCACAAGGTAACCACCTGGCAATTGACATAGAGAGAACCAAAGCAACATACAACATACAATCAACACAGCACAGCGCTAGAGTATATTCCAAAGAAAAAAGGAATTGAATAGAGCATCTTCTAAGTATCCAACTAAAAATGACCCAGAAAGATTATCAAAAATAACCAAGCATCACAAGTTCTTCTAATAACAAGTAACCATATTAAGAAATAACTGAAGACAAGCAAACAAAATATATGTAGTGCTCTAAGAATCCAAATAAAGGGTGGCATGTGCAATGCACATGATTATTGTTGATTGTCTTTAATGTGCAAAAAAATTTACATAGCAGTACAACTCTTGAAATATAAACGAGAAGAAATTGTTATATAAGCAACCAGAAAAGTTAGGCTGCGTTTGGTTATGATTCGGATACAGTTTTTTGAATAATTGTATCCGAAAATTTGGAATTACTGAAAAGGCGTTTGGTTGGTTGAAATCTGAAAACAGTTTCTCGAAATTTACAAAGAAAACATGATGTTTTCAGGAAACAACAAAATATTATTTTCTAAGTTCTCACTTTTTGGGTTGTATTCTAGTTTCCTGATCACAACCCAAACACAGCTTTAGGTTTCAGAAAAATTCACACCAATTTATTGTATGGTACACCTTATGAGGATCACTCTTGGTTAGAGGATGAACAAGTTAAGGATGATGTTCCTTAATCAAGAGTTTTATATCAAATAATCACACTCCCACTAAAGCATAATTAGGACAAATTCAGTTGTATTAGAAATCATATTCACTCCATGTTTTCTAAAACAGGACCTGAATTCTGAACGAGGATTAAGGTATTCTTCAATCCTCGACTGAAGTTATTCCTACACACAAGCACGAATCATAGACTTGTAGTTATCTACTTAAGAACATTTAGTTTTGCAGAAAAACCCGACCTACAAACCACTCACCATAGACTCCTAACGCTAAGTTGTTGCTAATAGATCTACTTTCACCATTCACTTAAAGTTTCAAATAAAACCCTAAAAAGACGCCATAGATAGTCCATCAATAACAACCAATGCTCAGTGCATACAACATAGATCTTCTTCAACGCAAAAAAACAAAAATAACAACTTACAGTTTCTGATCGTCATCGATCTCGAGCTTCTTCTGGCAACCGGTTGTTGGATTCGCAATATTGAACTGCGAAATTCACACAAGCAACAATAACAAGAAGTCCTTAATAAAGATTTCTTCGACAAAAGCATAAGATGAACTTCATTGCTGATATCGTTTAGTGTTTTACCTTCATCTTCGATTGACTAACGTCTCGAACGAACGAACGAATATTGGCAGGGGAGAGATAGGCTCTAGGTTTCAGAAGGGGAGAGATAGGCTCTAGGGTTTCAGAAGTGCCATGTATATATAGTGCCTCCCTGTTTTAGATGATATTTGAGAAAATAATAAAATCCTTAAAAAAAAATAATACAATATTTATTTTACAATTATCTTTTAATTAAATTAATGTAATCAATGACCATTATATAAAAGTTTTTTAAATTGGAATATAATTTAGAAAGTGAGAAATGGAAAAACAACATTTTATAGTTTTCTAAAAAATAGAATATCTTCTGGGTAAAATTTTAAAAATGTTTTTTTTTTTTTTTGTATTCAACAAATTAATGCAGATAATTGAATGGAGTCCATACCCCAACTTAGATTTTATATTTTAAAGTAATGAAAGTTTTCTCTCTTCTCTTGGTATATATTTCCTTATCTATTGTTTTTCAATTGCAATTTTTAAAATTTAAGCCTCTATTAAATATAAAAGTAATTAAAATAATTAATGATAATCACTTCATATGACTTAATTTTATTTAGATTTTGATTTACAAATGTAAATTTATTTAAATCAGATTCAGAGTGTTTCAATGACCAACATGAGTTGTGGTAAAATCCATCAAAATTTTTATTTTTATTATTATTATATTTTTATTTTTGAAGGCAGATCCATCAAATATTGAGAATAATTTGCAATCACTTGGGCCTACACATGAAGCAAGGTATTAATTTACTAACCAGTTAGTATTGAAGTAGTTGAAATTCAACTAAATTTTATCAACCATTAATACAATCTTAATAAAGATATAAATCCAATTGGCAATGAACCCATTCAAAAGATTAAGCAAAACTATATATTTTAATGAAAGATAAAAAAAAATGTGATTAATTTTTTATTTTTTTATTATTTTTGAGGTCAGCATATCGATGAACGCACTCCCACTAGTTTCGTGGGGCACCACCACAAATAGCATATCGATGAACGCACTCCCACTAGTTTCGTGGGGCACCACCACAAATACCTTGAAACGTTATTGTATGAATATGTTATTAAGATAGTTTAAACATGTATATAAAATGCATTAGATCATTGGTTAAGATATAGCTTGAAGACTAATAAAAAAGACATTGTAAAATAATATGATTAAACATAATTTAAGAAAATAACTACTTGTACTACAACAATTCCTTTAACTCTTCACATATGGTGGAATAAATGAGATATAACAACTGTATCACAACTAAATATATTTTTCTTAATTATCTTTATTTATATTATTTCAAGTACTCTAAGTATGCATCTCTCCATGCAAATAAGCAATAAATAACAGTAAATAGAACATCGCCCACATCCTTATTCCCTCGGGGTTAAGTTGAGACCATAAACACTATTTAGATGAGAAAATTACCCTTCTTCGTCCCCAACCACAAAAATCAAATGCATAATTTAATACAATCCATGTATTGTAAAAAAGTAATATTATATTTACGTTAAGTACCAATATTATTTTTTAACACTGACATTCAATTTACTTTAAATATTTTAAAAATACGCGTGTATTTAAAAATGTGCGTAATACACTCGCATCGTAAAAAAATCTCTAAGGGAGTTGGGTGTCATCGTCAAAAAATAACGTTGACACCCACTGTACACAACATTTTTTATTGTAAAAATGTTTGTACCAATGTCATTTAAAGACACCACTTCATTGCTGATATCGTTTAGGGTTTTACCTTCATCTTCGACTGACTAACGTCTTGAACGAACGAACGAACGAACGAATATTGGCAGGGGGGAGAGAGGCTCTAGGGTTTTAGAAGTGATATGTATATGTAGTGTCTCCCCTGTTTTAGATGATATTTGAGAAAATAATAAAATCCCTAAAAAAAAAAATACAATATTTATTTTACAATTATCTTTTGATTAAATTAATGTAATCAATGACCATTATATAAAAGTTTTTAAAATTGGAATATAATTTAGAAAGTGAGAACCGGAAAAACAACATTTTATAGTTTTCTAAAAAATTGAATATCTTTTGGGTAAAATTTCAAAAATGTTTTTTTTTTTTTTTTTGTATTCAACAAATAAAATATGTTTTTTGGGTTTTCAATTTTTTTAATGCAGATAATTGTTTTTTTTTTTAGTTATCGGGATTCAGGCGCCTAAGTGGTGTCCTTTTTTCGTTTTTCAGCTAGATTCATCTACCTAGACTCAAAGTTACTGTCAGGCGTCGAAACAGAAACTTCTCCCAACAAAATTTTATGTATCTACAATGATTCGAAACCGAAACACTTAAGCTACAAGAATTCGAAATCGAAATGCTTAAGCGACTAGGGCCTTTTTTTTGTATTCAACAAATTAATGCAGATAATTGAATGGAGTCCATACCCCAACTTAGATTTTATATTTTAAAGTAATGAAAGTTTTCTCTCTTCTCTTAGTATATATTTCCTTATCTATTGTTTTTCAATTGCAATTTTTAAAATTTAAGCTTCTATTAAATATAAAAGTAATTAAAACAATTAATGATAATCACTTCATATGACTTAATTTTATTTAGATTTTGATTTACAAATGTAAATTTATTTAAAACAGATTCAGAGTGTTTCCATGACCAACATGAGTTGTGGTAAAATCCATCAAAATTTTTATTTTTATTATTATTATATTTTTATTTTTGAAGGCAGATTCATCAAATATTGAGAATAATTTGCAATCACTTGCGCCTACACATGAGACAAGGTATTAATTTACTAACCAGTAGTTAGTATTGAAGTAGTTGAAATTCAACTAAATTTTATGAGACCATTAATACAATCTTAATAAAGATATAAATCCAATTGGCAATGAACCCATTCAAAAGATTAAGCAAAACTATATATTTTAATGAAAGATAAAAAAAAATGTGATTATTTTTTTATTATTTTTGATGTCAGCATATCGAGGAGCCCACTCTTACTAGTTCCGTGGGGCACCACCACAAATACCCTGAAACGTTATTGTATGAATATGTTATTAAGATAGTTTAAACATGTATATAAAATGCATTAGATCATTGGTTAAGATATAGCTTGAAGACTAATAAAAAAGACATTGTAAAATAATATGATTAAAGATAATTTAAGAAAATAACTACTTGTACTACAACAATTCCTTTAATTCTTCACATATGGTGGAATAAATGAGATATAACAAGTCTCGTGTACTGTATCACAACTAAATATATATTTTTTAATTATTTTTATTTATATTATTAAAAAAAAAGTAATGTTATATTTACGTTAAGTGTCAATATTATTTTTTAACACAGACATTCAATTTACTTTAAATGTTTTAAAAATACGCGTGTATTTAAAAATGTGCGTAATACACGCGCATCGCAAAACAATCTCTAAAAAAATTGGGTATCATCATAAAAAAATAACGTTGACACATACTATACACAAAACATTTTTCATTGTAAAAATATTTGTTAATAGCATACAAACTGCCCATTCCATGTTAAATTTTGAAGTCACCCTGTTCTTATTTGGCACTGGATTTGGGTCTTCATTACGTCCACCTAGCCATTTAGCTCTCTCTTACATAAAAACTCAAGATCAGGAAACTTTAAGCTTTAAAAGTAAACTTCTCCCAAGTATTATATACTCTTCTTGCACCTAGACTTCAAAACCTGGGAACCTTACCTTTCCGGCAAGACAATGTCGAATCAGAGGCAAGCCGTGCCGGCAAGACCATGGAAGAGAGAATAGGCGTGCTCAAAGCCACGAACATGATTAGCCGTGACAAGCTTTGTGGCATATCGGTATAAGAAGCCCGCAAAGGCCTTGGCCCTTTCTAGGTAAAGTTTTTCTCCGGTTAGATGATAGAGCGAAAGGAAGGCATAGGCATTGCCGCTCACGCCATCTGCAAGTCCCACCTTCTTCACCAACCCGTTCTCCCATACAACTTCACCGGCTTCTATGGCCGCATCACGGAACTCCCGGTCACTGGCATGTACCTAGAGATCATATGTAGAACACAAAAACATATATCATTGATTGGAAGCAAAGGAAATATTGATGCACAATTCACATTTGACAGATAACAAAAAGCTTAAGAATGGTTGCTAAGAGGAGCTTAACAAACCACTCTCTGGATTTATGACCATGTTAAGAACTGAAAATGGCCTCAAAATGGTATGTCTCAAAAGGAAAATTGAAAACATAAAAGAAGCCTGTTACTCCGAAATTTCATTATTTATTGATTAAAATAAACGCCTCCAATGCTCTTTCAAAGCCTCTCAAGTCGTCGTAGTATCTCAAGCTTCTCGATCTAGGAAGGAACTCCTCACGATAATATACAAATCTTATAATTAAAAAAAATGTATATTTTGTAAATTATAGAATCAAGTTGTTTCAATGATAAAAAAAAGATTCACTGTCAACTTTTTGACAATATTCTCTTCACATTAGTAAGATAGGAGGTAATCAAGAAGAGGCACAAAATTAAGTCATCATCCACATGATTTTGGTAGCCACAGCGGACAATGTATATGTGTATGAACACATCTACCATTAAAATTAAGCAAAATTCACATCTCTCAAAAATCACAATATAACTCAAAACCAGCAATCTAACATAGAAGTCCACTGCAAGGTAAGCTTTTGGATCTTGTGAGCTATAATTTATGGACAAAGAGGCACTGAAAACAACTTGGAAAAAAAAGAAGATCTAGGCATCATGCAATTTAAACAAAGAACATTCAAAGACATGAGAAGAATTGTAGATGCCAGAGATATGCAACTACTGCTTATAAAATTACCTGAGCCGCCTTGCATAGAGTTATAGCCATGCCAGTGGCACCATGTGACCATTGCACCAACTTGTCCCTTGGGTTCCCTTCACTCATTGGATAGTTTCCACTGTGAGGAAACCTGTTCCTCATCATGTACCTCAAAGTTGCTTTAACATCCTCTTCATCTTCTTGTGAGAGTTTGAAGTGAAGTAGAGTGTGCAAGATTCCTGCAAGCCCATGAGCTGCACCCCAGTACCTGGTTCCATGCCATCTATACATCAATGGGCATGCTGAATTATCGGGTGATCCTGCTCGGCCACCGGCTAAGACTGCTTCCACAACTGGTATGAGAAGGTCCATGGGTACTGTCTTCTCCAAGATGCTTGTTAATGAACAATGCGGCCCACAGAAAGCAGGCGCGGCCGTAGAGAAGCTCGTAGGACATGCCGAAGCCATCGTCCCCAGGTCCTATAGGAAGAGCCCTCTCTTGTGCCACCTGATGAATGAGGTTAGCTCCTTACAGATAGAAATCAAAAGGCTGCTATGTATATTCACAATTGTCCAACAACTACAATTGAAAAGATGGTGGTGATGATGATGATGAAGATAGCAATATGCCTAATGTCTTTGTTATTTCTCTATAAAAAAATGTAATTAGGGACGTTTGTCTAGATTGGAAAATTGTGATTTAACCAATCCCTTATCTCAGGGAAAATGTCAATCTAACTATAAAAATTACAACAACAAGTGCAACTACGTATTCATGTTAATTGGAAATGTGTGTTTTATAGATCTCTATGTCGTATAATAAATGATTTAATTAATATTATGTGTAGTTTGTACAAACCTCACAATTCTCCTACTTGAAAACTTTAAATTACAGTTGGTACCCATTATCTCTTTCAATTAATTCTTCGAGTATTATTCAGAAACAAAGAAAGTTGATGCAATGTTGAAGCTCAGAACTGTAGAACCTAGCACGAAGTACCAACTTCCATTTGATTTCACTAATTATGCCCATCTGAAAGTCTAGTCTCATTAGATTTAAAAATATACAAAACAAAAGGTTAGGTAGAAAGGGGTGTATCATGTATGCCTAACTCCCATTCCATTTTCTAGCTCAAATTCTATACTTTTAGGGCTCGTTTGATGCGCGGGATAAGATAATATTATTTTTATGAATTGAATTGGATTAGATGGGATAGGATTAAAAATGGAATGATCTTGTGTTTGGTG
Organism: Paratinospora sagittata; assembly: GCA_035771175.1. Taxonomy (NCBI): domain Eukaryota; kingdom Viridiplantae; phylum Streptophyta; class Magnoliopsida; order Ranunculales; family Menispermaceae; genus Paratinospora; species Paratinospora sagittata. Next base: position 2,972,255 of record JAYMFD010000012.1, on the reverse strand, counting down.
CAACATAGGATAAGACTAAAAATAAAGTCATCCTATGTTTGGTATGTTTGAAATTAAAAGAAAAAATAATTAATTTTTTTTAATTAAATTAAAAAAAATAAATCACATAAGTTTTATTTTAAAAAAAAAAAACACATTGGTTTTGCGATTACAGATAAAAAGATCAAGTGAGATTATTTTTATCTTATCCAACCTTACACCCAAACATAGAATTTGGACTATATTTAATCTTATCCTATTCTATCATGCGCATCAAACGAACCCTTAAAGAAAAATATTATTCTTATCATAGAGTAAATAGTACAATAACACATGCAACTTCACTATGGCCCTGTTTGATACCGCCATTGAAAGATCAACTTTTGTGGTGAGAAAAAATAATTTTTCACATTTTATAAAAGCTAGATCCCACCTACTTTGCGTCTGAGAGTTGCGTATTGAAAAAGTACTTTTGGGTCCAAAAGCAAAAGTTTTACCAAAGAGTAATACATTGCACTCATTTTGTACATTTAAAGTGTACATTACTTTTATACACCATAGGATAGCTTCGAATCATGTGTTGATATATGATTTAAGGCAATTCAATGATTCATTAATATTAATGTAACTTTGAATGTACAAAATAGGTATCACTTTAGCATTTTTCTTTACCAAATAAGGCCTATAATATGGTTATGATATAAAATAAAATGTTACATTGACACCTATTTTATACATTTAAAATGTACATCACTTTTATACATTATTAAATTTCTCTCGAATCATGTGTTAGTATATAATTTGAGACAATTCAATAATACATTAATAATACTGTACACTTTAAATGTACAAAATAAATATCACTTTACCAAGCAATTTTCGTATTCCAATACACATTGTACAATTCTATTAAAGATATTTGCATTATTCATGATTTTTATTCTCTATTGAACAAAAAGGAGGTAAGTATACGACCTCAAGGACGAGGTTCAAGTACAAATTGCGTTTGCAATGGTCACCACCACTGTAAGTTGCAGCAACAGCTCCAAGCGCGTAGACCCCACCCCTTCCATGGGTTACTTGGGTTTGAGTTCGAGTAATGATTTTGTAGTATTGTTTTAAAAGGAAAAGGCTAATAAAGTATCGTATATGCCTAGGTATGGCGTATATGATATTCTGTACCGGTCGTGACGCCACCTGAAAAGGGGTTGCGACAAAATGTCTTGTCTAATCAAAAAAATATCACGCTTCATGGGCTTCATTAATAGACATCAATGATATTGTACAAGTAGTTTGTTTCTTAAACTTTTCAACGACAGGAGTCTTGTGGTGTGACTTGAGGATGTTTTCTTTTTTTGAGATATAATCAAATATTATTCAAAGCAATCACAATAATAATAATATAATATATTGGTGCAAGATTTGACTAACACAAGTAGACGATGAGGTGAAAGAAAGATGTTAAGCTGAAACTCGTCGAAGTGCCAGAGAGATCACTGGAGGTTGCTAATCTAAGAAAGGAAAACAAGAGAGAATAGCCTATCGTGAGAAACACCGGTGTGGTATTGGCCAAAGACCCTCCGATGACTAAATTTGTTCAGAGCTTCGTGGAGTTAATAATACTAAACTAAGTCGATGAGAGTTTGCTTACCTCACCCTTGGGGGTTATAGTGTATTTATAGAGAGAGCTGAAGGTATTTGGTTTTGTAGTAGAGTTGTAGTAGGATTAGGAAGGTCTGAAATGATACTTATTGGATTAAGATGACTGAGTAGTCTCCTAGTTGAACTAGTGGAGTTTTAGGCTTTATCATAGTCGGATAAGGAGTAAATCTCAAATTTATCGTAGTGGATCTTGCCTTATCTTTATCTGAAATTGCATTTAGTTGTGATCCGTTTTAGAGTCGTAGAACCCATTAGTGAAAGAAATTGAATTGAAAACAAAGACATAAAAAGGAAGAATCGAAGAAGAAAGAAAATACACAAGCAACTAAGAAGACTACATTATTATTTCATACTTCAAAGATTTACAACTAGCTCATTAAATCGAGCAAAACCTTAAACTATCTAACCAACCACATTACAATCAACTATAGTAAATTAAACTTATTAACTATGGTTAATATGTCTCCTCAAGCTCATGGTTGTGGAAAACATCCATGAGCCTGCACTACATTTGAATTTGCAATGAAGGATTTAAATGTCGATTAGAAAATCTTGATTCTACCCATGACCTAAATCTGTGTGAATTGATCTGAGAAGAATAAATTGTAGGCCGCCAATGACAACACATCTCGATTGCCAATCGAAGAGGAAGAATCAACAGGCTCTTCTAGGTTTTTTTTTTTTTAGAGAAATTCCTGGACAAATTTGGAGGAAATTTGAAGAGGAAGATAAAGAAGAAGAAGAGGAATTTTTCAACAATGAGGGAAAAAGGAAATAAGGAGATCTTGAAGAGCAAGTGGGTTAAAGATTGCAAAGAGAGGGAGAAAGGTTTTGGATTTGAAGCATTTTCATGAAAAGAATTCGGAATGGAGATTTTGATATTTAAGATTTGCAGAGAAAGATTGAATTCAGAAGTAAGCATATGATGGACTTTTGAAGGGAAGAACATTTTCTAATTTTTTGAATCAACATCTGCTTCTGTTTGGACTGAGGTTATAAAGAGAGTGATCAAAGAGAAGAGTTTATGAAGGGAGAAATTGAAAGAAAACAATGATGAGTTCTTGAGCGCAGATCAGATAGATTGGAGTAGTTTGGCTAAGCAACTTGAGATGCATCTGTGAAAAAGAAGAAGATCTTGTTGTTTATCTTGATGAAGAGATTGAATGGATTGTGAGTTGAAGGAGAGAATATGAAGGGTTTGCAGAATTAAAGCAGAAAATTGGGTATTAGCTTATGGGTGTTTGGATTGGGTATTTGAAGCAAAAACAAAAGGGGATTTCAAAGTTGAGATAAGGAAGAAGGTGAAAAAGAAGAGAAAATGAGAAGTAACTGCCATTGTCGAAGCTTTGAGTTGTAGAAAAGAAAAAAAGAAAGCAAATTAGGAGATGATGTTGATGCATGCAAACTACAACAAATGAATCCATCAAAGCTTCCATTGTTAAACATGCGAAGATAGCATAGCAGAGAAAGCGAGAAGGAGCCCATGATGGCTCTGATACCATAAAAGAAATTGAATTGAAAACAAAGAAATAAAAAGGAAGAAAAAAAATACACACGTAACTAAGAATATTACATTGTTATTTCATACTTCAAAAGATTTACAACTAGTTTATTATATATAGCAAAACGCTAAACTAACTAACCAATCACATTACAATTAACTACAATAAATTAAACATATTAACTATGGTTAACAGTTAGCTCGGTATACCGAGCTGGAATTATAGGTCTGCCTATGCCTATAAGCCATGAGAGGTTCTCTGCAAGAGGTCGGTATCTCTAGGTCGGTAGGTCATGTCGTGTCCTATCGGGCTACTGTTGTTATCTTACGGCTGTTGACCTGTCATCTACGTTGGTACTCCAGCATGCCGACCTGTGGCTTCTCCAATGTTGATCTAGTCATTATGACAAATGGTGTGTTGTCCAGCTCGGTAGATTGAGAAACTAGTCCAACAAAATATACATGTGTTGAGGGTATTTTTAGAATTTTTAATTTTAATATAAAAAAAATAAAATTATAGATGTAACCAATATTATTATTATTTTGGTAAAAAAAAACATTATTATTTGTGATAAATAGATGAATGTGAGAAATGGATTCAAATTTAAAGATTCAAAAGAGTAAAATAGAAAAGTTTTAAATAAAGTAAGCTTAGAAGTAAGAGACGTGTAGGAAAGTAAAAAAAAAATTAAATTATTATTTTAGCTTTGTAACTAATTTTTAAAATAAAATATATAATAGTAATGTTTATCAGGTTAATTTTGGAATATCAGAGAAAAAGGGTTTACACAATGATTTCTTCAAGTATTTGTACTGTATAGAGTATAGATTTTTAGGAAATAAATATTGAAAGTAATATGTAATAACCACGTAGTCATACTATTACAAATAAAATCAATCACATTTCATATTTTTCCCTAAGTATATTGATTAATTAAATATTTATTTATTTTTAAGCAAAGAACTATTTCATTCTAACCCTAAAAAACTATAAAAATAAGTATCATCGCCATTGAACAAGATGTCAAAGTAATTAAAGCTCGTACTTGTAATTTACGAAGACATGAGTTCGAGTCTTATTGCTAAATAAAGGGTGCATGTGATATTTACCTAAAAAATCTCTTACACCGTAAATTATACGTGGGGTATTATATACCCATTAGCTGAACGCCACTCGTTTATTGAAAATACTATTATATATGTATACAATTTTGGTTAACATAACTTTTGTTAGAATTAATGTTTTTATATATATATTTTAAAAAAAATAAAAAAGATTTTTATTAATTTGTTTTAAAAATACGAGTACTTTTTTTATTTCTCCACGTTCAAGTTTGCTGGAGATTCTCATATATGCTTCATACAGTCTCACTTCAACGGCTGCGATGAAAAGGAGACCGAAACGATGCTCTCAAAAGCCAAGACAACTAAAGAGGAATCCGAGAGAGACCAAGAAGCGCACTTCGATACCCTAACCTATGCACAATATCACCAATCCCCTCCCCCCTTCCTCAAATCCCATCCATCACAATCTCCTAACTCCATCACAATCCCAACACGTGTCTACGAATCACTCAGGGCCCATAGTTCCGTATCAACGTTCACTGTATAGTATAAACCCCGGTCATATTCTCAAACGGAAATCACATCGACAGCTGGCAGCCTGCCACCTGTCCCCTTCAACCCTCCTTTTTTTGATCGCTTCATCTTCTTCTTCTTCGTCTATTGATTTACAGAGAAAATCCCAATCTCTCAATCCCAATCCCAATTTCTCAATCTCAAGATCGTGGTCGTCAATGGCGTCGCCGCGCGAGGAGAACGTATACATGGCGAAGCTGGCGGAACAAGCTGAGAGGTACGAGGAAATGGTGCAATTCATGGAGAAAGTGACCGCTACGGTGGATTCCGAGGAACTGACGGTGGAAGAGAGAAATCTCCTTTCCGTAGCGTACAAGAACGTGATCGGAGCTCGTCGCGCGTCGTGGAGGATCATATCGTCGATCGAGCAGAAGGAGGAGAGCCGCGGGAACGAGGACCACGTGGCGATCATTCGCGATTACAGATCCAAGATCGAGTCCGAGCTGTCGTCGATCTGCGATGGGATTCTTCGGTTGCTGGACTCGAGGTTGATTCCTTCGGCTACTACTGGTGATTCCAAGGTGTTTTATCTGAAGATGAAGGGAGATTATCATCGGTATCTTGCGGAGTTTAAGACTGGAGCGGAAAGGAAGGAGGCTGCGGAGAGCACGCTCTCGGCTTACAAGGCGGCGCAGGTTAGTCGCATTTTTTATGTTTTGATATTAGGGTTAAGGTTTCGAATCTTTCGATCGAGTTCTTTGTCTGTGTTTTTGAGATCTACGATGTGGTAGGGTTTGGATTTTGTTCTTTACTATTATTGGTTTGATTTGGCGTTTTGCATTTTCGAGTTTTGGATCTTTTGTTTGGTTGTTGAGGATAGGGTTTTGATTCTCTTTTTCGTGGATCTGTTGTGTTAGGGTTTTATTGATCGTGACGAATCGATGTGTTAGGGTTAATGTCGTGTTTCTTGTGCTGTGATTTTTAGTTTTAGTTTTTATGATTATTGCAGGATATTGCAGTTTCTGAGCTTGCTCCAACGCATCCGATTAGGCTGGGACTGGCTCTTAACTTCTCTGTTTTCTATTACGAGATCTTGAACTCGCCGGATCGTGCCTGTAATCTTGCTAAACAGGTTAGTGCAAACTGTTTCCTTAGTTTGGTAAATCTCATTTTTAAACATCAAGAGAGTTTATCTGAAGAAGAAAGGAGAGAAATTGATTGTGATTTGGTTGAGATTCAGAGCCAATTTTTATCATTTTTGTTTGCCTTTTGGTTAAATTCAAATAGCATTGACGTTCTTCTTGTGCTAGTTGCTTTAGCATGATTGACCTGGTGATGTGTTTGTTTCTACCGTACCACACCGCCTTCGCCTTTGGTTTTTATTCTATAGGCATTTGATGAAGCTATTGCTGAGCTAGACACCCTAGGAGAGGAGTCCTACAAGGATAGCACTCTGATAATGCAGCTCCTACGTGACAACCTTACCTTGTGGACCTCAGACATGCAGGTCTTGATTCTTCTCTTGTCAATTGGTGGTGTTCTTTATGCTTCCTTTACTAATGTCTTGTTTTGTTGTAGGATGATGGGGGTGAGGAGATCAAAGAAGCACCTAAGCGTGAGGATGAGCAGTAATAAGTTATTTATTCACATCTTATGCTGCTGCCACTTCTCCTTTGTTGGTTTTTTTCTTAATTGGAGAAGTTTCCTGGTGCTGCTGATTCCCTGCAACTAGTATGAATGTTTTAAGTGTTCAATGTCTTATTTTCCTGACCTTTTTAAAAGGTATTTATTTTTCCATGTTTAATTTGTGATTCTTATATTTATGTCTCTCTAATTGTTTAGCTCTGTTTTACATGTTTGTGTTAAGCTTATTGAAGACCTTCTTTTCTAGTTTAGATATAGATGCCCTTTACTTTCTTCTTGGAATTAGTGAATGTGCGTTGAAGAATGCTGTTTATATTTATTAGCTTAAAGAGGGAGGAACTCCTTGATTATATGATTGAAGACTGTATTTGGTTTGAAATGGAGAATTAGATCTTCCACTTGATAAAATTTGGGTCTATCGATCTAGTTTGCAAATCTTTTGTTTATTTATTAGAAAGTGGAAGACAACTAGACATGAATGAGTGCTCTCACAAAATTTTGTTTTGAACTTATCCATATACAGCTTTTTTTTGAATCAGCCTATGGACCCTACTGCACATTCTTTTTTGACTGAGGAAAAGTGTATGGTTAACTGGACCCCACCCTACTTTTTTGAATCACCTTTGCCCCCCTTGTTGCGTGTATGCAAAACTCTCTCAAATCAATATGTTTCTCTTTCTATAAATTCTCTTTTTCATTTGAAAACATGCCCATTATTTTTTTTAAATCTTTGATTGCTTAGGTGGGTCATCGCCTTGCATTCTTCCTGCAATGCATGCATGGGTGTTAGCCAACCGGCCAAACTGCCAACCCGGGTTGGTCAGGTTGTTTTTTAGGTAAACCCCACTTATTTGGGTTGGGTCTCAAGTTTCTCAAAACCAACTCGTCATACCCGACCCGATCTCACTGTTTTAAATAAACCCAAATCTTGCCTCCCCGTCCCCACCGATTTTCTCAAAGTTTTGTTTTTGTTTGGTCATCTGTTTCAAACCCAAACACTTACCAGAATGTTAAATAAAGATTTCAAGTTGGCGATTTTTTCTCAAGGAAAAGAATAGCGCATGAAAGTTAACAATAAAAATTAGAATAAACTTTTATTTAATAAACTGAAAAATAGGAATAATGAACAATGAATCAATATTTTTTTACGCCTATTCCTTATGTATAATATTAAATAACCTTCTAATTGTAATATAACTGCATCTTTATGTAATTGGACTCGATAACTATTAATATAAATAAATTTTTTTGACTTTTTATTTAAAAAAAAAACTTTTAACATAACTTTTTATTGTTTTAATTAATAACTGTTTTTTCATTATTTTCCTTTATTGGAAAGAATTCGTGTTCGAAGTGGCACTGTGCGCATTAAAAACATTAGGATTGATCTTCTCAATAACCCCAAAACCCCAAAAGGATTGATACTTTGTGAGATAATAACCGTAAACCTGTCTTTAGTTAAAAAGACCCAAACAAAATCACTTTCCTTGAAGTGGCACTGTGCATATTAAAAACATCAGATGTGCGAAGATGGCTCGACAACTTATTATAATAACCATAAACTTGTCTTTAGTTAAAAAGACCACCCCAACAAAATCACTTTCCTTGAACTCAACATGACGTTTCTGTGTATCAGCTACAACTTTATATTTAGAAGTGGATTGACAAATATTTTTCTCAATCCTAGTAAGAATGTCTTGGATATGTTGGAGAAAGTTTTTAGCTTTGAAGAGGAGCCAAATTAATTGCAAAACAAGGATTAGTGTCATAAACGATTTGAAAAAGACTGAAACCAGTACTTCAATTAAGGAATACATACGGAATTACAGTTTAAAACACGCATCATTGTTCATTTAGCTAAAAACCTCCTAAACTTGTTTATATAAGCACATAAAATATATATAGCTCATGAATTATATATATATATATATATATATATATATATACACTTGAAAGTCCCATTTATTTTCGAATTTCTTTTACATGAAATCACCAATGGAATGATATTTTTTTTTGTTAATGATAATGTGTGTAGTGCTATCTAATCCTAGAAATTAATTAATCCACTAGAACTTACACGCACCCACCACGCATCAATCCGGATACTTAGAGCAAAAAATTCATCAAGTCAAAATTTAAACTTGAGACCTCCGTGACCTTGCTCGCGCCTTCCAACCATCGAACCAATACCCTAATGGATATATATTATTATTATTATTATTATTATTATTATTATTATTATTATTATTATTATTATTATTATTATTATTATTATTATTGTACATATGCAAAAATCCAAGATTATTTCTTTTAAAAAAGTTGATATTATGTTTAGGTGTATTATTAATAACATTATAGTAAAAACACTTGAGTGAACATAAAATACGAGTTTTGCATTCGAATATAAAACTCAACCTGGTCGACGTGTTTTAAACTGCAATTCCTTATGTATTCCTTTTTCTTTTTGCAAAAGCTAAAACAAGGATTAGTACTTAAAAGCAAATTTTCAACCCAACCCGCATCATTGTTCGGTCCAATTCTCTTGTTAACATATCTAAATGGATCGTGAAGGCTTGATTTCTCTTTCTTAGACTTTGGTAATCAAAACATGAAAAGCTTTGGATTCAATCTTGGTGATGAACTCAATTGGACACCATGATTGATCACCTTGAAGAATCCATACTCTCCACGGATTTTGGACCTAGGTTAGATAAATCTATGAGAAAGCAGTAATGGGTTTATTGCATGTTTTGAATGGAGAGTATTTGATCTTCAAAGTTGATTTTGAAATAAACACCATTTTAAAACAAAGCAATAACAGTAGTAGTTGAGGAAGAAGAAGATGAAGAGATGAAACTATAAGGCGAGTTTATATTGGGTTGAAATGCATGAAAAGACGTGTTAGAAACTATAAGGCGAAGACAACCCAACTTTGAGGCTTTTTTCCCAACTATTTTCCTTCTTTTTCTTCCCTTTTACTTATCTTTTCTCCTTCTCCCTCTTTCTCTTTATTTCTCCTTCATCACCTCAGTTTCTCCCTTGCTGGCCGGCCAACGCGATTGATCTGACTTGACAATTGGTCAGTCGGGTTGGTCTCTCCCCCAACTCAAGGTCGGTAGCATCGGGTCTGTTTTGATTCCACTCGACTTAGGCAGGTCGGGTAGGCTTTTAGGCCAAACCCGACTTATACCCGACCCGCTTAAATGCATGGATTAACCCTCCTCAAAGCAAAACAACTTCAGCTTGGGTTTTTCCTCTCATAAGCATGTCATTATCCCCCATAATTTTGCTCCTTTATTACTATGTCACCTTTCCAGTTGTTTCTTTATGCTTCACCCTGTTCAACTTCTCTTGGTAGTAGAAAAAATTAGGGGGTGGGGGATGGTTGAATTGGAAACTTAATTAATGCATTTTCTATCATTTAAGATGTACTTGTATATGTATAGATCACTCTAATGAGCACCTGCATGCAACCTCTATTATGAGAGTTAATACTAGGTTAGTGTCTTTGATAAGTCTAAATATCATCTACATGTGTAGATGTTTGTAAATTAACTTATGTGCTATGATATAATATGGAATATTGGAATACCTATACAAATAAGAGTTTGTTTACATAATAAAAATTATGAATTTATTTATAAACTCATGAAAGTACCATTCATCGTAAAAATAATAAATTTATTTATGTAAGCTCATGAAAGCCTTATTCAAGGTTAGAATTAAGATTTGTTTATATAAATATACATAAGTCTTATTTAGGCCAAAAATGATGAATTTGTTTATATAAGCTCATGAAAGGTCTATTTAGCATAAAACTCATGATTTTGCTTATATAAAGCTAATGAAAGTCCTATTATAGCACAAAATTTTTAATTTATTTATATAAGCTCATGAAAATCTCGTTTAAGGTAAAGAAAATCTGGTTTAGCAAAAAAATTATGAAATTGTTTGTATAAGCTCAAGAAAATCTCGTTTAAGGTAAACATTATGAATTTGTTTATATAAGCTTATGAAAAATCTTGTTTGGCGAAAAAATTATGAAGTTGTTTATATAAGCTTAAGAAAATCTTATTTCACGTAAAAAAATATATAAATTTTGCTTATATAAGCTCACCCAAGTTCCATTTAGAATGAAAATTAAGATTTGTTTATATAAGTACACAAAAGTCTTATTCAGGGATAAAATGATGAATTTATTTACACAAGCTTATGAAGGTCCCATTTCGCGTAAAACTCATGTTTTTGCATAATGAAAAGTCCTATTGTAACACCCCGTAATTTTAATTAAATACATACGTTAAAGTACGCATATATCGAGATGTATAATATACATATTTTATATGTATGAGCTAAATATACACGTGATAATACACGTATTTGATACGTATGAGCTAAATATGTGCGTGTATGAGTAGTAGTAAATAAATAAACTTATACAATGCAGATGATACATATGAGATAATCTAATACGAGTGCTTACAATTAAAAAAATGGAGTTGAATTAAATTGATTAATTTATGATGTTGGTTAATGAAATATGTGGATTGGAGTATGATTTAAGGACTTAATGCATAAGGCATAGTATGATGTAATGCATGTGTGTATATGACTACATGTGAAATAAGTGACTTATTAAATGGTGTAGATTGAAGTTGAATTATTAAATGACTTATATGAATGAGATGAGTTGAATTGAATGGAATTTGATGGAGGAGTTGGTTATTAAGGGGAGCCTAGGTGTATTGGATCATATTTATATAAAAAAATCATTTCTCTTTTATCTAAGCTCTCTCCACGTGTAAAAGAGGAAGGAAAAAAAAAAAAAAAAAAAAATCTAAACGAAGTTGCAGAAAGGGGAGAAAGAAGAACCGACGGCAGGGAAGGAAAAAAAAAAGAAGAAAGAACGCGAGATTCGCGTCCAATCGGGCCTCGCGGTAAGTGATTTTCACGCTATTTCTTCGTGAAATTACTATCTAAGCTAGATGTAACGATTCTAGCGCACTAATTTTAGTTGTGGGAGCCGTTTTACGGCGTTTTCAAAATTGGGGTTTTGACCCAACGTGAATGGAAAATCCGCTAGGAAGGTAGAAAAACACTCCCTGGACTGTCGGGACTCCGAATATGTGGTTAGATTTCATTTCAAGATTTTTGGAGACCGTTTGACAATTTTAATACAATTTACATCTTTCGGATAAATAGTAAAGAATGAATAGTGAATAGTGAATAGTAAATAATGAATACATAATAGTAAATAGTAAATAGTGAATAATATTGTGAATAGTGAATAACACTGTGAACAATGATGTGAACAATGATTTGATAGGATTTGATATTTTTAGTAGCTAACGATATGATAAATGATGCGTCTCATGATAATCTATGGTAATTTCAGTGTTTAAATTGAGAGCTTAAGGGCATGGATAAACGCTCTTGAGGAAGCAATATTGTTACTCGATTTTAGAGGTTGGCTTAGAAAACCCGTGTAACCACTGTGAGTATAGTTTGCTTAATTTGGTTCTTGTATGGCATTGTACACATATAAAATGTTTGATTGTATGCATGTGATATGTATATATAATGCATTGCGTTTTATGGATCATGCAAACTGATTTTAGCAATTGAAGTTTGTAATGATGAGTTTTTGCGAATCCTCATTGTTATTTCATTAGGAATTAGACCCGGATGAGGTTTTGCGAGTCCTCATTGTCAGTAGGTCTGTCCTAACAAGGGTTGCGATCCTTGAAATGACTGTGAATTGGGTGATAAGAAGCTGTGTCTACCTTGTACGGCCATACAAGGGTTAGACCCGCTCTCTTGCCTTGCGGATGAGGGAGATTGTGCATTATATTATTGAAAACTCATGCAATTTATGTTGTTGACATGTATAATATATTCGTTGAATGATGCATGTGTTGAATAAGTGTTTGAAATGATTTTAAATGTCATATTTTTCTAAATGTATATAATTGTCATTTCAAGAACTATATTCACTGAGCTGTTGTTTGCTCACCCCATTTCCTCCAATATTTCAGGTATTGAGTCGAAGGGAAAAGAAAAAATTCCGTGAGTGATACTCACGTGAGCCTTCGTCTGGTATGTGTATGTATGCTTGGAGGAAATAGATTATATTTATGTTATTTTGATATATATAATTATCACACACTATATATATGTAATATCACCTAGATGGGTTGTGTGGTAATATTATATAATGCTTGGGATGATGAAATGAGATGATCATAGCTATTTATCAGGTGAGAATTTAATTTGTGGAATGAATGGAATGATTATAGAGATCTATGTTGGATTTGATTTGTGGTATATTAAAAAAAAAAAAAAATTGCTGTAAATTTTGGGAATGAGTATGAGACTACGTGAAGGCTGACAGTGTATTATATATTGTATATGGGTATGTACAATGTATAGTACACTGTGTCGGTCATGACGTCAGCCTACGTCAGAGGCGTCGTGACACCTATTATACCACAAAATTTTTAATTTGTTTATTTATGCTCGTGAACATCTCATTTAGCATAAAAACTATGAAATTGTTTACAAGAAAGTCTCGTTTTAGGTAAAAGTTTTGAATTTGTTTATATAAGCTCACGTAAATCTTGTTTAACGTAAAAATTATGAAGTTATTTATATAAGCTTAAGAAAGGCTCGTTTAAGGTAAAAAATATGAATTTGTTTATATAAATTCACAAAAATCTTGTTTAGAGATTTTTTTTTGAAGTTGTTTATATAAGCTTAAGAAAATCCTGTTTAAGGTAAAAATTATGAAGTTGTTATATAAGCTTAAGAAAGTCTCATTTAAAGTAAAAATTGTTAATTTGTTTATATAAGCTCATGAAAGTTCCATGTAGAGTAAAAAATTAAGATTTGTTTATATAAGTACACAAAAGTCTTGTTTAGGGCCAAAATGATGAATTTGTTTATTAAAGTTCATGGAAGTCCCATTTAGCATAAAACTCATAATTTTGCTCATTTAAAGCTAATGAAGGTCCTATTAAAGGACACAATTTTTAATTTATTTATATATAAGCTCATGAAAATTTCATTTAGCATAAAAATTATGAAGTTGTTTATATAAGCTCAAAAAAATCTTGTTTAAGGTAAAAATTATGAGTTTGTTTATTTGAGCTCTTGAAAATCTTGTTTAGCGAAAAAATTATGAAGTTGTTTATATAAGCTTAAGAAAATCCCGTTTAAGGTAAAAATTATGAAGTGCTTATATAAGCTTAAGAAAGCCTCACTTTTTATAAAAATTGTAAATTTGCTTATATAAGCTCCCGCAAGTTACGTTCAGAGTAAAAATTAAGATTTGTTTATATAAGTACACTAAAGTCTTATTTAAGGCCAAATGATGAATTTATTTGTATAAGTTCATGAAAGTCCCATTTAACATAAAACTCATGATTTTGCTCATATAAAGCTAAAGAAAATCCTATTATAGCACCAAAATTTTAATTTATATATATAAGCTCATGAAAATTTCATTTAGCATAAGAAATTATGAAGGTGTTTATATAAGCTCAAGAAATTCTCGTTTAAGATAAAAAAAAAAATTATGAATTTGTTTATTTAAGCTCACGAAAATCTCATTTAAGGTAAAATTTGTAAATTTGTTTATATAAGCTCAAGAAAGTTCCATTTAGAGTAAAAAATTAATATTTGTTTATCTAAGTTCACAAAAGTCTTGCTTAGGGGCCAAAATGACGAATTTGATTATTTAAGTTCATGAAAGTACCATTTAGCATAAAACTCATAATTTTGCACATTTAAAGCTAATGAAATTCCTATTAAAGCACAAAATTTTTAATTTATTTATATAAGCTCATGGAAATATTATTTAGCATAAAAATTATGAAATTGTTTATATAAGCTCAAGCAAATCTCGTTTAAGGTAAAAATTATGAGTTTGTTTATGTAAACTCTTGAAAATCTTGTTTAGCGAAAAAAAATATGAAGTTGTTTATATAAGCCTAAGAAAGTTTCATTTAAGGTAAACATTATGAAGTTGTTTATATAAGTTTTAAAAAAGTGTCATTTAAGGTAAAACTCATGATTTTGCTCATATAAAGCTAAAGAAAATCCTATTATATAGCACAAATTTTTTTAATTTATTTGTATAAGCTCATGAAAATTTCATTTAGCATAAAATTTATGAAGTTGTTTATATAAGCTCAAGCAAGTCTTGTTTAAGGTAAAAATTATGAATTTGTTTATATATGCTCAAGAAAATCTTGTTTAACAAAAAAATTGTACAGTTGCTTATATAAGTTCTCAAAAGTTCCGGTTAGAGTAAAAATTAAGATTTGTTTATATAAGTACACTAAAGTCTTATTTAAGGCCAAAATCATGAATTTATATATATAAGCTCATAAAAGTCTCATTTAACATAAAACTCATGATTTTGCTCATATAAAGCTAAAGAAAATCCTATTATAGCACAAAATTCTTAATTTATTTATATAAGCTCAAGAAAAGGTAAAAATTATGAAGTTGTTTATATAAGCTTAAGAAAGTTTCATTTAAGGTAAAAATTGTAAATTGATTATATAAGCTCATGAAAGTTTTATTTAGTGTTAAAATTAAGATTTATTTATATAAGTACACAAAAGTCTTATTTAGGGCCAAAATGATGAATTTGTTTATATAAGCTAATAAAAGTCCCATTTAGCATAAAACTCATATTTTGCTCATGTAAAGCTAGTGAAAGTCCTACTATAGCACACAATTTTTAATTTATCTATGTAGGCTCATGAAAATCTCATTTCGCTTAAAAATGATGAAGTTGTTTATATAAGCTCAAGAAAGTCTCGTTTAAGGTAAAAAATTATGACTTTGTTTATATAATAAGCTCATGAAAGTCCCATTTAATATAAAAATTGGGAGTGTCTATGCAAGCGTCCAAATGTTCAATTTAGGGCAAAAATGCTGAATTTGTTCATATAAACACACGAAATTCTCATTCTAAGTAAAAATTAAGAATTTATTTGTATGAGAATATAAATTTTTTATTTAAAACAAAAATTATAAATTTATTTATATAAGCACATAAAATATATAGCTCACAGAAGTTTTATCTAATGTGAAATTATGATTTTTTTTATATATATATACACTTGAAAGTCCCATTTATTTTCAAATTTCTTTTATATGAAATCACCAATGGAATGATATTTTTTTTTGTTAATGATAATGTGTGTGGTTCTATCTAATCCTAGGAACTAATTAATCCACTAGAACTTGCACGCACCCACCACGCATCAATCTAAATACTCGGGGCAAAAAACTCATGAAGTCAAAATTCAAACTTGAGACCTTCCTAACCTTGCCCGCGCCTTCCAACCATCGAACCAATACCCTAATGAATATATATATATATATATATATATATTCGTCAGGGTAGATAATAAAATAATGATTTCAAGATATTTATATCAAAATGTGACTAAAGAAATTGCACCCGTACGCAAAAATCCAAGATAATTTCTTTTAAAAAAGTTGATATTATGTTTAGGTGTATTATTAATAACATTATAGTAAAAACACTTGAATGAATATAAAATATGAGTCTTGCATTCGAATATAAAACTTAACCTGGTCGACGTGTTTTAAACTGTAATTCCTTATGTATTCCTTTCTCGTTTTGCAAAAGCTAAAACATCGCAACCTCGCTATTTTCACTGCAAAAGTTCCAATGTAAGCACACGGACGGGTACATTAATACCCAACAGAGAGAGGCAACGATTAGCACTGCAGGCTTCCAAGTAATTACATTGTAGATTATGCAAATACGAATTCTTTCAAAAATTAAATGGAAGTATAAATTCTCCATTTTGTCTACTATTTTATTACATGAAATGAGCATTACCCACCAAAAATACAGCTACATTGCGGTACAATATCTAACATAATTAATTTTTCAATTTCCCACGCAATGTCCCCACCCTTCAGACAAGACTAATTAGCATTCGAGCAGTGCAAGGGCATTATGCAGCTCTTTCTAAATAGACGCAATTAAGGAGGACACGAGTTTCAATCCTGAGACCTCCACCCCTCAACTACCTTTAGCACAGACCCCTGACCATATATGTTGCACCACGTTGGGTTAACATAATTGATTTTTCATCAAGGAATACCTTTGCTTCACTCATCAGAATCCATGATATAGAAAAGGCACTCATATCTTGAGGGAGTCCCACTTAGAACACGTTTGACAGTGCAGAATTTCATATATAACTTCTCAAGAATCTCTATGAAAAAAATGAATTTTCACATATACAAATAGAAGTAAGAAGCTTAATTTGCAAATAGGCAAAAGGGAATAATAACACTGAAATGTATTCTGATGAGAAATGGAAGATCCCCTTTTCTAGCTTGGTGAAGTAATCTGGCTAGGAATATAAAAGGCATATCCAGTTCACCTAGGGTCTCATTTCGGGGGCCTGAGGAAGCGACAACAATACTTGTAACATTACCTCCACATTGGACTAGGAAAAATTGTGGACCTACAACAATATTTCTTAGGACTCAAAAATGAAACACCTAACTCTCTTATTCTCCCAAGAAAATCTGTTAAATTCTCAGCTGTCACACGGGCCCTTGCCTCAGATAAAAAAAGAAAAGAATGTGAAACTTCTGTCTAACTACATTCACCCATTCGAGTGCTTCAGAGGCAAACATAAACTAAAATAAAAATGAAGTCCTAATACATGGCTAAGAGAACCAATACATGGAAATGGTGTCTGAGAATAGCTTCAAGCAACTATTTTAGCAGACATTTAAGCAGAGGAAACAGGTTTTTTTCTTTTAATTAAAATTAGCACACCTTAGCTGTCCAAGTATAATATTCATATAATCCTCCAAAGGTACTTTTAGCAATTATGATCTTACAATCCTGGATGAGTGGCAAGCAAAAGCTTCATGGAGAAGAATTACTCAAAGTTCTCTTAAAACAGCAATAGAAATATGGTATCTTTCAACTAATAAATGTTCAGATGCTAAACAATCCCACAGCAGAGATCAATAAAATTATCCAAAATCAAACTGATTAATAACAATAATCATTTAACACAACATGAATCCCCGATGCCAATCAAAATCAGTACTTAACAACCAAAAACTAAAGCCAATGTTCTACTTACCGAGTACACACAGGTTCCAAATCTCAAATAATCTCTTCAACAACAGCTCTTTGGGCAAGTTTAACACCTACCCAGTGTTATGTCTTCTAATGTCAGGTGATCGGGGCTTTAAATGAAAATTTCACAAAAAATCATGTCACACCAATTCAAAATAGTATAATCCTTGTTTTCAAAGAGAAAACACATGTTCATAATCATATTTCATTTTAAGAGACATGGATCAGTCGGGCACAATTTAGACACCCATAAACTAAGAACCCAAAGACTATAGTTCTTCCATATGATTTACTTTGGGCGTCCATTAGAGATCACCTAGAGGTCCTTGCGAGGTGAGCATCCCATCCACCTTACTAATCCCTTTGATAACAATGCTTTCAACATCCATAAACCAAGAATCCAAAAGACTAGTCTTCTACATTATTTACTATGGGCATCCATTTAGAGGTCACCTACAGGTCCTGGCATTAGTGCTTCAGTAACACCGACCATCACAGATTTGATCTATGCAACACATTGAGGGTAATGCACCGAGAATCAAGCATAGGCGTCAATGCAGGAACAAGGCATTACCAAGCAATACATATGGTTTGCCCCCAACTTCCACCTCCATGCCCCCCCTCCCCCACTCCTCTTCTCGACCCCTTATGAACTCGTGTATAAAATTCTAACATAATGGAAATATATAAACAACCAAACTAAAGAATTTGACACCTACAAAAAGAAGTCAACTCAACTAAAAAAACTAGTCACTTAATAAAATTAAAAGAAATAGTTGAAATACTACACATTCCTTATCACTCCTCGACCTTGAAAGGCTGAACTCGAACAAGTTATGCCAAAGAGTAAAAAAATAATCTGTGCACTTGATAAAGTACTAGCTGATTCTTTCATCAATAGAAGAAAAAGACATTTTCTTAACCTAGATACTTGATAAAGCTTCCTTGAGAGAAAGCACGACAAAACATAAGTCTTGATTTATATTCCTTTTCTTCAAGATGAGAGAATGGACGAAGATTGTCACACCAATTTGGGCATAGATTTCTTGTGCTTATATAAGCCAATTCCTATCTTTTACCCATAATGAGAGCGTGTACATATATAAAGAAATTCATAAATTATACCTGAAATTGTACTTTGGTGTGCTTATATACACAACTTCATGATTTTCATCTCGAATTGGACCTTCGTGTGTTTATATAAGCAAATTTCTGATTTTTATAAAGAAATTCATAAATTATACTCAAAATTGCACTTTCACGTGCTTATATAAAAAAAAATTAATAAATAAGACTTACGCGTGCTTTATAAATAAATTCAAAATATTCATGTCAAATCTGACTTTCGTGTGCTTATAAAGAAAACTTCACGATTTTCATCCCGAATTGGACCTTCGTGTACTTATATAAACAAATTCCTATTTTTTACCTAAAATGAGAGCATGTACATATATAAAGAAATTATACTTTCATTTGCTTATATACACAACTTCATGATTGTCCCTTTTTTTTTTCTTTTTTTTTTGAGAAGAAACAATTTATTAAAGGAAAATGAGGTACAACATGATACAAAAACACAGATGAAAACACAACAAACTATCAAACCAACACTCCACTCCAACGAACCTATACCCACCCTCAGGACAAACATTCACTCCAATTCAAGAGCCACCCGACAATTAATTTCCCATTGCTCCAAGGGGAAGCAAAAACCCACGTACTAGCCATTAATTTGATACTATCCCAAAGTTCAATCTCATTACGGCTATTGTTAAACACCCTACTATTTCTTTCGAGCCAAAGAGACCACAGCATAGCATACGAGGAAACTAGAGATCAAGTTGAAAGATGAGAGAAAGAGAGGCCCTCCTGTACATCGGCTGGAGCACTATAACGCCCCCCCCCCCCCCCCCCCCCGAGAAGGATGACCATCCACACAAATTCCTCTTGCAAACCTGCATGAAAAGAAAATATGCTCCAAACTCTCCCCTTCCTGCATGCAGAAGAGGCAACAGTGTGGGGATAGACACCAGTTAGGCACGCACCTCTGCAATATGTCACGGGTGTTGATCCTCCTGTGAGCTAGTAACCATCCAAAAATCCTAACCTTAGTTGGAACCTTGACTTGCCAAATGAACTGTGACAGAGGGAAAGGCTCAAAGGAAGGGGGATCACAAAATAGCTCGAAAAATGACTTGGTAGAGAAAAGACCGCTAGGGGTGGTTGACCATAGCAAACTATCCGGAGATGGGGATAACCTTACCAAAGAGAGCCTATCCAAGATGTTCAGGATCTCGCTAAGTTCTCTATCGGTAAGAGCCCTAGAAGTGGAAATTCCAAGATGGTGGGAAATTGTGGGTGGATTCATGGGTAGAAAAGTGGGCTATGGGTTGGTTCCTAGCTAGGGAGAGACGATATAGGTGAGGGAAGGAATCTGCCAATGAGGATTCCCCCAACCAAGGATCTTCCCAAAACCGACATGAGAGCCCATTGCTAACCTGAAGCCTGGTATGCGTGAAGAACTGGGGAGCCAATGAAGAAATAAACTTCCACGGACAGCGATAAGACGATCTTTTGCAATTTCCACTCCAAGAACTGTAATTCATAGGGGAGCACTCACCATATATGCAGCCCACAAGGAATGGGACTCCGAAAAGTATCTCCACAACCATTTACCACACAAAGCCATCTTCCTCAACCTAATATTCCCAATACTGAGGCCACCTTTCTCCACAAGAATTTGAACCACCTCCCATTTCACCAAGCTAACCGACCTAGCGCCCTCTTTTCCTTTCCACAGAAAGGATTTAAACCTCCTCTCAATCTCCTCCGCCACCCCTACCAGGATTCTGAACATGGATAAGTAATAGGACGGAAGAGTTGCCAAGACCGCTCGGATAAGGGTCAGTCGACCTCCTTTTGACAAGAAGGCTCGCTTCCGCCCATCCAGCCTCTTAGAAATCTTTGCTAAGACCGGCTCCCAAAACTGTATTGCATTAGGGTTGCCACCCAAAGGTAGACCGAGGTAAATCTTTGTCCATACACCAACATAGCAACCAACCTTATTTGCCAACCTAAGAATCACATTTGCCTCCATATTAATTCCCAACATCTGACACTTTGCCACATTAACGCATAAACCCGACATCTTGCTAAAACAGTGAAGCAATTGAACGACATTCATGATATTGCTTTCTTACCCTTTTAAGAGTAACAGTGTATTGTTCGCAAAATTGAAAATGGGAGATCTCCACCTTCTCACGCCCAAGTAGGAATCCTTCCACGAGAGACTTCTGTCGTGCTCTAGTGATCAATCTCGCCCAGCAGTTGGCTACCAAGGTAAAAAGAAATGGTGATAGAGGGTCCCCTTGTCTCAATCCTCTCCCTGCTGTGATTTTTCCCCTTGGCCTACCATTAATCACCATTGAGTATGCTACTGAACTCACGCAACCCATAATCCAGTTTATCCATTTCTGACCAAACCCCTTTCTTGCCATTACAAACTCGAGGAAGCCCCACTCCACTGAATCGTAGGCTTTGGCGAAATCCACTTAGAAGACCACTCCTTTCTAGCAATGCGCTTCTTGTACTCTTCTATTGCTACATTAGCAATAAGAACTGCATCAAGAATTTGTCTACCTTGAACAAATGTTGATTTGGTGTGCTACAATTTCATGATTGTCATCTCGAACTGGACCTTCGTGTGGTTATATAAGCAAATTTCTATCTTTTCCCAAAATGAGAGCGTGTAAATATATAAAGAAATTGTATTTTCGTGCACTTATATACACACTTTTATGATTTTGATCTCGAACTAGACCTTCGTGTGCTTATATAAGCAAATTCCTAACTTTTTTCCCAAAATGAGAGTGTCTTACATATATAAAGAAATTCATAAATTATACCCAAAATTGTATTTTCGTGTGCTTATATAAAGAATTTCTAATTTAAAACCTAAATGGGGCTTACGTCGCGTGCTTATATAAATAAATTCATAATATTCACGCTAAATCAGACTTTCGTGTGCTTATATACACAACTTAATGATTTAAATTTTCATACCGAACTAGACATTCATGTGCTTATATAAGCAAATTCCTATTTGTGTACATATATAAAGAAATTGACTTTCGTGTCCGTATATGCACAACTTCATGATTTTCATCCTGAATTGGACCATCCTGTGCTTATATAAGCAAATTTCTATCTTTTACCCAATATGAGAGCTTGTGCATATATAAAGAAATTGCACTTTCATGTGCTTATATACAAAACTTTTGATCTTCAACCCGAACTGGACCTTCGTGTGCTTATATAAGCAAATTCCTAACTTTTACCGAAAATGAGAGTGTCGTGTACATATATAGAGAAATTCATAAATTATATCCAAAATTGTACTTTCCTGTGTTTATATAAAGAATTTTGAATTTAAAACCTAAATGGGACTTTTGCATGCTTATATAAAAAAATTCATAATATTCATGCCAAATCTGACCTTCGTGTGCTTATATACACATTTTCATGATTTTCATCCCGAACTAGATCTTTGTGTGCTTATATAAGCAAATTCCTATCTTATACCCAAAATTAGAGTATCGTATACATATATAAAGAAATTGTACTTATGTTTGCTTATATACACAACTTCATGATTTTCATCCCGAACTGGACCTTCGTGAGCTTATATAAGCAAATTCCTAACAATTGCCCAAAATGAGAGTTTTGGGTACATATATAGAGAAATTCATAAATTTTACGGGAAATTGCACTTTCGTGTGCATATATAAAGAATTTCTAATTTTAAACCTAAATGGGACATTCGGTGCTTATATAAATAAATTCATAATATTTACGCCAAATCTGACTTTTGTGTGCTTATATATACACAACTTCATGAAATTAAAATCTCGAACTAGACCTTCGTGTGCTTATATAAGCAAATTCCTGACTTTTACCCAAAATGAGAGTATCGTGTACATAGAAAAAGAAATTTATAAATTATACCCGAAATAGTACTTTCATGTGCTTATAAAAAGAATTTGTATTAAATGGGACTTACGCATGCTTGTATAAATAAATTCATAATATTAACGCCAAATCTGACTCATGTGCTTATATACATAAATTCATGATTTTCATCCCAAACTAGACCTTTGTGTGCATATAAAATCTGATCTTCGTGTGCTTATATGCACATTTTCATGATTTTCATCCCAAACTAGACCTTGGTGTGCTTATATAAGCAAATTCCTATCTTATACCCAAAATTAGAGTATCGTGTACATATTAAAGAAATTGTACTTACATTTGTTAATATACACAACTTCATGATTTTCACCCCGAACTGGACCTTCGTGTGCTTATATAAGCAAATTCCTACCATTTGCCCAAAATGAGAGTTTTGGGTACATATATAAAGAAATTCATAGATTTTACCCGAAACTTTTGTGTGCCTATATAAAGAATTTTTAATTTTATACCTAAATGGGACATTCGCGTTCTCATATAAATAAATTCATAATATTTACGTCAAATCTGACTTTCATGTGCTTATAGACACAACTTCATGATTTTTCATCTCGAACTGGACCTTCCTGTGCTTATATAATCAAATTCCCGACTTTTACCCAAAATGAGAGCGTTTACATCTATAAAGAAATTGTACTTTTGTGTGCTCAAATACACAACTTTTGATTTTCATCCTGAACAGGACCTTCGTGTGTTTATATAAGAAAATTTCTAACTTTTACCTAAAATGAGAGTGTCGTGTAGATATATAAAGAAATTCATAAACTATACCCAAAATTGTACTTTTGTGTGCTTATATAAAGATTTTCTAATTTAAAACCTAAATGGGACTTTCGCATGCTTATATAAATAAATTCATAATATTAAAGCCAAATCTGACCTTCGTGTGCCTATATAAACATTTTCATTAGTTTCATCTCGAACTAGATCTCTTTGTTCTTATATAATAAAATTCTTATCCTACACCCAAATTAGAGTAGCGTGTACATATATAAAGAAATTGTACTTTCGTGCGCTATAAACACAACTTCATGATTTTCATCCAAAAACTGACCTTCGTGTGCTAAGCAAATTCCTAGCCTTTGCCAAAAATAATAGTGTCGTGTACATATATAAAGAACTTCATAAATTTTACCTAAAATTGCACTTTCGTGTGCTTGTATAAAGATTTTCTAATAAATGGGGCTTTCGCGTGCTTATATAAATAAATTCATAATATTCACGCCAAATCTGACTTTCGTTTGATTATGTATACAACTTTACGATTTTCATCCCTAATTGGACCTTTGTATGCTTATATAAGCAAATTCCTTACTTTGACCCAAAATGAGAGTATCGAAAGAATTTCTAATAAATGGGACTTACGAGTGCTTATATAAGTAAATTCATAATATTCACGCCAAAACTGACTTTCGTGTGTATATACACAGTTTCATGATTTTCACACCTTACTGGACCTTCGTGTGCTTAATTCCTATCTTTTACCCAAACTGTGAGCGTGTGCATTTATAAGGAAATGAGAGTGTCTTGTACATATGTAACAAATTAATAAATTATCCCCGAAATTGTACTTTCGAGTGCTTATACAAAGAATTTTTAATTTAAAACCTAAATGGGACTTTCGCGTGCTTATATAAATAAATTCATAATATTCATGCCAAATCTAACCTTCGTGTGCTTATATACACATTTTCATGATTTTCATCTCTAACTAGACCTTTTGTGTGCATAAATAAGCAAATTTCTAACTTTTTTTGAAAATGAGAGTGAAGCACATATATAAAAAAAATTCATAAATTGTACCTGAAATTGTACATTGTGTGCTGATATAAGGAATTTCTAATTTAAAACCTAAATGGGACTTTCACGTGCTTATATAAATAAATTCATAATATTCACGCCTAATCTGACCTTCGTGTGCTTATATACATATTTTCATAATTTTCATCCCGAACTAGATAAAGGCGTGCTTATATAAAATAAAATTGTATCCTGTACCCAAAATTAGAGTATCAAGTACATATATAAAGAAATTGTACTTTCGTGTGCTTATATACATAATTTCATGATTTTTATTCAAAACTGGACTTTCGTGTGCTTATAAAAACAAATTCCTAACGTTTGCCCAAAATGAGAATGTCGTATACATATATAAAGAAATTCCCAAATTTTACCCGAAATTGCATTTTTGTGTGCTTATATAAAGAATTTCTTATTTTAAACCTAAATGGGACATTCACGTGCCTATCAATAAATGCATAAAATTTACGTCAAATCTGACTTTCATGTGCTTATATACAAATCTTCATTATTTTCATCTTAAACTGGACCTTCATGTGCTTATATAAACATATTCCTAACTTTTACCCAAAACTAGAGAATCCTGTACTAAAAAGAAATTAATAAATCATACCAAAAATTGTACTTTCTTGTGCTTATATAAAGATTTTTTATAAATGGGACTTTCGCGTGCGTATATAAATGAATTCATAATATTCACGCTAAATCTAACCTTCGTGTGCTTATATACACATTTTCATGATTTTTATCCCGAACTAGACCTTTGTGTGCTTATATAAGAAAAATTCTAACAATTTTCCAAAATGAGAGTGTCTTGCACATATATAAAAAAAATTCATAAATTACTTTCGTGTGTTTACATAAAGAATTTCTAATTTAAAACCTAAATGGGACTTTCACGTGCTTATATAAATAAATTCATAATATTCATGCCAAATCTGACCTTCGTGTGCTTATATACACATTTTCATTATTTTCATCTCTAACTAGACCTTTGTCTGCTTATATAAGTAAATTTCTAACTTTTATCCAAAATGATGTCTTGCACATATATAAAAAAATTCATAAATTGTACTTTCATGTCCTGATATAAAGAATATCTAATTTAAAACCTAAATGGGGCTTTTGCATGCTTATACAAATAAATTCGTAATATTTAAGCCTAATCTGACCTTCATGTACCTATATATATACACATTTTCATGATTTTCATCCCGAACTAGATCTTTGTGTGCTTATAGAAGCAAATTCCTATCCTATACCCAAAATTAGAAATCATATGCATATATAAAGAAATTATAATTTTGTGTGCTTATATACACAACCTCATGATTTTCATCTAAAATTGGGCATTCGTGTGCTCATATAAACAAACTCCTAACGTTTGCCCAAAATGAGAGTGTCGCGTACATATATAAAGAAATTCATAAATTTTACCCGAAATTGCACTTTCTTGTGCTTATATAAAGAATTTCTTATTTTAAACGTAAATGGGACATTCGCGTGCTTAATTCATAATATTTACGTTCAATCTGACTATCGTGGACTTATATACACAACTTCATGATTTTCATCCTGAACTGGACCTTTGTGTGCTTATATAAGCAAATAAAGAAAAATTCATAAATTATACAAGAAATTATACTTTCATGGGCTTATAAAAAGAATTTCTAATAAACGGGACTTACGCGTGCTTATATAAGAAAATTCATAATATTCACACCAAAACTAACTTTCATGTGTATATACACAACTTCATGATTTTCACACCTTACTGAACCTTCATGTGCTTATATAAGCAAATTCCCATCTTTTACCCAAACTGTGAGCGTGTACATTTATAAAGAAATTGTACTTTCGTGTGCTTCTATGCACACTTTTCTTGATTTTCATCCCGAACTTGGCTTTTGTGTGCTTATATAAGCAAATTTCTAACTTTTTTTCCAAAATGAGAGTGTCTTGCACATATATAAAAAAATTCATAAATTATACTTTCGTGTGCATAAAGAATTTCTAATTTAAAACCTAAATGGGACTTTCGCGTGCTTATATAGATAAATTCATAATATTCACACCAAATCTCACCTTCGCGTACACATTTTCATGATTTTCATCCCGAACTAGATCATTGTGTACTTTTGTGTGCTTATATACACAACTACATGATTTATCCAAAATTGGGCTTTCGTGTGCTTATAAAAGCAAATTCCTAACGTTTGCCCAAAATGAGAGTGTCGTGTACATATATACAAGGAAATTCATAAATTTTACCCGAAATTGCACTTTCGTGTGCTTATATAAAGAATTTCTTATTTTAAACCTAAATGGGACATTCGCGTGGTCATATAAATAAATTCATAATATTTACGCCAAATCTGACTTTCGTGTGAATACACAACTTCATGATTTTCATCTCGAACTGGACCTTCATGTGCTTATATAAGCAAATTCCTAACTTTTACCAAAAATTAGAGAATTGTGTACTATAAAGAAATTAATAAATTATACCAAAAATTGTACTTTCTTGTGCTTATATAAAGATTTTCTAATAAATGGGACTTTCGCGTGCGAATATTAATGAATTCATAATATTCACCCCTAATCTGACCTTGGTGCGCTTATATACACATTTTCATGATTTTCATCCCGAACTAGACCTTTGTGGGCATATATAAGCAAAATTCTAACTTTTTTTCCGAAATGAGAGTGTCTTGCACATATATAAAAAAAAATTCATAAATTATACTTGAAGTTATATTTTCGTGTGTTTATATAAAGAATTTCTAATTTAAAACCTAAATGGGACTTTTGTGGGTAAATAGATTCATAATATTCATGCCTAATCTGACCTTCGTGTGCTTATGTACACATTTTCATGATGTTCATCCCAAACTGGACCTTTGTATGCTTATTATATAAGCAAAATTCTAACGTTTTTTTTCCAAAATGAGGGTGTCTTGCACATATTAAAAAAAATTCATATATTATACCTGAAATTATACTTTCGTGTGCTTATATAAAGACTTTCTAATTTAAAACCTAAATGGGACTTTCGTTATATAAATAAATTCATAATATTCACGCCAAATCTGACCTTCGTGTGCTTATATACACATTTTCATGATT
The DNA here is from genome assembly GCA_035771175.1 of Paratinospora sagittata. Lineage (NCBI taxonomy): Eukaryota > Viridiplantae > Streptophyta > Magnoliopsida > Ranunculales > Menispermaceae > Paratinospora > Paratinospora sagittata. The sequence continues at coordinate 2,944,785 of JAYMFD010000012.1, read as the reverse complement.
TTCATCCCGAACGAGATCTCTGTGTGCTTATATAAGCAAATTCATATCCTATACCCAAAATTAGAGTATCGTGTACATATATGAAGAAATTGTACTTTCGTTTGCTTATATACACAACTTCATGATTTTCATCTCGAACTGGACCTTCTTGTGCTTATCAAATTCCTAACTTTTACCCAAAACTATAAAGAAATTAATAAATTATACTCAAAATTGTCCTTTCGCGTGCTTGTATAAAGATTTTCAAGTAAATGGGACTTTCAGTTGGTTATATGAAATAAATTCATAATATTCACGCAAAATCTGACTTTCGTTTGCTTATATATACACCTTGATTTTCATCGCCAACTAGACCTTTGTGTGCTTATAGAAGCAAATTCCTAACTTTTTCCCAAAATGAGAGTGTCTTGTACATATATAAAGAAATTCATAAATTATACCTAAAACTGTACTTTTGTGTGCTTATACAAAGAATTTATAATTTAAAACCTAAATGAGACATTCGCATGCTTGTATCAATAAATTCATAATATTTACGTGAAATCTGACTTTCGTGTGCACAACTTCATGATTTTCATCTAGAATTGGACCTTCGTGTGCATAAATAAGCAAATTCCTAACTTTTACCCAAAATGAGAGTGTGTACATATGTTAAGAAAATATACTTTCATATGCTTATATACACAACTTCCTATTTTCATCCTGAACTGGACCCTCGTGTGCTTCTTTAAGCAAATTCTTAAGGTTGTGTTTGGTTTGTGATTCAGATACAATATTTGTATCTGAAAATTTAGAAACACAGAAAATGCGTTTGGTTGGTTAAAACCCGAAAACAGTTTTCCAAAATTTACAAAGAAAACATGTTGTTTTCAGGAAATGATAAAATATCGTTTTCCAAATTTTCGCTTTCCAGATTGTATTCTTGTTTTCAAATCACGAACCAAACGGAGCCTAACTTTTTGCCAAAATGAGTGTCTTGTACATATATAAAGAAATTCATAAACTATACCTGAAAGAGTACTTCTTTGTGCTTATCCAAAGAAATTTCTAATTTAAAACCTAACTGGGACTTTCACGTGCTTATATTAATAAAGTTATAACATTCACGCCTAATCAGACCTTCGTGTGCTTATACACACATTTTCATGATTTTCATCTGGAACTAGACCTTTGTGTGCTTATATAAGTAAATTCCTATCTTATACCCAAAATTAGAGTATCGTGTACATATATAAAGAAATTGTACTTTCATGTGCTTATATACACACTTTCAAGATTTTCATCCTGAACTGGACCTTTTTGTGCTTTTATAAGCAAATTTTCTAACTTTTTCCCAAAATGAGAGGTTTTTGTACATATAGAAAAAATTCATAAATAATACGCGAAATTATACTTTCATGTGCTTATATAAAGAATTTCTAAATTAAAACCTAAATCGGACATTCGCGTGCTCATATAAATGAATTCATAATATTCACGCCTAATCTGACCTTCGTGTGCTTAAATACACATTTTCATCCCGAACTAGACCTTTGTATGCTTATATAAGCAAAATTCTAACGTTTTTCCAAAATGAGAATGTCCTGCACATGTATAAAAAAAATCATAAATTATACCTGAATTTGTATTTTCGAGTGTTTATATAAAAAAATTCTTATTTAAAACCTAAATAGGACTTTCACATGCTTATATAAATAAATTCATAATATTCAAGTCAAATCTGATCTTTGTGTACTTATATGCACATTTTCATGATTTTCATCCCGAACTATATCTCTGTGTGCTTATATATAAGCAAATTTCTATCCTATATCCAAAATTAGAGTATCGTGTACATATATAAAGAAATTGTACTTTTGTGTGCTTATATACAAATCTTCATGATTCTCATCTCGAACTGGACCTTCTTATGCTTATTTAAGCAAATTCCTAACTTTTACCCGAAACTAGAGAATCGTGTACTATAAAGAAATCAATAAGTTATACCCAAAATTGTACTTTCGTGTGCTTATATAAAGATTTTCTAATAAATGGGACTTTCGCGTGCTTATATAAATAAATTCATAATATTCACGCCAAATCTGACTTTCGTTTGCTTATATATACAACTTCTTGGTTTTCGTCCCGAACTGGACTTCGTGTGCTTATAAAAGCAAATTCCTAACTTTTTTCCAAAATGAGAGTGTCTTGTACATATATAAAGAAATTCATAAATTATACCCGAAATTGTACTTTCTTATGCTTATACAAATAATTTCTAATTTAAAACCTAAATGGGACTTTCGCATGCTTACATAAATAAATTCATAATATTCACACCTAATTTGACCTTCGTGTGCTTATATACACATTTTCATGATTTTCATCCTGAACTAGAAAAGGTTTCAGCATTTGGCAATTTCTCCAAGTTGGTGTTGTCTATGTAAGGAGAACGAAACCACAATGCACTTATTATTGGAATGTGACTTCACCAAAAACATTTGGGAAAGGTGGAAAGACAAGATACAATGGGAACTCTTTCCAAATGTAGATAATCTCTGGAAATTCCCAATCGAGGATGTTTGCCCTAGGAAGTTTAGGGACTACTGGAGGGTAATAATATTCGTTGTCATTTGGTTTGTGTGGAAGGAAAGAAATGCTAGGATTTTTTAGGATAAAGAGCGGGATGTTTTTGGGGTCTGGGAAAGTTCTTTTCTTGCCTCATTGTGGGTTAGTGTGGGTAAGCTTTCTAATGGTTTTTGGTTAAATGACTGGTTAAGAGGTTGGAAACCAATCTTACACTATTTGTAAATTAGAGAAGCAAAGACTTCTTGTCCTTGATACACTTTAGGTTGTACATATACATGATATTAATATAATTATTTGTTTCTTGTCACAAAAAAAAAAAAAAAAACATACTCGGACTAGACCTTTGTATGCATTTAAGTAAATTCCTAACTTATACCAAAATTTAAGTATCGTGTACATACATAAAGAAATTGTACTTTCATTTCCTAATATACAAAACTTCATGATTTTCATCCTGAACTGGACCTTCGTGTGCATATATAAGCAAAATTCTTAATGTTTGACCAAAATGAGAGCTTCGGGTACATATATAAAGAAATTCATAAATTTTACCCGAAAATGCACTTTTGTGTGCTTATATAAAGAATTTCTAATTTTAAACCTAAATGGGACATTCACGTGCTTATATAAATAAATCCATAATATTTACACCAAATCTAAAATTCATCCCGAACTCGACCTTCGTGTGCATAAGCAAATTCCTGACTTTTACCCAAAATGAGAGTGTGTACATATATAAAGAAAATGTACTTTCGTATGCTTATATACACAACTTCTTATTTTCATCCCAAACTGGACCTTCGTGTGTTATAAGCAAATTCCTAACTTTTTTCCAATATGAGATTGTCTTGTACATATATAAACAAATTCATAAATTATACCCGAGATTGTACTTTTGTGTGCTTATACAAAGAAATTCTAGTTTCAAACCTAAATGGAACTTTCACGAGCTTATATAAATAAATTCATAATCTTCAGGCCAAATCTGACCTACGTGTGCTTATATACACATTTTCATGATTTTCATCCCAAACTAGACCTTTGTGTTCTTATATAAGCAAATTCCTATCTTATACCCAAAATTAGATTATCATGTACATATATAAAGAAATTGTACTTTCGTGCAGCTATATACGCACTTTCAAGATTTTTATCCCGAACTGGAACTTCGTGTGCATATAAGCAAATTTTCTAACTTTTTCCTAAATTAGAGTGTCTTGTATATATATAAAAAATTCATAAATAATACCTGAAATTGTATTTTCGTGTGCTTATATAAAGAATTTCTAATTTGAAACCTAAATCGGACTTTCGCGTGCTTATATAAACGAATTCATAATATTCACGCCTAATCTAACCTTCGCGTGCTTTATATAGACATTTTCACGATTTCCATCCCGAACTATTGTATGTTTATATAAGCAAAATTCTAACGTTTTTCCAAAATAAGAGTGTCTTGCACATATATAAAAAAAAGTCATAAATTATAGCTGAAATTGTACTTTTGTGTGCTTATATAAAGAATTTCTAATTTAAAACCTAAATGGGACTTTCGCGTGCTTATATAAATAAATTCATAATATTCACGCCAAATCTGACCTTTGTGTGGGACATATTTTCATTATTTTGATCCCGAACTAGATCTTTGTGTGCTCATATAAGCAAATTTCTATCCTATACCCAAAATTAGAGTATCGTGTACATGTATAGAGAAATTGTACTTTCGTGTGCTTATATACACAACTTCATGATTTTCATCTCGAACTGGACCTTCGTGTGCTTATATAAGCAAATTCCTAATTTTTACCCAAAACTAGAGAATCGCATACTATAAAGAAATTAATAAGTTATACTCAAAATTGTACTTTCGTGTGCTTTATATAAAGATTTTCTAATAAATGGGACGTTCACGTGCTTATATAAATAAATTGATAATATTCAAGCCAAATTTGACTTTCGTTTGCTTATATATACACAACTTCATGATTTTTAACTCGAATTGGACCTTTGTGTGCTCATATAAGCAATTTTCTAACTTTTACCCAAAACTACAGAATCGTGTACTATAAGGAAATCAATAAATTATACCCAAAATTGTACTTTCATGTGCTTATATAAAGATTTCCTAATAAATGGAACTTTCGCGTGCATATATAAATAAATTCATAATATTCACACCAAATTTGACCTTCGTTTGCTTCTATATATAACTTTACGATTTTCATCCCCAACTGGACCTTCGTGTGCCTATATAAGCAAATTCCCAACTTTTTCCCAAAATAAGTGTCTTTTACAAAGAGTTTTTAATTTAAAACCTAAATGGGCCTTTCGCGTGCTTATATAAATAAATTCATAATATTCACGCCAAATCTAACATTCGTGTGCTTATATATACATTTTCACAATTTTCATCCCGAACTAGACCTTTGTGTACTTATATAAGCAAATTTCTAACTTTTTTTCAAAATTAGAGTGTCCCGCAAATATATAAAAAAATTCATAAATTATACCTAAAATTGTACTTTCGTGTGCTTATATACACAGTTTCATGATTTTCATTCGAACTAGACCTTTGTGTGCTTATATAAGCAAATTCCTATCTTATACACACATATATATAAAGAAATTGTACTTACGTTTGCTAATACACACAACTTCATAATTTTCATCCCTAACTAGACCTTCGTGTAATAAACAAATTCCAGACCTTTGCACAAAATGAGAGCTTCGAGTACATATATAAAGAAATTCATAAATTTCACCTGAAAATGCACTTTCATGTGCTCGAATATTGTTGACACATTGACGTCTACTTCGTCAATCCTTGTCGATCAGTATCGGAATAATCTTAATTTGGCTTGGTAAACCTAGTATAGTGTCATTCCTCCTTTCTTTGGGCAGATGTCGCCCTCTCCACACCCTCGTAATGTCCTGTATGTTACGTTGAATCCCCAGATGTGCTCTTTTCTGAGTTCCTTCAAGATGTTCTGGTAGCCTCATAGTCTTGCGATGTTTATCTGTTTTGTCTTTGTCTATATTAGCTCTAAAATATTTGTTATGACTTTTCGTTGAATCATTCTTCTGTAGATATTTCTCCCCGCAAGGGTCTCATGCAGTGCTTTGTCGTGATAGAATTCGCCTGGTAGGGATTTCCTGAGTGTTTACACAACTATTGTTGAGTTTATCAACTGATGTTCTATCTGCTCCTTTTCCTTGCTCACCTTTTTGTTGTCTTGTTCCAGTTGTTCGATGTACGTCATAAGGGTTTCCATCTGATGAATCATGGTGTGGAGGTGCTCTGTTAATGCATTCAACATTCTAAGGAACATCTTGTTGTCGTATCTGTGGTTGTTGCAAAGGTTGTCAAGCATGACCTGTTGATCTGAAGCGACACGCCTTACGGGCCTGAATTTTTTGTTTTCACTGCGTTGTATATGTATTGCGTACTGCCGAAGACTATTGTTTCTGTTTTCGAGGCTGTAATCTATTCTTCTCTGTAATTTTTCATTTCAAAAGAGTCATTTTTTGTAAGATAATTCACCTAGAGCTGTTCTATTTCGTTGTTTTCTTCTACAAGTTTTTTTTCTCCTGTTATGCTTTCAGAAGTTGGTCTTATGCCTTTTTTCGCTATTTTATCTATTAGTTCTTGCCACCATTTTTTGAAAAGTCCCGACATATTTTGTTCTTAAAGTTTTGCTAATTTTTTTTATTTTCGTTCTTATAGCAATTTCTTCTCCCGGTTGGTCCTGAAATTTGTCGAGAGAATGGGATATGGTGATAATCTCTTTGTCAATGGATGGTAGTCTTGTCTGGACATCGGTGAATTCCTCGCTTATGGATTGACGAACTTCTTCGAGTTCGCCGCTTTCTTTTGTGTTTGGTCTCTGCAATAGTGTTCTTGTCCATTCTTCTTGATTTATTGAGGTTTCTAGAATTTTGTGGGTGTTTGTTTTCATTTCGTTTGTTTTCGTGTCATTCTCCTTTAATGTCACTTCTTCGAGTTTCGTTGAAGCTTCATGCGTTTCCTTTTTGTTAGTCGCTAGAGTTATTCCTCTTGAGGAAATGACGATGCTTCTGTTTAATCTGTGTAGCAAGTTGGCCCCTAGTATCATCTGGTATTTGGCCCTAATTTGGACTGGCATACGTAAGTTTGGGGCAGCTTGTATTCCTGTCCATTGACCATTATCAGCACATATGATATGTAAACATTGATTTTTGTTGCCTTGCTCTGGAATGGTATAATGGATGTGGCCTTTTCTATTGGTTTCTTGTCCTTCGGGGGGCTTAGGTCCTCGTTTATGATGCACTTGGAGGCTCCCGTGTCTATCATCGCCTCTAGCCTTGCGCATTGTTTTGGAATTTGACTATTATGGGAATCGTGTAGAGACTAGCCATGTTTAACGTGGCGTTTACCTCGAGTTTTTCTTTCTCTAGAGTGCATTTTTTGCACAAATATTCTTGGCATATCATGCATAGGTACTCGTGCAGAATGGTTCCCACTTCGTAGGAGTGGCAGGGTCTGAGCCATTGTCTCACTTGTTTTTCTTCAAATCGGTGTTCGTGCGGTTGGCGAACTTCCAAGTTATGCATTAGTAAGGTCGCGTCTTCTCGATCAGTCCAATCTTCGTCGTCTATGTTCTCAGTTTCATCTCCTAGCTCATTCATGCGGTACGAGTATATCGATTCATTGTCAGAGACGTCATCAAAGCTCTTGACACTTTCTAGGTCGTTTATGACCACGACAATTCATTCGCTATATTGACCTTTTCTTGGTATCGTTTGTCCTTTCTTTTTGGCCAGTTTGGCCTTGGATGTTCTTCGCTTCCGCAGATGTAGCATTTGCACTTTCATCTCTTGCTTCTCCTTTTTAGCCACTTCTTCCTATTTGGGTAAAACTATCTCTTCTTGTAATCTCGAAAGGTTTCAGATCTCCTAAACCACTTGTTTTTGCTATACTTGGCGTTGCGCTTCCTGGTACCGTGTCTTTCGAATCCTATCTCTTCCGGCTCATGTTTTATGCCTTTACAAATGTTGTTGTAGCATTCGTAGTATCCTGCCTTCGTCAATTGTTTCAGTTGCCCCATTTTCTGGCAGATGTCTCTTAGCCTTTTGAAGACGAATTATACTCGCTTGCTAAACATGTGATTGTTCATGTCTTTGATTTTTGTCCATTCCTTCTATATTTGTGCCCCTCTTGGATAGGGTAGTTTGGAGATATACGTGTTTAGCGTGTTAGGGTCGAAGATTCTTCCTAATTTCATTAAATAGTTTTGGAATGCCTTGTGGTATTCTTTTATCTAGCTTATTTTCCATAGACGTAGCCTGTCAAGTTTTTGGGAGTAGTATTTTTCGTCGTAGATGTCGTTGTCGTTCATCTCGCCTAGGAAATATTGTTTCGACAAACTTACCATAATTTCTATAGTCGCTTCGTTTTGTAATTTCTGATATTCCTCCTGATTTTTCTTTTTAAAGTTTCTTCAGAATATCTTGACATCTCCTCTGAATGTGCTCTCCATATATCGCAAAAGGTTCGTCTGTCCTCGATACCCCAGTACATTGTGTTGCCTAGTATCTACGATTCCCTGTTTCTAATGATTGCCCTAAAGTTTTGGGGATTCCTGTTGTTAAGGTTCAAGGTTCTTCTTCGAGGTCATCGTCCTTTTTGTTTTTCAGCTTTGCGTTGCGCCTCCAGGGAGTATGCTATTAGCGGATCCTACATAATGTTCTTCTTGATCGTTCATTCTCTGAGCAATTCCTCCTCCTTCTGAGGATTTTCAACGTTGTTGTTGCTTGCTCCATCATCCATTGCATTCAGTTCTACTTCGTAACAGTGTTTTTAAGGCGTCGCCTAGGCGTTGTGTCAGGCAGGCAGTGAGAGTTTGTACAAATATTTAAAAAGTTTAAAAGGGTCTATCTAATTTATAAAAAAAATCTTAAAAAACAAAAACGTCTTCTTTCTATAGTAAACCCTCGAACTTTTCTCTCCCTAAGCCCATCCTTTCCAATTCACTCCAACCAAGAAACTTCGGCAAAATCTTTGGCAACCGTCAACGACCCTCCAGCGATAGATATTTGAGTTTTGTACTTTTGAACCTTTTGGATAATGTGTATTTTAATTAGGGGTGTTCATCGAGACCGACCAAACCGAAAAATCGAACCAAACCGATGTGATCAGTTCGGTTTGTTTCGGGTTTTTGTGAAGTTCGGTTCGATTTTTGGTTTAGACATTGAAAAATCGAATTTAACCCAAACCGAACCGAACTTGAGGGTAATACTGTCATTTTTCCTATAACCCTAAGCTTTAAATATGTAGGAGCATGATTAAAATATCCTTTGAACTTGCTTTTAATTTTTATTTGTTTAACTATTGGATACTTGGAATTGGACGTGCAGGTACATAAAAAAATTGCCTTAAGAAAGGCTTTGAATGGAAAACATGTAAAAATTTTTCATGTCAATCTTTTCTAGTATTCCTATTATTAAATGTAATAATGTATTTTGTGTTTTAATTGTAGTGATAAAACTATATATTATATTTTTCAAAGGATTGAATGTGTTTTGAAAAGGTAAAATAGTGTTAAGTATAAAATTTATAACTGTAAAATTGACGTAACTAACCCGATCAACCCAAACCGAACAAATTCGGTTCGGTTTGAGTATTAGTTCGGTTCGGTTTCGGTTTCAGAAAACCCAACCCGAACTAAGTTCAGTTCGGTTTCGATTTTTACCAAAAGTCGAACCGAATCGAGGTTTGCACACTCCTAATTTTAATGTTTTGTGGACATTTTAACTAATATGAAGTGTTCTTTATCATTTTATGAAAATTTAACATTTATTATAGAATATAGTTAAATATATATAATTTTGCATATGAACTGTCCAGGGACCTGTAAATAATTAATTAATTATCTAAAGACCTATAAATAAATATTTTTCTTATCCCCTAGGCTACGCCTCGTCTAGACAAGGTAAATCGCCTAGACATCGCCTAGACATCGCCTTGGCGCCTTGAAACACTGCTTCGTAGTTGTAGAGTTCTTGTTCGTCGTAAAATTGTTCTAGTCCCATGTAGGGGTGTCAATGTTTTGGCCAAAACTGTGAAACCGAACCAAACTGATGCATTCTGTTTGATTTTTCACATGTTCGATTCGGGTTGCGGGTTGAGAATATAAAAACCATAACAACCTGAACCGAACCGACCAAGGTTAATTTATATTAAATGTATTAATATGTTCTTGTTACATAATTAGAAATATAGTTCTTGTTTGTAAAATTATATGATTTTGTTATATTATCATCTTTAGATTTAAAATAAATATTGTTATAGGTTAAAAGGTCTAAACCGATTAGCCCATACCAAACCAAATCGACTTTGTTCGGTTTGGTATCGATTTGAGCACTAAACCGACCCAAACCGAACCGATGACACCCCTAGTCCCATGTCCTCTATTAGGCAGAAGAAGTCTTCGTCCGTTTTTATCGTTTCGTGATAGTTGCCTAAGTATATCTTTCCTTTGTTCATCTGGTCGTAAACTCTGTCAACCAAGTTTTTTTCTTCATATAGGTATTTAATTAATCCTCTATTGTCCTCTTTTACTAGGACCATGTTTAGCTCGTTCGCATCTTCGTGTTCTTCTTCGCTTCACGAGGCATCTTTTTGTAATTTTTGAAGTATATCGATGCACTTCCTTGAGCTGTGTATATCTTTCTTCTTGTCGCCATCAATATCTCGTCTCTTCCTAAGGGTGGTAGTTTCCAGCTTCCTCCTAGTAGATCGTCTAGTGGGACTTTGTCGGCTTTTAACATCTGAACCATTTTTTTGTTGAAGGTGGTTACTATTTCTCTGAATTCCATTTGGTATTTGATGTTTAAGCTACCTATGGTTTTTCCTACGAATTCGAATATTATCATGAGATTTTTTTTGTCCATTCATGTCATAGCCCTCAGTACCTACACTTATTTTTGTGTTCTTGATGAACTTTGTGACCGTCATAGTGTAGTTTGGCAGTGCTCCAACTGTAACATGTCCTTTCCTCATGTCAATTTCCGTTGAAGCTTTCATGGCTTGCTGGTGGTTGTTGAACCTATCATCGTATGTGTAGACGTTTACTAGTCCTCCTATTTCTTCTTTCGTCATAAATATCACGCCTATCATGATTACTCCTAGGTGCATGTATTTCTTCTTTCCTAGCTAGTAGTTCTTTTTTGGCTCCTTTGTCCAGAATTGGTACTTCTACTCTTTCAGTTATGGCACTTACGTCTTCTTGATTTACTGTATTGAATAGACTCGTTTTTCCTATCCATAGTCCCGTTTGGAATGGATTTATACTTTTGACTTTTTGGTGAAATTGTTTTTCTAGGTATCATCTGGCTTCAAGCTCTTTGTCGTATATTTGTTCTATTCTTGAGACTGATTTGTCTCTTTTAAATTGAATTGCCATATTCTCTTTTTGAATGGCTCGAATTTCTTCTATGTTCCTTTTGATTTTTCCAGGGAGAAATTTTGAGAGTTCCTAAATTCAAGCTTAATGTTTAACAAATTTAAAAGGTCTTTGAGTTGCTCTTGAGTTTGGCAGATTTTTTGAAGATCTTTCTTAACCTCCTTTAATTCGGTTCTCACCGTTTTTAATTTAGAATTGATGTCTTCTACCTTTTCTTTAAGGAAATCTAAATTAGAGGCCAAGATATTTACTCTACTTTCCGAGTTCACACAAGGGTTTTGGTACTACACTATGTTGTATCATAAACTAACTTGCTTGACATCGGCAAAGGCAATTAAGGATTATGTCATGTAGCTCTGATACCAAAAAAAAGACCAAGGCCCAAAATGGCTAAAACACTGTGAGTCAATCGGAGGCCCGAGGCAAAAACTACAGCCTACAGGATATTTGGCACAAAGGGCCTTAAGCTGTTGCATATGCCCTAGAGATCAAACCCTATATATATATATATATATATAGTTTATTTGATTACTTCTATTTTATGTTCTTAATTTTTATTAATACACAAGTATGCATGAATAGAGTGGTATATAGGTAAGTTATATTATTTATAACTTATTTTTTATGAATTTAAAAAAAAATAATATATATGCAAATAGGGTTACATTGTAATGATAATAACAATTTTCTAATAGTAACATAAAATTACCCCACCCATATGGGCTACAAATTTTTGTGTACGTACTTTTGTGGACACCCTAGACCTAGAGCGACCACCAACAAGACTTGAGAACAAACAATAGATCTTGGCAGTGGTAGCATCATAATTTAGATTATTTTTTATGTATTATAGCATTTAGGATAAGACATAACTATGCATCATAGAAGCTTTTTACTTGAGCAGTAAGCAATTAGTTAGGACATTGAGGTTTAGATTCCTAATCATCATGGACAATATGGCATTGCTAGTGTGAAGGGAAGAGTCTACTAAGTATGGGAACTCAAACATACTAGTTTATGTGGAACATTCCAAGGCATCCACAACAATAGACTCCCAGCCTTAGCGGCTGACACAAAGTTGTCGATTCCTACCCTATATTTTGGGTGCATCAAAAATTCAAAATAGTCCCACATCGACTTTAATACTTCTTAAGTTCACGAACTTGGTAGTTCTACCCCTCACACTAGTAACAATCACGGTACGAAACTTCGATTTCGCCCTAAACTTCGACCTTCAAAAATCAGAATTAATTCGGAGAAGTTTAATTCGACATGGAGAAGTTTTGTAAAAATTTGCTAAATTAGAGAAGTTTAGAGAATTTTTGCATATATGCTTAAATATCTAAATTTATTGTAGTATAAGTTAAAAACTAATATAAATAGACACTTTTAATACATAAAAATATCAATAAACGACCTAACAAAATCAATCTTGTTAAGTGAGTTGATGAATTTGAATGACGGCTTTTGGTCTTAATTTGTTTTCTTTATTTTGATATTTAATTTTGTGGTGACTTGCTTCTCGACCATATACTTTACTAGTTTGAATTCTATCATGCTTAATTTATTAGTTTATTATTTGAATGTGTTGTTTATTAATCTTGTTTCATAAGAGTTAACTAAAAAAAGATGACTTTAGAAAATCTTTTAATTTATTTTTAAGTTTTTATCTTATTTCGACTTTAACTATTTATTTATTTTGCTTCTTTTCTTTTTTTTTTTTGGTAAAGCTTATCCCATAAACTACATAATTTGTTAACTTATTAAATTATTTTTTAAAATTTATATTGCTATGTTGGTTGATGAAGTTGAAAAGAATACATAATTATTAGTGTTTTTTTGTTTTTTATTGATGAAGTAACATCTTTTTTACTTCTCTGTCTAATTTCATCGAATTTTGTCAAATTTTATCGAATTTTTGCTCATTTTTTGCATTTTTTTTATTGAAAAACTAAACTTTTGTCGAAGTTTATCGAATTTCGTCGAAGTTGTTGAAGTTTATCGAATTATTTAGCGAATTTTTGCATTTTTTATTTTACATCTCACTTTTCACTTCGATTGTTAAAAAACCGAAAAAATTCGCCGAATTTCAGCGAAATTCGGCGAAGTTTTAGTCCTTGGTAACAATATATTTCTCAATGAAGAAAGTAAAGCCATCAAAAAAAACATATGATGCTCTCAAAGCGACTAGTAAGAGCATAAGGCTAAAAGAGGACTATATTGCGCAACACATGGGATGGGACCAAAATGGAGAAAAACAAGCCCAAGGAGATCGCTATTTTCTATGGCTCTAGTTTCCTCTAACATTGGTAGCATAGATGCTCTTAGTAGCATAAAGATGGGCCTCTGGGTTGCTCTTTAATCAAGGATAAATGTGAGAAAATTTAGGGTAAAACCAGATATCAATACCAACTCTCAAGATAGACAAAAAACTTGCACTCCTGCCATTTAGGGTGAAAACTTCTTTCCTCGTTAACATCTAACCTCAAAATGAAAGAAAAGTAAAACATAAACTACATACAGAAATCTACATATCCCTTTCTAATGAACTAAGGATGCATAACACTCCTTTGTGTGCGTGTTCGCAGGTGTGTGTGTGTGTGTGAGAGAGAGAGAGAAAGACAAAGGGAGAATTCACTTTCACATGAATTCAGAATACAGTATCCAGCATGAATTCAAAAAAATTACGTTCTATATATCCAAAACAACAACAAATTGAGTTTTATGTTTGCAAGACCCATTTACAGAGCACAATCCTGTTTTACATTGTGTAAGATCCTTTTTTTTCTTTCCTTTCCACCAACTAGCAATTTGAATAACAACACATTACATGTACAGTTACCAAAAAAAAAAAAAAACATAATACAAATACAGAATCCTAATTTAAACTTAACAGCAAAGAAGGCATACCTCAACCTTCCGAGCCAAAAGGTACAATTTCGAACACCGTGGTGTTCGAAGATCATCGATCCATCTTCACCAAGTTCCAAACCTCAACGCCCCCTCCACCGCGGACTCAGCACCGGCAACCTTGGCGACAGCGGAAATTGAGGAAACCCTAACTGACCTGCCGTCGGAGAAACTAGCAAACTCGGCGAAAGCAAAGGATATGGCGACCTCGGAGATGGAATTCTCCCAAATCCCAATGGCGAATTCGGCACCATAAACGGTGAAGTAGGCAGCAGCATCGCCGCAGTCGGCGAAGGCAGCAAAACCTGCTGCGGTAGAGTATTATTATTATTCCACCTCGGCGAAACTAGCGGAGCCAGTGGCGACAATCCAGACATTCTCTTCGACTCGGAATCGAAAGTCGTCGGAGTAGAACTCTGAAGATACCGCATATAAGCCGAAATCGGTGATTCCGCAGCAGTCTGCACAGCTGGAAAAGGCGGTAGCGGCGACAAAGGCGAAATCTGGCGTCCAACGTTGATTAAACTGTTGTTCGGATTATTAGGGTTTACAGCTGCAGACGAGTTATGAAAAGAAGGAGGCCCGATAGGGTTGTTGTTATTGATGTGGTTAACCGCAGGAATAGGAGGCGGTCGATTGGAGACCTGAGATAACGGAGGCGGTCGGATACGCTGGAGACGAGAACTAGTAGGTTTCGGAGGTTGGATCGGAGGCGGATTCGAGAAGCGGTCGTGAGCCGGAGATCCGGTCAGTTTCTGAACTACGTCTCTGAAATCGCTCTTGTTGATGTTGTAAACCGGCGGTTGCTGCTGTTGCTGCTGTTGTTGTTGCTGCTGTTGCTGCTGTTGTTGTTGTTGGTGCTGTTGCTGGTTTTGTAACTGTAGTTGCTGTTGAATACGGTGATTTGCAGTCGGATGCGGTGGTGGTGGCGTTCTTCTCGGTTTTGCGATCTTGTGAGAGATTTTGTTGAGTTGTTTCAGGTAGAGATCGGTCGAATTCTGCCTGTTACCGCCGATGCCGCTTCTAGAATCTCCGGTTGAATCATAGCTTCTCTCCATTAAATCTTGCTTTCTTCTAGTTCTTCTTCTTCTTCTTCTTGCTTTTTTTAGCAGATTTCTACGCTTTTTGAATTAGAGGCGAAGAAGCGAGCAAGAGCGCTCACCGTTACGCTCGATCGAAGCTCTTCTTTAGTTCAGTCCAGCGTGGACACAATACGTCACGTCGTCACGCGTGTCGACTAAACAATACTGGACGTATCTAACAGGGTAAAAAGACCAATATCACCACATCTATCAGTCCAGTTTTGATCTATTTAATGCCTCGAACCAAAATCGAACTTATCACTCGACTAAATCTGAACCGAACAAGAACTATACTTGCAATAATGTACCAAGTATATATTATAATATATTTAAGATAAATTTTAATTTTAATCTTGATCAATTTTGTTCAATATAATTTTTAAATTTTCAACTCATAATTCAAATTAAATATGTTAAAAATCAAATCAAACCAATCCAACTCTCCGATTTTGTTTGATTTTGCTATTTTAACCAAATCATTGACCCTTCTTAAACTAAAGGTGTTTTTGGTAGCCAAAAAAATTTTTCTTAAAAAAAAAATATTTTCTCAAGAAAATTTACTCATGATTGTTTGGTTTGACATGAAAATTTTTTGTCATAATCGGTTATTAAATTCATAGAGGTGTCATTGATTCTGTTTGGATCAGTTTAGACTTCAAATTAAAAACCAAATTGATGGGCATCGGTTTAGATTTTACTAAATCAAAACCAAACCGAACCGATCTGAACCGAACCAATCCTGTTTGGTTCGGTTTTGATTGATCGGTTTCATTTTTTTAACCTGTAAAATATTTTTTTTATCAAATTATTTTTTTACATAGTATAATAATAACATCAAATGATAATTTAAAAGTTTAAAACTCGCATTAAAGTATTTATGATCTAACATATATGCAATAATAATATCATTTTTTACTATAAAAATAAAAAATGATCAATTTACATCTCTATCTCCTAAACAAAATTAAATAAAGTATAACAAAAACTATCAAAGTTTAATTGTAAACATCCTTCTCAAAATTAATTTCAAATCAAGTTTAGCATAGGAGAATAAATGAATAATAGGAGAGAAAAGAATAAAAGAAACGGGGTTAAGGTTAATATAATTTGATAATTTTAATCTTATATCAGTTTGATTCGATTTTTTATACTCAATCTGCAAATCAAACCGAACCGAACACACTAGTTTGGTTATGTTCCACGGTTTGAACCAAGAGAAAATAGTGGGCCAAAGATTTATTTTTCTTTCTTTTTTTTTATGCTTTTAGCCAACCAAATATTAAAAATTATAATTTTCTTAAGAAAAAAATATTTTTCATATAAATTTTTTATTTTCTTACCAACCATGGGTTGCCCTGCTGGTATGAAAAGCGGACTCTGAGATAGATTGAGGTACCCGACCATGAGTTCGAGTCCTTCCTCGCTCAAATCTTAGGTGAGAGAGGCACCTACTCAAACTCTGGAAAAACTAGTTTGGACCAAAAGGTAGGAGGAGAGAGGACCCAAAAATCAGTAAACAAAAAAAAATAACAAATTTAGATTTTGACGGTTAGACTTCTGGATGGACGACACGTGTTGATTGACTACGTGTGTGAACATATTCTAATCGTCACAATCAAAATATTCTAATCGTTTCTTATTGATAGGATCGTTAAATGTGAACGTAGAATTCTTTTGTGTTGAATAAAATATTTTAAATAGGTGCTATTGCTCGATGTAATTCAATAACTTTTTCTTTTTTTCAACTTTGAGTAAAATATTAATTTTTATATTAAAATAAAGAATGCAATTAGGAAAACAAATGAGCATTGGTTGTTCCTTCATAGTTCAAAAACAAATATTTAATTTTTTTCTAATGAAAAGACTGCATTTTAATTGGATCCGTTCATATCTGAATTTAAAGATGTATGTTCACTATGTTTTTGAATACTTTTGAATAGAATAATAAGGAATAAGTTTTTATTGTTTTTATTTGTTTATTCTATTCATTTATACAATTAAATTTATTTTCTTGCAAATACATCTTTAAGTTGAGTTGAATTTATTATAGTATCAATTCAATCAAATAGTAGTTGCTGGTCGATCTCATGTAGGCTAAAAAAGCTTGGTAGTCTCAGAAAAATAATAATTTTCTTAAGAAAATTCTATTTGTTTAAAAATTTTTCGGGCTTACCATTTACTCACCATAATTTTTTCAGCTAAAGGGGGTGAGAAAATAAAGTTTTCTGATGAAATTTTTTTTTGTACTAAATTTAAAAAAATTATAGTTATATAACTGATTAATTAACTAATAACAAACTATAAACAAAAATTTCTCACGTTTAACCAAACAATCATGAATTTTTTTTCTCAAGTACATTTTTTCAACGAATTTTTTTTGAGAAAAAAAATTAGCTAGATTTTTTTTTTCTTTCAAAAAAGGATTAGTTGAGTAGTAGAAATAAAACAGTAATTGTAATGATTTTAACCAATAAAAAAAATCCATATAAGCAGGCAAAGATTGTATCCAATAAGAAGAAATAAATTCTAAAAGTAATATATTTTAGATCTGTATACTTACGAGCCTTCTTATTACTTCCGAGTTCATATATTTCTATTTGATTGATTTTTGTGCTCTTTTCCGGGGGGATTGGCGCGTACCATACCTCATGCTTGAGCTTTTTAAATAAATAGAAATTACAAAATAATAATAAAATAAAATGAGACATATCTAATAACCAATAAAATAAAATAAAAATGAGGCATATGTTAAAGAATCTTTATTTTGGAAATTTAACAGCAATGGGTCACATATAAAAATCTAAATGACAACTAATGTATAAAAGGAAAACCACAATGGCATAATAGCTTGACATTTAAAAAGAAGACAAAATATTGATAAATAAATAAATAAAACTTGAAGGTGCCTAATGAAAGTATGCCATAAAAGGGTATGGAAATGTTTTTTTTGTTAGTCATCCTTTATTAGTGGCCTTCAACCATGCAAGGAAGGAATCTTTTTGGAAAATTTGTTATTAATTTGTGAATAGGCTTTTGGTCTTACAAGTGACATCAAGTTGACTAGTCTTGCCAACCACTCTGTAAAGCTAGTGGCACAAAATACTCTCTGTTCCACAAGGTTGGAATATCTAAGTCTTCTTGGTTAGATATGTTATGATAAAGACTTATACACAATAATAGAAATTTAGGGCATGTTTGGTTTGCGATCTTAACATAATTTTCTATATTAAAAAATTTAAAAATATAAAAAACTTGTTCGGTTTAAAAGAGTTCAAAAATAGTTTTTAACTTTTTGTTAAGAAAATATATTATTTTCAAAATTTTATCTTTTTAGATTGTATTATTGTATTATTGTTTCTGAATTACAAATCAAATATAGCCTTAGAGTCTCACATGCCTCTAGTCTTAATACTCTTCTACCTCTTATCTATTGACTATTGAGTGAAAAAAAAAAGTGAAATGCTTGATTAGTAAACTTTTTAAATATATTTTGTTGACATTATCTTTGAGAGTTATTAAATTATCTCGAATTACGTATTAAAGTATGATTCGAGACGATCTAACAATTTTCGAGGACAATATTAACAAAATGTGTTTCTAAAATATATTTTTTTTAAAAAATACCCAACCTCTTTAAATTATTATTATTATTTTTAAATGAAAAAAAAGATATGACTCGTTAAATCTTAGTACTCCCTTATAACACAGGCAAGCCCAATAGCACGATAGATTTGTTATTGGGCTTGGGCCGGGGTGGTTATTTGGGCTTATTCGTCAAAAGGATAAGAAAGTCGTTCAAAGTTATTGAGCGGAGCGATTTGACTCGCGGTGTTCGGAAATCTATATAGACAACGCGGCAAGTGAAATACTCACCACGCCTTTTATAATTTCGTTTTGAGAGGTCTCGCGATAAAGATTTTGATTCCGGTGAAGCAAAAGAGGTAAGATTTTGCGTTGTTCTTCATCACTTTCATGTTTCTTGAAATTTTCTCCTGAATTGGAATTATTTGTTCATTTTTTTTAATTTATTTTTTTAAATTTCTACGGATTTTGGTTCGCGTTTTGTTTCTTTGTTGTTCTAGGGTTAGGTTGGTGTCGATTTGCAGGCATTGCGTTTGAATTTTGCTTCTCAATGGAAGATTTAGGGTTTTCAGCGCCTTAGTTCTTGTGCATGGGGATTAGATTTACGTATTTTTTTTGTTTTGGCTTTTCGTTTCAATCTCTCTTTTGCTCTTTCCAAAAGAGAGATTTTATTTTATTTTTGTAATTTTTTTTTTATCGGTTTCTTGTTCTTATCACGGAGTTTTCACATCTTCTGGCATTTGTGCTTCGATGCCTGAATGATCAATGGTATTCATACTAAGGTTGCTTTCTTGAAGTCATTACTAGGTGATTTCTTATTGCTTGATGGCGTGGTATCGCATATCAACGTGTGAATTGAGGGAATCAAATTGCAAGGAAGCACCTATAGTATGTTTTCAAGGAAAAATAAATAAATGAATGAATGCAAAAAAATAAAATAAAATTACAAATAGAATTAATGTTTTGGTTTAGTATAATATGCAAAAAAGAAAAAAAAAGTTTCTTTTCCAAATCTTCTGTTTTAGTTTCTCACTTGTGTGTTTATTATTTTTGGTTGAATTGTTGGTAATTTCATTTGAGCTAACACCTTGTATTTTGAAGCCAAATTATATGGTAGTTCACTAAGCTAGTGGTAGGGGTTGAATTTTTGAAAATTTAAGAGTTTTTTCAAAGTTGAGAAGGGGAAATCTCAACCTTATCTTACATGACATGAATCTAGAGCTGAAAAAGCATTGGTTTGTCTTAAGAATCCATGGATTTTCTTTTTTTCAAAAGGAAAAAAGGAAATTGATGGCCAATGTAGCACTTTCAAATCTCAAGTTTAAAAGTTTACCCTAGGACAACATATATAGAATGTCCAGATTTCAAAGTCATAAATTAGACAGTATGAATTTTTATAAGAAAATTTTATTGCCTCATTCATGAATGCCTCAACTTTACTACATCCGACTAAGGATATGTTTAAACCTTGGTCTCTTCAAGAGATGTAGATTGCTGATGGTTGCTTAAACTATAGGAATGAAGGACGAGTCTTTTATGATAACCAGGGGAATGAATAGAGATTGACACCTTAGAAACTCATGACTGGATTGAATTTCTATCAGCAATCAGCTTGTTATGATGCGCTATTCCCATAAAGTTCTTGTCTTCCATTTATTTATCTGTGGAAGTATGTGTATCACATCTTTAACATTGTTATGGACAAGTCCTTCATCTTGTCTTTTTAGTTTCAAGGGATTCAATGTGGAAGGGGATGTTACAGTATATGACCAGGAGTCGGTGTTGTTGAACTGGTTCTTTCTTTGCGATTTTGTGATATCATCGGGCTAATCCTACTTGATTAGCGAATATGATCTGATGAAATGAACTGCTACCTCTCATTGTTTTAGAGATCAGTTGACTGAGTAGAATGTTGTTCTTCATTTCCATACTGGCATTCTATTAAGTATAAATGTTTACTGCCAAAAATTGCCTGGGGACCTTTATTTTTCAAGAGAAGAAGGTAGATTGGGCCTTGGGGAGAAGTATATTTTTGCTTGAAAAAGAGGTCTATAATAGGCTTAGGAATGCTGATGTAGTGGATGTGATATTTCTGTTGCAGATGGCTCGTACCAAGCAAACTGCTCGTAAGTCAACTGGAGGGAAGGCTCCTCGGAAGCAACTGGCAACCAAGGTTGGTTCATTCTTCTTCTTCTTCTTCATCAAATTTCTACATTCTTGATTGTTAAAAGTACAATTAAGTTTTTGATCTGTTTTTCATCATATTCCAGGCAGCCCGTAAGTCTGCCCCAACAACTGGAGGAGTGAAGAAGCCCCACAGATACCGACCAGGGACTGTTGCACTTCGGTGTGTTTCTAAGCATTGTAGTGACATTGATTTCAGTAGTTATTAATTATTATTGAAATCACCTGTTAACTTTTTGATCTTTCCTTAACATTCTGCATTCTTGTATTTTCAGTGAGATCCGAAAGTATCAGAAGAGTACTGAGCTCCTGATCAGAAAACTGCCTTTCCAGAGGCTTGTCCGTGAGATTGCGCAGGACTTTAAGGTGGGTAGTAAGGGTTCTCTGCTTGTGTTGTTTTTCAGAATTTTAAGTAACTTCCTCTGCAATGCAAAATGATAACATTTTGGTTATGGTTGAGTGATTGCAGACAGATTTGCGTTTCCAGAGCCACGCTGTCCTGGCCTTGCAGGAAGCAGCAGAAGCATACCTAGTTGGTCTATTTGAAGATACAAATCTTTGTGCAATCCATGCCAAGCGTGTGACCATTATGCCCAAGGACGTCCAGCTTGCTCGGAGGATCCGTGGTGAGCGAGCTTAAATGAAAAGGGATTAAGTTTGGTGATGTTCAATGACCATCTTGTATTGTCTTCACCTCCGTCTGACTTTGACTCTGGATTTTAGTACGTAGCTTAGCATATCCTTGATAGAAATGTGATTGTGTTGCACTGCAAAGCAAGCTACTTGTATTTGGTAGGCTCATTAGTTCATGTTAGGTATTTGTCGTTTATTGGTCTTGATGTGGGTTCTGTTTTCTAGAAAACCAAACTGACTCTCGGTTACCTGTTTAGTTTGATTTCTTCTTTTATGATAATAAAATCAAATTCATATTGGTACTAAGAAGTAGATTTCCCTGGTTCCTTATTAATCATTTTTATTTGCTTGCTGTGGCTGAAATCGTGTCAGCATCCTGGGTTTTGTAATGGAAATCGAAAGTGCCCTTCTGGGCATATGTTTTATATAGAGATATGCTTTGTCTTGCAGGGATTCCAATTGCAGTTTGGTTGTATTTGCCCGATCAGGTTCATCTGAGTAAGCTTTTTTCTAAAAATTGTCAGCTTAGCCCTTGACGGTGAAAGAAATGGATTCATGTTTAGCGGATTACTTTTGATTGCGAAAAGGCTTTGTTGGGATAAGTTACTTTTAAGCTAATTGGTCAAAATTGTTTTGCATGCTGTTGCTTGAATTCCATGCTAGGATGCAGTAGAGTTCTGTAAGTTGGGTAAATAATAGGTTCGGTTTTGGAGAAAGAAAGAAATGAAAAAAAAAGGATGAAGAGGCTGGGAGTTTTAGGTCAGAGTTTTGGGTCGACTGCTGAAAGAACTTAAAGTGATTTTACATTAGCTGTTGGTAAGTAAAATGATATAGAGTATTCGTGTATTTTGCCAAAACACTTGCTAGAGAGGGTCTGGTTATTTTCACCACCCTTTCTTATTTTTTTACCCACCTCATCTAAAAGTTAAAAAGACTAAAAAATCTCATTGAAAGTTACTAAAAAGGATAAATATTAAATTTTTTAAACTCTCCTACCTTTCTCTTTATTCACTCATTTTTTATTCTAAATCCTTTAACTCTTTAACTCATTTTAATTTTCAATCTTGTTATTTTTTTGTATTTCTTAAATAAAAAACATACATTTTTATTATTTTCACCTTTTTGAAGTATTTTTTTGGCAAAAAACATACTTAAAATCGAAGATAAAAAGAGGCGAAAATGAGTTTTGAAACTTAGAAAAATAGTCATCGGATTAGGTGTGTCTGACCCTAATAGGCCGAATATATCTCTTATGTTCTGTTCATCAGAGTTGAACAAAAAAGAAAAAGAAAAAGAAAAAATAAAAAATACATTGTTCGACCCAATAAGGTCGGACACACATTTTTATATCCGACCAATAGTAGTCGGACATAAAGAGAAATGTCCGACCTTGGTGGGTCGTACGTTTGTGATTCTGGCGTGCAAAAGAATTTTTGAAACCCATTTTCGTTGTCTCATTCCACCATTTTCACCCTTTTTTTTGTAAAAAAACATTTTAATTCAACAATGTAGCATTGAAATCAACTTAGAATATGTAAATATTATGATTTACTTATTGGTTTATGGTTAAATATTGCACTTGAATCACTTTGAGTTTAAGGGCTCCAAAACTCAATTTTTTGGCAAAATTTTGCGACGTTGTTGCTTATAAATCTTTCTAACGGTGTTCTAACTCTTTGAATGATTGAAAAACTTAAAGAAATGGTGAATTAATGGTGAAGAGAAGAGAAGAACGAAAGAGAGGAAAATGTTTTAGGGCGTTAGGTTGAGAAGGGTAGAATGAGAATTTAAGTAGACGAAGAAAGAGAAAATAATTGATTTTAAATTTTTATATGGGTGAAGAGAGTAAATGGGTGAAGAGATAAAAAATAATGGGTGAAAATAGCCGGACCCGCTAGAGAATTATCCTATCAGCATGTTTGTGTTGAATAATTGTCTTTTATGTAAAGCAGGGGCCAAACTCTTTTTTAGAAGGAGACCTGAAACTTCTGAGTTCTGGTCCCTGGAGGAATTGGAAATATTTATAATAGCTAAAAACAGTTGATTTAAATTAAATGTCAAACAAAGTCATCATTCATGCTTTTTGTTATCTCTCTCTCTCTCTCTATATATATATATATATATATTCCCTTTTTGTGTTCTTCCACTTCATCTTAGAAATTCTTGCTTGCTTGTCGTGGGTGGAAATCTCTGCATTTTCTTCCAAATTAAAACAATAAAAAAAAAACCTATCTTTTAAGTCCTGACCCATATCATATTGGAAAGAAAAATGGGTGAAAGCATGGGCTCTGGTTGGTAGATTCTCCACTTCTAAGGTGCACCAACAACGTTATGAATCATTGCAATTATACAACTAACGACCCTTCTATACAAATGCAATAGAGCATTATTATGAAGTAGTAAAATTAATAAATTACTAATTAATCCAACTATACTAACAATTCAGATAGATCCAAAAGTCATTCAAGAATCAAGAACAAATCCTTATTATAAACTCAATTATATCATGATTTAGTGCCTAATTCATTAAAATTAGTACTTAACATCTAATTACATACTGTCAGATACATATAATTAATGGATCAACATTTATACAGCAAGCCAAATATCACCAACTTTGATCCATTTTGGTGGGTCTGTCTTACTCATAGAGACTGCTGATATCAGAACCATTTGGAATCACTATATTTGGGTCCAACCCTTGCATCTCCCATCTCAAAGTGTATAGCTGAATGCGTCTCCATATGATCAACAAAGGCTTCAAAGGCAATTTGAGAAACGTCTTGATTGTGTTCTTCATTGTCACCCACCACCAATTCATTGTGTTCTTCATTTTCTCTTTTTCTTCCTTTGCTTATATATATATATATAGCTTTTCAATTAATTAGTCTCACACAAAGATGATGAGAGGGCTTCTTAGAATTAATTAGGTCCTTTAGTTATATATGGTAGCTGTTTCACTCTCTTTCTTTATTATTATGTTTAATTAACAAATGAAGCCGCCCTCATGAGAATTAAATGATCGGCTAAGTACTTGCGTGTGATATGAAAAAGAACCATTATATAACAAGTATTAAAACAAGAAAAGTATCCTATATATATATATATGCATAGATATAATCACACAGGCTAGCTAGCTGCAGGAAATTAATTAATGAATCAAATGACAAGAGGTTTTTCTGGACCATCAACTTAAATTAAACTTGAATACTTGATCGATTACTTTGATTTCTTTCCGAGCTACGCACTTCAAAATCAATTTAATTAATTGGTGACAAAGCTATTATATACAATATATATATATATATTCAAATCAAAAAGAAAACTTGCTATAATTTGACATTTTAACGATTATATATATATACAAGAGAAACATGCATATGCTTGGGGAAAAATTAAATTAATTAAGTAGAGAAAAGATTTTCTATATGACTTTTTTTTAGGGGTGGTAATATAGGTCATGACAAGATAACACGACTTGCAACCGACACAAAATATACAGGTTTGAGTTTTACATAAAAAGGTGCGGGTTAAAATAGGTTAAATCCAATTAGACACGATTAAATTTTAGGTCAAAATTAGGTAGACCTGTTAAAATTGAAATTGACCCGTTTAACACGATTATATTTTGTGTTGAGACTTATGTTATATGTGCAAACTTTTTAATATTTTATGTCATGTGTTGAGACTCTAATTTTATAATATTTTATTTGGTCTTTATTATATGGTCGTATAATTATGATTTTGAATTTTTGATTTATATGTTAATTTAAAATTTATATATATATATATATGATAAATAAGTTAGAACGAACTTGTTTAAGCTTTAAGAGTTATAAACAGGTTAACCTGTTTATTAAATGTGTCGTGTTTGTATTTACAATATATTTCATTATACACGATTACGACACGACCGATTATGACACGGTAACACAAATTGCCACCCCTACTTTTTTCTTTATATATATGTTAATTCTATCACATATATATGTGAGTGAAGTGGGCATTCAATTAGGCCTATTGTTCCTCCAGTACGTTGGGTATGTGCAGATTGAGATAATAGTTTCATAAGTGGTTAAGTTGGAGACAATATCATTATTAGTTAGATCGTTTTAGCATATAGTGGATAAGAATATAATGGAGAATTAAAGTAGATGTTGTTAGAAAGATCACTTTTTTTTTTTGGTATCAAAGCAAGCTTACGAGCATCGATTAACCCGAAGGGGCAAGCCTCAGTGAGGGGAGAGAGTGACGTCCTCCTATTGGATGTATAGGTGCCCTCACACTTAGTCCATAGTGAAAGGATTTTTTTTTGAGCAAAGGTCGAGTCCATCCCACTTGGCAACGAGATTCGAATTTATGTCCTCAGTCCTTACATATAGATCATGAGTACGAGCTATACCACTTTGCCATGTTGTTTAGTGGTCTAGAAAGATCACTTTCATTGCACCACCGAATTGCCTTGAATGATGTATATGTATATGACTTGAATACAATTTAACTAATAGGTGGTAGTTCAATTAGTTGAGAAATTGAGTATAAGTGGGGTTTAGGTCTAAGTCTCGAGTTTGAGTCTGAGTGTGCCCCATTTATCCCCTGTTGGGAGGGCCAACTCAAACGCCTCTGTCATGCCCGAATTCAGGAGGATTAATATTACCCAAAGGGGAAGATGACACCTCTCAGGTGTCGAAAAATTGGTAATGAAAGAAAGAAAGAATACAATCCAATGGTGCATCGACCAAGAAGGTCATTTTAGCATTTTTAATGGCACACTAATTATTCTTTTGTTATTCATTCGAAGTCTTATCCCAAAAGAAAATAAGTTTCATGTTAAATTTAACCTAACATAGAAGGGAGAAAAAAGAAAAATACAATGAGAAATATATTAAAAAAAATTAATTAAGGAGACCATGAGAAAAAATTAATAGAATTCAAAAGAAAAACCTAAATATAAAGAGAAATGAAGCTAAAATAGATATTATTTGAAAAAAAATAAAATTAATAACCAATTACCAAACTCAACTAAAAAAAGGGTGTAATATACTTGATCACAAAACTCCATCGAATTACAAAGCTTTTCATCAAAATCTTTTAATGATCATCATCAATTTAATTAATTAACACAAAAATCTGTACAATACTAAACAAATTCTTCTTCTCCTTCTTCGTATAATTATATTCAAACATATATATACATACAAAGCACAACACTTAAGTTAACTTAAGTAAAACACCTTAGCTCTCCTCCCTCATCGAATTCGAATGCACTAAAACCTCCTTCCTCCTCTTCCCAGCCAATCCAATTATCAACTTCGTCCAAAACCCTAGTTTCTTCTTCTTCATCCTCGACGATTCGTCTTGCTTCGACCGAGCATTATTATTAATACTACCAGACGCCGTGGATCTGCTTCTCATCATGATCATAACCCCATTATCTGTACCCTTTAAATTTCTCGAGATCGGCATCGAAAACATCGTAACTAAATTCTTCTTACTGTGATGATGATAATTATTATGATGAACAGGTGAAGAATACGAAGAAGAAGAAGAATAAGCAGAAGAATACGCAGAAGAAGATGAAGATGATGATGAAGAACAAAACGATGTTGATGAAGCTGTAGCGTTTGAAGTGGACAGCCGCGAGAGCTTGTCTCTGAGACACACGGAACAGACACCCGGCGATTGCTTGTGCTTCGGGTGCTTGCTGCACCGTACCTCCGGAGCACTGGATCGACGACCCATCTCTTCTCTCACCCTTCTTCTATCTCTGATCATCATCATCTTCTTCTTCTTCATCTGTTTCTTTGTTTATTGTATTTATAGATTCAATTTGGAGACATTTTTACATGCAGAAATTTCCAGCATACTTCGTGTGTAATTAATAAGCTTTGTTTTTTTTTTTTCCTGTGTGATTCAGGTGTTATTTTGTTATCTTTCTCCATCACTCGTCTTTGGGCCATGTGGCTGACTCTTGTGTCCAATAGAGTTTGGATGACCTATCTGTAAGACTAATTCAAACTTTATTATAAAGAATGCATTTTACATGATACAAAAACTAAAAGTTATGATTAAAAGCAATAATATAATTTTTAAAACAAAAATTCATAAAATAACTTTTTATTGTTTTCTGAAACAAGTCATTTTTTTAGTAAAATTCTCAAAAATTATTTTCAAACATGTCTAACGAAATATATTAATTTTCTTTATTTTTGAATTTTAAGATAGATAAAACATCATATACTAAAGTAAATAAAACATCATATAATAAAATAAAATTTTAAAAAAATATTTTTATTATTTTTTTAATTTTTTAAAGTTGTCGAATAATTTTTTATAAAATACACAACACAACCTTCTGAATTATGTCTAAATACTTAAGTAATCTTATTCAAGTTTATTATTTTTTAAATTATTAATCAATCAAATAAATAAATAAATTGTGAAATATTGTGTGTTTTAAATTAAGTTGATTGGTTTAAAATTAATATGTATGTATCTTACATCACAATCTAAGGTAGAAGATGGTGCGGGGTGTTGAGTAGTTAAGGAGCAGTGGGGAGCATGAGATGGAGGTGTTAATATGTTATTACGTGATGTCAAAGAAAGTGGGCAAGACCAAAAGAAAACGGTGCGGATACGAGGAAGATGGGTGAGGGGACCCACCGAGTGGTCAGTGTTGACTCGGTGAGTTACGTGTAGATTGGGATGGGATCTCAGAAAAACCCTGGAAGGTCCACGTTAGTACTTGGTCGAGGGCAGGCGGTGCACGTGGAAGAATTTTTGCATCCACCCGCAAGTGGGAAAAACCATAGATTTTGCTGATTCTGTGGATGCAAATAGTATAGATTAGTAAGGGAATATTTTTTTTTTTCATATATATTTTTTAAAATTGATTTGTTTACTTATAATTTATCTTTTTTGGTTTCCGATACGTATTCCTGTAACGACTCACTTTCGCATATAATGTTGTGATAACGTAAAATACCCGACTCAAGGTCTTGTGTATGTATTTGATGTATATAATTTTCGTATTTTGCATGTTTTGTGCGTGTATTTAATTTTTTGTTTGATAATTAATTATTGGTGCGTCAAATGGACTTGAGAATATTAGAAATGAATCAGAAACGCGTCTCTACATAGAAATTGACTGGCTATACGCAAAATTTCTATGTGTATTGAGCGCGTTGTAACGAAATGAAAAATGAGTGTTTTTGGCAAAAGAAAGAGGCTCATGGCAGGGGAGGACACTCATGCGCAAATAGGAGGGCGTTGATTCGATTTTTTGGACTTCTTTGTTATTTATGAAAAATGGCCAAAAATTAGTATTTTAAATGGGGAAAAGTTGCTACTATTCTTATTTCAGTTGGCAATAAATTGGAGAAGGAAAAATGGAGAAAAACTAAGGTTTCAAGAGGAAATCTTCACCATTTATACCTAAAAAAAAAGTGATTTTCTCCATTTCTTTCTATGAAATCACCATTAAAAGTGAGAGTAAGCTTTCTAATGGTGTAATTTTCTTTATGCGTCACAGTGTTGGGTATTCCTAACCTAGGGTTTGTTTGTATTTTGCTATTTCGAGCTTGTTTATGGCAGAAATAACCTTCCTTAACCTAAATCTATACCCAATGTGCATTTTGCAAGCACTTTACCACATTTTTTGGTGGAGTTAAGTGTAATGGCCCTAAATCTAAAAAATAAACTTAGGATTTTCCATTCAAGTTGTCACTCAATTATGTTGAATAAATGATTGATTCTAAGTGATTGATGGTCCAATTCACTGATTTTGAATGTGAAAAGCCTATGTATTTAGACATAATGGACTGAAATTGATCATTTGTGGATGAAATTGATTCATTTAAGGTGTATGTGAGTCAATTGGCCAATTGAAATGTAAATGATGTGTGAAATTGGCTAGTGAATTGGTTGAGTATTTCTTACATTTGTTTTCCATTATGACATTTTATTTAGATAAATTGGTTTGTGCAATGACATGCATCTTACATATATACGTGCATTGTGATTTAAGAGCATGAGCATGAAATATATGCATTGATATTGCTTTGGGTGTTTTGGATTAAATACCTTGACATTGTTGTCTTTCTATTTACTTATTATTCTCAATGACTTTCTAAATCACTGAGAATGTAAGGGTAATGCACCGGTCGGAACCTATTGGCCAATAGGGAAAGTAAATGTATGTGTTATTCTGACATATCCTTTTGGTAAAGAGTTTGCATATTTGATTCTTATGGAAATGATGCATAATTCACATGTTTAATTTAAACATATGTATAATATGATTTTTCTTGATGCATTTGGTTTATGAATGAAATTTTTAATATCATACGTGTTTTTATAAATGCATATATGAAAATATATTGTGAGAACTTACTCATTGAGCTAGTTGAGCTTACCTCATTTTTTCCTACTTTTCTCAGGTTCAGATCGGAAAGGAAATGGCAAGGTTTAAAGCTTGCGGTCTTCCTTTTTTTTTTTCTCTCTTTTGGATGTATGTTTTAATTTATATATTTTTGAAAAAACTTGAGGCTAGTGTAATTGTTTTGTTTCATCTTTGATTATGTATATAAATATCACAAATTCTCATGTATATAAAACATAGATAGTTGTGGTTTGTTTGGTTTTGAGGATGACTTGGGATGTGGATAAGTCATGTGAGAAAGCAAAATAATTGGGTCTGATATAAATAATGTTGATTATTTGATTATATATCTTTGTATGATTGAATGCGATTATCAGGATATTTTGTAAAACCTCAGATTTACGGGAAGGTTCTGCCAAAAATTTTAGTGATTTTGTGGTGTTATTTTAAAAGAAAGAGGCTGACAGAGTATCGTATACGTCTAGGTATGGAGTATATGATATTCTGTGTCGGTCGTGACGTCATCCGGAAAGGGGTTGCGACAATTCCTGTACCCTTTGGGTATTGAACCATTCTTTGTTCAAAGCAGAAACAAAATGGTAGACCTTTCCCAACGAGGTCGTTTCTAAGAATTGAATCTTAAAACTTTTATATTGGAACAACCTTAGAATTCAATTCGCTTCTACTGAGCCAACCACTCATTGGTTCATAAATTTTATGTATATCTTTTTTCTTTTTTTAAAATTGATTTTTAAAGAAAATGTTGACATGTCATAATTAAGTAAAATTAAAACTAAAAAAAATATTTATTATGCCATTTATAAGCTTTCTCTTGAAATAAAATAATATTTACAATACCATTAAACAAAGAAACAAATTACTTTCTACAACAATTTTTACACAAGTAGGATCGAGGAGTGAGTTCAGATACCAAGTGGCTTACTCTATGACATCATAATACATTAGTTTTCAAAAAGTAACATATTTTTATATTTTACAATAAGAAATCAAATAAAAAGACAAAGCTTAGCATAGAAATTGACGACTTTTGCTCTATTAATTATACATGAAGGTTAGTACTAAAATTCAAAAACTTCTGTTTTTTAATGAAAAGATACAGTTGCTGCATACATCATCCCTACTTCAGATTTGCAATAACAAAAGACTAATAGGCCTTTAAACAAAAAGACTAGTTCGCCTTTTTTATAAAATATATAATTGTTACAATATCTTAATATGCATTATTATTATTATGTATTATTAGACCCTTATATTTGATAGCTATAACTTTTAGATTAAGTAATTTCTAAGGATAATAATCATACAAATGCAAGGATAAGTTGAAAAATATAATATGTCCATCTTTCTGCAAGGTCCTCACACAAACATTTCACTTCTTGGATCATTTTATTATCCATATTAAAGAACCAAAAAATATAAAAATAAATAAATAAATGATGAGATGATGAGGTGAGCTCACTGCCCACAATTCTCCTTCAATATTAGATCAATAGATTTTTACTTAACCATATCCAAGACTTTTCAAGATTTACTAAATTATATAAAAATCTTAAAAATTTCTCAAAAAAAAAAAAAAAGTATTAAGAATAATAAAATGATCCAAGAAGTGACATGTTTGTGTGAGGACCTTTTCCCTTCCAAAAGAGCAATATATATCCAATTTGATCCTCCAAACAACTTTAAAGCTGAGGGGCCAATATTTTCAATCATTTCACCATCCCTTGCATAAGATAAAATACTTTTCAAAATATGTAATTGGATGAATTATGGTTTAAAAATTTCCTGAAATTCAATGAACTTCTACAAATTATTTTTCTTTTTTTTTTACCATCGAAGTACAAAGTAGATGTAAAATATAAAATATAAAAATTCACCAAAATAATTAGATAAAATTTGAAAAATTCGACAAAATTTGTTAAATTTCAATAAAATTTATATTTTTCAATTCAAAAATGAAAAAATTCGGTAAAAAACTTAATAAAACTTGATAAAATTTGACAAAGAAATAAAAAAATATTATTTAATCCATAGAAAACAATGAAATACCAATAATTATGTATTATTTTCAACTTCATCAACTAATATAACAATATAAATTTAAAAAATAATTTAACAAGCTAACAAATTATGTAATTATGAAATATATTTTACCAAAAAAAAAGAAAAAAATTAATTAATTAATTAAATAAATAAAATTAAAATAAGAGAAAAACTTAAAAATCAATTAAAAAAGTTCCTAAGCCGTCTTCTTTAAAATAACTCTTATAAAACAAGATTAAAAAAATAATACATTTAAATAATAAACTAATAAATTAAGTATAGTAAAATTCAAACTAACAAAATATATGATCGAGAACCAAGCTACCACAAAATTAAATATCAAAACAAAAAAAATAAATTAAAATCAAAAGCCACAATTTCAAATTCATCAACCCACTTAACAAGATTAATTTTGTTAGATCACTTATTGACATTTTTATGTATTAAAAGTATCTATTTATATTAATTTTTAGCTTATACTACAATAAATCTAGATATTTAAGCATATATGCAAAAATTCTCCAAACTTCTCTAATTTAGCGAATTTTTACAAAAATTCTCCATGTCGAATTAAATTTCTCTAAATTAATTTTAATTTTCTAGTGACTGAAGTCGAGTCGAAATCGAATTTTAATCAAAACAAACCATGTGTACCTAACCTAAGTTCATGCATTTGAAATACAAAGTATCTATCCGCATTCCATTTCCATACTGAAACATCATGGGCTAAGGACACGTAACATGCAAGGTATGGGACACCCGCATCTGAGTGAGTTTCTTCAGCATGAAAAGTTGTCACATGCTACAAAATACAACAAAGAGGACAAGAAAACCAGGCAATTAGGTCAAAACTAATGGTATTTCTGAGCTCTCTCCTACCCAAGACCTCGCATGATTTGCACTTTAGGAACTACCAAAAAGGAAGCTAAAATGCATGAACTAATGTTCAGCAACTTTTTAAATTTGAAATTCATAGGCTTTTATCTCCACTTCTGTTACAGAAATGACCAAGGAAGGAATTGGTTATATTTCCACCTGTGTCTTATTTAGCTGCTGCATCTGTTGCTTCTGTGGTTTTTACTTCTATTGGGCACAGCGAGACATATGGCTTCAGCTGCAAATATAATCCACAGAGAATGAATCATGACATGCACATAAAAAGATAAACATTTTTGTCTATAAGCAGATCTAAATCTCATGCAAACAAAACATAAAAGAATTTTTTCCCAGATTCAGAAATCATGACACCAGCTCTAGCAGCATATTTATATCACAACACTCTGGATTATATTCAATAAGTCATGCTTCGGCCTATAAGGGCCTAATCCTCTATTGATAAGCATGGCCTCAAAATTAGATGCCATACTCGCATACCTCAAGGGAAAAGCAAACCATGGTGCATCTCAAACACCTTTATTATAAAAATGGTTGGGCATATCCCTGAATAGAAATAGTGGATTTTGCAAATGGTTGGCCTAAATTGCATATAAAAATGGCATATGAGGTTCATGGCCTTATCATCTGAAATTTTGACGTATCAAGACAAGTATTTATCCTACATTTTAAGATTTCCCTTCTCATTCTTTGCTTCTTGAAAATTCTGATAAGAAGTCCTCTCCCCCTTCAACCTGTTGGACACAACATTCCTTGATTTGTTTTTATATTCTCACTTTTCACTCAAAATTCACAAGCTTTAATTTGCGATGACAAGTCAAGCTCGGTTTGAGTTCTGGTTCAGCTATAGGGCTACTACCTATTAGTGAGGGAGAAAGGATTTATCATAGAAATATGCAGTCTTAGCATGAGAAAACTAAAAATGATGTTAGTTGTTAAATGTGTGTTATTGCCATTTTTAGGATGATCTAATTATGTGCTGTCTTGATGGTTAAAATAACTCAAAATGAATGGGAAGATGAGGCTACGTTTGGTTTACGTTTTGGAAACAATTTTTCAATTTACATATACTAGTCCACGGACAAGTGCTGCACGTGAATAAAAGGGGGCAGAAAGCTACCAATAATAATAATAAAAGGAGGCTGAAAGTTACCAAAAAAAGTAGCATACCGTGAGTTGAGGAGTTTTGGTTTTATAAATTGTATAGATATATAAAACAAAAGGCTAGAGATATGTGTTTGGTGATCTTCAAATTTGAGAACTGGTTTTTGAATCTCTCCCACAAACAACAGATTTTTGGAAAATGAATAAACACTCTTTTTCAAGTTTTCCTTTCTTATTTTCTGGATAATAACATTGAAAACAGGATATTTATTTTCAAATATGAAAACAAACACAACTTAAACATTCGCTCTTTTATCGACTCCCGGTTTTAAAATATACTCCTAGTTAACCTAATGCATTTGTGCCTTCTTCAGAATTGGTTTCTTGAATTCCAATGCCACATAAAAATTTACCATATTGACAAACATGTCGATAGTGTTATAGTAGCTATATATCAATACCATAATGGTTGATGTGATCACTAACATTCATATTTTCAAATATGGTTATAAATATGTAGACTGACTTTTAGTTGGCTACAAACTCAAAGAAATTTAATAATTTGAGTGGATAAGAAGGTAACTCCACCTACATTGAGTGTATTTGCACATCTTTAAACACAACTGATCCTAATCTCAGATAACGTAGGAGGGTTGTATTAGGTGGTTGACAACTAGCGTAAAACTTTGTTAGATCAACTATGACATGAATCTACTGAATAAAACTACGCTAACAAAGTTTTACGCTAGTTGGGCTTCTTTTAGGAGTTGACTTAGTCCTTGATCAAGTAGAGTGGAGGAAGCAAATTCATGCAGCGGGACCCCACATAGTTGAAAAAAGGCTTAGTTGAGTTGAGTGAAGTGGATAAGATGGTATCATACTTATTTTATAATTTTACAAAATACACTACAAATCTACATTTTTGGATACAACATTGTGATATATGCTTTTTATCTAGTTTTACTATTTGTCTTGAGCATTTTAATGCACAAGTGCATACTGCATATCAATCAAACTCATAGAATTCTAGGTATGCTCAAATATTAACTCTCTAGAATAATCGAATGGCACAAAATGAAAGTTCGGTTGCTCCTACCAATCTAATAAGAAAAATAAAATTTTAAACATTAAAAAAAAAGTTTATATAAATGTTGTCTAGATTTCTCTATTATTTATAATTGTCGATAATTGTTTGGATTAAGAGTAAGATTTACTCGTGATTTTGTAGATTAACTAAAAGTAGAATATATGTGAATAAGATATATAACGTTATTAATTTATGCATCCATGCCTTCCTATAGCCTATCGGAATAATAAATTAAAACAAAGATGTAAACAACCATGCTTTTAAGTGGGAGTGGCACCATGTTTGTGCACATGCATTACTCATAGCTATCTTTGTTGTTCTTAAACTCATTTACATAAAATAAAACAAGTACAAAAACAAAAAAAAAAAAAGAAGAAAAGGCAGCCTGGTGCATGAAGCTACCGCCAAGGATGGGTAGAACCACTTTGGGTGTATTGTATGCAACCTTACCCTACATGACCACATCGCAAGAGATTGTTTCTATGACTTGAACAACGATAAATCTTACCATTGTGCCAAGGCTTCTCTTCAAACTCATCTACATAAGAACTTCTTAAATATAATTTGACCATTCACCTAAACACCCTCATGTTAGTCTGCTCTTTACAACTGGATTTGCAATAAGGACTAAAATATGAAGAGTAAACACTATTTATGTGAATTACATCTCAGCTGCACTATAACTATTAGGGGTGAGCAAGTAACCTGCAAACCCGCAAACCCGCACAAAAAATGTCGGGTGGGTTGGGTCCAGTAAATTGCAACCCGACAATTTTGGGTCGGGTTCGGGTTTAAGGAAAACCTGATCCGCTGCAAACCGATCCGACCCGACCCGTCACTTAAAGCAAACCTAAAAAATAAAAACCCTAATATTTTCATCCCTTTCTCGTATGCCTCCCCCATTCAGTCGATGCCCCCTTCTTGTTCAGAGGCGAAAAATGCAAACCACATAGCGTTTTGTTTCAGCGGCAAAAAAACCCTCCCCATTCTCGTTCTCAACCCCTTTCTCGTCGACTTTGCTCAAAATCTCAGATCTCCATTTCTCCTTCTCGTCTCTACAGACTGCGGCTCCATTTCTCACTCCTTTCTCGTTTTGTTTCAATGGCAAAGAAAACTCTCTCGTCTAATCTCCATTTCTCCCTCTCGTCTCTACTCCTCGCGGCTCCTCCTCTCTGTCTCTCTTCAACTTCTTCGTTTGGTTCTGGCAATTGAAACCACATCCAAAACCCCATGGTCCCCAACTCAGCGTTTGCGATCCCTCTTTGGCGAAGAAGCATCCACCTCGGCTCCTCCATTTTCTTTCAGTCGTTTTTGGCGAAGAAGAACGAAACTCCATCATTTCTAGCGAGAAAAACCCCTTGCGAGTTGCGAGTTGCAAGTTTGCAATTTCTAACTGATTTGGTAATTTTATCAATCGTTTTTCCATCTTGTATATATTTTCTTTGAAGTTGATGGTAGATATAAACAACAACTAAATGATTTGTATATTTTTTTTAGGGATACCTTGGTGCATTGGTCATTGGTCGGTTTCCATATTTCGGCAAGTTATAGGTTTATTAACAAGGTAATTGTTTTATCGTTTAATTGTTGTTGTTTTTAATTGTTTGGTTGTGATAATTTATTTGATTGCTTAATTAGTTAAACTTTGGTAATGTTTGAATTTTTATATTATGATTTTATTGCTGTTTTTTGTTTTTTAATTGTTTTTTTTTATTTTTTAATTGATTGGATGTGATTATTTATGTCAAGTTATTACACTGCTAATGAACAAGGTATTACACTGATTTATTTATTTTTTGACTCTTGTAAATTATCTTGCCATCTATTAATGTATTGTGCTTTAATCTTATTTGTTTGCTATCTTTTTAGATGATCTCTTCTTTGAAGATGAGTCAATGGAGTATGACCCTTGAAGTTGAATGACATCATTCTATGTAAGTTACTTTATCACACTATTTCTATTTGGTTATTTGTTTTTATATCATTTATGCTTATGATTTTTTTTTTTCAACTTTTTGCATTGGCATATGGAGAAATGGGTGGAAGCTTAGTTGTTAGAACCTTACAAGATGGAAAAAAATTAATTTGATGTCGAACTTATAATATTATTTTGTGATTTGTTGAGTTCTTGGTTTTATTTAATATAGAACTTGTAATGATGATGAATTATTAAGACTTTTTACTTAGAATTATGACTTGATATAATGCCTTTGATTACTTGGTCATTTTTGTTCTATAGGTTTGTGGCCAAAAATCTACTAAAAGGCCAACTAATAGATTATTTGATTGTTTATTTGTATGATTTAAATAGGTTTCTGAATCTTATATGAGATTCATAACTTTTTTTTGCAGGTTTGAGGGCAAAAATCCACCAAAGGGCCAATGATAATTGTGATTTTGATTTTGAATTACATGTTGAGCATGTTATATTATAATTGTTATTTTTGTTCTACAGGTTTGAATTATATGTTATGTTATAATTGTTGATACTATCGGGTTTATATATTAATTAAATAGGGTTTGAATCTTTATTTTATAAAGTTATAAAAATATATTTTTAATGTAAAAATGACTTTAATTTGAAGTTGGCCATTTTTTATAAAAAATCACAAGTGGGCCTATTTTATATGCTGAAAAATAGTTTAAAAAATGGATTTTTGGGGCTGAAATAAATATATAAGAAAAAAAAAATTAGAAACTAGGTCAGGTGGACCCGACCACCCGACAGACCCGACCCATACAAAATAGAATTGGGTCCAAGCATAATTTTTTGCCTTGTCGGGTGGCATCGGGTTGGTTGCGATGCCACCCGACATGTGCGGGTCGGGTGGGTTTGGGGCCAAACCCGACCCGTGCACACCCCTAATAACTATGTTGTATTGAACCTGTTTGTCTCAGTTCCAACTACAAATCCAAATCTATATCATATCTGCTAAATGTTGGAGACTACATGAAAATTCCCGTAGATAGAAAGTCACAATTCCAAGCAAATACAAAGATATGATTATGGAAAGGAAGAGGGTACCTTGAAGTCTGTCAAATCAGGGACAATGTAATTTGGCAATTTTTCTTCTACCACGACATACCCACCTGCAAGAAAGAACTAAGTTGCATTACAACAATCAAATAATATTTCTACTTTCAACATGTTCTTCAATTTAGATGAACGTGGTTTCTTCTAGGACTACCTATTTTATCTTGTTTTTCTTTCTTTCTTTTCAATGTATTGGCAGCCTTGGTTTTAGTGGCATTTAAGAAACAAATTATAGAGTAAGTGTGCATGTACTATCCAATTTGTTTCACTATATGGAATAAGTTACTTTGATGGATCAGTAAGAAAGCATAGACCTTACTCCTTAAAACACTATCTACGCAAAAAAAAAAAAAAAAAAAAAAAAAAAAAAAAGAAAGAAAAGAAGAACGGAAGAGTGGAAGAAGGGACCCCATTCCATTGGATCAACACGGAGATGCATGTATTGGACGGTTCCATGTTGATCCAAGGGACTGTTTGAGTACACTACTTCTAAGTCCCTATAGCAAGGTCCAATTTCATATAGGTGAGATTGATTTCTTTTCTTAGACAAGAACTACAACTTCTAGCCAATGTTACATGTATATGCCACCAATATATGCAGACCTTTAAGTGCAAAAAAAGTTCTCTCTTATAAAAACCCAGCTTAATTATGCTTCACAATCTTCTAAACTTTCAAATTTTATTTGTAATGGAATCCATAGAAGCTCGCTCCACCGTGAATCATAGTTCACATGTCTTCCAATAACACTTCCCATATGTCATTTTTGAACATCACCATCAATAATAAAAAAATAAATTCTTGGATACTACTATCGATTTTATCAGAAAACAATCATGGTATTCTCATATGATACTTGAAATTCATTCAATCTCCATTACTTATCACAAATAAATAAAATTCCAACATCAGAAAACTGTTTAAAAAAAAAAACCCAAATCCTCAAAATTAAAAGGAAAACCCAAAAACCTTCCCTTTGGGCACAACCCACCCTAACAAAGCAACGCAGACAACAAGTTCAAAGAAACAGAAGACAAAATGGGTCCTTCATTATCCATGGCTTAAACAAGAAAAAGCAGTTGTGAGGAATTCTAGGGTTCCTGAATTGAAAAAGATATCAAATTAAAGAGTTCAAAAAAAGAAAAAGAAAAAAAGAAACCTTTGCGAGTGTGGAAACCAGTGGGCTTGCAGTTCTTGCCCTTGTAGTAATCTCTGGGAGCTCTTTTCGACGAAAGAATGTCTAGCGACGACGTTCTCTTCCTCCTCATCGCCCTTCCAATCCCTTGTATCAGTCCCAGCGCCATTTGCAATTGCAGTAGTAGAGATCAGATGTGTTTGAACTGAAAGGTGCACAAATATATATATATATATATATATGTTGTGTAGGTGGGCTTTGAAGCTTTCAAA
This sequence comes from Paratinospora sagittata, assembly GCA_035771175.1. Classification (NCBI taxonomy): domain Eukaryota; kingdom Viridiplantae; phylum Streptophyta; class Magnoliopsida; order Ranunculales; family Menispermaceae; genus Paratinospora; species Paratinospora sagittata. The sequence goes on along the minus strand of JAYMFD010000012.1, from coordinate 2,905,420 downwards.
TGTATAAATGGGCCTTTGTTTTGGTACTACTAGGGTTTTAGAAGAAGGTGAAAAATGAAGAAATAAGATTATGTTTGGTTTAGAAATAGAAATAGAAAACTCATAAAACAACTTTTTATCGTTTTTTAAGAACAACTCGTTTCCTTAATAAAAAGTTAAAAATTATTTTTCAGATTAACTCAATTCAAACAAATTTTTCGTGTTTTTCAGATATTTAAATACAAAAATTATATCTGAATCACCAACCAAACGGGCCCTAAAAGATTATCGCTTATTTTATTTTCATTCTTTGGTTCTCTTAACATCTTTTTTTAAGAAGTGATTTAGGAAAAGTGATGTTTTCAAAAAAATGGGATAATATGTTACTTTATAATCACCTATCTCTAGTCTATTAATTTTAAACAAAAAATTAATACTATCATATTTTTTTATTTTTTTGAAAAAATTGTATAAGTTTTTCATCTGCAATCAAACACAGTTTAAGACTCTCGCATAAACAAACATAGTAATTCAGATTTAGTTTTTAGTTGTGTTAGTTAGAGAATAATTGAATTGGATTTGGGCCCTATCAAAGACCCAAGATTTGCTAAACTAGGTATGTGGCCTGCTAAACCATGTTTGCCATATGATCAATTTGAGTGATACTAAATACACCCACTCTATTGACCATATATATACATACACCCACTCTTTTATCTAAATGAACTCACTTCTCTTTTTTTTTTTTGTTTCCCACACGGTATTCACACCCTTCGGATGAGACAAATCTACGTTCGAGCACTGCAGGAGCATTGGACGACTCTTCCCAAATGAAAGCGACTAAGATAAGTGCGAATTTTGATCATAAGATCTTCACCCTTCAATCACCTTTAAAATAAGCGACTATCTGCGCAACACTTTGGGTTAAATCAACTCACTTCAAAATGCTGGTCAAGTTGGCCTAGAAACTGTAAAGTTATCCTATGATGGGGAGGCTCATATTATCAATAAGGCTCACGACCTGTGCCATACCTGTTCACTTTCTCTTATCAAAAGCCCTTCATTTTTTTTATTTTTTTTCAAAAATATGTTTTGAAGAAGTGGATCCATTGTTGGAGTTGGTGTGATAGGGAAAAAAAAAAGAGATTTTGAAAAACCAAGCTATCTTTTATAGAATTTTTGATTCAAACGCGAAGAGAGTAGTTGAATGCTTTAAGAGGTCCGGATATCTTTGAATGGAAACACGTAAAACAAAAAATCTCGCAATGTCCATGTTCATTCAACGATTCAAATACCATAAACTTTTTCAATTTGTTATCCTTTGTAAATTTATAAATGCAAAACTGAAACAATAATTTGAGACATCAGTGTGATTACACATTGTTTAATAATGTGATTTGAGAAATCATTAATGTCACTCAAATAATATATTAGACTTTAATTCTTAATTTCTTTCAATCAAGTGAATAACACAAATGTAAGTACAACTCAATATCCTAAACATCCATTGTCCTCATGTGAAGTCATGTAATATACATCTAGAAGTAGAAGATCCAAAAGATAACATATTTAATTTACTTAATGGTTCAATGAATAATCAATTGAACATGCATCTTTTTTCTCTTTTTCTTTTTTTTTTAATGTTTTTTTAATTTTTTTTTAATGTTTTTAATGTTTTAATGGTTTATGTGGCTGTTGTATAAGAGTCAATAGTCTTATAGAATTAATAAATGTGTTATTATATGTATAATAATATCACTAATGTGATCTTGGGGAGGTGTTTTCTGGTTCTATACTGTGCAATAAATTATTAACAACACCATCAAACTTTTGCAATTAATAACTTCAAGAAGAGAGCGACATAAATGGATGGAAGCACCTTGTCTTGTAGGTTGCGAACCCTAACACTACTACTACTACTACTACTACTGTCTCCATCAGCTAATTCTTGGACTTCTATTGGTTAATTGGCTAGCCATTAATCAAGCTCCAAGTCTCATGGCACATGAACAGCATCACGATGCTTTTTATAGAACTCAAGACAACGATTACCCCCTTCTTCTTCTAACCTGTATATTATCTCTTAATTAATATAACTTCTAGCCTTTAATGATGTAATGATAATCACGCATTGGCACAAGGCATAAAGGGGTCTACTCAAGGAAATCCATACTATTTCTTACCTTCACAGTGTTCCCACTTTTAATAAATTTCTTAACATAAACATCCTCCATTGTGTGTGCCTTCATACATATATATATAACACACATCCTCCATTGGTACTCAACATACACATAAAATTTTTTATACATATATATATATATATATATATATATATATATATATATATATATATATATATATATATATATATATATAACACATTCGTAGAGAAAAATGTTATTTTAACTACAAAAAAAATGTAACGACACATGCATATTCATTCGATATAAATATTTTAAACATCTTAATATGTATAATAAATAATCAAATGGACATATATATATATATATATATATATATATATATATATATGTATAATTGACTCGTCCATGGGGTATTAGGCTACCCTTTAGAAACCTAGTAATCCCCACCAATGGAGTTGACATGGAGAGCTTGTGGCGGCATGAACTTTTGTATAAATCACATTTGGTAATTTGTCTAAGGAGTTTGATGCGTTACTTCCTTTTAAAGGACCTAGGATGGCGAAGTCTTTTAACCTTTTCAGGTGCCCGACCTCGCGTACGCCTTCCAGGACTCAAACTCACGGCCTTTTGGTTGTCTACCTATAATTTAACATTAAATTAATTATATAGATGTACATATATTAATGTTAGTTGAAACAGATCACTTTATTTAAAACTTTAATTTTCCATTCTCTCAATAAATTCTCTATCATTTAAAAGTATGATTGACATATTTTCTGTGTTTAATACTAAAAACCCACTTAAAACATCAAAACCTATGTTGAAAAATAAAAATGCTGTCAACATTTTGGTATTATTGAAAAGTTTTAGTACTAACATTTGATTGGTTTTGATGATTTGACATTCGTTTTCCTTAAGCGAAGTCGTAGAGAGATCTTTGTACCTTTATGATCTAATATGAGTCGAATCCAGGTAGATTAGTATCGCCGTAAAGTAGAGGAGGACATCACCTGAGTGCTGCTTAATGGTAAAACTACAAAAAAAAAAAAAAAAAATAGTAAAGAACCTTTTTTCCTAAACAAAAGATATAATTTCGATGATAGATTATGATATATCTCCTACCAAGATCAATTAAGTCATCATTGTATAATTTTATATTGGAATATAATCTAGGTGAGATTTTGATCTCAAACAAAACACAACATAAAGTAACAAAACCTATCACACTCTCAAAAAGGGTAAAAATACATTTATTTTTGCATGTTAGTTATACATCAACGACAAATTTGAGTTTTTGAGAAGTTTTCATGGTTAATTAATTTTAACAGACAAGCTAGTCTTTAGGGTAAGAAGAAAAGGGAAGTCACTTCACTTCAATCTTTTTCTTACTTCTTTTTCATCATATTTACTTTAAATCCTTTAATCAACTTTATTTACCATTAGGCGACAATTAAAAGCGAATATAATTTTTTATGGTACATACAATCAAACTATAAAACTTTAGATCATGATTCAAAAATATAGATATAATAGTTATTTTTCTTTAAAGAAAATAACATTAGTAGTTAGTTACATAACTGCATCATCACCGTACTGGACTCTCAGAGAGTTATCAGGCCTATTCTCAGCTTATTAATCTCTCTCACTCCCTATAGGTGACAAGAATTGAACTTGAAACTTTTAAGTTGTAAAATTACTTTTTTATTAACTGCACCAACTTCATGTTGGTTGAATATAAAAATGTTTTATAGATTCTTTAAAACGGTATGTTTTCGGAATATTATTTTTTAAAATTTATTTTAAAATTCAACCAATCAATTGTATTTTTTTATGTTTAAATCAGGGGTTATAATTTGAATTAACAAATTCAATTTAGCAAAGTTTTTTTTCTTTCTTCTAACTATATATAGAGTAAGCTACAAAGCTTGAGCATAACTATTATAAATGTATTAAAATATAATTGCACTAAGAGTGAGTGGAAGGGATGTAGAAAAAAAATTGATGCTTTTGCATAGAAAATGAATGAAAAAACATAGTGTACGGGTTGCGTGAACAAAGTAGAACATGCCACCTTATATGTGTTACCTCCCTCGGAATTTTGTACTTATGGGTATATAATATCATTGTAAAACATTTTAGTGGGTTTGAAAGATAGTAAAAAAAAATTAAGTATATAATTCTATATATATTATTATATAGTAAAGGGCGTAGCTCGTGATTCATCTTTCATCTTTCAGCCTTAAAGAAACTAAAGAAAAGAAACGGTAACGACATCATTTTATTTATTTTTAATCTCTTGTTCTAGAAACAAAAGAAAACGACAAATACGAACTTCTAATGGCTAGAAAAACAATGCAAATTAAACAATAATATTCTCATATTAATGATGGTGATAATTATGTTTTTTTTTTTTTAACGTCAAGGTTACAAACATCTAAAAATATTATTGTATAAGTACGAATACTTGAACTTAAAATTTATTTTATAATAAAATTGTATACTCAGGATGATCACAAAATTTTTTGTGAAATATAAATATTTATTTCATAAATTAATAAAACAAGAATTATATTTAAAAAAAAAAAAAAGAGCATTTGCTTTTCTAAGGTTTGATGGAGGTGCTAATTTTGCTGTCACTTTTCATGAAAATAAAGACAAAGATGGTATTGCAGATCAAATCATGGGGTTGGCGCTGCTTTTCACGACTATCTTTGCATAAAATTTCATTTTCTTTGGTAAAAAATTAAAAATTAAAAAAATTTATTTTCTCTTCTTTTTATAAATCTTTTTTTTTTTAATTTTATTTTTCAAGTTTTAAGATAACCAACGAGATTGAAAATAGGGGTGGCGCTTGGGATCAGCTCTGCACTTTTTAAGAGGAAAAACAGAGCAGAGCAGCCTCTTTTTTCTAGGCTTTTGTGCACTCTTCACGCACTTTTATAACATTGTGATTCCCTATAAAAAGCTTCTTTTGCTCTGCCAATTTTTTTTTTTCTATTGGGTATTCTATATGCCTTGGCACACATGAGAGAGACTCAAGATCTCTGAAAAAAAACACAAACATACATGGTTAAGTGGGGATTGGTGAACAATGAATTAGTGACCATATGGCTTTTTTTTTTTTTTTTTTTTTTTTAACCCACCTCACCAGGCCCTGTGTCGCGGCTATAAATATTTTAGGACGTCGTTATATAAATGAGGAGGCTCGTATCTAATTCACTGTCATATATCAGGAGCTGGTTAATTTTTCTGTAATCAATTCATTGTAGGAGGGGACGACGTCGTTCACTTGATATGTGAAAGTAAGGTTTAAACCCAATAATTTCAGTTGTAAATTTATGATCCATTTCTTAGTAGATTTCAAAGCTTTTGAATCAAGTAACTTCATACATAAATTTTTTTTTAAAAAAAAAGAGCAGCTTTTTTTATTTTTTATTTTTTATTTTTTTTAGATTTATTTAATTTTATATAATAATACAAACGTTAATTAGTTTTAATGGTATAAATTCGAACCCCTTTACTCGAAGTCGGTAGCTTGATCAATTTTTTTTATAAATAAGTGAGAATTTTCTCTCCCTTAATAAAAATAAGAACGAAATTATGATAGTTGAAAACACTAAAAAAAATTATATAATAATATAAAGGGACAGAGAAGTAAATTAGTGATTAATTAGGGTTAGATTTCTTTAGGTTCCACTTGGCTTTCTATTTATAGATAACTGCACAAGTCAAACATTACATTTATACGTATATTACCTGTCATAGATAAGCGATAAGCTTGAAAAAAATTTTAAAAAAAAAATGGTGCACTAATAAATATTTGTTTTAGTTACTACTTATATTTAAATGTTCATTAAGCTCTATTAAAAATTAATTGATACATGTCAGCAATATAACCAATTACATTAACATGTTAATAAAAAATGACATTACAGAAGAATTTGTTAATCCTTTGATTGTCTGTTCCTCTCCAAAGAAGCAGGAAAACCCTCTTTTATATTTTTTTTTCTTTTTCTTGTGAAATTTATAGCAAAAAAAAAAAAAAAAAAAGTTATGCAAAATATATAAGCCAGTTGAGTAGATAGTATTAGAAGGTCCTTTTCAATTACAATAATTAACAGAAAATATTATAATCCAAAGACTATTTTTTATTTATCTTTTTATTTTTAATTCTCTATGGTCAATTTAATTAGCTTTTCTTGTCAAGTTGTCACTATAGGAATGGGATAGCTCCCAATACCAACCTCCATTTTTTTTTCCAAAAGTTGAAAAGCTTGAATTAATTTCCTCTCAAAATGTCATTTTCTTGACACTTAACTTAGCAAAAACCCTCTTCACATTCACTAAATCTTATTTTTCAACTTTTGACACCTTCTTCCATGTCCCCTTCCTCTTTTTTAATTGGTGCTTGCAATTCCCAATTTTTTTTTCTCAATTTTAATACCCTAGATTTAAATATTTATCAAAAAGGCTTTTTTTTATTTGAAATAAAAATGGAATTACCCTTTAAAAAAAAATGATCATAAACTTAATTAGTTAGAATTATTCTAGAATTTTCAAATAATTAAGTGAATTTATATTTTTATATCGATTATGTTTGGGAGAGTTTTTCTAAAAATATTTTTTTGAAAGTGATTTTATCGAAAGGGCTTTTGAGAAAAAGTTAATCCCTACCCCTCATGAGGGCATTGGCTCGTTGGTTCGGGAGGAGGGCAAAAAACTTTGACTAAAGTAGATGTCTGGAGTTTGATTCTTGAATTGATGAGATTAATTTTCTAATTTATTCAGACTAATGCTTAAGTGCATAGAGTTAGAATATCACAGTTTTTTTTTAAAAAAAAAGTTAATACCTTTCAACTTTTTTTAAAAGCTAAAAATTAATTTTTTCTACGACAATTTAATTAAAAGCAGATATTATCAAATATCTTTAAAAATATTTTTACTCCGATACTTTAAAAAAAATTCTCCTTACCATTGTAATCATTATTCCTTGACTAAAAAAAAACTATTATTATTCCATTATGTGAGAAGTCTATGTTGTTAACCCCTTACTAATTTATGATAATTCATTAATAAAACTTAAAGATTTCACAATCCCAAATAACAAACTATTAATAATATATTTGATTCTTCCTTGTAAATTAGAATATAAATGATTGCGAAAGGTTAATTTCGTAATGAGGAATTAACTAATTAAGTAATGCTACCTAATAGCAACCTTTCATTTATTTTATATTTGATGGGTACGTGGCAGACATGCACGGCTTCTTAAAAGTAATTTTACACGTGGGCCCACCAAGGAAAAAGAGGGGTCAGGGAAAGGGTGGTGGGGTCCATGGAATGGACCTTTTGCTTTGTCATTTTCGTAATGAAGGGAATCCACTGAGGTCACAATCAGACGATGTACGAAGTGCCACGTCACTAGTCTGATTCCTGAGCTCTCATTGGTCGGTCTTTCCCAATCAACACACGTGGCACCAGATAACACCACATTTTGCCACGTCACTACTTGGTATTCTTGTCTGAGAAATTCTATTAATTAAAACCAAAAAAAGAATTAAGTCAATCTCGTTTGTCTTTCAAGTAATTTATATCCAATAAGAATCTCCAAACATTTTTCCATTTACTCATTTTCCTAATTTGGGTCTATTTAATTTCATAAACAAAAAATCAAGTCAATCTCATTTGTCTTGCAAGCAATTTAATCCAATGAGAATGTCCAAAAATTTCTCCATACCCATTTTCTTGACTATAACCTCTTTTTAATAACCGATGGTATCCCGATATCTGGTTCTTACTAATTCTTTGGGCCTCTGGTTGTTCAAATATAAGGCGTTTCCAGTGAACATTAATGGAGAGTCGAACTTGTAATCTTATTTTCTGAGACGAACCCCTCGAGCCACCTCAATCAGTAGAAGGTTGGTTTATTTTCACGACTATACATGAAAAAAGTTGAATTTCATTTTTATTAACAAATTACTTTTAATGATAGAATTCGTAGAATGATAAGTATATATTTCAATACATCTAATTTTTAGCACATAACCTTTTTTACATTTTAAGTTTCCTCTTTTTTTACTCTCACATTCAACTTTTCTCTATACCTTTTATTATTATCTTTGATTTATATATACACACATATATATTTATATTTATATTTATATTTATACTAATTTTTCGACAATCGAAATGTGTTTTTCTTCTCTTTGGACGAAACTGATCCTCCCTGACTCAGACATGATAGGGGTATTTGGGCTGACACTCCCAACAATAACAGATAAATGAGGACACGCCTAGGTTCAAACTCGATACCTGAACTTCAATTCCACTTATATTCAATTTCTCAATTAATTAAGCCACCACCTGTTGGTGTTTATATACATATATTATTTTTCCAAAAAGAAGTTTATATCTTGATAGAATATATTTGACTGTTAAAAAAATATTTTTATCAAGATTTTTATTTTAGTTTAATGAATGAATAATAACTATATATATATATATATATATTTTTTTGAAATCAATGAATAATAAAATTAAGTCACCTTATGTGCCTACTTTCTCGTATATGTGAAAATTAACTTTCAGCATTACACCAAAATATGATTTATAAAATCATGTTATGAAAGAATAATATATTTTGGAGATCACTTTATATTTAAGTGGTGAAGTGAAGCTAATTAAAGCTGGAAGCTATACCAACTATTAACAAATCCTTTTAATTATGTGAAAATATGCAAGACTGATGTCAAGTTGTCACCGTTATGTCCTTAATCAGAACAACTATATTGCACCTAATTTTTTAAATAGATTATGGAGATACCTTTGTCTTTTGATTTGATAGAATACTTTAAAAAAATATAAATTAAATTTCACTAAAGTCATCATTGCATAATTCTATATTGCAATAAAATCTTCATCAGATTTTCATCTATATGAACAAGTATTCAAAAGAAACAAAAACTGCAATATTTTTATATTTCCCAACCACATTATTTTTGATAATCAATCTCAATCTCAATCTCAATCTCAATCTCCTCTATCCTCCCTTTCACAAGCCCTAAGCCTTCTAGACCATATATTTCCCTATTTTCCCCTATGTGCATCAATGACATCACATTCTATATATTCTCTTTAATTAACATTACATAAGATAAAAAATAAGATATTACTTTACATGTTTTTGATTGCTTCTCCTTTTAAAATTAAATTAAATTATAAAGAAAGGGCCCATGCTGGGTATCGGATCCTTTGGGATTCACTAATCCCAACACCAACGTGTCGACCCGGTGATCAAAGTTTACGTGGACGCTACATGAATCACACATCGAGCCTACCAATACTTCCATTTTTTGGCTAAATTCCTCTTTCCACAAGCCGAACAATATTTTATATTTCTTGTGAGTCCTGGACCTCAAATACGTGACCCCTTAAAGCACACTCTGCTCTTCAACTGCCGTGCCAACCGCCTCGTTGGTGAGTCACGTATAATTATAATGCTCTTAATCATCTGCAACTAAATTTAACGAAATAATGTCTACTCGATAACACTCTTCTTAACTTTACATAGTCTGATTAAGTAGATTTTGGTTATAGTTGATTTGAAAAATGAATTTGTGATGGTTGTCAACTGCTAAACTTAACCCTCCTTGGGGTTTGTCATTGACTACGTATAAAAGTATACAAATTATATATGTTCCACGCAATGGAAATTAATACTATTTTAAATCTAATAGAAAAAGGAAAAAATTATAGAGGGCAAGTTTCCTAAGAGGGAGAAATATGTTTTAGGTAATTCTAAGCCTTCCATAATTAGAATTGAAAGGAACATAACTATTTTTTAAAAATTAAAGAAATTGGGCAGAATATATCAATCTCCATTAACAACATAAAGCTTATAAGAGTTATAATAAAAGAATTTAAATAAGATATATAATAAGAGCAAGTGGAAGAGAAAAAGTTTAAAGTTTTTGAAAGAAAAAGAGGAAGAAAAACATAGTTTATGGTTTGTGTAGGCAAAGTGGAACATGCCACCTTATGTGTTAGCTTCCTTAGAAATTAATAAACATAAAAATGGTTTTACTTTGAGGTTAGTGAGGCTAAGTGGCAGTTAAAGTATGAATATTCTACAATGATGCTTCATGGGAATCCAATGATATTTGCAGTCCTTTTCTACCCCAATGCAAATTTCTATAGTTCAAACTTTATTTACTTATAATCTTTTCGGAAATTTTTTTTGGGATTTCAGAAAGTGCCCTCTTTGCTGGTTAGGTACCTTATTGAGATTAGTCATATACGTGTAAACTGGCCCAGATATCTAAGTCTTTAAAAATATATATATAAATGTATGCAAAATTTAATGTATTAGTTGAAAAAGAAATTATTATTTTACCATTATCCAACATTAAAACCAAAATTGTGGCAAAAAAAAAATACATTAAAACCAAATTTATCAATAAGTGAGTATGATATCTCTATTCATATTTTCTGTTTTTTTTTTTTTTTTCCTAAGGTATCTTCACATGTTTTTGGCTAGTTCATGTTCAAGATAGGAGTAAAATATTAGACTTTTCTCAATGAAAGTACTTTTAATAATTAAATTCTAAAACTTTTATACAAAAATAATTTTGGAACTCAATCTATTTTTACTGAGCCAATCACTCGTTTATAAATCTTTATTCTTATTTTTACATATATTTTTTAAATTCTTTAATGTCATATATATAATTATATATAGTATTAATAACAAGAAGGAATATGTACATATGGATAGGTACTAAAAAAGAAGCAACATACGGTGAAGAAGCATCTTCGGTAATAAGACAGCATTTTTGTCAGAAAAAGCCTGAACCGAAGGAGGAGTAGGGTCCACAAATGCGACACGTGTACGGGGTACCACCGGTTCCTATAGCTCGAAAGCAACTCAAGTGTTCTTTTCCTAGCACGGGGCCCGCATCTAAAAAATATATAATTTTAGTTTTAAAAAATAAGATATAAAAAATAAAAATACATAGAGAATTTATAATTTAAAAATTAATGACTGATACAAAATTTGATTCAATAAAAATGATTATATATATATATAATTTGGTTTGCGAGTGAATTATAAAATGTGCTTTTTAGCTGCTGTTACTGAAATCCTAATCATATGATATGAGACACTACTTTTTAATACTACGGCTAACATTACTAAGCTTTGCTCTTTATTTCATTCAATGTTTCTCCTTTTACTAAAAGAAAGAGCTTACAATCAGAGCACTGGAATTCAGCTGAAACTAATCATAATAAAGTTGGGTTGGGTTGCTATCAACTTTGGAGTTATGAAGGACCAAAGCACAACTTCTCTCTCTCCATTCCTTGTGGCTTTTTGTGCTTTCTACATTTTTTCGCTTGTTTTCAAAAAAAAAAAAAAAAAAAGACTTAAATTTATCGACAGTTGGTTGGCTTAGTAAAAGTGGGCTGAGTCTCAAGGTCATCCCTATTTAAAAGTTTTAGAATTCAATTTTTGGAGGCGACCTCATTGAAAGAGGACTACCTGTTAGAAAATTTCTTTTAGTGAAAACCATTAATAAAAAAATAAAAATATTCACATTAAATCATCAAGAATCAATAAATTAAAAGTGGAAGTGTACATGAATTCATAATGAATGATTCGTTTTAGAGCCGTGCAGTTTGTCTTTCAAATCAACACGTTTTTCTAAGAGAATCCTTTAGCTTTTTTTATGCTCTGATGAGACGTCAGAAATAAAATAATAATAATATGTATAATAATAATGATATGTATGATTTGAGGATCATAACCATCTTTTATATATAACTTTTCTGTTATCTATTAATATATCTATTTTAACCCATCATAAAAATAAAAAGTATCATTTAAGTCTTTACACATTAAAAGTTCATAATCTATCAGATACATTAAAGTTTAAATTTCTAAAACTTAGTAGATCACTTAAGTAGGCTTAACTTTATTTGACAGTTCATAATAAATAATTATTCAAGTATAAGCTCAACGTTAGAATAATGATCCAACACTACCTGCAATCTACTCTCCTCTTAAATGGAGACTAGTCTAATAATAAAAGGTGTGAGGATACTTCGTGGAAAACCATAAAAAAAAAAAAAAAAAACCAAGCTAATGTTACGTGATTTTTACTATTGGTGAGATGATAAAAAAATGAAAAATGTTAATTTAACTACAAGAGTTGTAATTGCAAGTGAAACTAACTATGTACATCTATGAACTCGAGGTTGGAGTTTGCAATGAACTCGAGGAACCCTATTGACGTCCTTGAGAGTGATTCATCTGGTTTAATGGTTCCTCGTCACCTATGACCGAGTTGGGTGCAATTGTTGATGATTGTAAACATCTCTCCTCTTTTTTTTTTATAAATATTTCATTAGCTTTCTAAACTAAGAATGAGAATCATGCTGCCCATCGCCCGAGCAAAATGTCTTTTGTTTTATCAAGTTCCCATGTTTGGTTAAAAGATACCCCACCTTATATTGTCAATATTGTAATTGACGAGGCATGTCCACGTCCTGTTTCGATTTATTGAATTAATGGGTTTTTTTTTTAAAGAAAACCATAATAAATCGTTTTTCAAATTTTCACCATTTAAGTTTTCAAATTATCAATCAAACAGTCTTAATTTCGAGAACCAATCATCAGACAGGTCTCTGTCCTCCGGCTTTTCTTTCTTTTAAAGAAAGAAAGAACTTTCTGATACAGTGGGACAAAGCTGTAAAGAATTCGGTACGACTCCAGCCTTGCAGATTTCAATCATATTAGAAAAAAATAAAAAAATAAAGAGAGAGAGAGAGATGATTGAAAATATTTTTCTTGCTTTTTACAAGATGCCTAATAATAAGAATTAATTAAGTAGCTAATTATATGATTCCTAATTCCTAATAACGGATTTAATCCGCCATTTAATTAACCATTAAAAAAAGAAGAGTAGAAAGCAACCTTACAGCCCCCCATACGTCACCACTGCCCGTACGCCACGTGACTTTTTTTTTTTTTTTTTAATGCTTTCTCCTCCAATAATCCAAAGCTCTTCTGCAACTCTACACAGGTTCTTCTTCTTCTTCTCATCATCAACCCTTGTTTTAAACCTTCAATAATTACAATTTCATGGGCTATTTGAGATTTTCCTTTTTCTGGGTCTCGTCTAGTTCTCAAATTTATTTCATATTTTTTGAAATTATTTAGTTCCATTGATCAGTGGAATAATACCATTGAAGACTAGGAGCTTGATCATCAGAGAAGAAACCGCAACTCTCTTCTTCCACAACAGTACTGAAGAAATTGTGTTCTTCCATTCTCACAATCTGTTGTTGCTGTTGATGCTGAAATGCTGTTCTCTGGGTATTATTATTATTATTATTATTAGTATTAGTACCCTCCAAGAACTGGAAGCAACTGATGGAAGAAGGTGACGAGCAAGAAGAAGACATCAATAGCTGAAGAGAAGCAGCAGCAGCTCCAGCAGATGTGTCCTCTTCGTTCAAAATTGCACTTGAATCACTACTATCTGATGACCCATCTTTGAAATCTGATGATCCAAAAACTGATGAAACAACTCCATTAATAATCCCATCATTGCTGCAGCAGTGCTGGTTTTGATGATGATGATGATGATGATGATGATAATCTAGAATGGTTTGATCAGTTGTTGTTGCTGAAGAGATCTTGCTCTGTTCTGAAACTATGTACTCTGATTCAGACATTAATGGAGCCTCCTCTTCTTTAATTGAAGATACAACTGTACCACTACCACCACCACCACCACCACTTTCTTTCGTTTCTTCTTGCAGCATCAGCTTCGATTTCAGCTCTCTTAGCTACAAATTAACAAACTAATATTGTAAGTTGTCAATAACATAAAAGTTTCTTAATTTTACAAAATTGATAGTTATGGTATATATATAAGAGTAGCCAAGTATGCCCACAATATATTTAACATATTCTTTTAACAAAGACAACCACATTCAAGTAAGTTTTTCAATTCACACATATAAATATATACCTCTGAGAGTAGAGATTCTTTGTCTTGTTGGAGAGACTCGAAATTGAGTTTAAGGGTGTCGTAATTGGCTTTAAGAACACCGTAATCTCTCTCTAATTGCTTGGTTTTCCAACGAGCTCGACGGTTCTGAAACCAAACTGCAACTTGTCTTGGTTGCAACCCAAGTTCTTGAGCAAGCTTAACTTTTCTCTCTGGTTCTAGCTTGTTCTCAACTTCGAAGTTCTTCTCCAACGCTTTAACTTGATCAACGCTTAATCTTCTTTTCTTCTCAGAAACATGATGATGATGGCCTAGTTCTTCTTCTCCACAATCTTCTTCTTCACCTTAAACATATATCGCAAAAAAGCAGTAGAAATTATTAATAACATGGTTTTAGAACTGGAAAACAAATCACATATGCAAGTTTTCAATCTTCCAACCAAAACATGAAGGACCCATTATAATTTTTCTTGGACATTAAGTGGTTGATCATGAGAAGAAAATGAATTATCACATTTAGTACTCTACTCCTTGTTCTAATTTGTGAGTGGTCATTTCCACAAAAACAAAGTAAAATTCAAAGGAAAGAACTTTTTGTTTTGAATTGTGTTTTTACCTGTTGGACAAATTGGGATCAAAGCAGATAGAGAATCTGAGCTACCCGGCCTCTTCATTACTTAAAACAAAACTCCACTAAATTCTGGTTTCACTTCTTCTTCTTCTTCTTGGATTTATAAGATTTAAGAGTGTGTTAAGGCCTGAGGAGTACTTGGGCTAGTAAAGAAGATCGATGGAAGAATAAGAAGAACTAATAATTCCATAATTAAAACATAAATTATTAACTGGGCAAAGCTCTGTATTAGCTAAGCCTGATCTGAACAACCAAAAACTTCTCTTGGTTGTCCAATCTTTCTCCTTCTTTACAACTTCTCCCCCAAATGAACCCATGAAAAGGAGAGAAAAAAAAAAAAAAACCAAAACCAAAACCAAATTCTTCAAAGGCCGCACACAAAGAAGAAGAAGAAAAAAGAAGCCCAGAAACTAATTCAGAAAACTAAGACAAGAAGCAAAGAAAAGCAATCAGAAGAAGAAACCCATCATCTTTGAGTTTCTCTATTTCATGATTACTCTCTCAAAAAACACAAAATACAAAATATAAAATCAAAGCTAGCTAATTGACATAAGTTTCAAAGACAAGAGTTCTCAGGACTTGTTGAGCTAAAGTTTTAATTCACTATCCCAGCGCTCACTCACTCAGTCTCTTTAAATAAAGCCTACTTGGGTTAGATGTGGGGTTAAATTTTGACTCTGGTTTCTATTGGCTCTCGTAAATGAAATGAGCCCCAAATTTGTGTCAAATGCAAGCAATTTGACCGGCTATTACCTGTATTTTAGACACTGGTGTTCTCGACCGTTGGAGGGAGAGATATTTTTCATGGATCAACAACAGCAAGAATGGAGTCTACAATTTTTATTTTTCTTTTCCTTTCTTTTGTCTTTGAATTTGGAATGTCTATACATTTAATTGTGAAATTTGGATAATTGTTATAAATCCTTTAAAAATGTCCAAATCCCATCATATATTGAAAAAATGATATGATGTTTACAAAAAATTAAGGAGAATGCAATAGTACCCAAAGAAAGTTACTAATTCATTTAGAGTACAAATGGAACATAAAAATCATAAGAAGAAATGTGAGGATCATGAAAACAAGAAGATCATATTTATACAATTTTTTTTAAAAAAAAAATTTAAACTTTAACAAAGCAAAAGAAAAAAAATTATAATTTATCTCAACTAAACCATTCCTTGATTATAAGGGCGTTGAACACTAAATCAAATTATTTGACATAAGATATAAAGCTGTAAGATCAAGCGCCTAAACTACCCTATATTTTTGATAAACTAAGTGGTGTCTCCCGGGGGCTAATTTTTGTATACAACAAAGATTAATCTACTTAGAAAGCGCCACTGAGGGGACTTCAATGACAACTCTATTGTAGAAGGGAGTAAGTATCCTACACTGAAGAGCACCACGACATAAGGGTTTACACTAGTAAAGTTGTGACACCCTTTAGAATAGCCATTTGAGCCTTGGATCATTTATAGCTGTCCAAATCTCATTATTTAACAATCTATAAATTCAACTCAATTCAACTTAAAAGTCACTTTTTCTTTTTTTGGTTTCTCATATTGTATTTCTGTCCTTGCCTTACGGGCGAGAGTAATTCACATTCGAGCGTTGTAAAGATATTATGCGACTTTTTTAAGTGGGCACAATTTCAATCTTGAGACATCTACTTTTTTACTATTTTTATCACATACTCTCTGATCATTTGTACTTTACCATGTTGATTTTTTTTTCAACTATACGAGATTAACTACTTTTATATACGTCAAATTAACATTTGACATATTCACTAGGCAAGCACATATACTTTTAAAACTTATTATATGAAAAAAAAAGTTTTGGTATAACAAAATGTATAATTCATTTACTATTAAAGATCTTAAATATCATTCACATCCTTTATTAGTGATAAAATTTACTTCTGATTGTGTAATATTAATTAATTATTAAAAGTTAATTATATAGTTTTTGGGCCATGAATGAAGCCTATGTAATTTTGGGCTTAGGTTAGTATTGAATTAAAGATTTAAATATGGGAGCTGGATAGGTAAAGTGTGATACGGGTGGTGTCAGCGAATCTCTCCGGTCACCGCGGCGGAGTGGGTGCAACGTCACGATCAGTGACCAGTGAGACAGAGAGGGAGTTCAATTTTGCTGACCCAAATTAAAATCACGGTGAATGCTTGCGTACCAACTGAATTCTGCCACGTATCATTTATTATTTCGCAGCTGACAAATCAGAAGCCAAGATAAATATATAAAATATTTACAACTGCCACGTTGCTGCCTTCTAATGGTTTGGATTCAGGTTACAGCGTAGTGTGCAGAGTTTTGATTTTTCTTTTAATGTTTGTTTTTTTTTTATTCGCAAAGTTTAGGTCACAAGAGGTTGACTCAGTACAGGCCCATAGCGGCTTAAAACAGATCTTTAGCGGTATTTTCATTGTTGAAATAATTTTTGATACATATTTTTTATATTATAAGGAAGAGTAATTAAATTATTTTAAATCACGTAATAATATTTCGTATGATATGAGTTAATATCATGTAATTTAAGATAATTTAATTACTTTTATTTATAATATTAAAAATATATATTAAAAAATAATATTATTATTGCATTACTTATTTATAAATTATTTATTGATAAGGGACACATTTTAATTTTAAAGATAAAGATGTCTGACTCAAAGGTAAAGACGTGAACCGACACCTATAAAAATAGTTGAATATCTAAACCAAGAATCAACCCTTGTTGACAATATTTTGGTAATCAACATCAACCAAGATGAAAAAACTGGGTAAGGAAATGAATTAATCAATTGAGTTTTTTTTTTTTTTTTTTTTGAATTTTTCAAATTGATTTTGATAATTATTTTTTTAACCAATACTTAATCTTATTAAAGAATGTCATTTTTAAAAGAGAATCTGAATAAAATAATTCCTTCATAAAAAAACAAATTCAGTCTTGGTGAGTCTTATTAAAAAATGTCATTTTTAAAAGAGAATCTTAATACAATATTTTCTTTATAAAAAAATTAAATTCAGTCTTGGAAAGCATTCCACTACTTGATGTAGGAATAGAATAACTAAATTAATAGGTGGTAGCTCAATTGATTGATAAATTAAATATAAGTAGAGTTGAAGTCTCGATTTCGAATTTGAGCATAAGCGTGTCTTCATTTATCTGTCTCTGTTGAGAGGATCAGCCCAAACTCTTTTATAATGTCCGAGTCCGAAAGAATTAACCTCGCGTAAAAAGAAAGAGGACAGAGTGCCTAAAAATCAATAATAAAATAAAATAAAATTAGAATAACTAAAAAAATTTGTTCTGTGTATATTCACAATAATAATAACCAAGCATTCAAGGTGTGTTAATTTTTATCATTTTTTCTAATAATACTTTTCAAAATTAATTATTTATATACAATTTTAAAATATAATTTAATAATAAAAGATATAATTTTGCAATTTAACTTTTTCTACTTTGTTGTCCCACTTGTTATGTTTCAAATTGATTTTTTTAATTGTTTACATTTATTAGTTTTAACATCTTTATTCTTCCTTACCTTTATTCTTACTTTCAATTAAACATTAATCCCACCTTTCTAATTCTATTGAAAAACATAATGTATTCTTAAAAAAAAAAACAACACTAGTAAAATTATATGAATTAAAATTTTATTGAATAAAGTTATTTGTGTAGTATGAGTACTAAGTTCAACTCTTCTCACTCAAGACACAATTCTTGCTCGTGAGGTTGTGTATTGAGATTTAGTACAAATAAAATAAAAAATCAAGTACGAGAAAAAATATTATACATGTAAAAAAGTTATTATCCAACTATGGTTAACTTAGACAGCTTAAGTAAGGCACTTCACGCCTTAGGCGTGGTTACGGGCCCTCACTCTTTCGTTATTTCTTGATAGTGACGATATGTAAGTAACACTGTAAGCTTTTTTTAAGGCCGGTAACATGGCATGGATTGGGGTGATATCTCCTCACTTAAACATTTTTTCACCCAAAAAAAAATTGAATTAAATGTTAATTCTATTCAGGCTAAACAATTCACTTCAACAAATTAAATTATATGGAGTTTTGCAGTGATAAATCAGACAAATGAAATGACCCCAGAAAGCGGGAGAGGGAGAGGGAGAGGGAGAGAGAGACATGTCTTGGTTCGGTAAAAAAAGAATCCCATAACCCAAAACACCCGGCGGGTGGTGTCCTGACGCTTTAAAAGAAAACAAAGTTAAAAAGCAAGTATAGTGGGCCCCCATAACACGTGTCCCATACGGAGATTTCTTCTACACGTGTTTCTCAGATGAGAGGTTGATCAGTACGACGCAGTCATACAGAGACAAAGCCCGTCATCTGGTGCTTTTTTGGCACATCTAATTAGAGGAAAAAGCGACGCCACGTGTAGGTGTAAAACCATAAACATGGAAAGATGGCCCACACTACTGCCACCTTGCATTATGTATATATATATATTTTTGACAAGAGTGGTATGGGCCCATTACGTCTCAGTTCGATCAAATCGTCTTCCGCGTTGGGGGTAGAAGACGCGCAGGAAAATCCAAGACACAGGTGACCACAGCCTCCCCGAGGGGATATGGATTATATTTATAGAAATTTTTAGGGTCTTTTTCTTTTTACAAATAATCTTTTAAATATTAAAATATAAATAAGAATTTTGGAATGTAAATTACTAATTTTAAGATTTCCAAACATATTTATTTGGTATTATATTTGAAAGCAAGGGTGATCCTATAATGTTTTTGCTTTGAGTCTATAGATATTTGGTATATCATTGGACCAATCAAATGTTATTTCTTGGTTTCAATATATTGTTTAGTTTTTTTTTTAAGTACAAGGATTTGTATTCTACTCACAAACTAAATGGGTTTAATTAATTTTAAATAACAAAAAAAGAATAAAGCTGTACTTCTGTTTTATTTAATTACTGAATCAATTTATTTCATAATATATAATTCTAAAAAAATAGTAAAAGCAAAAATTCCTGAAAATTTGAAACAGCAATTGATCTTTGATAAATGCAATCTCCAAGTTGATTGGAATGTTACAAAGAAAAATAACAAACTGAGACAAGGAAGTTACGAGAGAAACACCTCAGAGAAAGGGATAGGGAGCTTGGAAACCAGCTAATGATGATGGTATTGCTGAACCTAAAAGAAAGCAATAATGGAAAAAAAGAAAAAAAAAACTAATATGGAGAACTATTCTTTTGTTGGTTATTGATGGATTAAAATAATAGCCCCATATAGATCCGTATTTGACAATTTCAGCTTTATTAGTGTGAAGCATTTTAAAGTAAAACTCTACACCTGAGTCTAGAGATATTTAAATTCAGAACAATATTAATACTAGTGGAGATAAGTCCCACACATACTAATCAAGGTCCATGTAAAATTAACCCGAAGAATGAAAATAAAATGGGATTTTTAAATTTTCATGAATCCCATAATAGAAAATATAGATTCATCAGTTGATTTGTTCTAATTTATTAGTTTAATTCAGTATAGGTATAAATATCAAAAAAAGAGAATTAAGGGTTCTACTTGGTTAATGATTTGGATATATGCAATTATTATTATTTTCTTTTAATCAGAAAGAAGAAAATAATAGATATGTTTCAATACTTTTTTGTTTTCTTTTTTATAAAAACTGATGAATAAAACGGGGAAGGACGGAAAAAGGTGTTAGAGTTAACGGAGAGAAGAGGAGGGTTGGACGGTCAACGTCAATGCTAACACATTTTGCACGAGTCAAAAATTTTGACTACGAGGCCAACGCAGTGGTCCTCTGTGGCGGCGCTTTCGTCTCCGTGTTTGTGCGCGTGTGAACGCATCCCCTTTCTTCCGATAGACAGTTTAGCGTTCAAACAGCATGGGCTGAGGGCTCTATCTAATCGCTGAGCCGCCCAACGCACCGCGTTGTGCTGGACCCAACTTTCAAGATTGCCACGTGGCTCTTTTTTTTTTTTTTTTTTTTCAAAAATGAGGATAAATTCTTGTCCCATGTATTCAACTTCTTAGATTGCCACGTGGCTCATTTGTTTGCCAAATTCTTGTCCCATGAATTCAACCTCTAATAAAAAAAATATACCTTGGTTTAGGTGCGTAATGAATTGAATCGAATCAGATTCAAATTAAATCTAAACTCAACTCAAATAATTTAAATTAAAAAAAATAAAACTTAAACTCTAATTAAACTAATTCTTTAACCCAGCTCAATCTAAATTAATTTAACTTGAATTTGATTGATATTCGGGTTGAAATGACTTAAATTATAAAAAAAAAAAATTCTAAAAATAAAAATAAACAAAGAAAAAGACAAAAAAGCGAATTGAAAAAGAAGGAATGAGTAATTTTATGTAAAAGGCCAAAAAAAATTACAATTTGAGTTTAAAACTTTGAAGGCTTCATTAATTTCGCAATTTGATAACTTTAAAAGATAAGGGATTTAAGGGTTAATACTAAGTTTAGTTCGAATTAGATTAGTTGATTTCTAAGGGTGTCAACCCATAACCCAACCCGAACTGTTCGGGTTGAAAATTTTGAATCCAACCCAACCCATCTAATTATATTCAGGTCGATTCAGTCGGGTTTACTTACACCTTTACCTTGGTTATATTTCATTTCTTCAACAAGTTCAGTAATGAGCATAGCGACCCTATGATTAGCTTTTCAAAAAATTTTCAAACAAACATTTTCAGCGAAAACTTTCAATTTCTTATTTTACTCTGTTCAACTCTACTTATTCCTTTACCATAGAGTACATTAAATGTACAGAAGTAGCTATAACCGAGTTTAACACAATAAACCACTTCCACGTGGGCTTACATGCCATAAAGATCTAAAGCTTAATGTTTCTACTTTGGCAGAGAGACGAACCTACCATCATGTGATTTTTTTTTTTTTTGGGGTGGAAAAACATCATGTAAAGGTTAATATAAGTTTGTATTTTTATTGTAAAACTACAAGTCTAAGTTCATCTTGGAGTATATGGGGAGTGATCAACTAGGTCTAAATGTATTCTCATGATCATGTATTATTATTAGTAGTATCATAGTAAAAAAGATTGATAGAGATTTGATTTTAACTTTCATTAAGAGCATAAATATGATCATTGGCAAACTGAGCACAGTAACAAATACTTTATGTCCTATGGAAACATCTAACTAATTAAAACTCTACTTGTATCGAGCATATTTGCATACCTTTAAACATAGTCAGTCCTAAGCCTAAATAAAAGAGGAGGTTGACGTTAAGTAATGAACAACTACGTAAAACTTTGTGAAATCAATAATGACTTAATCCACCAAGTCAAGCTATGCAAATGACTAAGATATCCTTGAATGTCGACTTAGTCCTTAATAGAATTGAATGGAAGCAGATTAACGTATAGTTGGAAAAAGCTTGGTTGAATTGGGTTAAACATCTAATTAAATCTTTCACTGATGATTCTAATGAATTCATTTTCCCAGAAGATTGAGATGGTAGGATGGTAACTGGTGGGTATAGGGAGGTAGAGAAAAACACATTAGCAAACAGGGTCACTAAGTCTAAAAGTAGTACTACTATGGGACAGTTTCCCGTAGCTGTTAAGGGTCTATATAAAATTGACCTATAGTTGCACTTAAAACAAGTGAAGCTGTCACCATGAAAATTAAAAAGATTCTCTAGTAAGGGACAGGCCATGGAAACTGGGTCCCAAAGGAAGTTGCCTGGCAGAAGATGCACCATGATTTTCCAATGAGCAAAGAAAAAAAGGTAGGTAAGCAGTAGTGTACCTGTATAAGGTAGACAGCCCCCTTTTTTTCTCTCCTCTTTCAAAGAAGGGGAAAAAGTAGAATCTTCATTTTAGACTTTTTTGTGTTCTCAGCTTCCTAATGATCATATGAGATAGAAAGATCAGATCCAAGCATCCCTCAGTTACAGAAAGAATGAAGATAATGAAAGGTTCTATTCATCATTAAAACACTAAATTAAACAGCAGAAACACAAATCTTCAAAGATTTCTATCATGGGCTGATCAAATGGGACTTTTCTTGATAAAAACAACTAATAGCTTTCATTGAGTGCCCTCTATCTTTAAAAAGAGTGAGATGATAGGTTGGATTTCTCAGTTATGTGTATTAGGAGATTGATGACAAGGCATTTGCAAATAGATCTTAGGGGGTCTACATTTGAAACCTAGTGGCACTTAAAACAAAAGTGAAGCTGCCACCTTGAAAGAGATTCTTTATTTAGGTTCAGATCCATTTGGAGGGTCCCAGTGATACACATCTCAAGCTGTGGACCCCAAGGAAGATGTTTTTGAGATGAAATTAAGCATGATTGTACCTGTTTATGGTAGACAACCTTCTCTCTTTTTCAAATTTAAAGAAAGGGAAGGTTAAAGTAGAATCTCTTTAGTTCAACTTTTTTTTGTTTGGTGCTTCCCATGCTAATCTTCTATCATTGAGGGAGATAGACTTGGTGATGCAAACATTCCAGAGTCTTCAATTAAGAGCTTACTACTTATTGAAAAGAGCTAGAAGAAAAAATTCAAGCTTTTCCAGATTTATTTGTTAGACATTATTTTTCAATATGTTTTTGTTGTAACCTTTTCCTAATTAATTAATTTGTTTAACTTACTCTTTCAATATGCTTATTATTCAAATTCGATTAAAGTTGAATTCACATTTCCAATCTTAATCAAACTTTAGGTTTTAAATATCAAAATTTCCCTCAACTTTTTTTTTTTTCATTTTTGTTTTTGGGTGTGGATGTTTGTGTTTAGACAACGATATTATCCTATAGACACAGGTAGACAACAGTCTCTCAAACAGAGCATAGAGGTTAGGTCACATAGAAAGTGATCAATCTCTCATAAGAAGCATGTCAACCTCGGGCAATCTCACAAGGAGTATGTAGACCACCAGGGAGAAAAATTGAACCTTAACCTATAGAGGGTTGGGGGTGCCACTCACCGCCTCAGGTGAGGGTGAATTGCACCGTCGATGTACTTGAACTTCGACATATACATTCCTTTTGAGCTTTTTCCACAGCCCATGATTTTCAACATTTTGGTTCCAAACATTTTCTAAAAAGCAAATTCAACAAGTCAAGAATACAATCGTGATGACTTGAACTAAATAATAATTGTGTAGAACAAGAGGATCAAACATTCTTTCGAGGAGGGGATCTCTTCTAGAAATTTGAAGAATTTCTTCCTCTGGCTTTCAGAAAGGTCTTATGTTTGATGAAAAATTCCATTCATGAACAAAGTAAGAGGGTTGGTGGCAAGAAAAGACAAGCATAGAGTTTTCTGGGTAATGGAGGGAGGTAGGTCCAGTATGCAGCCGCAACGATGGATTCTGAATCAACAGTTAAAGGAAGTTGAAAGGGAGCCAAATATTCAACAATGAAAGCAAGATTAATGCTTGAATCGATTAAAAAAATCTAGAATAAGACAATGGCAGCAGTAAAAGTTTTTTGATGAGAATGGGGCAGCTGCAATGAAAATGACCTACAAGTCTGGGTTTTAAGATTACCATGGCTCCAATAACATGTGAAAAGAATTAAAATAGGTTCCTTCTTTTATTTAAGAGTTAACTAGATTTCCAAACAGAGTTACTAATCTCAAGGATGATAATCTAATCACTAAAATCACATTGACACCACAATTCCTCTATTCATACCATATTATGAACAAGACAACACACAGGGGCCATGATCTTTCTGATATTAACAGGAAAAGGCATGTAAGAAACTGATATATGATTATCTGAGTCACATAGTTCTTATCAGTAAAAATCAACAAATTCTGAAGAAGCTTTTGACCGCAGAATACTATATTTAATGATAACTGCAATCCAATATACTGCTTTAATTTCAAAGCTAGGAATATCAGTAACTGCAGTAGTGCACTTCTTTATTTTATGTACTTACCTATTACTTGAACAGGAAAGTTGAGAGAAGTAGACATATGTAACTACCTTGAACATTTATGCATGCAAATCCAAATATCTTTCAAGTTAAGGATGGGTTTTCTTTTAATGGTTGATGTCATCTTTAAGTATTAGACTCTTCAAACTAATCATATATTCTCATCACCAACTAATTGGTATACCACATTGAACAGTAGGAAGGACTCCTAGAAGAAATTCATCTTTGTTACTAAGCTCGAAGCGTCTGATACATATAATATACCTAGAGCACTTTATAACAAGAAATTTATCTAGATTCAACCCTCAACCTCCCCCCACCCAAAAAAAGCACTTCTTATTTATGGTAAATGAATAGCAACCCCAGGTTTTATCCCCAGAATATGAGATGATAGCAGCGATTTATAAAACTAAGGGAAGAAAATATAATACTGTAAACAAAGAAGAAGAACAAAAATATTGATGCTCACAAGTGATGAAGAAGAATCTTCTCCTGGACCTTAAATGTAAGAACCAGAACATTCATATCAGACATCAATTTACATTATAAAGAAAAAGCAATGCCACATCAGACTCGACATAACCACCTACTAAAAGAGTTCATTCAAGGGGTCCCCTGCCCATTCTGTAGGATAGACACCATGTCAATCAAAGACCCAAGATTGACATTAAAATAAGGGTGTGAAAAGGTAAATCTAACTAAATATATGACCCTATATAGAGTTGAGTGGCAGAAATAGAGCTTTATGTTATTATTCTCCGCAGCTCTCTTTTCCCGGTGGGAGTTTCTTTACTTCACAACATTCACAGCTTGTAGTAACATGCTCCAACGAATGTCCTAAATCATCATTATCATCATATATCCAGTAAATTACGAATTCCTAAAAGTCCCATTGCTTAATCTGCCCTCATGATAGCAAAACCTTCAACAGCCTTTGCAACATTGTGCGAAAGAGATGATGATCAGTGTCACATGATGATGCCAAGAACTTTTGCACAATCCCTTTTTCCGAAGTCACCTCATAATAGAACTGTTAACCATATGCATACTTTTTGGGAGGGAACATATGCACACTTTTGAAGCAGAACCTTACTTAAAATGATCGTGCCATTACTTTTGTCAAGAAAAAGCATGTGGCCGATGGGAGTAATATTTTACGAAGGCCATCATTAAATAAAAATAATAAAATAATAAAATACAAATCGATAGACAGCAAAAGAAACAAACATAATTTTAAGACTGCACTCACATTTAAAAATCTTCCGATGCACATTGTCAGATTTGTGCAATGCTGAGAAAGAACTCTGAGCACAGAAGTCAACAAAAAGTTTGAACATTTTTTCAATTCTAATGAGGGGCTTACATTAAGCCCAGGAATAGATAAAAACAACATGGCTGAAAAAATGATATTAACTTACACAAGAATTGGAATTCAATAGAGGCCCAAAAACTTCCACCAAAAGGTCCCAACTCCTCCCCAAATCACTGCATTGGTTATGGCCATTACGAAACCCAGTTTGAAAATGTCGGGAAGATCTACGTAACCAGCTATAGAGAAAAGGTAAAAGAATTAGTTTCCATGCATCATTGGAAATCAACTAACCCTATAAGAAAAGAGGTCAATCATTTAGTTTTCCCATCTATAGCAGAATTCAACAACAACAATGGTTATTGTGCATGCAAAATGAAAGGCAAAACAAATATAAATGCCAAGTACAAAGAGGTTGGATAAGCGTCAAAGATAACTTGAATAGAAAAGCACAAGAAGAAACCCTTTTTTTTTCAATTCAATATGAACCAGTGATTAAAAAGAAAGAAGTGGTACCTCCATAATAGACAGCAGCCTGACCGCTGCTATAATGTGTCAATGCACCAAAAAGATTTGTGTTGAATGCTAAAGCAAGTGCTGCTAATACACCTGGTACCCCAGATGCCAAATGCATGGCGAGAAATGCAGAGAACAAAGCTCCAACATGCCCCGTCTGACTTGCAAATAGATAGTGGACTAAAAAGTAAGCTGCTTGAAGGACAACCATAGCTGCTGGCCAGCTTAACGAAAAAGACTGGAGAATCTTGGCCACACAGTCAGACATCCATGTTACAATACCAAGGTTTGTCAATTGGCCTGCCATGCCTACCAGAACTGCAAACCAAGCCAAGGTGTCCCACGCTGATTTTTCACTCAAGCAGTCATCCCAGTTCAGCACTCCCAACAGCAGGAGAATGGAGAGGCCAAGCATTGCAGCAACAACACTAGGTATACCCATAGCATCTCTGCACACACACACACACCATGTCGCGTCACAACTCAAAAGCAATAAAAGGGAAAAATGGTAGTTAAAACAAAACAATTAGCAAGGACTGCCCTCAGTATTCAATCCTATGGACTTCAATGTCTCACATATACAGTATAGAGTTAACATGAAAACTCAAGAGACTGAGATCCCCATGAGGATAAAAGTTTTACCAACTGACGTCAGAAGTAGCATATCTAAAAATTTCTCCTGTTAAAACAACAAACCTCAACCATCACCTGGCAAAAGAATATATATCTTAGTTGTTCAGCACCATCTCTTGTGAGATATGCTTGTTATTCATTCACCAACTCTATTGAGGTTTTTCTTGATGCAAACTTGAAGTCCTATGCCATGGTAAAATTGTAAAAATAATGATTAAAAATTGACAATGAAAAGTGATGAAACATTATGATAGCTTCCTTAGAACAAAATGCTTTCTTGAAGAGCTCATCTTGGAAAGCAGTTCTATGAAATATGAGATTTTGTATGTGATGTGTCTCTTGCAACAATACCACAGCCTTTTCCAAGTTACTAACTAATTGGAAAATCCTTCTCCACTATTTGACACTATAACTATTTTACTTCAACCAACATTCATTTTGCCTTCCCATTACACGTTCAATCTCTTCAATTTGCACAATTTTGTTCCTTCTCATCACTGCAACAGTTGGTCTTTATTTCACTGGCCAGCCCATCTTAAAAGATTCCTGCCTGTAAGTTCTTATGAATGATTTCATTGGGAAGCCAGACATTTACCCTATTTCTCTCTAGTCTATATGCGTTGGAAGAGTATGCAAACATCTTCCCCTTATTGGACAGGGTTCATTCATCATGGAGAGATCATTGGAAGGTGGTGTGTATGACAGTACTATGGTCTCTATGGAAGGAGCGGAACAAACGGGTGTTCCATGATGAGTTTTCCTTGGCGGCTGAAGTGTGGGACAAGTCTCACCTTCTAACTTCTTTCTGGGTTGCCAATAGTAATTTGTCTAAGGGTTACCCTTTAGAAGATTGGCTAAGGGGTTGGGGAAATATTGTATCTGTATAGGGTCATGGTCTTGTCGACAAGGTTTTGTATAGGTTTTCAATTATCACTTACATATATATAATATCTTTAGTTTCTTTAAAAAAAAAACATTTAGTATGTTGACACATGAACGTACAATTCAAACAATTAGCAGAAATATACCAATCTTGTGCGATGACGAGTACAAAATTCACTCACAAACTATGTAAAACAAAATAAAGAGAAACATGGTATTTAAATAATTCACACTATATGGGCCTCATGTTTGTCTAGGATCAATCCATAATGAATTTAATTGGTAATATGAAGGGTCGGCCTTGACAAAATGGTAAAAGTAACTTCATTTTAACCTAGAAATTACAACTTACAAGTTTGAATACAGTAAGGTTACATGTGTTGACCATTAACTAGATCCTAAAGGAACAGGGAAATCATGCACTGGGTACAAGTCCTCTCCAATTATAATAATGCACACTCATTATCCATTCTTGTGTCATTACCAATCTATCAATGATTAGAAATTGTTCCACTTATAGGAGACTTGCAGAAACTGTAGAAAATTGCATCCTAACTAACTTTAAAAACATGAAACACTTACCCAAATACCCAAAGCGAGACTGCAAAAAGCATTGTACCAATCATTACCCATTCATTCTTTGTGATTGGACCCATTTGCTCCAGCTTCTTTGTGGCCATAGTAGGGGCATCTGGTGTGTCTTTGATCTCAGGGGGGAAAATTGTGTATAAAATAAATGGGGTAACTAGTAGAGAAGCAAATGCTGGTAAACTAGCAGCCTTGAACCAGGATATCCATGGACTTGCAATCTTGACACCAAGCTCCTCTGCTAACTTGAGGCACAACAGGTTTTGGGCAGCCGCAGTAAGGAAAAGAGCACTTGAGTTACTACCAGACTGCCATGCATAACAAAAGAGAAAAAAGTAAATCATATAGATGCAACTCATATAACATAACTCCAAGAACAAAAGACTTAAAACAGACCTATAAATCCACTTAGCACAAAAAGCATTGAATTTATTTAAGGTTTTTTTAAAGGCTTCATTATAGTGATTTAATCACAGGTTAAGCTACAAGGCACTCCACCATTAAAAGCCAACTTTATCTGATAAAATACTCCTTTAATTACAGAAATACCTCTCCAAAAACAACTCATATGCTATTTAACTATTAAAAAAAGTGGAACCAACTTAACGAAATTGTTGGGACTAGGGAATGTGACTATGGTAGTCGAAATCGTGAATCTGAATCGAATCGTTTCGAGGCTTGATGAATTGAATCGGGATTTGGATATGTGAATCATACCATTTACAATACATATTTGAATTGTATATTTGTATATATTGAAGTACCCATAGAGTTATAAAGATATTAGTATTTTTTAGCTAATTAATGATTTGGACTGATTCGCTATGATTCTGCTAGTGATTTGGTCCGATTCACTACCAATTCAGATTGATTCACTTATGATTCACAAGTTTAGAGATTCAGGAATTAGATTGAAATCGTTTCAAGGGAATCGAATCATGAATCATACAATTCAGCTATTCGAATCGCGATTCTGGCTACTATGAATGTGAGGACTACACTAATAGCCCCACGTCACATATGAAAGAAGTAATCACATGGTATATAATTTTCAATCTCTCCCTCATTAGTAGAAAAACCTTTTTGAGTAAAACCCCCACACCTAGGACCAAAGATGGTTAAGTGGAACAAAAACATCCACTGCCCAGTGCCTAAAACATTAACTTGATTGCATGATTACCTAAACATGATTATATATAGTCAAGTTAGACAACATCATATTTGGGTTTCTACCATATATAATCATGTTGAATCAATAGCTTTGCAGCATAAAGAAAATGCAATTGTTACCATTGAATCTCAAAGAAAAAGTTAGCTTAGACCATTTCTCAAAGTTCACAATCCACCAGGATTTTTCTTTCTCCATCCTACCAAACTATGGTTGAGTAAATTTATCTTACGTAGTTTACATAGAAAATTAAAAAATAAAAATAAAATAAAATTGGGACTAGCAATGGAATTCGACATGAAAAAAATAAACTTTAAAAACATCCTCCCAATCAACTAGGTGGACTCTATATTAAATAGCAACAGTGGCTACATCAAGAAAAAAAGGCCGATGATCCATCCTACCAAACAACCCTTTTGCCTATAATGTATTTATTGTTTACTGCCATAAATTTATTCCGGGGAAAGAAGTTCCTCCAATGCAAACATTAAATATATATATATATATAACAGAAAGAAAGAAAAAAAAAAAGAGAAAATATTATATGGTCTTTCAACTCAACACTCAACCAAGCCTTTTTTTCAACTATATAGGGTCAACTACATGAAACCGCCTCATCCACTCCACATCAAGGGCTAAGTTGACATCTAAAGACATCTTAGCCCTTTCACATAATCTAATCACGTTAATTCACGTCATAGTTAATCTAACAAAGTTTTACTCTGGCTATGAACTAACTAATCCTACCCTCCTCTTTTTAGCTAACCTTGACACTGCCCATTAAGTCACATATTGTGTTGTTTCACACAATATGTGATTCGAGGTGATCCAACAACACACAATAGGTATAAAGTCAAAAGTGAGTTCCCATAGTGTAATGTAATTCCGTAGCACTAGTCATGCAAATATAACTCCACACAAACGAAGTTATCATATGGTCCCTAATAATCCTCCATTTAGTATGTTACAAAACACAAAAAGAAGAAGATAAATTAGATAACCAAAACCAACCCACACCTGAAACTGAGATTGAACCAAATACGACCCGAGCTTCTTCGACGACGGGTCACAAGGCTTGCTCCCAGCAGCCAGAGCAAGCGATTTAATTATCGGCAAGAATACACCTCCAGCTCTTGCAGTGGTACTCGGCATTGCCGGAGCAATAATCGCTTCGCTCATCGTCAAACCATACGACAACCCCAAAGTACTCTTCCCAAGCCACTTCACAAAGTAGGTCGCTATCCGATCTCCAAGCCCAGTCTTCACGAACCCGCGCGCAAAGAAAAACGAGATCACAATCAACCAAATCACCTCGCTCGTAAACGCCGAAAACGCGGTCGAAAAACTCAGCGTTCTCGTCAAAATCGACGTTGTTAAACCGATAAAAGCCCAAGCTCCTACAGGAAGAGGACTGAGAACTAAGCCAGCTATTGTGGATAAGAAGATCGAGAGCAATTGCCACGCTTGCACGGTGATTTCGACCGGTTTGGGAACGAAGAACCGCACGATTACACCGATTGCGATTGAGATCGCCAATGGCACGATCTTCGCGCCTTGCGGACTCGAATTCTGAGTTTTCTTCTTGGTCTTCTCATCATCAGCTGAAGAAGAAGATGAAGCTTGAATTGGTTTCTTTGGTTTTGAAGAAGAAGGATTGGAGAGATTTGAATTGAAGAGATGGAAGCGAGATGCGGCGATGGCGCGAGGTTTGAGAGATGAGATTGGGATTGGAGAAATGAGTGGTGGAGATTTGCAGGGAAGATTGAATCGTGTACGTGAAGGAGAGAGTCGAGAAGAAGAAGAAGAAGAAGAGAAGGAGGAGGGAGTAGGAGAAGAAGAAAGAGAGCAAAAAGCGAAGCTCTCCATTTCTGAAAGAGCTTCTGCTGCTTTGGTTCTCGGGCGGAGAAGTAGAAGAAGAAGGTGTGGGTGCGAAGGAGGTGAGTGCGATGTGAGGAGGGAGGTTTTTTCTGTTTTTTTTTTTTTTTTTTTTTTTTTCTTGTTTTTGTTTTTGTTTTTATTTTTATTATTATTATTTTTATGTTTTTTTTGAGTTGGGGTGGATCGTCTGTGAGGCTCACAAATATGGTAAATGGTTGTATCTTTTTTTGATAATTTGGGTATTGAGGGCCTAGGTGTGTCAAAGTTTGGCCAAAATCGCGAAATCGAAATAAACTTTCGGTTCGTTTTTTTATATTTGATTTGAGTTGTGAGTTGAGAATTTAAAAATCATACTAATTAAAATCGAATCAGTAAAGGATAAAATTATAATTGATGGGAAAATTATATATTTTTATCACTTTATATTTAAAACAAATATTATTATATATTAAATATCTAAACCAATCAACTCAAACCGAACCAAACTGACTTTATTCGATTTAGTTAAGTTCAGTTTGCTCAAATGATCGGTTTGGTTTTAGTTTTTGTGCACTAAACCGATTCAAATTGAACCGATGACACCCCTACTAGGTCATTTTATGCGTAGTAACTAATACCGAGGGCAAGCTCCAATAAAAAGAGAGAGTGACGTCCTCTAATAGGTGTATAAGTATCCTCACATATAGCACATGGTGTAAGAATTTTTTTTCAAGCAAAGGCTCCATTCTCACCTGATGTAGACTCGAACTTATGTCCTTATAAATCATAAATATGAGCTCTAACCACTTATCCATCTTGTCCGGTGGTAATGGTTGTGACTTTGGGTCATCAATAATCTTGACCATTAAAATATTGTTAGAATATCGGAGCTAATATATAATTCTCAAGTAATATTATATTAGAAACTAAGAATAATGCTTCCATGTGTAATATACTAATGTAGATTTTTTATTTACATCCACCGTTAATCTCGTTTTTTTTGTAATGACTTAGGAACCGGTTTTGCTGCTTCCACTTTTTTTTTTTATTCTTATAAATAAAAAAAGAAAAAGTGTTATAAAACTAACTAATACAAATTAAATAAATCGCAAACCTAAAAAGAGAATAAAATTTATTTCATTTCTCGTCATTTTTATTTTTTTGTAACTTCTTCGTGATTCTCTTCCATATTTATAAAAAGATAATACTTAAATAATACCACTAACCCACGTGAGCCATGTGAGAGAGTATTTATATAAATAGTATACATATAAATATGTATATCCCTGAATATATATATATAACTTGAATATATATATTATTTAAATACATATATTACTTAAATATTATACTTTTTAATACATATACATACATATATATATATATATATATATAAAATATTTATTATTTAAATATTTAACATATTTACTACAATAAGAAATTTATATTATCAGCAGAAAAGGGAATTATTTAGGTCATCCTCTAAAAAAGGTGCATTTCTTCTATTTGTCTGTGGATAAAAATATACATTTGTCATTTATAAAAAAAAAAGTTATTACCACCTTTTCTTGTGGTCCCCAATTGATGTCCCACAAGAGATCAATAGAAATTTGTACCATTTAAAGTATCTTCCATTATTGCCAAGTTTGTTTCAAATTATTCTCTCTTTTCGTTTCTCTATTCTCATAACGCAGCCAAACAGATACCAAGAGCTAAATATAAAACTAGTGGGAAAAGGGAAATTGGTTCGTTAGTTTTACCTCAGATTTTAATTTTTTTTTTTATAAAAAATATTTTATATACATTGGGTATCAATGTTATTTTTCGACGCTGACACCAAATTTTTTAAAATATTTTAAAAATACGCGTATATTACACAATATCTCTAAATACATGCGCATCTCTAAAATATCCAATGGGGACTAAATGCCAATATTAAAAAATAACATTAACACCTTACATATAACATAACTTTTTTTTTTAATATAATTGTGAATAATTAGGTACCCTTTTTATTTATTTTGTTAATTATTTAATATTTTTTCCAGTTGTAAAGAAACTTAGAGATTTTACTCTTTTTTTTTTTTTGGATGTTCCACTGGTATGTCATTGATTTTAAGCTCTTGTTATTTCAATTTGCTTGTAAGTACTCTGGCAAGTTTCAAAGAAAAGCAAAGTTTAATTTAGAATGTTTCATTCTTTTTATTATCTGAGAATATGTTTCAGTGTATGCAAGCAATGCAATCAGATAGAACATGAAACTAAAGAAAAGTAGAGAGAGATATGGAAGGAATGAATTAAATTATAAAGGTTTACTAAGACAAACTTAAGTAAAATCCATAAGAACAAAGAGGAATGGAGGGTGTGTGAATGCTGCCTCTCCATGAAAGATTCCAGGAGAAAAAAAGATTAACACAGTTGGGAGTTGCAGTCTTCCCCCAACACATACTTCTTTCTCTTTTTACTTTTCTCTTGTTTTTTTTTTTTTTTGGACTGATCATAGACAAGAATGAATGGCTCATCCCCATCTTAGAATTGCAGAGCCCCATGTAAGGCCAGCCCCAAAACCTGCAGTAGCAATTAAATGTCCTGATTTAATCTTTCCGATTCGAACGGCTTCGTCCAAAGCCAAAGGAATGGACGCAGCGCTTGTGTTTCCATAGTTAACCAGATTCGATATGACCCGTTCTGGTGGAACGTTTAAACGAGTCGCAACTGCATCAATGATCCTTTGGTTTGCCTGCATCACACTTGGTCCATTAGTAAGTTCTACTTATTCTATTTTTCAGTACTTCAAACAATTTTGTCTCGCCATATAATCATATCTAATAACACAAATCTTCTTCAATATTGAGATTTTTGTAAATATAATCTAGAATTCTATAAATAGTCAAGTTACCATATTAGTTACATACATTTTGGTAAGATTTACTATTTTAACAATATTCTAGAAAATGCATCCAGGTTTTTTATCATCTAGAATTGGACATTCCAATAACATCATGTTTGCTTAGGTTTTGTTTCTTGAATGCACATCCAAAGTAATAAAAATGGGAAACCCTTCTTTTTTTTTGTGAGGTTAGCGGGTATCAGGGACTTACGTCCCCCAAATCCCTCTGGAGCACGACCACAAACGCTCAAGGACACCGTTGGCCAACAAGTGGTACGAGGTGACTCGAACTCGAGACCATTAGGGTAGAAAATGGAAAACTAGTTCACTAAGAGCCACTCAATATATTCTAATTGTGTCACGCCTGGGTTGCATACAGTGCCCCCTACCCATGGTGATGAGTACCCCCGCAGGGCATACTCCAGTCATAGTACCACATAATATTGTCACATCCCAGTACACAGCACACCGCAGCGTCTAGTACCCCCGGGATCATTTGTCCACACTATTCACTCATGAATAATGCAGGGCCTCCCCCAGATTCGAACTCACAACCTCTTAAGGTTTGATTTCGCAATCTGAGTAACCACTGAGCCAACTCATCACCTTGGGTAGGGGGCACTGTGTGCAACCCAGGCGTGACAAAAAGGCCTTATTAAATACATAGGGTTGGTAAATAGGCCTTGAAAGTTATTGTGGCTGACTCAGTTTTATTAAGGGTCTTACCACAGAAAAGCTAAATAAGATTTGGGATAAAAGAAAACGTGCACCGCAATCCGTTGGACAATTTGAGATCCTTGATAGGATAGGTCCATTGGCTTACCGATTTGCTCTACTGTCACAGTTGATAGGTGTCCGTAATATTTTTTATATATTGATGTTGACGAAATATCATTCGGATTCTATATATGTTATGGATATAACTCAACTCTAAGTTGGGGAGGATACCACTTATCAAGAAGAGCAAACATGGAGCGGAACTCTAAAATGCGGGAATAGTTTTTTGGGATTGAGTATCACTTGAGGAATAGTCCTTGATTCTAATTTCGAGGACGAAATTCTTTAAGTTGGGGAGATTGTAACACCCCGTAATTTTAATTAAAAACCTACGTCGAATTACGCGTATAATATGCGTATGTTATACGTAGGAGCTAAATATACGCGTGTATGAAAATACATGCTAGATTTAAGGGGTATTAGTACACCAATAAACTTATTAAATAAATAATATAAGTTTTATTAGTTGAATGGGTTGGTTAATTAAATATGTGAATTGAGTTGAATTAAATTGATTAATTTATGGGGTGAGTTGGTTAACTATTGAACATGAGGAGCATGGGATCATGTTTATATAAAATTATCATCTCATTTCGAAGCTCTCTCCAACGTTAAATAAAAAAAAAAAACAAAAAAAGAATGAAAAGAGGTTGCAGAACGTACGAAGAGAAAGAGAAAGGAGAGAACGAAGAAGAACGGAGGAAGGAACGTGGGATTCACGCGAAATCGGGACCCGCGGTAAGTGAGTTTCACTCTATTTCTTCGTGAACTTGATATCTAAGCATATCCAAAAATCACAATCTTAGTATCGAAATGTCCGGAATTCAATTCTCTACGATTCTATGATCTCAAACCGGAGTTTCATTGGATTCTAATTCCGTTTTATTCACTGGATATGATCACAGTACTATTCACGTCACTGTTCACGTGGTCACTATTCATTGGAAACATGTATATTTTTACTACAATTGTCAAACGGTCTCCAAAAATCATGAACTTAGCATCGATGGACTCGTAACAGTGCATTCTACCATGCTATAGCCTTCAACTGGAGTTGCATTGCGTTTTAAATGATTCAAAAGATTTTCAATCTAAACTCTAACTTCTAACAAACTTCCAACGGCTATAAAAATTTCAAATGAACACATAAATTCAATCTAACCATATATTTAAGGTTCCTACAATATAGGAAGTGTTTTCTAACCTTCCTAGCGGATTTTCATTCACGTTGGGTCAAAACCCCAATTTTTGAAAACGCCGTAAAACGGCTCCCACAACAAAAATTACTTTGAAAGAAAGGTTACATCTAGCTTAGATATCAAGTTCATGAAGAAATAGAGTGAAAATCACTAACCGCAGGTCTCGATTTCGCGCGAATCCCACGTTCCTTCCTCCGTTCTTCTTCGTTCTCTCCTTTCTCTTTCTCTTCGTTCGTTCTGCAACCTCTTTTCATTCTTCTTTTGTTTTTTTTTTTTAACGTTGGAGAGAGCTTCGAAATGAGATGATAATTTTATTTAAACATGATCCCATGCTCCTCATGCTCAATAGTTCACCAACTCATCCCATAAATTAATCAATTTAATTCAACTCAATTCACATATTTAATTAGCCAACCCATTCTACTAATAAAACTTATATTATTTATTTAATAAGTTTATTGGTGTACTAATACCCCTTAAATCTAGCATGTATTTTCATACAAGCGTATATTTAGCTCCTACATATAAAATACGCATATTATACGTCTCAATATATGCGTAATTCGACGTAGGTTTTTAATTAAAATTACGGGGTGTTACAAATTGCAACATGCTGATAATGCATTAAAGTTAAGACTCTGAAATCCATGGTGTTTGGGTAATTCTTATACAAGGAGTAATCAAATAGGCATGTAGATAAAACTTGCATATGGTAAAATGCAGTTAATGCAATATATAGTTTAATTGAAGTCCTTTTAAAGGCATTGCAATTTTTAACTAGTAATTCACAGTTGATCAAATTCCAGGGTTTCTATGATAATATTTTAAGGGCATCCCATATATGAATCAAACTGTAGGGGATATGAAAATTACTTAAAATAATTCACATGTAACTGACAATGTCATTCATGGTCTGCATCATAAACCCTGCTCTGCTAAAAGTGATGGCACCCTTTCCTAGACATCCATTATTGAAAGGTTTCAGTTTCGGGTTTCATCTTAACCACCTCTTTTATCTTCAAAAAGCAGGGTTGTTGGTAGGGTAGTTGCCAATACAACTATATTAATTTGGGTAATCTCAGTTTCTTCTATCCTATGAATAATGTATTGAAGTGAACTATTCAAATTGAAAACTTCTTTCTAGGCCAGTCATCATAATTTGGGTAATCTCAGTTTCTGTGCAATACCTGATGAAGTAACAACCAATCAATGTTGGCACTTGTTAGATTCGCCTTTTCCAGTGCAGACTCAATTGACTGTGGCACACATCGAACAGCAAATCGGAAAACCTCTTTGCCATTCATTTCAATGCACGAATAAGAGGGACGTCTTGGGGGAAAATCTACCACTGAACCATTAGAGCCCATGCCATTGTCTAATCCATCCTCTTTGATTGAAGCATTTAAATGCCTGTAAAAGTCACCGGCTGAAAAGTTAACACTTTTAGTCTCATTTATCTAATGCAAATGCAATTAAGGTGCACAAGAGAAATGAGTCAAAGAGAAATATAAGAAACAAAATTGGATTCAAATCACTTTTTCAACAAGACAGTAGATTGCATACCTTTGGCCATCCCCATCACTATGCAAATCAAAAGCAAATAAGCCGTCCTCGTTACCATCACAAGCCTGCAAAGCAATATCAATATTAAAAGTAGACCCTATGTTCAAGATCTTTGAAATAAAGGATCACAGTTGCAAATCTATTAGAATCTGCATCAAGATGAGTAACATTGTGTCAATTGCTATGGGTGCAACACTAAAGCAATCAAAACGAGTATTCTGGCTAAATAGTAAACTGGTTCGGAAATACTTGATGGGTCAACCGTAGTTTTGGGACATTTTTCAAGGCCATGCAGAGTGAATTTCACAGGTGCCATTTTTCCCCTTGCCAACATACTTTTGGTGTCCTTAATGAAGAACCTTGGAGAATGACAAGTGCGTAAGGTACTGCTCTTCTCATGGAGAATAGAATCAAGTCTTGTGATTTCAGGAAAACGGTTCCTCAGGTGTACTAGTTATTTCACTTGGTGAAAGACATTTTGGAAAAGTTAGTTTAAAGCAAGGTATATGTGCTACAAAAGTTCTGGCACTCGGAGCTTTTGAAGCAAATCCACGTCATGCTTAGCTTTATAAAGTTAAGAACCATTGTAACATTGAAACTAGAGTTTGAGTTGCATTTCTCGTTCCAATAAAAAAGGTAAACACTCAAACACCTATGTCTGATTGTGTTCACCATCAGAGAACTAATGCCATGTCCTAGTTAAAGAGCAGCAATTACTATAAGGGAAATTCCATTTCCTAAACCATAAACTTAGCTGCTGTCCTTGATCTAAAACTGAAGACAATGTAACACCTGGGGTTTCTTTTGTATTGGTTCAAGATCAAGAAAGTGGACTAGTCTAAAGGTCCATCATTCTGAAAAGCCTCATGTGAGCTAAAAACCCAGGACAGCAAGGTAGGGCCATTCTCCTACCATCTCAACCTCTATTTAGACAGCCACACAGCACAACCTGAAGGTATAAACCATTAAAAAAGAAAAAAAGAAAAAAAAATCTAATTAAATTGATAAACAGTTTACTATACATGGAATTAAAATTCTCTGAAGTTTTTAACTTCATTGATTTCTTAATCAACAAATTATAAATTAAATGTAAATAAAAAATGCAAAAATAATCAAGTATAGGTAATACATCAAAATGCCTTTCAAAAGTAATTTTAAACAACAAATTTAAGAAATTAATTTAGAGAATATCAGCACCAACTGCATATAAATAAAATTAAAGTTCAATATTGAGAAAGATGGGCAGAAGTCTAACAATTACCAAAGAGACTCCAATACTAACCAGAACCAGAAAACATGTTAAGTTATAAATCTCCTTTATGCAAAAAAAAGAAAAAAAAAAGGTTTAGTCATCGTAAAAAATAGAACTCATAAAATAGTTTGCTATCTATGTAGTATTCATTAAGAATTACTGAGATTATAAACTAATTCTAAATCATTATATTTTACAATATTTTAAGTATATAATCATGTTTGTTCTAGCATTTTCTTGAAAGACATGGATCTTTCTAAATAAGGGCAAACATTTTATATCTTTTTCTTTCTGGTGAACACCCCTGGTCCTCCAATCTCCTTGCTTTATCTTTGTAGCTACCTTACCTTCTCTTAATACAATTTCGTTTCCTATAAAAAATAAATAAATAAAAATCTCCAAACTATTCAAAACAAATTTCAAAGGAAGACTTTATGTCAAATTGGACTTCTCCAAACCAATTCTAAATTTTAATTAACCAAAAGTTTAGGATGAACTCATATTTTTTTATCCAAATTTCAACACGGTATTTCAATTTTTTAATAGGTAATACTCAACCCAAAGATGTATGATTATATAAGATCCACCTATTTTGACCATCATCAAAGATCCACCCTTTCCTCAACTCAATCCAACTCAACTAGCTCCCAATAGATCTTGTTGCTGCAGAATGTAAAAAAGAATGAAGTTACCAAAAATCTTCCTTTGAGCCGCGGACTAAGTCGCTCTCTTTAAGGCGTTTCGCGGCTCTGCCCTAGGTTGTGTTCAACACTCTAACAAAACATAGCATCCAATAAGGCAAAGTCCCAAAAAAAGGAATAGATCCTAGTTATATAGCAATAATACCAAGAATGAATGTCACGAACTTGAAAAGTAAAATAACTTCCTAATCCATTATCGTAAACTATAAACTAGCATTGAAAAGTATTTTTAGAGGGCCATGGTAAATGCAAAAGAACAATATCTGCATAATAATGTACCTGCACTACTACAGCACCAGCAGCATCACCAAAGAGAATACAAGTTCCTCTATCCGTCCAGTCAACATATCGTGATAGGGAATCGGCACCAATTACTAGAACATTCTTAAACCCACCTCCTGAGTTTGAGCCATCACAAATTTGTTCATGTAAATCATGAGGAATCGAGGAAAACTAAACAGTTCTGCTGAGTAAACACATTTGAGTACCTCTGATATGACAAGCTGCTGAAACTAGACCCAACACAAACCCACTACATGCAGCTGTTATGTCATAGGCCAAAGGATTCCTTGTACAGCCTAGTGCTCTCTGGATCTGTGACATAAGAAGCTCCAAAATGAGATTCCCTATATCAGTAATCTCAAAGGAAAAGAATAATAACAATAATAACATATAAGCATGGCCTAGGCATTATTTCTCCCAATGATAGGAAGAAACTGGTCCTCTCAAAAAAGATAGGAAGAACTGGATGTTTAATCATGTCTTCATTTATAGCTGTATTTCTACACACATTTTGGTAATTACTCAGGAGCCTCGTCCTCATGTTACTCATTTGTAATACAAAGAACAAGGTTGAGAATTTCCTGTATTTTCAAAGTATGCCCTCAGCAAAACCAACTTGGACAGCACTAGCGGGCATTTGGAATTGCATTGGCCCAGACCAAGGGTATTAAGTAACTATCAACCAGTCAATGTGCAGTATTTTTCCCTCTCCCTCTCCACAAAACCAGAAAATTATTCACCATCAATGGATACTGTAAATTCTTTAAGGATTTCTAAAGGCTAATGAAATTTCCAAAAAATTCCTCCAAGGATTAGAAGAATACATTATTATCAAGAGCTGTCTGACATAATGAAAAAGCCAAATTAGCGACTTGGCAGGGCCATGTGCAACACTATAATTTTCAGACTTCAGAAGGATCATCTAGTATTCCCAGAACATATTAAATCATCAAATATTCCCACATTAAAAAGTAAGGAGAAACTAGAAACAGATCAATGACAGTAAAAACCAGTTAACCATTCCATTAAAGGGCAAAAAAAAGGATTGCCATAAACAGTTTTACACACTATTAATACGACAGTGACAAACAACCAAGTTTGTTTTATAACAACACATAAATTGGTGCAAAATTAAGCATCATTGCTCTAATAATGAACAGAACCTCAAAACCAGTTGACCAAGAAGACTCAACAAAAGTAGTGGAAATGATAGTGCCTGATCCCCTTCATAAAAGAAGCATGTCTCATGCTATTTCTCTACTAATAAATGATCAAAGAAGATAATATGGACATCAACTGTGCTAAAGAACATAGATGAGGAGCAATATATGAGGAAAAACATGGCCCTCAACCAACTCACATCCAGTTAATTGAAAACATACATGATATGTATATTATCTGCTATAATTTGTAACCCAGAGTACATCAGTAGTACACTTAATTCGCATACCTGAGGAGCACTGCCAAAAAGATCCTCTGGAGTTGATGTGCACATCAGGATTAGATCCAAATCATCAGGATTTACCTGAGCCATCTGAAGAGCCTTCCTTGCTGCAGTTGCAGCCAACCCCGTCAAACTATCTTCCCCTGTCAAAGAACAAGGCGAAAACCATCAAATATTATTATATATATTTGATATTTTGAGTCTTGCAGATGCAGAGTTAGTTGGTGCCATTCATGTAATGGAAGCCCCTAGTCCTCTAGATGCCTAGAGAGGAGTGCCTTACTCTCATACGGTAAAACCCATTGTCACATCCCTCTGAGAAATTGGAATGACTATAGCCTAAAAAGAGTTTATGTTTACTATGGGTACATTCATTAGGTTTGGTCCTGGATCTCAAACTAAGACCCAGCATAAAGCATGCTATCCGTGTCTCCACAGAAACCAGGAGATGATTCTCATTTTTTTGGATTTGAGTTGTCATCATATAAGAGAGAAGACAGAAGGAAGTATAATGAATTGGCAGAGACTACCTGAAAGAATTCTCCGATTACGAATCCCAGTGCGAACAGATATCCATTCATCAGAAGTTTCAACAATATTTGCCAGATCGTCATTTGAAATCATTAGATTAGGCACAGCTGAGCCACATCCAATCAACTTGCATCCTTGAGTAACAAGCCTGTAAGAACTTATTATTAAAAGGAGTGAAGTACACTTCAGGACATGACATGTTAACGTACATATTATCTTACTTGGAGATTGTCTTGTTCCATGAAATAAAGCTCAAAAGTCAAAACAATGAAAGTAGAGAAAGAGATGGAAATTTCGGGTACTCCAGAAAATGTATGAAAATTTATTGATAAATATCTTATAATATGTTTGTGTGTATACATATTTTAAGAACTACTACGGGAAGGTTGGTTAAAACTTCAATAAGATACATATAAGGATATGCCATGAGAAATAGTCTTTACATGACTAACACATCACGAGATTTCCACTATATGTAAAACTTCAAATAAAATAGTCAAATCAATTCAACGAAGCCTTTTCCCAACCGCACGAGGTTGCTAAAACTTCAAAAGAAATATTGATTACCAAATTCCTCATAGAAAAATGAATGACATGTATCACACTTTCCCATTCCAGGAGCTGTTGAAGGGATGGGCACTGAAGATTTTTTATTTTTATGTAAAATTTATTCATAGCAAAAAAAAAAAAGGAAAGGTATGAGCAAATAAGTAGTTTGCAGCGACCTAAACAAGAAGAAAAGGAACGTGCAAAAACTCTCAAATATTACAAACCATTTAGTTGATATTTGACTGATTGACAATAAGTGAAAATGTACAAAAAATACTCTCATCAAATAGCCTAGTCCAGAAAAAAGAGAGGCCAGGTACTCAATATTGTGCTCTTACATCCTTACCCTACTCCCTTCAAAAACATCGTTTTTCCCTCTAGCCAAATGCCCAAACCACAAAGGAAAGCTGCAACAAAATACAGCCTCATATCCTTGCAAAGATACTATGTTTGAGACCATTCAAGACGGACATAGTTGTCCAAGGCATACACTATTAACAAGCAAAATAAAGTGGAAAAGTAGTTTCAAATGGAAGACCGCAAGCATATGATGAACTTATGATAATGATTTTCAGATTTGTGCAAGCGTTTGAAGAATTGAAGTTTGAGTTCATCATATATCTCTCATAAATGTATCACTCAATTATACTAAGGATCTAATGCAATGATGAAAATGAGATTGCAAATAAATTTGATCTAGATATAGAAGCTTGAAACTGAGATCACTTTCTTGCATTAGCTCTATTCAAGCATGTCCTCATTCTCAGTTATCTCATAGGAATTAATCTCTTTAGGTCAGTAATTAACCAAATAGAAATGCTATAAGAACAGGAATTTGTATACCATTTGCTACAAATCTGATGTGGTGGCTGCCACGTCATATTTGCAAAAAACATGTCAAGGGGTAAGTTTTGGTGTGGTAAGAGATTTTTGGTCTGTATAGTTACCCATTGTATAAAAGCCTTCTTCATTAAATGAGTGAGAGAGTGTAAATTTCTTTTCCCCTTAAAAAGGTTCGTTATAGCCTATATAGAATCCCTAATGCTAACCCTTTTGTATTATTTTATTCGAATATAAACTATATTAATCTGGTTCATATTGTAATTTCAAGATCAGTCATGGGCAATTAATTGAAGTGCTCAAATCTATTTTATGGATCTATGCACACACTACCACACTACAAGGAAAATAAAATATTTATATGATTTTTGTTTTAAAAATAAAAAATATCGAAAATACATAATTTCATGGGTCTATAAAAATTAAATTTAGAAGTTTCACTTTTTTTATTTAAATATAATTGTAGGTAATATTTTTTTGAAGTACAAAAAAATAAATAAATTTAAGTCTTGCCCTTAAAGCAAAATGTAACACAATTCATAAAATTAGAAGAGTTTGTGTTGCTCTATTTGTTCAATATATCTAGTGCAAGGAGATATCTAGATAAAACTAAAAAATATTATTAGTTGGAATGTGTAAACATGCATGAAAAAATTATAAATTATCAAGTTACAAATTTCAAATCTAGTTTGGGTTGTAAACAGGTCGGGTTTGACAAAAAATAAGGCCTGACCCGATAAGGTCGGGTAATGAAAAACATCACCTGAAACCGATTCAAAACATATTTAATTTTATTATACCCGACCTACCCATTTGTTATTCGGGTCGGTCGGGTTGGTCAAGTGTATTACCACACACACCAAAAAGAAAGAAAAGAAACTCTTTTCTTTTAAAAAAAAAAGAAAAT
This sequence comes from Paratinospora sagittata, assembly GCA_035771175.1. Classification (NCBI taxonomy): domain Eukaryota; kingdom Viridiplantae; phylum Streptophyta; class Magnoliopsida; order Ranunculales; family Menispermaceae; genus Paratinospora; species Paratinospora sagittata. Next base: position 2,860,807 of record JAYMFD010000012.1, on the reverse strand, counting down.
AAAGCCTTTAACCTTAATCTTTTGATCGATGACTTCCGTGCATGGAATAAAAAATCAACATAATTCTCCAAATTTTCATTGAATTTATTGATTTTTCAATCTTCGAAATTACGAATTACATGTAAACAAATTGTTACAAAAATTCCATTGAAGTTAGGTAAAATATCGAAATAATTTGTAAAACTCATTACAATATTTTTTTTTTTTTTTTTGAACTTTTCCAACACAATAAAAAAATCAATGTTAATTTCAACTTTTGTTAGAAGCTATTCCTGAAGGATAGAAGTATATGAGATTGAAGTGCAATCTCATATGTAATAGATAGAAACTAAAGAATCACTAAAGGAATAAACAAAATAAGATTTACCAAACTCTAATTTAAAACAAAATTGAAAATGTAATTTATAAACTATGTATAACTAATCCATATATCTCCTATTTATGTTAGTATAAAAGTAAAAAAATAGCTCATTACCCATACAACATGCATCAAATAATATAGCTTATAAATCTCACTTTAAACCATTATATAATTATATTAGTTTCAACATATCTAAGAAAATATAGATATTTAAAACATTCAAATAGAATTCTATACTTCTCTATAATGTCGAACTTTTACAAAAAATTCTCCATGTCGAATTGGACTTCCCCGAATTACCGAAGTTTAGGGCGAATTCGAATTTTTGATCCTTGCATCTAATTTAAGAGGATTTGATGCGGAAACACCCATTTCCACTTACTCAATCACATAAATAAGAATCAAGCTCATATGAAAAAGGAAGAGCAAAGATGGAAAATTTACCAAAATAACATCTTAAGAATATCATTTTACAAGAACACGTTTGTTTTAAATTTATATGTATAACATGTTTGGCCCTTTAAAATGTCTAAAATACCCTTATTTAATTCCAAATAATCCATCTTTATTCCACAACATCCTTCTACCTACTTGCTTTAAGTTCTAAACGTTCATCTTAACAAAGAATTGATCTACAATGGCTAGAATCACTCTTCTTCACTTTAGCGCACTATTGGTCCTATTTTTGGAAAAATCATTCTTTTGACACTAAAGACCATTCCTTTGATTCAAAAACACTTTAATATAGGATTAAACACTTTTAAATCATTCAAAACTCATTGAAAACATAATCGAAACCTTTTGAAAACCATTTTTTCAAAATCAAATGTAAGATCGAGGTGATTTTGATAACTTTGGAATTTTGAGTATTTTAGTGTTGAGATTGATTGAGAGGTTACCCTATAAGCCTAAGATCAAACTAATGCATTACATATGAAATTTGTCTTCGTTCTTCGAGCTTGAGCTTAACCATTGTATCGGTAATGTCAGAACCGATACATATGTAAAATTAAAAAATTCATTCTCAATATATGTATGACCGATGTATCGGTAATATCATAACCGATATTTTGTGCCAGTTGTTCTTCTTCACAATGGAAGATCGACAGCTGAGGAAGAAGTAGCGCAGAGAGAGAAAAAGAAATGGTTGCAGATGAAGAAGAAGAAAAAACGCAGAGAGAGAGAGGGTGAAATCGAAGAAGAAGAAGAAGAAGAATCGTAGAGAGGGTAATGGTTGCAGACAAAGAAGAAGAAGAAACGCAAAGAGAGGGAGAAATCGAAGAAGAAGAAGAAGAAGAAGTGCAGTGAGAGAGGAGCGTTAATGGTGGAATGAGAACGAAGAAGAGGAGGGAGATATCGCAAGATGAAAAAAGGAGTTTCCGTTGAGCGATAGTGAAATGGCGCAATTTTGGAATGAGTGTGAGAGAGTTGTGTTTAAGTTAAAAGAAAGAGGGTATTAAGATGTATAACATGTTTTACAAGGTCAAACATGTTATACATATAAATTTAAAACAAACGTGTTGTTCTTGAAAAATGATATTTTTAAGATGGTCTTTTGACAAATTTCCCAACAAATATCTCATAGAACAGAAAGGCCCCCTTTATAAATCTACATTTTCACAAAATCCATGGCAACTCCAAATGGAGAATCACATTCAAACCAAAACGAGCTCCAAATAAAAACCCATGAAACCAGATAACTTTGCACCAATTATAACCCCAACTTCCCCACGACAAATATAACAACAAATAGAAATTCTTCAACAATTTCCCAAATTAAAAATGCCACCCACAAGAGGAATTAACAACAAAACCGCACCTGGGTATTCGAGTTTCAGAAGGGGAAGGTTCACCCACATGTTTCTTAACACCTTCAATGGCGATGCAGCAAAATACCCTTAGATTGATTCTGTCAAACTGGCAAAACCCAGATCGAGAAACGCCTAAAAATGGCAGATTTCTCCGTCTAAGAGCTGGAAGTGAAGGAGAAACCAACCCAGACGCATTTGCCATTTAAAATAACTCAAAAATAAAAGGGAATAAAAACAACAACCACCAGAAGAAGAAGAAGAAGAAGAAGAAGAAGATCTTTATCTCAAAGAGAATAGAAGAAGAAGCGAAAGCAGCAGAAGAAAGAGCTCATTACTAGTACAAATTAAAAAAGAAACAGAGAAGAAAGAAACGAGAAGGATTGATGAGAGAACTGATCAGAATGGGACTTGAATTGAAGATACTTCGAAATCTACGAGGTTAACTAGAGAGATGTCGATGATACCAAAGCCAAGTTTCAATGGAAATCACGGAACAAACTCGTCATTTCCACTGTAAAGTTTTTTTCTGATTTTGATAATCAAATGGCTGTGAATAACCGATCAAGTTAATCTGGGTGCGGGTCACCAGCTTCAAGAAGTAGAACAAATAATAGCTGGTGTTGTGGGCTTACGACACGTGTAACCTTAAGAAAGATGGAATGGTCCTAAATAAATAAACAAATAAAGGTGGGAGACCAACTCCTATCCACCCGCGGACTAAAAGTTCGCATTTCAAAAAAAAAAAGACAAGTTCGAAAAAATTTGAAATTTATTTTTTCAATCAGCAATGTATAGAGTTTTATTTATTTATTTATTATTGTGATGAATAGGGTTATGCCCTGTTTGGGAGAGTGTCTGTATTTTTACCTAAAAACGATTTTTTTAAATACAAAAAATAAAAAGAGGAAGCTTCACAAAAATACTCAAAAATTGTGTTTTAAATGTAAATGTGTGTACACTAAATACCCAAAAATTTAAAAAAAAAAAAAGATAAAAAGTTTATTAAAAAATATCATGGGTTTACATTAACCAATTTTCTGAGCACTGGCCTTCTCAGTCCAGGAGGTTGAAGACATTAACATAGACAATAACAATGCAAGTGGGGAATATATGGTACTAGGTCACTATAATAGATTTTTTGAAGGCTGCGTTTGGTTTAGCATGTGAAAACAAATATTATGTGTTTTCATTTTCAAAACCTAGAAAAAAAAAAAAAAAACTTGAAGAATGATGTTTAGTCATTGCCCAAAATCAATTGTTTGTGAGTGAAAAGTTAAAAATAAATAAAAAAAATCAGATTTTGGATTACCAAAAGCATATCTCAAGCATTTTTTTTCATTTTCTTCTTATTTAAAAATAAAAAACTGCTTTCCAACGCAGCCTGAATAGTTTTAAAAATTAGACGTGACTAGAATTATTTTATTTTGTAATGTCAGAAGTTTATAAAGAAAAAATAAAAAATGAAATTATTTATCTATTACGTATCCAACTCAACTCGACAAGACATTTTTCTTAACTGGTTACATGAATTTGTTTCTTTCACTATATTTTTTAAAATAAATTAAAATAAGCAAGAAGAGCTTTTACTCTTGCAAATGGGTCTGTTTAATTTAAACATGTTGATTTATGCTTCGAATAAGAAAAATTCCACTTTAAGATTCCTCGTGTTCCTTTTCGAGTTTCAACCAATTAATGTGAATTTAGATTCATTTTATGCAAGTGAAATTAATTAGATCCGCCTCAGAAAAATGATGCATTTCTTGTGACGAAAATAGACATTGGTTTTTTCTTTTTCACGATGTCCCTACTAACCCCTTTACAGAGACAAAACTATTTGAGACTCGAAACTTCACCCATCAATCACATCTTATACATCATCCTTTACACAACGAGACTACCCGACTTTGAATGAAAATATATATATATCTACATATACATTTGTTTTCTATATACAAACAATTATCACCATCTTTTCTTATGACCTCCAATTGATGCACCACAGGAGATCGATAGGAATTTGTACCATTTAAAGCATCTTTCATGATTACCGTATTAAAATTTTGTTCCAATTTGATTCTCTCACCCTTTTCGTTTCTCTTTTCTCATAATGCAGCCAAACAGATGCAGAGAGCTAAATATAAAACTAATGGGAAAAGGGATATTGGTTTGTTAGTTAACCATTCTAGGCCTAATTGATTTTTCTTTTTCTTTTTTTATCTAAATAATAAAGACTTGAAGTGGAACTACAAATGGTTTTTTTTTTTGAATAAAAACTACAAATCAAATAAAACAAAATTCTGTCTTATTCCATTAATTTTCTTTAAACTCTATTTTCAAACTGCTCATGTACAAAAGTAGAAATGTATTAAAATCTTTTGAACTGTCTATAACTTCCTAAAGGCTCAAGAAACATAGAGAAGATGTGCATATAAATGAGATATCCAACACCAAGAACGAAAAGGATAGAATAGAGGAATTATCAAGCATTTGGTGATCTCATATGCACCCATATCAATAGAACAGGTGATGTATATCAATGCTACTCTGTCGATAACTCACTAGAGACTCGAGAAACAAAGAGAAGATGCGAGTGCACAATAAGTTCAAGATATCCAATAACAAGAACAAAAAGGACAAAATAAAAAAGAGAAACTCCCAAAAAATATATGAACACTTACTCAAAAAGAAGATTATATGAACACTTACTCGCATAATAAAAAAGAAGATTATATGAACACTTACTCAAAATCTCACTTATCAGATTGCATTGTAGACCACAAAAAATAATCAAAGAAGTTTGTGGCTAAAAATAATGAGAAAAGCAACTTGAAAGATCACTTCAGGCAAAATTTCTATATATAGACCATTTCTAATTCAAGTTGTACCACGTGAAACTAATCCAGTCAGAAAAAGTAAACAAAAATATAATAATAATAATAATAACAACAATAGAAACGATGCTAATACATGTAATGCCACCAAATGGGTGGCAAACAGAACTAATTAAAAGGCTTTACCTTGTTGAGTAAGATACCTATTCAAGCAGCATATGAACTACAAAATTTCTGCTGCTTTGTATGGTGAAATTTTGAATATTGAACTCTCCCATGTGGAACTAATAATGGCCTGATTCTTTGTATCTTCTTGTGCAGTTTAGTTACATGTAGTTAATCAGCATTGAGAGATGGAGAACGGAGCACAGCAACCAGAGATGTCAATTCCAGCAACCTCCATGGCATTGCAGACCCATTCCGGGACGTTACCTATGGGGAACTACACGACAAAAAATCACATTAAATTGCTGAAAAAGCTTGTGTTAAGGTAAAAGAAGTTCAAAAACATGATTTTTTACTCAGAATTTACTTTTCAGCCATTGATCTAACTCTTATAGAAGCAAATAATAGCACTTCTCTAATTCACAAACAATCAAGAAAATATAAACTGATATTAACAACCACACTTTGAAAACTTGATATATTAGGCTAAAAATTTGAACACAACTCAACTCTATCTATACAAGGCCAGCTATAAAAAACAAATCCGCTCCTATTCCATCCTGTCCAAGGTCAAATCTTCTACTATATCACAAATAGATACAATTTCTTAATTACCTCACCCATTTTTCTTTAGGCATTCCTTTTCTTTTACTATTAAAGTTAATAATTAGTATGTCACTATTAACTCCGACTATGCTACGAATATTTGCATATCTTTAAACATATTTGGTCCCAAGCCCGGATAAAAGAAGAGAGTTTTGTTAGGTAGCTGACATCTAGCATAAAGCTTGGCAGATCAACTAACATAAATCTACTAAATCATATTACGTGAAAGGCTAGGACATCAATTTAGCCCTTGATAGAGCAGAGTGGAGGAAGCAGACTTATGTATTCGGCCCCATGTAATTAGGAAAAGGCTTAGTTGCGTTAAAAGTTAATATGCCACTCTTGTAATGCCAAAAAACGAATTTAAACTACATATTCACATAACAATCAACAATTCAATGCCATGTTTTCAAAGCAAATTTTGTGAAAAAGAACATGTAGGTACAAAAACACACAACTTTCAACAATTTCGTTATACTCCAAAAACCTACTGATTCAAACAAAAAAGGCAAATTGACTCTTCAGAATTCCTGCTGATTACAACGGTTCAACATAGAGCTCAGCTAACCGTCCAATGATAGGGGCAACACTATGAACTGTAACTTCATTTTCCAGTGCCTATAGCCCCTTGCTGACCAACATTGAGATCCACACCAACAATTCCATCTTCATATTTAATCTAATATATAAACAAATGGGATTCAAATGACTTTGCCCTTCCATTTATATCCTTCAACGTATGTCGTTTTGTTTTATTTGCTTTTACAAATTCTTTCCTCGCCACCTTCCAAAATTCCCTTTCTTGAAGTCCTACTTTTCTGAGTTTGATTCAAGTTTACATGAAGCAGCATAACAATCCAATCCCTATGCTAAATGCAAAAAGATAAAGCTACTTTACGGCATTCAGTGACCATTGCACACTTGGATAGTCTATTACTTTAATTTAATTTTGCCATTCAATTTGATGTAGAATCGTAGATTACAGCTTTAGTAATACATGCAGAGTGTGTGTATCAACCTAGTATAGAATATAAATAGAGGAAACACGTGAAGCAAAATACTCCAACAAAACCCTCGTTCCAATCAATTCCTTAGCTATTCAGAATCAAATAGGGACGACTAATTGGCTTGAAAACCCAATAAAAATGCGCGATTAGATTCCAACCGTTTGGTTCAACTGGATTTGGACTTAATATAAAGCACAATTGCGCTGGATTTATAGACTTGACCGTAGTCAAATCCAATCACAGGTGTGTCCAGGTGCTACCTAATCCAACAAACACACACTTGTAATTGCTCAACTCTTAACACCTAAGGGACACTTGTTCGTTCTAAAATGGAAAACACACACACACACACACACAGGGATCCAAAGGTATCAATGTCCTAATGTAATCCCCCTAAAACCCATTCATAAAAGAGGCACTATGAGAGGTGTGCTTCAACTTCATAGTTCATCATAATGTTGAGGCGCATGCTCCTAACATCTTTTAAGACAAATTATTCACTTTTACGTATTTCATCTTATATTAAGCATAAATAGAAAACATTGTCTTGAAACAACTTGAAAATGTACTCTTTTTCCACAAGTCAAGTTTTCAATGGTCTCATCTCAACATAGAAAGAGTGAAAACCAAAAGTTAGCATAATGGTGAACCACCCATCAGATAAAGTTGAGAATCTATCTCCACCATTGCAAGTTCTCAACTTCTCCGTTATCTATATTCTATAAGAGTGAACCAACCACAAGTAAACAATCATCGGTGAGGCCAAAGATTGAAATTGGAAACTAGAAATCAACAAAGAAAAAAAAAGTACATTTATCAATAAGCACATAAGATGGTTTGTTTATATTATTCTATACAATGGTAACAAAACATTTTTCTTCTTTATTTTTTATTTTATTTTTATTTTTTGAATCCCCATTGTTGCATAGTTAGTTGGTTGTGTAACGCCTCGAAATTTCCTCCATCTAGCCCGTATCCCATTGAATGAATGCCCAACTCTATGTACTAGCAATTGGTCGAATGTAGATGATGTTGGTCATGTTGTGTGTTGTTTCTTTATGTTGATTTTGTGATATCTCTATGTTTGGAGTGTAAAATGGACTTGGGGAATATTAGAAATGAGTCTGAAACACATTTTTACATAGAAATCGACCTATTATACGCGAAATTCCAATGTATATTGAGCGTATAAAGAGAGGAAGAATTGAAAAAATCTGGAAAGCTGAAATGCGTTTCAGCTCTCCTGGAACGCGTTTCACACTGGCCGAAACGCTTCCAGGCCAAAAAAAAATTCAGCAAAACGCATTTTATGGCCTTGGAACGCGTTCCACCTAGGAAAAATACAAATTTTGACATTTTTGGTAGGTCCCACAGGTGGTTTTAACCCCTTATACCCCTCATTTGTCTCTCAATTGCACACTTTAACACATTGAAAGAGGGGAAAGAGGTGGAAAAGAGGAAAGGAGAAGGAGCTTTGGGTTTTTGAAGTTTTAGCTCAAAAATCTCCCGAGGTATGTGTAAAATTTGAGAGAAAAATTTGTTCTTCTCATTAAATCATGTAGGCTTACAGCAATTTATAGATGTACAAGATAAGAAATAAAAGAATCTAAAATTCAAAATCTACACGATCAAAACTGTACAACTAGTATAATCCCATATTTCTAGGAACAACAAATCTCCTATTCAAACTAAAATTATCTGATCTGATAAGGACAAATTTGGTGGAACTCAATCTGGATTTCCAACACTCCCCCTCAAGCTGGACTAAAGATATCGTGCATGGACAGCTTGCCGACTAACTTATCAAATTGCTTCTTGGCCAACCCCTTAGTTAGTATATCAGCCACTTGTTCTCCCGTAGGAAGATAAGGCATACAAACCGTTCCACTGTCTAATTTCTCCTTTATGAAATGTTTGTCAACTTCCACATGTTTGGTCCTTTCATGAAGAACAGGATTATGAGCAATAGCGATAGCTGATTTATTATCACAATAAACCTTCATAGGCAGGGAACTGGTAACCTTTAATTCTTCTAATAGACGCTTTATCCGGATCCCTTCACACACTCCATGAGAAACTGCTCTATACTCAACTTCTGCACTACTCCTAACAACCACACTTTGCTTTTTACTCTGCCAAGTGACTAGATTACCTCCAACAAAGGTGCAATAACCGGATGTGGATCTTCTATCAGTAACACTCCCAGCCCAATCAGCATCCGTGTAGATTTCCACTTGTAAATGCCCATTTTTCTCGAACAAAAGCCCTTTACCAGGAGTCCCCTTGAGATACTTCAAAATTTTGTACACAGCATTGAGATGATCTTGGCTTGGTGAGTGCATGAATTGACTCACTAGGCTAACAGCAAAGGCTATGTCCGGCCGTGTGTGTGACAAGTATATTAACCTCCCAACTAACCATTGGTACCTCTCGCAATCCACTATCTCCTCAATTTTTGCAAGCTGTAACTTTGTGTTTGGTTCCACAGGAGTCTCCACAGCTTTACTCCCAAGTAGTCCAGTCTCCTCCAATAGGTCAAGGACATATTTCCTTTGGGACATAAAACTTCCTTTCTTGGATTTTTCAAATTCCATTCCAAGAAAATATTTTAGTTTCCCAAGGTCTTTCACTTCAAATTCTTGGGCTAGAAATTTCTTCAACCTCTCAAGCTTCGTATGGTCGTCACCTGTCAAAATTATATCATCTACGTAGACTATTAAAATAGCAATTTTCTTATCCTTCAGTGTTTAAAGAAAAGTGTGTGGTGTGCTTGGCTTTGAGAATAACCTTGGTTTTTTACAACTCTTTCAAACCTCCCAAACCAGGCTCTAGGGGACTGTTTGAGTCCATAGAGAGACTTTTTAAGTTTGCACACCTTGCCTCTCCCTAAATCTTCCTCAAATCCAGGTGGTAATTGCATAAAGACTTCCTCCTCCAGGTCTCCATTTAGGAAAGCGTTCTTAATGTCTAGTTGGTATAGTTGCCAATCCAAATGTACAGCAAGTGAGATTAAAACCCGAATAGAGTTGATCTTGGCCACAGGAGCAAAGGTCTCTTGATAATCAATCCCCAAAGTCTGTGTAAAACCCATGGCAACTAACCTCACCTTGTACCTTTCCACACTTCCATCGGCCTTACATTTAATGGTGAAAACCAATTTACATCCGACAACCTTCTTTTCTCTCGGAAGTTCAACAAGGTCCCATGTACCACTCTTCTTGAGAGCATGCATTTCCTCCAACACTGTTGATTTCCAATCCGGGTTCTTAATTGCTTCCTGAATGGTTCTCGAAATAAAAGTTTTACAGAGATTTAGAGTAAAAGCTCTATGTTTCTCAGAAAGTTTAGTGTAAGACAGATATTTAGCAATAGGATGTGTAGTGCAAGTTCTAACACCTTTCCTAATGGCTATGGGAGCATCAAGATCTGAAATAGGAATAGGATTAGTGTTTGAGACAATACCAAGATTTTGAGCCACTGGGAGAGATGATTGATCTTGTTGACCATTAGATAGATGATCTCCACCATTTGAATGAAATTTCCTTCTTGTATGAACACATAGTTCAGGTTGACGTTGCTCTTGTACTTTTTCTCCCCCTGTTTTTGATTCATTAGAGTCCGACAATGATAAACTAGTGTTCCCTTTGTTTCCATTATTTAAAATTTCTGTTTCAAAGAACATACTTGGGGTAGGATTATTTTGAGTTTGCCAAAACTGATCTTCATTAATTCTCTCCCCCTGAAGAGAAGTTTTGTCAAAAAATGGTTGGTTTTCGAGGAAATTGACATCCATACTAACAGATGTTTTGTGTGTAGCTGGATTATAACATTTGTAGCCTTGTTTATTGGATGCATACCCTAGAAAAACACATTTTTCAGCTCTTGGTTCAAGTTTAGATTGAAGGTCACTGGGAACATGAACAAAAACATTACTTCCAAAAACTTTTAGGGGTAAATCAAATGCTATTCTATTTCCTGGGAAAGTTGTGGTGAGACTTTCTAAAGAAGTCTTATAATTTAAAACTTTTGAAGGCATGCAATTAATAAGATACCATGCAGTAAGAACTGCATCCCCCGACAAGTATTTTGGGACATTCATTGAAAACATTAGTGCATGAGCAACCTCAAGCAGGTGTCTATTTTTTCTCTCGGCAATACCATTTTGTTGAGGGGTTTCTCGGTAAGTAGATTGATGGATAATTCCTTTTTCAGTTAGAAAACTCCCTAGGCATTCATTATAAAAATCTGTTCCATTATCACTTCTTAAGATTCCAATGTTTGTCTGAAATTGATTGGCAATCATTTGATAAAAAATTTTGAATAAGTGTCCCACTTCAGATTTAGAGTTCATTAAATATAGCCAACAATGGCGGGTATGATCATCAATGAAAGTTACAAACCATCGTTTTCCAGAAACAGTTGAAATTCTAGATGGACCCCAAACATCACTATGAATAAGATAAAAAGGTTTGGCGGCTGAATATGGTTTTATTTGAAAAATAGAACGATGACTTTTAGATAGCAAACAAGTTTCACAAATAAGAGGAGTATAATCCACCCGTTTAAACAAACTAGGAAACAAACGCTTTAAATAAGGGAAACTAGGGTGTCCTAGTCTAAGATGCCAGAGCATTATTTGATCATGAACAGAGATTGAACCCAAAGTACCAGTCAAGCCATGAGCTTGTTTATTTTCGAAAGGACTTCCATTGAAATAATAGAGACCGTCCACTAGTTCAACACTGCCAATCATCCTCCTTGATGTTAGGTACTGTAATTCACAATGGGATTCAAAAAATAGGACACAACAATTAGAATCACGGGCTAATTTACTGACTGACAAGAGGTTACATGCTAGGTTTGGTACATGTAAAACAGATTTTAATGTAATGGATGAAGAGAGGATAACAGAACTTGTACCAGCTATAGAGGAGTGACTACCAGCAGCAATCCTAACTTTCTTATGACCAGAACGAGGTGAATAGGTCGTAAATAAATGAGAAGTATTAGTCATATGATCTGATGCACCAGAATCTATGATCCAAGGTGCCGAAATAAAACTAGAGTAAGTTAGATAAGGACTACCTGTTTGAGCAAGAGAACCAATAAGTGTGTTGGTTGTTGGATTCGATTTCAACAATTGAAGGATTTGATCCATTTGCTCCTTAGTGAAAGTAGTGGCCTGGGATACATTGTGTGCAGCAAGTGACTGAGTATTGGAGTTGAAAGACTCCCCAAGTGTACTAGTCCTTCTCTCGAAAGGTTTCCAATCAGTCGGTTTTCCATGGAGTTTCCAACAAGTCTCCTTGGTATGATGCGGTTTGTTACAATGTTCACACCAAACTCTCGGCTTGTCCTCTAGGCAGCGTGGATTACTAGGGTTTCGACTAGTAGCAGCTGCAACAAACAAGGCAGAATTTTCAACATTTCCGCAAATAGACTTCTTTCCGAGCATCACCCCCCTGCGACTCTCCTCCCGACGCACCTCAAAAAAAACTTCGCCAAGGGATGGAAGGGGTTGACAACCAATGATTCGCCCACGAACTTCATCAAACTCGACATTGAGGCTAGCAAGGAACTTGAATATGCGGTCGCTTTCAACCATTTTCTTGTGATGATTAGCATCCTCTGGACATTTCCATTCATAATTGTTGAAAAGGTCCAGGTCTTGCCAAAGACCTTTGAGAAGGTTAAATTACTTAGTGATTGAATTGTCTCCTTGACGAACATCGCCAAGTTTCAGCTAAATTTCAAAGATTTGAGACTGATTACCCAAGTCGGAATACATTTGGGTAACATTGTCCCACAATTCTTTTGCAGTGGAATAGCACATATAATTCGCACTTATCTCCTCCTCCATAGAGTTAACGAGCCACGCCATCACCATAGAATTTTCAGCATCCCAAGTCAAATAGGTCAAATCAGTCTTTGTTGGAGTTGGTTTCTCACCGGTCAAATAGCCTATCTTTTCCTAGCCCCGAATGTACATGCGGACAGATTGAGACCAACAAAGGAAGTTAGTCTCATTAAGGCGGATGGTGGTAATTTGAACTGAATATGAGTGTTCAGATTGATGAAGCTTTGATGAGGCAAAGAAAGAGAACACAATAGAGGTAGTCTCGGACTGGTTGTCAGACATGTTGACTGAGGAAAGAGAATTGAAAACGAGCTAAGATGCCGGAGAAAAAAAACAAAGTAGGTTGTAAAGAAGCTCCTAGGTCTTGGATTAGGGTGCCTTTTAGTCTCTGATACCATGTAAAATTTGAGAGAAAAATTTGTTCTTCTCATTAAATCATGTAAGCTTACAACAATTTATAGATGTACAAGATAAGAAACAAAAGAATCCAAAATTCAAAATCTACAAGATCAAAACTGCACAGCTAGTATAATCCCATATTTCTAGGAACAACAAATCTCCTATTCAAACTAAAATTATCTTATCTGATAAAGACAGATTTGGTGGAACTCAATATGGATTTCCAATAGTATGTGTAACTTACCCTTCTTCTTCCATTAATCTCTTTGATTTGTGCATGAGAGCTTCATTTTGATCTAAGGAATGGTATAAGTCATGGTTTGAAAGTACTCCAGACCTAGGGTTGGCTTGCATATATGTTTTTATGAACCCTAGTGTTGAATGGAAGCCATTGATAGTATTTTCCCCAATTTCTAGCTTAAAATTGGTGGAGCAACTTGTAAATGAACCTACCCTTGGTTCATGGGCTTAGACCTTTCCAAATAGCTTGCATGTCAACTATGTTAAGCTTGAGGATGGTAGATCTATGCATGTGTTTTGTTAGAGATTTCCATGGTGAAATCTTAGGGTTTAGTTCAAATGACCCTAACTTGGTTCATAGACCTAGAGTTGAGAATATGCCTTTCATGTCAACTATGTTGACTAAATGGGCATATTTGATGGATCCTTGATGTTAGATTAGAGATGGTCATGGTAGAACATGAAGACCTTGTTCAAAATAGCAATATGGCCTAGTATGGAAATCCCCATATTTTAGGGCTTTTAATGCTCTTGACCTTAAAGCATGGAATTAGTACACTTTATGCCTAATTGGGCATGATTGGAGTTGTTTATGCTATTAATTAATGAGTAGTGACCATGTCATGGGTTTTGACCTACACGTTGGCTTGATCTCCCAATTGGGCATGGTTATGCCTAAAGATTTAAAATCAGTATTTATGATTAAATGGATGAATTGTAGCTGTGAATTAGGTATTGGGGGCCTATGGCATAAGAATAGTGATGTATGTTATAATTAGACAAGGTATAGACCTATTGTCTAGATATGGTGAATGATTATGTATGGTGTACAATGTCTATGTGGTTGAGTATGGCAATTGATGTGTGTATGGGAATTGATGAATATTTTAGGGTCTTAATTAGTTGATTTGGTTTTGAGTTGTCGTGTGTGTGGATAGATACTCTCACAAGGCTTTGTTGTGAGTATACTTCATTTATGTTTAAATCTTTTATGTCATCATATCACTTATATGTTGTATGTTTGAATGCATGAGATGTGTTTTAAATTGATAATCCATGTGTGTAAAACCCTGTGGGCCTGGTAGGTCTTGCCTCTGAAGAAACTTAAGTCTATCCTTTACAAGGACCTAAATGACTTAGTGGCTGACAAAAGCTACGCCTTTGTGTGCCCTTGCAAGGGACACAACAAGACTAGCATACGAAAAGGAAGACTTGACCTTGCCACATGAGGGTTTTAGAATGGAAAAGAAAGAGAAGCTATGTCCTTATGTGGCATGATGAATAAATCCTTTTCTATGTCCTTCTGTGGCATGAATGGATAAATGCTTCTCTATGTCCTTGTGTGGCATGAATGAATAAGTCTGAGATCGTAGCTTGATGCTAAATCTCACTGTGCATTGGGCCTGGACTAATATGTGAAATGTGGATCCCCAAAAGATGAGTTTTCCTTGCAGTGAAATAATATGATAAATGCTCGATATTTATGTGTTACAAGCTTTATTCATTCATTAGCATTGACATGCATACATGATATTTTATTGATGAGTATAGATGGCATATCTGAATTCTATTCACTGGGCACTGTTGGCTCACCCTCATTTCCCTTTTACAGGATCTACAACCCAGGATAAGGGCAAGGGAGTTATTATCCATTGAGGACCTTGCCAGCGCTAGAATTTAGGCCTCAGCGTGAGTTAGGAGGCACTTTTGTTTGAACCTTGCTTTTAATTTATGATGTATTCATATTTTGAATTATGTAAATATAATACTAACCACATTTTTGTAGTATGGTGAGTTGGGACTTTAGTGGATAGACCTTGTGGGCATGTGACAGTTTTGTACCCATGGTCTTGGAGACTTTTCATATATTTTTGGTTCAGACGAATTGAACAATTTATGGATGGTATTTATTGTGGATTTATCTTTTGTCTTGATTCATTATTATGGATGGTGGTAGAATTGTACAAGTACCTTTTAGGTTATGATGCAGGTTGAGATAAAGCTTGTAGGGTCTCAACCATCTCACGTGGGTTGAGGGGTGGTTGGAGATGCCTACGCCGGGCGTCCCACCCCGGCATTCCGCACGCCATCCCCTGTGAGGTTGATGGTTCGGGGTGTGGGGCCACCACAGGTTGCACTTACCTTATTTTAATTATAAAAGATGAAAAAAAAGAGATTATGGTGCAAGGAATACCATCTTCTGCAGGAATTCACAAACAAACCTGCACCAGAACACAAAATACACAAGGAAAGATCAGACGTGGTCCACACAAATCATCCAATTCAACTATTTGTGCATGATTGTCTGTGTTTATGCTCAAGTGCGCAGGCATGTGCGCGCGCGCGTGTGTGTGTGTGTGAGTGTGAGACAGAGAGAGAGAGAGAGAGAGAGAGAGCATACTCAGGAAACCGTCCTTGGACAATTGAGGTATGTAAATCACTGCTAAGCTGCCATCACAAAAGCTTTTTACATGACATGTATAAAGTACCCAAAAAAAGAAAGGGGGACCACAATAAAGCTTGCAGTTGTACCTTCATCATATAAAACAAGTTGTGGTATGATAAGAGCTGAGATCCCATAGCATCTTTCGTCACAAGCGAATGGATATAAGCTCTTGAATAGTTCTTGCAGACCTACAGAGAACAAGGAAATAAAAAAGTCTACCAAAGGTTAATGACAAAATAATTCAAGGAAAGTATCATTTCTTACCATACACATGCAGGTTGGATCAATGGGGCGAACATCAGTGGACATTACATTGTGCTTCAATTTTACAACCCCCTAATCAAGAATCAGATTCAGCAGAACATTCACTTAAACTCATAAATAAGAAGAAAGAAAAAACTAAATTTTCAAAAGACAAAAGTGTTGGACATCCAAGAGGGAGGTGAATTGGATGTTATGGTCGGTTTTGACAAATTCTAAGTTTTTTAGTGGAATCTTTCAAATAATACAAGTAAAAGCTCTAAAAACCAATGTGCATGAATGTAAAGTGCGGAAATAAAGAGAAAGACACAGATTTTTACGTGGTTCGAAAAATCTTTTTCCTACCTCCATGCCTAGATTAACCTTTTCTAGGATTCCACTATACCAGGTTCACTTCAAGGGTGTGAACCAAACTGTTATAATGTCTTTTTCAAGGTTCAAGATGTCTTAGGATAAGTAGTTGCCCATGGGAAAATCAATACGGGTGATATGTTGCAAAAAAAATTTCCAAATATGTGTTTATCCCCTTCATGGTGTTATTTGTGTTGACGAGATGTGGAATCCGTTGGACACTTATGTTGGAGTTGTCCCTTTTCCAGAGAGGTTTGGAGTAGGTGGTGCACTCATTTCCCGATCATGACCGGTGTCGGTGATGTGGGCCACGCCATTAATATTTTCCCCTTTATGGAAAATATTCTTTCCTTATGGAGAAACCATTGGAAGGTTGTGTGCCTTGTGGTGTTATGGTCCTTATGGAAAGAAAGGAATAAGAGGGTGTTCGATGGTGTATTGTTTCCATCGGATAAGGTATGCGAGCAATCTCATCTCCTTGCTTCCTTTTGGGTAGCAAATAGCAAGTTGTGTAATGGGTTTGCTCTAAGCGAATGGCTTAGAGGCTGGGGCAATTTTGTGTAGATTGATTTGTGTTGTGGTTCAAGTTAGAGACCACCTTTTGTATAGCTTATTTACATACAGATTTATACATATATAACATCTTATAGTTTCTTTTAAAAAAAAAGGTTCAAGATGTCAAAGGAATTAGCTGGCCATTTAAAGCTAGCAGATTTTATGCCTTGTACGCGTGACAACTGTCTTTATGATTGTAAATCTCTTATCCTTTCCTTAATTAGGATATTCTAGCTGTAGGATATTTTTGGACAAATCTGTATATGGTAGTTTAGCTATTTTAAGGGGTAAAAATCAGCTTGTATTCATGATATATAATGGGAATTCTCCTCCAAGAGGAATATACTTTTTTGCTCAAAACTCTCTAAGATTGTCATGGTATCAGAGCCACAGTTCTGAATTCTCACACGTCTCTTCTTCTTAAGTCCAACTCAGTCCTAGTTCAATCTCTTGTTCTTAGTTATTCTTGATCAAGTTATCTCAGCCTCATGTCTTCAGACAACTATGATGCCTTCTTGATTTGTTTTAATGGCAAAAACTACTCAGCCTCGGCATTCCACTTCAAGATATTTGTTAAAGGAAAAGATCTATGGAGCCATGTTGATGGCAGCAAACCTTCTCCTGACAAATACAAAGACAAGGATGAGCACGCCAAGTGGGAGGTCAAGGATGCTCAAATCATGGCATGGATTCTAAGATCTGTGGAATCCAACATCATCTTAAATCTTCGACCCTTCAAGACTGCAGCTGAAATGTGGAATTACCTGAAGAAACTCTACAGTCAACACAACACTGCTCGTCGGTTCCAGCTTGAACATGAGTTAGCCACTCTCCAACAGGGCAGTCTCTCTATTTCTGATTTTTATTCCAGCTTTATGAATTTTTGGGCTGAATATACTGATACAGTCTATGCTACCTTACCTCCCGAGGTCTTAGTTTTGTTCAATCTGTCCATGAAACTACTAAGAGGGATCAATTTCTTATGAAACTGAGATTTGAATTTGAAGGCACCAGGTCCAATCTTATGAACCGAGAACCTATCCCTTCCTTGGATGCTTGCCTCAATGATTTGTTTCGTGAGGAGCAACAACTTCTCACTCAAACCACCATGGAACAACATAAATCCACGTCTGTTCCTATGACTTATGCAGCTCAAGGCAAGCCAAAAGGCAGGGACATGAGTATTGTTCAGTGCTATTGTTGCAAAGGATTTGGCCATTACGCTTCAAATTGTTCAAAAAAATTCTGCAACTACTGCAAAAAGGATGGCCATACCATCAAGGAATGCCCTACCCGACCCCCCTAAGAGATCTGAAACAGCATATACTGCCTCAATTGGTTCTTCTATTGCTGGTAGTTCTGTGGATACAGTACATCTAACACAAAGTGCTCCTGCTCCTGTTCAATCTGTGACCTCTGAAATGATTCAGCAAATGATCATTTCTGCATTCTCCGCGTTAGGACTCTCAGGTAAACCCTTCCCTACTCCTTGGTACTTTAATTCTGGCACTTCCCATCACATGACAAACAATGCTAATTTCCTCACCAATGTTAAATAAATATTCTGGAAATCTCAAAATTTATACAGCTGATGGCAACTCTTTACCTATCACGGGCACTGGTGATGTTTCTTCTTCTATAACCAATGTCTTTGTCTCTCCTGGCCTTACCACTAATCTTGTTTCTGTCGTTCAGTTGGTTGACAATGATTGTAAAGTGGAATTTTCTAAATCTGGTTGTGTTGTGCAGGATCGACAATCAGGGAAGATGATTGCAAGGGGGCCTAAAGTAGGACGTCTTTTCTCACTCCAATTTCAGTCGTCTCCATGTTTCTCTTTGCCCATCATCACTTGTAATTCTGCTTATGTTGATTATCGAGCATGGCATAAACGTCTCAAACACCCAAACTCTAATGTACCTCATGCTTTGCTAAATTCTGGTTTACTTGGGAATAAAGGGTCACCATCTCTTAGTGTTGTTCAATTTGATTGCAATTCTTGTAGTCTTGGAAAAAGTAAAATTCTGCCATTTCCACTCACACACCAAATGTAGTCCAACCTTTTGATATGATACATAGTGATGTGTGGGGTATGGCACCAGTTACTTCTCATGCTAATTACAAGTACTTTGTCACTTTTATTGATAACTATAGTCACTTCACATGGATTTATTTCTTGCATTCTAAAGATGAAGTATTTTCTGTTTTTAAGCTTTTTCATGCACATATTCAGACCCAATTTTCTGCCAATATCAAAATACTTCGTTCTGATAATGGGGGTGAGTACATGTCTCATCTATTTCAAGAATTTCTGCAAACAAATGGCATAATTTCTCAACGGTCTTGTCCTTCAACCCCACAACAAATGGGGTGGCAGGAAGAAAGAACCGTCACCTTCTCGATGTTGTCCGCACCCTTCTATTAGAGTAATTTGTATCCTCTCGTTTTTGGTGTGAAGCTCTCTCCACTGCTGTCCACCTCATCAACAGATTGCCTTCTCCCTCATTGAACCATGTCTCTCCTTTCTTTCGGTTATTTGGTCATACCCCAAATTATTCTAACCTTCGTACCTTCGGTTGTGTGTGCTATGTTCATCTACCTACACACGAACGAACAAAACTAATAGCTCAATTCGTTCAATGTGCTTTTCTAGGATATTTTGTGCACCAAAAAGGTTTTCTTTGTTATGATCCCAATCTGCGTCGTATTCGGGTTTCTCGAAATGTGATTTTCTTTGAAAATTAGTATTTTTTTCCACACACCGTGATGATCTTTCTCCTTCATTTTCTGTTTTGCAAGTGTTTCCTAACTCTTCTGCAGATTTCGTACCTTCTAAGCCTCTCATAGTCTATCAGTGACGCACGACTTCAGCACCTCCGGGGTCCCTCCAGCTCATTCCCTGAATGCTGATCCAGTTCCAGCAACTGCACCTACACCTCTCAAACACAGTACTTGGGTTCGTACACCACCAGATAGGTATGGTTTCACCCCTCCTTTATCCTTGACAGCCACCTTGTCTTCTATTCCTATAATCATATTCCTTCATCCTATAAACAGGCCATGGAGCATGAGTGTTGGCGAAAAGCTATTGAAACAGAACTTCATACACTTGAAAAAAACCAAACCTGGGATGTTGTTCCATGTCCCCCATCTGTGAAACCCCATGGTAGTAAGTTGGTGTTTTCTATCAAGCTTTGCTCTGATGGATCCATAGATCGTTACAAGGCTCGGTTGGTGGTTCTTGGCAACAGGCAAGAGTATGGCCTAGGCTACGATGAGACCTTCGCGCCGATAGCCAAAATGACCACTGTACGAACAATACTAACCCTAGTTGCATCTCAATCATGGTCTTTACATCAAATGGATGTAAAGAACGCATTCTTACATGGTGATCTCAAGGAGGAAGTTTACATGAAACTTCCCTACGGTATGCCTACTTCCTCACCTAATGATGTTTGCAAACTAAAACGCTCTTTGTATGGCTTGAAGCAAGCACCGCGAGTATGGTTTGAAAAGTTTCAATCAACTCTTCTTGGCTTTTCATTCACTCAAAGTCAGTATAACTCCTCCCTTTTTCTTCAACGGACATCTAATGGCATAGTTGTCCTCCTTGTTTATGTGGACGACATCATTATCACTGATTCTGATATGGAGGCTATTTTTGATATTTAGAATTTGTTGCATTCTACTTTCCACATGAAAGTCCTTGGCCAACTCACCTATTTTTTGGGTTTAGAGGTGCATCATCGGCCTCAAGGTATCTTCTTGAATAAGCACAAGTATATTCTGGATTTGGTTCAATTAGCGGGACTCACGGACACTAATTATGTTGACACCCCAATGGAAATTAATGTGAAATATCAATGTGACGAAGGGGAACTTCTTGAGGATTGTACTTTACATCGAAAGTTGGTTGGTAGTCTTATCTATCTAACTATCACCCGACCAGACATCTCTTATGTTGTCCATACCGTCAGCAAGTTCATGCAAGCCCCTCAGCATCTCCACCTATCCGTTGTCCGCCACATCATTAGATATATCCTTGACACACCTAGTCGTGGCTTATTCTTCCCTACTGGTTCTTCACCCCAACTACAAGCCTATAGTGATGTTGATTGGGCTGGCTTCCCGGACACAAGAAAATCTACTACGGGATGGTGCGTGCTTCTTGGTGATGCTCTTATCTCTTGGAAATGCAAGAAGCAAGACTCTATCTCCAAATCATCCCCTGAGGTAGAGTACCGCACCATGTCTGCTGCATGCTCTAAGACCATTTGGCTACATGGTCTCCTCACAGAGCTCGGTTTCTCCCAAGTTCAACCTACTCCCCTACATGCTGACAACACTAGTGCCATCCAAATTGTTGCCAATCCTATCTACCACGAACGCACGAAGCACGTAGAGGTTGACTGCCACTCTATCCGGGAGGCCTATGACCACCAAATTATGTCACCCTCCCACGTATCTCCACCACTCTACAGATCGCGAATATCTTCACCAAATCCATGACATGTCAGCGACATAACTTCCTTGTTAGCAAATTGATGCTTGTAGATTTACCAGCATCAATTTGAGGGGGGATGTCAAAAGAATTAGCTGGCCATTTAAAGCTAGCAGATTTTATGTCTTGTACAGTTGTGACAACTGTCTTTATGATTGTAAATCTTTTATCTTTTCCTTAATTAGGATATTCTAGCTGTAGGATATTTTTGGACAGATCTGTATATGGTAATTTAGCTATTTTAAGGGCTAAAAATCAGCTTGTATTCATGATATATAATGGGAATTCTCCTCCAAAAGGAATATACTTTTTTGCTCAAAACTCTCTAAGATTGTCACAAGACAAACCTATCATTTTCACAGGCTAAGGACAAACCACTTGTTCCCTTTTCGGGGGCCAAAAGGAAAGCCAAAATCCTTTTCGTGGGCTAAAGATGAACTACTTGACCTTTTTCAAGATAAAGGGTAAAACTAGACTTTATTCCAACCTTGGAATCACAAGTGATATCACAATCACTTGACTTGGTTTTTTTCAACTTGAAACACACCAAAAACTTAAGAAATTACAAGAATAATGTTTGTTCTATGTAAATAGAACAATTACAATGAAGCTCAAATCAAATATACCACCAATCATAAGATATGAAAAATTAAGCTCAAAGGGAGAGAGACCTTACAACCATGGATTTTACCTTCTTTGCATCAATGTTGCTCAAGTATGCATTTGAAAACACTTTGAATGATGCACAACAAGAAAGCTTGAGAAAAATCCTTACTTCAAATCATTTTTCCTATTCTAGGGTTTTTGAAATGATATAGATCCTTAGATTTTGAAGAGCAGTCCCTAGATTCACATTTGTGCCTCACTGCCTCTCTTGTGTTTAAAATGGCCTAAGAGCATGTATTTATAGTTTAGGAATGAGCACTAATCGTTAGAAACAAGTTACTAGTCGTTGGGGCTCAAAAATCAAGTTTTTGACCGTTGGAATTGCGTCCAGAAGACACCAGCGCGCTGCTCAAAGGCAGCAGTTCGCTTCTTCTCTGTAAAACAGCAAGCCCAACCCAAAAACAGTGTAGCAGCGCGCTGCTCCAAGTGGCAGCTCGTTGCTCTGGTGGGCGACAATTTTGTGTATTTTTGTTCCATTGTGTTACTCGACCTATCCTACACCAAATATAGGCATATTATACCTTAAAATTCATGGAAAGATCACTCTACATCCATTGGTACCATTTCCAAACCCATCAGAGAAAGCTAGCAAACACTTTGACTGGTTTTGAGCCAATCTACCATAGTTTTTTTTGTGTAAATTCTATTTTTTGAAATTCTAAATTTATGGGCTTATTTGGGCATCAAAGTATGATTGAAATATTTTGAAACAAAGAGAACAAGTTCAAGTTCAAAAACGAAGTTAAGTTTGAAAAACTTAAACCAATAGGTTTATGAGATATTTGTTGAAATGTGATTTTGATGAAAACTAGTGCAAGTATGATTTTCAAACAAGTTTGAAAAGCTTAAAGAACATAAACAAAACATTTTGACCATTTGAAAAATATTTTTAAGGAAAACTTAATGCATGAATGAATTTTAAAGAATAATTGAGAAAAGTTGAAAGCAAATAGGTTTACAACCCTAATTCTAGACACATAAGACTCTCAACCTCTTTGTCTTTTTTTCTTCAAGAGGTCCAATTGCCCAAGCTTTAAGTGTACTTGATCCTTTGTTTGAGAGACTTCTTGACCTTGAAGACTTGGATCTTGCATTGGCTCTTCTTCACTTTAGGTGCTGAAAGATACTAGATGAAATCATTAGCACCATGAGTTATATTGTTTGTTAACATCAAAGCACTTAGGAGAAAACTAAGTGGAAAACCACTTAGGTCAACAAGAGGATGTTAGAATCTAGCCTTAACCACCTCAATATAACTGTGAGAGCACCTTTTTTCACTTCTCCACATTTCTCATTTTGAGGGAAAAACGTGAATAGATAATATGTCCAAGCAATTAACTCAAGTACTAAGCATAGAATTGTGTACAAACAAAGCCATAAAGAAAACAAGAAGCAGAGAACAGAATAGCCAATGAGTTACCTTGAACTTTTTTTAATTGATGCCTTAAGCTTGTATTGAC
This sequence comes from Paratinospora sagittata, assembly GCA_035771175.1. Taxonomy (NCBI): domain Eukaryota; kingdom Viridiplantae; phylum Streptophyta; class Magnoliopsida; order Ranunculales; family Menispermaceae; genus Paratinospora; species Paratinospora sagittata. Next base: position 2,837,292 of record JAYMFD010000012.1, on the reverse strand, counting down.
TCACAATCTAAATTGTGACCTTGGTTAAATACCATGGGCATCATGCCCTAAAACATGCAAAGGAGTACATGAAATAACATTCTTTATGATAGAAATATCCATATTAAGTCGTGTTTCTCTGATAGACATGGTAGTATTGTAGTAGGTACATTACAGTATCACTAGATTCACTACAACTTGACTCAATTCAACAAAGTATCCTCCCAACAACATTGCGTCAACTACAATAAAGTAGAATCAAAACTATAATGCAACCATACTGCTAAATATGATGGATTTAGCCTTTCTTAGTACATTGAGTTGATTTTCAGTGTCTCTAGTTATCTAGTATCAATATTCCTTTGTGACACACACAGAATTTAAATCGAAACGCACAATTGAAAGATTTGAAAGGCGACTGATTCTCAGCTACCTCCAAAACCTGTAGACTCCGACAAGTCCACTACCCACCAATATGTAACTTGCTTACTTTCTCTCATAAGTGATTTGTATCAAATCCAAGACAAGTTTTTTAATCTTGAGCCTTGAAGCTTAATCATAACTACAGGAAGAAGAAGAAGAAGAAGAAGAAGAAGTGGTGCAATTTTGTTTTTTCAAAGAAAAATTCAAATAAACTAAAACATATCACAACTAAATATTACATAACAATGTGCTGAAAATACAACAAAACCAAAAATAAAATAGCACATTAACTAAGAGATTATCCATTAAATATAAATAATGTCAAGCCTGGAATTTTTTACAATCAGCCATGCTGATGCAGAATAAAATTTAGGAAAGATGTGACATGATAATTGTGTCACCACTGATGGCATTGAGACCAAGCAGCGGATATTGACTAAAGAGAACACTATCATTTCAAATGAAGTGGAGTTTCTACTAGACCAATATCAGGTTCAATCAAGCCACAGGTGACACTAAAGCTGATGTGGCATAAAGCCTTCACGTGTCGATGTGTACTTCAGTTGACAACAGTATCTATTCAAAGGAAAAGGATTCTTTGGTACAGGAATTAAAATATACCAACCTCAGGTACAAGAGCTGTACCAAAGCGTGCAGTACGTGTAGGATAAACACAGTCATACATATCTGCGCCTAGAGCACTGCAAACTACTATATCAAGTGGATATCCAACACCCTGGAAATGCAAATAAAAATTAAAAATTAAAACAAAGCACCTTTTAAACATAACAAAAATAATTTAAAAAATCCATTGATCGTGACAAGATTGATATGAATTATTCATTTGCACCATCACATATCGTGGTTTGTCCTCAGGCAATGCAGCAGTACACTGAGCAACAACACGCCAAAATGAGTCTTTGTCTTCACCTCCTGCAAGACCACCAATAGCATAGCTGTCACAAAAGAAAATTAAGCTAAATTACTCCATTGATCGTTCAACGCAATACTAAAAATGTAAGTCTCAAGGAAATTGCCACCATAGGCAGTTAGCATATGCCAACATCAATAACATGTTAATATTTATATGTATGTATGTGTGTGTGCATACACATGTATAGAGAGAGACAAAGAGAGAGAGAGGACTAAAACTTTTTGGAATTTTTCTTTTCTTCCCAAGCACCTTGTCAGAGGGTATTGACATCAAACTGCTTTATATCGTACCACTATCTTGTGTTTCTGTTATGCAAGCTACCATGGCCAAAGTAACAACTATGGTAGTAGCCAAAGTAATAAAGGTAGAGGCAGCTACTATTACGAAAAATGTCAATGGTGATGATGAAAACAGACAAATGGCACAAATGGATGGCATTGCAGTACAAATTAGAGTAGCATCCACATACCCAGGTAAATTGCGGTCAACCAAGCCTTTAACGCATATATCTCTGAAAAATAAGAAGCAAAATAAAAATAATAAATTAATAATAATTCAGTTGATTTCCAATATTACTTGCTAACAACATGAAGCCAGTTCATGTGTTTGAAGGTGCGGTCCAGTGTGAAGCTATGAGGGGCTGCTTGTATCATAAATGAATGGAAAGAAAAAGTTAGAAGCAGAAGTGAAGGCATTGGGGAAATGAAGGGTCAGCACTCATACATGATAGAACAAGAGAGCTCTTTCAGATTGTTTAATGAGCATGGAGGCTACCACAAGGAGGATGTTCATGGTTGAAGGCTCTAAAAGAGTGAGAAGAGGACCCAAAGCACATAAAACATATAAGAACTATACAAAATGATCAGTAGATATGGATTTGAGGATTTCCACAAAACTGAAAGGATCATTAGTTGGAAGTCAAAGACCACACTTGAAAAAAGCATCTTACAATAATTTTATTTGGCAGAAACAAAATCATGTTTATAAAATTGGTGGAAAAACATGGTCTAAGTGTAAACTCACCTCAGCACTGGGTCTAATCCTCCTTGTACTATCCCAAACAAGTTTTGCTCATTGGGTCTCTTGTGAGCTGTCATTAAAGAAAACTGATAAGAAAAAGTACTCAGCAAATCAAGTATAAACTAACGTATAAAAAGCAGTAAATGAACAATAAGGAACTACAAAATAAAATAAAATAAAAAGAAGAAGAAGAATCAAGTGCTAAAACAATTTGAAATGAAACAACCAACATTAGGATATTACAAAACAATTTGAAATGAAACAAAAAACAAAACAAAACCCAACCCACTAACTTTTGAGATATCACTAATATATTTAAGTTCAAATCTGAAATCTTAGTAGACAAAAGAAGGGATAAATATGAGGTATAACTAGAGTAAATTATGTTATCAGAATGCCTAAGGAGTGTACTAGGCTCAAGTTAAAAATTTCAAATAGCTGGTTTTCAATTGTGCTGTTCTTAAGTTTCAAAAAGATAAATTGCAGTGTAGTGAGAGACACCACCTAATAGCCGAAGCTTTAAGATGTGGTTATCAAATCTAACACGATATCAAAGTTCAGGTTTGCAGAGGTCTTGTGATCAAGTCTCTCTATAAGCATTTGTTAGTTGCTTATTTATATGTCAGTTATTCATGTCTTTTCTCTCCACGTGCAGGATGGGGCTGCATGTGAAGATGCGGCTGCATGTTGGGCAAGCCTTTGTGTTAGCTGTATAAATTTGGTTGGTTTTACTCACTTTAATTACGCACCTTAGGTTAGGAATTTTGATAAAAGAAAAAGTTGCAGAACTTTGACATTTTGGAGGGTAGATTTGACTTGGAGGTACTAGAACCGAATCTTGTTTTCCTAATCTGTTCCCAACAGTAGTTAGATCTCCTTAAAAAGAAGTCCAGAATCTTTAATTTCGTGATTTTTAGGTATGTTTTAATAATTTTCCAGATTTTCAATGTTTAGGTCATATTTGGGATTTAAGTTGAGATTTGGCTTGTTAGTGTTCTTAGGTGTTTTCTATGAAAGTGTGTTAAAGCATTCCAACAGTTGTTTTGATTTTATTCTTGTTAAGTTTTCATTCTATGCATGCTTCAATTCATATTTTCTTCTTTGGCAATTTTAATTTATGTGTATTAAGTGCTTTATATGAAACTTAGGTTGCTAGAAACCATATCATTCTCTTTTGACTAGGAGACTTCTAGTTAAGTTTATTAAATCTTAAGATTAGATTGTTAAATAGTGATACCAATCTTCACGGGTTTGACCTTGTTAAGTGCTACAACAACCTTATACTCTTGCAAGTGTTATTTTTGACACATCAATCCTTGGGCCATGTTTATGTGCAAGTGACTGCAATAGAACAGTTTGAAAAGTCAGCCTTGCACCTTTTATCTGTGCTAATTGAAACAAATAGCAATGATTAGTCACGTTCATGGCACCATTAGAGCATTACACCAAAATTTAATCCATGCTTAAGCTTATTTTGATCAACATATATGCTCAAACCTAGCCAGAGGTGACACCTAATTTCAGGCTTCTACATGTTCCCAAACTTAGTATCAGGCAAAAAAGGCCAGCCCAATCAAAAGATAAACTTTACAGGCGGGACAGCTAGGATTTTTTTTTCTCAGAGGGGCCAAGTGTCACGGTCATGTCAAGACATGCACCATCACTTAAGAAGAGAGTTCGTAAAGTTTCGTCTCAATCGGAAGTGTCAATCTCGTAAATATGGCCCCGTATGATTGGCCACACATTTTGATGTTTCCTTGTGGAAACAAGCCAAAAGCTTAACATCTACCTTGGAGAGGAGTAGTTGTCCAGCTCTCCATCATGGCCAATACTTGGCCATACATAGGACATTCCCTTGGCGCAACCCAGGGAACCGACTACCATCATTCTGAAGAGGGTAATGGTAGTTCCCATAGCATTCGGGTAGGTTATGGGACACTGCTATCGGGCTAGCAGTGCGGGGTTCGCCGGTATACAGGGCTGGGTATCTAACGCTGTTATGCCACTCGCTATCGAGTTGAGCGCATTGAGCTATCTTTAGCCTATGTGCTAGAGTGTGCTTGCTTGTGGGGATACTCATGAATGAGTTATTCATGGAACTTACCGGTATTGCATGGTCCGGGGCAGCATTGTGCAAGAACTGCTATCGAAGGTATCCGAGTGATCCATCCGAGTGATCCATCCGAGTGATCCATCCGACGCTACGCACAAGCGAGATATTCGAGTACTCCACTGTAACATGAGTATATGCGTGAATGGTTGACCGAGAATATTTGTATTCGAGGTGCCGCATGGGTAACATGTTTGTCTTACAGATATGCCCGTGACAAGTGGTATCAGAGCTGAAACAAGATTGCACGAACCTCGTGGTGAGCTAGTGCAAAGAAGAGATACAGTCGGAGAAATGGGTGTTGTATGCAATGGAACCATCATGGGGAATGAGATATACAACATTGGTGTTGGTACAATGCCTAAAGTGGCACGATGATGGGAGGATACTCGATACAATAGTTGACCCGAGCAATATCCAATAAGCAAGTAGAGCTTCAATGGTCGACAAGTGTGTTGACATAAGAGCATGCGTGGGGATGTATGTCAAGTGAAGCATATGGGACAAGATGGTTATAATCGTTGTTTCAGGTTGCGAAGACAAGGCATCAAGGGCATGTCATATGTGAAATGATGGTGTGATTCAAGCAGTTCCATTTGGAGGAACTCTTGAGACACGTATGGACATGTACATCGGTGCAGTGATTATTTCTTCCTGGGTGAAGACAATGGTCGAGGTACTGAAAGAAACTCCATCAATGAAGCAAAGTTTGTTATTGTGGAGGTCACGCAACAAAGGAGATTGAGAATCTAGTGGGGTAGCCCTACAGCATAATGTTACTCCATATCGCGATTGGTTCGAGGTACTAGTGCAAGCAGACGCACAAGGTGAAGAACAATCTTAGTGAGTGGAAGCACGAAGGTGCGAGAATGAGCTACATCAGGTAAATGATAGCTCGTCCCAAAGGGGATACTGAAGATCTCAAAGATGGAGATCATTGCTACATCAAATAGTAGCACAATGCCCAAGTGTAGATGATTATCGTAGGACTGAATAGGATAGTGGTTCCTCGTGCAGAGAAGTTGAATAGGATAGAGTTCCAAGTTCAAGTCAAGCAGCGAGGCCAAGACTAGGGGTGCGACAATCAGAAGGTGCATATAGAGATGTCGATGAGAGATGATCCGTCAGGAAGATGCAGCAAGCAGATGAACTCAACGATTGTGTCGATGAAGGGCATTGACCATTCAAGTGGGGTAGTTTGTCACGGTCATGTCAAGACATGCACAGTCACTTAAGAAGAGGGTCCGTAAAGTTTCGTCTCAATCGGTAGGTAGCAATCTCATAAATATGGCCCAGTATGATTGGCCTCACATTTTAATGTTTCCTTGTGGAAACAAGCCAAAAGCTTAACATCTACCTTGGGGAGGAGTAGTTGTCCAACTCTCCCTCATGGCCAATACTTGGCCATGCATAGGACATTCCCTTGGCGCAACCCAAGGGGCCAACTACCATCATCCTGAAGGGGGTAATGGTAGTTCCCCTAGCCTTCGGGTAGGTTATGGGACACTGCTATCGTGCTAGCAGTGCGGGGTTCACCGATATACAGGGTTGGGTATCTAACACTGTTATGTCGCCCGCTATCGAGTTGAACGCATTGAGCTATCTTTAGCTTACGTGCTAAAGTGTGCTTGTGGGGATACTCATGAGTGAGTTATCCATGGAACTTATCGGTATTGCATGGTCCGGGGCAGCACTGTGCAAGAACTGCTATCGAAGGTATCCGAGTGATCCATCCGAATGATTATCCGGCACTACGCACAAGAGAGATATTCGAGTACTCCGTTGCAACATGAGTATATGCGTGAATGGCTGACCGAGAATATGTGTATTCGAGGTGCCGCATGGGTAACATGTTTGTCTTATAGATATGCCCGTAACACAAGGCTTAACACAAAAATGAGAAAATGATGGAAGGGTGAAGAGACACCTTATACTGATAAAAAAAATAATAAGGAAAAGAACCAACTAAGCATTGGTGTCATGGTTAGAAACCAACTTCAAGAAGCGGGAATCTTAGTTCAAAATGCAAATCCCACCCCCAAGGGGCCACTCCCCATAGAGTTTCCTATGTATGGATGTGGAGCTTTGTATACACCTCGAAGGACTAGTTGGGTGCTCAAAGTGGCCGAGCTACTCTTGAATTAAAAATACAGGAAAGGAGGAGCCACCTTATGTAAAGGCATTGTATAGCATTGTATATAGAATATCTTTATGTAGCATACAGCTACATAAAATTTAACCCTCCCAAACAAAAAGGGTCTCTCGAAACCAGCAAACGAAAGCTTTGTCAGTCTAACACCCATAATCCAGTAACTTACAGATGCAAGAAACAAAACACATCAGCTTATATGCCAAAAAAGTATTTAATCACTTTAAAACTTTTTGTCATTAAATCATACTGTCAGATGAATAGAAGAAGCACAATTCCTGTTCCTCAGGCATTGAAAGAAAACCCAAAAACTCCAAGGTTGGAATCATATATATAATAAGGTATAATATGGTACATGACTAAGATACATACTCATATATATTATATCATAATCTTAGTGGACTAGCACATATAACAAGTCCACCCAATTACCACATAGATTTGCTCAACAAGACAGATTTTAAACCATGATTTCTGCTTCGAGTTGGTAAAGACATCAGTTCATTTCCTTTAGTGAACTCGTAGACCATGAACAGGATTAAGAGAATTCGTCTCCCTCGAACCCCACCAAAAAATAAGAACATTAATAGCGTGAAAATGAAGAAGGGTAGACAAAAAGAAGAAAAAACGGAATGTTCCATTGTGCCCAGTTAAGTGCTACAAACAAAGGGATCCTTGAAACACAAACAGGTGAAGATATATGACTAAGAAAATCCCATACCTCAAAAAAAGCATAACTTAATGAAAATAATGAAAAAGAACAAAAGAAGTAACAAATCAAAATTCACTCACATAGGTTAAAAGCAAAACTAAAAGCTTAAGCTCACTGACATTATGTTGGCTACATATATGTTACGAAACATGAGGATTTCCCTTCTATTAAATGTACTTACCAGCTATGCATCTGTCAATCCAACGTAGTGTGCGATACATTGCCTCCTCAATTCGTGGGCCAGTAATTGTAGTTTTCACAACATCATCTAGGGCCATTATGATATCTGCCCCAATTCTATTCTGCAGCAATTGTTGGATAAACATAAGTTATACAAGAATACAAAAGAGAGAGGGCATACATACATAAGAAAGAAAATTACTATCTGAAGGGCATGCAAATTAGAAAATCTTGGACATCACCAGAACAAGCACAGCACATACTCAGCACAAACAAAGACATTCACATTTGAAAAAACAAAGGTGAACATATTTGAGTCAGAGAAGTCTAAATCCAGATGACTGTCATTTATTAAAGATAGGCTACCCACGTGATAAATGATTTTCTTTGTCATAAAAAAGTGGAATTACTTGTACATGAATGGGCTAGGTGCCACAAATAAGATAGTCCAAGTTATAAAATCTGAAAAAGGAGGTAACAACGATATGTGATCCAGCACGGTTCACAGATCAAAAGTTTAAGCAAACAAACTATACCTACTTGAATTTGAATCGACTCCTCTGGTGTTAGGAGCATTGGCTTTCCGTCAACAGGTGACTGAAATAAAGAAGAGAAAACATTAGTTCATGTTGATGGATTTTCAAAAACACTAACAATAGAAACTGTGATATATGAAAATAAGAAAGGCATTCAATGAAAGATTGGTAAGTGCACCAAGTAACTAGTAGAGAAAAAAATAACTACGCACACTCAGACAGGGTTTCATGTCAAACAATAGAAAAATTATATGGCTAAGACAACATTCTATGGAAAGTTGTCTTCGCACTTGTGACCATGCAAGAAATAAAAACGGCAATAGTCGCTAAGTGTTGGATCTTCTTGTATGATATCCTTCTTCCAGCCTTCTCACTCATCTACATGGTTTGAAAATCGGCCTTCACCTTAAACTTCGACTAACTTAATTTTTTTTGTTGGGGGAGGGGGGAGGAGGATCCAATTACATGAAGAAATTTTTTAACCTTAAAATCCATCATCTTGAAGAAGTTCAAAGAATTTGTACCCAACTGTTATGAAAATACATGTGTATTTCAGTATATAACAAGCATGAATGCATGATAATACACTTAAAACACATTAAATCATAAATATAACAGTTAGACTAAGTTTGTTTATCAACAATGCTTGAAGCATATTGCAGTATAAGAAACTATTTTTTCTATAGTTTTATTATGGCTTACATAATTGAAATGATATTTTACCATGTACGTCAAGACTTAAAGAGTAAATCAATAGATAGTTTATTCCATATTCCCACAAATACGATCATAGTCTTTCTTTTTCAGATTGATATCGAAATGGTTTAAACTTCTTTTTGTTGACTATTTAGTATTTAGTTTCTATCCATTTTAATCACAAGTGGCTATTAATCTCTACTTATTTTAATAAGAATGAGGTTCAATATCTATTTACAATCTTTAAGGACCATAAAATGATTGATTTTCTAATCTTTGAATCATCAACTTATGAACCAAATGTAGGTAACAAAAAAAATTCACTAGTTATAGCCTTAGAGGCAAAAAAAAAAACGAATAAATTTGGTAAGTTTGAAAAAAGAACTTTGAACTGTTAACATTTTAAATGCAAAGTTGTAAAAAATAAATCAACACAACTTCAATTCTTGTTATAAGACGTTCCTGAAGAATATAAATATATATGATTGAAGCACAATATCATATGTAATAAGTAGAAATTAAAAAAACAAAATTACTGAAGGAAAAAATAAAATAAGATTTAAAAACTCCAAATCAGCTAAAGAAAAACAATAACCAATTTATAAACTATGCAGAATCAATCCATAAACTTCCTATATATGTTAGGAATAGAAGTTATAAATAGTTTTCCATTCACAAAATGCACATTTAGTGTTACTAAGATAATAAATCGTACTTCAAGCCATTATATTTATAGTTTAAAATGTTTTAAGCATATAATCATCCTTTGTTTTAATATATCTTAAAAGAAACAAGGATCTTCCTACTATTCAAATAAAATTCTCTATACCATTCAAAAACTCCAAATCAGCTTAAGAAAAACAACAAAAACTTTATAAACTATGTAGAATCAATCGATAAATTTCCTATATATGTTAGAAATAGAAGTTATAAATAGTTTTCCATTCACAAAATGCACATTTAGTGTTACTAAGGTAATAAATCGTACTTCAAGCCGTTATATTTATAGTTTAATATGTTTTAAGCATATAATCATCCTTTGTTTTAACTTTTAACTTTTAACTTTTAACATATCTTAAAAGAAACACGGATCTTCCTACTATTCAAATAAAATTCTCTATAATTCTCTAAGATGTTGAGCTTTTACAAAAATTACCCACATCAAATTAGACTTCAATAAATTAATTTCAAATTTTAAGTTATTAAAGTTTAGGGCAAAAAGTCAAACACTCGATCCTTGTGAGGGACAAGTATGATTAAAATCAAAGTTTGCATTGAACAAGTAAGTTTAGAGTAATTAATTCAAATTTGTGAATTAAATGCCATCACCATCAAGATAAATCCCTATCCCAGCCTACAAAAAGGAATCACCTGAAATGTAACACCCTTTTCGGTGATATCTGCCAAGTGCAACAAGGATACCTGAATAACACAAAGCACTATTCATTACAAATCACCAGTAAGTTTGTCAATCATTAGTGTCACCATAGCATTTAAACCAAAATATTTTCAAATACATGATACACAACTCATTATGTTCAAAAGGATGGATTAATGAAATTCTCAAATTGACATGAAGGAATTTTAGACAATAATAGGGTAGGTGAAGAGACAGAAGAATTCAATGATGTGATCGCATTGCACATAATTTTCATTCCTCAAAACATCCAAGCTTCCAGAAGGCTTTTGAGATTTGAAAAGCAATGAGAATTGCCAAGAATTCTTATTTATTTCATATTTTCTTAGAAATTCCATGAAGATTTTGATTCATTTATCATTTTATATGTAAAAACATATGTCATGAACATCTTCTTGAAATAGTGCATCACAAACAAGTAATTATTATTGGCATGACATCTTGCATTTAATAGTTGATTTAACAAATTGAAGTGGACAAGTGGCAGAAATCAAAAATGGTTTATCAAAGGAGAGGAAGAAAAGATTCTAAAGCACAATTCTAATTCGAAATTCTCTAAAAGATGGTGGAGCTATTTGTGACCTTTTATAGCTCACCTTATTAATAAAGTTGTGCAACCAAGGAGTTGGTCAAGAAGAGAGTCAAAGAGTTGGTTCTTTCACCAAGAAGTATTGTCTTTAGTTTTCCTAAATAAAATAAATAGTAGTCATAACTATTTTAGTGTTCCTATGGAGTTTTTAGATTTTTTATGGAGTTCTTAGATTTATCATGGAATACTTAGAATTCCTAGGGGTTGTTAGATTTCCAAGAGTTTTAATGCTTATATTTTCCAAGAATCATTGATGATTCTTGATCTTTTGTGTTGTACGAGTCTATAAATAGGATTATAATCTTCTTTTGGGGCATTGAACAAAGTTACAGATTTGAGACTTTTCTCCTTTGGGTTTGTGTGATACAATCCAACCTTAGGTGTGATACCAAGGACTTCTAGGAGTAATTCCTAGACCAATCTCATTTTGCTACTCTAATTCTTTACCTCTAATTTTCGTAACCATTCCCAACACAACCCAATCCTCCCCTTTGTCCTACATCAGAAATTCATGATTATGTGCCCCTAATTAATCAGAAGGAGAAAAGCCAAGGAATTGTATTGTTTCAGGATTCAAATGCAACCAAAGCCCTTCCAACCTAAATAAGGAAACTTTTCTTTTTCTTTTTTGGGTTCAAAACTACTTTTTCTTTCTTCCCTTTTTCTTATAAGAAAAAAATTGTAATCGTGCTTGTTTTGCGAGGCATTTCTCTCCTAGGGTTTTACACCATAATGCAAAAAGTCACAAGCCAAGTCCTGAGTTTTTTTTTTTTTTTTTGTATAGTGTCTTCTACATGAAAGAACTCCAAAATGGTCTATCTAGTTAACCTAGTTCTCTCACTAATGTAAACATGATGTTTGTCTCTAAAGTTTGGAAAAAATAATTTTTGTGGTATTGGAATTCTATAATATCATAGTGACAATCAATGTAACAATTATCCTTTCATAATTTTACACAGAATATTCACAACAATGTTAATAACCTCGCCAACATATTCTAGCCTACAAACCAAGCAAGCATATCATAAGTTCAAATAGAGAAGAATTATCATTCCCATGAAATAATTCCGATATAACAATGTTTTTAAGGTGACGCCTAGGCATTTCAAGACCAAGCCACCTACACAGTAAGGTAAACCATAGGGAAGTAATTGAATTTTTTAAAAGTTCGATCTTATTTGGAATTTCTTCACAAGTTTTTGTAATTTAAATAAGTTCTAGAAGATTAACAAAAGATACAAAATAAGTTCTAGAAGAGGTAATAAAGAGAACTTGTTCATTCATTAAAACTGATTTCTCCCTTAACCCTTAGGGAGCATAATGAGATTGTTCCTCTTCTGAATTGCTTAGCTACGGTAAGCCTCTCCCCCCACCGAGACAGTTTAACCTGGCACCCATCTCCCAACGGCTAGTTCTCATGTAAATCCTATTTTGATGCCCTTTTCTGATTCCCCATCCTTCCCTACCTTCCCTCTCTCTAACATTATCTGGCATGTTCAGGCTCCAACTAAAGTTAGGATATTTGCTTGGCTTGTGGCTCATAATAGAATCAATACATGTGACATGGGTGCGCCCCAGTGGTGCCTCTCTCCACATTGTTGTATGTTTTGCCTGCAGGATGGAGAATATTTGGAGCGTTTGTTATTTTCATGTCCCTTCGCCAAATAAAGTATTTGGCAAAGGTGGGTTACCTTCTTAGGAAATAGATACTTAGCTCCACGATCAGAAGGGTTCTCCCTATCCCACTTAGCAAACATGTCCCCAGCTGAAAAACGGAACAAGCTTAATTGCCACTTACGCTACATTGTGGTCTTTATGGATTGAGCAAAACGATCGAATTTTCAAGGGTTTCCAAAAAGACGGTGATAAGTTATGGGAAGGAATTAAACTTTTAGCTAGTTCTTGGGTATGTGCTTCTTCTTGGGGAAATGGTATACCACTATCCAACTGGTTGTTTAATTGGGGAAATTGCTTGTAATGATTTGGTCTTGAAGGTCCCTCCTGCCAATTCTAGTTAGGTGGGGGTTTGGTGTTTCAGGTGTCATTGTGTCATTGGGCCACATGCTGCTCAAATCTGTACTTTTGTAATTACTTCATACTAATGAATACATATATTATTTGTTTCATTTCAAAAAAAAACAAAAGATTTATCTATTCTATATTTCTATTCAAACAAAAGACTTAGAGACCTTTGACATTTGTAATTATAGCTTCTTCTTTTTTCCTTTTGTTTTTCTTAAGTCATTTTATTCTTTTTATCAACACTAGCAGTTTTATATGTTGATGTTTGATGGGACAAACAATTGTGCAATAATATGATTTTATCAGTATAGTTTACTTTTAACAAAAAATGTATATGTGCGGGCAAAGCCTTTGTTGTGATTGTATTTGCGCCACCAACTATAGAGTAATGGGTGACAATTAGTCATCAATTATAATTGTTTCACATTACGTGTTATTTATAGTTTTTTTTTTGGACAAGAGACAAAGAGTAATATATCATTAAGCATTAATTTGTTGTGATTCGTGAATTCTTGTCCATGATATTAATGCTCATAATTCATTATTACTACGTATATGTAGGAATTTAGTTATTTATTAAATTAATCATGGAGTGACTTATTAACAATTCAAGACAATGATGGAGGTAAAAGAAGACCTAAAATAACATGAATAGAGATGGTTAAAAAGATAAAACTACTTGTAATATAAATGTCAACCTAGCCCTGGCAAAAGCATAGTGGATGAAGCAAATTCATGTAACTAATCTCATATAGTTAAAAAAAGGTTTTGTTGAGTTGAGATTAAATTATTCAATGACTTATAAATAATTATTTTCTTACCACCTATCTCATCACCTGTGTAGGTCAAATAGCCTAGGCATTGCCTTAGCGCCTTGACAACATTAAAATATACTATAGAATCACCTGCCACTCATTCATACAAATAAGAAAAAAAGTGAATATTATACATACCCAAGCACATATAAGTTACAAATTTCGATTTTTAGGATTTTATAGAAGCTATTGGTGAATAAGGAAAATTATAGAAGAAAAGGAAGAGGAAATAAAAAAAACAACTGAAGTGAATTCATAACAAAGAGTCAACCATTTGAAAGCCACCAGAATCTGTAAGCAATGCCCTTGGCCAATTCATAAATTTGTGAAGACCCCCGAGTTCATCGATCAGTTCTGAACCGGGACGAAGTTCCAAATGATAGGTATTTCCAAGTATTATTTGGCAACCAATCTCCTCAAGTTGGTTTGTGGTTAAACCTTTTATTGTACCTATAAACAAACGTAAAAACATCAAAATACATAATCCATTAATGACTCAAGCAGTGGAATATGCATATCAATAAGCATGTAAAAAAACAGTCCCCTTAGGGCCCGCTTGGTATAAAATTCAAGTATCATTTTCAATTTTCCTTCAACTTAAGGATCCTACATGTTTCTAAGAATGTCAAGCCAAACAATCCATTAACGCCCACAAGCAAACATTTAGGCAACCTAGTTATGTTTGTGTGAACTAGCATTGCTAACAACAATGGTGGACATATTCAAACCCAAATTACAAGAGTAGTGTAGTGAGCCAGCTACTAGCTGAACTCAGCAGGCTAAAGCAAGTGGTCTTTTGAAATAGTTCAAACGCATATCAGTTGTTCAGTAGTATGACCACTACTGAACTTTGCAAACATCCTAGCCTAGCAGTTGAGGTGGCTCATCCAATGGACCTGTACCATATCAAAATAATTAAGCCAAGTGCAAAGAGAACTTTGATTTCTAGAATGAGCTAGGTAATATTTTTTGTTTTTTCTTTTTATATTAAACAATGATGCGCTATTACTTCAATTGATTTGAAGAACGTGTAAAAACAATATTCCATGCATCACACAAAGTCGAACAGTTGGGTCAACATTTCTTACTTCTTACTGATATTGTGTCGTGCTGTATATTAAATTCTAAATAAAAAATTGTGGACTAACAAAATCCACATCAATATCATACACAAGGTTCGAAACTTCGACTTCGCCCTACACTTCAACCTTTAAAAATCGGAATTAATTCGGGGAAGTTCGAGAAGTCTTGGAGAATTATTGTAAAAATTCGCCAACTTAGAGAAGTTTAAAGAATTTCTATATAGATGTTAAAATATGAATAATTACTATTAGAAATGATGAAAACAAACATAAATAGATACTTTTCACATATAAAAGTACAAATATAATGGTTTGAAACATGTATTTTTACATTAACAATGTTTAACGCACATCGCACATCGCACATCGCACATGTTATGAATTTTATATTATTTACTTGTATCTAACAATTTTTTTCTTTTTTTCAGGTCAAGAGATTTATGACGGATTTAAGTTGAATTCAATATGCTTCAATTTCAAAGTGTTAAGACTTAATAGACCATTTCCTAAAAGGACGAAGCAACATTTTTTTCAATTTAACCGCTATAGTTAGTAGCTCTCAAAGACTTATTTAAGTTGTAGTATCATTATTTGTACATTGTTTAAAATTAAGATTTATTTATTTTCCATGAATATTTTTTAATGTAAAAGATTTCATGTATATTTATTAATTGTTTATAAAATCTATGCAGTTAAAATTTGATTGTGGTTTTTTTGAATTATTATTATACTATTATATGTTATAGAAGAAATTGAATGTAAGCTAATTGACTGAAATTAGTTAAAATATAATGCATTTTCACTTTATTAAAAAAAAAAAAAAAAGATACTAGTGCAAAGATTACACCATGAGAGATACCGCACAAGCACAAGGACAGCAAAAGAAATAACCCCACCAAAATACAAAGTCGATAGACCAACATAGACCAAAAGAACCCCAACACCCACCACCTCAAAGGACACCCTAGGCCCTACAAACAACCACTTCAGCTCCTACTCCAATCAGAGATGGAAAACCCACCACTCAAGTTAGAATATGCTACCCAAGTACAAAGACTTAATAAGTCTTTTACAAATACAGAACTATATTTGCATTGACCGGCGTCCTTCTTCCTCTCCACTTTCAAGTTGAACCCCCTTGGAAATATTGATGTTCAATATAATTACAGTATTGATGTCATGACATCATGCTGTAATAATAGGTTTTGTAATCACCAACAAACTTCTCGTATATTTGTGGGTCAACTCTAGTTAATACTCCCAAGCGTGGATAAGCAGGATAACCAACACCTTGATATTCAGTCCATTTGGTAGGCATTACGCCACCATAGTTGTGATCACGAGAATAGTCACTTTAATACTCATGGGGCAAGACCCATCCAGTTGGTCTTACATTATGTGACATTGATGTACTTTCAGAAGAAATGTTGCATTGATATTCATCTAGCATTATCCACCCTATTGGCTTGATACTAATATTTTCTTGTTGATTCCAACTGTAGCTCCCATGAGATGGCATGGCTTCATTATTATCATATTCTTGTTATTGATATCTTGGGTAGCTATATGATGATGATGATGATGATGATATGGCTTCAGTGTCACCTTCAATGCTCATGGTTCCCATAGCCAATTCAATATTATGAATATTTGTATGTTTTGATCCCGACGTATGACCATGCCTTTTACGTCCATATGTTTGTCCATGCAGTGATGATGGACGAGATCGATGGTCACCATAGAATGATCATATTGACACTCTCCAGTAAATGGACTCATTTGCACCTGACTTTGTTGTTGCCTTTGACCCTGACTCCATTGTTGTGATGCTCCACCACCCACATTATCGCCATCGCCATCGCCATCATCATCATTTTTATCATCGTCTGTGTTGAGTCATCATCATGGTCATCATCTCCATCAGCCTCACTATTACTAATTGATGATATTGAATACCCTGTTGTTGGGACATTAACTTCTGTGGTCATAAATTCATCAACATTAACACCCATCTTTGTTGCAATGTACGGACTTGGTCTACCACCTGGTTCATCTATCAAAGGTTGATTTGCATCCTTAGCCCACTCATACAAGGGATTTTCATCTACTTCTTCTAAAAATATTTCTGTCAAATCAATAGGATCTTGAGGAAGACCAAGTTCCGTATTTGTCCTTATAATTTTTGCACGAAGACTCATGTTATAGTGAACAAACACTAACTTTTGCAATCTTTCGTGCCCCAACTTATTTCTTGTTTGGTGTGAATCAACCCAAAAGTACTCCAATTTCTTTCACACCTTGAAGAAGATGCAGTTTGTGACAATATTTTTACAGCAAGTACCCTTAAATTAAGGACAGAGCTCCCATATAAATTCCACCATTCAGCTGTCAAAAAAAAAGAACAAAAAATAAATAAATATTAGAATTTAAAAAAATTAAGATATTAAAACATATAATATGATTTTATCACCTGGATGCGTGTTTTTTATTCTGCTTTGAGCTACTAGTGATCCACATGATCCCACTGCATCTCGAAAAAAATTTAAACTACAAAGAATAAATATACACCATATAAACCTCAATTAAAGAAGTTATGACGTACGATATAGTTATAAAATTATAATGTAATCATATCTTACTTCACTTAATGCCTGCACTAGTTTACCACCTTCAGGCAATAATTTTGCAATGACTTGGTTTAATGCATCTACCAAATCTGAACTTGTTCCAAACTTATGCTTATATTGATACAGAGGGTTCAAGAAGTATGCTGAAAATATTAACAAATATAGTTAATCGCATTAATTTATAATATAAAATTTAATATATTATAAAAAAAATTCAAAAATATATCTGCTTGTTGGAGTGGGTGACAAAGTTGGCTCATCCATCTTCTTTCAACAATTTTTAGAATCCATTTGTATGAACGAGGAGTTGAAGCTTTGATTGTTTCCTTCATTAACCTTATGGCTTCATATAATGATCCCATTGTTGGTGTTTTATCTTCATCGACCATCCGCAACACTTTCACAATAGGATCTAAAGAGTTCACTACATGCCTTGCATCATCCCAAAAACTCGTTCTAGCCACTATTTCTTCAACCTCTCTTGCTTTTGGAGTTCTATTATGGGCATGGTTTGCCCATTCTCTCCATGCAAACATTTCTTTTAAACCTTATTTTTTTTCAAGAATGTTTCTTAAAGCAATGTAGAAGGGAACGTACAGAAAGGGGAGAGAAAGAAGAGCGGGAGGTGGAGCAGCGTTTCACGGCCAAATTCGAGGTGCCGGTAAGTTATTTTTATTGTTTTTCGTCGTGAAATTGATCTTTAACTAGTGCGTAACAATCCTAGCGGCCTAATTTTTGCTATAGGACACCTTTTGTGGTGTTTTCAAAATAGGAATTTGACCCACTTTGAGTGGAAACATGTAAAAAGTATATATTATCACTCCTATAGTCGCGTAGATCGCGAATATGTAGTTTGTTTGTGTTCATGTGTAATATTGGCACCGGTACAGCTGCCTGCAGCCAAATTTGACACTAGGGGCCTTTGGAACCATATCAAACTTTGGCGAAATTCTGGTTTGAAACCATGAAATCGTAGAGAACTGAATTTCAGGCATTTCGATACCAAAATTATAATTTTTGGATATCGATTGATATTTTTAGCATATGCCTGAACGACTTGGGTAGATACTGTAAACTTGGATATTAGTGAAAACGTGGTTGGCATGCCCGTTTCTACTATCCATTACCTTCAAAATAATCATGAGGTCGTGTAAAATATTTGGAACGCCCCCGCGTGACTTTTAAACTGAAATAGATTTATGAAAATTAGTGGGATGCATTGGAAAGTTAGAAATTGATATAAATGGAAAGAATGCGCATTAATATACTTAATTAATATGAATGGGTATTAATATGAATTAAATGATATGTGCAGGTTTTATTAGAAGTGGTGGAGTAAGTTGATAGTGTGGGAATTACATTCTGGC
Organism: Paratinospora sagittata; assembly: GCA_035771175.1. Lineage (NCBI taxonomy): Eukaryota > Viridiplantae > Streptophyta > Magnoliopsida > Ranunculales > Menispermaceae > Paratinospora > Paratinospora sagittata. Next base: position 2,818,634 of record JAYMFD010000012.1, on the reverse strand, counting down.
ATTGGCTGTGAGTAGAATTTCATTATATTTTCTTTGGCCTTGGGATTCCTCGGGTTCTTTTTCTACTAAATCTTTCTTTGATGCTATTCTTAATGTACACTTTGCTGCCTCCTTCCCCTATCACAACCTAATATGGAATGCACAAGTACCATCAAAGGTTAAGTTCTTGGGATGGGTAGCTGCCCGTGGAAAAATCAACACGGGTGATATGTTGCAAAAAAAATTCTCAAATATGTGTTTATCCCCTTCATGGTGTTATCTGTGTTGACAGGATGTGAAATCCATTGGACACTTATGTTGGAGTTGTCCCTTTTCCAGGGAGGTTTGGAGTAGGTGATGCGTTCATTTCCCGGTCATAAGCGATGTGGGTGATGTGGGCCACGCCATAAATATTTTCCCCTTTATGGAAAATATTCCTTCCTTATGGAGAGACCATTGGAAGATTGTGTGTTTTGCGTGTTATGGTTTTTATGGAAAGAAGGGAATAGGAGGGTGTTCAATGGTGTGTTGTTTCCGTCGAATAAGGTATGGGAGCAATCTCATCTCCTTGGTTCCTTTTGGGTAGCAAATTTCAAGTTGTGTAATGGGTTTGCTCTAAGTGAATGGCTTAAAGGTTGGGGCAATTTTGTGTAGTTTGATTTGTGTTGTGGTTCAAGTTTGGAACCACCTTTTGTACAGCTTATTTACATACAGATTCATACATATATAACATCTTATTGTTTCTTTTAAAAAAAAATAATATTTATATGTGAATGCTTGTACATGTGCATGTTTGATTGTGGCATGAAGAAAAAGCAGAGATTTTCTATATAGACTAATAAATCTATTGGAGCTAGACCTTTAAATATAATCGAGTAGGTTGAGTTTACTCCCTGAAAGAATAATCGGGTCTAGTGGTCCTATTTAGATTTAAAGGTTTACGTAGGAATCTATTCAATTGGAAAGTGTGACGTGTTCTTGTATGGTTTGCGAGGAAAGCTAATTATGTTCGAAAAGAGGGATGTTTACTTGGAATTAGAGTACAGTTTACATTTCTTCTTTAGAACACTAGTTGGTAAGTACTTAATAGTACAAAGAACTAGTCCATTAGTACATTTGGCTGACTTATTCAAATAAGGTTGGAATGTGACTTTAAGCTATAAACCTAGTACCTATTGACAATATGTATTCATATATGTCTTGGAAAAGGTTGTCACATACTTGAGTAAGGCTGAAATATGTGTTGTATATGGAATTGGTTTGCATTGTATATTGGATGTTACTATGAGATGTATATACTGCATATTGATTGGCATAACACGCTCATGCATATATGATGATGTAGATGTATAGATGATGGTATATATAAATTTTATTTCACTGGGCACTGTTGGCTCATCCTATTCCCAAATTTTTCAGGTTCTTCAGCAGCAGAGAAGCACAAGGGAATAGTTTATCACTGACATAAAAGTGCCTTGCCAGAAGAGTGTTTTTGATGTATGTTCGGTAATTTGATCTTTTGATTTATACATATATATGTATATAATACCCCACATGTATAGCTAAGTAGATGGTTGTAATTAATAGATGGATGTATTAAATAAATAGATATTGTCATATGTTAATAGGGTTGAACTGAATGATGATATGTTTTGATGGATGTGGATGATATATAAATATATTTTGTTGGATGGCTTATTAGGTGAATTGGATTTTTGTGAGATGTCCTATTTATAGAGGAGACTTTGTCGGAGTCTCGGTTGAGGCTTAACAGGGATCTAATTGTCCTATAGGTGATAGAATGGTTAGATTTTTGTGCCGGTTAAGATGCCATAGGGGTTTGTGAAGGGGTCCTGACAAACAGGGTCTAGAAAACATATCAGGGTCCAACGGAGGACCGGGTTGCCTTGCACTTATTGTGCGCAAAAGGCCACCCCCACGTTTTTGTTGCCCTTGTGGGTCTTGCCTGATCTTATCACGTTGCGATAAATTACCTCCTACCTCTTGAAATGATGAACCAAAGTCTTGTCTCATCATATTCATTCTCCATTGTTGTTCAGCATTCCATCAATCAGCCATAGAGTTTCTTACTGCTAATCTATGTTGCGCCTTTTCATAGTCTGTCGTACAATCAGGAGGACAATCGATGTCTGAATCATCATCATCATCATCATAGCTACACGGTGGTTGTAGCAAAGCTTCTGTAAATGCTTCTCTTTTCTTTTCCTTTTCAATTTTATCTTGTACCTTTTCACGTGGGGACAATTGCATTTCTTCTCTAACGTTTCTTGGACATTGCGTACATTTTGTTACATTTTTTAAGCCACCTGCTAAGTGTTGTCTCAATCTAGGGACTCCACCATATTTGTTCACGTGATTACAATATATACATCTTGACTTTTGCCTACTCCCATCAACAGGTTCTCCGTGGCTCGATCCAATATCGAGTCCTTTTTTAGGTTCAGGATTCATATTGGATCGAGTCCTTTTTGTATTATATGTGTTAATATATATTGTGTATATATAATAAATACTATACTATATAAATTATTGTATATGTTTATATTAGTGTCTATATATATATATATATATATGTAATATGTTATATGCAGGGGCGTAGCCAGGATTTTTCTTTCGGGTGGGCTAAAAGTTTTTTTTAAAAAAATCTTGACAATACAATAAGAGTTGTATGAGGAGATTTTGGGTGATTTGACCATTGATTTAAACCTACAATTTGAAGCTAGAATTTGGAACTGCGATTTGGGTGATTTGAGAGTTGATGCATTTGATTTGGAGCTGCGATTTGGGCGATTTGGGCGATTTGGGCATCAAATTAGGAATATTATGAAAAAGTGCATAAATAGCCACGTTCTTGTATCCAAGATAGTTTAAGATAGTTCAAGTATACGCAATGAAGACATCTACCTAGGCTAATTAAGAAAAGTGACTTATTAATATTTTAGAATGTTAATAAAGGTAGAGTAAGACTTAAAATAACATGAAAGATAATTATAAAATGTATAAACTTATAATTTAAATATCATTACTCATATGGAGAGTCAAAAAAGTAGATTCATGTAGCAACCCACAATTTAGTAACACTACTAATTTCATTCACAATGTCTGGAGAGGTAGGTACCAGAGAGAAACTTGAAATACAAATGAATGTGGATGCAGGATAGTGTTAAAAGAAAATGATTATTTTTTTTCAAATAATTAGTATATCTCACTTTTTTATTTTCTTTTATTAATTAGGAAGTATTTTAAAAATAATAATAATAATAGTAATACTGACATGGGTACTTTTTTTCTCATTTTTTTTGGTATGTACTTTTTGTTATTGAAATTATTTAATGTTGATTTGTATCCAATTGTTTATTAATTTATTGATTATTATTATTGGGTAGAAGGATAAAAATAATTCTCATCTTTTTTTGGTATGTAGATTTTGTTTTTGAAATTATATAATGTCGATTTGTATCCAATTGTTTATTAATTTATTGATTATTATTATTGGGTAGAAGGATAAAAATAATTCTCATCTTTTTTTGGTATGTAGATTTTGTTTTTGAAATTATATAATGTCGATTTGTATCCAATTGTTTATTAATTTATTGATTATTATTGGATTTTGTTTATTAATTTATTGATTATTAATATTAGGTAAAAGGATAAAAATAGAGAAGGAAAAGAAGAAATAAAAATAATTACTGAAGGGGAAGCTGTATTTGAACAAGCGACTTGGGGATTAAGTAGTATCGACTCAACCAATTGAGCTAAAGTCAAATGTTTAGGTTTATGTGACAAGAAATAGTATATGAATGAAAACCTTACCTGAGCTACAGCCCAGGTAAGCCCATGAACAGCTCTGCCCCCGACTAGGTGTAAAATATTTTCTTAAAAAAAAATGAATTTTAGGAGTTAATTTCTTGTGGTGCGTTTAGTTATAGAAAATGTTTTCCAAGTTAAGTGATTTTCCTATGAAAAAATATTTTTTTTGTCACAGTGAAAAAAATATTTTTGTTTCCATAAAATTACCAACTACTTTACAAGAAAATATTAAAATTTATGGGAAATCATCAATTTTGTCGAAAATATTCTCATTTGTGAGTAACCCTAAAAGTGAAAAGGTGAAATTAATTAACATGGACCCCTTCTACATTATTTTATTACATTAATTATTAGTATATATGGTTGATGTAGAGGAGGAGGTGGGGCTGCTAACCCAAGCTCTAGTGGCAACCGAAAGAAGAAAGGAACAAATGAACTTAGGGCAGTTGCTTACTGTGTGCACCACCAATGCATTAGGAAGGGCTATGCTAGGGTTTAGAGTGTTCGGTGATGATTACGATGGGGGTAGCAGTACTAATGAAAAGAGATCATCAGAGGAGTTCAAGAAGATGGTTGTTGAGCTCATGGTGTTGGTTGGCCAATTCAATATTGGTGATTTCATACCTTCCTTACGGTGGTTGGATCTTCAAGGTGTTATTTCTAAGATGAAGAAATTGCACAGAAGATTTGACGATTTCCTTGAACAAAATCATCCAAGAACACAACTAAATACACAAAGCCGTAGGAGAAGTTAAACAAAAAAAAAATGCTTCTGGGCTCTGGGCGCCACCGCGCTCATCGCGGCACCCAGAAGAGAAAAAAATTGATTTTAGCATAGCGCCGCAATGAGCGTCTCGACGCTACGCTAATGGTGTGTGCAATTTGAGGTGATTGGGGAATATGGATGGTTTGTGCGATTTGGGAATATGGACAGTTCCTTGAACAATTATATATATATAATTAACGAATATGTTTATATTAGTATATATATGTTACCATATATATATATAGTATATTATATATAAGTTTGTATTATATGTGTTAATATACATATGTTAATATAGATAGTGTATATATATATATATGTGTGTGTCTGTGTATTGGTATATATATGCGTGTGTGTGTGTGTGTGTTAATATTTATATAGTTGTTATATTATATACTATATATGTTAATATATATATTGTAGTATATATTATATTATATTATATATATATTAACATATATGTTAATATTATATAGTATATGTACAATATATATAATAAAAGCTTATTATTATTAATAATTTATATAGTTTAACTTTGATATATATTTTTTCTCAAAAAAAAAAAAAAAAAAAATTAAACGTTAAGATAAAAAAGCCCTAATGACAAAACCTAACCCCTATCGTTTATTTTTTTGTCGCGGTCTCAACGAAACCCCTGCAACTCACCAACTCGCCGTCTCCTCTCCGCCGACCGCCCGCCGCTGCAACTCACCAGCTCAAAGTCGCCATCGCCACATCTTTGTTCTTCTTTTCTCTCTCGTCAACCCCGTTGCAACTCAAGAAACTCGCCGTCACCGTCATGAGTTATTTCTTTCTTCCTCTAATCCTCTTTTTACACATTTCAAGTTTCAAATCCAAACTCTTTATCGAATCTCTCCTTCAATCTCTATTTGTGCTTGTGCAATGGTTATGTTGGTGCAAGATTTGACCAACACCAGTAGACGATGAGATGGAGGAAAGGTGTTGATCTGGAACTCAGTGGGGTGCTAGGAAAATCGTCGGAGGTTGGTGATCTGAGAGAGAGAGAGAAAACAAGAGAGAATAGGCTATCGTGAGGAACACCGGTGTGGTGTCAGCCAAAGACCCTCCGATGCCTAAGTTAGTTCAGAACTGCGTAATATTGAACTTAGTCGAGAATGGCTTAAAGTTGTTTACCTTTCCCTTAGGAGTTCAGGTCTTTTTATAGAGAGGGCTTGAGGTCTTTGGCCTTGTTGTAGTATTGTTGTAGAATTAAGAATCTAACTCGTGCTAGGAGAACATATTTGATTCCTGATAGGATTTGGTCTGATCCTCATGGGATCCGGATGACTTTTCAGTCTTCTAGTCGAACTGGTAGAGTATCTGGTTTTATCAGAGTCGGACTAGGAGTGAATCCCGAACTTGACGCAATAGATCGCGCCCTATTCCTATCCGACCGGGGATTTCGTCATCATCCGTCCCGAAGTCGGAGATCACTACAGGTCAGTATGCCGATATGTGGTCTTTCCTTTTGGCTGCCTGATACTGAAGATTCAATCTGTCATGAGGTCGGTATATAGTGGTCGGTGACCCTCCGATAATTGATACTGATCAAGCAACTCCGATGTTCCTTGGCCGACCTCCAATAGTGGTTGTGATATTCAACAGGTCGGTAGGACAGACCATGGCTTGGGCTACGTGCCCGGTTAGGCAGATCTGTCACGCTTGTCCGAAACAGAACAAGTCAGTATATCTATATGATATGTGCTATGTCTCACTGGACCAGACTAATATGGCTAACATGTCTTATGCTCGGTATATGGTCCAACAGCTTAGATTAGATGAAGCAGATTTATAGATCACGGTGAGTTACTTTTTTGAGTTTATTGTTTTTTGTTTTAAAATTGCACGTGGGAATATTTCGTACGAAGAATCTTTGTGCCGCACAGAGATTCTTCGTACGAAATGTCGACATTTTCGTCGACTTTTTGTATTATTAAGTTATAAATCACAATTTTTTTTTTAAACTTCGCCGAAATTGGTGATTTTTTTACGAATTTCGCAGATTTTTCCAAATTTTTTTGGCCATTTTTTGTATGTTTTTTCTTACATTTCAACATTGGTTCGATGGTAAAAAAAAACCGAAATAATTCGGCGAATTGACAAAATTCGCCAAATTTTCAAACCATGATCATACATTCACTGAACAACGAAGTGTGAGAGTGTTCCAAAAAGGAGGATAATTTCAAATCGAACCTTGTGTGCCTACGGGCATAAACAATGGAGTCTGGGAAACAAAGTGAGGCAGTGTCAATTTAGCAGCACGAGCACGATTGAACCTCCCCAACACCTAAAAAACACAAAATATAAACAAAAGATGATAGACTGAGCAATTACTGATTGAGCATTATAAACATTCTTTCTGAGAAATTGATACTCAAAAAACCAACTAAAAAACTGAAATGACTATCATTTGTGTTCTATATCGTGAATCAGACGCATTGATATTTTAATCATTACGAAAAATAAACAAGATTTGAAGCCAACTCACTTCGAAACGGAGCGCCATTCGAAAAAAGAAAAAAGAAAAAAAAGAAGAAGAATATCCTCTTCTCTCAATCTATAGCCAGATAATGCTGCCATCAAATAACATCAAAACAAATAAGCAATAATCTGTCTCTTAGTAATATAACAAGAAAAAATAAATAAAAATGGCAATAAACTGATAACGCATTAGTCATGACTCTTAGTTTCTTGAAGTTTTTAACAGACAAACAGTCGCTTCTGGTAAATATTAGGTTAAAAAAATAAAACGTCACTCGTGTTCTTTCGTGATTTTACCGAGCTTTGATGCTTGCTTCTCAATGTCCGTTAAAAAGAGAATCTTGCTTCTTGCAGAAGTTGGGAAAACGAAGAAGGAACGAGAGGAATGAAGAAGAAACTTACAGTGGCTTGGAGCGAGGCTTTGTGCGTTTAGGGCAATGGTGAAGAAGAAGAAGAAGATGCGAGGAAGAAACGAGTTTTTGCCCTAAACGCGACAAGATATGCGAATGGGTCTTTCTGGCGGCTCGCCTCGGAGATTTGAAAACTTTCCCGTTTCTACAGGTCTACCTGTGGGGTTTTCTTATGACTCGGCCGATTCAGCTAGCGAGACATGCGCTGGTGGGGAAAAATACATGATTACCCTTCAAAAAAAAAAAAATTCACAAATGCCATCTACATAGAAATAATGACCCATTTGCCTTAATTTACTGTTCATAATCCAGTCAGCGTGTCAAATAAGCGCCACGTCGACGCCGAGGTGGCATTTTTTTTAAATGAAGGGAAGGCGTCTTTTGAAAAGACGCCTTCCCTTGAAATTTTTTTTAAGTAAAAGGGAAGGCGTCTTTTCAAAAGACGCCTTCCCTTTAAAAATATTTTTTTGCGTAAGAGTCTCTTTGTAAAGGAAAGGGAAAAGACGCCTTCCCTTTTTTTCAAAAAAAATTTTTCATTTCTCTCTCTATTGCTCACTCCTCTGTCGGCTGCAAATTACATGTGAGAACATTTTGCAAGCTTCCAAAGCTAACTCATCTCGCTTTTCTTCTTCTTCTTCTTCTTCAACTTTTCCAAAGGTTTTTTCTGCGATTACACAAACTCCGAAAACCTCATTTCTCATTAAACTATTTTCGCTTGCAATTTTAGGTATGGTTTTAGATCCGCAGCTCTTCTGCTGCTGCTGGTGTTTTGGATTTTGAATTGTATCTTCTAATATAAGAACTCTGAAAACCTCATTTCTCATCATATTTTTTGGAGTCTTGTTTTTTTTTTCAACTAATTTCGCTTGCAACTTTAGGCATGATTTCGGATCGATCGGTAGCTGCTGCTGCTGCGTTTTGATTGTATAGGTGGAAAGATTGATTTCTCATCTCATCACATGATTTCGCATTGTCATGACATATCAGATTATCAGGTAATGGAGAAAAGGAATCAGTGATTTTATTTACTGGTTCCGCCACTGTGAATCTGTTGCTTTTGGAGCTTGACCTCATTAACAGATTTTGTATTTTTCATAATCTTTTCAAGGGATTGCATTTATATTGAAAGAAAACGATGCATCACAAAATGCACTTTGGGATGAGGGTCATGCACTTGCCTAGCTTTCAAAATGGTCTCTCACATGCAGAGGAGTGAGCAAAAGAGAAAGAGAAATGAAATTTTTTTTTTTTTAGAGGAAAGGGAAGGCGTCTTTTGAAAAGACGTCTTCCCTTTCCTTTACAAAGAAACTCTTCCTTACGCAAAAAAATATTTTTAAAGGGAAGGCGTCTTTTCAAAAGACGCCTTCCCTTTTACTTAAAAAAAAAAATTCAAGGGAAGGCGTCTTTTGAAAAGACGCCTTCCATTCATTTTAAAAAAAAAAAATTTGTGAAGGGAAGACGTCTTTTCAAAAGACGCCTTCCCTTCACTTAAAAAAAAATGCCACCTCCGCGTCCACGTGGCGCTTGTTTGGCACGCTGACTGGGCTATGAACAGTAAATTAGGGCAATCCTGACAATATTTTTGTATGAATGGCATTTGTGAAATAATTTTTTTTTTAAGGGTAATCATGTCAAAAGCCCTGCGCTGGTGGCCCATTGCCACGAATATTGATCAATTGAGTGCAATTCGGGATACGATTTGATGATCCAAATATTAAATTTTAAAACATTAAGGTCTCTGCGCTAGTTGCTGAAAGATAAGGAAGCTGATCTCTAAAAATTCCTTCATAATATTAGAATTTTATCCTGGCACGAAGATAATTTTAATTTTTTTTAAAGATCATATCAAATTTTGCATGGATTGCTTTGTAGATTTAAAATGTTGTATGCTTGTTTAGGTTGTGTTTAGTTTACAATTTGTATATAATTTTGAAACCATTAAATAATTATTTTTTTAAAATATATTATTTTCATGAAATGATAAAATATTATTTTCTAACTTCATTTTTAAGTTGTATTATAATTTTTGGGTCACAAACTGAGCATGGCCTTATATTTCCGCTCAAATAAATTTAAAATTTAAAATATAAGTAATATATTATTGTATTTAGTGAGCATTGTTATTTTTATAATATCAAAAACCAATTACATTTTTTTTTTTTTTGAAGGACAAAATTTCTAATTGGTGGAAGATTTAAAAGCACCATCTTCAGTCAAAAAACGGTATAGTGTTGCAATTATAGAATGTGAGGTGTTACTTTTATTTAAATGCTTTAAATATCCTTCTTAATCCTCAGAATATCATCTTTAATTAAAAAATAATATTATGATAACACATCGATATAATTTAGGAATAAAAAATCAATATATGTTACTTCAATTTTTATTATAGGTTGCATATAAAAGTTAATTTAATTTTGTAACAATTGTTGTTGTGACAACAACTTTGAAATCGTTTTAACGTATAAGAGAATCTAGTTGAAGTTGGGTGAAGCAAATTAACATTAATTTGACCTCATTTATAGTATACGACATCGTTTTATTGTTTTTGCTGTCTTTCTTATTACAACTTTGAATGTAACGACGCATCTTGTCTTTAACAAATAGCTAATGTTACGTTTGGTTTATGTTTAAGATGTAGTTTTCTATATGTAAAAATTTAGAAACTTAAAAAACAAGTTAAGTTAATTGAGATCTAAAAATATATATTTTTTAATTTACAAATAAAATAAATTATTTTCTAAAAAAATAATAATGTTGCATTTGTTTAGAATTCGAATATAATTTTTTGTGTCCATAATTTTGAAAATATGAAAAACTTATTTGGTTCATTAAAATTCAAAAACAGTTTTTTAAAATTTACAAAAAAAATTATTATTTTTAAAAAATAACAAAATATTATTTTTTAAATTTTTATTTTTTGAATTGTATCAGATTACCAATCAAACATAACAAAAATATCATTTTTTGAGTTTTCACTTTTTAAAGTTGAATTATCATTTTTGAATTACGAACCTAATTTCCTTTGTCTTTTGATCAAATTCTACATTTTTCAGTACATTTAATGTTAATACATATTTCAAAGTAAATTATATGATTTTTTAAATTTTTTTCAGCATGTAAGAATCAAGTGAATACAAATAACTTTTTCCACATTACAAAAATGTCATTTGTTTTTATAGCAAAGACAATAACTTCATTGGATCATGAGATTTTCAATTGAAACAGAAATAAATTGTCATTTTTCCCAAACTCGTTGAAACCATTTCATTTGTTATTTTCTGTGTCTCTATAATTTTTATATAACGATGATGATTTCACATTAATAGCTCGTACATTTAAAAACACTCCAAACTTTTTCACGATTAAATTGCACAAAAGCAAATCATAACATAACATTTGATAATTTATTGCGTTTGTTTCACTTTTAATATCGCAAAGACACCGTTTAGCTATTTGTCTTGCAATATTATATCTCTAATACTACACATAATCTTAAACATAGGGCGAAACCCTTTAAAAGAAACCACATTTCGTCCTTAATTTTACTAATAAAGTCTATTTACTTTTCAATTACATGTGTTACTCACAAAACATATATAAAATCCGTGGGTATATACGAATTGAAAGAATGGTCTTATATTAATATAAATATTAATAAGGAGCATGTAAGTCGATGGCTCGTGCATCATGTATAAATGTAAATATTAAGGGCTCTGGTAGCATTTTACTTCATTTAATTTAATTTTTTATAGGCCACTTGTTTTCAAAGATATTACCAAGTCTATTATTATTTTCTTTTTTCAAGATCAACATGCAATTGCAACCAGGAACATTCTCAATTATTATTATTATTATTTTTTGAGTATTGACATAAATTTAGAAAATACTGACACTTAGATTAAAAGAAGCTGAAAAAAAATGCCTAAACCCAAATAAGATTACGTGAACCAATTACATGATCATGCTTATACTTTTATTTGAAGAGAAAAAACTATTACTTACTTGTAAAAATAGCGAATAAAACTTTTAACTTTGATAAAAGAGTTTAAACATGTATTATTGATACTTACCAACGTTTGTCAGTTGTTATTGGTTTAAAGTGTGTAATTAAGATGTTAGGTACGCATTTGAACAGTGATCAGCTTTCGTCGCGAAGATTATTATCCCATAATAATATATATCTCATTGCGTTACGTTCTTAATTGTTTTCGATCAGATCGTACGTTGATTTGGTAGCTGTATGGACTCGAGTTGCGTACATCAGGCTCAACACCATCATGTACAGACAATTAATACGCGTGCCCATTTTGCCACATTAAAATTACGCTTTAGCAACAACGCCAAAACCAAACAGCCCTCGCGCCACTCCAGCGACAGAAATTTCTGTTGCGCCCGAAACTTCCTCTGCGACTCCGAGTTCGTAAATTTCAAAACGTCTCAAAGCTTTTTTTTTTTTTTTTCTATTTCCATTCAAATCGAACGCACAGTAGCGGAGAATTCCAAATCTTGGATCGATTCAAGCTTGGTTTCTACAATCATCGAAAAGAAAAGAAAACCAGGTTAGTAATGTTCTTCTGTCTTCACTGATTTTGTTTCAAGATCAGCCTGCTATCGGAGTCAGATTCATTTTGAACTGTCGTAGGATCGGATATCTGAGTGAACGAGTTAGGGTTATTGGTAGCATTATCGATTTTCTTAAGGTTTTGGCATTTTAGCCGCCGAGTGGAAGAGGTTGGTCAGTGATTTGATCAGAAACACGAGTTCAATTGTGGATAGAACTCGCGCGAGATTTAGATGTGAAAGTAGGAAGGGAGAAAAAATGAAAAACGGAAAAAACGTTGTGTTTGACTGGGATCAAGAGGTAATTTTTTTTCGGTTAAAGTTTTGTCGGAGATCTGGAGGAGCTACAAATTAGTCCAACCAGCTTAAAATCCGTTCAAATTTCACAAGGATTGAAAGTTATTTCTGTTTTATTTATTTTCTTTTATTGGAAATTTTGATCCTCATTACGATCATCACCATCTCTTGATTATGCTCGATGCTAGTTTGTACTTAAGGCTGTGTTATTGCTCATCAATTGCAGTTCGGTCATTCATTTTCCCTGACACTATGAGTTAGCATGAAATTATTTTGCAATGTTTATAGTAAGAACGCATATACACGATGATTTCCTCTCAGATAACTACAATTTGTTTGGCTGGATTTCTTCCCAGGGAGTGTGTTGAACATTTTCTGCGATGCAGCACAGTCCAGCCACTATTGAGGAACAACTTCTTTTGAAAGCAATCAAGGAAGAATGCCCCTGGGACAGTCTCCCAAAGCGCCTTCAAGCAACTCTGTCCTCTAAAGAAGAATGGCATAGAAGGTCAGGACACTTTTAATATGTGGTTGGTCTTTCTCTGTCAATTTCACCTTTTTTCAACTAATAATTTAATTCAAATGAGTGTAATGCTTAAAATTATGCGCATGGACCTTGAATCTACTAAGTTTAAAGAAAAAAGAGGAAAAAAGACTATCTAGTAGAGATATTTTTAATAAATTTTGCAATTCTATGGGAAAATACTTTGATCTCAAATATGAAACATTATTCCAAAAAGAAGTGTAAGAAAAATCCAGATTGTTTGTATTTTCTTGTATGAATTGAAATAAAAGGGATGGGGATGTATAAGGGTTTTTGGGCTCAGTTTGATTTCAACTTAAGGTTTTCCTTGTATAATTCTTCTTTTGATTCTCAGTGCAAAGAAGAAGGTTGAACTACACTAGTGAACATAGGCATTTTTGCCAAACAAATTAAATCTACATATTTTATTTATTTATTTATTTTCTTTATTTTTGGGTGTGCCCAATGCCATATATTAATCATTCACCATGTCCACTTATCAAACAATTATATAATGAATCTTTTTAGGACCTTTACAAATTACAACTCTTTTGAGGTTTTTAAGGTTTCTCATATTTGCTTGAAAATTTTCTATGTTTTGATCTAGTTGTTTTTTATCAATCTGGTAACATTTTCTGTGTTACATTCATGCAGGATAGTAGATCATTGCATTAAGAAACGACTTCAATGGAACAGTTGTTTTGCTCGCAAAGTATGCAAAGAAAGCGAGTATTATGAAGAAATGATGCGTTATTTACGAAAGAATCTAGCAGTGCGTATCTAACCCATTCTAGTTTCCCTTGTTAATATGAATTACATTTCCTGGAAAATTTAATTTCGTTGTGATCCTTATGTGACATTTTTGAGTACAAACCTATTTGTTAACTCTATTTGTCTTCTACTTCTACTCCTAAAAAGAAGCTCCATTTGTAATAGAGGTTTAACTTTTAATGCGATAAGCAAAGAAATTTGGCTTGCTCTTGTAGAGGTTATAATACCTCTACTTCTAACTAGAGTTAGAGATAGTTAAAACTTTTATTAAAAATTAGAAGTTCTTACTAACCTTTACTTTATATATATATATATATATATATATATTTTCCATTTTTGGAAGGTTAGTTGCCTTTCAAATCTGTGTTAGTAGCCTGTTTTAGCATTCCGTTTGTTCCATAACTTGTCTGATTGTGCTTGGCCACTTCATCTTTTCAATTCTGCCTCCCCCTTTCTTTCAATAAAATGCTATATTTGTCAACAAGGGAAATTTGCACCTGATATCTTTGTGGCTTCAACAATCTTTAGCTTGACTTGGTTTAGTTAGCACAACATTGATCATTTTTACTCTGTCAAACACTACTTGAACTGAGCTAGAGTTTTTAGTGGCTGTCTCCATCCTAGGTACTGACATGTGATTAACAACAGCTGAGCACTTATTGGAAATTTCCAACATCATGATAGGGCATGTTTTCCAGTTGTACATGTCTCACTTCCAGACTATCACTTCTTTAAACTCAGTAAAATTCGTGCTTTAACTTATTATTATTATCTTTGTGGTGCAGCTTTTCCCTTATCACCTTGCGGAGTATGTTTGTCGGGTAATGAGGGTGTCACCTTTCAGATATTACTGTGACATGATTTTTGAGGTTATGAAAAATGGTAATATATTATTGCTTTTTAGAAAGTCACACGAGATAATATTCTTTGCTCGATAAAATGGAAAGTGCGATTGAAAATGGTTTTGCTCGATAAATTGTAAAGTGCAATTGAAATTGGTTATCTTATTAATTAACATGTCATTTTTTCTTATAGCTTCACTTGGCATTTTATTGTTGATTAAGTCAGTGGATTAAAACGATTCATCTTATTTCTTCTAAAATAATTGCTGTATTTTTTTGTCCTTTAATTTGGTGATAATTGATCTGGGATCATGTTCCTTTCTTAACTATTGAATCAATACTTCTTGTGGTGTGATTTTGACAATAGTTACTTCATTTTTTCCTCTGTGAATTGCAAAATATTTGTTAGTAAAATTGACCGAACCAATTTTTTTTTTTTTCTAGCAAACTGCTTTTGACATTGACCACTAGGAAGTTCATTTTGTCTAATCATTCATCATAACATCCCACATGCTAATCGATTTTTACAGTTTGTTTGTGGATGATAAGAACATTAACCCATTTTTCCTATCAACTTTTTTTTTTTCCATTTCTACGGATCATCATAAGCTTGCAATTTTTAAGGGTTGAAACTTGTTTTTATAACCATTTGGCAGGTGGCAAATTTTACTAATAGAAGAATCAGCTTTTAGTAACATGTACCTTGTTACATGGGTGATCAGTGAAACTTCAATAAGATAGTAAGCAACGTATAAAATATAAGTCATTAATTAAGAGGATATTGTGAAACTTGCCATTTAAAATCATATCCAACAAGAAGGAAAGCTCATGATTAACTTCTAAGAAAGATGAGGCCTCAGTGTTGTTTATCATATTAGTTATTATTTTACAGGAGGATGCTTTTCTTCTCCTCCTGTAGCTATATACTCTCCCTTAGCCTCAGGGTTTTCTGACTCTTTGCTTCTTTTTCAATGCAATTTATATTTTATTGTTAACTAAGAAAGAATAAGGTTCATCTCTTTGTATTTTGTAAGTAGGGATATGCGACGATCAAATAATATGTACCATTTTTCAACTTTAGATGAAACTGTCCAAGTTCACCTCTTTGCATTTTATAAGTAGTTAAAGATTGAAAGAGCATTTTTGTGCATCATCTCCATGTTTGAGAAGCCCTCATATCTGAAAATATGATAACTATATCTTGTTTATCAACGTTTGTGTAAAATTTCTAATTTCTACTCTTATTTGACAGTTAATCCATAGGTTTCTTTCCCTTTCCAGGCATTTTTCACATTATCTTTTCTGATATCTTCAAGTGTTTGAACTCATTGTTATCATGGTCTTCGATATATCTCTAGTGCTTTAACTGCTAAGCCCTCTTACTATTCTCGTGTATATGATTGTCATGCAGAGCAACCTTACGACAGCATCCCAAATTTCAGTGCAGCAGATGCCCTAAGGCTCACAGGAATAGGAAGAAATGAGTTTATTGATATTATGAACAAATGCAGGTCCAAGGTATTGGTTAGGAGACAAAATATGTAAATGTAGATGTACTATCTACAATCATAACGTTTCATTTGTTGATAGTTCTTGTTTCATTGCTTATGCATTCATGTTGGGAAGTTGTCCTTGTGTTGTCCCTAGATTTGAACTTCTTGTTGCCAAATTTACTTAGATCATTTGGACTTAGGAGAGTTAGAGATGAATGAATTACACTAGTCCTATGCATGGGATAGGTTGCCATGGCACACCAACTTATCACATTAGTAAATTTCACATATTCATGGGGCCTTGAAAAGTCACAATTGATTTTTGTTGAACACAACATTTTTTAATTTGCAAAATAGTAAACTTAAGTTGTATTGGAAGTGTATTTTGTTTGCTAATCTTTGGTGTATATGGACTGAATGTAATAGTCGGACTTTGAAGGACTGTAGTAACAATTGTAGTAGGATTTGGGAGAATGCCCTGATTTTGTTTGTTACATGGGTGACATCTAGCAAGTTGTCCCTTGGTTATGGTTTTGGGGACTGGATGTTTACCTGGAGTTCTATTCTCCAATCTTTATAATTCCTTGGGGATATCTCGTCCCTTAAGGTTTCTTTTCCTATTTTTATAATATATATTATCTTTGTTTCTTGTCAAAAAAAAGAAAAAAAAACATTTTTTTTAATTTTTTTTTATGGACATTATCCTCAAAAAATTCTCCCACTTTGACATTTCTATTCTTATTAAAAAAGGTTTTCAAAACTCCAAAACCTAGAAGCATATAGGTCTATTTGGCATGTGATTTGATACTATTTTTTGCATCCAATAACATGGGATACACTATAAATATGGGACAAACATTTAGTTAGCCTAATTTCAAAATCGATTTTGGATATGAAAACAATGAAATGTTCCTTCTACTTCTAGAGTTTCAATCTAGTCCGTGAACAAACTTAAAGAACCCATGACATGATCACTCTCATTCTTTGTATGTAAAAATTTTGAAAGTTAAAATAATTAGAGTACAACAGGTTGCCTTCTAGTTTCTTGAAACTCACTCTTAGGTCGTGAAACAATCAAGCTTATGCTTTATTAAAAAAATTGGAATCCACATATGATGTTGAAGTTTTAAAAGCAATAATGAAAAATCCAATTCATCGACAAATTTTAATCAAATTTTTTGATATTTTAGTGTTCAATTAATGAATTACATGTTAAATAAAATTTTTAAAATTTTAAATTTTTAACCCAAAGCTTGAATTAATGAAAATAATTTGAAAAAAATGAAAATGAAACCTATTCAGAAAAAAAAAAAAATTCAAAAGAAAAATATATTAAATGTTGAAATTCAGTGTAAAAGATTATGTAATAAGCTATTGATTTCTTTCGTCATATTCTATGCATATTATAACATTATTTTATACCTAAGACTAGAATAAACTTAAGACTAGAATAAATGATATTGTTACTTCTAAAAAAGCAAACTTTATATTTTATGATTTTATAAACTTATATTTTTTAAGCAGCGATAATATTCAAGAATAATCTCTAAATATTTTCCTAATTTTGAAGCATGACTAAATGTCTAAAGAATCTTAATTTGCTTAACATAATTCAAATTGCAATTAGTTATATTTTCCTAATGAATAAGTGAATTTAGTTATAATAATGACAAAATACAAACAAATTAGTTTCAAGTGTATATATATCCAAATTCTTTGGCTAAGTTGAGTTTTAGATGCATATAAATTCAAATGCAAACAAATTAATTTGCAAATTAGATTCGTCTCTAGAAGCAATAAACCAATATAACTTGAATTTAAAATAGTTGCTCAATGTCTAGAAAAGGTAGCAATTGCGCCAATGAGGCTCTGACCCGATGGTAAGGCGGCAAGCGACAAGAACATAACTAGACGAGGGTCTCGAGTTTGAGCGTGCATGAGAGTAGGTTGCAGGTGGCAATTTTTGAGCTAGGCAACTATTCTTTAGCTCGAGCGTTACCTCGGTGTCCCACCCAAGGTGCTGTGGGGATAAGTGGATTCGGAAGAGGTCGATACCCCACGAGAAGATGTAGACACACTTGTCTCTTCTAAAAAAAAAGAAAAAAAGAAAAAAAAAGGTAGCAATTGCCAATTGGATCCCAAGACTTTGATTTAGATGCATCTTGAACTCAACTCGACTCGACTTATTTGAGTCTTTTACCAACTACATGGGGTCGTTCAAATGAATCTGCTTCCTATTTCATAGTTGATCTTACAAAGTTTTACATTGTCTGTTAGCTACCTAATACAACCTTGATGTGCAAATATACTCAATAGAGTCAACACATGCATAGGATATTTACATATTATAATAATCATAAATTCTTCATATGTATATAAAAATGTTGGACATATTAATCAACTTATTATTCTCTTGTACATGTTAAAAATGTTTGTTAACCATCAATTCATTTGTAAACATAAAAATATAAAGAGACAATGCTTTAAGCATTCTTGTCTGTTGATATTATAAAATATATTTGGACTTGGAATATTTATACTTTCACGTGTTGTAAGTCAAAGTGTACAATTATGTTTGTATCTGTTAGAATATTTGTGAATAGCTTTAACATCTAAGTAAAAATTCTCGTAACTTCTCTAAGCTGGTGAATTGTTATAAGTAGTTTTCTTGTTGAAATGGATTTCTCTAAATTAATTCTGAATTTTATGTCAGCAAAGTTCAGGGTGAAATTGGACTTTTGATCCTCGCTGAAAATAGTTGATTTTTAGCCGTGGTAAGAAGATCATCTTCATAACAATTGGGTTTCGTCTTTATCATGTGGGCTCCTTAGGGTGCATAGTCTTCTGTACATGTGAAATTATTTGGTTTAGTTTTATACTCTGCTCTAGCCTATTTTCTCTCTCTCAAGGAACAAACACTGTGAAAAACAACAATGATTCCTTAGGATGTAACTTTGTCATTTGCCAAGTAAATCCATTATTGGGTTTAGGTTAGATTTATTCTAGTATTGGGATAGAATTTGATGATGTATATGATTGTTCATATATCATTACAGGCTTACAGTTCTTAATTCTATTTAAACCCTTTCTATTCATTATTTTTTTTGCTGCTACACAATGTTCATTGTTGTGCATTTACTGTGAAATTTCATCCTTTTCTCAATTGTCTATGAAAATATTCATTGTTGGTTTTGAGAATTTAATTCATTTCATTGAGATGGGGCTGCTCTTTTGACCTTGTTTTGATGAGTATCTACTCTCTTGGTGCTGGGCAGAAAATTATGTGGAAGCTTAACAAGTCAATTGCAAAAGAGTTACTACCTACACAACCTATAGACTTTGCAATTGAATCATGGTGGGGAGTTTGCCTAGTTAACTTTACCCTAGAAGAATTTAAGGTAATGTTGGTACTTCATGTTTTTTAATGGTTCTTAACCATGCTTCAGCCTTCAGATTATATTAGAAATTTGGGACGTAAACCTGAATAGAAGTCTTTCCTGCTATGTGCTCTTTTGATGCACAAACGAATGCTTTAATACATTTAATTGGCATTTCATGTGTAATGTATGCTCCTTATTGATAGGCCAGCCCTTTTGTGACATAGATTGCTTTTCTACTTCTATAGAAACTGTCCGAAGAAGAGATGGCAACCATAGACAAGGTCTGTAAGGAAGAAGCAAATTCCTTTGTTCTTTTTGATCCTGATATTGTGAGGGGCCTTTACCGACGAGGACTGATCTACTTTGATGTTCCCGTCTTTCCTGATGATCGATTTAAAGGTATCTTAACTAATTTGTAGCTGTTATGTTGAGCAGTTTCCCTTTGCAAGCTTTTTAATCATAATCAAATTTGCTTTCCTTTGATTCTCTGCATATGTTTATGCAATCTTTTTGTGTGTTTTTGCAATCATCAATTCAGTAAAGCTCTGGTTTTAGTGGAAATATGAAAGATGTTGAACATCATTTCTTACTTTCACATGAAACAGTTATATACGAATTTCATTTCTTCATTTTCTTCTTCTATTTTATTGGAAACTCCTGTTTTACTTCATCATTCTCCTTTGAAATACTGAGTCAATCAATAAAAAAAATGGTTATTTTCACATTTACCAGTTCTATTCCTTTTCCCAGTTCTGATGAGCTGACTACCTCTTTTTCAGTGTCATGGAGAATGTGCCTTCGTGGGTATCCATGATTGCAAGATACAATGGCATTTTACTCTTCTATTACTTCTTTCTATGTTGTTTGTATTGATGAGATGATATTAGTGTTGCCTTAAGTTCCAAAAACTTGCAAGCCTATGCTGCTATTACATATATGTGTGATGCGTCTAAAGTGGTAGTCATGGGGCACATTATAATGAATTCACATTTTCAGAGTGTTGTCACATATAAATGTTTAATTGTTGATTCTTCTATATTTATACTTATCTTGGTAGGAGTTTTGGAAAAACATCTTGCTTCTCCTAGGCTTCTATATCCAGTAATCTGCTCTTTTTTCTCATTTCTAATAAAATTACTCTGTGGTAAAATAAGGACATAATCATCACTTCTATTTACCATTAGGTTTATCGTTAAATCATCACACATTTCAAATGAATCAAATCTTGGTTATTCCCGTGCGCGCGGTTCACCTCATAGCATTTAGTTAGATACTGCAAGTGTTCACATTCAAATAGAACCTATTAAAAATAGGTTCTAACATTGAAATGTGATTTGGGTTATTCTATGTGTACTTCACCTTTCTTTTGCAATTTCCTGTTCGAATAGTAATAATTATACTAATTCAGTTTCCAGGCTGGAAGGATTCATTTCCAACAGGGAGCAGTCCTACGAAGATCCAATTGAAGAGTAAGTTCCTTATTGTAATAATAAAACCTTTGCTTTATGAATATCATGGTTGAAAACTTGGAAGAATTTGAATAATAATATCTTGCAGTCTTTCTCCAGGTTGTTATATGCTGTTTTTGTTGTTTCAAGTGAAAATGCAACTGTCGCTGAATTGGCTGCAACATTACAGGCTGATCTTTCTCAGCTGCAAGCTGCTGCCTCCTTTGCTTGTCGCCTGGGTTGGGCTGTGAAACTAATTGATCCAGCTTCTGTTCTTCAAGATTCAACCTTTTCTGGTCCTTCTAGTATAATCCTCAGTGATGAAGAAGATGCTTCTCGTAGTAGTGCAAGTTCAGCAAGCATGCCCACTGATGGTAGTGCCGTTCCACATGGAGATATTTCAGGGGCAGAAAACTATCGCTCAGCTTCTGGCCCTTCTCGTGTTGCTTTTGTTGTTGATGCTAATATAACATCCTATCTCATGATGGGTTCTGTTTCACCAGGTTTGCTTCTTGCTTAGGAATTTGCTATCACAGCTAGAGGTATGGTTTTTTTATGAATTGATCAACACTTATGACTCTGTGATTGCTTTGTGATATAAAATCATGTTCACTCTTAAATTTTAACCAATATATGTCTAGCCTGCTCGTGTCGGCGAGATCATTACTTTATGAAATTTTGACTTTTGGTGTCATCAACATTGCATTGGTATTTACATTTGATCCGTTCTCCTTCCCCTAGAGCTTTAGAACAAATCACACAACTTTTATCTACCTTGCCTAACATTAGGCTGTCAAATAATGCTGATAGGTTTCTATGGTCACCACTCCGATCAGGCATATTTTCATGCAAATCCTTTTTTGATATTCTTTTCGAGGACAACTCCATCACATTGCCAGATCATATTTCATCAATATGGATTGCTCAGGTTCCCTCCAAAGCAAAATTCTTTGGGTGAACCCTGTTAAACAAAAAGCTAAACGCGACAGATATGTTACAAAAGCAGCTACCCAGTTATTGCATTTCACCACATTGCTGCTCACTATGCTTTTTGGAAGGAGAATCGAATTGAACATCTTTTTATTCATTGTGCCTTCTCAAGATCGATATGGCAAAGGTGGGAGGACTTATGCGGATGCTTCTTCATTCGACCACCATCATCTATTGAGTGCATCACCCTCTCTCATCTTTCAATGCAGCCCAAGCGAGTTCTTGATATTGGGAAGGTCATTTCGATTGCTGCATTATGGGGAGTGTGGTTAGAAAGAGGAACACGAGGGTATTTCAAAATTTATCTAGGGAGCCTTCCTCACTTTGGGATGAAATATTGTTGCTTGCTGCGTCATGGATTGTATCTTCAAAAATGTCTAGCGGGTACTCGGTCATAGATTGGTTTAGGAATTGGAATTTATGCATGATGTAATTGTTAGTGTGTGGGGGGTACTGGTGTTTGCTAGTGAGTACCGCTGGTCCTCTGGATGTAGATAACTATTAATTTGCATTTTCATCAATATATTTTATCCATTTGTGTCTGCTTAAAAAAAAAAAAAGACTTTTGGTGTCAAAATATTGGGAGTATTATCACGGTATCGGCCCAGAAAATGCTGTTCCGATTTCCTTTATCTGTCCTTTTTATGTTCTTTTTTTCCCCTATTAATTATAAAAAGGAAACAACCTCTTCAATGTGAGGTAAGGATGCATACATCATGTCTTTCCTAGACTCTGCAATAGTGGGAGCTTTGTGCAATGGGTACTACCTTTTTTATGTTACAAAAACTAGTTCCAGTTTGTGATATAAAGGGGCACACATTTCTTGATTAGTTCCAATTAGTGAGTCAGTCCATCATCTCCTTCATTTGTGGTTTGCCATTTGCTGTTTCAATCGGGTTGTTTAGTGGAAGCTTTCAATCTAATGTGTGCAATACCTTTAATATTTTCTAGGAATTCTATTGGGTCGATTAGGTTAAAAGGGTTTTAAACTAATAATTGGAATGATTGGGCTCTTTCAGAGCTATTTTCTTTCATGGATGCGAACTACTTTGTTTAAATTGCACCACAGAATGATGGTAACTTTGAAAGGGGTCTAAATAGAAGGCATTGAATAGCTATTGGATTGCACTAAATGATAGATGGAATTCAATATCAACCCAATATAAGTTGAGTTGTCTCTCTTTACCTGACCGCCCAATATAATTATTGGCTAATGAGGTTGAGGTTGCTCCATTGTGACTTGGAGGCCATGGGTTCAAATTTAAAAACAATCTCTTCAATGTGGAGGTAAAAGCTATATGCATCATCCCTTCCCCAGACCTTGGCGTGATCCTGCTACACTGAGTGTGCCCTTTTAGATACAACTTTTCTCAATACAATTCTTTCATATAGAGTCTCTTTCTCTAAGTTCCTCTCATCTCCTTATTCTGTATATTTCTCTAGTACATTTTAAGGATTTTTAAAAGTGATTCAGCACAATTTTCAAGCTATAAGACAAGGGTTCCAACAAAGATAATTGAGGTTGGTCCCTCTTACTAGACCATAATGTACATGATCAAGTATATAGGTTCCTTTTAATGGACTTGTTAAGCAATTAGGTCCTTAAGCATATTGGTTCCTTCTCTCTCTGTTGGCATTTAGACATGGGAAAGTTGTGCGCTTTGTATTTTGTTGATGTTCTTACATTGAGTGTAATGAATAGTACTTTTATTTCCTTCACTATTTTACTTTTGGCATTATAAGATTTTAGTAATAGTGCTATGGATTATATGCAATTCTAAATTTGTTAAGCATTCTTATGGCTATTTTCCATTTGTTTTCTCACGTGCAGTTGAATGATACATATTATTCTTGGCATGATATGCTTGAGTTTTTTTTTTTTAACCAACAAAGGATTGGGAGAGTGGTTAGGTGCAAAGCACCTAAAATCCACTTCAAGGAAAGGTCTTAGGTTCGAGTCTATGTCTCCCACCATTTGTTGGCCACCGGTACCATTGGGTTATGTTTGGCCCATGGGATTAGTGGGGAGTAGGGTCCTACCCATGATCTCAAAAAAAAAATAAAAAAAATGGTTGAGTTTTTATAGTATGGAATGTACTTGCATGATTTGCGTGTGATGGATACTTCACATTAGAAGCATGGTATGTTTCACCTAAATTGCACTCGTGGTGTATTTGCATTAGGGGAAAGCCTTGAATGGTCAAGTTTAGGTGCAAACCTTTGGGTGATTATTGATGGAATGCCAACATCATCAAATTTTCTGGTGACTTTCTTTTTACAAGATTTTTGTCACCGAAGGAAATTTTTTGTTATAGTTTTAGTGTTGATAACTTTGATGGAGACAAAGTAGATATGTGTAATATTACTGAAGTCAAAGGGAATCACAAAACAGACTTGACTTAAATGCACTATTTCATCTTTGTAATACAAGCATGAGCGTGGTAATCACAATTGAAGAATCAAAAGATGGCTTATAATCATTAAAGAGTTTCACCCATAAACATGAGAAGGTGGGGGGCAGGGGGAGGGTTGAGTTTGTGTTCATGAGGGTTTGGAGATACTTGTCTGTTGTTTATTTTGGTACACAACTTTGCAATGTTGGCTTTATCCAAATTCCAGCAGGTGACATAAGTATCTTGCTGGACTTTTTGAAATTTTACCATACTATCCTCTCATCATTGTTTGAGCCAGCTCATTGATTTTATTGATGAATGCTATTGCAGGTTTGAAGTCTCATGCTGTGACACTGTATGAAGCAGGCAAACTCGGTGATGCTAGCATAGCAGAACTATGCAAGGACTTGGCTACATTAGAGGGAACAAAATTTGAGGGAGAATTGCAGGAGTTTGCTAATCATGCATTCAGTCTTCGATGTGTTCTAGAGTGTCTTCAATCAGGTGGAATATGTACAGATGCAAATGTTGAAAATGTTGGTGACAGTGTGAAACAGCAATCAGAGGATTCCAGCATCTCGTTTACGAATGAGGGTGCCAGTAACAGTGATGAATATTTTCAGAGTTTGACGAGGTCTGGAATGCCTCAGGATGGTGCTGTTCTAGTTGAATCTTCTGTTGAAAGCACAGGTGAAGGCTTGAATTCCCATACTTTAATGACAGAGACCAGTTTCTCAAGTGATGACACCAAATCAGAGCCTGATTACCAGAAAGATAAGGACTCTGTGCCAACTGATGGTATTGAGCATGGAAGAGAACTTTTAAATAAGAGGAGAAAGTATCGTGTGGATATCCTTCGTTGTGAAAGCTTGGCTTCACTTGCACCAACAACATTAGATCGTTTATTTCATCGTGATTACAATATTGTTGTATCTATGGTTCCTCTTCCTTCTTCATCAGTTTTACCTGGACCATCAGGTCCTATTCACTTCGGTCCACCGTCTTATTCATCTATGACACCCTGGATGAAACTAGTACTTTATTCAGCTACTGCTTGTGGACCTCTATCAGTTGTTCTGATGAAAGGACAATGTTTGCGAATGCTTCCTGCACCTTTGGCAGGTTGTGAGAAAGCCCTAATATGGTCTTGGGATGGGTCCACTGTGGGAGGATTAGGAGGGAAGTTTGAAGGGACCTTGGCAAATGGTCGTATACTATTACATTGTTTAAATTCACTTCTCAAGTACTCAGCTGTGTTGGTGCAACCCCTGAGCAGAGCTGATCTTGATGATTCTGGGAAAATCATCACCATGGACATCCCTTTGCCCTTGAAGAATTCTGATTGTTCAGTTGCTCCCATAGGGAAGGAAATGGGACTGAGCACTGTGGAAAGTTCTAAGTTGAACTCTCTTTTGACTGATTTGTCTAATAAGATGGATTTATGCACCATAGGATATATTCGCCTGTTAAGACTTTTCAAAGAAAGAGAACAAGATCATTTTCCAGCTAATGATGAACAGTATGAATGGGTTTTATTAAGTGTGGAATTTGGAATTCCACTTTTCAGTCCAAAATTGTGTAGTGCTATTTGCAAAAGGGTGATTTCATCTCAACTACTTCAATCAGATTCACTTGTTGATCATCATGATGCAATGCAAGCTGTAAGAAAAAGATTGCATGATATCTGTGCGGAGTACCAAGCAGTTGGCCCAACTGCCAAGCTATTGTACCAGAAAGAACGTGCAAAGGAACCATCTCGTCAACTTATTAATTATGCAAGTGGAAGGTGGAATCCACTTTTGGATCCATCTTCTCCAATTTCTGGAGCATCAAGTGAACATCAGAGATTAAAACTTGCTAATCGACAACGTTGTCGCACTGAAGTTTTAAGTTTTGATGGTAGTATTCTCAGGTATTTCTTTTCTCAACTTAACTCTACACAGCCTTTTCCTAATTACATGATGTTGGCTACATGAAACCCCTTTCTCCACTTTGCTCTCTCTAGGGCCATATTTGATGATTGCATTTGGTAGATTTGATGTTGTAAAATTATATGCCATATGTTTCTCATTAGGAGTTTCCTTTCTCTTGTTTATTGTTTTCATACTATTATTGCACTAAGTTTCTGGTGGTTCCTCTTGGATGTTCCTTTTAATTTGAAATGAACTACCTCTATTTGTGTCCTAATATAACTAGAGATGTTTGCTCTGTTCTCACTGTCTTTATCTTACCTGCCCATCATTCAGTTGCTTTAGAAAATGAATAGTAAAGCACATATGAGCGTCTGACCTTTGTTTATTTATTTGTTTTTTTGAAAAGAAACAACAAACTTTTATTGAGAAAGCAAGAAAAATCTGACCTTTGTTTATTGATTCTCAAGAAGCAATATATGATGGGATAAAATATTTGCTAGGAAAGAGAGCAAAGGGAACAGCCATTTTGGCTTATGCAATGAGAACAATTTACGAGGGGAAAAAAAAAACTTTGGAACTGTTTTGTAATATACCAAAGGATGCTGTTCAAGAATTTGATGACGAACTAAGCATATGAACATCAGGCCTCTATTTACTGATTCTCAATAAGCAATCAAATTATTGTGGACAATTATCATTCACCTGAAGGTTAATTCCAATTTTTAAGTCAACAAGTGTAGGACAAAGACAAGTTTTCAATTATTGTTAGCACATTAAAAGAGAACATGAATGATAATCATCAATGTGTATCACGAATGGTGATGCCATCACCTATAGTATGAGTTCTCTTGCACCCATTTTATAGTGGTTTGTGCATGACAGCTTTATGTGATGTCAAAGTTTAAGATAACTAGATTTTTATTTTTATCTTTATTTATTTATTTATTTATTTCTTTGAGAAGATTTATAATAGCTAGATTTGGTTACCAAGGTCTTGTCTGCTATCGTAATCCTTATTCCAACATTTGTACGATTCTGAATTGAAAGTTGGAGTAGGGACTAAATTCATTAAGCTGCATGGAATTAATATTAATAATATTAATATTATTATTGACATATATCCTTAATCACAACCGGTCCCAAGCTTGGATAAAGGAGGAGGGTTATATTAAGTAGCTGATAGCCAGCGTAAAACTTCGTTAGATCAACTATGACATGAAATTGACCAAACATATTCAAGATGATATTTCATGGTGTATGTTATTTGTAGACGATATGGTGTTGATTGATGAAACTAAATTCGGAGTAATGCTAAGCTAGAGGTTTGTAAAGAGGCTCTAGAATCTAAAGTGCTTAAGATTAGTAGGACTAAAACTGTTTACATTAAATGTAATTTTAATGGAAGCAGAAATACAAATGAAGAGTAGTGAAGATTGAAAGCCAAGAGATACCAAGGAGTGAAAATTTTAGGTACTTGGGATCAATTATCCATCAAGAAGGTGAAATAGGTGAGGATTTGAATCATAGAGTTAAAATAGAATGAGTTAAACGGAGGAGTGCTCAGGGAGTATTATATGATCGACGCATCCCATTGAATTTGAAAGGAAAATTTTATAAAACCGCTATTAAGCTAGCTATGCTATATGGACCGAAATGTTGGACAATAAAGAAACAACACGTGAACAAATTAAGTATTTAAGTCTAACAAAAATGGATATGTGGTAAAGCTTTAAAAGATAGAATTAGAAATGAACATATACGAGAAATGGTAGGAGTAGCCCCAATTAAAGATAAAATGAGAGAAAACCGATTAAGGTTGTTTGGACACGTACAATGAAGACCCTTAGATGCTCCAGTTAGGAAGAGTGATCTTTTAACAATCCACTGCGATGAATAATGATAAAGGTCGAGGTAGACCTAAAATAGCATAGATAGAAATAATTAAGAAAGAAATAACTATTTGTAATTTGAATGTTGACTTACCCTGGATAGAGCAAAGTGGAGGAAGCAAATTCATGTAGCCGACCTCATGTAGTTGGAAAAAGGCTTAGTTGAGTTGAGTCTCATTGCCGTTTCTATAAGACAAATATTCGTTCATTTGATATTCCTTGAAGATAGAACTTGAGCAAGGATCTTGCTTATATTACATTCAGCTACATGTTATTTCAGTTTCTGTTAGTTCCCCAATCATCTCCTTGCTATTTAGCTGGTTCAAAAGGTATAACAAAAGTCATATTGGGGATTATTGCAGTTGAACAAAAAAAAAAAACAAAAGAAGCTGTAGCAGGGTCATTTATTTTTTGATGGGAAAAAGATAATCAATTTATTAGTAATAAAGCAAAGGTTACAAGTGGGGAACTGGAGCCCTCCCTAACAAGTCAAAACCCACCTATGTGAGAAAGGACAAGCTCCTCAACAAATTTGAAAAACCTTGAAATGCCTCCATGTATGAATCCGCAAAGCTGCCCTATACTTGAATCAATTTCCAGAGCGGAATTGCATCCTTTTGTTCCCCTCCAGCCCAACCACCAAAGAAGTGCTGACATAGTGGTCTTTTCTTTTATGAGGTGGTAAAAGTCTTGGTTTCACTTGTCAGATCATGAGGTTTGAGTCACGTCTATTGCTACTTTGCACAAACATGCCAAAGTTTCAGACTTCACCTAGGATTAACATGCTCTGGATCCATGCCTTGGTGGCACTTGCAATTCATCACCGCCTTTTAGGCAAAGTACTACAGTAAATTATATCTCTCCGGAACAGCCACATTTGTTATATTATATGTGTTTTTTTTTTTTTGATAGGTAAGTGGTGAGATTGGAACCTGTGACTTCAAGGTTTGCATTTCATTTGACTTATGAACCGATTAATCAAAATCCATGAGATAATTAAGAGAAGTCAAAGACTAAATTATTTCTCGGGGGGAAATGTTCAAGAAAATGTTTAAAATTGCCAATGGTCTTTGCTTGTCACCATTCGTCAGGAGAGAACTACTGTAACCTACATATTTTAATCATGTTTGCAGGTCATATGCTCTCACTCCTGTTTATGAGGCTGCCACAAGGCCCTTTGAAGAATCACCTTCAGTAACAGTAAAATCTGAACCAGATGATGCTGACAATAAGGAAGTAGTCCTTCCTGGGGTTAATCTCCTTTTTGATGGGTCAGAATTGCTTCCATTTGAAATAGGTGCTTGCTTGCAGGCACGTCAGCCAGTCTCCTTAATAGCAGAGGCTTCGGCAGCTTCTGCATGTATGCAGACAAATAAGTGATCTAATCATATCTTTGCAAGTGTACCACAAGCTGAGCAGCAAATTAGGTTGGCCAGTGGGCAACAGATATCAGTTGTGATAAGAAAAAGTCTTAACTCTTCACATACTTATTTGGATTTTATGCTGTGTCCTTGAGAAGTTATTGTGAATATGTTGGTGCAGGTGTTGAGGTAATGCTTGATTCATTTTTCCCAAACTGTTCTATGTTCAATGGTAGATTTATCACACACAACCCCCCGCCCCAATTTTAGTTATATTATCATACTTTAAGATATTTTATGAATGGTTATCGTATCATCTATGCCCATTTATTTTATATAGTCATGTGTGTGTTAGCTTGACATACTTTGTTGGTTGAGCCTCTACTAAATAGCTGTAGCTTTTGGGTTTAGTGGTTCAAATGGTATTAAAGTCTCGGTCTTGAGAGGACTTGTGTTCTAACCTTTTTGCAAGCATTTGCTTGTTTTTCTCATTTATAAGTCTATCCCCTATTGTATGTCTGGTCCAATTTCCATCATGTAGGTGAGGCGAAGTATTATTAGGTGTTTTAGCTTGATATACATTGTTGGTTGAGCCTCTACTAAATAGCTGTAGCTTTGGGTTTAGTGGTTTGAATATGTTATAAATTTTCAGTCTTGAGAGGACTTGTGTTGTAACCTTTTTGCAAGCATTTTCTTGTTTTTCTCATTTATAACTCTACCCCCTATTATATGTCTGGTCCAGTTGCCATCATGTAGGTGAGGCGGAGTATTAATAAGTGTTTTAGCTTGATTTACATTTTTGGCGTCCTATTATTAATTTATAACATTTTTGAAGCCATATTTTTAAATGTCAAAATTTCCTTTCATTCGAATGACTAGTGGGGTACAATGATAAGCTAGGCCTATAGTATATTTATGGTCCTATTAAATGAACCATAGATAATAAACTTCAAAGAATCTCACTTGCGTGCATGAATTATTATTTAACAGCCTTGGGAAACACATGCATTGTACATGCTATTGACTATTTAAGGAACGTCTTTACTTCACTTGGGAGTTCCCTTGCTCCTTGCTTTTTCTGGTAAAATGATGGGAATTATGTAACAACTCGGGGCTATATTGGCTTGGAACATATTTATCCCAAATTCAATTTTGAAGCCACACCTGACCTTGAATTCTTGTCAGTTATTTAAGCAGCATATTAAAACACCTAGGATTTTTTATGCCTTGACTTAACTCTATTTAACTCAACAAAGCCTTTTTCCAATTACATGGGATTGGCAATGAACCCATTTCCTTCATTCCACTCTATTAACTGTCAAATTTACTGCTTTATTACAAATGGTTAAATCTTTTGTGATTATATTTTTTACTTACTTTGTTTTAGGTCCTCTTTTTCTGTCATTACTTTAAAAGTTAATGTGTCTTTTTAATAAAGGTGCATCTAATGGTCTCATCGTATGTGTCCAAATAACTTTGATTAGTTTCCTCTCATACTATCTTCAATTGGGTTTGCTTCTACCATTTCCTAAATGATTTCATTTGTGATTCTATCTTTTTATACTTTATTGCACATCTATCTTGACATTTACATTTTTATAATACAAATTTATTAACCTATTGTGTCTTTATTTCCAAACATCTATCATTTCTAAATGGTTTCATTTGTAATTTTACCATTTAATGCTTTATTGCACATCTATCTTAACATTTACATTTCATAATACAAATTTATTAACCTATTGTGTCTTTATTTCCAAACATTCCGTTTCACAAAAGCATGGTTGGCCTAGTTGCCGTCTTATAGAATTTTTCACGTAGCTTCAATTAAGTATGTTGATCAAATAGTATTCTTGAGACACTTGTCTACTCTATCTAACCTGCTTTAATTTTATACTCAACACTAACTCCTATTTATTTATTTTCTCTTGATGAATAATTGACACTAAATACTTAAAAGTTTCCATTCATGTTAGATCAAATTGTATTCTGGAGGTTATGTATCTTCATTATTGAAGTGTGAAACATGGTCTGTTTCGATGAAGCAACAAAAAGGAATTCACCCTGGGCCTTGATGTTGTTTCAGTACACTTGTCGATTTAGTTGAGCCATAGGATTAATCCCCTGTAGAATGTAGATTCAATTATGTTTGACTGGTGAAGGCATTTTAACATACCGAACTGAATATATATTTACCACCAAAGTGAAGAAATCTTTTATCTGTGTTCCAAATTATCTTAATTCTTACCTTCTTCGCACTTTTGTTTACATATTTAAATCCCCACATTTCCTTCTTATTAATCTAACCCGACAAAGTCCATGTCATTTTTTTGCTCTATTGTGGTTTTAAATCTGATGCCTATTGTTGGTGCTGATGCAGGTGGTGTTATGGTTCTAGTCGTTGTCGAGTTTGGGTGGATTATAAGGTCAATTTGGGATGAAAAACTGTTGATGCTCATTTGTATTGATTCAAGGCAATCTCAGCCATGATTTGTTACTAACCTGGAAGGAATGCTCATTTGCATTGATTTGAAAATTGTTTCACAACAGAATAAAATGCATTCCTCCACCATCCTACTGTTTCAGTAGAGCGTACATTTTCAGCAAAATCGTGTCTGCTTTCTTTAGGCTTCCTTTTCTAATACCATGTGCATGTCCAGAGAATTCAGCCTGTGTTCTTTATTCTTTTAACTTGGAATGCGATTCCACAACTTGAATAAAATGAAAGTGCATCAGGTTGGGCAGAAGGTAAGAACTTCACAAATTCTTAAATGAATTCTGACCCTTCATGGAATTCAGTCTTGTTGATCATATAAACTTGGTGCAGGCTCATGTGAGTCGACTCTGAATTTTTCTTTTATTATTAATTTTTGTGGAGGAAATTACTGTCTTTTTCCTGTATCAATGGTTCATCTAGAAATCACCATTTTGCAGCTTTACAGTCATTTTAGATCTATAAAACAAATGAAGAAGATAGTTTGCGGGAAGTGACAATTTTGATTTACACCTAAACTCTTGCCCTTTAAACTCTATAATGCATGTTTTTTCTCTTTTCAATACTGTTCCTATCCTACCTGTCTTAAAAATCAGCCATAGATGTTTGAGTTTGAGTTTGAGCTTGTAGATTTGTTCTTTCTTATAGTTCAATAGCTGTAGTTTTTTCTCCCATCTTCTTTTCTTTCCTTTGCCCGCTGTCCATTCTTATGTTTATTTCATTTAGCTGACTTTTTTTTATGTTTTTTTTTTTTTTTTTTGTTTTTCCGATAGGTAGGTAACGGGGTTTGAACCTATGACCTTCAGTTTTTTTTTATTTGTTTGGTAGACATGATATTGACAATCCTGCTGCTACCTTTTAAAATCAGATTTTCTTTCAAATTTTTTTTCAGAAAAATCCTACTGATACTTTTTGGTAAGCCTTTGTTCCCACCGGTTCACATTGGGTTTAGCTCTTATTTGCTTTATTGGAAGGATAAGATGCTTTTATATTTGAGTAACAGTGTTTCCAAGCTTCACATTCGTCGAACTTGGGCTGCATGCAAGTTTTAAAATGACCAAATTCAAGTTTTTTTTATTTACATATTCTACTATTTTTAAACACCTTAGACATAATTTTCGCTTATGTGCTGTTGATTGTTTCTTAATGAATGATTAAACACCTATCTGAACTCGGGTTAATTATGGACCTAAACTCCTTTCAAATACTGATTGGATGAAAAAAACATGGGCATCAACAGATGCATGGTTTCATCATTCCCGAACAATTTTTGATCAATCTACCCAAACCTTGCCTGAATTTCCATAATGATTGTTTGTTAAATTGAACAAGACTGCAGACCTCGACCTCATCAGGAGATTAAACGTGGTTGGTATCAATAAATAAATAAATAAATAATAATTTAATTAAAAAAAGTTACAACTACTTGTGAAACTTTACATGGATATTTATTGAATATTATTGTTTGAAAAATGTTAATTTAAATATAAAATGTACAATTACACATTTATAATTATTGGATGGATGTGTTTTGTACTTCTCAAGATGTGTAATAAATGATTTAATAATGTTGCATATATAGTTATAATTGAAGTTGCATTTTTTGTAGGTGTGCCATACTCAAGCTAAACAACTTTGAGGTTTCTTCGGTTACAAATTTGTTTGGAGGAAAAACAACCATCAACCATTAAATTTTGGGTCGTTTGGCTAGTGATTTAGGTACAATTTTTTGTATTCGAAAATTTGAAAACACAAAAAAGTTGTTTGGTTAAAGTGAATCTAAAATCAAATTTTCAACTTTTTTTTTTATAAATGAAATAGGTTGTTTTGTTTGAATTTTTATTTTCTGATCACCAACCAAATATAGGGAATACTTTTTAACTGTAGTTCTTATTATAAATTATTTTAATTAAATTAAATAAAATAAAACTATTCTATTCAAAAAATTGTGCTCGGAGAAGTTGGATTTTTTTCACATAAAGGCATGATATATTTTTTAAATCCACAAATAGGCACTAAAAATTACTATATCCATATAGGCAACTTTTGGAAAGCAATGTGCCACGTTGTTCATCCCGATTTTTCTTTTTTTTTAATCTCAAGCCCACGGGCATAGGCTAAAAGACTTAAAATCCATGCTTCTCATTGAATGGACGGCATGGATTCTTAAAAAAAATAAAAAATAGCTAGTTAAATTAAAAAAGAAGAAAAAAAATTAAAGTAAACTGTTCGGTCTTACTGAGGTCAAATTATGTGATTTTTTTTATCAAACCACTTTGAGAGCGTCCCACTACCCTCCCATGAATCTCTGAACGCGATGGAACCCCGTTCCCATATCCGATTGAATTTTTGGACCTCATTTCATAATTTAATTCATTAAGATAAATCAAAAATTTTAATAAACTGTTTGGCCTCACCGAGGCCAAACCATAGAGTTTTTTTTACCGAATACTTTCACTGCGTCCCACGAACCTCCGGAGGCGACGAAACGCCGTTTTCATGCCCGGTTGAATTTTTGGAACCCCCTCCAGAATTCAAGTTATTAAGAAAAATTAAAGATTAAAGTAAATTGTTTGGCCCTTTCCAGAATTTAAGTTATTAATAATATTATACTTTTAAGGGAAAAAATATATCTCCTTATCAAATGAAACACAACAACAACAAAGATTAAATCAACATATTTAGAATCAATAAAAAATTTAAGAAATTAGTTAAAAACAACAACAACAGCAACCATAACTAAATAAACATCTACAAAATCAATAAAACCTTAAAAAATTTAGTTATTTTCAACTATAAAAGGTTAAAATAGAATCAAACTAAAGATGTTGAATGCCAGAGAAAGAAGATGCCGGAGAGAGCCGCCGGTCGCCGGAGAGTTCACGCATAAAGGAGGGAGTTGTCATTTTTTTTTACTATCTCTCTCGTTGGTTTTTTTACCAGTAACGCAAAAGAGAAAATTAAAATGCCAAAATGGAGAAAGAAGATGCTGGTGAGAGCCGTCGGTCGCTGAAGGGTTCATGCACAAACTGGTCGCCGGAGAATGGAGGAGGGAGTTGCTATATTTTTTTTTACATTGGTTTTTACAGTAAGGTAAAAGTGAAAATGAAATTACACAAGGATAACAGGCTTTTGACATGATTACCCTTAAAAAATAAAATAATATCACAAATGTCATCCATACACAAATATTGTAAGGTTTGCACTACTTTACTGTCCCTTGTACAGTTAGCGCGCCACACAAGCGCCACGTCGATGCGGAAGTGACATTTTTTTTAAGTGAAGGGAAGACGCATTCCCTTCAAAATATATATTTTTTTAAACAGAAAGCGTATTTTAGAAAGACGACTTATGTTAAAACTTTTATTTTTTATTTTTTTTACACTTCCAGAAACGACCATTGAAGCAACTCGAGGGAAATAGCGAAAATCTGGGTGAAATATGGGGAAAGAGATGGCAATATCGAACATACCAAAATTTACAGATCAAATATGATATGAGGAAAAAAAATATGAGAAAGCTGGCTAAGGTAGCGTTTGTGAGAGTGGAAATTGTCGAGATAAACTTCATCTTCTGGATCTTTGCTTCGTTTTGGGCATGGAGATGATGAACCCGATTCCAACACCATTACTGCACTCTCATCCAAAAAAATAATAATTGAAACACTAAAAACTCATAAAACTTCTTCTTCTGAGCTTTAAATTTGGCGAATTATGCAAAGAGAAAGAATGTAAATGAAATAAGGAACAGGAATTCATCGGATAAATTTCTGGGCCTAGCTAGCACTCGAGTAAAGGAGATAATGAAAAGGTCGCTAAGCTAAGCTAAGTTAAGCAGGAAGCAGATTGTTTGGTCCAAAACCAAACAATCACTTTTACACTTGTCAAATTGAACGGATTTTCTGGATGTACAGGCCATTGAACTGCAAATCCAGAGGCTACAAACAAGGAGATGAGGGGTTTTCTTTTAGGACAAAAAAAAAATAAAAAAATTATGAGGGATGTAATTTTTTTTTTTTTTGAGAGATTGACAGCACAAGACAAATAAAATATACCCGGAAAAACTTGGCGATTAAAGGTTGGGATTGGAACAGAGTAAGAAAAAAAAAAAAGCAACCAAGGTTTGAAAGACGCCTTATCTTTAAAAAATTTTTTTTTTTTTTAGGGAATGCGTCTTTTAAAAAGATGCCTTCCCTTCACCTGAAAAAAAAAATGTGAAGAGAAAACGTCTTTTCAAAAGACGCCTTCCATTCACATAAAAAAAATTGTGAAGGGAAAACGTCT
Source organism: Paratinospora sagittata (assembly GCA_035771175.1). NCBI lineage: Eukaryota > Viridiplantae > Streptophyta > Magnoliopsida > Ranunculales > Menispermaceae > Paratinospora > Paratinospora sagittata. Next base: position 2,782,506 of record JAYMFD010000012.1, on the reverse strand, counting down.
TTTGAAAAGACGCATTCCCTTCACTTGAAAAAAAAAATGTGAAGGGAAAGTGTCTTTTCAAAAGACGCTTTTCATTCACATAAAAAAAATTGTGAAGGGAAGACGTCTTTTCAAAAGACGCATTCTCTTTACTTAAAAAAAATGCCACCTTCGCACCGACGTTACGCTTGTGTGATGCGCTGACTGTGCGAAAAATAGTAAAGTAGGGCAAACATGACAATATTTATGTATGAATGACATTTATGATATTATTTTATTTTTTAAAGGTAATCATGTCTAAGAGATAATGAAAAGGTCGCTAAGCTAAGCTAAGTTAAGCAGGAAGCAGCAGATTGTTTGGTCCAAAACCAAACAATCACTTTTACACTTGTCAAATTGAACGGATTTTCTTGATGTACAGGCCATTGAACTGCAAATTCAGAGGCTACAAACAAGGAGATGAGGGGCTTTTTTTTAGGACAAAAAAAAAAAAAATGATAAGGGATGTAATTTTTTTTTTTTTTTTTGAGATAGAGACAGCACAAGACAAATAAAATATACCATGGAAAAAATTTGGCGATTAAAGGTTGGGATTGGAACCGAGTAAGAAAAAAAAAAAAGCAACCAAGGTTTGAAAGACGCCTTATCTTTCAAAATTTTTTTTTTTTTTTAGGGAATGCGTCTTTTAAAAAGATGCCTTCCCTTCACCTGAAAAAAAAAATGTGAAGAGAAAACGTCTTTTAAAAAGACGCCTTCCATTCACATAAAAAAATTGTGAAGGGAAAATGTCTTTTCAAAAGACGCATTTCATTCACATAAAAAAAATTATGAAGGGAAGACGTCTTTTCAAAAGACGCATTCTTTTTACTTAAAAAAATTGCCACATTCGCACCGACGTTGCGCTTTTGTGATGCGCTGATTGTGCGAAAAACAGTAAAGTAGGGCAAATATGATAATATTTATGTATGAATGATATTTATGATATTATTTTATTTTTTAAAAGTAATCATGTCTAAAGCCCCAAGGATAACCTGCGATTTCATTTTAACTATATATATATATATATATATATATTTTTTTTTTTTTTCAAGGCTTGTTAAATCGATTTTGGAGTATCAACGGAGGGGATAATTTTTTAGGCATGTAGCCTATTGAAGGGTGGCATTCATTTAAAATTTTTTTTTTTGAATGCATGCCCAAATCGATGGCATGGGCTTGAGATGACAAAAAAAAATAAAATTATTGAACTAGACAACTTCTGGAAGTTACCTGGTTAGGAATATAATAATTATTAATGGCAAGAAGTTATACTTCTTTTAGAAATGTCCTGTGACGCGACCTTTTTAACCGTTTGCGATATTTCCTTTTTCCGTCTCGACAGAACTACCACGTGTTATCGCTCATAAAATATCTTCACGTGGGAAGCCCAAAAACAGGCGCCCCGCCCCGCCGTTCGATGCCGCTCTTGAATGCCGAGAAGTTTCCACTATAACCTCACTCTTAAGTTCATAAAGAACTTTTTCGGATTCGAAAGCGGAAACGCTTTTGGTTTCTGATTCCGATTCCTCTTGTTCTTTCTTTATGGACGCTCTGCTCTGCTCGCCGCAACCTTTAATGCAACAACAGGTGATTCGACCGACTTTCTCCGATTCCAAGTCCAATGACACTCTGCCAAATTCACCAATTCTTGTTCGCGGTTCTTCCATTGGTGGTTTTCGTTTCGTCTCGATGGGGTGAGTTTGATAATTCGTTTGGAATTTGAGTAGTTCTCTCTGTTTATTGAATCGCGGTGGTGGATTCTGTATTTGTTGTTGAGAGATATTTTTTTTTTACAGAGTGAAATCGAGTAAATCTGAGTTTAGCAGCAGTTCTCGAGGATTCAGTAGTAGTAAGGTAGGGACGTTTCAGGTTGCGATTGCTGTTGACTTTTTAGCGAATTCTTATATTGTCAAGTGTGGTTTTCGTATTTGTGAGAAAAATGCGGTGATCTGATTCTTGAAATAGATTGGACGAGGTGATCGTGGCAGAGGACATCAGGTTTCAAACGTCTACGATCGCCGTGCTCAAGAAGTCGTGATTGAGGTATTCTTTTATTTGTATCTGTATAATATGGATGGAGTTTCTAGCCAGTCGGATCAGATAGTTTTGTCACATTCTGAGATATTTCATCCTGATAACTTATTATATGATGTATCCAAGACTGTCGAAACATCAATTTTTTCTGACATCATTTCATGAAATTGGTTTTCTGATATTAGAAATAATTGCATGTGATACGAGTCTGATAGGATCAAGTTGCCGCCAATCCAATTATTTGTATTAACATATAGATGGTGTTGGCGACAACATCATTTTTCTATCTTTGTGTGCTGAATGCAGCTTAAGTTTTCAGTTTTCCATTTCTCTTGTTTGAGTGACCTTGCCGACTTGCTGTAACTCATGAAAATCTTATGCATTATGAGGAAAGGGGTCTGATATAAGGAATAAAGGATGATATATTCTTCATGGAATTTAAATATCATATTATTCCTCTGTTGTAAAGAATTTGATAAACATCGAAGTGGTAGGAACCTATATACAAGTTGGCTTTCAGATGTGGCAGGAAGCAAAAATATGCTATTGTTGCTGGCTTTTGGAAGATATTCGGATTCCAATGTTGTCAAAGAAAAATTCACATATTTCCTTGGCCAAGTTTAGTGGAAGAGAAGAATGTATATTTGCTTTCCATTCACTGATGCATGGAGCTAAAACTAAGGATTTTTCTCCTTGAATCAGCTAGATGATCACTGTGAATAACTTATATTAGACAGCCACTATTGAGGATTCATTTCCTCAACGGTAGCAGGATGTTAAGGTCTATTAGTTATGTCACCAGCTAAAAAGGAAAGAAGCTAGAGTCATGATTGTCAAAACGTGTTTTTTTTTTATCTGTAATCTAGGATTTTTTTTAGGTGTATATTCTTGTATAGCTTCTTACCATTACAATTAATATAATATAATTATCGTTTCTTGTCAAAAAAAAAAAAAAAAGATTGTCAAAACGTGAATAGACACATAAATTGTAGGGGAAAAAAAAAAAGAACCTTAAATTGTATTGTGAATTGTACTACGTATATTTGTGTGTGTAATGCAATAAAAATGCATGCTATAGTACTCGGGATCAATGCTAAATGTGAATGGAATGTAAAATACACTAAATTCATTACACTAAATTTATGATAACATACTTGTCCTTGTAAGATATATAATCCTATAAAACTATAACATTGAAAAGCATATCCTTTTCTTGCATTCTACTATGTTGAAATAGGTTATTTAGAAAAGACATGCGAATGTGCCATTTACATATATTAGTGTGTTGTATCTTGGACGCCTATACGTCTCAATGAGACTGTGACAAAAAGGAGGACAGCGTCCTCCTTCCTTTAATCATTCCTTTTTACATCATTGAGCTCATTTTCTTCTTCTAGGCAAAAGGTAGATATTTCTTTTTTGTCTTTTTTTTCTTTTTCTTTTTTGTTATAGCAAAGAAAAAAACAACAGTTAAACCCTCTTCTAGGCTTTGAAAATATGAAAAAAAAAGGGAAGATGCTAGATTAAAAGAAACTGAGGCTTTTACAAATTATAGATCTTGAATTCTATATTTGGGCTGACAATTTGAGTAGTGGGCCTTGTTATTGGTTTAAATCTAAAGACTCAAATTGTAAATTGTATGATTTTGGAATTCCTATTTGGAATAGATTAGAGGAGGCAGTGCCTTACTCCAACCAAAAATAAAGATATTAGGCCATTGACTGAGACATTTTTGTTTAGAAATAATTTATAAATTATTCTTATTCCTTTGTAAAACCAAAATTACAAGGCATAATCTTCAGTTTTGCTTGTAATAATAGTGGATTACTGCTAGCTTTGATACCACACACACACAAAAAAAAAAAAAAAAAAAAAAAAAAGAAGAAAAGAAAAGAAAAAAAACCCTCAACTCAACAAAGCAATATTCCAACTATATATGTTGGGCATATATATTATCAAGTATCAAGCTTTATCTAGACAAGTGAGAAAATAGCTTGAATAGATTTTGGTAGGAAATTATTTATTATTTATTTTAGTATACTTGAACAAAGGCAATTAGCTATCATCGCTATTATACTAATTTCTAAAACAATCAAACATACAATTTTTCATTTTCTTGAGAAAATAACTAATTTTATCAAGAAAATAGTAATTTTCTCAGCTATCAATAATCAAACACATCCTAATTTTTTATTCTTCCATTATGCTAATTTCTAAAAGAATGGACAAGACCAAAATTATTAACTTTCTATAGGCTTATGGATGGGTGGGATGCAAGGCCACAAGAGTATGCAAGGCCACAAGAGTATGCAAGGAAATAAAATTTAAAGAATGAAGTGTCTTTTTAAGTGGCAATAGAAGAATTTTCTAATAGCAAGAAAAAATATTGTAATTATTTATGAATGTAACAAGAATTAAAAGTATTCAAAAAAATATGTTCGTTGTGAAGTTTCTTACTTGTGATGCTTCTAGTGCCATGATTTCCTCTACAAAATAAAGGAGATTGCAACTTTTTCATATGCTTTGATTCCACCTCTCAAGTTCTATGATCCAAGCATGGTTAGTGGTATTGCTTTTAAGGAACAAGTCTTTATTTACTGAAAAAGATAATGTATTTAAATTTTTTTGTTGCACATGTCATGATCTACTACCTAATGTTCTAATTCTAGGAAGAGGCCCCTCGAATGCCTGAAATCTGGCCACCAGTCAAGGTATCTCCAGGCCAGGCATTTCCTCTTGGAGCATCACAAGTAGAGAGTGGGGTCAATTTCTCTCTCTTCTCGCAACATGCATCAACAGTCACTCTTTGCTTGTCAATTCCCCAAAGGTGATAACTTGTGTCAATTTTGAAACCCATAAGTGAGAAGGGTCGATTGTTATGATGATTTGATTACTATTCATGAATTTGTAGGTCTATTGATGGTTTGCACAATTATAATATTCATAATACAAATATGTACATTTACTTGTAGAATGTAGAAAGGAAAATGGAGAGTAAGTCGGTAAAAGTTTTTGATTATTTAATTTGCTTATTATGGTATCAAGCAAAATATCATAAAACAAAAACTTTAGATTTTCTTTTCTAACTTTGGCATCATAGAAGTGACAGGTAAAACAACACCTTTTGTAGTATTTTTTATGTTGCTAAATTTGAGCTTTTTCTTTTGAGGTTTTGTAAATTCTTTATCATCATTTTAAAATACAAAGAACAAAAAATATTTAACAAAGAATAAAATTATTCAAAGGTGACAAAAACTCTTCCAAATTTGGTAAAACCTCTACGAAAGAAGAAAACATCCACAACATCTTTTGCCAATACATGTAATGAAACCACCAGACAAAATCAAGGTTTACAAGAACTTGTGCCAGTCAACTCTTGTATAAACACCCTTACCAATCATTGAAATCGTTAAAAAGTTCTTTCTCATCAATTCCTTTGGAAGAGCCTTGAGTTAATAGTAAACCCAAATTACAAATGTAAATCTAGACTCATTCTTACAAATTGCAACTGTGGAGGACAAGATAGCTTTTTTGGAGACGATTTCCTCCAATCATCGGGCATTGTTTTAAATGCTATAATCTTATTGGACAATAATAAAATCTCGTTTCTTCTTAAAAATATAATCTTATTAAACAATTTGATTAACCATAAGACTCCATTTTCCTCTAGTCCCTTCCAAATCTCAATAGAAATAGCATTTAGTCATAAAACCTTTGCACTTTTCATTTTCCTTAAAAGCTTTTTTATTTTAAGCATGCTAATTCTACAAAATAATTTATTTTGATTAGTTACTCCTAAGTTATCATTTCCTACTCTTAAATTTCCCAAGTGATTTTTGTTTAATAAAATTCTCAAAATAAGGTTTCCATCTTTCTTTGATCTCTTCTTCATTTACTAAGATTATTTGGAATGCATTTTTAATAAATTTAATCATTAGACCTTTTGTTTTTCTTTCCCTTAGTTTTGCTAATTTATAAATAGTCTTTGCTAGTTTATACAAGTCTTTTCACTTACTATATAAGTGATTAATGAAAATTGGAAAATCCTTGTAGCTTGATTGTTTGCTACAAGAAGGAAATCATGGGGAGTGAATGGACAAATGAGCAATGAAACTTTCCATAGCCACATATATACACTAAATTTTTAATGAAGTTAAAATTGAAAAATCTTTGGCGGCCAATAAAATTTTCTTTATTACTCATCAAGAAGACCTCTTTTTTATTCGTTTTATTCGTTTTGTTATTTACCCGGAAACTGACTCATTGTAAGACATCTCACCTTAGGAATGGATTGTCAAATATATTATTACTTTTGTTTGGTGATCGTATTATATTATATAGTAAACTCCTTTGAAAGTCATATTTGGATCCATTTGACAATTAAAATGTTTCTTAGGGGAAACCTTGGGAAAGTGGAAGCTGGAATGGTGGAGCTATCATTGAATCCTGACATCAACAAGACAGGAGACATATGGCATATATGTGTGGAGGTAGTCTTAATACTAGGTTTGACTAGAACTAATTATGTGTTGATATCTTTCTTAACATGGACATATATTGTCCCAATGCTTGAAATATTACGAATTGGACTGGCATTGTTGGACTTGCCTCTTCTTTCTTTTTATTAGTATAAGAATCGCTGTTGGAAGTTCTTTCTTGAAACATTGACTTGGATTGTGTATTTTGTAGTTCTATTTTCATTTTTTTAATGATGAAATGAAATATTATTTTATCATTTAAAGGCTTTCATATATGTATTGCTAAATTTTGGGGATACATGAACTAAGTTTGATGAATGAACCATGACGGGAGTTAGATAGCTAATATAATGATTGATCTGTATAAATGTGAAGGATGGTTCCCTATCTATTCATAATTTTGCAATTGAAAAAAGATTCTTTTCGATGAAATCACGAGGAATGTGTTAGAACAAAGCTGTTTATCTTTCTCCATAATGGTTTGACTTATTACACATGTTGGACAACATTTTCAAGGTTTTGGCTAGATTAATTGGTTTTAAGAGGCATTGCTAATAAATATTGGACACTATTTGAGGTTCGATTTTACAAAACTACATTTGTGTCAGAAGTTGTGAGGAGCAAGAATCTTACCTATTTTAGTTCAATTTCTTATCATAACCATATATCATACATAGAATGAGACTCATTGTAAAATAGTTCGTGGCCATAGAAGTTTTGGGAATGCTGGTTTTTCTATTGTTGACTATCGCTAGTATGATTTATGGGTTAAACACTGAATGTGTTGGCATTGCACTTCTTTGGTTTAGTGGTTATCTCGACATTGTTGATCTAGTACGGGATTCACTTAAATGTTTTACAACATCTCATAGCATCAATGTTAACCAATGAATTCTTTTATTGCTTGATAGGTAATTCTTACCTCAGAATCTATCAGTTGGTGGGAATTTTATTTCTAAAATTAATGGTGAACTCTTTCACTATTGATGGCTTGTGTTTAATGTTATAGTTAAATTCAATGGTAGAAATTGATTTTTGTGCTAGCGGAGGATGCATAGTTTGTGAACCTTTTACTTAGATTTTTAAAGTCTCAAAATGCAGGATTTGCCTCAGCGAGGTATTCTATATGGCTATCGCATTGACGGTCCTCAGGGATGGAAGCAAGGGCATCGATTTGACAACAATATTGTCCTTCTTGATCCTTATGCAAAACTAGTTGAAGGGCGCAAATTCTTTGGAGATGTTAGCCATAAAATGACAAAGTTCCTTGGAACATATGACTTTGCTAGTTTACCCTTTGATTGGGGGACCAACTACGAGAAACCAAATATACCAGAGGTAAACCTCATAAGTTGGTTAAATAACTCCATGACCTATACTAATACTCTATCTATGTATGGTAGGCACATTGCTTTTGTTTTGGGTTTTGTCTAGTTTTATGTCCAAATCCATGTGTTTTTCTCATTTTGTGGCCTCTCTTTATTTGCTTTGTTGTAACTGCAGAAAGATCTTGTTATATATGAAATGAATGTTCGCGCATTCACTGCTGATGAGTCAAGTGGGTTGGATCCAGGCATGCGTGGTAGTTATCTTGGTGTGATTGAGAAGGTATTACTCTTAGGCTCGTAGCTTTGAATTGTAGATGACACTTGTAAAAAATTGCTTAACACAAAGTTTCTCAAGCTAAAGAAAGCATAACCACGAGTCTTGGTCCTCTCAAAAACTCATCGATCCGACATGATTATTCAAGTATGTCTAATAGGGCTATTGACTTGTGCAACTTGATTAATATTTACAAAGAGCTATTAGTTCAATTCTAAGAAGGGGGGGATAGGATTTCAATGATTATTATTAAATATTTTGTTGTATTCCATTGTGAAATATGTTTTTAAGAAATTTGCTTTATTTATATTCATTTAATAAATGTACCTATTGACCCTCTTCTTGATCAATTCTATCCATACTTGAACTTGTAGTAGTTTTATCTTTTGTATACATTTTTTTTTTTTTGACTAGAAACATAGATAGATATTATATATATGATAAAAGAGTACAAAAAGGAGGGGATGAGTTATCCCACGAGAATTACAACGAAATCAGAAAATTGTTCCAGTTCAAAGCCCAATCTCCAAAACTATACCCTAGGGAGAGTTTGCTAGAACTAACCCATCCCACAAACAAAAACATACTTTTTTTCCAAACTTTCAGGCTAGAACAAAAACTGTCTCGAAAGACTCTACCATTTCTCTCTGCCCAGATACTCCATAAAACAACAAAAAGCACACAAGTCCAATATTTCTTAATATGATGATCAGATAGACTAACAGGACAACAAAAAAGGGAGCCATCATCAGGTGGGTAAAGTTTCGGGCATCTCCTCAACCATTCTGTCCAGACTTCCTTCACAAAAGCACACTCCCAAAACACATGGCGAGCAGTCTCATGATTCAATCTGCACAGACAACACCAAGAGGGGGATAGATAGAAGTTAGGAAACCTCTTCTGAAGCATATCAACACAATTTAGTCTGTTTAGAGCAATGAGCCAACCAAGAGTCTTGATTTTGAGAGGAATGGTAGCTGACCAAATGAAAGTGGAGTATGAAAAAATTGGGTGGTTGGCTGAGGAATTAATGATGGGAAAAAAAGATTTTGAAGAAAACTTTCCAGTGGAGTCCACAACCCAAACAATACAGTCATCAGAGTCCTGCAATTGAACATGGCCTAGGCAATCCGGAAGGAGAGAATCTCCTCCAGTGCATGAGGAGGAAGGTTGCGAATTAGGTGAAGGTTCCAGTTGGGTGAAGTGTCGCGGATGATCGGATTAGAATTAATGAAAGTTGAAATCGGAGCATTGTGGAGCCCAAAGATGCTAAAAATATTGGAGAATAGGACTTTGAAAGGGGCCGAAGCACCCCAGGTGTCTTCCCGGAAACGGATAGAAGAGCCATTGCCAACTTTAAACTGGATAGAGGGTAAAAAAGTAGGGTATAATGAATGAATGAATTTTCAAGGGGATTTGAAGGATACATGAGAGGAAAGACTGCCATCCCGACTATTATCTTGAAGGCCATGACAACTTTTGATCACCTTTGCCCAAAGAGAGTCCTTCTCAAACAGGAAGCGCCACAACCACTTCCTAGCCAAAGCCTTGTTTCTTGTAAGAAGATCTCTAATTCCCAAACATGTTTCATATCCAGTTTGACCTTTGCCCATTTAACCAAAAATGATCCCTTATCACGATCCTCATTTTTCCAAAGAAAAGCTCTCATTTTTTTCTCAATGAGAGCAGCAACCATTCTTGGCATACGAAATGAAGACATAAAATAAGTAGGAATTGCTTCCAACACCGACTTGAGTAGAATAATACGGCCACCCCGAGAGAGATAGCTCTTCTTCCGAAATTCATCCACCCTTTTACTTATAGTTTGAATGACTAGATCCCAAAACGACATTTTGAGTGGGTTGCCACCAAGGGGCATTCCCAAATAGTGCAGAGGCCATGACCCCTAGCCATAAAAGCCACCTCAGCGTCCGGGACATTAATACCGACTAACTGACATTTGGAGAGGTTCACTTTGAGACCCGAGATGAAACAAAAGCTGTTGATAATCTCCATGACCATTTTCAGGCTGCGACTATCATTCTTTAGAAAGAAAAGGCAATCATCCACAAATTGTATATGAGAAACATGGACATTATCCTTTCCAACTTTAAAACCATGCAACATGCACTTGTCCTTTGCTTTTGAAGTGAGACCGTCCAAAGCATCTGCTACAAGGGTGTACAGGAAGGGGGATAATGGATCCCCTTGCCGTAACCCTCTTGCCCCCTGAATTTTACCTATTGGGCGACCATTTACAAAAAAAGAATAGGAAGCAGTAGATAAGCAACCCCGAATCCATCTCCTCCACCTCTGACCAAAGCCCTTCTTCTCTAGCACAAAATCAAGGAAACACCATTTTACCGAGTCGTAGGCTTTGGCAAAATCAATTTTAAACAAGAAGTCTTGTTGTTTTGGCAAACGATAATCATCCACAAATTCATTGGCGATTAGAATCACATCAGTAATTTGACGGTTCTTTACAAAGCCATTTGTGTCTCAGCAACCGTTGAATGGAAAACCTGTCCGAGACGATTTGCGAGGACTTTGGCAATGATCTTATAGAGGCTGGTGGTGAGACTAATAGGCCAAAAATCACCGACTTTAATAGAGTTAGTTTTTTTGGGGACAAGATTAATATAGGTTTCATTGGTGCATTTATTAATAATACTATCATAAAAGAACTCCTCCATCACTTTGTAGATGTCAGCCTTAAGGATTTTCCTATTTTTTTGATAAAAAAGCGACGAGAATCCATTCGGGCCAGGGGCCTTCTCCCCATCACAGCAAAAAACAACTTCCTTTACCTCATTCATATCAAAATACTTACACATGTCAGGTACGTTTGTACACATTGAGTAGTAATTGGACATGTCAGGTATGTATGTGTAAAATACTTACAGTTTGATGCGTTTTATGCGTACATTTTCCACTAGTGTACTTTACAATATGAAGTGTGCACGTTCCACTAATGGTGTATACAAATAAAACTATTTTAAGCCATGTAGAAGTACAGAAAAGTTAGTATTTTTGCATTGATATTGGTTTTTCATTTTCTCTGTATATATCGGCCAGTGTACATTGATGTGAGTAACCATTCATCCCCCTTTTTCCCCATGTCAAGCAAGATTTTCATTTGCTTTTATGTTGCTCAGATACCTCATCTGCTAGAGCTTGGCATCAATGCAGTGGAGCTATTGCCTGTTTTTGAATTTGACGAATTGGAATTCCAGAGGCGCCCTAATACCAGAGATCACATGGTAAATTTTGATTATTTTACTTTAATACAATAGTAATTGGCATGGGGAAATTGTGGATAATATGATGTGTGGATCATTCCTGGTTTTCTTTACATAAATCAATTGTCCTCTTCCTTGAACTTTCATGATGCAATGATTTGAAAAATATCTCGATCTCGAGTCCAAAAACTATTTCTTAACATTTCTGAGATGCCTAAGAATTAGGTTGGACATACTTCTCTTGTATTATATGCCATTTGTTCCTTTTGTCAATGGTTAGGCTTCCATAGAAATGGAATCAAACAAAAACAGTCATATGCTTGGCAACAAAAGAATCTTTTCTGCCTAATTAATATTTTATTACTATAACATACATTAAGCTTGGTGGTGGTTCAAACTTCAAGGAAAGTATTTCTTGGTGCAGATATTAATTAATCTCTATATTTATTGCTTTAGTTAGTAGGATTTTTCGTGGATATGGTGCTTAAAGATTACTTATTGCTCAAATTCTCCAAAATGACTTTGTGAAATTTGGTATTCTATGAGATCAACACACGGGGCTATTCTACAATAAATTTTTTTGCTCCTATGAGTCGCTACGCAAGTGCTGGTGGTGGGCCTGTAGCTGCGTCTCAAGAGTTCAAGCAAATGGTGAAAGCGTTGCATGGTGCAGGCATTGAGGTAGGTTATATGTATTATTTTATCATTGTGAGGGGGGATGATCCATTGCTTTCATCCATTTTTTTATTATCTTTTTTTTTTTTTTTTTTTTTCCATTGTAGGTTATCTTGGATGTTGTCTATAACCATACTAATGAAGCTGATGATGCCAATCCATACACTACTTCTTTTCGTGGAATAGATAATAAGGTGATGTCAAGACTCACTTGTTTAAAGGTCAATGTTGAAGGATATTTTCTCATTGGAATTTTCATCATCATATTAATCCAAAGAGCTTTGGGAATAAGTTGAGATGTACGAGATTAGTGATTACTAGGATTTTCAAATATTACTTGACTTCTTTGTATGAACCATGCGCCCGCCCCCGCCCCCGCCCCGCCCCCCCCCCCCCCTCCCCTCCCACCCACCACACCAAAAAAAAAAAGAAAGTTGAAGAACTAGAATGAAGGGAAAATAAAGGCATTGAGTTTTGAATGTACTTCACCAATTTGATAAATATATCTACGTTTTTTTTTTAAGTTTGAGAAGATTGGGACAAGGAGATCCCTACCCTAAATGATGGAAACTATAATCATCCTTTCTGAGGGTGTTTTATGAAGTGTGGAATGATAATTGTTTTATTCCCCATCTTTGCTTCTTTAATGGCTCTTTTTCCTTGTGGATGCATGCATCCAATGTTAAACAACTCTTTCCCATCTTCCATACGTCGATTTTAGGTCCTTTCTCATCTTTCCTACATCAGTTTTAGGGTTTCCTTCAAGGGGTTTTTTCAAAGCTGTAAAGGGCCCTCATTCACAAGTAAATTAAAGGGAAAAGGTCAAGTAAACTTTCAAAAACGGCTCTTGATCGTTTGAACAATATTTATTTCACAAGGTAAGTTTCTTAATTCTTGATTCATCTTAGTGTTTTAACAATTTTTTTTAAAGAAATAATAAATATTTATGTGAAAGAAATGTGAAGTAAGGAGGATGGAACATGCCATTTGATTGTTTGGGTAACAGTGCAAGGTAGAGCAGAGCAAGGGGGCTAGCAATTGGGAACATTACCAAAAGGAAAAAAATCTTTTTTAGGAAAATTGCTTTGGAGATTTCCTTAAGAATTGAATTCACTTTGGGTAAGGATCATCAAGTGTAGACATGGACTTCTGAACAATAAATGGGATGTAGGGTTAGCCACCAAATCTACTTTTAGGAGTCCATGGAGTTCATTCATTCGTACCTCTTTTTTGTCTTAAGTGAGTTTGCGTCTGGGAAACGGGGAGAATATTCGCTTCTAGGAGGACACTTGGTGTGGTACTTCAGCCTTGGCCTCATTGTCCTTTTAGAATAAACCCGTTTCTTCCTTTGCCCTAAGGCATGATAGTAGAGGACATATCTCTTGGAACCTTGATTTCTCTAGGAACTTAAACATGAGGGAGGTTGATGAAGTAGGGTCCTTATTGGCCATTCTAGAGGGAGTGCATCTTATTGGGAATATGATGACAATTATCGATGACTATGTTACTTGGTCTCGGGTATGGGTGTCGGACACGGGTACATATCTAGAGGTCGGACTTGTTCATTTTCTAATCCTGGGATACAGAGACTTGGTTATATTATATGTAGTTCTTTTTTACTCGGCTATATTATATGTTGTTTTTTTTTTCTTTTTATTCATTTATTATCCGTTTTGTTCTCCTACTTAAGTGAATTTCACCTATTAGTCATTATTTTCTTTCATGTTTTTTTTTTTCATTCCATTAGAGAATTTACATAGTAATATTCTAAAAGTTAGGGATTCTTGGATATCTTCTTGCCATGGGAAAATCAACACAATAGACATGCTTTAGAGATGTTTCCCAAGCGCATCTCTCCTCATTGGTGTTGTTTATGCAAGCAACAAGGATAGACAGCTGGCCATCTTTTCATCCACTGTTCTTTCTCTACAACTTTTTCTCACCCACTGTAGTAAGGAGTTTGTCAATTCCTGACTAATAGAGATTGTCAAAGCTCTTTTAAGGACTATTGGAGAGTTATCCTCTTTACTGGAATTTTAGAGCATTTGAAAACAAAGGAACAAAAGGATCTTCAATGAGGAGTTTCACAGTGCTGACATTCCTTGGGATTGTTCCCACTTCCTAGTTTCTTCTTAGGCAGGTACACTATCAGAGGATTATAGCTTTAGTGATTAGCCTAGAGGGTGGCATAACATAGGGTTTGATATCTAATCTCTTATGCTCTTGTGCTTGAGGTCTTTATATCTTTCCTATATCTCTTTTATTACTAACGTGTTTCTAGTTTCTGTTAAGAAAAAAAAAGAAATGTTAATTTTAGAAAATTAGTGAGTAGTGAATGACATTGTAGCTTTGTTGGTTCTAGATGAATGTTTTAGGGAATTGAAATCCTTCTCAATGATGTATTCTCGAGTACTTTCTTTGTTTCATGCTAAAAACTAGTGAGTAGTGAATGACATTGTAGCTTTGTTTGTTTCATCCTTTCCATTAGACAAAGATGTGGGTGACAAAACTTATGAGTTCTGGTCAAGAATTTAGCACAAACAACAATTTGGTGTATCATGCCTCAAGGATGTGGTGGATATAGAAATAAGATTATTCAATACATTCAGCCACCAGTCATGATGAAAAACTTCTAAACATAGATAATTACTTAAGTATCCCAATAAACCATAACCAAAACAAGTCAAGTACAAATATTCCACAGTCAACTAAGCTAGGTTGTGTTGTCCAAAACTATTGCACCATGATAACACTATATTAAGGAGCCTAAAAACTATGTCTGACATCAAAATACGACTTGATGTTTACTCTTCCGCTATTCGTTTCCTTGCTTGTTCCTCCAAGCCTTGGAAATGTGCATACCAGATGAGACTATGGAACGTAGGCTAAAATAGAAGGTCAATGGAGGAAGAGGAAGGGAAGAGAGAGTGTTATCTCCCTCCCTCATGCACTAGGACAAAGAGGGAGAGGGACTCTCTCTGTTTGCATTTTGACGAAGGGGGGCTCTCCCCCCCCCCCCCCCCCCCCCCCCCTCCTTTGCACTAAGACAGAGATGGAAGGGGTTCTCTCACTGTCTCTTTTTTTAAGCAAAAAAAGGGCCTTTTTGAAAGGTGTCTTTAAGGAATAGGAATATTGTTAATCTATTTTTGTGTTTGATTGTCTGGTTGCAGCATGAAGTAGCCAAAACTATTAAATCGAGATATCTTTTTGGCTCCAACACAATCGAGTTATCTTTCTTGTTTCTTGATTTCTTCCCATATGTATCATACCTAGTGAAGCTTCGTTTTGAGTTCTTTTCTTTTAAATCTTATTTTAGATGGTTTCTAATTTATCTTTATAGTAAATCCAATTTTTTTAATCATTCAAGCTAAAGTAGTCAAAACTGAGTTCTAATAGAATTAGGGACTTTCTTGTGTGCTATAGATAGCTTAGGAAAGTTATTTTATGAGTTTTAAGTGGTTTCTAAATTGTTATGATGGAGTGATTTACATAAGATGCTCAAACTGTAAATTTTATAGATCATAACATTCTTTACAATTCTTAATTAACTTTTTACACAGTTATTTTCATCTTCTCTATGGAATTTATTGATCATTAAGCTTCCGCTAATTTTCATCTTCTCTATGGAATTTATTGATCGTTAAGCTTCCGCTATCTACGTACAATTTGTTAGATTAGTTAAGAGGGTGGGTAAATCTGATTGTCCCAATCTCATGCTATTTTCTGTTTTCTTTATAGATTGAATATATTTTATCACTCTAATAAAAGGATATCATGGTGGAGATTTTCTGTAAAAGCTTACTCTCATTTGAACATTTGTCTCAAGACTCTCAACAAAAGTTTTCTATGATGGATGAAAACTTTTTGAGGGTTTTCTTGATGGATTGTAAGAATTTGTTTATGGTTAACGGATTAGGTAATTTACTTTAAAGTTTAAACATTGTACAATCTTTTTTTTATAGGAAATTTATACAATTTTTATCTATATAGTAAGATTTTCTTGCCTTGTTTTAATGTATATATGCAATGAGTGTTTCCTCAATTTGAGTGGTTTAGTCATGTATTTCGTCCTTTTAAAATTTCCCATGGTTTCAATTTTTAATTTTTTGATTGTCTATGTAAATTTGAAAATTTTCACATAAAACATTAAGATAAACATTTCTAAAATCTTCATGGACTTGTCGTGAGGAATGTTTTCTCAAGTTGTGGAATCGAGATTAAGTTTTCTTGCTTAGACATTCACATCTCATCATGGATTGCTTTTCTAGGACTAGTTTTTAACAAGATTCTTGTGATAGACATTCTATTGATCTTTGAAAGACACCACAGAGTTTTTCATAATATGCAAAAGTTGGACGAGTTCAGGAAATAACTTGAGGCTAGAATTTGAGTTTTGAGGGTGTCAATGTCAAAGTCTGGGAATCTACCTACTTTCCATCCTCCTTGGAAACACACAGAAATCTACGCATATTTTGAAAACTAGCATGTGGGTTCACTAGGAATGTGAATTAGCAACTCCCATATGGTATCTGATAGGCCTCATCAGTTTTGTTTTATTACTTTTGCTTAACATATTGTTGGATATAAATTTTGTTTTCTTAGTGGAGGTTTGTATAACTATGTTGGGGGCATTCATATATCAATTAATTGAATTGCAATATATCAATAAAAGTTCCTTCATATTATTTACTTCATCTTTGGGTGATATTTTTCCTATTGATCCATTGACAGGTTTATTACATGTTGGATCCTAACAATTATGGTCAATTGCTTAATTTCTCTGGCTGTGGTAATTAATCTACTTGGTTGATTTTTTCATGGGTTGTTTATTTACAATTGCCTGTTTTACTGCATATTCAATGCTTCCAATTTTGGTTGCGTGTGGGAGTATCATGCTGGATGTCTAGTCTACAGTGACCACAATAGCACTGCTCTTGCTGTCCATTTCTATGCCTTTTTCTTATTCTTTCATTTGTCCTCTACCATATTGGCTTAGATTGAGAGTGAGATGTATGATGTATCAATTTCGCATTTCACTACTCATTTACATAACCTAAATACAATGACTAGAACATTGAATTAAAAATCTCTTTATGCCATCTTTCTATGTTAAAAAATCTCCTTAGAGATTTTAGAAAAAAAAAAACTCCTTAGAGATGTTCTATGTGACAACTCACCCCTTTGTTTGACATTGATAGATGTGTCATTGAATTTGTTTCATAATAAGAGTAATATTTTATATGGTTTGTGATTTGGATAAAGTTTTTTGTATCCAAAAATTTGGGATTGTGAAAACTAGTGTTCCAAAACTTGAAAACAAAAAATGCATTTTGGTTGGTCAAATCCTAAAACAATTTTTCAATATTTTATACAGAAAATAGGTTGTTTTAATAAAAACAACAAAAAGTTGTTCTCTCCTGCTAGCTTCTTTGTGGGTTAGCACTTCCAAAGTGTCTAAGGGATATAACTTTGGAGATTGGATCAGGGGTTGGGCAGATGTGCTAGCTTGCTTGTACTTGGGGTTGGTTTAGGGGCCGGAGTTTCTTTTGTAGGGGCTGGTTGTTTGTTTGCTGCTGGGTTTCTGATAGTCTTGGGGCTTGGTGGATTGCTTGTTCACCCTGCCTTTTTTCTTTATACTTGGCTCATTTTGAATAGAATTTGTTTCTTGTCAAAAAAAAAAAAAATCACAGTTTTCGAATCTCGGACGGACCAAATGCACCCTATATATTTAATTGAGATTTTTAGAGATTTGATCCTGTGCGTTTCTGAAATTAGGGGGTTAGGTCCTCTAGTTTTTAAATAAGAGAATGGGTCTTAAAATGCCAAAAAAATTGCTAAGACTTGTATTTCAACATTAAAATTGCTTTTTTACCCTTGAAAGTATAATTTGAGATGGTACTTTTTTCAATTTACTGAATGCCTACTGCCTAGGTGTGTTAGCTAGTTATTGAGTGGTGACATAAGCTATTTTGCCTCATTGCTTGAGTGTGGTGACCAATGTTTCCGCAGGCATGGTTCTGTAACATAGGCTACTGCGCATGATAATGAAAATAAGTCATGCACCAAAATGTAACAACAGTGGTCAAAACTTTTAGGATAAAAGGTATTTTCCATTGTTGAATTTGAACAATTTTTTAAGCTTTTGAGGATCCATTGTCTTATTGCTGAAACTATATGCTCTCACACTTAATAAGGTGAAAAATATTTTTCTATTGTTGAAATTAACATATGAACAATTCTTCTTACTTTAGAGGGCATTCTCTTACTCTTGAAACGAAGTACCTCTTTCCATAATTTTGGAAACAAGATAACTTTTATAAAAATTCCATTTTAATTCTAAGGGTAAGAGTGGGAATTCCTTCTTGTCAATTAATTACAAAAAATTTCATTCAAGTTGGAACATGGTAATAGATTGAGTGATTATGAGTTATTAGTCCCATGGTTAAATGAAATCAACTCAAATATCAAAGCCTCAAGCTCAAAGCTTGCAATTTGTCAAACCATTGTCCCAAGGGTCTAACCTGTTTTTAACTTGCTTTACACTAGGGCAATCGCTTATCAACTACATATTTTCAATTTCATTTCGCTTATAATTTGGTTGCCTTGATTTAGTTTCATGATTGACACATCGTCTCAAAGAGATATGAGACTCTGCTTGGATGCATTCTCAATCTTTTATAGAGGGTATCTTTCTTGATTAAAAATCTGTTATTTTGTTGGTTTCTTAAGTGTGCTCTCTCCATCCTTTCTCTATTTTATGAACTTGTCCAAGTCATAACCTTGTATATCCTCTCAGTGTGAAATTAGAGTTAAATACTTGTTTTTCATTGCGATTTAAACTTGAGTGCTTTGTGGCTTTTTCTGCTCTTCAGGAAATACATTAAATTGCAATCATCCTGTGGTCATAGAACTCATATTGGACAGCTTGAGACACTGGTATTACATCCTTTTTCATAAATGAATATTTTGTTGAAACAGGAAAAAAAAAAAAAAAGAAAAAAAAAGAAAAAAGAAGAAGAAGCAACCAATAGAAGAAGAGCAAACCACAAGCAAGGAGCAAACAATCTAATTTCCCCTCCCCCTCTTTGAAGTTCTCGTTTAAGATGATATCTTATGTTCATGCTCAATTAAATAATGATATTCAAAGTTTATGGGTCTAGGGAAGAGTGTTGATATTACGCTGACACTACTATACCCTCATCACCTTGGTCCTTAGTGAATGGATCCTTACATTAGAATAACCAGTTATTTTATTTAGTTTTATTATTTCTTTTATCCTTGTGTTGGCAGAAGTCTTCTTTTCTCTCATTTTTTTTTTTCTTTTTCTTTTTCCTCCTTTCCCTTCAACTATGGAAGGGTCACTGAGTACCATGTGGATGGATTTCGCTTTGACCTAGCAAGCGTTCTTTGCCGAGGAACAGATGGTTCTCCACTTAATGCTCCCCCTCTTGTTAGGGTAAGTTTTACTATTTTGACATTTTTGGTGTTCATTGGACAACTTCAGCACATATTGTACATGGCAATTTGGCATTTGGCCAAATCTGAAACAGCACGAATGGTGGAATCAATGAGTGAATGATTTCAGTCTGAAACTAAATTTATTAATTTAGCACTTTAACAAGGTGCAAAACCATGGCCATTTTTCTCCTTGCAAATTATCAAAAGCTAATTAGCACAATTATTATCATTACAAGTAGGCAATATATGTATTGATGTTACTGATAGATATCAACGTGTGAACAACTTTCAATCTGGAACTAAAGTTAGCAATTTAACTAAGTGCAAGATTATATTTAAAGAAAATGTCAGGTCCACCTTAGTTCAATGTTGAATGTAGGTGAAGAAAATGATAGTCCACAAAGATAAACGTTATCTTAGTAGAGAAAAGAGAATTTATTGTTGAAGACTATATATGTCATTTTCTAAATTTATTCTAAAGAGTTCAAGGCATATCACATTCCTCACAGTTAGAAGGCATAATCATGGGATGGTGATTTCTCTTTTTCTTGTTTCAGTGTGAAGTCTTGTGTTTTGTATTTGCCAATTCAGTTAGTTATTGTGTTTTGTGGAACAGGCGATTGCCAAAGATACTGTTCTATCTAGGTGCAAAATAATTGCGGAACCCTGGGATTGTGGGGGTCTATATCTTGTTGGGCGATTTCCAAATTGGGACCGGTAACTTCCTTGGTCTCTCTCTCTCTCTCTTTCTCTATTCATGTTTTCTTATACTCGTCAACAAGGAGAACGAAACTGCACTTCTGCTGCCCACTTCAAATTGCCATGATTAGTATATGTACTGTCATCATATTCTCACTATATTTTTTACAGAGTCTCAAGAGGATGCGCGAACAGTATATTAGTTCAGGGAGTTGAAGAGAAATCTCTCGTTCTATATTAAATATATAATTAATCCTCTTTGCAAAAATTGAGTTGCAACCTTTTATGTAGTTTATGTTAATTTCTTTGATGTGGGACTTAATGCTTTTCCCCCCCTTGTGGACCAATCTGCTTTCTACATGGTTTAGTGGTTCACTATGGTTTGAATTGGGCTGCACTAGTGCTCACCATACTTGCCACTGGATCAGGCTTGGCTGGTAACAGGTTTAGGCCTGGCTAGTTAAATCCTGAACCAATTTTGAGTGTACTAACCAAAATAAATACCTGTAAGCAAATCATCAACAGTCATGTTTCATGGTAATTACAGAACCATATTGTATCTAGCACTGGCATTAAGTATGGGAAAAGAAAAAGTGAATTGAGGAAAACAATATAGGATATACTTAATTTATTGTTTTTCATTGAAGCTGAAAGTTATGTATAAGGGATTATCATTGATCTTCTTTATCGTTTATTTTAAAATTTATATGCTGTTGAACTGTGGAGTTTTTCAATTTGATTAAAAGAACTTCCCAAGAAATGAGAACAAAATACTAGCGATTAGTAAATTACATATCCCTTTTCTGTTGATGATGTATGTCAATGGGTGATTAACATGATTCCTAGATTGATTGAAGATTGGAATGTAGCAAAGTAGGGAGCTGAAAAACAAGTTTTTAAAGGTAGGAAATTAAGATTCTAAAGGCTGTTTATGGATATTAAGAAAACAGATATCAGATTAAATGGAATGTTCAGAGAATAAACGAAAGTAACAGTAAAAGTAGTGCCATAGCTAGGATTAGCATTGATGGTTGGGAGAGAGGATTCAATGGCCAAGGATCATAACCTTGATTTGGAGAGTCAAAAAATTGTAAAATTCTATATTCATCACGACTTCATGTATTTAAAGGGCTTTATATGACTTTTCCTTCCAAAACCAAAGAATTCTTTGATTTGGGTAGGGCCAGATGCTTTCAAATAGCAAGTATGATAACCAATGTAGGGCCAGATGCTTTCAAATTATCTTCATATTGTATCCTTTTGTTGGAAATCCAGATTGAGTTCCACCAAAATCTGTCCTTATCAGATCAGATAATTTTAGTTTGAATAGGAGATTTTTTGTTCCTAGAAATATGGGATTATACTAGCTGTACAGTTTTGATGTTGTAGATTTTGAATTTTAGATTCTTTTGTTTCTTATCTTGTACGTCTATAAATTGTTGTAAGCCTACATTATTTAATGAGAAGAACAAAATTTTCTCTCAAATTTTACACCTTTCTATCTCAATTCTCCTGTGTAGTAGAAGAGGTTCCTTTATGTTTGAAATTTTGTAAGAGAGTTCCTTATTTGATTTCTGTCCTGCAGGTGGGCTGAATGGAATGGGAAGTACCGTGATGACATTAGACGGTTCATAAAGGTGATGCTTATGAAACAACAAATTATTTGTCACAATTGACTTGGTTTCTGAGTTGATTGATTAATGTGATATGAAAACGGACAATTTGCAATGATACTATAAAAGGTGTGAAAAGGAACCTTTCTGATTCAGATTTTCTTAAGTTCTTAGCAGTTTTCCAGGCATGTTTGAATGAATCCAGCACTCAGTTTTCTTCTTTGACATTTCTTTGGAAAATAATTGCTCACTCTTTCCTGAAAGCAACAACCATTTTTAAGAAAAAGTTGAATATTTCTTTATTTGTTTGCTTGCTACATTTAATTCTATGGAAAAAATTATGTTGATAATGTCCTTTTATTTAGTTGATCATGCAGAATTATGAAAGCAAACAAATGCAGCCCTTTTTATTTTTAGAACCACAATTTTAATAGATATTTTTCTTTTTTATTTGTTACCTGTTTGGTCGACTGGAGCATTGTTATTACTTTTTACTAGATGCAATCTAATAACCTAATAAGAACATCTCACATTTTCCAGAGTTAGGTCCTTGTGAATGAAATTATCGGCATATCTGATTCATCGTGTATTCGTATTTGTTTTTCATCTAATTTGACTTGATGAATCCATATAGTAGGGTGACTCAGGAATGAAGGGGAATTTTGCAACTCGTGTGGCTGGATCTGCTGACCTGTACAAAGTAAGAGTTCTACTGTCACTTGTTTTCTGCTTGTAGATTATTATGAGTGTTATAATGAAACAGCAACTCCATCTGATGACCAATGAAACTCTATTATGAACTTAGGCAAAAGTAAAATATGTAGTAGCACTTAGACAGACATTAGTTGACAAGTCAAATGGGGCTCCACGTGTTTCAATATCTATCCCATATCATCTGTTCTTGGTGTTCAGCTTGATGCCCATAAAATTTAAAGATGCCGGTTATACTTGAAGGAGTGCTGTTTTATGTGATATCTCCATTCTTATTATAATGTGTTTGATTTTTTTATTCTAGAACAAACATTTCTTATAACAAGATGCATAAATTTGCGTCTTTGTCTTGTATCATTTGATTCTTCACCTTTAACTGGTTACATCTTACTCTCATCCATGTCACCTCTATCAGTATTGAAACTTTGGAAACACGTTTCTTTGGCTGGTAATTTGCTATTCGTTTTTTATTATTATCGCTAAAGCATTCCCAGACTATTGGGATGAGACTGGTTTGCTTTTTTAACTTCCATTTATTATTGCTTGTCTGTTATTGTTTTTCCATTCCACACAAAAATCTGTATACGTCATGAATATTGCAATCCAGAATTTATCAGCATGTTGTTTATCAATACATATTGATTTAGTTTCTAGATTTGGTGCCTGACACGATGACTGTTTAGGTAAACAAGCGCAAGCCTTACCACAGTGTTAATTTTGTTATTGCACATGATGGATTTACCCTAAATGATCTTGTTTCATACAATTATAAGGTATTGTTGAAGTTTTTCTAAGATTCTTCTAAGGTTTAATAAATTAAGTACCACTCATTCTGAATCTTAATTTTTGAGGATTTTGTCAGCACAACAAAGATAATGGAGAAGGTGGTAATGATGGAAGCAATGACAATTTTAGTTGGAACTGTGGCCATGAAGGTAATTTCCATAATATGCTATTCTATTATGATAAAGAGGATGTCTTTAAGTTGCTGTACTTATGTCCTTTAGTATATTGATTAGCTCTGACAGTTACTATTGGATGCTTTCATTTTTCATCTTTTTTTGCCAGGCATAGTAAGCCACTCCTACAAAGTTGCTTTGCTTCTGCTGTACTAATCTATACATATTCATTTTTTAATCGCACTGAGAAACAGATGTGAACCATCCACCATTAGGGAATGTCTGGCATTGCAACTGCGGTTCTAGTTAGATCCTTTTGTTACTGTGTTTCAAGTGTATATGACATGATTTGATATAGTTGTTCTCTGCCAATCTTTGGTTTTAGGAGAAAACGGGAGGAAATATATGCTGCATAGCCTGCATTTTCTCCTCTCGTCCTTGTTACATGTCTAAAAGCACATGAATATGAATCTATTTTGTGGCATTAGAATGGGTATTAACAAAAAAGAAAAAGAAAAAAGGAACATCACCTGTGGACAGTATGTAGGAACATAACATAATGTCTAGAAAAGTTCAAAATTTTAATTTTTGGTTCTTTTCTATTTTTTTAGTCAAGTTTTATTTTCTTAAAAAAGTTTCTATCTAATAGAATTCCTATTTTAGTTAGAATTCTAGATGGTTTCTGATTTGTTTTAGATTGAATCTCATTGTTATTATTCCAGCTGGAACAAAAAAGTGTATCGAAGTGTCTAAATTGAGTTCTAATTGGATTAGGTAGTTGCTAGTTAATTATAGATAACTTAAAAATGATATTTTAAGTGTTTTAGAAGGTTTCTAAGCTGTCTTGATGGAATGGAGTTTTAACTACGAATTTTAAAAATAATAATAATCATTATGTTCTCTTCTTTTTTTATTAAATTTTTTAAGCTCTTGTTTCATCTTCTCTATTGAATCTATTGATTCTTACGCTTTCTTCATTAGATTAACAAGCAAATTCTGGGTGCTACTTTTTTTCATCATCAATTTTATTATGTATTCAACAATTTTCATTTATAACTCAAAACTCCATTTTTTTTTTCCTGGGTAAATTCTGCATTTGGTCCTTGAAAAATTAGATTTTTTATTTTGTTAGCCTTAGTACCTTTTGCTAACTTTAATTCATAGGTAAAGAAAGAGGTTTGGTCAATGTTCCTATTCAAAAGCCTTGATGATCCATGATATGCATGTAAATGTTATAATGTATTGATGCATACTTATCTATAAAAATATTTTAATTTATTTATTTATAATTACATTCTATGTCAACTAATTTAGTAAGGTTGGAACCATTAGATACCTCTTAACTTAAAAGCTATAACTCATAGGTGGCCCAATAATGTATGTATAGCTATCACTAAAACTTCCCCTCTTATGTAGCCCTATCTAGCACTTGAACAGACAGAAATGAGACAGAAGATAAGACAAATACCAAAATATGAAATGGGGAATGTACAACTACCAATAAAGAGACTTGAAGCGAAGACCTTTCACAAAACCAAAGCTCTGATACCATTTCTGACCCACTTGACCTATGACTTTAAGTAGTAGTGGAATTTTTGTTCATCTGACCACTGCTCATGGATGGACATACAACATAATAAACCTTTACTGACTTTACTGACTCATTACTACTACTTGTACCTTACCTACTAAAGACAACCAAACTTGCAGCAAGCTTGGCCACTTGGCCACTTCCAACCACACAGGAGACTCTTGCTTGGGGATAACCCTTTTGATAGGTGGAGGCTTAACAATGTATATCAAGCTATCACTGACATGAAAAACTTATTTATGTTTTAAGGTGAGTTTTTAAAACTTTAAAAAGTCATTTTTGAACTTAAATCATTCTAGGTTGTCTAAATAAACTAATGTGGTTTTCAAATAAGTAAATGTTTCAAGGATTTGGCATATGTGTGTGTCAATAGATAAAAGAAAAAGTTGAGAAAAAAGGGTTTGAGATTCATTATATATTTGTTTAAGATACTTCCTTTATATATTATATGAGGAATGCTTAGAATTACAAAGAATTCCTATTGGGTCGGATGATGGACAAGGCTAGAAAGGAAAGTCTGATTTCAAGCTTTAGAGTTGGTCGGGATGATACATAAATCACTCATCTTCAATTTGCTGACGAAACTCTTCTCTTTCTAGAAGGAAATGAGAGGTGTATTGATAATGCGTCTATGGTGGTAAAGACGTATTGCTGGCTCTCAGGCATGGTGATCAATATGGATAAGTGGCAATCGGTGGGTATAAATGTTGATCAAGGCTGGTTAGACTCTATGGTTCATCTTGTTGGTTGCTCCTCCTATTCGTGGCCCTTGAAATATCTTGGTATGCTTTTGGGCGGCAATCCCTCTAGATTGGACTTTTGGGATCCAGTGGTTTCTAAGGTGTCAAGAAGACTTGATGGGTGGAACATAAGTTTCCTATCCAAAGGGGGAAGACTCACTCTGATTAAATCTGTATTAGATGCTCTTCCTACTTATTTTTTGTTAGTTTTTCGAATTCCTGTGAAGGTGGCATTAGGGATTGAGAAGCTTATGAGAGATTTTTTTGGGGGGAATGATGAAAAGATACATGGATCTCATCTGGTGGCATGGAGTTTAATTCAGAAGCGGGTTGATCAGGGGGGCCTAGGTATTGGAAATATTATAAGCAGAAATAAAGCTTTGGTGGGAAAATGGCTTTGGAGGTTCGCACTTGAAAAGGACCAGTTGTGGAGGGTGATCATTTGTAGCAAGCATGGTATTAGTGACACGCATTGGATTGTTGGGTTAGCTCCTAGATCCACCTTTAGGAGCCCATGAAAATTTATTTCATCCATTTATCCGGTTTTCCTTCCTCTCATCAGACTCAAACTTGGAAATGGGGATTTCATTCGTTTTTGGGAGGATCTATGGTGCGGGAACAACTCTTTTCAATCTTTGTTTCCCAATCTATATCGCCATTCACGATTGCACGATAGGCCCGTGTCCGAATTCATTCGAAATCTTGATGATCCTTCACTGTCCTGGGATTTTCATCTAGATAGGCACTCCCCTAGGGATGAGAATGATGTGTCATCACTACTCAGTATATTAGTGGGTTGCCATTTATTTGGGGCCGTTGATCAACTGTCTTGACCATGGGATCCATTTGACTCTTTCACCACCAAATCCTTCCATTCCGCCATCCTTAACGATCTCTCCACACCCTCATCCCCTTCTTTCCTCTCTATCTGGAAAGCCAAGGTTTCCTCTAAAGTTAAATTTTTGGGTTGGGTAGCTAGCCATAGAAAGTGGAACACGGGAGACATTCTTCAAAAACGTTTCCCACATTTGTGTCTTTCTCCTTTCTGGTGCTTTTTATGTGGCCAAGATTCTGAGTCTGTGCAGCATATCTGTTGGGTCTGCCCGGTCGCTAGAGAGATATGGTCTAGATGGTGTCAACATTTCCCGGTTATGGACAGTGCTATTGTTGATCTGGAGGATTGGAACATTTTCGCTCTCATGAACTCTACACGCCATTCTTGGCGGGATCATTGGAAGGTGGTTTGTCTGGCTGTTCTTTGGTCATTATGGAAAGAAAGGAATAATAGAGTATTCCGTGACAAGTTTTGTCCGGCATCTAGAGTCTGGGAAAAGTCTCAAATGTTAGCATCTTTCTGGGTAGCTAATAGTTCATTATCCTTGGGGCATTCTCTTGGGGCCTGCCTTAGTGGGTGGGGCAACATTGTTTCACCATAAGATTTTGTGTTAGACACTTTACTTTCTCTTTCTTTATACAATTCTTACAACTTTTTCTCTCCAATATATATATAAAATACATTATAGTCTCTTTAAAAAAAAAAACAAAGAACTCCTATTGCCTGCTATGGAACTTCTTTGGCTATTGTGTAGTTGATGCCTTGGCATCATTGGATTGGAGGGATTTAGTCATGATTTCGAATGTTTAATACGAGCCAAGTACAAAAAATTCCCCTTCTTTTGGAAGGCACTTTTTTTTTTGTCTTTTTTTTTTTGGTGGTGGTTGGGGGGGGGGGTGATAATTTAGTGTTCCATCTTTCTCTTCTTAATTGTTCTGATTCGTTGTGCTTGTGTTTGAACAGGAGAAACTGCTGACAGTGATATTAAAGCTCTACGTTCTCGACAGATGAAAAACATTCATGTGGCGTTGATGATATCCCAGGTAGCTGAATTAACAATGAGTTTTACATCTTTCCCATCTCTTCAAAATCTAAGTGCCTTTTGTATCGTGACATTAAATTGTAAAAATGAATTTATGTACTAGGTAAAACGTTTTTGCTACATGAGATTAAAAAAAACTCAATTAAAAATTAATATATTGTCTGCAACAACTATCATTAGATTACTGTAGTTACATGAGTATATGTTGGGTATCTATTGACAATCTAGGATTGTCACTCTTTCAATCTCCACCAAGTGGTATGATGAAGGGTAGATTAAATAGCATTCAAACCAGAATTGAAAGATTTGAAAAGGGAAAGAAAAAAATGGCTTAACTACTCTGCTAATTTGTGGGTAAGATGATAAAGTTTCAGCTTGATCAAGTGGTGCTCACAGCAAAGCTGTGAGCATTGGTTGTTTGACCATTTCCAATAAGATTAGGACATTCCCTCTTCATTTTGACATGTCGAGCTCTGGCAATTCCATGCCTCCATAGCACCATTTCCTGTACATACTCTATCAGATTAACTTGAAATTATTGCTTCTCATGTGCTTGCTCATTGAACTATTTTTGCAGGGAACACCAATGATGTTAATGGGAGATGAATATGGCCATACACGCTATGGGAATAACAATAGTTATGGCCACGATAATTTTATAAATAATTTTCTATGGGGACAGGTGATGTGTTATTTGGGATTTCCTCCATTTATCCAAAAGCATATGACTAGTTAATGAAATTTCTTTGCTATTCAAGCAATATTGCTGTGGCTACCTAATGAGACATAATTCCTATACAAACAGCTGGAGGCCAGGAAAAGTGATCATTTCAGGTTCTTTTCAGAGATGATTAAATTTCGGCAAAGGCATGCTGTGTTTGGACATGACACGTTTCTTGACAAAGTAATACTCTTTTAGCTTCAATTTATCAAAGTTTTTCAATCGCATTTTGCTTTTTTTCTTTGAGTCATTGCGCTAACTAGAAATTACATTTTGAAACCTCTTTTTTGCTAAGTTAGACGTTTTAGGCCAACATTGCTTTACCTTTTCTGGTTTGAAATAATAATAGTAATAAAATATTGAACTGTGAATCATCTCTCTCCAAAGTTGTTTTTAACTCCTAGCTCATGTCCCATTGATGTGGTTGTTGATATTGGACTCTATTACAGATATAATCTGTCCATTTGCAAACAGTGAAAGATAATATCATAAATCCGTATAGGTGTAAAGAATGTGCAAACTCAATGTTATAGTTATTACAGAGGAAACTCCAAGTGGAAATGACAGTCCGTACGGCATACTCCATACTGTTGACTAGTTGAGTGGGTGAGTCTGGCAGATAATGTCATTCATTTCCCTTTTCAGAAGGAGCAATAATGATAATATCACTAAATAAGAAACTAAAAGTACAATAAAACAGAGGACAACAAGTCCTTGAAGGACAAATGGCAGGGAGAGGCCGCACCATTGAATGCCACCCCCTCAACCAATCATCCTGGCTATTAGATCACAAAATGAAAGTCTTCATATCGCTTTTCATATTTTGCTGTCCTAACCTTCACGCAAAATTTTTAAATTGCCCTTGGTTTTCATTACTCAGATAACGAGATTGTCACTTTTTGGTTGAGGCAGTTTATTCTATATCCAAACTCCTTTCACCATTTTGGAAGTCAGCAAATTCCTTGGGGAACTATGAAAATTACCCGTGTGACAAATAATGCTAAAGAAAAAGTGAAAATTGAGTGTGCTTATTTATCAAAACAGATGAAAAATCTACTAGAAAGCATAACAATAAAAATATATTTGCATTTTTGTACTGGAGTCATGAGCATTATGAGGGTTGCATCTGACCTGCAGCTACCATATCTTTTACTGCAAAAGCTATTGCTAGAGATTCTGAAATGCTAGTGTATATTTTGGAGTAATTTAATTCTTTTTTTTTCTTACAGAATGATGTTACCTGGCATGAGGACAACTGGGACAACTATGAAAGCAAGTTCCTTGCATTTACGTAAGAGGAAAAATTTTCATGTTTATTTAATTCAGTTTTGCTATCTAGTGTTGGAATGTTATAAATGCATTGATGTTCTAGTTGCATCCAGTCCACATCAATTGTCAATATAAGAATGGGGCTCCATTTTTGTAAAAAAAATTCTTGTGTGAAACCCATGTCTGGCAAATTTGTTTAATTACATCATGGAATAAGCAATTTATAAATAACCAGATTTGAAAAGGACTAAAAGATGTCCCAAATGACTTAAAATTTAACCGATCAGCTAAACCAACATTCTAATGGAGCCGGTGTATCAAAAATCAACTTGTCAATCCATGTGAGCATATTTTTCTTCTGACGAGCATGTTCCTCTAGACCTAGAGACCTGGACTGCCCTCATTGGCTATACTAATCCACAAGATTTGTCCTTGGATGTTCTCGTAACTAGTTTTTTCAAGCCCATGACTAATCACGTAGGCCATTTGGAAATAAATCGCCTTGGTCATACTTAATGTAGGCAGAGACTCTTAAAATTTTCTTTTAAATTACGATGGGTCTATGTAAATATATAAAGCCTAAGGCTCTTTTTTTCTTTATATTATTACAGTGTGATTGTATAGCTAAAAGATTTGCATAACTTCCAATTTAAGTATTAAGTTTATGTTTCCATCATGCAAGTTATCTTTTTTTTTTTTGTTATTTTCTAATTTTATATTTTATTTTTATTATATTGTCGCTAATATTTTCCTTTTTGTTAATATTATAAATATTACATCAAACTCGGCTCTTTTAAGTTATTATACTTTCTTTATATGCCAACTTTTCTTAGTTTTTAATTTATGGACACAAAATTGAGGAGCATAAAACATGGTTAATCTTTTTCTTACACAAGATTTGAGTTTTATTTTGTGGAATATGTATGTAATTATATATAGGGTTTGTATGTGTAAACTAATGCCTAGGTGACTCCTAGGCACCATCTCACCTAGATTGGGCCAATCGCCTAGGCATTGCTTTGGTGCCTTGGCAACATTCCTGGTAACAATGTGGGTTAGCAATAAGGATGCATGGGATTGAGCCATAGCTCAATTGTTTGACACATGATGCAAGATGCTAGCTGCAAGGTCATGGATCAAGCTCCAAATTAGCTCAATGGTTTGATCAGTGTGAATATCTATTAATATGGCCTCCTGCATTGATATAAGTGGAAATATGCAGCAAATGAGAATGCAGTTTGAGGCTTATGAGAATGCTGATGAAGTTGCAAGAGAAATGATTCGATGGTAGTAGTGACAATGGAGGATGCAAACATGCGATGCGAATAGTAATTAGCAAGTGAATAAACAGGAAAAGATTTTTATAGATGAGCCCAATTAGTGAAGTAGTGACTTGAATCATTTTGATTACTTAAGAATACATAATTGTATCCAATTTGCTTGAATGTTTCTTGCTTTATGCTGGTGATCAACTTTCTTCTTTCTGTAATAAAGTGATGACGTGTGTGCACATTAACCTTGCATGTTTCTGGTTACAAACTCAGATGAAATAGGAGTTCTTAGGTATATAAATTGTTGTGAACTCCTTAACATGGATCTGAATTTGTTGATTTTGTACCGAATTATGTTTTGGATCAGATAATCCTGCAAGTCTATTAAACTACTATGCGTAGAAAATTACCTATACAATTGATGCACGTGCATAATAATATTGTAAGAACTTAGAAATCAAGTGTGCTATATTCCTTTTTATAAGGGGCATAGGACAAGAACGAAATGTATTTGCTACTCTATGTTACCTGGACTCTTTACTTTAGTTTGACGTACTCGTGCCCGACAATTCACGATATGACATAGTATGGGATATGTGTCTGATACTTTAGATTTTAGAATATTACTATCATAGTTTTAAAAATCCTTTGAGGCTTACGCCTTGAGGCTATTGAATATTGCATCAAGGTTTAAGCCTCAATAGTAATCTCTTGAGGCTTATACCTCACCTACATTAAGTGTGCATCGAGACTTACACGTTAAGGCAATGTGAGGCTTAAGCCTCAATATATGTGACTAGAAGGCTCAACCTCACTCCTTTCTTCTATTTACATTTTTTTCCTAAAAAAATTAAACTGATACTAGAACAAACACGCTAGTTTTCTTTTCTTTTCTTTTTTAAGTTCTAATCTTACTTATTCAGAAGATATCTAAGTTTTAAAACTCCTAGTCTAAACTCAAAGTGATTTATTTCTATTTACATTTTCCAATATTTGAGAAACACTTCAACTGATATTAGCATAAATACACTAGTTCCTTTTCTTTCTTAAAATTCTAATATCAATTAGTAGCAAATAATATCAATTAGTAGCAAAGATCCAAGTCTTAGAACTCGCTTAAACTTCTCATATACTACATATACATTACTAAGTGAACTTCTAAGTTTTTATTAGTTTCTTTTTTGACATTTAGAAACGTAAGAAGATCTTAACTTTCATTATGTGCTCATTAAGTTTTTAATAGTGTTTATTACAATTAAAGCAATTGATATATCAAGTTTGTGTCTTAAATGCTAGAGATTGTCATGTCATAAAGTAAACATACGTCAAAATAGCTCAAGTTAGTATATATTTCATATTTCTCTAGTTATTCATGATAATTGAACATTTAGAATTAATGAAATTT
This sequence comes from Paratinospora sagittata, assembly GCA_035771175.1. Lineage (NCBI taxonomy): Eukaryota > Viridiplantae > Streptophyta > Magnoliopsida > Ranunculales > Menispermaceae > Paratinospora > Paratinospora sagittata. Next base: position 2,750,206 of record JAYMFD010000012.1, on the reverse strand, counting down.
TTTTTATATATTCTTTCTTATAAAAATCAGTGTTTTCAAGGCGCTAAGGCGATGTCTAGATAATTTGTCCTATCTAAGCGAAGCCTAGGCGTGGCCTAGGCGATAAAAAACTATTTATTAATTGGTCCCTAGATAATTATTTATTTATTTACAGGTCCCTGGACAGTTCATAATCATATCTAACTGTATTCTATAATAAATGTTAAATTTTCATAAAATGGTAAAAAACACTTCATATTAATTAAAATCATGTCCACAAAACATTAATTCATGCCGCAATACACATTACCCAAGAGATTTGACGAAATTGGAACCTTTCTCGTGCGTCAAACAAAAAACAAATTTTTGGACAACAAATATCTATCGTCAGAGAAGATTTCGACGGTATATCTTGATCAAAGCAAATGGAAAGGATGAGCTTAGGGAAAGAAAAATTCGAGGGCTTATTGTTGAAGGGAAGGGGGGGATTAAATATTTGCACAACCCCCCACTGCCTGCCTAGCATTGTGTCTAGGTGTTTTCTCCCTAAAACGTCTAAGCGACTGCCTAGGCAAAGCCTTGAAAACACTGATAAAAATGTGAGGCTTATGCCTCATACTGCAGCAAGGCTTACGCCTTGCCTCACAGAAAGAAATTGCTTCGCTTAGGCCTCACAAGTTTTAAAACCTTGATTACTATGTGGAATCTGCAATGGAAAAAAGAGAAAGCATGGAAAAAAATAATGACTTATAAGTGATAATTCACCCAAGTGAGGGAATAGAGAAAACAATGAACAATTCACAAAAAAAGAAAAAAGAGGAAAGAAGAACATATAATATCAGCTTCAAAGTAAAAATAACATTATCCAAGTACCTAGATCCAAATTTCAAGACACTTTATAGCCAAGTCCACGTATCCTAGAATTTGAAAAAGAACAAATTGGACCTCCAGATATGTACCCGTACTTGACACGCATACGTAAGTCCCAGTAACATAGTTGCTACTTAGAAAGCTTCTTATTAATGAAATATGACTCTTGCAGGCTCCATGATCATAAGCTTGGGGAGGACATGTACTTGGCATTTAATGCACATGACTACTCTATTAAAGTAGTATTACCTTCACCTCCATCAAAAAGACGATGGTTTCAAGTGGTAAATTTCTTCTCTCATTTTCTTCTATTCATGTCAAAGTTCATAATACAGATGCTACTTCAAATATGATCTAAAAGAAGATTTCAAAATTTGTTTCAAACAACCATGAATCATGGAAATTGTTATTTGTTTTCAACTTTTCACTAGTTTTCTGTAAGCATCATACTGGTTAGAATTGGTGATCAGATTTACAATAATTACATCTGCTGCATGTCTCTGTCAAAATTTGACTCAAATTACAGTACTTAAAGAATTAAATGGATTTAGGTAATGTACAAGTGCTTATGAAAAGACTTGAACAGAAGACCTCTCACAAATCTAAGCTGTGATACCATGTTAGATAACCACTTAGCCCAAAAGTTATCACTAACTAGTAGGGCGGCAACAATGCTTGTCAAAGCTATCATTAACAAGGGAATGCTTTGAAGGTTTTCCTACTAGATTGATTCATGACATCTTGATAGTTTATTGTGTAGCAAAATTCTATAGCAGCTAAAATTACAAGGTGGTTCATAAACGGGATTTGCATCATGTAATGTTTCAAAATTGCTCAGATCTGTAAAATGACAAGTACTGAATATAACACTCAAAACTTGCATCCACACATTCCTAGCTCTAATCATGTAATAGGACTTTTAGTACTGCATATGGCTAGTGGCAACAATGTCAGGCTGCTGCAACCAATCTTTGACCTCATTTGCTAGGGTACCATCCACACTGCGGCATCTCCAAGCCTACATGATAGTGTCCACTGGTTTTAATTCCACTCGTCACAGGTCAGTATGGCACCCCAAAACTACCTCTACTACGCCATACATTTGTGAATATTACAAAAAATTCCTGATGAAAGAAAAAAATATCTAGGGTTTTATTTTTGAATCTAAAATAATATAATACAGAAAGTAATATACTACTGAATATATGCACTAATAACATTGATCATCCAATTCATCTAATGTGATTTAATGCCACACACAAAAACTGGGGCACTTTGGTGCATGATTGCGGGAAGCATTATCTAATTGTAGCTTCTCATCGTCTAAATCAGTTTCAGCTAAGCGACCATTTCTGTTTTACATTGCAGGTAGACACTAATCTGTTTTACATCGCAGGTAGACACTAATCTAGCATCGCCGGGTGACTTTGCTCCAGAAGGTATTCCAGGCATAGGAGGTTCGTACAATGTTGCTCCTCACTCTTCAATTCTTCTCAAAGCCAAGCCATGAAGAGGAGAACAGATCCTGCCATTTGAGACTCCAATATATTGAGAGGTCTGTTCTCCAGTGGCAGAAAGTGACGAGTCCTTCAGATGAATACAGGGTAATAATGCTCGGAACAGAGAAGGTATGCATGCTTATATCACAAGCTCTACCACCCAAATAATGAATTGCAATAAATTTCTTTTATAAAATCAATATATATATTATAAATGTAAAATCATATGAGTACCAATTTAGTCTTATCTTGTAATTGGCCTTATTTTAAAATGGTTTGGGTTTTTGAAAAGGACATGTAATAACAGGGCCGGTTGTTATTCCTTATTTGTATAATTTTATATTTAGTTTGGCTTTTGTTCATTAATTTAAATGATATAAATTATAGAGAGAAAGTTGATACCAATTTGTTCTTTTCTTGCAAAGAGGGCAGATGGGTGCTTCACATTTCATTCGAAGAATGATCTATAATTGAAACAATCTGCATTTCATCATATATATATTATATTAAAACGTTGTATTATATTATATCAAAACATTAGTCCTAGCTATTATTACTACTTATCATATATATTATTCTAAAACATTATTTATGACAAAGGAGGGAAGAAAAAAATAAATAGCACATATAATGTATAAATGAACAATTAAAGTGTATAAATTAATTAATCTATGTCTAATCATCTATATTAATAATATTAATTATCTAAACATGGGACAAACTTGAAGCCCATATGCACAGCTCGTTTGGAAAGCAATCCAAAACTTATTTCATGGTAACTCGTCCAACCCACTCAACTTGCTTACATCATGCTGCCGCAAGGTTTAGGAAATGGGTATTCATAAGTGTGACGGAAAATTAATGCAGTTTGTGAGATACAGTTTTTTTGTAACCGAAAATTTATTTGATTCAAAATATTTTGAATTTTATTTTTTGTTAAGAAAATAAGTTGTTTTTAAAAAATAATAAAAAATCATTTTTATATTTTATATTTTATAGATTATATTCTTATTTTTAATACGTGAATTAAATACAGCTTTTTGGTGATTTAAAATTTTGAATTTAATCAGAAAATAGAAAATTTAAAAAATGATGTTCCATTGTTTTTTAATTCACTTCAATTAAACAGATTTTTTGTATTTTTAAATGTTTGGATATAAAACACTATATCTTAATAGTAAACCAAACGCACCTTAAAGATATCATCATAAGTCTTTTATTAATAGTAAGAGATGATACTGTAATATTAAGTAACTAATGAATTTGAGAAACTTATCTAAAACACTTTTTCAAACAAAAATATAAAGAAATACTAAGGGACTGTTTTTTATACATTTAATTGATGGAAAAATAAAATTATAGAAAAAGTTATTTCTTTAAATAGGCCTCAAAAGTTTGAGACCCTACAAACTATTGACACCTAACACTCTATAATTAGATCAAAGAAATTATCCCATTTTAGTGAAATATAATAGTAACTTTTCCAACAATCTCTATAATTTTTATTTCATTATAGCCTCGTCCTTGTAAAGAAGTCAGTTGGACACGGGCGTAGACCAAATAGAGAACGTTCGTTAGTCAATTTACCCGATTGAAAATTAGCCCCACCCGAAAAAATATAAAATAAAAACACATAAATAAAAGGAAAGCAAGTGACGAGGGGCAGAGCAAAGAAAAAGGAAGAAGAAGAGAAGGCGTCTCCAGCAACCAGCAACCAGCTTCTCGTGGGATTCCAAACTCTGAAACCTCGGGTAAGACAATACGAAGCTTATCGTTCTGATTAATGAGAAAAACACTGCCATAGTGATTGAGTTGGAAAGTTTGTAAAAAATCTTGTAGAATGAGTTATATTTGAACTTCGAATGAAACTGAAATGGAGTATAATTGCATCAATGGTTAGCTTGAGGTTGCTTCAATGTAGCCGTGGATAGTTAGTGCTGTCTTTGCTACAACTTAAAGTTTCCGATTCGTATTATGACTAGACTTGATGTTTTGGAATGAACAAAAGGATAAAAGATTGATTGATTGATTGGATCAATGCATGCTAGGTATTTGATGAAATGCATGTTAATGTGTTTGATATATAAAAATATTGGGTTGTGAGATTATTGGTGTTTCCTTGTTCTATATGTACTATCAATGTTGATGCTTCTTGTTAGTGAGTAACTAAGATGTTATTAATTGGAAGTATGTATTTGAATAATGCTAAAGTGATTGAGGTGCTGTACTGCAATGTAAACTGCAACCCCTCATCACTTTTGGATTGCATTGAATTACTCATTGACACATGATTCAATGAAAATTCAACAGTGTGGGGGTAACGAAGTTTGTATAGCAGCACACACCCCCAATAAATGTAGCATTACTCTATATAAATACATGACTTCAAAAGTGTGCATTCCATGTGTCAAACCAATGAGACAAGGGTCCAACGCCAATTGGAGTACTTGTTTTTCCTTTGGAATTTTCCTTTAAAAAAAAAAAAAACAATTAGAATGTAAAGCTCATCTTGGATAAACTGTTTGTTAGTTTTTGGAGTTATTTATTAGTATCATCTTGGTGAAAAGGCATATTATGTTCTAAGGGAATGGTTTGGTTGAAAGTGCATCTAAACATTTTTATTTTTATTTATAAACAATAGAGGAAAACAAAAAAGAATCTCTACAACGTCCAAGAGCTATCTTTGGTTGCTTGAAGATCATTTGGAATGATAAGGAGTCCGATTTCATCGCAGGTATTCACTTTTTTCGTGAAAGATACTACCATTATGATTATTCTTTTATCTTCATTTTCAATCTTATTGTCACTTGTAGGGTCGGTCCTGACACAAATATGTATTAATAAATAAATATTTTTTTATAAATATCGTGAATACATTAAAAGTCACAAAATCAATACAATAAAATGCTACAAAATCAACACAAATAAAAAATTATTTCAAATTTCACAAAAATATTAAATAATAACAAGTTTAAGAAAACACCAGTCTACTATTCTGAAAATTTTAACCTTGTGCTTGTTTGATAAAATTGTTGTACTTGATCTAAATACAATTTATACAAAATTAGCAAACAAAATAAATATGAATATTGAATTGTAGAAGTAGTTTTTTTTTTTTTTAAATAGAGGTTGGCGGACAGAGATAGTGACAAAAAAAATTGATTGAATTGCAGTGTAAAAGTATTTAAAGAAATAAAATAAAAATAAAATAGAAGAAAAACAAGTGGATGACAAATATAGTGGAACAGGAATCGAAAGAAGAAGAAGAAGAAGAAAAAGTTGTAGGTTGAATAAAGCGAAAGAAGAAGAAGAGGGAGTTGTAGGTCACGTGATCGTCGTCGCCAAATTTCTTATTTGAAAACCCAGTTCTCTCAATACTTTAGGGTTTTGGATTGCGATAAGATTTACGAGATTGTCATCGCCGGATTTTGTGGCTGGTCACGGGATTGTTGTTGCCAGATTTATTATTTGAAATCACAATTGTCTCGACACTTTAGGGTTTTGGATTGCAATGAGATTTTGAGCATGAACAATAAGTAAAAAATAATTTAATTAAAAAAGTTTTAAAATGAGTTAAAAATGATATTAAAAATATAATATAAAAAAATTAAATGTCAAATTAGCCTATGTATATATATATATATATTTGGTGCAAAATTTGCTGCCTAATAATTTAATTTCAATTTAATTTTTTTATATTTATTTTTTTAATATCATTAAAACTCATTTTAAAACTTTTTCTAATTAAATTCTTAGGGGCCCAAATTTTGCACCAAAATTATAATTATATATATATACACACACGTTAACCAAACGATAAAACAAAGAAATTAGACGAATTCAACTTTTAAGAAAACTTTGCCAGAGGTTCGGAAGAAGTTGATCATGTACATGCGCAGTCAATTTTAATAAAATAAACCTACTTTTCGTCAGAAATCGGAGACTCACCAAACCCAACTTTAATTTAAACAAAAAGAAAATATTATAATAATTATTATAATAAATGATTCAATTCATGGCGGACTCTTAGTTTCAATTTATATATATATATGGGACCCCCAAAATTGGGAGGCCCGGGGTTGTCGCCCTATGGGCCCTGCCCCAAGGCCGGCCCTGTTCACTTGACATAGAAATTATGATCTTCTTTTCTCTTCATTTTCAGTCTTATTCAAGTTTGAAACTTTGAGTTACAAGGACTAAAAAATGGTGACTTCTGATTGTCTAGAAAGAACAATATACATTACTCGCTGCAAGTGTGTGCAAAGTCATGCTAGTAGAATGGTGACTTCTCATATATGAAGATTTATGTCAAAATTTAAGCTACCACACATGTAGCAAAATGAAGGAAAAAGAGCCTTAGGCGTCATATAATTGACCCCCTTAAAATTTTAAAAACAATTCTAAGAGTCTCACTGTCTGCAAGTGTGGGCTAGGCAATTTGGTTGCAAATTGCAAATTGCCTAGGCAATGGTCTGGTCATTGCCTTAAGGATGCCTTGAAAACATTGCCTTAAAATATTTACCTTTACATTGAGATGTTTTACCTTTAACTAGCATCAAAAGTTACTGCCTAATATGAAGTTGACAGATATCATGTCTTATTGTCTTAATACTTATGACAGAATGCTATTGATGATTCATTCTGTTTGTTCATTCCTTGTTTCTCTGGTAATTGCGTATGCTTTTTAAATTGGAAAGAGATTTGTCGCTTTTCAATTTCTAAAAAGCCTACATATGATGTTATGGTGATTTACATTGGAATATTCTAACTTCTTGAGTTTTTCTGTAGTGTGGAGTAATGGTTAAGATGTCAATTGGTTCTTTGTTCTGACGTTGCATCAGATTGTTGAATTCTAGGTACCAAATTTTCCTTCACAAAAGCTCAGAGGACCCCAAGTAGTAAAAGCCATAGGAGCAAAGATGGACCTTTCAATCGCTCGACCTGATGACTGGCATCTTCATCTGCGTGATGGTGATCTTCTGGAAGCTGTTGTGTCTCACAGGTTATATCTCAGTTCTTAGTGTTTCATTATTCATTTTATATTTGGCCTGTTTCCTTTTGTGTTTAACTGAGTTTTTTAATTGATTCCGATGGTTGTTTTATTCTTGATCTGATCTGCAATTTAACAGCGCAAGTCATTTTGGAAGAGCCATTGTGATGCCAAATTTGAAGCCCCCTGTCACCACTACAGCTGCTGCTTTGACCTATCGAGAATCCATTCTGAAAGCACTGCCATCCAACAGTGATTTTACTCCTCTAATGACACTTTACTTGACGGATAACACCCATCCTGATGAGATCAAGCTTGCAAGTGAGTTCAATTCTCTACCTGCAATTATCAGCTATAGTTTTTTGTTGGTGATTGATAGTTTCAGGAGCAACCTTGTTCTTTTTACTTGTTTATTTGTTATATTGTGATTCCATCTTTTCCAGTACCATTTAAGCTATTTTTATATTTAATTTTAATTTTTTATTTGTTTGTTTCTTCCGTTTTCTGTCCTCTTTATCTATTTCTTTTCCTTTTGGCCCATTGTGGAAGAGCATCTTTTGATCTTCTTTGTCATTTTTACTTTTAATATTAGACAACAAAAAGAGTTCTGTGTTCTGCCCATCTTCAAGGATTGGTTTGGTAGTACGTGCACCACATGTGGCATGTGCATTTCCCTGGAATTAAGAACAATGCGGTGCAATTACCCCTTTCCTGCAGCACCTAACTTTTACAATCTCTTCTGGTCTTCCATTTTTCTCATTCATCCCGAGAGTCCCAAGGAACATTTATGGAGATTCTAAGGTTCCCTCCAAATATTTCTATTTATTTTTAGGTTTGTTGCCCTTCCTTGAATTCCTCAACAAAGACATCCCTTGTGTTCTTGGAAAAATCATGTTTCACTTTTGCCACCTATGTCAAGTAACAGAAAACTTTGGGTAACTAATTTTCCACGCAGAATGATAGAGGAGTCCTGACCCAATGCTAAATTCAATCTCGATATAATGTTCCATCATTTTGCACCCTCGTATTTGTAATTCTTCAATGGACATCCTTGTTTGAACTGATATGAACTCTCAAAACCTGAAATAGTTTTGGTGCCGCAGCAATTGTCCTGCCATAATCAAAGTAGAAGATCTTCATTTCTTCCATTACAGCATTACAGATTCCGATAAAATTTGATTTGTGTACATGAACATAGTGGATACCATTCTTTAAGTAAATTTCCTTTTTTTTAAAATATCACAGGGAAGAGTAGTGTGGTTTTTGCTGTAAAGTTGTATCCTGCTGGGGCTACTACAAATTCTCAAGATGGTGTAACTGATCTTTTGGGGAATTGTCTACCTGTTCTTGAGGAGATGGTGGAGCAGAATATGCCATTGCTGGTACAGTGGACCTGATTGCAATTTATAGATTGCTATTTGCTTATGACTGTTACAAGTGGATTATCCCATGTGGATATTGTTTTGCTATTCAATTTTTGGGGATGAAATCCTGGTTTGTTGCTGGTTGAATTTGTTTGTGCCTCACTACAATGGTCTAAGTGTGTTGGTTATTGTTACATAGAAGCATATTGTACTACAATTCCCTCTTTTATTTTTTTTCCTTATCTGCGTGTGTGTGCTTGATTCCTCAAGATTATCTTGTGGGTCAAATATATGTTATATGGACTCATTATGCATGGACTGTGTTTAAGATGCCGTTCTTTAAGATTTTTTTTGTAAAAAGTAGTTCACATGCTTTCTTTTTAACATTACACTCTGTACATTTGGGTATTTTATCACACAATCTGAAAAATTCCCCTGATGGCCACTGTTGCACTTTTCTGATGCATCTGTCATGATGAGTATAATTATATAACCACAACACATCTAAAGTTCGGTTGTAAAGGAAGCTAAACTCCCTTGAAATGCATTTCTTTTTTCCTTTGAACTTGTTCCTTACGTATAATCAATACAATGCATTACATTGTCCCAGAGTAATGATGCTGACCGATCTGCTTTTCTTACATGGAACTTTTTGACAGGTCCATGGAGAAGTCACTGATCCAGCGGTTGACATATTTGATCGCGAAAAAGTCTTCATTGATACAGTTCTGAGACCATTAGTTCAGAAACTGCCAAAGTTGAAAGTTGTAATGGAGCATATAACTACTAAGGATGCAGTGAGTTTTATTGAATCTTGTGATGAAGGTAAGATGTAGTCCACTGTCCATGTAATATATTATAGCCCAGTATAGTATCTTATGTGAAAATTTCATTTTAATCCTTCTTTATTTAATGCTTGGATTTTCTTAACTTCTTCATTACTTAGGATCTATTGGTGCAACTGTGACACCACAGCATCTCCTTCTCAATAGGAATTCTTTATTTCAAGGTGGATTGCAGCCTCATAATTACTGCCTTCCAGTACTAAAAAGAGAGATCCATAGTACGTTCCACAATCCTTTCACACAAGCATATTGAAACTGTTTACTACATTTTAACTGCATTGAATGGATACTTAGTAAGCAATGAACTGTCAGAAACCCAATGTTTTAATGTCATCATGCAAATATATTCATTGCTAATTCATTGGATATTCACCATTTGTTGTTTAATTCAGACGCAATTTTTGGCCACTGCAACTAGAGGGATGTAACTCAAAAAAAAAAAAAAAAAAAACAATAGTTATGATGTTATAACCTACAGAATATTGCTGATGAACAAAGGGGGATCTTTTTTGTTTTGCTAAGATTAGAAGAGAAATATTGCATGGAAATGAGAAAGTTCTTTAGCCATGATATGATGGTTAGCTGCCTATATTTTCTGAACCTTGAAGCCTCCTCTCCTTATATCTTTGTTTTGTGTTCATTTAGGGCAGGCCATCGTTGCAGCTGTCACAAGTGGAAACAAGCGCTTCTTTCTAGGAACTGATAGTGCTCCTCATGACAGACAGAAAAAAGAATGTCCATGTGGGTGTGCGGGTATATACAATTCCCCAGTTGCCTTGTCACTTTATGCAAAGGTATTTGAAGAGGTAATCTTCCTGCCCTGCTTCTGCCATTGTGCATCTTTATTCACTTGGAAACAATGTCATAAAGTTTTAATACTGCTTAATGATATGCAATTATCCTTGATTTTGAACACATTATATTAGTACAATCTATTAAGCTGTTATCATATTGAAATAAGAGCCCAAAAAGTGACTCCTACAAAACCAAATATCCTTCCTTCCAATGAGAAAACATTTGTGGCTCCAAGCAATTTGATAGAGATCTGAAATGCAGTAAATGGTTGTTATAAGTTCCCATTACAAGTGGTTTCCCTTGCTGGGTCATTTAGGATACTTGCTGTCTTGTTCTTGGTTTGAACTTTTAACACCACATAATCCACAGTCCAGTGTTTCAAATGGTCTGGTAGAAGCGCTCCTTTATTTATTTGCTTGCTAAAAATGCTTAGAATTGTTAACTTGCTTTTCATCTGAAGGAGATGGTGAGTTGCAATTGGTAAGGATGTAAAGGTTTGTTTGGAATAGTACTAGGGGTACACCAAATGAAAGTCAAATATCTCACGTCTCTTGGATCATCGGGAATCTGCCACGTAACACATGCAGATCCGTGTTGATATAAGGGCCACAGAATATTTGAGTTTTTATGTGCGTTTCATTCGGTGTATCTTTAGTTCTTTTGATGAGTTTATTACTAATCACTATTTGTGGAAGAGAGTTGCAGAAAATACTCCAAAATGACTTTTTTTGGCATCTGATATTAGCATCTGAATTGTATAATCAAGCATATCATTTATTACTTTTAGGAAGGTGCACTTGACAAGCTAGAGGCGTTTACGAGCTTCAATGGACCTGACTTTTATGGGCTTCCCAGAAATACGTCAAAAATCAAGTTGAGCAAGAGCCCATGGAAGGTGTCGGAGTCTTACACTTATCCATGTGGAGAAGTTGTTCCTATGTTTGCTGGTCAAACCCTTGAGTGGTACCCATCTTCTCTCATTTAATCCAACCCTTGTTTTTTCTTAAGCTTATTTAACAGATTTCACTTATTTTTCGGAAGGTTAAAAGTTATAATTGGTGCATCATAGGGAAAAATGAGTGAACCTAAATAGAGTCACCGGTGGAATAAAATTCATGTAACTCATGAAATAGTTCAGGATATTGCTTTTTATGTTTTTTCCATTGAATTAATTTAATTTTCTTTGCCTTTCACAAGATTTTTTCTTAGGTTAACCGTAGACCATAAACTAGTTCAATGGCACCTAGAAGTAAAGTGCCCTGTAACATTGTTTTGCATGATTTCCGATGATATTAGGGAATTTGGTTTGGCATTGGAAGGAAGCATACTGTCTTTTATTGCACCTAATTAAACTCTGTGAAATGGCCTGTGAATCCTGAGTAATGATATTGAGGTTGGTATTTATGGTATCAGTAATTATTGACCATAGCATATTACATGTCTCTTTAACATTTTTTTTTATAAATTCAGGTGCTATTATTATTGAATGATAATCGCCATGTTGTGACAGTAGACTATCTGGTCGTAGGTCTAAATAGAATCTGATTTCTCATTTAGAAGAACCCTGCTTAATATTTTTGTGCTGTTAAACCTCTCTAAGAAGGATTAGTCTAAATTATAATCCTGTGAAATATATAATTCATATTATTTAGAGCTTCTTTATTATGTTGCAGTCATTATTTTCAATACTGGTAATTATCATATGTAACTTTCACTATTACTTGGCCATTGCACAAACATTAAAATTTTATTATTTTTAATGTGGGTCTTTGTCATAATACATATACATGGAAAAATTCTTCCAACAAAGCTTCTGGGCTAATTTAAAAATCAACAAGGTTCTCCATGACGTTGATGGCTAACCAATTTGGCACCTTTTTTCTGAGGTTTTAAATGGACCCACCAACCATTTTATGAAAGGAATCCTAGAAGGTTGGTTTTCCTTCTACAAATGCTTGCATTGCTTGAATGCTTGCCACTTACAGCTCTCCCCACTACTTAAAATGCCACCACAAACCCCACCATGTTCTTCCATTGATCTCCTAAAGAACAAAACTTCCTTAATCTTTCCATGCCTTTGCCAAGAATCAAGAATCCATTGGCTTGATTACAGCCATTTTTCATTGATGTAATTATTATAATTTTTTTGGATTATGGCATCTGAGGGAAGTGTACATGCCTGGCACTAACAGCCTGTTTTTTGATAATTCTTTTTATTCTTTACTTTTGACTTAAAATAAAGTAAAGGGTTTTGAGCTCTAATATAATAATGTAATTTTTTGAAGTGTATTGGGTGTAGGAAGTGGGTGCTTGTATAAACTCTTTTTGTGGGTTGTTACTGAATCAAGTTATAGTGAAAATAGTAAAGAAAATTGGGTAGTAGTTTTCAAAATGTGAGAAGATTTGAATTCATGACTTGGCCTAAGTAAGACCATTTTGCCTTTGTTAGGTTTCATGATACTCTTCCTCTTTTATATTCATTGATTGTGAATGTTTTGATCTCACCCACTTTGCAATCATGAAGGGAGGATTACATTGGTTGGTGTATAGAGAAATCCTTGTCTCAAGTATGAGATCATGTTTTCTTCAACCACCAAAAAAAAAAAAAAAAAAGAATGAAAAAGAGAGGAAGAAATAATGAGATCATGCGATAGCAATCAAATTTGCTTAGAATTGTTCTAATATTCAGAGAATATATCTTTTCTAGAGAGTTATTTTGTATTCCTTAAGCAGGTTGGCTATTTGTTGGGCGTTTTTATAACTCTATTATCAATTTCAATTAAACTAAACAAATTCATTTTTCTACTATATGGGTTGTTTACATGAATTCGTTTTTTCCATTGTGTTTATTAATAACAGATAAGTAAAATTTCGATAACTTAGTTATCAATCTCCTTTTTGAAAATTTCGGAAAAACTGTGTTTCAATCTAATTAACTACATACATTTTTTGTGTTTTTGGTTTTTTAAATATAGAAAACTGCTTAAAATAATTTGGATAGAAATAATTAAGAAAGATAATATTACTTGTCATCTAAATATCGACTTAGCGTTACATGGAACGGAGTGGTGTAAGTACTTGTTTATGTAGTAGACCTTGTTTGGAAGCGTAGCGGTAATTTTACCCAAAAGCACTTTTGTGAAACGCAATTGCCAACGCAAAACCAAGCCGAAGGGAGTTATATGAAAATGCTTTAAAAATCTTTGAAAATTGCATTTCAATCATAACAAGTGGATGTCAAAAGGTACCCAAAAGTGTATTTTGGCAAAATTATTTACTGTGATGCAGTTTTGTCGCTTTCTCAAATAAGATCGTAATTGGAAAAGATTTTGTTAAGTTGAATTAAGTTAAAAGAATAAATCTTTCAAAAAAAACAAAAAAAAAATTAAGAATAAAAAAAAAATGTGTTTGAATCAAAACAAAATGGTGCATAAAGGTTAGTAAAAGTTTCACTTTTTATTAAAGCTAACATGTTTTTTTACTTTTGAACATAACAATATGCACAAACAACATAGTTTTTTTCAATATATATATAAAAGTTGGTCACATGAACCTATTCCCTTATATTGGAAGTACAAAAATTTATTTAAAACAAGAAAAAAGAAAATTCAACCTAGAAGAAGGAAAAATAGAACTTGGGTCCCCAGATAATGTTGCTCCTGAATTAGGTGAATTTGGTGGACTTACCCATCAAATAGACTAATCTAAAACCTACCGTTACAACCTGTCTCCTTAAACTTATTCATATCACACAACCTCACACATTACCCTTTTGCCAGCCTTAAGTCGCTTATAGCAGACCCTACCACCCTCTACACGTTTCTTTCTTTTCCTTCTCTCTCTCTCTCTGCTTTCTTTAATAAAATCAAACTTCCACTCTCTTTTCCAACCTCAAAGCCCGTCGACCGTGCCTCCAACGGCTACTTTTCCAGCCCATTCCCAAACACAACAGCCTTGCAGTTTCTTCTCTTCCATTATTAAATTATTCATTTGTTGAACAGTGAGTCTTCCTTCCTTTATTTTATTTATTTTTTTTTGTAAATAATTTTAAAGGGTTAGCGTGGATTATTGGTGATTGGCAGCAAGCAAGCATGAACTGTCATCTTGTTTGCTTGTATTCCGCGGAGGCAATGATAGCGACAGCCCTATCAACAACTACAACGTGGCGGCACGTTAAAGCCCAACACGTTTTCCATCTCTTTGATTCCTCTTCCCTGATCTCTATTTCTGTCCGTCTGATCATCAACCATATCATATCATTTTCCTCTTCATTTATTATCTTTTAGCCTTTTTCTTTTTCCAATATTCCACGTGTTAGCCCTTTGGCTTAAGCATCATATTCTTGAAAAAAATGCATATTCTAATAGAGCTTAATAGAACTTAAACCTCTCCTTCAAATAAAGCTTTATAGAGAAGTAGAAGCTAATTAGATTTAATAAATATTACCTTTTTAAATAAATAAATAAACATTATCTAATTTTGTAAGTTAGAAAAATGTAAGACTATAGAACTAAATGTAATATGATCTTTTTCTGAGACCTTACATCGATGTGAGCTTCGTTCATTAAGTTATCTTGTATAATGTATACAATTTTGATTTAAAAAATAAAAAGAAGACAAAAATATTAAAATATTAAAATATTAAAATTAAAAAACATAGAAAATTTTAAATATAAAGCAGTCTAAAATAGGAAAAATGAAAGGAAGTGGATTTTTTTAAAAAAAAAGTTAAAAATCAGTAATAGTTATAAGTTATAAAGATTAATTTTTAGAAGTTTTAAACTTAATATAAATAGTGACTGAAATAGATTATTATAAATAATGTAGATTTGTTACTTAAATTAAATAAGGGTTATCTTATTGAGTTATTTTTTTAGGTTCAATATCACTGAAGTAAACTTATTATAAATAATGACTAAAATAAACTTATTATAAACAATGTAGATAGATTTGTTAGTTAAATTAAATAAGGGTTATTCATAATTGAGTTTGTATATATATATGTACATCATTTTTCTTTGCCACGCGGCAATAATTATTGGACGGAGCTATTTATCACCTATTTCCCGGAGTACCAGATCTTAACTCCGTGAAAGTCTTCAGAACCGACTTAGTCACCTAACAAATTGCTTTATATATACTCACTTCCTCTGTTCCCTTGTAGTTTGCAGTTTCTCTTCTTCTTCTTTAGCTTTGGTTTTAGCTTCTTTGTGTTCTTATTGCTCTGTTTCTTGTGAACAAGTAGTAGATCGAAAATGGCGTTCTCGCACAATGTCGCTCTCCTGATGCTAGCTCTGATGGTCGGATCGGCGATCGCGCAAGCTCCGGCACAAGCGCCGACGAAGCCGCCGGCTGCAGCACCACCTCCGAAGTCGCCGGCGGCAGCACCACCTCCGAAGTCGGCGACTCCACCTGCTCCAACACAGTCTCCTCCGGCACCAACGGCGTCTCCTCCGGCATCAGCTCCGACACCGACTGCGGCTACTACTCCTCCGGCCTCTGCTCCTACTCCGAGCACCTCGGCGTCTCCTCCGGCTCCTCCGACTTCTCCGACTTCATCTCCGTCTCCGTCGTCTCCGTCCGGAATCTCCTCGCCTCCGGCTGGATCTCCCCCCGGAACTCAACCGAGCGGCGACGCTGCTGTTCTGAGTAGAGTCACTGTTGCTGGATCTGCTTTGATCGGCGTTGTGGCTTCCGCGTTGTTGCTTTAGATTTGTGATTTAATCTGAGTGACTGAATCTTTGTCTCTTCGTTCGCCGGAGAGGAAGATTTACTTTAGACGACGACGACTCTTAGTGTCTTTATTTTTCTTCTTCTTTTGTATTTCTCTTGCTATTTATTTGTATTTTCTCTTGAGAAATTTATTTTTTTTGTGATGTTAATCACGACGATGATATGCGATGGAGATTGTGTCGGTGTTTTATTTTGCTTTTTCTTGTTATTTTTACTGTTATAGGTATATTAGAAATTCTTTTTTTCATGTAATTCGCCTTCTCCACTGTTTTAACTGTATTGTCTGTGTTAAATTTAATACTTTTACATGGATGTTTACATTTCTACAAGAGAGAGAGAGAGAGAGAGAGAGAGAGAGAGAGAGAGTACATGACTGGTGTGTGATGCTGCTCTTTTTTTTTTTTTTGTCATTTTCCTCAGTTTCGCTGACATTACTGGTCATGATCATGTGCTCTCTTTCCCCTTTCGTTTCTAGAAAGAAAAATAAGAAAAAAAAAAAACCCTAGAATTGCAGATTTCTCGTAGTTTCAGATCTTGGAAAACAAAATAAAGACACAAAATAGAAATTAGGGTTTTGAATTATATGTTGGTAGATGATTATGAGATTGTAATGTACATTTGCATCATTTTTCAATGTGATAACACGAGAACGATCTGACGGCGGTAGTTGGACTCGAGATTCTTCTTAGAAGAGCCAATATGTATGGTTTGTGGATGTGTGTGTGTGGGCGCGCGCGTGTGAGAATCTTTATTAAACAAGTCTTGTCTTGATGGGTTGGCTGGCCGCTTTTGGTAAAGGAGCTTTATTCAGTTGAAAGTGGTGGTATACAACCTGATAGATAATAAAGTTGGAGAACGTGTTGTTGTTGTGTTGTGGTGGCGGTGGCGATGGCGATGGCGGTGGCGGCCCAAGTTTTCTTTCTCTAAGCTTCTTTTTCTTGAAAAATGCTATTCTCCTCCGTATCCTGATTTCTTTGTTTTTGCTTTTGTTTATTGTGGCAGTATTTGATTTGGGGTATCGAGCCCATGTGAAAAAATGGATCGAATCCAGAGTAGTATCAGATGCGAGATTTAGATAGGAGAGGAGGGGCTTGCAACGTGGGTGCAAGACATGCATTGATTCGCTGGAAAGAAGTATTAATATTTGACAGTTAAACTACCTGCCTCAGAAACTATCGGCTACACACCCACAAGTCTTTTTTATTTTTATTTTTCTTTCAGAAAAAAAAAAAGAGGGAGAGAACATGAATTTCTATCCAATTAACTCTATTTAAAATTAAGGTTGACATTTTAAATAAAGGTCAAACGTCAATCCGATCAAATTGACTGAATCGATTTTTTTTTTGAGCTGGTTAAATTGGATTGAATTGAGTTCTATAATATTTAATTTGATTAATTTGGGTTGAATCACGTTTAACTTATAGGAATTCGAGTAACTATAATATTACTCTTAAATTCAATTCAAACTATAATATTACTCTCAAATTCATAATTTAAGTTCCAGTAATAATGTACTATAGGTATTGGGTAAAAAAAAAGATTCGTCATAATTTGTCTTGTAGTAATTAATTGGTGAATTATTATTCAAAATTGTCAAAATTATGTATAATCTAATCCGACCTACCAATTCAATCCAAACTAAATTCGAACTATTTGAATTGGGTTGACTTTCAAATTTACCAACTCAAACTGTTTGCATTGGATTAAGTTAGATTTTGGACCTAAACCGACTCAATCCAATTTATGTATACCCCTAATTCAAAATTATAATTAGTTATAGTTTTCAGTTATTTCTATTATATTACTTAAGTTTTTGTCCACTAGTATAAAAGGAGGCACTCTGCTTCATTTTTTTTTTTTTGCACCAAGTTTCAGGGTTCTCATTTGCTTTTGAATACAAATGAATACAAGCCTTGGTTTCATCATATTCAACTTATGTTCTAATGTAATTTAATTTATTTTTTAAAATCATTTTATTTTTGTTATAATTATTATAAGCCTATTGATATTTTAATTTTAATTGTCTTATTTTAATTCTTATCTATTTGTTTTTAAATTATTACTAAGAATCTATATTGTTTGTCATTTTAGATCATATACATACAAGTCATTCAAAATCAATGGATACAAAAATAAGTGCAATCTCAATCATTAATATTTGGAACAAATGCCCGGTAGGACCATAACTCTTAATTTTGTACGAAGTTAAAGTAATTTGAATCTCTATCTCCTATGAAGAGGGTAGATGCTTGACTGGATGAACTACTACAAAGTTATAACTTAGATTTTGTAAGCTTTGAAAGAATGACATTTTTTGTCAAACTATTGTGACCTATGATAAGTCCAAATATTTGGCTTATTCTAGGGCTATCATTAACCCGACCAACTTAATTAACCCGCGAGAATTGAACTTTTTGGGTTGAGTTTAAATATTTGTAACATGATTGATTTGAATCGGGTCAAGATTTTATAAAAGATAATCGAAGCAACCTGAACTAATTATAAATAAAAATTATTATTTTATATTTATTAAATTTAATAAAGTCATTTACTATAATAGAATTATTCAAAGAAGTATAATGAAAGTAGAATGAAAGAAGTCAACTTAATAAGTATTATAATAGTTGTATTTGACTTAAAAATACTTTTATAAATAAAATTTAGAATTCAAAAATTAAGTAGATCATGCAATTTTATAATTTATATATTGAGTAGGCTAATTCAATCAACTTAACATGAAGTTAATGGATTGATTTAGGTTGAGTCTAGGAAGTTTATTAGGTTGGATTGATATTTTGTCATAACCTGAATCAATCTATCTCGTCAACACCCCTAGCATACTCCATCCAAATCACCGCATTACAAGGCAATAAATGCTAGTAAGAACCCAACATTAGGTTTGGTTGGATGGTGGTGAGATGGTGTGGGTATAAGGATCAAGGTCGAGCATCTCTACTTTTAGACTAAAAATTGAGAATGGGGAATAAGGGAATGTGACGCAGGACGAAGTCTACAGAGTGGAACCAATAATGACAGAAAACAAATTCTGACGAGGGTTCCAATACCTCGAGAGTTGTTGGAGAGTTGTATCTACTTGAAAAACAAAAATCTTATAAGATGGAGAATTTCATGCATCAATTGCCAACAAAAATAAAATTGAACAATTTAAAATAGAGGTGTAACAGATTGGATTCAAGCGGTTCAAGTCAAAACTCAAACAAAACTCAAATAATTTAGGTTAAAAAAAATAAAACTCAACCCGAACCAAACTAATCTCTTAATCCAACCCAACTTAAATTAATTCGGGTTGAGATGATTTTTTTTTTCAAGAAAATAAATTCAACTTCAAAAGAAAAAAAATTAAAAAAGAATCTTAAAAAAAATACAAATAAAAAAGAAGAAAAAAAGTTGAGAAATTTCGTGTAGAAGGCCAAAAAAATTGCAATTTGAGTTTGAAATTTTGGGGGATTTGTTAGTTTTGCGATTTGGTGGCTTAGGAGATAAAAGATTTAAGAGATTAATGTTAGGTTCGGTCCGGGTTAGATTGAGTTGGATTTTAAGGGTGTCAACTCATGACCAAATTCAATTCAAACACGTAGATCAACCCGACCCGACCCATCGGGTTGAGTTCGGTTAGGATGTAACGGGTTAGGTTGAGTTGAGTCAGGTTGGAGCTAAATTCTAACCCAACCTGAACCTAAACTAGTTCGAGTTAGAAAAATTAAAACCTAACCTGTCACAACGCCCCTGACGTAGGCTAACGTCATGACCGGCACAGTGTACTATACACTGTACATACTCATATACTGTATATAATACACTGTCAGCCTTCACGTAGTCTCACAATCCTTCCCAACATTTACAGAAATTTTTTTTTCTAATATACCACAAATCAAATCCAATATAGATCTCTATAATCATTCTATTCATTCACACATCAAATTTTCATTTCATCATCCAATATATTAAGCTATATATATATGCCCACACATCTCATCTAGATGATAGTATATCTATAGTATGTGATAATTATACATATCAAAATAACAAACATATAACCTATTTCCTCTAAGCATACATACACATACCAGACGAAGGCTCCCATGATTATCCCTCACGGATTTTTTTCCTTTTCCCTTCGACTCAATACCTGAAATATTGGAGGAAATAGAGTGAGCAAACAACAACTCAGTGAATATAGTTCTTGAGATGAAAATTATATACATTTAGAAAAATATGACATTTAAAATCATTTCAAACACTTATTCAACACATGCAGCATTCAACGAATATATTATACATGTCAACAACATAAATTTCATGAGTTTTCCATAACACAATGCACAATCTCCATCCTCCGCAAGGCAAGAGAGCGAGTCTAACCCTTGTATGGCCGTTACAAGGTAGCCACAACCTCTCATTACCCAATTCAGAGCCATTTCAAGGGTCGCAACCCTTGTTAGGACAAACCTACTGACAATGAGGACTCGCAAAACCTCATTCAGGTCTAATTCCTAACGAAATGACAATGAAGACTCGCAAAACATCATCATTACAAACTCCAATTACTAAAATCAGTTTGCATGATCCATAAAACTCAATGCATTATATATAAATATAACATGCATACAATCAAACATTTTATATGCGTACAATGTCATGCAAGAACCAAATCAAGAAAACTATACTCACAGTACAACACGTTCAACTTAAACCCAATCAACGTCGCTTTCGAGTCCAGCTCCAAGTTAAATCCAACTAATTTAACCTGTCACAATCACTCCATAATTCAATTTCATTTATTCATACATCTTTAATTTCTTACTTCAAATCACTAATAATAAATCCATTTAGGACTCATAAGCAGTTAAAAAAACTACTATCTCGTTTCTGTGGTCAATCTAGATATTTTCACAAGAAAGAACAGTGAAAATAAAGTTCCATTGGATTCACATCATTGTTCACAGTATTATTCCTATCACTGTTTATAGTACTATTCACATCACTGTTTATAATACTATTCATATCACTGTTCACTATTCACATTACTGTCACTATTCACATATTTAATTAACCAACCCCATAAATTAATCATCTTCTTTCTTTACTACTCATACACACGTATATTTGGCTCATACATATAAAATACGTGTATTTTATATCTCGATATACGTGTATTTTAACGTATATATTTAATTAAAATTACGGGGTGCTACAATCTCCCCAACTTAAGGGATTTCGTCCTCGAAATTTAGAATCAAGGACTCTTCCTCAAGTGATACTCAATCCCAGAAAACTGCTCCCGCATTTTATATGTCCGCTCCCATGTTTGCTCTTTTTGATACGTGGTATCCTCCCCAACTTAGAGTTGAGTTACATCCATACAATATATGGAATTCGAATGATCTTTCCTCAACATCAACATAGAGAAAGTAGTATGGACACCTAGCAACTGTGACAGTAGAGCAAATCGGTAAACCAATGGACCTATCCTATCAAGGATCTCAAATGGTCCAACAGATTGCGGTGCACGTTTTTCTTTTATCCCACATCTAATTTGACCTTTCTGTGGTAAGACCCGTAACAAAACTGAGTCAGCCACAATACATTTCAAGGCCTATATACCAACCCTGTGTATTTACTCATATCCTCTGGCACTAATAACAATAACTCAATACTTTCAAATCAACAAGTTGGAGATCTATAAGGCTTACTATAAAACCTTTAGAGTGTCATCACTATGCTATTATCATAGTTGTTTATACACATAAGTTGACACAAATACAATATGCCTTCCAACTTCCACCAAAATTCAAGTATGTCAGACCCGAGCATGCTCGCAGGGAATGGAATGCGGAATGCCGGGGCGGGACACCCGGCGTAGGCATCTCCGACCACTCCTCAACTCCCATGAGGTGGTTGAGACCCTACGAGCCTTATCTCAAACAACGACATAATATCAAAAGGTACTAAACAAAACTACCCACCGTATTAATCATCAAAGACAAGAGATAATCCATAAAAATGAACCATAAATAAAATCATAATCCCTACAGTCCATTAAAATTGACATACACATAAAGTCCACATGGTCTATCTAACAAGTCCCAACTCACCCATACTATAATGTGGTAAGTGTTATAATTACATAATCCAAAATATAATACTTCATAATTTAAAACACAGTTCAATCAAAATGCCTCTCAACTCACATCGAGGCCTTAGATTCTCTCGCAGGCAAGGCCCTCAAGATATGACTACTCCTTTTCCCTTATTCGGGACAGAAGGACCTGAAAGAGGAAAATGAGGGTGAGCCAATGGTGCCCAGTGAATAGAATTCAAATATGCTATCAATACTCATCAATAAATATCATGTATGCATGTCAATGTGTAGCATGATTAAAAGCTCATAACATATAGATATCAAGCATTTATAATAAGTTCGATGCAAGTAAAAGCTTATCAATTTGGATCCACATTCCACATGCATTGGGTTACTAGTGCACGTCTATTTCACCGTACCGTTGACCCCAATCATTTCCTTTCCTAAAACCCTACTATGACAAGGTTAAGTCCCCCTATTAGCCAAATAGATGGGCCCAACCAAAGTCATAAGGTTTTCTCAAATCAATGCATCATTCAAAACATTAGAACACATTCATGCTTTCAACATACAATATATATAAGTGATATGATGACATAAAAGATATAATAATAAATGAAGTCTACTCACAACTAAGCCTCGTGAGAGTATTTAACCACACACGACCACCAAACCGAATCAACCCAATCAAGATCCTGAAACATTAATCAATATCCTACCATACATCAATTTCTATGCTCAATCACATAGACATTACACATCAACCCTAAATCAGCCCACATATAGACAATAGCCCTAAATCCCATCTAATCCCATCATTCAACCCAAATCACATGACTTAGCCCTCTAATGCATTGTTCTCATTCATAAACCATTCTATTAATCAAAAATACTGATTTTCAATTCCTTAGGCATAAACATGCCCAAATTGGGTGACTTGATTACAAGTAAGTCTAACCCATAATATGGTCACAACCACCAAATCAGTAGCATAATCAACCCTAATCATGCTTAATTAAACATAAGTTGCATCAATTCAATGATTCTAGGCCAAAAGCATCAAAAGCCCTAAAATATGAAAATTTTCATACTTAGGCCATATTGTCGATTTACACTAGGTCACCATGTTCAGCCATGTATATCACTGATTTTGCATCATGGGTTCATCAACAATAGCAACTAGGTCAACATAGTTGACATGCAAGCTATTTGGAAAGGTCTAAGTTCATATTCTAAATTTGGGTCTAATACAAGCAACCCTACCAATTCTTCATTTAATATTTTGTTCAGATGTATCAATCTACCAATAGAAATTTGTAATCACAAAATAAACGGTACAGATTGAAGTATCTGAAGAAGCAAACCTTATGTCCAAATATCAGCCCAATCCAACGGTGGACCGAAAAGATAAGTATCTTTGATGAACAAGTCTCTAATCAGACAATTTCTCCTTTCCTGCTGCAAATACTTAAACTCAGATGACTATATCACACAACATACTTAACACATAAACATTTTCACCAGTCAGAATGCAGAAATATCAGTTGTAAACTACATACCCAAATTTGATATCCATCCAACGGTAGATTGAGGAGATCTATAAGTTTGAGAGAAACGGCGCGAGAAATCCATACTTTCCGACCAGCTTAGTTTGAGAGGTTAGATCTCTTAGAAGAAACCTCAAATCAAGATCTCCACCGTTCAGAATGCAGAACCATAAGCTAAGAACTTGCTGACAAAATTTGAGCTTAATCTGACCGTATATCCCGAAGATCCAGCTCTTTGATGAAAACGTCGCAGAGATTTTCCTCCTGCAACTCCCTCTTTCTTTCTCTTCTTCTTTCCTTTCTCTTCTTTTCTTTTATTTTTTTTCCTTTCTCTCCACTCACCTCACTTTCTAGCACATTCTTGGATAAGAGAAGTGGGCATGGGACACTTGTCCACTTTCATGCACCAACCTTCACATGTGTTGGTCTCATACTACCCATACCAACCACACGTACTTTAACCAATCTCATGCTTCCATGTATTTTAAATGTCCAATCCATTTAATACACCAAATTTTGATTCTCATTTATCCTTTTATTCAATCAATCATAACCCATATCAATTCATGGTTTAATGGACCCATGCATAAATAATAACATATGCATTATACTTTAATTTAACATGACCCATATACAATTTATAATACACATATTTATATACATTATCAAGCATCACCTATACAAACATTAAACAACCATCAAACAAATACCAACCATATCAAGGCAACACATAGAGTTTGGGCAAAGTGCAATTGGGTTATGGCCTAGATGAAATGATTTTTTGGGCGTCACAATTTGAATCCCATCTTCATTTAACACAATCCATATTACCAATTCCATAATCTTTCATACTGATATCATACTCGTCTCATCATAAGAGTATCAATCAGCTAAACATGCATCCGAGCACAAATATCAACACATGGAGTAATAGAGAGTACACTCATAACTGTACCTCTTACTCACAACAATCTCCATTTATGGCTAACTGATAGTTACTACTTCAGTTTCAGCCTGTTTCCTGCTCAATGCCTCAGCAACATATTGGCCTTTCCCAGGATAATAATTCAATATAAAATCAAATCCTTCGGGAGTTCTTGCCACATTTATTGCCTCATATTCAGTTTCTTTCCGTTCAAATAATTACTTCAGACTCTTAAAATCTGAAGATAATGTAACCTTTTTATTATAGAGGCAATGCTCTCATTATTTCAAAATAACTAGCAACAAATTACTAGTCACTCTCAGGATAGTTATTTTCGTGCACTACCAAATATCTCCAACCTATCCTTTTGTATCAATGCACAACCCAGATCTGGACGTGATATTCATCAAGCACAATTACTTCCAGGTTCTGGAACTAGTAATAACATTTAATACTATGAGAGCTTTCCCATGCACAACGGTCTACACATTATATAACATTTGTCTGGTTTAGTTTCGTGAGTAGAACAGATAGCTTCAAGGATCTTTCCACGCACTACCAGAGAACTTTTGATTTCCATCATTATCATTTAAATCAGTTTGAACAGTTCTATGATCACTTTGACATTCCCAGCATCCTTAAAGATACTATTTAAACTAGTCATGTGGTCCAAAAATTCTCATCTCAATTATATGCAAAACTCACATTCACTGAGCTTGGCACTCAATCGGTGCTCTCTCAGTGACTACCAGATAATTTCGAGGTGTTATTCATGCTCCTATAATTTCTTGAGACAATTGCACATATTATCATCAAAGACTATGTAATAATCAAGATATGGTTTATATACCCACTGCATCAATCCTGAAACGTGGCTAACACATTACTCATCCATATCTTGTCTTCAAATAGTTTGCATTACATCCTTTTCTCGAATTCTTAACAGTTGGTGCCTAGATCTCAAAATGATCTTAAAGAAATTTGGCTCCATTTAGTTAATTAAATTCGACCATCTATCCGTGGTAAAAGATATTCATTATTTATTGTGACCCTGCTCAGTTAACAGTAATTCATACTTGAACATAGTTCACTATACCTTCTTTCCATCTTCTCACAAATGCTCTCCAAGGTGGCATATCAAGGACAATAATCTTTTGCTCATTAACACATTTACATACACCTTAAATCCTCACAATTTCTCAGGTGCTTGGCATCAGTTTGATATGCTATAAATCTCCTGTCCAGGTAGCAATTTTAATACTTCATCAGAGAATACTCCAATATACCAGCTCACCACAGGGAATTTAATCAACTGCATGCCTTATTACGTTACTCTAAATGGCGCCATATTTGTCATGTCCTCGTCTATAACTATCTTCGCTTAGATAGAAAATTTTGAAGGTATAAATTCCTCGAGATTCAAAATGATGATTTTCCACTTATTCAGAATATTACTTCTTTTCAAAAAGACGCTCCACCTGGCACGAGAGGTAGTCAGCCAATCATACCTAACAAAGCATCTAATTCCAAACATTTCATATTCTAAAGTCCATACATATTTATTACACATAATCTTTGCTAACCATATCATGGTAGATTCTTTCTCCTGTAGGCATACTCACACTCAATGATGCATTATTATAACAGAAGATAATACAATTTGTCTACCATATCACCAGATATAAAAAACCAGGTAGATCCAACAATACATCATAATATACACAATAATCAAATGTTGATCATACCTGTTATCAACGTCTTACTAATCTTTGGATATGGTCTTATATTTACTTTCATTTATTCTCTAAAATCTGGTGGAGTCACATTGATAAAAATATTGGGGCATTCATATCGACTAACTGAGAATAACACATCCCGTGTCTCTTTTTTTTCAGATTGATATTGACAATTATAGGTTGAGATACAATTTACTCGGTCTGTGACTCCTGCTCAGGCAATGGAAACCACTTCTGGTTTTCATATTTCGTTAACATCACTTCCCTTTTTCCCATTATTTTTGGGTTAGGTACTAACAAAATTAAAATTAGAGTCACGAATACTGCCAAAAGCTCAACCTTACTCAATGTTTCGCTTATCATGAATTTCATATTCGTGCCCCAACAGTTCCTTACATTACTTATTTAACACTGGTGTTGATGGCTCGGCTTCAAACGGCGGTACAAGCTATATCACTAATATTGCTGGGGTTAACAATTTCACCACAACTTTGGCTAACCCGAAAGTTATAGGCTGCCTCACAATTTGCGTATATATTTATAACTCAACAATTATCAAACCTGCCGTATAGGATACTAGAATTTATTCTAGATCTTTATCATCCTCAGAGTATCCATAGTAATCATTCCCAAAACTAAACTATACCTGTCTATTTCATTCATGTTTGTATTGATGGTTAATCATGTCCCTACATTTCAACAAGATAAACTTTTTCATGCCTTAAATCAATTTCAGCATGATGATAGAAGCCCTTATAAAATAGCTTCTGTAATTAATCCCATGCCTTAATCATCTCCAGAGTCCTTAACCCAATTTTCTATCATCAGTTAGCTTAAACTTAGCTAACTTGCTTTATCATTTTCAGAGACTTAATCATTATCTAAGATGGTCTCCACTCAGAGTAGCAAATTCTTTACTTCGTCTACTATCAGACTGCCAGTTAAGATAAGAAAGTCTCTTCTCCTGAAAGTTTTCATAACTTTCACATATCTTTTCATTCCATCTGGCTTACCATTGAGACCTTCTATTTATTTTATTTTGACTTCAGTCTCAACTATATATGGTTTTACAGAAGTACTCACACCATTAACATCCAAATTTGGAGCTATCAATGGTTCAAGCCTCTGTCTTTCTCACATTACAACATTGCCACAAGCTCGTAAGCTGTGCATTTCGTTGTTGTTGGGTAGTTACTAGCCATATATAAGCTATGTACTTTATTATCACTGGATTACATCTAATTCTTTTTCTTTCAGCCTTCTAATCCTTTCTTGATCAGCAATTTCCATTGTTAATCTTGACTATTCGTTTCCAAATCTAAAATTCATCGACACAGGTGATTCTCAGTCAAAATAACATATTGGATTAGGCTCAACATAATAGGACTACCCATACAAACAATCATAATATCATAAAGCTTTTTTTCTTTTTTACGAATTTTAAACTTAGGCTCTGATACCAATATTGTCACGATGCCCCTGACGTAGGCTGACGTCATGACCAACACAGTGTACTATACACTGTACATACCCATATACTGTATATAATACACTGTCAGCCTTCACGTAGTCTCACAATCCTTCCCAACATTTACAGAAATTTTTTTTCCTAATATACCACAAATCAAATCCAATATAGATCTCTATAATCATTCTATTCATTCACACATCACATTTTCATTTCATCATCCAATATATTAAGCTATATATATATGCCTACACATCTCATCTAGATGATAGTATATCTATAATATGTGATAATTATACATATCAAAATAACAAACATATAACCTATTTCCTCCAAGCATACATACACATACCAGACGAAGGCTCCCGTGATTATCCCTCACGGATTTTTTTTCCTTTTCCCTTCGACTCAATACCTGAAATATTGGAGGAAATGGAGTGAGCAAACAACAACTCAGTGAATATAGTTCTTGAGATGAAAATTATATACATTTAGAAAAATATGACATTTAAAATCATTTCAAACACTTATTCAACACATGCAACATTCAACGAATATATTATACATGTCAACAACATAAATTTCATGAGTTTTCCATAACACAATGCACAATCTCCATCCTCCGCAAGGCAAGAGAGCGAGTCTAACCCTTGTATGACCGTTACAAGGTAGCCACAACCTCTCATTACCCAATTCAGAGTCATTTCAAGGGTCGCAACCCTTGTTAGGACAAACCTACTGACAATGAGGACTCGCAAAACCTCATCCGGGTCTAATTCCTAACAAAATGACAATGAAGACTCGCAAAACCTCATCATTACAAACTCCAATTACTAAAATCAGTTTGCATGACCCATAAAACTCAATGCATTATATATAAATATAACATGCATACAATCAAACATTTTATATTCAACGAATATATTATACATGTCAACAACATAAATTTCATGAGTTTTCCATAACACAATGCACAATCTCCATCCTCCGCAAGGCAAGAGAGCGAGTCTAACCCTTGTATGACCGTTACGAGGTAGCCACAACCTCTCATTACCCAATTCAGAGTCATTTCAAGGGTCGCAACCCTTGTTAGGACAAACCTACTGACAATGAGGACTCGCAAAACCTCATCCGGGTCTAATTCCTAACAAAATGACAATGAAGACTCGCAAAACCTCATCATTACAAACTCCAATTACTAAAATCAGTTTGCATGATCCATAAAACTCAATGCATTATATATATATATAACATGCATACAATCAAACATTTTATATGCGTACAATGCCATGCAAGAACCAAATCAAGAAAATTATACTCACAGTACAACACGTTCAACTTAAACCCAATCAACGTCGCTTTCGAGTCCAGCTCCAAGTTAAATCCAACTAATTTAACCTGTCACAATCACTCCATAATTCAATTTCATTTATTCATACATCTTTAATTTCTTACTTCAAATCACTAATAATAAATCCATTTAGGACTCATAAGCAGTTAAAGAAACTACTTTATCGTTTCTGTGGTCAATTTAGATATTTTCACAAAAAAGAACAGTGAAAATTGAGTTCCATTGGATTCACATAACTGTTCATAATATTATTCCTATCACTGTTCATAGTACTATTCACATCACTGTTTACATCACCGTTTATAATACTATTCATATGTTGTTTACTATTCATATATTTAATTAACAACCTCATAAATTAATCTTCTTTCTTTACTACTCATACACACGTATATTTGGCTCCTACGTATAAAATATGTGTATTATCAAGCGTATATTTAGCTCCTACATATAAAATATGTGTATTTTATATCTCGATATACGTGTATTTCAACGTATGTATTTAATTAAAATTACGGGGTGTTACATAACCCAAATCAAACTGTCCTTCAACTCAACTCAAACTAGTTCAGGTTGAGTTTGGTTGGTCATTCGGATTGAAAATCTCGACTTTTGAGATGAGTTAAATTATAGTTATAAATTTTACATACAAATTCTATACTAATAGACATCAAACATATAATTTTTTAATTTTAAATACAATCATATCAACATGTAAATTTGACAACCATTTCAAATTAACCATAAAATATCAAGATATTTTAAATAAAATCACATTCATCCACTACCATATCATAATACAAAATTAGTTCGATTCGGATTGGACTGGTCTATTTTTTAGGCTTCCAACCCGTGACCCAATCCAAATAATTCAAGTTGAGATTTTTTTAATCCAACCTAAACTAAACATTAAATCAATCCAACCCAATCCATCGTATTTGATTTAGATTAATCAGGCCGGTTGGGTTAACTTACACCAGTAGCTTAGACCCCTAATTTAAAATCCCTTATTTCTCGTGACCATAAATGTATTCAATCATTATATGAAAGTGTGAAACTTCAAAAAACTTCAATGTTGAGGTTTTCTATTGGTGATTTTTAATAAAAAAAATGATATTTATTGTAAAATGAAACTGATAATTTGGTGCCATCACAATCTAGGAAAGATGAGATTGATATACCGTAAACATTCTACTTATATAATTCATGACGTAAGAAATTTCAATGACATCCTTAACACGACCGGTACATTGACTTTTAAGAAATTTCTCCTATCCGTACACTGATAGTAGTTGACGGAGAAACCTTATTTTTGACTCAAAATATTTTTTAAAAGTTTATTTTATTAAAAAAAAAAATAGTTATTTTGATTATATTGAAAGATAAAACATAAAAAAAATATTTTATTTTAATTAATTTTTAAATAAAAATCACTTGCAATAAACTCTACTAGAAATAAAAACAAAAAATGCAACGAACAATTAACACCTTTTATGCCGGTGAAAACGAAATCCTCCCTTGCATCGATACACGACAAATCTAATTGTTGATTCGAAAATAGTAATATAAACCAAAACAGTGATTTTCATAAAATAAAATATCGAAAAACTATTTACATTTACTATATTTATATATTCTAAACGATAAAAAAAGCATCCAATTATATATATATATATATATATATATATTTTTTTTTTTTTTTAATTTTACTAATTTTATACTTTCTACTATGCTCCATTGATTATCGTCCATCTAAAAAATTTAAATATCACTAAGACTTCCTTGTTCTTTCAGAAGCGCGCGCGCCATACGAGAGAAAGCGAGAAAGCGAGAGGTCTGTTGCTTTGTAAGTCTCTCCCGCTGCTTCTACAAGTCTTCAAGAACCCTCTTTTTATTATTTCTTTTTGTTGCTTTTATTTCTCTCTTCTTCTACTGTCTCTCTTCTCTTCTCTTCTCTTCTCTCGTTTCCTTCTAGGGTTTCATGCTTTTTTCGCCGAAAATTCTGGTAAGCGATGGTGTTTTCCGGCGGCTCGACCAGTTTCCGGCGAGGACCTTCCGTGATGAACCACCTTAGAGGTGGTGGTGGTGGATATCCGGCCGGTAACCGGCAAGTTAGGTTGGCGAGCTGTTACGGAAGAGTCGATTTTCGGGGAAATTCAGTGAGACAACGGCCGAATTTCATCGTCGAGCTCCGGCGAGGTCGGCAGGGTTTGAGTAAGTCGGAGTTAGATCGATTGATCGCGGAGTGCGATTCTCGCGCCGATGAATTCTTTGTTTATGCTTCTGGTTTTCGTGCTGCGAACTTGTGTTTCAATCAGTGGAAGGACGCGCTTGAAGCTCTTGTTTTCTTATGGCGCCGGCGTCTGGCTGGGGATCACTTGCTGACTCCTTTCGTGGTGTTCAATGTTTTGGTTCCGTCGGATAAAGATGAGATGGTGGAACGGTTGAAAAACCTATTTGCGGATCATGTTAGGGGGATTATGGAAGGGAAAGAAGTGAAGCGGTGGAAGAAGAAGATTGAAGAGGCTTCGGATGAAATAAAAAACATTAGGTTACAACTTAAACATAGGCGGAGTCCACACGCGGCGTTTCAGCTTCAGGCGAAGAGAGAGGGGATTGAAGCTGAGCGGGAGCTGATGTTAAGGAGAGTTGGGGAATTCAAGGCTGCTATGCGTTGCATTCTTGCTCATCTTGATGATTTACGTCCAGAAGATTGTGTTGAAGATGGTGATGATGGAGTGGAGTTGTTTAAATTTCAGAATGAGTACAATTGGAGCAGAATTCATTATGTGATAGTGCGGGAGTGCAAGCGGCTTGAAGCAGGTTTACCAATTTATGCTTACAGACAGGAAATTCTCAGGAATATAAACTGTCAACAGGTATGTTTTTAACCATTTCTCAGATAGTTGAATTGGTTAGATTTTTTTGAGAGTTTGTACTCAAGTGGATTTGAACTGATAATTTGTTATGGGTCGCGTCAGGTGCACAAGGTACCATTTTTCTTTTATAATCTGTGGAGAAGATGATTTATTATTCATATAAAGCTTTCCTTGATTCTTTCGCTACACATTTAGATTACTGTCACATTAAAATGATATCTTTGGTTGATTATATTTCTCTAGGATCAAAAACACAATTCACAGAAAAATGATTGGCTAACCACTGATGAATAGAAGGTCAGGTTTCCAGAGAGACCAAAATAAATGTGTAACGGTTGTCAGGATCGGGATCCTACCTCGGATCGGTGAGGGGTCTAAAGGATCCGATCGTAAAATTGGATTGTGAATCGTAAGATCTTACCAACCGAAAAATATAAATGTTATTTATGTATAAAGGTACCAAAAAATATTGAAATAACACATAAATACAAATTAAGTCAAATTTTTGGAAGTGTAGCTCAAAAGTAGAGCCCTAGCCAACTTGCAAGTTATAAACTTACAATTATAATTCTCCTGAGCAAAAAATTTCTATTTCCCCACAAAAAATTTCCTCATAAGTTGAGTTGGAATAAGACATTGTTTACTGAGCAATGTGTTTCTGTGCAATCAATTATTAGTCTTCTTTAGAAAGAGTTAGAAGACATCATTGGGTCTCTTGATGGGCTTGAGGAGTCGGGTGAGTGGTCTTCGGAGCTGGACACTTTTCGAAAACTTTACAAGGTGGATTTGGAAGAACTATGCATTAGAGAGGATAGATTGGCCCTTCAAAAAGCCAAAATTAGATGGCTTAAGGAGAGGGATGCGAACTCAAAATTTTTTCACAACATCCTCAACAGTCGACGCAATAAAAATACTATTTCTTCGATCGAGAAGGAGATCAAGGCGACCGTTTTTAGTTGTGATGGAGATAAAGCTCCAGGACCTGATGGTTTTTCATTGTTATTCTTCCAGAAGGCGTGGGATTTGGTGAAAGGGGATGTGATGAAGGTGGTTTTAGAGTTTTTTCAGAATGGCATTATTAATAAACTAATGAATGAAACATACATATGTGTCATTCCCAAGAAAACCGACTGTCGTTGTTTGAAGGTCTTCCGTCCTATTAGTCTTGTTTCTAGCATTTATAAGATCCTTGCAAAAGCCCTTTCTAATCGGTTTAGATCAGTGTTGAACAACACGATGGAGGTCTCCTAGTTAGCTTTTATTGAGGGGAGACAGATTCTCGATGCGATGCTCGTGGCCAACGAAACCGTTGAAGACTATCGGGTCAGCGGCGTGGCTGGTGTGGTGTTCAAAGTCGATTTTGCCAAAACTTATGGCACGGTTGATTGGGGTTTTCTTGAGCATGTGTTGCATAGGAAAGGTTTTGGTGGGAGGTGGATCAAGTGGATGATGGGTTGTGTGAGTTCTGTTACGCACTTCGTTCTAGTGAATGGGCGGCCAAGGGGTAAGTTTGGAGCGGGTAGGGGTTTAAGGCAAGGGGACCCTCTTTCCCATTTCTTGTTTACTCTGGTGGCTAATGTGTTGGGTAGAATGATGACCAGGGCTAGGCAGGTGGTGGTGGTGAATGGCTTCCAAATTGGGAAAGACAAAGTTGATGTGTCTCATTTACAGTTTGCTGATGACACCCTATTCCTGTTACATGGTGATGAACATAATGTCATGAGTGCTTTGCAGCTAATACAATGCTTTTGTGAATTTTCTGGGTTGAGGGCGAACATGTCAAAGTGTCATATGACTGGAATTATTATTGCTCCTGAGTTGATTTTGAAGATGGCAAATTTGGCAGGCTCTTCTGTGGGGACTTGGCCAATGCAGTATCTAGGCCTCCCATTGGGAGGAAACCCCAAGGCTAGTGAGTTTTGGGATCCGGTGGTCTCATCCATTTCTAGAAAGATTGGATGGTTGGAAACATTCCTTCCTTTCGAAGGGAGGGAGACTGGCGTTATTACGTTCAGTCCTGATGGCCTTTCCTTCTTATTTCCTATCCATGTTCAAAATTCCTGTTGGTGTGGCTTGGATTATTGAGAAGAAGATTAAGTATTTCTTGTGGGGGGGAAGAGGGGACAATGGATTGCAGTGCTTGGTGAAGTGGAAGACAGTGCAGAGACCGGTTGAGGATGGTGGGCTCGGTATTGGGAACATTGTGCATAGAAATATTGCTTTATGTGGTAAATGGATTTGGCAGTTTTTGAGGGAACATGACTCTCTTTGGGCGCATGTTATCAGTAGAAGGTATGGAAAAGTTTCTTTCTCTGATGATGGAGCTGGCTTGAGGAGGTCTAAGAGGTTGTCCTTCAGAGGCCCTTGGAAATTTATTGCTTCTCTTGCGCCATCGGTTTTGATTCATGTTCGTCCCACAATGGGAAACGGGATGTCCTTTCGATTCTGGGAGGACAGATGGTTGGGGGCTAATTCATTGGCAGAGGCATTCCCAAATCTTTATAGAATTCCACCTTCCACAATCAACCCATCACTAAGTTTTTGTCCCAAGATTATCCTTCTTCTTCTAGAAACCCGATCCTTTCTTGGAACCTTCATTTTTCTAGAGCTTTGACCACTAGGGAACAATCTGACATCGCTATTCTTTTATCTAGAATTGAGCAGGTTAGGTTGACTGATACCCCAGACCACTTCTCTTGGACTCTTGAACCAAACGGATCCTTTTCATGTAAATCCCTTTGTGATGCTCTTACCGCTCAATCTCTCTCTACCCCTTTCCCTTTATCGTCTTTTATATGGAAATCACGTATACCATCTAAAGTTAAAGTTTTTGATTGGTTACTGGCTCATAGGAGAATCAATACCATGGACTTGATTCAGAAGAGACTTCCTTCTATGTGTCTGTCTCCCCATTGTTGTCTATTATGTTATTAGGATAGTGAGTCTCCAGATCATATCTTTCTGCATTGCTTTTTTGCGCGGTGGATCTGGGAGAGATGGTTCTATTTCTCAGGGAGAAATTTCTCTCCTCCTATGTCTTTGGAGGACTGTATGTCTGTCTTCCATGGCTACATCCTCTCTATCGCGGGTAAGGACGCTGCTCCTATCGCTTCTTTCGCAACCCTGTGGCACATTTGATTGGAAAGAAACTGTAGGATTTTTCACGACGGATCTTTGGAGAAAGAACGACTCTAGGAGGACATCAAGTTTGCAGCCAGTTTGTGGGTGCATGCTGCAAATTTGGTTCATGGTCTTTGTCTTTCCGATTGGGTTTTTGATTGGGCCAGGTGTTTTCATCGGGTCTAGTGGTTTTGGTTTGGTGTGTTTCTTTCTGGTATCCTTCCCCGTTTTGAGTTTTATTGTGTGGGGGCACTTCTTGTGTCTCGAGGGTTTTGTACTTTTCTCTTTTCAGTAATGGAATTCATTCTTTGTTTCTGCTAAAAAAAAAAAAATATTGGTCTTCTTTAGCATCTATGTTATATACTCAAGTCATAACCATATGGAGATGATTTAAGGGTTTAACCTCTTAATGTTTTTTACAATTACTCTTTTTATTGTCTTAATTCTAGTTTTTTTTGTTTTTCTTCTTTCTTTTCGACTGGGATAATCTTTTCAAAGTTTGACATAGCCAATTTAATCTTGGATTGGAACTTCTTCCCATATTTCCACCCCTCTTGTTGTTGACCCTATTTGTTTGGTTACTTTTAATTAGATTAATTTTTATTAGCCAAACTTAGTGACAAACTGATAATACCCTTGTTAAAAGGGATACACTTATTGAGGAGATATACTAACTTATAGTTCTAATGTAGTGGGTTTGATACTTATATGACACGGATTATGTTAAGAGCACACTTGGAGACACTTAAATTATTAAATGATGGCTCGAAATAAAGTGCATAGAGAAGCAAGATTTACTTATTTGATACCATAAGTTTGGAATAAAGGTATTAGGAGCTCTATAAAAATGCACTGTCATGGACTACTAGCATCTTGACTTATGGGTTAATGACTTAATGATTCAAATATTCTATTGTTTATGTGTTGTTTCCTCTTCCACTGTTGATCTATGTGGGGCACCAAGTTTTTAGTTAATAATATTTTTGAAGGGGAGGCTTTGACACAACCATTGATTTTACTCAATTGTGACCTAGAGGTCACATACTCGAATCCAAAATCAACCTACCAATGTAGAGGTAATAACATTGTTCCTTCCTCAGACCTTGCTGTAGTGAGAGCCTCGTGCATTACCTACGACCTTTTTCATTTGGTTGGATGCTTCACTACATTTTGAATCTTTAACCTCTGGATTGGCAAGCATTTCCTGTGCTTCAATAGGCTGAACTTCTAAATTCGATTGTGAGTGAGGGTGAATTATTTGACTTCATTATGAATCATCATGCAATATGGTAGGTTTTTAATGGTCAATTGGTTTACTTCTATTCTTTTTCCTGTCTTTATAGTTATTCATCCTACTTCTCACCTCCCTTTCCACAGGCAATGGTATTGGTAGGAGAAACTGGTTCTGGTAAGAGTACCCAGTTGGTTCAGTTTCTTGCTGATTCTGGGGTGGCTGCTGAGGGGTCAATTGTTTGTACTCAACCCCGTAAAATTGCTGCTTTCTCTTTGGCACAATGGGTTGGTGAAGAAGCTAACGGGTGTTACGATGATAATTCTGTTGTCTGTTTCCCATCATACTCGTCTGGTCAGAGACTCAATCATAAGGTAATATATATGACAGACAACTGCCTCTTACAGCACTACATGAATGATAAGAAGCTGCTGGGAATTTCCTACATCATCATAGATGAGGCTCATGAGAGAAGTTTGAACACAGATCTCCTAATGTCATTGACTAAGAGTTTACTGCTCCAGAGGATTAATCTCAGACTAATTATAATGTCTGCAACAGCCAATGCACAAAAACTGTCAGACTACTTCTATGGTTGTGGTACCATCCATGTGGTTGGCAGAAATTTTCCTGTCGATGTCAAATATGTGACTAGCCCATCTGTTGAAACTTCCTCCTCTTGTTTAGAACCTAATTCCGTGAAGTGTGCTTCATATGTTGATGATGTTGTTAAGATGGCAACGGAGATCCACAAAACCGAGGGGGAGGGTGCAATTCTTGCTTTTTTGACTTCCCAGGTGGAAGTAGAATGTGCTTGTGAAAATTTTAAAGCACCTTCTGCAGTTGCATTACCTTTGCATGGGAAACTTTCATGGGAAGAGCAAGCTCATGTTTTCGAGTACTATCCAGGAAAGAGAAAAGTCATATTCGCCACAAATCTAGCGGAAACATCTTTGACTATTCCAGGTGTTAAGTATGTTGTTGACTCTGGTATGGTTAAGGAGAGTAGGTTTGACTCAAGCAATGGAATGAATGTCCTAAGCATATGCAGGATCAGCCAGAGTTCTGCTCTTCAAAGAGCTGGTCGTGCTGGTAGAACTGAACCAGGAAAATGTTACAGGATCTACTCAGAATGTGACTTCCAATCAATGGCTTCACACCAGGAGCCAGAGATTCGTAGAGTTCATCTTGGTGTAGCAGTTTTGAGGATTCTTGCTTTGGGTATTAACAGTGTGCAGCAGTTTGATTTTGTTGATGCACCTAATCCTGAGGCGATTGACAGGGCCATCAGAAATCTGATTCAGTTGGGCGCTGTTTCAACTCAAAACAGTTTTCTTGAATTGACTGAGATTGGTCATAAGTTGGTTAAATTGGGCATTGAGCCTAGGCTAGGGAAACTTATTCTTGATAGCGCCGATTATTGTTTGAGAAGAGAAGGTCTTGTACTTGCCGCTCTTATGGCTAATGCCAATAGCGTATTTTGCAGAGTTGGCGGTGAAGAAGATAAATTAAGGTCAGATTGCCTCAAATTGCGGTTCTGCCATCCAGATGGAGATCTCTTCACGCTGCTCTCTGTTTACAAAGAATGGGAAGAGGATGTGCCTCAAGGGGACAAAAATAAATGGTGTTGGAACAACAGCATCAATGCTAAATCTCTGCGAAGATGTAGGGACACAGTAATGGAGTTGGAGCATTGCCTAAAAAATGAACTAAATATCATTGTTCCTAGTTACTGGTTATGGAAACCAAATATGTCCACTGAACATGATAAAAATCTGAAAAGGGTTATACTTTCATCCCTTGCAGAAAATGTAGCTATGTATTCAGGCTCTGATCGACTTGGTTATCAAGTGGCTTTAAGTGGGCAGCATGTTCAACTTCATCCTTCTTGTTCATTGCTTACATATGGTAAAAGGCCAAATTGGGTGGTTTTTGGTGAACTTTTGTCAATGACAAATCAGTATTTGGTTTGTGTAACAGCTTTCGAGTATGAATTTATGTCCACTCTTTCTCCTTCACCCTTGTTTGATATCTCCTTGATGGAAACCCGGAAACTGCAGGTGGCTGTGATGACTGGGTTTGGCAATCATCTACTGAGGAGATTCTGTGGGAAAGCTAACAACAATCTTCTTCATCTTGTTTCACGTGTACAAGCAGCTTGCATGGATGAAAGGATAAGCATTGAAGTTGACTTTGGTAAAGGGGAAGTTCTATTATTTGCTTCTTCAGCAGATTTGGAAAAGGTTTCTGTTACTGTTAGTGATGCACTGGAGTATGAAAAGAAATGGCTAAGAGATGAATGCATTGAGAAGTTTTTGTATCCTGGAGGACCGAGCAATCATCCTTCTGTTGCACTTTTTGGAGCTGGTGCAGAAATTAAGCATCTGGAACTAGGAAAAAAATACTTAACTGTGGAAGTGTTCCACTCAAATGCCCATGCTCTTGATGACAAGGAACTCCTAATGATGTTTGAGAAATGTGCTTCTGGTGTTTGTAGTTTCCAGAAGTGTACAGGTGTTGGACGTGAAGGTGAGGACTTGGAGAAGTGGGGCAGAATTACATTTCTTAGTCCTGATTTTGCTGAAAAAGCTGTTATAGAGCTGAATGGTGTTGATTTATCAGGGTCGGAGCTGCGAGTATCCCCTTCGTGGACAAACTTTGGAGGTGATCATAGCATCTTCCCGTTTCCTGCTGTAAAAGCTAGGGTTTCTTGGGCACGTAGGTGTAGCAAAGGCTGTGCCATTGTTCGATGTGCGAAGAACGATGCTGAACTTATTGTTAATGATTTATCTAGCCTACTGATTGGAGGACGGCTTGCTCATTGTGAAATTAGCCAGAAATATGATGATTGTGTTGTCATATCTGGTCTAGATAGAGACCTTTCTGAACCAGAGTTGTTTGACCTTCTGAGAAATGTAACAGATAAGAGAATTGTTGATCTTTTCTTTGTAAGAGGTGCTGCTGTTGACAATCCCACAAATGCTGCTTGTGAAGAAGCACTTCTTAGAGAGATTGCTCCCTTTTTGCCAACCAAGAACGGCCTTGGCAATTGTTGTCGGGTACAAGTGTTTGCCCCTGTACCAAAAGATTATTTTACTAAAGCTCTGATTACTTTCGATGGAAGACTGCATTTGGAGGCAGCAAAGGCTTTGGATAACATCCAAGGGAAAGTTCTTGCTGGCTGTCGGTCATGGCAGAAGATACAGTGCCAACAGACTTTTCACAGCATTGTATCCTGTCCAGGTCCTGTTTATTTTGTCATCAAGAAACAATTAGACCTTTTATTTGAAGGCTTCAAGCGCCGAAAGGGTACTTCTGACTAAACAACAATTACTGTTTCTGTTTATATATGATACTCTATTCAAAGCTTATCTTCTACTCTTTTTTGGCATTTTATGTTTGGTGGGTGTTCTGTTTTATATATTGTTTGTGGCCATTATGGGATTATCTGCATGAGCTCTCTGAGAGTTGGGCAGCATTTGGTAACTTTACATCTAAAATGATTAGCACTAGTTTGTTGTAGCTCTATTTTAGTAAGAGCTTATTTTAAACATGTTGTTTAGTAACTAGCAGTCCTACCACTTATTTTAGTTTTATTTCAGAGATAAGATGTTTGATATCGAAAATCCCAACATGATAGTTATTATGGCTAGAATGTTCAAAGTCAACTTTGGAATAATTTCCCACTTTTCAATTGCATAGCACAAGGTTGTGAATTGGCCGTGTTTCATTGTTGGGAACATTTGGATACATTTCTCCACTTGCTTCTTTAATGCTGTATTGCAAATTTATAACATTTGTGATCTGGTATTATGTACAGGTGTATCCTACAACCTTGAAAGAAATGATAATGGATCTTATCGAGTGAAGATAGCAGCGAATGCTACAAAGATTGTGGCAGAGTTGAGAAAGCCACTTGAGCAGCTGATGAAAGGGAAAACCATAAATCATGCTAGCCTCACCCCAAGCATAATGCAACTGCTCTTCACCCGCGGTGGGATTTCACTCTGCAAGTCACTGCAGAGAGAGACGGGGACATATATTTTCTTCGATAAACAAAACCGGAATGTCAGAATATTTGGTCCTCACGGCATGGTTTCTCTTGCTGAGCGCAGATTACTACAAGCCCTCTTCACTCTCAACGAAAAAACCCAGTTGGAAATTCGTCTTCGTGGCAGAAATCTCCCACAAAATCTGATGAAATATGTGGTTGAGAAGTTTGGACCAGATCTACATAGGCTCAAGGAGTTAGTACCGGGGACTGAATTGACACTTAATATTCGCCGCCATCTCCTCTTGGTCAAGGGTAACAAGGAGTCAAAGCAAAAAGTAGAAGAAATAATACATGACACTGCACGTTCTCTTGGTGGTTGTAACCTGGTTGAGCAACCTGCAAGTGAGACTACATGCCCAATTTGCCTGTGTGAGGTAGATGATGAGTCTTACCAGCTTGAAGCCTGTATGCACAAGTTTTGCAGATCGTGCTTGGTGGAGCAATGTGAATCAGCAATCAAAAGTCACGATGGGTTTCCGATTTGCTGTGCTTACACTGGTTGTGGAAACCTTATTTTGCTCACAGATCTTAGGTCTCTTCTTGCAGCTGAAAAGTTGGAGGAACTCTTCAGGGCTTCTGTAGGATCGTTCGTTGCATCAAGTGGTGGCACTTACAGGTTTTGCCCATCTCCCGATTGTCCTGCAGTTTATCATGTTGCAGATCCTGGCATGACAGCTCTTGAGCCTTTTGTCTGTGGTGCGTGCTGTGTGGAGACTTGCACGAGATGCCACTTGGAGTACCATCCTGGCATATCGTGTGACAGGTACAAGGAATTTAAGGACGACCCGGATCTCTCCTTGAAAGACTGGTGCAAGGGAAAGGAACATGTGAAATGTTGCCCAATCTGTGGTTATATAATTGAGAAGGTTGATGGATGCAACCACATTTGGTGCAGGTGTGGGAGGCACATTTGTTGGGTTTGTTTAGAGTGTTTTGACAGTAGTGATGACTGCTATGGGCATTTGAGATCTATACATCATGCAATTATGTGAATATTCCTCCCATGGTATGTCCTTCATTTGTATATATAAGTTGGCCTTTCTTCCTCACGCCTTGTGATACCTCTATGTAGCTTTATGTAAATATATAAATATATAAATATGATTACCATATATAGTCTTAGTTACAGTTTTTGATTCATGTGGCCTGCCTTTGTTTTTCCTTTTTCTGTTTTGTTCAACAACCATTTCAAAGATTGGTTTATTGTCTTTTTTCAGCTTGGAAAATTCTCTTTGTTTTCTCTGTTTTGATACAGATAAGCTTCATGATAGTATAATCCTAACATCCCATCTGATTCTCTGGGCACTGTAGTAGGATTTAGACGACTGATCAATTTTTTTCTTCTTTTATGCATATATATATAGTAATACGTACACAGAGAAAACAGAAATTTCATTGTAGGTTCTGGGTCATTATCTATCTCTTGGTGACAAAGTCATTATCTATCTTTTGGTGATTACAAATGCATCTAAAACTTGTCTTCTCTGGAAGGGAAAAGAGAAGAAGAAGCCCTTAAACAAATATCTGCAGCTAACTGCAATGCCCAAGCACAAAGCAAAGGCCATGCACGATCTCAACCTGCAATTTGCATTCCTCTCTTCATCATCTTCATCTTCTTCTTCTTCTTCTTCTTCTTTTCCAGCATGTCTCATCTTCTCTTCATTTGTAATTCTGCAACAACAAGAGTCACAACAAGGTAGCTTCTGCTGCACTTTTTTCTGACATTTCATCTTCTTCTTAGAGATCTCAATTTGAAGCAATTTCACCC
This sequence comes from Paratinospora sagittata, assembly GCA_035771175.1. Classification (NCBI taxonomy): domain Eukaryota; kingdom Viridiplantae; phylum Streptophyta; class Magnoliopsida; order Ranunculales; family Menispermaceae; genus Paratinospora; species Paratinospora sagittata. The sequence continues at coordinate 2,707,949 of JAYMFD010000012.1, read as the reverse complement.
ATTGCCGATGCGCAAACAATTGAAACGATTCCTGCAAATACAACTTTGCCAGCTGCTCTCTCTCCTCTGTCAGAACTTTCACTTTCCTTTCAGCTTCTCTTGCTCTGGTTTGTGATAACTGCAATGCTTTCAACAGACCCAACTTCTCATCTTCTTGATCAGAAACTATGTTTATCCTGCACAATTAGTGAAGAAAAACATCAGATTCCATGTTCATTACAAATGAAATTGATCTTCAACCCAAAAAAGAAAAGAAAAGAGAAATCAATTATAATATGAAGGTTTCATGATTTACATACATAGGCTGTTCTGGGCCAACAAAGAGCTTAAGCGGTGGAGGAAGATCACAGTTCTGAATGAGATCAATAGAACAAGAAGATAATTGCTTAGGCCGACTTGTGCCCATCTTGAATTTTTCCTCTGTTAAATAGCTGCTGCAGTAAGTTAAAAAGCTTCCATCTTCATCATCGAAACCATCAATATTTCTTCTTCTTCTTCTGTGTTGGGAGATTGCTTCATCTGTAACAGTGCAGAGAGAGTTTGGTAGGTGAGCACCAAGAAGAAGAAGAAGAAGAAGGGTGTATGGTGTCATGGATTTATGGTTTGGTGAGAAAGAGAGGTGGTGTTTTGAGGGAAGGAATTTTGGAGCTGGCGTGCATGATACTCCAAAGATAACTTAACTTTGTATATTACAAGGAGGAGCTCTTTCCTGGAGTGACACGACATATACCGTTTCCTGCCAAGACAAGTTCTTTCTGTTGTATTATCTCGACACTTAGCGTCTGGGCAACAGCCAAACCCAAGTGGGGCTCCAAATGTTGGGAACTTTGGAGCCAGCTCAGCTGTGGTCTTGTCTTCTGCCTTGTATAAATCTTTGACAGGTCCATTAATGATGAGATATAGAGCAATTAAATTATTCAGTTGGTCTTAGGTTCTTGGTCTACCTGATTTAGATAACGTGTCCTGTGTGTGGAGTAATCTATGATTCAACGCACGTAACAGTATGTGCATAGTATTAATTATACAGTAGTAGTAGTACGGTAGTCAGGACGTATATAGGGTTTGACGAAGATGCCACGTACGTATAGCTAAAACGGTGAGATGTACGTGCAGGGTATGAAGCCTGCTTTGGCAATTTAGGTAGCCAATCCTGTCTCTCCAACTGTCAATCTTAAACTTAATTCTTATCAAGATGTTGACCTGTAAGGGATGCCCTGCAACTGGAGGAATTGCAAAGCCATGCATCTAGCCGCCGTGGATAAGTGGATATGGGCATCATGCATTTTTAAGGGTACCTTAAGTTCTCTCAAAATTGATTTTACTTGTATTTTTTATATACGCCTGTATCTAGGCAGTAAATGTAATGTTACACTCCAAAAAAAAAAAAAAAAAAAAACAACTTTTATATTACGTAAAATGAAAAAAAAAAAAAACTTTAAGAAGAGGTACCCGTGATGACCATTTTAACAAAAGTTTTAAATTTTATGATTATGTTAAAAAAATATTAAAAAAATTAAATTAGACATGAACATTTTTGAGGAATAATAAGAGTAATATCAATTAGAGACAAAATAAAAGAAAACCGATTCCTATAGTTTGGACATATATATATATATAACAAAGATCATTGAATATTCAATGATTTTCTAGTAATAATGGAGACATAAAAAAAGGCATAAAATAAAATGGATTAAATAACAAATTATCATGTATTTATGGATATATTTATCTTGTAATTTGACAAATTAATGTCAAAATGGTGAAGCCATTAATAATTAATGGTAGCTCAACAGCTTGACATCTTCTCCTCTCCTTAGTTGGTGGGACATCGATTAGTGCTGTTCTCTTAGGCTCCTGCCTAACATTTCAGTAGTAATTAAAAAGAAAAAAGAAATTAAAATGATAAAAAAATAATTAAATGACACCGTTGAAAAATCTCTTTTAAGAATGAACATGATCACCACGAAACATTTGGGTTATTTTTTATATAATTTCACTCAATTAAATATTTTTTTAATTATACAGGGTTTATTACATTAATTAATATGCTTTCTTTAGGCTAAATCAACATATAAATAATTCATCTTAGTTGAATTTAAAATAAAAAGTTTTTCTTCAATTCAGGTTCTACATGTAGATCATCAGATAAATACAAAAGAATCACTTCATTCACAAACAAATTACAAAAAAAAAAAAAAAAAAAAAATACAATGTAGAAGCTACAGGTACATATATACCTTTGTATGAATTGTGCTAGGGGTACTTGGAAATATAGAAATACACACTCAGATCCTCTTGATTCAACAGCTCTAAAAGCTAGCTCCCTGAGTCCACATACCTTTATTATTTATGAATTATTATCTTTCTCTGATAACCCTTGAAAGCTCTACTTGATCAAACATATATTTGCATAAAAAATATTACTAATTAATATATTTGATTATTTTCATTGTTGCTACGTTTCAGTACTAGCTGCTTCTGCTTCAGCCATTGTATCCTTCTGATCTTTCTCAACATTCTTCTCCAATACCAATTCTTCTGCTTGCTTTTCCTCATTTTCTTGCTTATTGATGAATATTGCTTCAGCTATTGTTCCCACCTCTTTCTCAACCTCCTCCTCCATTTCCTCTACCTGCATTAATTATTATTTCCCACAAATAATGTTTTAAATTTCTCACTAAATCAACGCTAGCTGGTAATATTAAATAAGGAAACATTTTGAAGTACTGAGTAATTAATTTGTATCATGCATATGCCGAATAACATAATCAAATGGGTATTTCAAGTTTTAGGGGAGACATCCTCTTGGAAGAGGTCTACCATTCCGCTTCCGCCTCGTACAAATATTAATCTCGAATATTAATCCCTTACCCGAATGGTGTAGGGTATCTAGTGAGAAACCAAAAAAAAAAAGTCTACCATTCCGCTTCCGCCTCGTACAAATATTAATCTCGAATATTAATACCTTACCCGAATGGTGTGGGGTATCTAGTGAGAAACCAAAAAAAAAAAAACGGGTATTTCAAATTAGTGACTATTTTAAAGCCAAGGGTAAACTAATTAAAGCTAAAAGTCCAATGTGATTGCTTATTTTTACATTCACTCTAAAACTGATTAATATTCAATTGAACAATTTAATTAAACTAGTTCAACTTGATCAATAAAAAATCACTAATTAAATATAGTAGTTATATTTCCTTGATTATTATAGTAGCTAGGTTCATTATAAGTGACTCATGTCATAATATTCAAAATGACTACTAATTTATCTTATATGTATCACCTGCTCCTCCCAACTTGATTCCTAATTAATTATGATTATGTACTGGGGTCCAAGTCGCATTCATTTATTTAGTTAGTATATAGATTGTCTATATATATATATATGGTGGTTATATAGTTATCTCTAAACAATTAATAACATGTATCAATAACTGAATAAAAGTCAAGAATAATAGAAAGAATAAGCAAGAAAGTGGCACATTATCAAAACACAGTAAAACCTAGGCAAATATATACATTAATACATATATATATATATATGCTCGCGTATGTTGATAAATTATACTAAACCAATGCAATTATTAACTAGAACTATATAAATATGTAATTATAGGGATTTAATTTTCATTATTTCAATTGTACGAATTTGATATATATATATATACGTACTTTGTGAATGAACTCGTCTGCGGCGTGAGCGTCTTCTGCTATTTTTTTAGCAACTTGTTCAACCATACACACAGCTTGCTGAAGCTTTCCACCTTCAGGAAGCCTCTCAGCCACCTCGTCCGCCACCTTCTCCACGCTTTCCGCCACCTTCTCAACCACCTCTGTCACCGTGTCTATTGTCTCTACCACAATTTCCACATTCCCTAATATAGTTAAATAATTAAATTAATACCCATATTAATTAAAGTTAATTTACAATATTAATTATTGATAATTAACCAGAGGTTAATAATAAGTAAGATTTGAGTTAATTTCAACGTGGGTTATATATATATATATAGAAAAATGCTAAGAAGACCTAATACATTTTTCAACACTGGATTAGGTGGGTAGTGTGATGTAATCACCTTTGAGTCTCTCACCACTTTAAAAAAATTGTTTTCCATGTTATATGAAAATAACGCCATATCAACATTAGTTGAGAATTGCGTTAAAAAATAGAGTTGCTCTAGTATTACTTTATATATATATATAAGTTATATATTGCTCTATTATGTTAATTCTCTTACTTTTGAGTGCAAGCAATGGTGCCCATTTGTGCGTCCAAAATGGTAGAATTATTGATATTAGTGTGCCCAGAATCCAATTTCTCCTGTTAATAATGTAAGTCATTTGAAACATTCATTTCATCATGAGATGCATGTTATATATATAAGAAAAGTTGAAGTTAATAATAGTACTAATTAAGTGCTAGATTATATATATTGATTACCAGGAATTTGAAGGCAGTCCTGATGGAGCACTGCTGCAAACAGCCCCATCCCTGAAATTAACAAATCAAACTAATTATTCTTTGCTATTTGCACATCTTTGAAGTATCTAAATCATGATCAGCTATTTAGAGATGACTAGCTATTACAAAAATCAAGATATATATAGCTAGATAAACCCCAATGCAAACAACTTTACAAAGGAATAAGTGATCATCAGACATTAAAATTATAATATGTTTATTAAGAGCTAATAATAAAACCATAAGATGATCATAAAACAAATAGTTATAAAATGATCTATGATTATAAACACGTACGTCTTTGTGTGGCTTTTACATTGCACCCTTCTGCAGAGCCTGAGGAACAAACCTTGATTTGCCAAGAAACTGGAGCCATACTTGGAGGATGATCTCATTTGAGCATGATTCGAATGAAGAACAGCTTCTTCTTGGTACCCATAACATTGCCGAGCTTGAATTAACGATATTAAGCACAATCGAGGGTACTTATCGTTCAAATTCCTACCACTACTACTATACGAATAAGCAATGGTACTTGAAATTGTTGTTGCATACATATCAGTGATCAATGAATTACAATTCTCAGAAAATATACGAACAATTAAAGCCTAATTCAATGCCTAAGAGATTGATTTGCCAATTATATAAAGCTATGTGCCTCCCAATGCAAATAGATTAACTAAACTTATATATATATATATATATATATATATATATATATATAAACAATGCAACGTTCCATATGGTAGTATTTAGTTGAAGAGAGCTAGAGATGACTTGTTATGCATGAATTCATCGATAGGATCCATTTGATAGTATATATTTAATTATTGGAGAAAAAAAAACACGTTATTCATGATGGATTTGCCCAAGTCAAATGTACGTACTTAGCCGCCGTGACGCGTTATATATGTCGCCGGTGATTCTAACTAATCATCTTTTGCCCATTTTCCATGAAATTTCCAATTGGGGGTACGAGATTAGGAAGGAATTAAGGTTGGTGGACTTCTCATTTATGGGTTAATAAATCAAATCTAGCTAATGATCGATTCCTAGCAATAATCCAATCTGGATCTGAGTTTAATATTTAATCTAGCATAAATATGTATACAGTCTGTCTAGCGCCTTTCGGTTAGGGTTCGCCCGGGGGGTTTAGACCACTTGGGTTATATTATTGGATAGTCTCTAACATGTATGCCATTCTTATTCTTTGACTAGAAATCCCTTGGTTCTTTTTCCTTCTCATTCCACCCTCTACTTTATTTGATTTGATTTGACAGTGGCGGATAATACCACTCTATCAATAACAATAAAAAAGTAGCAATTTAGTTTCAAATGGTTTGAGATTGGAAGCAAAGTGCTATCTATCGAAAGGTGAGACAAGACTAACAACCAGAACAATGGCTAAGGAGGAGCTCTACCCCGAAGAACAAGTGACATAGTGCCTTTAAGTCGTTCTGTTTGGGCGTCTCTCTTTAGAGTCCCTTCATCTAATTACTATGTATAAAATCATTCCCAATTTCATGTTATGTATCAAGAAATGCTAAAATGATTCAAAATGCATATTCAAACTTATACCCAAGCAGAGATGTGTTGAGTAGTAAATGATTTTATTTTTTAGTTTTTATTATTTTACTTCTCTATTAATGTAATGAGTCACCACATCAGCTTGAGTACGATTTAGATATGTATTTTAATTAATCGCATATGAGATTTTTTAGAGTAAAACCTTTAACATATAGGCTTAAAGTTGTTTAAGTAAAAACAATATCACAATACCGAGATAGTAATTGAAATTTAGGTAACATGCATGAAGGTGGGGGTAAGTTTTATTTTTTGAACCATTGTTATTTGTATTTTAATTTATTCTCTTTATATAGTACAAGGAAAAAAAAAAGTGCATTTCATGGATTATAACTTATAAAGAAACAGTCAATTAAACATACGTGTGCCTCAATAGTAATTATGTACAACTTATCAAGAAATAATCAATTAAAACATGTATTTTGGGTACTTAGTACATAGTAGTTCTTTAAATTTGAGACACTTGTTTGGAGGGCCACAACCTTCTTACTTCTCCTTGACCAAGTTTGAGGGCATTGGCCCTAATTAAAAAAGTAAGAATTCTTCTGCTGTAGCTATATTTCAATGGATCGACCAAGTTATCATTTTCAAAAACTGACAAAATTTTCTGATTCTTAATTAATTATACAATAATAATCATGGGGGGTTGAAGTGATGAGAGGAATTAATCCTTTGAAGGAAATAGAAAATTTGAGCTTGAAACTACCAAAAAAGGTCATTTACCTCAAGAGTTCATTGATATACACAAGTTAGCTAGGGGTTCGCATTTAACTATAACGAGTAATATTAGAACAATTTTATTTTTTAATGCAATTCTCAACTCATGCTGATATGATGCATACATACATATATATATATATATATATAAATGGTAAAAATATTTTTGAAAGTGGTCAAAGGTAGTTACATCATAAACTGTCACGTAATACAGTATAAAAAAAGGTGTTGATGATTGCGTTTCTCCAACATTTTTCTTGACTTTAAGGGCTAACTGCTGATATAATTAATTATCAACTTAATCTTTAATAGATCAGATTTTCATACAGTTGGCCTCATCATATAATTATTTTAAAAAAGTGGATTATTAGTTTGAGTTGGATATGCAAATACTAAGATATATGGATAGCCAATCTCATATATATAGTTGGAGAAATGCTTTATTTAGTTGAGTTGAATAGAATTGAAATATCATGTTTGTTTTAGAAAAATCACTTACCTAGCTAGCATTAAGTAAAGATAGAAAAACACCATGCACCTTGGACAACAAGAAAGATGTGATGCAGGTCATTAAAAATTATAAATGAAAGAATATATCACTTTATTAACAAACAAATATAAACAAATAATAAATTACAATTTACAAGTAATTAGACATTTTTCTATCCACAAGTTTATTGGAATATATATATATATATATATATATATACATAGAAATATATGTATATATGTATATATATACATATATTTCTTTGACAATTCAATATTGCCTTTTAATCTGTTGACCAATTCAAGCACGTGCTTGATAAATAATAATAATATTATTATTGATTGTTTTTATTCATTAATGTTGCCAGCTTTCTTGCTCTTCACATTCTCTTCAGCCACTGTAATTTTCTCCTCTTCCTCAACCTTTTTCTCCTCCACCGCCACGGCCTTATCTTCTTCTTGTTTTTCCACGTTTTCTTCCTCTTCATCACCAATTGCTTCAGCGATTGTTTCTACACCTTTCTCAATCTCGTTTTCCACATCCTCTACCTAAATTCCAATCCAATATTATAAGAGAAAAAATACTTAATATTATATAATTAACATGTCAATAATTAATGAATCTATATTTCATATATATTAGTGTATAGAAATATTAAATTAAGTAATTAGACTTAGATCAGTTCAGTTCAAATGTTGATTGCTTAGAAACCCAAATGAGATTTGGCTCATATTAATTAGGTTGGAGATTATATCATTTAATTAAATGGGTAATTGAAATTGACTTATAATATGTTTTTTTCACATTAGTTCAACATTATTAAAACTGTTATTTAATCAGGAGCTTAGCAATTAATTTATACTCTTTCATCAACTTGATCAACATGAGCATGCATTAATTCAATAATATTGGAAAACTTTGAATTTTTTTGGTGGGAAAAATTTAATGGAAAACTTAATTTATTATGATCAAGACATGATTAATATATCAACCCAAATGATTAATTTGGTATATATGATCATCTCAAATTAAACCATAGCTTAATTATGATCACTCAAATTCAACAATTGCTAACCATAGCTTAATTGACTTTTCTTTCTATATCTTGGGTTGAATATCAATACAACTCTAGCTACCTGCCCTAGGAATTAACTTACTTTCCTAATCATGATTGGTCCTTGAAGTCATATTTAATTAGGTATTAGGTAGTTAGGAAAAGTCCATATAAGAACAATTAACAAGATAATGGAGCGGAATTAATAATAGTATAATACCTTGTGAATGAACTCATCTGTAACGTGTGCATCTTCATGCACTTTTTTGGCAACTTGTTCAACCATACAGACAGCTTGTTGAAGCTTTCCACCCTCTGGAAGATGCTCTGCCACCTCGTCGGCCACCTTCTCCACTCCCTCCGCCACCTTTTCGACGATCTCTATTACTGTATCGAATTTCTCGACAACATTGTCCACCTCCCCTATATAAATTAATCAAATATTATTTTAACTATGAAAAAATATAACTATATTGAGATGTGGTATAATACATGCATATCTAATTATATACAAGAGAATTACATGAGTTTTTTCAATCAAGAATACATATAGGTTAATTTTCTTACTTTTCAATATAAGCAATGGCGCCCATTTGTGCTTCCAGAATGGTAGAATTATTGATAATAATGTCCCCAAAATCCAGTTTCTCCTGAACGTACAATTTGTTAAAATTAACAACATGGAAGAAATTAACATTAATTCAACCATTAATAGTGACAAAGATGACAATATAAATATTAGTTGAAAATTCATCAGCCTGCCTAGCTAGCAAGCTAATTGCAAGTGTACGTCTTAGGTATTTTACCAGGAATTTGAAGGGGGGCCTGAGGAAGCAGTAGCACTACGAACAGTACTCTCATCGCTGCAACACATAAAATAGACAGGTTTATTAATATTAGAAAATATTAATATTTTCAATCAAAAGGAACACATGAAATTAAAGTGATCATCAAGAAAAATCTCAAGAACACAATTAAGATTATTACCTCTTTGTGTTGCTTTTACATCGCAAGCTAGTGCTGCTGAGGATTCTACGATCAGATGACAAGTAGTAGTACTCTTTGAAACTGGAGGAATAAGAGATCATTCGAGGAGCGCCATGCGAATTGAGAAGAGCAATAGCAGCAACATGTTGGTAATTATATCGTCCTTGACGAGCATGGAGGTGATAGTTATACAGCTTGTTCCTTAAACAAGAAGAAGAAGAAGAAGAAGAAACAACAGTACTTGAAATTGCTATTATTCCAGACATATCTTTAATTCTCTCAAATTGATCGATCTCTCAATATGCAAATGGAACTAATTAATATACAGCAGTTTGAATAAAAAAATAAGGAAATGAATAAATATTAAATGCTTAATTTATAAACTTGGCATATCTATATAGAATCCTTAAGTGTTGTAATATATAGTTGGATAATTAAATCAAGTCAATTTCATGGAAGGACCAAGTTGGGCCAATCAGAGTCAATTATTCACAACTGTTCTAAGCCACCACGTACGCGTTAGGGATGCGTCTGATTCGTGTTCACGCGCGTTTTCCATGAAGTTACCGGTCGGTTAGGTTTGATGGGTGGAACTTTCGTAGAATAATTTACGTAAAACTAAAGTTCTTATATATATAATAGTATTGATATTTTAATTCCGTAAGAGAATTCTATTTCAATTTACAGCTTCATACTGAGTTTCTAAATTAAAGTGATGAGAAAAAAAAAATGATTTTTTAAAATGTCAAAAGGGGTATATTTTTTCTCCCTCGGTGATTAAAAATATAATTCGACTTTTATTATTATTATTATTATTATTATTATTATTATTATTATTGTTATTTTGGGTGGTGGGGATGGGAGGGTAGGGCTTTTCTATATATTGGATCATAAGCAAAAATAAATTTGTTATAATCTTATTATATATATACACAACACACACATACATTTCATAGATTATAACTTATAACGAAAAAGTTAATTAAAACATGTATTTTAGGTACTCAGTACGAGTTCTTGAAATGTGTAATATTCTTGCGGAGACAACTCTTTGGAGGCTGGACTTCTCATTATACTTCTCCTTGACCAAGTTTGAGTACATTGAATTGGTGAACAATGCTAAAAGAATTGAAATTAACATAATAATTGCTACAAATTATTTTTATATCAGATTTTAAAGATTTTAAATATTAATTCATCAATACAATACACTTTTTAAGAAAGTTACAAATTTGATGTGAAAACTTAACACATTAGATTTGTAACAAATGGTGTAGAGATTTCAATCACCATAATATTTTTTTTGACTTTATATATAGTTACGAAGAGATGAAGACACTGTGCTGATTAGATTCAAACTATATAAACGCAATTTTCACTTCCGAACTTCCGAACCCTTTAACTAGAAAGTGATCAGGCTACTCTTTGCATAGTTTTTAAATTCAATTTTTTGCATTAAAAAACAAAAAGTTATAAAAGTTATAAAAAACTTGTTTGGTTGTGATTCAAAAAATGTTTTTAAAAAATAGTTAAGAAAAATAGATGTTTTTAGAAAACATAGAAAATTTGTTTTTTGAGTATTTCTTTTAGTTGAAGAGACCCACATAAACTTTTTTGCACTTAAACTTAGAACGACTAAATAAGTTTTCCTTGTTTTTCAAATTTAAAAAATATTTTTTAAATATGATACCAAATATATTTTCAAAAACTATTTTTGAAAACTATAAACGCAGCCTGAGTTTTTTCCGCATTAGTATATAATTAATTTTTTTTTAGTCAAGTCAACATATATATATATATTATTTTTTCAAGATTCATTAGGAAAATGAAGCATGAGGAAAATGTTGATCTCCACTTTAATTCATTCATTAAGGTGACAAAAACAATGCCGGTATACTTTTTTTATGTGTCTTAGGATACATCAGATAAGATCAATATGTCCCCTTCACTACCTACGTGCCCATGTTGCATTTGTCATTATTTTAAGGGCTTTATTTATTTATTTATTTATTCTTTTTTGGAGCATTTTAAGTTCTTTACGTAAGGATACAAGTTGGAGATTAATTAAGATATCAGTGCAACGTACGTAGGTAAAAAAGTCCTTGGTAGACCAGTCAATTGAAAATGAATATGAAGAAGAAGAAGAAGAAGAAGAAGAAGCTAATTTAATTGTCTTTGAAAATATGTGCTTAATTATCGATTGATTCATATACAGTTAATTAAGTAATCATGGTAATTAATTGACATTTCGATATTGGAACAAAATTAATCTTGAAACGTATATGTTCGTGAATCTTTCGAATTAATTAGCTTAAACGTTTGTACATATATACAATATAATTCTTGATTAATTTCTGTGAGCAGCTAGCTATAGCTTCAATCCTTTTCAGTAATGGGCTTGATTAAAGTCTCCACCTCTTGCTTCAACTCGTCAACCTGCCATTTGAACATTAAGAATAAATATTAATAGAACTGATATGATATGATCATGAGATTAATTAGGACTGAGCTTCATGAGCTTATAAATGTATAAAATTAAGGCAATCAGTAATACCTTGTGCATGAAATCTTCTGTTAATTGAGCATCCTTAACAGCTTCTTCTGATACATGTTTTACAAACAACGCGGCGTCCTTAAGTTTTCGGTCATCGTCGGGAATTTTTTCTGCAGCCATTGTTGATAAAGTCTCTGTGACAGTTGCAACTGTTTCTACTACTTCAGCTGCGTTCTCTACCACCTCTGCAACCATTTCCACCTCATCTGTAATATTCAAATTATTGGAACATGAGAAATTATATAACATGGTTTTTCTTTGTTCTTCTTAATTACCTTCTATCTTTAGCAACTTTTCCCATTTGTTGTTCCAAAAGGGTAGAATTAGAGAGAGCATAATCCCAAAATCCATCTTCCCCTGCACCACACATGCCAGTCCAATTTGATCATCACGAGTAGACATGTCTATATATGAAGGAACAATTAATCATAACTGGTACTAGTTTATTAAGCTAATTGTATCATGAAGTAGTCGTTTACCAATAAGGGTAATTGGGTTTGCGACGAGATGGTGTTGCCGCCGGACCTAATGAATAACGTCGAATGGTTTCGTTCTCCTTATTTCTCCCTCTACGCAACAAGATTATTTTCAATAGTAAAGTTAGCACAATTACAAGAAAAAAACATCTATTAACAACTGGATTACTATAACGTTTCTAAGTAAATCTTGTTACAACCTATTTTTAACCATCAAATGCTCATTCTGCGAATCTGAGTCGCGACTTATCAAATATTGAAGCCCTTGATTTACATGTAAGCTGTGTTTCTGCCTCTGTGTACGAACATCTTCAAGAACATGATTCGGTTTGAGACGGCTGTACAAACACAATCTTGAATGAATCACAAGGAAGAGAGTGCGCAAGTTGTAGGAAGCGAACGGTCTTCTCAAAGACATAATATTGGATCAATGTTTTACTGATCATCAGATCCAACAATTATATCTTAGATATAAGATATACGATGGCGTCACAAGGTCTGTGAAGGTGGAATTAAGGCTTGTTCCAAGTGGATTGCTTGAACCGAGTAAGCATTGTTGCGTGACAAGGCAAATCGAGATTGCTTCAAGGAGAATACCCGTGTACTTGGCTTTTACAACAATTCATGATTCTGTGACTTGTTCTAAGTTCTAACTAACATATATGGTTTGTGTAGAAAATAAGAAATCAAAGAAAATCAAAGTGAGTTTTGGGCTCTCCTTCTTGTGGAAATGTATATGATTATGATATTTTAATGTGGTTAGAGCTTTATAAACAAAGTTATCTATATATCATGTTTATGTTGTGAGTTTCCAAACGTGTTCTGTAAAGCATGTCCTCTATATGGCTTGCTAAACTTCCACGGCGTCTTCCGTTAAGTTACTTGTTGGATCTGTTTTAATCTATTTAACAATCTTTTTATTTATTATTTTATTTTTTCAAAGAGCAGCCGTTTCTATTTAAGGATATAAAAGATATGACCCAACATTAGGTTGGGCGAGCAAGAGAGTTGAGGGACATAAAATTCTCTACTCATACAACGATGTTCAAGGGAACCAGTAGAGGTGGCTTCCGTGACATCCCTGACTTTAAAAAAATAAATAAATAAATACATGTCGCGACAATACTATATACGATGTCGTCATAACTCATAAGCGTGACCTTTTAATGACAACGCCCTGAAGTATGACATCTCCATCAGTGTTATTAATTGCATTCGACAACGCAATTTACCTGTCGTTAAAAACTAACTTTCTTATAATGTTTCAACTATATATAAACAAATATTGGACAAGAAGTAATGAAAGATGAGAATTTTATTTTGGGATTATTGATATAGAAAAAGAAAGAGAGAAAGGCTTTGTTGAGAAGAAAAAACGAATGTTATATACAGTATGACCTACTTTGGCTGTATCTCAACAACTTGGTAAAATCCTAGGTGATGGGTTTTTAAAAACTAACTTATTAGGTTGACGTAAGTCACGTAATGGTTAGGAACCCACATTTATAGTCTCCTAACAAAATAGAAATAATAAAGATAAAGGAAAAACCAATTGTATGTAGTAATTTCAAGGAAACTTCACATATATATATATATATATATACCATATGATGTAAATATTCCTTAAAAAAATCATTATTAATTTTAGGCCTTAGTTATCAAAAAAAAAAGAAAAAAAAAATTTAGTCCTTAAGGTGTGTTTACACTGACAGTTAAGGTCAGCATTTTTGTTTTCATGTTTTTGCTAAGCAATGACTGTCCTCAATTTATACCATCTTATATTCTAACATTTTTTTTTAATTGAAATCTTATGTATGCAATACTATAAAATGTGGATTTTGAGTAGAATTAAAGGGTGAAGATAGATTCATAATATTATTGAGTTGAACATGATCTAAGATATATAATGCATATGATGATGACCAAGTCATGCTCAGATGAAGATTATAAAATCATATATCCTTGAATTCTACTATTCAGGATTTGATCAAGGAATTTACTAAACAATAACGTAAATAAATAGATAAATTAAGGGCATTTAGCTGAAGAGATTTTAACTGTGATTTTGAGTAAATTAAGGCCTTATTTGAAGGCCATTAATTAGTTACCAAGATTTTCATTTCTCCTCTCTTCTTGTATTTTTTGGTTTTCCCCCAAATATCCCAATACTTTTCAGGTATGAGACTAATAATCCTTGTTCAGGGAGAACCAGAATGCTAGACTTCTCATAATAAGGACGCTTTCAAGAATCAAACTCTAAAACTTTTATATAAAAACGATGTAACACCTCGTAAATTTAAGTAAATACATACGTTGATATACACGTATATCGAGATGAATAATACACATATTTTATACATAAAAGCTCAATATACATTTGGTAATACACGTATTTTATACATTGAAGCTCACTATACGTTCCCTTTTTCCCATTCTCATTGGGTTAGTACCTGACCCAATACTGTCAAAATCTCAACCTTACTCAATGTTTAACTTATCGTTAATTTCATATTTTTGCCCCAACATTTCCTTCCATTACTCTTTTTTTTTTTTTTTTTACCTAACACTGGTGTTGATGACTCGGCTTTTAACGGCAGTACAAGCTATCTCCCAATTGCTGGGGTTAACAATTTCACCACAACTTTGGCTAACCCGAAAGTTATAGGCTGCCTCACAACTTGCGTATATAATTATAACCCAACAATTATCAAACCTGCCGTATAGGATCCTAAAATTTATTCTAGATCCTTATCATTCTCAGAATATCCTTAGTGATCATTCCAAAAATAAACTATACCAGTCTATGTAATTCATGTTTGTATTTATGGTTAGGCATGTCACTACATTTTAACAAGAAAAACTTTTTCATGCCTAAATCAATTTCAACATGATGATAGAAGCCCTTATAAAATAACTTCTTTAATTAATCTCATGCCTTAATCATCTCAGGAGTCCTTAACCCACATTGCTATAATCTCTTATCATCAGTACTTAGCTAACTTGCTTTATCATTTTCAGAGACTTACTCATTCTCTACGATGGTCTCCACTCAGAGTAGCAAAGTCTTTACTACGTCTAATATCAAACTGTCCGTTAAGATAAGAGAGTTTCTTTTCCTAAAAGTTTTCATAACTTTCACATCTTTTCATTCCATCTGGCTTATCATTGAGACCTTCTATTTATTTTAGTTTGACTTCAGTCTGTTTTTACAGAAATACTCACACCATTGGCACCCACATCTGGAGCTATCGAGGGTTCAAGCCTCTGTCTTTCTCACATTACAACTTTGTCACAAGCTCATAAGATGTGCATTTCGTTGTTGTTGGGTAGTTACTAGCCATATATAAGCTATATCATTTATTATCACTGGATTACATCCAGTCCTTTTTTTCTTTCAGCCTTTTGATCCTTTCTTAATCAGCAATTTCCATTGTTAATCTTGACTATTCGTTTCCAAATCTGAATTTCACCGACACAGGTGATTATCAGTCAAGATAACGTATTGGCTTAGGCTCAACATAATAGTACTACCCATATGTATACCCATACAAACAATCATAATATCATAAAGCTTTTATCTTTTACCGAATTTTAAACTTAAGGCTCTGATACCAATATTGTCACGACGCCCCTGACGTAGGCTGACGTAATGACCGGCACAGCGTACTATACACTGTACATCCTCATATACAGTATAGAATACACTGTCAGCCTTCACGTACTCTCACAAACCTTCCCAAATTGTACATAATTTTTTTTTTCTATACCACGAATCAAATCAAATCAAATATATATAGATGATCACTCCACTCACATTCATTTCAGCCATTCCACAAATTAAATTCTCACCTGATACATATCTATGATCATCTCATTTCCTCATATAAGATTACTACACAACCCATCTACGTGATATTACATATATATAATGTGTGATAATTATACATATCAAAATAACATAAGCTATTTCCTCCAAGCAGACATACACATACCAGACTCACTCACGGAGTTTCCTTTTCCCTTCGACTCAATACCTGAAATATTGGAGGAAATGGGGTGAGCAAACAACAGCTCAGTGAATATAGTTCTTGAGATGGCAATTATATACATTTAGAGAAATATGACATTTCAAATCATTTCAAACATTTATGCAACACATGCATCATTCAACGAATATATCATACATGTCAACAACATAAATTTCATGCTTTTCAATAATATAATGCACAATTTCCCTCCTCCGCAAGGCAAGAGAGCGTGTTTAACCTTGTATGGTCGTACAAGGTAGACACAGCCTCTCATTACCCAATTTCAAAACACAATGCACAATCTCCCTCCTCCGCAAGGCAAGAGAGCGGGTCTAACCCTTGTATGGCCGTTACAAGGTAGCCACAACTTCTCATTACCCAATTCACAGTCATTTCAAGGATCGCAACCCTTGTTAGGACAAACCTAATGAAATGACAATGAGGAATCGCAAAGCCTCATCATTACAACCTCCAATGCTAAAATCAGTTTGCATGATCCATAAACTCAATGCAGTCTATATAAATCTAACATGCATACCATCAACCATTTTATATACGTACAATGTCATACAAGAACCAAATCAAGAAAACTATACTCACAGTACAACACGTTCAACTTAAACCCAATCATCGTCGCTTTCGAGTCCAGCTCCAAGTACTCTCTATTACTCCATGTGGTGATAATTGTGCTCGAATGCATGTTCAACTGCTTGATACTCATATTCAGATAGTAAGATTTATGAGACGAGTATGATATCAGTATGAAAGATTATGAACTTGGTAATGTAGAGTGTGTTAAATGAAGATGGTATTCAAATGGTATTTTATGGGTTATGGGTAGAAATGATACCATTTGGATAACCATTAGTGGACAGGTAAGTCTATATATTCTTCCAAGGAACACCAGAATTCTATTGATAGACTAAGCAGATTGTATATGTGTGAGATAGGGAGATTTGATGGGAGTACTCAGATATTTGTCATGTCGGATTAAGATCCGAAGATTGTGTCGAGATCTGATATATGAGGCAGACTCGATTTGGTACTCATCTCCTTCTCAGTGTGATATTGTATTCTCAGACTGGCTGACAGACTGAAAGAGTGACTTTGATGCTTGCGAGCATGCTCGGGTCTAGTATACTTGAATTTTGGTGGAAGTTGGAAGGAATATTTTATGTGTGTAAACGTATGTGTATAAATAGCTAGTATACGAGCATAATGATGGCACTCTAAAGGTTTGATAGTAAGCCTTATAGATCTCCAACTTGTTGATTTGAAAGTGGAGTTATTGTTATTGGTGCCACAAGATATTATTAAAGACACAAGGTTTGTATATAGGCCTTGAAATGTATTGTGGGGTCTTACCACAGAAAGGCCAACTGCGATTTGAGATGAAAGGAAAGCTCGCACCGCAATTTGTTGGACCATTAGAGATCAATGATAGGATAGGTCTATTTGCTTACCGATTTGCTCTACTGTCACAGTTGAGAAGTGTTCGGAAGAGTGTCTATCTATTGATGTTGAGGAAATATCAGTCGGATTCCATAGATGTTCTGGATATAATTCAACTCTAAGTTGGGGAGGATACCACGTATTAAGAAGAGCAAACATGGAAGCGAAAATATAACGTGCGTAGCAGTTTTCTGGGATTAAGCATCACTTGAGGAATCGTCTTTTCTAAATTTCGAGGACGAAATTCCTTAAGTTGGGGAGATTGTAACACCTCGTAAATTTAAGTAAATACATACGTTGACATACACGTATATCGAGATGAATAATACACATATTTTATACATAAGAGCTCAATATACGTTTGGTAATACACGTATTTTTCGTGCACTCAAATATTTGGTAGTGCGCGAGAATAATTATCCTAAGAGTGAAGAGAAATTTGTTGGTTGATATGCCACCTTGAAGAGCATTTGTGATAAGATGGACAGAAAGTATAGTGAAAGATGTTTCCGTATGAATTACTGGTACCTGAGCAAGGTAACAACAACAAATGAATATCCTTTACCATGGATAGATGGTCGAATTCGATTAACTCAAGGGAGCCAAATTTTCTTTAAGATCATTGTGAGATCTAGGCACCATCAATTAAGAATTCGAGAAAATGATGTAATGCAAAACTATGTTAAGACAAGATATGAATATTATGAAATTTTGGTAACCTTGAGAAATGTGTCAATCACGTTTATAGGATTGATACAGTGGGTATATGAACCACATCTTGAGTATCACATAGTCTTCGATGATGATATATGAAATTGTCCCAAGAAAAATGAGAGGAGCATGCATAGCACCTCGGAATTATCTTGTAGTCACTGAGAGAGCACCGATTGAGTGCCAAGCTTGATGCATATGAGTTGTGAATATAATTGAGATGAGAATTTTTGGATCACATGACTAGTTTAAATCGTATCTTTAAGGATGTTGGGAAGGTAAAAGTGATCATAGAACTGTTAAAACGGAATAATGGAAATCATAAGTTCTCTGGTATTAACATACAAGTGTTCTCATTTCTATAAACTCAAACGGGGGTTTCATTGGGTTCACATCACTGTGCACAGTACGATTCACATCACTGATCAATGTCACTATTTACTATGCACTGTATACTGTGCACTATACACTATTAACAGTACCAAATGAACAGTACCGAAAGAAAAAACAAATGAAAGAAGGTGCTGGAAGCAGAAGAGGAAGACGGAGAAGAAGGAGAAAAAGAAAAAGGGGAAGCGAGCGATTCGAGCAAATTTCGGACCGTCGGTAAGTGATTTTCACGCTATTTCTTCGTAAAATTACTATCTAAGCTAGATGTGACGATTCTAGCGGAGTGATTTTGACTATTGGAGCCGTTTTACGGCGTTTTTCAAAATTGGGGTTTTGACCCAATGTGAATGAGAAATTCGCTAGGAAGGTAGAAAAATACTTCCTGGACTGTAGAGACTCCGAATATGTGGTTAGATTCGATTTGAGGAGGTTTGGAGACCGTCGGACAATTTTAATACAATTTACAACTTTCGGATGAATAGTGAATAGTGACATTGATCAGTGATGTGAATCGTACTGTGCACATCACTGTGCACAGTGATGTGTACAGTGATGTGCACCCAATGAAACCCCCGTTTGAGTTTATAGAAACGAGATAACTGCTTTTGAGTCCTAAATGGATTTATTAGTAGTGAGTTGAAGTGAGTTGAGACATTAAAGATGTAAGGCAAACTGATTTTAGCATTGGAGGTTGTAATGATGAGGCTTTGCGATTCCTCATTGTCATTTCGATAGGTTTGTCCTAACAAGGGTTGCGATCCGTGAAATGACTATGAATTGGGTAATGAGAAGTTGTGGCTACCTTGTAACGGTCATACAAGGGTTAGACCCGCTCTCTTGCCTTGCGGAGGAGGGAGATTGTGCATTGTGTTTTGAAATTGGGTAATGAGAGGCTGTGTCTACCTTATACGACCATACAAGGTTAAACACGCTCTCTTGCGTTGCGGATGAGGGAAATTGTGCATTATATTATTGAAAAGCATGAAATTTATGTTGTTGACATGTAGGATATATTCGTTGAATGATGCATGCGTTGCATAAATGTTTGAAATGATTTTAAATGTCATATTTCTCTAAATGTATATAATTGTCATCTCAAGAACTATATTCACTGAGCTGTTGTTTGCTCATCCCATTTCCTCCAATATTTCAGGTATTGAGTCGAAGGGAAAAGGAAACTCTGTGAGTGAGTCTGGTATGTGTATGTCTGCTTGGAGGAAATAGCTTATGTTATTTTGATATGTATAATTATCACACATTATATATATGTAATATCACGTAGATGGGTTGTGTAGTAATCTTATATGAGGAAATGAGATGATCATAGATATGTATCAGGTGAGAATTTAATTTGTGGAATGGCTGGAATGAATGTGAGTGGAGTGATCATCTATATATATATTTGATTTGATTTGATTCGTGGTATAGGAAAAAAAAATTATGTACAATTTGGGAAGGTTTGTGAGAGTACGTGAAGGCTGACAGTGTATTCTATACTGTATATGAGGATGTACAGTGTATAGTACGCTGTGCCGGTCATGACGTCAGCCTACGTCAGGGGCGTCGTGACAAACGACATCTTAGGACTGAACCCAATTCTATGAACAAATTACTTAGTTAATTTTTTTTTTTTAAAAAAAAGAGAAATGCAGTATAAAGACTGCACTGACATCATTTTTTTGTGACTAGTATCATTTGATTGCTAATGTTATTATTATTATTATTATTTTTTGGTCTCCCCCAGTGTCCTCTTAATTTTTTTGCGGGAGAAACTAGTCTGGAATAAGAGACTGTACGTGATAAAGGCAGCTCCTCCTAAAATGAGAACAACACGGAGGGCACAAACCACACTGAGGCTCATTTTGAACCTGCGACCAAACGGGCCCATAACCTTAAGGTGGCCAGCCCCAGACCACGGGTTTTGACATGATTACTCTTAAAAAAAAAGAATTTCACAAATGTCATCCACATATAAATAATGACTCATTTGCCATACTTTACTGTTTATAGCACAGTCAGCACGCCAAACAAGCGTCACATGGGCGCGGATGTGGCATTTTGTATTAAAGTGGAGGAAAAACATCTTTTGAAAAGACGCATTTCCTATAATTTTTTTTTTTTTTTTACAGTTAAGGGGATTTAAAGAAATTTTTTTGCAAGCGTTCCATTCGTCTTCATCGTCATCGTGCCATCTATCATAAATCACCAAAAAGAAGCTACAAAAGATGATAAGGTATGCTTATTCTGTCAGAAAGCTTTTGTTTAATTTTATTGCTCACTAACTTTTTCTCAATGCTCCTCAAAATAGTTCCCTATTCGTGAAACTGCAACAAAGGCATTGGGAAGGCTTCTACTTCATCAAATTAAAAATAAGGCCATAAACAGCACTGCTCAAGGGGAACTTGTTGCGGTCCTTATAGCAGCTTTGCAGGATGACTCCAGTGAAGTCAGAAGAAGAGCATTGTCTGGTCTAAAAGCAGCTGCAAAGGTATTTTTCGCATTATCAGATAGGGATCCCTCTAAATTTAGATTTTATCCATGTATCCTTTCTCCTTCAAATTTGTGACTAAGACCGGATCACTGTATGAGGTAGACGAATCCTTCGGCCTTTATGACCTATATTCCAAACCTAGGCCCTGCCTTAGCTGAATGTATGAAGGATAGCAGCACTCATGTTCATCTTGCAGCTGAACGATGTATTCTGCACGTCTTGCAGTTAAACGATGACGATGAAGACGGATGGAACGCCTACAAAAAAAATTTCATTAAATCCCTTTAACTGTAAAAAAAAAAAAATTTAAGAGAAAAGACGCCTTCTATTCACTTAAAAAAAATTGTAAAGAGATGACGTCTTTTCAAAAGACACATTTCCTTTATTTTAATACAAAATGTCACCTTCGCGCCCACGTGACACTTGTTTGACGTACTGACTGTGCTATAAACAATAAAATATGACAAACGGGTCATTATTTTCATATGGATGCATTTGTAAAATATTTTTTTTAAAAAGATAATCATGTCAAAAGCCCGAAGACCAGCTGAACGAACCTACTTTGGTAATTTCACAATCAAGCTTCCGGTGACACAGAGTCATCAGAGTCATCAGAGTCAACATCTGAACTTCAAAAATGCGCCGAAGAAGAAAACCAAGTCAAGCAAAAATGATCTGAAACAACCTTGCAATTTTCTTCGATAATTGATAGAAAATCTTAATCCCAGAAGAAGAAGAAGAAGACTCTGAGAAACAGAGAAAAGTGTATTGTATTGATTCTTCGTCTCTTTCTCTGTGTTCGTAGAGCTCTGTTGTTCCTTCTTCCATGGCGTTCGATCATCGAACCTTGCTTTTTCGAAATCTAATTGATCACGAAAAGCATTTACCGAAACTTCTTGATCCATGTTGGCCTCCTCCTATATCTCCACCACCTCCTCACAAACATCGCAGTTTTTCCTCTGTATCTATAATCCTAATCTGTGTTTTTAGTGGATGTTTTCTTCTCATCAGCTATTACGTGATTCTCGCCAAATACTGCTCAAGAAGAAACAACAATTCGACCCAAAACCCAACTCAACCAAACCCTAATCACAACGATTATCTCGACGAAAATCAACGGCCAGCAGTGGTGGACCATCCGATCTGGCTGATCAACACCGTCGGACTCTCTAATTCCATCATCAATTCAATCTCGGCATGTAAGTACAAGAAAGGAGATGGTTTGATTGAAGGAACTGATTGTTCTGTTTGCTTGACCGAGTTTCAAGAAGACGAGAATCTCCGGCTATTACCCAAATGTAACCACGCTTTTCATATCAATTGTATTGATACTTGGTTGCGTTCGCACAAGAATTGCCCGTTGTGTCGCGCGCCGATAGTCGCTTCTGTTGCGTCAAACTCGAACGAAACAGAGGGAAATTCGAGTAATTTAGATGGCCAGATTGAGAATTTGGAAGTTGAAGAAGAGGGCAATGAAGAAGAAGAAGAAGAAGAGAGGGAATTAGATGTACAGGAAGGAAGGAGTAATGAGGAAGTGGCAAAGGAAACATTGGATAGTAGAGAGCTTCAGATTGTTGATGGTAATTACTCTAATTTGGAACGAGAACAAGTAGTGGAAGAAGGAATGCAGCCAGTGAGGAGATCTGTTTCAATGGATTCATCTGCAATTGCTTCAATTTTCTGTTTTTCTGTGGGAAATTCTTCTGTTCAAGAAGAAGGAAAAGGGAGTTCAGGAATTGAAGCAATTGGAACGAAGAAATCGAATTTGGGGATTATTGCTAAGAACACTGGAAGTAGTTCTGGCATATTTAGGTTAATGGGTGCTTATAGTTCTTTCAGAGGATTTTCATCATCATCATCATCATCTCAGGAGAAGCATGCCTCCATGAAGAGATCTTTGTCAAGTGGTGGCAAGTTCTTGTTCTCCAGAGGCGGCCGGAGCCAGAGTTCAATGCTTCCTTTGTGAGGTTCGAAACATACTGGGATCTGTATGTTGCTATTTTCCCAAGCTTACAAGTAAAAATCAGCATTAATGAATAATGTCCATTAATACAAGACAAGGAAATTTTCAGATGGCGATGCCCATCTGTTTTTCCACATTCAAATACCATTATACACACACACACACACACACATGAATGTGATTAGTTTCCAAGGAACAAATGAAATCAAAATCTCACCTTTTTCCTATGCAGTCAAAAATGTATATGGATACTTGCTTACAGTTTTAGGTTCCTAAAGAAACCAAGGAACTTATAGACTGGTCACATATGTATTGTTCCTATAATTATAATGTGAACTTGTTATGATTTTCTTCTGTGTGTTTCCTTAACTTGTTGGAAAATTATAGGAAGATGGTATATACTGCCTTATACACCCTTGATATGGAAGCTAGTTTGAAAGTCAGTTGAAAGAAATTCAAAACAGTACACATAGTTTTTATTTTGGCTTCAACAGGTTGGGTGTTTTTACTCTGTTTAGGAGCTAGGCTTCTCTCTAGTTGGATCTCTGATCTCATTAAAGAGAAGCGAAGTTATTCTTCTAAAAGGAGTTGGTATTTTTATTTATATTCTTATTGAGGGGCCACAAACATTAAGTCAGGTGATCTCATACAATATGTGGAAGCATAGGTATTAAAAGAAAATTTACACTTTCCGCGAGTATTATCCACATAATGTGCACCTTTTCCTTATAGTTACGAACTTGTACTCACCAACCTGAATTTCACTTTATATTCTTTAAATATGTGCTTTCCTGCAATAGATTATATTATATACTCACTTTCTCTCTGTAGCTCATGCTATTTGTATCTAAGTCACTATTCTCTGTTTCGTTAAACTGGTTGTAACTAGTGTAAGACTTGAAATCAAGGCTGAAACAAGAAATAATTGTTTTTGCCCATGGATACTATATGTGTGCCAGAAACTATTTTGACAGCATGACAAACCAGGTATGGTATCTTTCTTGTATATGTCTAACCCTGTTGTTATATCTGTACAAACTTTCATGAGACAGAATAATATTATTCTCCTGAAAATATATGTAATTCATAGTTTGTCTATAGGAGTCTCCCTATAATTTATTTGAACTGTAAGTTTTTGTGCTTTTGGCTGTATATTTTCCTCACATAAAATTTTCCGCATTTTCTTTGGTGCTGCTCAGTCTTGGGCTCATGCATACATGTATCGTATGGTGATTGGGAATTTTAGTATTTTGAAGAGACAGGTTATCAACAGGGTAAAGGTCATGAGTTCAAAACCGAAATGTTCAATACAGAGGTAAGGCTGCATACATCAATTCTTTCCTAAACCCCAGTAGGGCGAGAGCCTCGTACATTAGGCACGGCCTTTATGTTGTTAACATAGTTGGAAGAAGATCGCTCTCTCTCTCTCTCTCTCTTTTTTCTTTGAGTTTCTTGGAATGCATTGAGCAACCAACCAAAAGATACTAATCTCTAGTATTCAGTTTTTGGTCATTCTTAACAATCGAAACTTAGGGTGCTTTTGGGTATAGGAGATAATTTTCTTAGAGAAAATAGAGTCTTTGGGAGAAAATCTTCATCTGAAATTTTTTTCATAGTTGTTTAGTTAAACATGAAAAAATATTCAATGACAGAACCACAATCTCTTCTAATTTAGCAGTAGAGAGATTTTTTTCGTTAGAAATATTTTTTCCACCCCCTTACCTAAGAAAATTATGGTGAGAAAATAAGGGGGCTGAGAAATTTATTTCAAATGCAGGAATTTATAATATTCTCTAGAAAATCCTAATTTTCTCAGCTACCTGACACACCTATGGTTTCTATGTCTAAGGATTGTATATTACATGTGGGAAGGCATAGTGAATCATACAGTCCATTATCCCCTTGGAGCACCAACCTTACCTTAGATGATGATTTTTTGGACACAAACTGGTGTTTGTGTTTGTGTTTATGTTAGAAGAATTCTCCAATTCTGTACTGGTTCTGCATTAACATCAAAGCCACAAGACAAGTGCTCCATACTCCTATAAGATGTTAGTTTTCTTAATCTTATTTTCTGGTTTTTTAAAAATCTTTTGTTAAATAAAGTGTTGATAGTTTGATCCATTATCGTTAGTTAGTTTTTGAGCTGTAGTCAGACATGAGGACTATATCTAGTACTAGGCAGAATTTATGTCTCTTGTCGCTAGCTCTTTTGTTGTTTTTTCATTCCTGTGCTTGCATCGGCTCTTGCTTGGAGGTTGCCTCCATTGCTGCTGTTCCCTTTTGTCTGCTTCTTTTTTGTTTTATTCTTTCTTATAAATTCTGTGTTTTATTTTTCCAAAAACAACCCTTTTGTTTGTTTTGAAACAATAATGGAAGTCAATTATTTCAATATGTCTTCTATTGACACCTTTCTTTCCTTGTACGCTAAGTTAGATCTCCGGGTGATTTTATCATTTGCTTTCTCTAATTCGATCAGGAAAGGCCATGGAGGTTGAACTTTTTTATTGTTAAGTGAGATAATATTATGAATTGATCTACTTGACATAAATCTTAGTTTCTTGACATTTTGTTTTATTATTTGAGCCTTAGGTGAAGTAATGGTTGGTGTAAATCCCTATGCTTCACAGATATAATGATATTTTTGACGACTAGTTTGGCTTCCTCTTACTTGCCAAGGGCTTGTTTGGATATGTTTATTTTCTTTCTTTTTTTCCCAAAACTCACTTTTTTGGAACATATGCAGCCATATCCTGGAATATCCTTTGCTCTCAAATGCTAAACTGATCGATACTGATGTACCCTCTACCCTTTGAGACTTGTTTACATGTGGGTGGATCCAAATTCTGGTTTTAACTAAACCAGAAAACAAAAAGAAAAAGAAAGAGAAAGCATTTGGTTGTTGAGTTGAATTATGTGATTGTTAAGTAAGGTTTATATTTGGTTATATGAATGGGATTGCTCATGATACAATTTCTGTTTACCAAATTTATTCATTCAATTGAGATTATATCTCCTCATTAGTGCAAATATTTATCTAACAGTTTGATGCCAATATTTAACGAACATGGAGCTTCTAAAATAAGGTATTCCTATTTTGTGTTTGTGTGTTTAGCATCAGAAATTGCATGTCATGTAGGAATATGTCAAATTTATTGAAACCATGATCAAAGTTATATTTTTAAGATATGTTATGTTTGTTTTTTGTTCTATTTCTTAATAAGTAAGCACCTCCTGCGTTGTCAAAAATTGGGTGCAAAAAATCATTTCATTTGTTCAAATGTCTGATGTTTAGTTCTTTAGTCTTCTTGAACAACATGATTGCTGACTTATCTCAATTCTGCAAGTGAAAGTTTTGAATGTTGATTTAGGAAAATTGTTGGCTTGAGGACTTCATTCTCTATTAGAACAGTGGTGGACGGTCCCCCCAACATTTTAGAAAAAATGCTATGTTATATGTTTTCGCTTCGCCCCCAAGATCAAAGGTCTAGATCTGCCACTGTATTAGAATGTACAATATGAATATTTGATGGGCATATATGTTTTTTGTTTTGATAAGTTTTTTTATTGGCAAAACACATTTAGAGAGACATTCTCATTAGAACCCTTTCCCTGGTTTTTGCCCATTCTATCTAATCATATTCCCACTAGTGAGTCCATTTTAGCCGCTCAAATTGATTTGAATTCTTGTATAAGAAGTGTTGTTTCCTTCTCTTTTGTGACAATGGAGTACTCACAAGAGATCTCATTCTCAGGACTAGAGCTCAGTTCTATTAGGAATCTCAACCGGGTAGCTTGCAGTTTTAAAAAAAAAAAACTAGAAATTTCTTTATATTTACTCATTAGAAGGTTTTCTTTTTTCCCCGGTTTTTCCTGCCAGGATTCCACAATGTCAGGTAGTTCGTTCTAATTTTTTCCCCCTTTTTCCCTTCTTTACAATGCTACTTTTCTTTTCATTTCTTTTCTTTTTTTTTGAGAAAATACAAGCGACTCTAAGTCCTTGTGTCTCTCGTGTAGGGGTGTCAGGCCCTTACGAAACCTATTATTTCCAACACCAACGGATTGACAAGATGGTTCTCCCAAAGATGTTCACACTCAGCTGAGTTTGAGAATCTGATGCGGCGGATCAAGTGCGATATTTTTTCCCTAGTGGGACCTATGCCATTGAAGTCTTTAGCTCAGTGAGAGTGCCTCATGAACGTATTTATTAATTTCTCGGTTATGTACTCGAACTCTCGACCCAATGAAATAAGTACTCCAGTTTTTTTTTCTTTAATTAAAAAATCCTAATTCAGGCAGCTTAATAGAGGAGGGCAAAGTTAGGCAAAAGGATGCAAGAATGTCCTACGAAATTTAAAAATTTTAATTAGACAAGTTTGCAAGTGTCTATAACATGCTTAACTGGTGACAAACAACTGCAACAGCGGGAGAAACTCCTTCCTTTATGATAATGAGCTTGGTATTGCCTGATAATTAAGAAACAACCATGAGCAATTATGAAACATAAGACTTCTATATTGAAGATTGCTTTCTTCGAGTGAAACAATGGCTAAACATAATAGCGTACAACCACTAGCTCTTTTACCAGTTTTATTATGTCAAAAAGTAGAATGTACACTACAAGAGCTTTGGGACAAGACTATCTACCCGTTACTGCCATTGGACATAAAGGATTCAAGATGCTTATTCAGCTTTCTCACCACAAATTAAGACTAAGCATCACTTTCAAATTTCAAAGTAGGAGTTGATGGTTTTATAGTTATTACACTATAAAAACTATTTAAAAGTACTTGGACAAAGCAATAATAATAATAGAAAATATAGTATTAAAAAAATACAATAAAATTGAAAGAAAATGGTGATATATATATAATGAGATGGGTACGTCTGAAATTGCAAGATTTACCAGGAATTAGTCAAGATGAGCGTAAGCTGACCCAATTAAACCTATGAGTTAATAGTTTAACAAGTGTGTGCAAGTCATGTGCATAGGTTTAATTAACTCACCTTCTACCTCTCAAAAAAATTTAGAAAACATTTGGTACAAGGACTGGTTTCATTCTTGATCATGTGAAGGCCTAAATAAAAAAAAGTAAGCTTGACAAACCTAATTATTATTAGTATTTTGGTTTTTTATGGATAAAAGTAGTGT
Source organism: Paratinospora sagittata (assembly GCA_035771175.1). Taxonomy (NCBI): domain Eukaryota; kingdom Viridiplantae; phylum Streptophyta; class Magnoliopsida; order Ranunculales; family Menispermaceae; genus Paratinospora; species Paratinospora sagittata. The sequence continues at coordinate 2,679,435 of JAYMFD010000012.1, read as the reverse complement.
CATGTTAAGTTTGCAAAACACCATCAAGAGCCAGAGAATTAAAATTTTACAACATTAATTTAAGACAAAAAGGTAACTTAAGCATCATAAACTTTCCAATCTATGTGGCTGGATGGATTAAACTAACAAAACTATACTCCAAAAGAGAAACATCTTTATCTCTAAGAGATCTGTTCTGCTTCCTAATTGTATTTTTAATCACTTAGGCCTCTTTCCCTACCTTAGATGATTTTCTTTTTTCTTTTTTTTTTTTTTATCACAACAAAGTCTCCTCATCCAGCTGCCTTCCCTTTCATTCATATCACCACATCACCTCTCCCTAGCTATTGTATAAAAATCCTATAATCACCCCAACTTTTCTTTTGTCCCATTATGTACTCTTCTTTCTAATTAATAACTTAGTTAATATAATAATTGTCACGCCTGGAATGCACCGCAGCACATTCTACCCAGACGCGGGCGCACTCCCACCACAGCGGGAGCGAACGCCAGCCATTATGGATCCATAATATTTTCACATCCCAGTACACAGCACACCGCAGCGTCTAGTACCCCTGGGATCATTTGTCCATACTATTCACTCATGAATAGTATAGGGCCTCCCCCAGATTCGAACTCACAACCTCATAAGGTTTGATTTCGCAATCTGTACATAAGGCCTTTTTGTCACATCCCAGTACACAGCACACTGCAGTGTCTAGTACCCCCGAGATGTGATGGGTACGCATACCCCAGCCATAGTACCACATAATATTGTCATATCGCCATGTAGCAACCCAACCGCAGCTGGTCTACATCGAAACGATTATTTGTCCCTACTATTCCCTCATAAATAGTAAAGGGTCTCCCCCAAGTTCGAACTCGCAACCTCCCTTAAGGAGTTATAATTCGCAACTTGAGTAGCCACTGAGTTGGCTCAGTGGCTACTCAAGTTGCGAATTCTAACTCCTTAAGGGAGGTTGCGAGTTCGAACTTGGGGGAGACCCTTTACTATTTATGAGGGAATAGTAGGGACAAATAATCGTTTCGATGTAGACCAGCTGCGGTTGGGTTGCTACATGGCGATATGACAATATTATGTGGTACTATGGCTGGGGTATGCGTACCCATCACATCTCGGGGGTACTAGACACTGCGGTGTGCTGTGTACTGAGATGTGACAATAATAATAACGATGTTGATAATGATAATAATAATATTATCGGTCGCTCTTTTAGGCTACAGCCGTTGGGCGATTTTTGGGATCAACGTATTATACATCTCGAGACACGTTAAACAGTCGAAGCAGAATGTTGTAATTAATTTAATAAAAAGGCTCATAATCAGTTGCTTAATTAAAGAAGAAAATAAGAATGCAAATGTTCTAGTAAAGCAAAACTTGCTTGATGGGATGCAACAACAGCACCCTTTTCATTGATTGAGTTTTGAACAGCAAGAGAGAAAAAACAAAGAGTGATTACAGAACTAACTTTTTCTTAGTCTTGGAAGACGTGGACATTACTGAATTAATTGAATTAATTAAACTGAAGTTTTTTTAAATTTTTAAATTTTTAAATTTTTATAATTATTATGTGAATGATGCCCTTTTAAAAAAGCAAAACATAGGACAAAAGAAGACAGAGAGACCTACCCTAGGGTTTTGGAATCTTCCAAAAGCACTATCATAAAACATACACAAACTATGCAAAACTATATACACAAAAACTATGATAAGCATTTCTTATTACTTGGCGTGGAGGGATTGAGATTTGACATAAAAAAAAAAAAAGTTATGTAAAACCCAACCAAGAGTACACATGCAAATGATGATAACAAGAGGAAGAAGAAAAAGAAGAGATGACATCTCTGAATGGAATCTTATTTATTACAGTGTTCATCAAGGTTTCAAGTAATTCATTAATTATAATCGAAAAATTAGTGGGCATACATTTTTTTATTTTTTTGTTATTAATTTTTCGACGCCTAACAAGTATTTTCATTTTCTTTGAGATGAGACTAATTATTTTAAATTCAAATATTTGTAGGAACAAGAACACTGTTACCAATAAAAATAAATGAGAACGGGTTAAAACTCATGATAAGTTATTTAATTGTACATCGTAGTTCGCTTTTTAAATCAACAAACTAATCTCTGGTAGGCATACATATATTTTATTTGTTCCTTATTTTAAATATAAAAAAAAATGTAATATGACTAGCTATCATATGGCATTATGTTATCTTAACCACCATCTTGGCTAGACATTAAAAACATGAATCAAATAGCTAAGAAAAAAATGTTGGGTAGGTCAACAAATATATGATAAGAATACCCATCAAAATATAAAAAGTATATATATAATTCTTTTAATATCATTCGTAGGATATGACGCGTCTCCAAGGTTGTCAAGGCACATGCTTATAAGATTAATTTAAACCAAAGGAATGCCTATAAGTATTATAATTATAATTAAGAATTACAAATGTACTATTGATCAGTTACCTAGGAATATTAAAAATATATATAAATAGAATATATGATAAAATGATGATGATAATGATAATGCAAATTGAATACAAGGTTTGATTTTGACCAAAGATATATATATATATATATATATATATATAAAGCTGTCATGAGGCTGCAGTACGACCGTGTGATCCTGTACTTCGTACGCAACTTTAGGTCTTTTCAACTCTTTAATCATTCCCGTTGAGACTCTCGAAATTCCATCCGTCCGTCCAGCCCTAGCTTTTACCCATGTGATGAGATGACGTGAGAGCATCTTACATGCACATATCACCATCATCATCATCATGAGTCAACTAAACCATCCATGATCATGGCCCCATCAATGGACGGCTTATTATTGCTTTTTCAATCTCCTCACGTTTTAGTTTCCAAAATCTAACGACCCTCAATTTCAGTGTGAATTTCAAGGAGGATCCAACCGTAAATGTGAATTGACTTATAAAATAACGAGATTTAATCTTGCCAATATTATATTTATTCATTTACTTATTAACATGTTTTCATGTTATTTGCAATATGTGGGCAATAAAAACAACTAAATATATAGTAAAACATTTTTAAAATATTTTTTAAGTAAAGACATTTTTAAAGATATTTGACAATGCTTACTTTTAATTGAACTGCTTGCGGTAAAAAAAAATAAATTTTTACTTTAAAAACAAAATTGGGTGAGACCCGTTTTTTTAAAAAAATATTTTTCTGATAAGTATTTTTCGAAAAAACGTTTTTTAAAAAAACTCCTTCAAATGAGGTTTAGAGCAATAAGATGTTGTAGAGGTTTACATAACTTTTTTGCTCAGTTAATGCTGACCAACACAGCAAGATTTTCATATAATACATGATTTCATACATGCATGGAAATATTCAAAGGACCAAAAAATGTGGCATCAATAAAGTTAGTTTTCAGTACATAAGAAAAATAAAAATACTATCAAAAGTAGGCTTATTAATTGTGAAAAGGTACAATAAGTACACTTTATGTACTTTTTGGACATTTTTTTTTTCAAATTCTCTTTTCCTTGTTATTTATTTCGATTTATGTTCTTTATAAGAAAATAATAATTTCAACTTTTAATCACTCTAAATATGTAGAAATAATGGTTAACAATTTTAAGGTCTTAACATTAAAATTTTAAGTTGTTAGTAATTCGCAATTATATATTTCCTATATATGCTGATGCTAAAAGTGTTTAGGAATAAGTACTTTAGGCAAATTAGGGTGTCATATGTAAATCTTTTTATATATAAACCAATGTTAAAAACATGTGTGAAATTTCAAAGTCAAAATGTATTGCTTTGTTATATATTTATTGGCCTCGAGAATTGAGTCTAATTAGCATATGGTTATTTTAAAGATATATATATTGGGATATGATCCAATTAATTATATAGCCATTGAGATATTTGAGCCACATATTTCTATAGGCTATGCATTTATAGGTGAGCTTGTGTGCATCTACAAGACTACAAGTCAAATATTGCTTCTTTCCTTTTTCAACCTGAATGGGAACGTGTGTATTTATTTCAATTTGGTGAATATATCTCCAAATTATATCTTGCAACTGGCATTTATGATTGTTACTATTACTATGATACAAACATATATATATATATATATATATATATATATATATATAGAGAGAGAGAGAGAAAGAGGGAAAAATGTTATTTTAACTACAAAAAGTATAATTACATATTCATGTTCATTAGATATGTGTGTTTTATATATCTCAGGGTATACAAACAAATGATTCAATGAATATGAATGTGTAATTGCACATATAGTTAAAATAACATTTTCTTATATAATATAAAGTTCGATCTAACTACTTGTAATTTAAATATTGACTTGGTCATTAATAAAGTTAAGTAAAGAAAATATATTCATATAGCTAATCTTATGTAGTTAAGAAGATACTTAATTTAGTTGTGTTGAGTTGAGTACTTGAGGGTGTATATAAAATGGTATTATGTAATGCTATATATGTACATCTAATCTTCACTAAACTGAAATTGATGCCATCCTTGTATATTTTGTATGTTGACCATAGCTAATATATGTATTTATATATATATATTAGAAACATAATTCCATTAAGTTAAATGATATTGTCGGTGGATTCAACTTTAGATATTAGTCTCAAATCATGTTCTTTTTAGCTAAGACACAAAATAAGTTTTACCCCCTCACACTAACAAGAGACATTTTCCTAATGATAAAAATAAAATTTCTTAGGCCTTATCTTTGTGATACTATCTATGTGAGCGCCCACAGGTCCAATGACCCAACTTAGGGGCTAGCTAAACTCGGGAGATTGTAAGAGGGACAATATCTTGCAACGTATGAGACGGGCCAAAATGAGCTTCGACAAATATCAATATTAATTACTCTTACATTATCAGCCGAAATGTCTAATAGCAACGTACAAATGAATAGTACTGTAGATCCCACAATATTCTAGTCACCGTCTCAATTAGTTGATTACATATTTTTGAAATGAATTTGAGGCACCCATAATGTGGCAATTGAATTTGCAGGGTGCCCTACAAATGGTTATTAATTATATTAATTAGGTCCCTATAGTACTAGCAACTAGGTAAAATAAGGCAGTGAAGCAACAAAGATACCCATCAAATCACCTCTAACTTTTATTTTGAATGATTGCTCATAACATTTGTTTGATCTGTCCAAAAGTAAAATATTGGTCGGATGATGAGGAACATAGAATCAATATCCCATCTTGGGATCATGGACCCTCCTTCCCTCTTCTTTCATTTTAATCGATGTATAATCACTAATTAATTATAGAATTATTTTTTTCAAAAATCTATATATAATCTGTCTTCCCTCTAAAGTAATATTCTCATTATATGTACATATCTTTCCTTGCAGTTCATTTCAAAAAGGTAAAGTTGGCAGCAGAAGAATGAATTAAAGGGAATGAATAAAGAAGGAATTTTGTGCTCAATAAGATCATGAACTAAAGCATTTTAAAAATAGGATGGTTCATAGTACTTAGCTACAACTGTTATATATATGTCATTCGACTTATTAGGTTCAAAATGCAAATTATCTAATAAAATTTGGTTTGTAAGGGCTCTTCTCCATAGTTGGCAATATTAAAAGAATTAAGAAGAGATTCATCACGAAATTGATCATTAAAGGCACTTTATTTGAATAATTTATTAATTTTTATAATCAAAGGTCACTGATTTGAGTTTAAAAGTAGTCTTTACAATGTAGAGGTAATCTTTTAGAAAAATGCTAAAAAAATTCTCATCGTGAGACGTAACTTTAAATGATGATTAACACTTTTGCCCTTATTCAAAGAAAAAAATAAAATAATGTTTTTTGAAAGATAAAAGAATTTAATTTAAGATTTATGATTTAGGGTTTAGTTTTGAGATTTTGTTACGGTGCCTCTCAAATTTTTATATTTTTGTAAGTATTGCAATGGTTGAAGGCTTGAAGCCTAGTGCATTGAATTCTATTCAAATAAAACGAAATTATGTTAATTTAAATAAATTAGACATAAAGTACCCTTATATATATATATATTCTCATTCCTCACCAACAAAAGGTCGCAAAAAAGAGAAAAAAGAAACAGGAAAAAGGTAGAAATGTCATTTCAGAGGGTACGTAACCAAATATAGAATTGGGGTTGAAAGCAACATGTGAGAAGAGATCGATGAAAAAAGTGAAAAAAAAAATAAAGAAGAAAGAAAACCACAAGATCATTTCATATATGGTTGTAATATTATTGCAATGCTACAATAAACAAAACTATGGGCGCGGGGGCTACAGTACTGCTGTGGTACTTCAATGTTTAGCAACACTGGCAGTGTAGGATTTCATCTCTGATGATGCTATGCATATATATTATATCTCATCATCATCATCATCCATATAATTATTAAGAAATTAAATCTTCATCATTATCATATCAATATCTATGCATGTTAGTAATTAGTAGTACAGATCCACATGCATATATAAATAATTAATAAAGTAAGCTAATCATAGGAATTATATTTTTACCATCTTAATGAACAGGAAATTAAATTGTTGTGTCAGAGAGATAGCTATAGCCTATAGGATCATGTATATTGGGTTTTTCATGTTTCTACAGTTTGAGTACAGTTTATATATATATATATATGTGGATTCCTGAACTGGTGGGTCACCTGATTAGACAATATATAAATGAGATAGCTGATATCAGTCACAAGGGTTTTAGCCTTTTATGTATATGAACTATAATATATATATATATATAAATAATTTTCAGTGAAAAAAAATAAATATTATTGAAGCAAACAAAAAGACTATGAAATGAGCAAAATGTTGATTGCATTAAGACATATCTCAAGTACACAAATGATTCCTAAAAAAAAAAAAATGTAGAAAAACAGATTGATCCTATTATGATCACTGAACCCACCCTCTTATCCACATGTGAGAGGATGGATGAGCTGAAGATGGAAAATTAACCAAATTACATCAGAGATTAATTAGGGTAATTACTTATTTATTTATTTATTTTCTCAACTCAATGTAGCTTCTTCTTGGATCCTATCCATCATCTGATGAACTGCAGTGTAAATGTCATCCGTTGATGTAAGCTGGCACTCTTCTTCAACCTGTTTCAAATATTGAAGATATATTAATCACTTAATTCATTTTTTTTAATTTCAATAATTCAATTATTCTATATATATATATATATATATATTATAGCAAAGCCAAGCACATTAATTAAATGCAATAATATATACATATATTTCAATTAATCCATTTCACATCACAAAATTAATGGAACTGCTGATTGTGGAGAGAAGAAGAAGAAGGGAGAACTAGATGTTAATGCTCTAACTGTAACAACTAACCTTAAGACTGAAAGAATAGAGAACCACGTCATCGGCGGTGGTGGTGACGTTGAGGTGAAGGATAGTAAACCGGAGATTTTGAAATCCGGCCACCATCTTCAAAAGCTGCCTTGGCCGTCTCCGAGATAGGACTTTGAGGTTGGCATGGCTCTCCACCAATGTAACTTCAATGTTCAAGATGGCAGAGCGGTTCTCGGCCACCAACTCGTTCGTCACGCCAGCACCGGCACCGGCACCGTCACTGCCGCCGCCAGACTGAGTGGTGCTGGACGAGTACTGTGGAAAAGTGAAGAAGTTTGCGAAAGGGGAAGAAAAATCATCTTCTTGTGGTTGTTTTATTCTCTTCTGTGCCTCCATTGATTGCAAGAGCTGTTCAAGCTCCTTGACAAAATTGATAGCACCACCTATTATAGAAGCTTGATCTCCCTGAAAAAATCATGATATTTCAGTTCAGAAAAACATCAAATTTTTTAGCCCTAATAGGATCAAAACTTAAAAATTTCAAGAAGAATATAATAAGTAGTACTATACCCTTTGAACATAAGAAGCTGGCATTAAAGACCGGAGAACCGCGAGGTACTCGTTCATCTGTTTCCGGCGATTCCGTTCGACGGCAATGTGGGTCATCCTCTGGTTCTCAACCTCTTCCTTGTTCTTGCAACTTTTAGTTCGCCGCCGCTTCCGACGACAACCGGCACCGGGATTGTTCACCGGAGTTGGTTCCGTTGATGAACGGAAGCCTGATCCGGTGAAGTTTTCAGGTGAAGAGGAGGTGAGTTCAAGTTCTTTAACTTGTTGCACCATTAATGAAGGAGATGAAGCGACCCAATTACCATTAAGATCAGCAGAAAAAGCTTTATGATCTGCATCTTCTTCTTCTACAGTACCATAATCACAGCTCCAATCACTCACCATATTGGAAAACAAATCCCTGTAAGTACTCCCATAGCTGAAAAGCTCTTGTGTTATTTGTGGGAAAACTACTGCTTCCAAAGCCATCTTTTTTTCTTTCTTGATGTCAATCTAAAAACCCTAGAAAATGAATTAAAAGATGAACTTTATGAAGCTTTTGAAAAGGGCTCTAAAATTGCCAGAAATGGAAGAAGAGAAAGGTAAGAGAGATTAATTATAGCTGAACCCACATCAAGATCAACTCGTATGAGCTGATGATGATGATCAGAAACTGTAACACAAATTATACAAAATAGCTCTCTCAAAAGCAAAGCTCCACTTTTGGTTCTCTCTCCCATGGAGAAATTCTATCTTTTTAAAGGCAATTGTTCATACACTTATCTACACAGAGTTACACGTGAGATTCGTCATGTGTGTTGAGAAGGGTTTGAGCGTGTGAAAAAATTAAAATAAAAAAGGACAGAAAGAAAAAATTAAAGAAAGAAAACCCTAGTTTGATAATTGCTTATGTATAATATAAAATAAATATATATCAGTCCCATCAATTTACCTTGCGAGATCTTTCCAACTAGAGCATGTTTTTCTACACCTAGAAACCCAGAAGCATCGCCTAATTAGAGCCCCAGAGGGTAAAGGGCACCTCTTAAAAAATAGAGCCATTGATGATTAATTAATTAATTTGATGAAGTAGAACATATGTATATATATACATAAATATTATATATAATTAATACTACATAAGATCTTGTCAAATAATGGGACGTTGTTTTTTCTGCTCATAAGTACTCAGCTTGTATGCGATTCTACAGTTTAGTTTTTTTTTTTTTAATATTTTAATTTGATAAATACGCTCGACAATTAAGTTATATAGTAAAATCTTCAATGTACGAAAGGAAATCTATTATTAATCCTTTGTATCATGTAATATGTACAATTTGATTCCTATCAATTCATTGTAAGACATTGCTACTCTACACATTTTCATGTCATGTGCCCTCATATAATTAATTATATGCATAATTTAAAGAAATTCAACATAAATAATTACGGGTATAGTGTAAAAATAAAGTACATTTCTTAATATATAAATTACAAAATTATGTAATTTCATCATGTATGTATATATATTCCTTTGACTTGTTTTCATGATTAAACATTTTATCTTTAACTTTGTTAATTCTCCTTTTGGTTTACATTTCATATAGTTGAGAGAATTAAAGAGATTAAAAAGATGGATTAATTAAAGAAAAAAGAAAAGAAGTGGGTTTCGAAGAGAGAGCTTTGTTTCATTTGGTAATGATGACGGTCGGACGCAAGACCCGAAAAAGAGAGAGAGAGAGAGAGAGAGAGAGAGAGAAAGGCTGACAAAGCAGAGATTCTGGTGGAGATCGGTGCATGAAAGCCCACAACACAGTGATCTCACAGAGCCACCGATAATAGAGAGAGTAAGAAAAGCAAGCAACCTTTTAATCTATGCTTAGCTTCTCCTATACATACATATATATATATATGAGAAGAAGAAGAAGAAGGTGGTACGCAAAGGTAAAGCAAACAAGTAGAGAGAGAAAGTAGAGAGAGAAAGTGCATGCAGTAGCAGGAGAAGCAGCATCGTCAGGTTCAGGTGTAGGACAGGGGAATCCATGTGACCACACAAACAAAGCCACTCTGCAATCATCTACGATAAAGACCAACAAGCTTTTCCCAAGACCTATTGTCTTATTTCTCATGCATCTTCAAAAATATAAAATTAAATTAATTTTATTATTATTATTATTATTATTATATATTTTAATTCACTTTCATATATTATTATTATATAAATATAAAATGTTCCAAAGCCCAACAAGACATTCTCCCCTCTCTAGGGGTTTCCTTCTCTTCCTTCCATGGAATATTAATAATATTAATTATCAATTAACTTCAAATTCTATATTAAAGAAATGGTTGTTGTTTATGTAGTTTGTTTAATGGTTCAATAAAATGGTTGTTTATAATTATATAATTACTTTGTTTATTTGGGAAAACTTGTGTCAAATCTCTTCACATGATCTTATATATATATATATATATATATATGTATATATATATACATATATGTATACCCTTTTTAATTATATAATAATAATTGATTTAATTAATCTTGTTTGCTAATTAATAAATATATCGCGAAATCATTCTCCACACATTTGGTTCATAATGTTTGATTACATAAACCCATTTACTAAGGAAGAGGGTTTCCAAAAATAAATGTAAGAAAAACACGTATGTATATATTTGATCCAATTAACCCAAATTTAAGGGATTCTAAATGACTAATTAAGAGATCGATGCATGAGAATCCTTAAAAAACAGGAATATATATATTGGGACAAAGACAAAGGTGACCGTCCTGCTGTCCCTATGGGGTGTTTTTAGCACTTCGATTCAACTATTTGAAGTTCCTCTATATTCATGCAAGAGACACCTATGGTTTTTTTGTCATTATCATATGGTTCATCATGTATATATAGAGTGCAAAAAAATTATTAATGGATAGATTGTAAGGATTCAGATCCTGTTCCCATTAATATTAATTCCCAACATGGAGGTGTGAACACACCATTGCATGCCCTCCATTCTATTTATATAGATGTGACCCACTTGTCTCCTCTCCTATCTATATATACTATATTATATATCAAAATAAATAGAACTATTTGAGGGTGGCTTTGATCACAGCTCATATTGACCTCAAGAAAAAATCAAAATATATATACGATCTCTCTAATTAATTATATCACTATTACCATGTGAATTTGATCGCAAGGCACGCATCTAGCTGTAGCTATATATGTTTGTGAGGGATATCTTAACTGGCTCATGTGCACACCCAGGATTAATGGCCATATTAATTAGCTAAAACCCGTAAAATCAAATGGATATATACATGAATATATATATTTGTATAGGCCCATTAGGTTGATATGATTTATTAAGATTTTGTGTATTTTCTTATATATGTATGTAATAATATATTTTCCATAGTTAACATGAAGTCAAGATGACACAAGCATATAATATATAGGATAGAATAAATGGCAATTTGCTGTATTGTATGATTTTCAGACTCTTAAGCAAACCGTGGATTGCGGACCTCAAATTCCGGGTTACCTTACCCCTTGGTTTTTGGTACAACTTGCTCGGGAGCTGAAGCTGAACCCTCAGAGTTCAATAAATTCAGACTTTTGTGTTGTTGATGTGTATGGCAAGAAGCTCATGAAATGCCCCCTTACACGAGGGGTTGAAAGAAGACACTTTCACTGTTAAATTCCCTTAATATTAAATTCTCTTAATATATATATGTGTATGTATGTATGTATGTATGTATGTATGTATGTATGTATGTATGCCATGAGATGGATCCCTCTATCTTATTGATATTTTGTTCATTTTTTCACCTTAAAATATCAGTAAGGGTGCATTTAGTAATTTAGAGAATGAGAACTTTAATGAGAAAATGGGTATTTTCTTGATAAATTCATAAATTCTAATGTTTGGTTGCTAAATAATCAAGAAATAATAATATAGAGGAAGAGGAAGAGAAAAATAATATAGACAAATTATTAAGAAATATATAACATTTTGTAATTTAAGAGTAAACTTAATTAGCAGTTAAGCGAGTGGATTAAAGAAAACGGATTCATATAATTAACCGACTCATATAGTTGGGAACAAAAACTTAGTAAAGTTGAGTTAAAGTTGCCTGCTCAACTCAATTTAAGGAGAATGAGCGCTCTAATAGTTATGCTACTAAAAATACAGAAAGCATTTTCTCATGTCTAACTATATAACCATAAGAAAATTTATTCGGGAAGATTATCTCAAGAGAATTTTTGAGTTTTCTTGATAAAATTTTTCGCAGCTACCAAACACATTACATTGATTGGTTATTAATCATGTTTACTTATTTTTTAGAAAAATGTTATTTTAACTGTTGTAGTTACACTTAAAAAATATTTTAAGTGTAACTACACACTTACAACCATTGGATCATTGTGTGTAATAAATGTAACACATAATGATCCAATGGTTGTGAGTGTGTAGTTAGACTTTAAAATGTAACTTTATACAACAATCAAAATAGCATTCTCCTTTTTTTTATATACATAATACAATATGCATGTGAATTAATTATGTGGAGTAACTAACTAGATGCATTTTAGTGAAAATCTATATATATATATATATATATATATATATATATATATATATTTAATTTCTCTCTCATTTCCTTTTTAAAATATCTCTTAGAAAGGTTTCTAATTATATATTAACATTAATGGGGATTTCCAATCACTTTAATATATATAAGTATTTTTTGGGATTCATCATGTGGTTAATTTCCCTATACATGTAACCCAAATCTCTAGAGCGGTAATATTCAGTAATAATCATTAATAAAGGCAATAATTAAATCTCGTTTATCAAGAAAGCATCTTAGATAATTAAGCAGCCCCAAAACATGTACGGGGCACATCAAGAATATTTGATAATTGTCTTAAGTGCCAAAAACTATGGGCAGGAACACTAATTCCATGCAGCATTATATTTAATTAATGTATAGTAGGACATATATCCGTACATAAATTGCAGTTTTAATTAAGAAAATCTGCACCGAATTTTATTAAATAACAAGCACCAAATTCTTCATATATAATAATATAGTTTTGTAGAATATATATATATAAATACATATAAGTGTGTGGCTACGAAATTTTCAATTATATATCTAGATGATCAAAGCATAGACCCGGACCAATTGGACCAACTTGAACCCAATATTCCAATCTTGGGTAGACTAGTGTTCCACCAAAAAATTAAAAAAATATCATAATAATATATAAATTGTACGGTTATATATAGCAAATTGGATTCTTAATTAAAAAGACAAAAATTGACAGACGAGCTGAATTAATCCAATGTGTCTATACATTTATAGTTCCAGTTGTTAAAAATATATGAAATCGATCATGTTGAATGAATAGCTAATTTGCTAAGGAGCCCTTAGTTGCTCTCTCTTTCAAATAATTCTAAAATATTATATTATAATTAATATGAGACAATTATATTGGTTCATGTGGAATTTATCAAAACCAATGCTTAGTTCCCAACTCCAAAAATTAAAAAATCGAAAGTGTCCACCTTGTTCTTAGTACCTCATGAACCAATAAATAAGAAACAAAACAATGGCACAAATATTTTGAAAGAAAATTTAATTTTCTATCTATGGAGAATATGGTTTCACTAGCTATAAGACAACTAATAGCATAATTATAAATATGGATTTCTCTAGGTAACAATAGAAGTTATGTTGAAATAAATTATCAAACTCAAAAGCGATTTAGTGAGAATATAATAGTCCTAGGAAAAGCTTTTACAAAGTGTTTGTTTTTTTTTATTCAAAAGCACTTCTCGAAAATAACTTTTAGAGGTGTTCGGGGATAACACCTGCTTCTAATAAAATTAAGGTGGAAAATAATAATTCTCTACTTTTAGAAAAAGCGGAGAAATACCAATTTTTTTCAAAAGCGTTTTTTCTAGAAGCATTTCTCAAAAAAGCGCATTTTTGAAAAGCTCTACCAAATGGGGTCAATATCAGTATTAGAAGATATAGCAAAATGAATAAATAATAACACTTTAATAAACCCATATATGAAACAAATAATATATCATGATTATATATAAAGACACTTTTCAACACTTATTTTTAGCACATAGCTTATGTTATGGTATATTTTGGACGCCTTTGATTAATCATGCACTTATATATTTAATTGTGTGTTAAAAAAGTATTTGTTGAAAATTTGTACAATAATCATTTTTGGATTAAGGCCTTTTAAAAGAAAAAAAAAATCCAAACCCAATAATTAGTTGAGAATAATATTGCAAGTAGTAGTTAATACATGTAAAGTCCATGAGCAAAATAAATATTATAGAGTAAAAAACATATATATATATATATATATAAGATGAGATATTTGAGATGACAAATGTTTGGTAAGGTGCACCGTTCAAAATGATCTTCTTTCACATTCCGACAATTATTCCACTGTGCTCTATGTCACATCTGCTCTGATATATATATATATACTTCAATAAAACCCAAGCAATCCAAAGATCACTATGCTCTATGTTCTTGCTTTTTTTTTTTTTTTTTTAAATCAGAACTCCAAACACGAGCTTGTGGGGTCTCAAGAATCTCTCCTACTTTATTCCCTTCTCCAGTCTCCATCTCCCTCACAAATTAAAAAAAAATTATATAAATTTGGGAATAGGGATTTATATATATATATATATAGATAATTAATGATCATATATATATGCAACTTCGAGAGGCCTCACAAGAGAATATAAAGAATGAAAAGCCTTGAGAGCAACGTTTAATTAGTACTACATAAAATGACAGGTAGTTCCATTGAATCAAGCCGGCATGAGTCACCATTAATTGATTCAATAGCTGATCAAATAAGAAAAACAGGAATAAAGTTCACTTAAACTTTTTCACCATGATTTTTCCTAACACCCACAGATCATTGTCGTCTAAAGCTCTAAACTCAGACAAGAAAACTCACTTCAAAACAAAACAAATTCTTCCTGTTTCATGCCTAATACTCTCTTAAAAGGCTTTAACCTTTTTCTCCTCCCAGTTTTGTAGTCCACGTAACAACATGATGATTAATGATTCATATATATATATATATAACCAAAAAATATTTTATTATTTCAAGCCTTCAAAAGATTTTTTTAAAATTATTGAACCCAAAAGTTATAATTACGTTATATTCAATTATATTATGAGGTTGATATATGGACTTTGTGAGCTTTTATGTTAAGCTTCTGTATACCCACGAGGTTCGAGCCATCATATACAGTATTCTCTTGGGCAAATATGCTGGTTCTTAAATATTGTAGCAAATATCTGAATTGATGAGATTAAATTCTTTAATTTATCTTGAACTGATGCGTGGTGAATGCATGTAGGTCTCAGTGTGCTACTCCAAAATTTCTCCTTTTTTGACAAGAGGTGTACTAATTATTTGTTGAATTGGGTATGGTATTAATATTTTTTACGATCCGATATATATGGCAACCCTAGTTGATGATCATTTGGCTTTGAAGGTACTACAACTAAAGCTTAATTGTCTTCCTGGTGCAGAAAAAGTTGATTTATACGGAGAATTAACAAGAAAAATGCTATAAAACAAATTATGTCATATCACAGGACGCACAATATATAATGCCTCGTTTTTTTGTAATTTATTGATCTCCAAGAACAAAAATCAAAGAAACTTCATTTCAACTATTTTTTGCTCTGTTAGCTCTATTTTGTATTTTATTTTCTTGTTAATGTTCTTTTCACTTTAGAACCATAATTTTCATCACTTGATGTATAGGAAGCAGTTGAATCAAATAATTCTACTCTTTCATATCAAAAGAGTTTTTGAGTTGTTGATATTTATGTTTGCTTAATGATCAATCTATTTAAATTGCAGTTGGTAAAGGTCAGCGATATTAGAACTTAAAAGTTTTAAGTTCAACTATCGTCATTGTTTCATTTTACAGGATAACGGGGATTAATAGATTATGAACGAACCTGATACCTTTCAAGAATATAGTCTAAAAATTGGTTATACAACTAATTACTGTATCTTTTTTTTTAAAAAAAAAAATCAATCTATTTAAATAACACTCATTCATATAA
Organism: Paratinospora sagittata; assembly: GCA_035771175.1. Lineage (NCBI taxonomy): Eukaryota > Viridiplantae > Streptophyta > Magnoliopsida > Ranunculales > Menispermaceae > Paratinospora > Paratinospora sagittata. The sequence goes on along the minus strand of JAYMFD010000012.1, from coordinate 2,663,383 downwards.
TTTGATGCATCAAATACAATTAACATTGTAAAAGAATTTTGGGGACGGCTAATACAAAGTGGTGGCCCACAAAAGTTGACATTGCTGGATGTTTGTGCTTTAGTACAATGAATTGAGATCCTATTCTGCCCCAATCAGATAATTTTAGCATCCACTTTTGCCATTTATGAAAGATTGTCCCTTTTGATGGGCCCATCATCAATTGCTGTAAAATGTTTTCATTTTTTCTTTCTTTCCAAAGGTACCTACATGAAAAGTTACTTAATAGTAGATCAATGTGATAGCTAAATTATGTTTAAATAATTTAAATTAATTTTATTTCCATCAATTTAAAGTAATTATTAACAATTTCTATTTCTGTCAATTTCTGTAAAATATTTTTTGATAGCTAAATTATGTTTAAATAATTTAAATTAATTTTATTTCCATCAATTTAAAGTAATTATTAACAATTTCTATTTCTGTCAATTTCTGTAAAATATTTTTTAAATTTAAATTATTTATTTAAAACTCTAAATCTTAAATCCTAAATTTTTTTTTTTTCTCTTCCCTCCAAATTACCTACATCAAAAGTTACTTAAAAGTACTTAGCAAAAAAAAAAAACTAAATAAACCTATTAAAAACACTATATCTATTTACACTTCTGCCGACATTTAAAATTATAAAATATAGAAATGTGGAGCACTGGTGATTCTTGTACGAATCTGAGGGCGCCTATCCATAAGATCTATATGTTCAGCGAAAAATAGAAATTAAAGCTTTTTTTGTTAAAAGAAATAATAAAATAAAGAAGAAATTTGCATGGACGATAGTACTTGGGGTTGCGTCGTTCCTGTGTACCTCAGCGATCACGTTTCCTGTTCGATTTGACATCTATTTTGTCTTGACATGTTTGGAGCCAACTCTCTCCACTTATTCGCTGTCTTCCACGTGTCCCGTCCTACCAAGACACTCAGTTGTCCCCACACAGACGATCCGCGGTACCGCGCTGCAATCTAGAAGAGAGAGAGAGAGCCTAAGTGATAGTGGACTCCATTCCACGTGATGTGAAGGAGATCCACGTGCTCCTCTGCCCCTAGTAGTACTCTATATTAGGTTAGGGGTGGCAATTGTCGTCATTTAGGCCGCTCTATCACCATTTATTATACATGATGTCATGATCGGTACAAAATTCTCGAACGTACCCTCCATCGGTACAGTCGGCGTTTCATCAGCCTAAAATAATACGAATCCAATATGAACACAATCATAATAAGCATTCATCTAAACATGATCAACAATTAATAAAATATTACATCTCTAATTTACAAAAATAAAATTTTAAAGTCCACAAAAAATATAAAACTCAAGACATCTCATCTATGTGTTAAATATATATATACTAGGTGTTATTATATACATAATATCAAAATACTTAAGAAATGTACAACACCTACATTTATAAAAACCAAGGGATGTTCCGCAATTAAACATTCTCTTTACCCTTTCTATCAGATCCTGAAAGAAAAGGATGAGGTGTGAGCTACAACAAGCTCAGTGAATGTCATTTACAAGTGGCAATATACGTGCATTTATAAAAATATGACAAAATCATAAAAACATTTGAAGTATCATGGTAATAAAATAAGATAACATACGTACCAATATAATGCATCATGTCATAAATAAAATAATGCATATTATTTATAATCATGCACATGCAATCCTAATACTTCCCAAGCAAGGGTGATCAAAGGCCTGATGCGCGACACGGTGCCCGATTCAACACACATTACTTGTATTCTAATAAGATTTCTAGGGTCGTGCAACACGTACGATTAGCCTAAGCTAATATAACTATACACAAGCCATAAAATCCTCTTCCAGGTCCACAACTTGGGATCACTAGTAGACTTACGAGACTTCCCAAGGGAAATCTCAACTAGGAGACCCAACCGAATTGCTAACCCTATATACTATGCTCAAAATCATTTCATGGAACATAAAACATGCATAACACTTACATGTATCAATTCAAATCAGTTTAAGTAATATAATGTCACATATAGAGAAATTCAAAAGTAAAAGAACACCAATCACACTTGATTGGCTAAGTTTAGTCAATCCAATTTCAATTCCAATCACCACAATTCACACCAACTGAAAATCAGCCATAAATGTGTCAAAAACTCATGTTCAAACCCAAATCAAAAGCCAATTAAATTCCTAAATTGGTTATACACATGGGCCAAACCCAATTTGCCCAATTCAATCATTTACTACTAAATTAACTCATATTTAACCAAATTGAATGCAATAAGTTGATCTAACCTCAATAATACATGACATTCAATCATAAATATGATTAATTAGACTAATTGCAAGTCAATTTCATCAATTGAAATTGATTAGGTCAAAATTCTCAAATCACATGCAATTTCCCAAATTACAAGGTCTAGGCCAAAATTGAACTACACTAGGGTTTCTACTAATCAAAATCAGTAATTTGGGGTGCCATACATCCAAAATTACCCAAGCATTCATAATAATTCACATGCAATTTGAATAGTAAACCTTAAGTCAAAAATTTTAGTTTAGGTCAAATTCATGAAACCCCTTCAATTTCTTATTAGAAATTGGGGGTTTCACCATATATGGACTCCACATACCATCAAGATACACATATTACAAAATCATAGCCTAAGTCCAACATTAGTTTTCCACCACTCCCTTAAATTTTGGGATTTATAGATGGAAAACACCCGTTAGGTGTTGGGTGAGGCTAGGGAAGGTCATTAGCATGAAAAACAAACATAAAATAGTCCATACAGGTAAACCCTAGGTTAAAGACCCTAAAATTTTGGGATTCATGGAAACCCTAAGTCAAAAATTAGATTGCAAACACATGCTAAAGAGATTGAAGGAAGAAAATGAGAGAAAATGCAAACCTTAGAGGATTGTTGGGCATGAAAGCACCAAAATCCTAATCTTTTCTCTCATTTCTCTTCTTCTCTTATTTTCCCCTTCTCCAAGCTCCTTTCCCCCTCTTTTAAGTGGAAAAAATGCAAATGAGCCAAAAAAGTGGTGTATGTGCTTATATAGAAGTGTTTAGGCCCACACATAAAAATTTTCCAAAACTGAAAAAAACAGTTTTCCCATCATGGAGCGCGCTCTTCTAGTTTTTCTCATCCGAGGAGCGCGTTCCTTAGAGAAATCCAACGCGCTCCTTCAAATCTAGAGGCAAAAATTTTGAAAAAATCACCATGGAGCGCGCTCCATCAAAGACTGGAAAATTTTCTTCCCGCCCTGGGTCAAGGAGTGAGCTCCTTGGTTCCAAAACCCAATTTTTCATGTTTCGATGCCGAAATGGTCTTCGATGGTTTCGAAACTTCACGCACACTCTCTAAGAAATAAAATCATGCAAAGACACTCAAACCTATGCGCGTCGAGTGTCAAAATAAGTATACGTATACGGGTACACAACGGTCAAAATGACGTCATCTTAAGGTACGAGTGCTACAGGCTTAGTCCCGCCGGGCCTAAGAATAATCAAGCCGAGCCGGGCCGACATTAAAAAACTTTGGCCCAAGCCCGAAGCAAAAAAATATATGAACCGGGCCTTTAGGCCGAGCTTTAAAATTGGGTCTTTGGACCAGGCTTTTGGATCACCAATGTAACCAAATACGTATTTTAATGTTACAGTAATTACAGTAAAACATAAAAAAATAGTTCAATAATTAAAGAAAACATAAAAATAATTATTTGATGGCAAATAACTTTTCTATGTATATATCATGTTTATGTAATTTATCTAAAATATGTGTTAATTCATTCTAATCATTGAAATGAGTGAGTTTATATATGTGGTTGGACAATGTCTTTCTTTCATAATTTTAGCCCAACCCATGTTATTGTAATTTAGTTAAATTCATTATATATTTATATATAGTCCTACATACTTTTAGAGAGTATACTTAAAAAAGTTGAAATGCTGCAAAATAAAAATGATACAATATAATATAAATTTTATACATATATTCTTAATTAATTATATGTACTCTTTTTCGTATTATATACTCTTAATTGCACTAACATTCTTGATTATGTTTTTCTCTTGAATCTTAATTATGTTTTGTTTTTTGTCATTTTATACTCTAATTATATACTATATATATTCTAATTAAGAAATAGACTATGTACGTAAATTATTTGTTTTATTTAATTTATCTTAAATGTGTGTTGATTCATTCTAATAATGAAAATGAGTGAGTTTATATATATAGTTGGATAATGTATTTCTTTCATAATTGTAGCCCAACCCATGTTATAATAATTTAATTAAATTCATTATATATTTATATTTAGCTGTACATACTTTAGAGAGTATACTTAATAAAGCATAATTCATAAAGTGTTTTCTTTTTTTTTGTTTTTTTTAAAGAGTATACTCAACAAAGTTGAAATACAACAAAAAAAATGATATAATATAATATAAATTGTATATATAAAATATCTTAGTTGATTATATGTACTATTTTTTCGTATTATATACTTAATTGAATATACTCTTAATAATGTATATATAATACAAATATATACCCTTAATTACATAACACTCTTAACTTAATTAAATATATATATCACACACACACACACATATATATGTCAATGTGTATGTGTAAATTTGTAATTAAGAGTATATTACACATACACATGTATGAATAATTGGGCCTTTGGGTAGGGTTAGTGAGTCGGGCCAGGTTTAGCTATATGATTCCAAACCCGTCCAATATGTTTTAGGATCGGGCCGGGCCGGGCCGACCCATATAATAATCGGGTCTAGGTCTTGATCGGACAATTTATAGCAGGTCGGGTTAAGCCCATGGGCCTCAGGCCAAATTGTCACTCCTAATTATGTAGAAGTCAGAAGGCTTGACCCCTTGTTGGGCCTTCTCTTATAAAATCTGGCCCAATTTCAAATAGGTTTGACCTAGGGGTGGCAATTCGTGTTGTCATATCGTAATTTGTCGTGTCGTAATCGTGTATAATAAAATATATTATAAACTTAAACACGACACGTTTAAATAACGTGTCATTATATGTAAACTCGAACCTGACACATTTAATAAACATGTTAAACAAATTAACCTGTTCATAACCCTTAAAACTTAAACAAGTTCATTCTAACCTATTTATTATATATAAATTCTAAATTAACATATAAATCAAAAATTGAAAATCATAATTATACAACCATATAGTAAATATCAAATAAAATATTATAAAGTTAGAGTCTCAACACATGACATAAAATATTAAAAAGTCTTCACACATAACATAAATCTCAACACAAAATATAATCGTGTTAAACGGGTCAATTTCAGGTTTAGCAGGTGAACCTGCTTTTGACCTGAAATTTAATCGTGTCTAATCAGGTTTAATCTATTTTGACCCGCACCTGTTTATGCAAAACCCAAACTCGTTTATTTCATGTCGGTTTCGAGTCATGTTATCGTGTCGTGACCTATATTGCCACCCCTAGTTTGACTTAAGTGAGTAAAATTTTTGCCAGTAAAAAATCTATTTACAATACTCGCCTTTGTTTTTTTTTAGTTTCTCACAAGGTGTCCCCAACACTCTTCGGGTGTGGGACTAGTTCCCGTTTGTGGTAGGAGCAGAATGATAGAACTCTCCCAATGAGGGTTTTTCCAAGAATTAAACCCTGAAACTTCTATACAGAGACGACCTTGGGACTCAACGCATTTCTATTGAGTCAGCCACTTGTTGGTTACAGTACTCACCTTTCATCTCAATTAACTCACCTCTTAATTTAATAGTGGCACATACATTAACATTTATAACGGACATTGATTGATAGAAACATCATCTTTAAAACACCCATTTAATTACCTTAAAATGATGTGTAACGGTGCATAATTCAACAAACAAACAAAACTCGCTTATTTGCAAAACGTCAAAAAGTCAGTCTTTTTCTGTAAATTTAACAGTAAAACAAAGCAAAACAAGCCCATATGCAAAACACCCACAATTCAAAATTGAAAATAAACTTTAAACACCAACAAATGATTAGCTCAATGGAAGCGGGTCGAGTCTCAAGATCGTTCCTGTATAAAAGTTTCAAGATTTAATTCTTGGAGGCACATTCGTTGAAAAAGTCTATCATTTTACTCTGGCTTTGAATAAGGACTAGTCTTATACCTGAAGGGTATGGAGATACCTAGTTAAAAACCAAAAAAAAAAAAAAAATCTAAACAAACTGTATTATCCGTGACATTAAGGCTAAAAAATTAAATCAACTTACTTCTAGTGATGAGCCTTTGCTCAAGAAATTGAATGTAATTGAAGACTCTATTTCTGAAATTGGATTTAGAACCATGGTTGCACACTAAATTTTCATTAGTTGGGTTAAAAAATTGAAGGAAGTGATAATGAGTAATTTTAGTGAAAAGAGTAAGGTTACGTTTGGTTATGGTTAAAGATTGAGAAATAATTTTTAATTGTTTTTTGGAAACGGGCTATTTTTTTTTAATTTTTATCAAAAAAAACTATTATAAGATTTTAACAAACAAGTATCCTCTGTTGTTCTTGTTTTTTTTTTCTTTACTTTTTAAACAGAAAATTTAATTTAAATCCTTTGCCAAACGCTGCCTAAATAATTTGGTTAATTTCTTGTTTCTATCCGAGAAGATGGAATAAACAGAAGATAGATTTGCAGTGGGCTTCGTTTGCTCTTGTTCTCAATTGCCAACTGCTTGTCAGAGAGTATAGTATAATCTCAAGGTTCTCGGCGGATCGATTCTCGTTAGTTCTGCACCTCCCTATATATGCCACGTGGAGTGTAACCCACGTGTCATTCGAACCAGGATAAGAAGTAAGTACGAATATTATAATGCATCCGAAATCACTAGAGCCTGTGGGGTTGAGCACATTGACATCTGGTTCGCCCCATTGGTTCAAGACGTAGCCTACATTAATACTCTACAATACTATAATGTCAAAAAGTTGAAAAACTCTTAATTCAAAAAATAAAATAAAGAGTAAGATCATTTTGATATTTCTCCTACTATCATAACTTTATTTTTTATTTTTTATTTTATAATATTAATTATTTAAAAAGAAGAGGTCTTGACACAATAATAAGAGTTATTGTCGTGAGTTATAAAAATAGTTTCTTGTAAAATAAGGTAATATTGTATATAATAGACCTAAATGTGGCCTGACCTTAATTCGAGACTCGTATAGATAAGAGCTTCGTGCATTTAGCTGTCTCGAGACTTTAATAAATGAAATAGTATAAATTATAGTATTTTAATTGAATAAGTTTTTCTTTACTATTCTTATATATGATTCCCTCACATTTTAAACCATGCAATAGCATTTTTCACTTTTTTTTTTTTTCCATTAGCAATACATTTTACTTTTATTGTTTCTATTTTTTTTAAATAAAGAAGACCGCTTTACTAATTAAATTTTATTTTTTACATGCATGCATTGCATATAGTTAATAACAACAACAATAACAACAATAATAATAATAATAGTGATTTAGAATAATAAAAAATTGTTTCTTTCTTCTATACGGTATAAAGCTTTTTTCTTCTACACGGTCATGTTATTTCACTCTTCTATATTATTCCTCTTCTTCTTGGTATTTTTCATAATATTGCAGTAATCTTCGTAATTTTTTCATCACATCTACAAGGTATTTATTTTCAAAGATTTTTCTCCTTTGGTAAAAAAAATAATATCTCTAGCTAGCTTGTTCTCTCAATTAAATAAATTTTTTTGTATGTTTTATTAGATTAGGTTTCATCTTATATTGATTTAGAATTTGATTAATTTTAAATAGTTTTAATTTTGCTATATTTTGATTTGTAGAAATTGTAATCAATGATAAAGATTTTGATATTGAAGATGCAGAAGTTACCTCAATTGATCAAGAGAATGAAAACAATGTTATTCAAGCTCTGTCGAGTGGTGATAATCAATTAGAAAGTCGTAATGAAAGTGAAACTATTGATCAAAGGTGCCCAATAATTGGTATGGTCTTTAACAATGTAAATGAAGCATATATATTTTATAATGACTATGCTAAAAAAATTGGTTTTAGTATCAAAAAGAGAAGAACAAATAAATGTCCTAAGGATGCTGAAAAAATAAGACTTCCAAGATTGTGTTGCTCATGTGAAGGTGAATATTGTAAGAAAAATACTCTACAAAAAAGAAGGGAAAATAGAAGATTTGGATGTAAAGCAATGTTTGAGGTTGGAATTACAGATGATGATAAATATAGATTGAATAAATTTGAGTCAGAACATAATCATGAGCTAGTTTCACCTGATATAACACATCTTTTGAGATCTCAAAGAAAGAAAATTTTTTCCCAAGAAATATTATTAAGAAAATGCATACATCGGGAATGCAATCATCATAAATATTTTCTTATATGTATGTTGAAGCTGGAGGGCTACAAAATCTTAATTTTATTAAGGCTGATTGCGATAATCTTATACAGAAGGCACGAGTTGAGATATTGAAAAAAGGAGATGTAGAATGCTTTTACGATTATTTCAAAATGAAGAAACAACAAAGCAAACATTATTTTTACTCCATTAGAAGAACTTATGATAATGAGTTATCAGGTGTTTTCATCTGCGATGCAAAATCAAGACGTGATTATGCTTTATTTGGTGATGTCATTTCTTTTGACACTATTTTTAAAACAAATAATTATAATTTTGGTTTGTGCCCCTATTGTTGGTATTAATAATCATGGACAAACTATACTTTTTGGATGTGGTTTGATAGATGGTGAGAACTTTAATGCTATAATTTGGTTATTCAATACCTTTTTGGAAGCTATGGAAGGGAAAAATTCAATTTCTATATTCATAGGTCAATCTCAAGCTAATGCACAAGGAATAAATGTGGTATTTCCTGAAGCTCATCATGGTTTATGTTTATGAAATATTCACCAAAATGCCATTAAGCACTTATCAAAGGTTTTTACTATTATAAATTATTTTCTTTACAACTAAATTGGTGTATGTATAATGCTGAAACAGTTGAGGAATTTGAAATGAGTTGGAATGATATACTTGACAATTTTGGGCTAAGAAATAATGAATGGTTGAAAGGACTATATGATTTACTCCACAAATGGTCTCAAGCATTCGCCTGTAGTCATTTTTGTGCTGGCTTAACTACTACACAACGCAATGAAAGTATATATGAACAAGTTTTTGAAAGAGTATTTTGGCCGAAAACTTATTTTAAGAGAGTTTGTAGATCAATATGATAAAGCAATGGCTAGTCGGCGTGAAGAGGAACAAAAATAACAAAACAAGACTCGTCAAAGTATCCCTCAACTCTTAACAAATTGGCCAATGGAAAAGGAAGCAGCTACAAAATACACAGAAGATTTTTTATGAATTTCAAGCTGAATGCAATGAGGTTTTAAACTTAAAACTAGAACTTCAAATAGATGATGGAATAGTCTGTACCTATAGAGTTTGGGATAAATATAACAACAGAAGAGTTCAAAAGTTGGAGTACTACCTTTCAAAACAATATGTGAGATGTTCTTGTAGAAAATTTGAATTTGATGGTATACTTTGTTCTCATGCCATGAAATTATTTGATGAATTGGAATTTGCAAGTTTGCCATTGAAGTATTATTTAAAGAGGTAGCCAAGAGATATTGTGGATCAAATTGGTTATGATGAACATGGGTAAGTAATTTCGAGTGATATTGATCCAGCAGCTACAACTCGTTATAGTGGATTATTACATATATCACAAAGAATTATTACATTGGGTGGAATTTCTGATGACTTAACAAGCTTAGCTGAAAAAAGAATGTTGGATTTAGAAGTGGAACTGAAATCTTACGTAGAAATGAAAAGTGAAGAATGCATGTCTAGAAAGAATAACAATGATGAACAAGAAAATATAGTTGATTTGAGTGAAGATGAACAACTACCACAAGCTCCAAAAATGAAACGACTACGTGGTCAATCTAAACAAAGAATGAAAGAGTTTCTTGGAGACTAAAAAAATCCAAAAAGCCAACTAAAGAAAGAGGTATGTTAGAATTTATTGTTTAAATAATAAATTCTTTTACGAACAAATTTTGGTAAAATATAATTAATTATGATGAATACAATTTTGCCGGTGCTAATAGCCAAAGTACGACTTAAGTCATCCAAGAATCATCAAACATGAATCATTTGCCTTAGGTAACTATGAATAATATGTATAAGAAACTTTAGTACAAAATTGAGGATTATAATATTACTTGTTTATTTGATATTTTTAGGGGTCATTTTCTTTTACAACACAACTAATGTATATGGAAACCCCTACTCAAATGCTTTGATCTCAAGGTATGACTTTGTATATATATATATTGATAATATATTTTATAGGATATTATATATAGTTCAAAAATATTTTTACAGGTGTGCATGGTTCGAATATTTTTGGCTCCTATAATACCTCAATTACCCTATAGTCAAAGTTTAAGTCAAATGCAACAATGGCAAGGAGTACCACAAAGTCAGTCATCTGATAATTAATTTGAACTCTCAAAACATATCTCATTTAGATTAAGTTATATAATGTTTTGTAGTTATCATATGTTAATTTTTATTAATTCTCATTTTTTTTTTCTTTTCAGTCGTCTTTGACACATGAATATCACTTGAGAAAAATATGTGCAGCTCAAGTTTTTTAGAAAAGATAAAATAATAACACTTTTGATCTTATTTTTTAGACTTTTATTTATTAATTTTTATAATGCGATGAAATAATAAGAATAATAATAATAATTTTTTTCAGGTGTTTGCATTAGAAGATTAAATACATCACAATAACTTTTATTTTTTTTTATTGTTGAGATTTATTAGACGTATGTAATTTTTTTAGTTGATTGTGATTATTTCTTGGACAATAGTTTTTGATAAATTATTGATAATCCAAATCATTAGGGTATTTTAATTCAGTTGGATAGTTGTTTTTGATAAAATTTATTAATAATCTAAATCATTTACTTAATTAGATTATTTTAAGATTAGAAGATTTCGCTGCACACAAAAAATTGGCCTACATACAAAAATACAAAGACAAAATTTTTTAAAATAATACGTAAAAACAAATAAAAACTCAAAAAAAAGTAGGGATTCTAAATTTTTTTTAGTTTTATATAAAAAAAAGAAGATATTTTTAATAAATTAAATTTTATTTGAAAATAACTTATTAAATTTTGAAAACTAATTGCTATAAAAAACTGCATGCGCTGCGTTTATGTTTTGTTTTTTTGTTTTTTTGTTTTTAAGAAATAAAACAAAAAGTTAAAATAGAAAATTGCTTTAGAGAATATATATATATATATATATATATTATAGAATATATAAATATATGCTGGTGATCCAAGGCATGACTATTGATCGATGATCATCATTGATTTGCTCTTGGAGTGAACAACAATCTATCATTTGTTTACATTGGGGTGATTTTTATTTATCTATTTCATAATGTTTTCAAGGCGAATTGACGCTATTTAAGATCACTATCAATTCCATACGTAAGAACCAGTTATTTAATATAAGGGAATTTGTTAAATTTTAACAACTATTTTAGTTTAATTGAAATAATACTAATTCCACTCAAAGTCAAGTAGTCTCGTTGGATAAGAAACGAGGTATAAGTCATGATATAAAGGTCAGGTCTCGATTTTCAATTTGAATTTATGCCTGAGACACCCTACAGCCTCTGGAGTTCCTGACTCCAGAATAGTTTCACCCCACAAAGAAGTTAACAGGGACACCGAGGGGTGATAGACGAAGAAGAAGAAAAAAAAAAAAAAAATCTAATTCTAAGTACTCATGAATTCAACAAATGGAAACGTGAGCTAGAGGTAAAGTTAGAAAAATAAATAAATAAATCAATCAAATTCTTCGGTCAATGAATTCAGATATGTATTTTAAGAGATATACATTAAGTCATAGTCAATGATAGAAGTGAACAATACTCCAAAATAAAGAAAATGGAGGTTGAGTAATGAGAGATTTAAGCCTAAAAGATGAAAGAGAATTTTAGGTGTACGTGTATCTTTCAATTCTAATTGGACAATTGTAACTTATCCTGGACGTTCTTTACAAAGTCAAAAATGGCGATGACCTAGTCAAAGTTTTTTTTATAATTTATGTTCAAATCAACAGAACACCCAAATTAAGTACAAATATATATATATATATATGTCGAATGTTAATCTAATTATAAAATAATATAATTATATTATAATTATATATTTATATTTATTAAATTATTTATTACACACTTCAAGATATATAAATCACACATATTTAATAGATATGAACATGTAATTATAATATAATTATATTATTTTATAATTAAATTAATATTTTCTACATATATATTAATTGGTTTTCTTTGCAATTTGACTACAAAGATGGAGATTTAAAACCATGCCCTCATATATATATATATATATATATATATATATATATATATATATAAATAAAGATCAAGTTTATTTTTTTTGTTCTTGAAAACATTTTACTTCTGGTTTGTGTTTGCTAACTTGTCATCCGTAGTAGTGTTGAATGTATATGTTAAAAACAAATATAAAAAAATAAAAGAGTTCAAAGTGAACTAGGGGCATAATTAAGAAAATAGTAATAATAATAATAACTTGAGATATCCGAGGAGTTGAATATCTTATATATAAATATGATTAACACTTTCATATCTAATATATGAAATGTTAATCTAATTACAAAAAATTATAACCGTACATTAATATTCACATTCACATCAAATAAACATGAATGTATAGTTATATATTTTTTTGTAATTAGATTAGCATTTCCCTTTAATCAATACTAGTTTTCAATTTTTTTTAGCTCTTTATTAATTAAAAAATATTAATCTAACTGTAAAATAATACAACTATATATTCATGTTGATTGAATGTGTGTGGTTTTCATATTTTGATGTGTGTAATAAATGATCTAATAAATATAAACATATAGCTTTATTATTTTATAATTAGATTATCATTCTCTTTATTAATTAATATATGGTAAATCAACAATTGATGTGTATCTATTGACGTTTTTCATTAAGTATTCTAAATGGAAGACTCCTTAATCATTTTTTATTTCTTTCGCCATTCATCGTTATAATTATATGCCACATGGATCGGCATTTAATTCAAATATTTAAGTTTTCGTCCTATTCTATGTCCAACTGATAACAAGAACTTGTTAATCAAATAATGCAATAGCATCTGAAAATTCTTAAAAACATAAAATAAATCTTATTTATATATAATTAAAATTAAAATTATGTTCAATTAGACACTTTTTTCTTTATATTATTCATTGTTGACAAAATACTCCATGAATCAAAACTTTATAATAGAACCAACATCAAATAAAGGCGTAATTATTATTAATTAAATACTATACAGTTATTTTAATACTTATACAAAATAAACTTGTTTGCTTTTTACAAAAGTTACTACAATGGGAAATATATACATATATATATAATTGGAGAAGTTGGTGAGATATGTCACTGGTTGAAAACTTGTGTGACCAATTAGTTATATATATATATTATTTGAATAAAAAAATTGAGGTTACTTTTTTTTTTTTTGGAAACCTCGGTGTCTGAGACAGCTTAACGCACACCTAATTAATTTTAAGGGATACAAGTCCCTAATCCGCAAATGTAACATTCTTTGAAACCCTGAGACTCGTTGTTTGGGCTAATACCTTAGAGATAACACAAGTAGATGAGGTTCGAACTTGTAACCTTTTAATTGTTTGCCCTTCTATCCAAAACCTCTTTGGTTAAAAAAATAAAATAAAATAAAATAAAATAAATTATGGTTACTAATAAAAGAAATTAACTAAAAATCAAGATGACTTTGACCTTAGATTACTAAATTACGGTCGGGTGACGATGCTTCTATTGACGGAGTCAATATAAGAATGTGAAAGGAATCGATGTAGCACTGATTCACCAATTCGGTTCCGTGGTCGAGACACAGTGGCTCACTTAATATTTTTAACGAACAGAAAAAAGAAAAAAAAAAAAAAGGGAAAAAACAAACGAGCCCATTATTTTTAAAGACTTGCGTTTTGAATCGGGCAAGTGGCAGTCTATTAAAATAAAAACAAAAAAGAAAAGATATATGATTAAAGATTTTTAATGTTTTTGTGTTTTATGAAATTTCTAAAAATAAAAATAAATGTTTTATTATTTTCATTCTTCTTGTTCACAATTCTCTTTTGACCCTTAAGATATGGTAAGAGTTATGAATTATATTATTGAAATAATAACACTTAATATCGTAAAGATATTGCAATTTTTATAATATATGAATAGTCAACTATTTATTTTGTGGGTCTATGTCAATTCATCAAATAAGAGAAGAATAGTGGAAGGGTCCGATCGTTTAAGTAAGGTTTTAGTTTTAAATTCTTATAGATGCAGAAAATTTTATTGAAAGAAGTTCTTGTTTCGACGTCTAACAGTTATCTCGAGTTTAAGTGAATTAGTCTTACTGAGAAACAGAAGGAGGTCATCATTTGAATGCCAAAATTTCAGTAATAATAAAAATAAAAAAAATCAGAAAAGAATACCGATAAAAGAAAAAAAAAACATTATATTCTAACCTTAAGTTAGAATTTAATGCAATTAAGTATAAAAGTGATTGAAGTATCATATCAAGTGAGATTATCAACTTTAATTGAACTAAGGAGAAATCAGAAGTTTTATCAACCGTCCGATTAAAAAAACTATCAAATCGGATTATTGCAAGAGAGTTTTAATTTTTAATTGTCATGTTTTTCACGTAGGGCCATCACTCAGCGATTTCGTTGACCAAACACAAAACCCCTTCCACGTGGCAAGAAATTCGGTCATGAACAAGACGTTCAAACTGTCGCCCAACACCAAAAACAAATGTTTCGGTGGTTTTATTATAATAAAACACAGTCGCTTTGGAGACATCTGTTAAAATTATAATAAAACACAGTGCCACGTCACCACCATTCTGTTTCTCAGCTGAAAGATACTATCCAGTGCTGCGCGGAGATTATAAATTTTGATCAGGAGCGATAGTTCTTACCGTCGATCGTTCATATTTTTTATTATTTAAGACAATTATGGAAGCTTCCTGAGGGGCGGAAAAGTCAAAATTGCAACACTAATATCTTGACTTGAATAACACGAAATTCTGTATTTTTTTTTCCATATATTGCTTCCACCACCGTCTTCTCTTAACTCTCTCTCTCTCTCTCTAAAGCCGGCATGATCTGGTGTTCCACGGCCATATGACGACGAAGCGACAGACCCATCCCAACTTCTGCCACGCATCCATCTCGCTCTTCTCGCTGCTGCTGCTACTATTCTCGTCGGAGCATTTCGCCGAAGCACAAACTCCGAATGGATCCACCAATCGAGATGGTTTTCCGAGCACGAACTTCAAGCCGTCGATGTCGATCACGATCATCGTTCTCATCGCGGCGTTCGTTTTCATGGCATTCTTCTCAATCTATATCCGTCAGTGCACCAGAGAAAGTCGCGCCGGCAACATCGGACCACCGGTCGGAGCAGGACGGTCTCGGCGAACCACTCGCGGTCTCGATCCGGCGGAGATCGGAGCTCTTCCGACCTTCGTTTACTCCGACGTCAAAGGGCTTAAGATCGGAAAAGGAGCTTTGGAATGCGCCGTGTGCTTGAACGAGTTCGAAGACGACGAGACTCTCCGGTTGCTGCCGAAGTGCGATCACGTGTTCCATCCTGAGTGCATCGACGCTTGGTTAGCTTCTCACGTCACCTGTCCGGTCTGCAGAGCCAACCTAGTTCAAAAATCCGGCGAGGATACAAGCGGTGCCGAACCAACGACGGAGGTGGCGACGGGAACGGAAACCGAATCGGAACCCGAGAACCGATCGTCGGAGATTCAGTACAACGATCAATCGCAAAACCATGTCTCGATTCCAGTTTCCGACGATCAGAATAACGTAGTAGAGTCGTCTCGGACCGAGGTTACAATCCCGAGCCGACCGGCGAGATCCAAATCCACGGGACCGAGATATCAGGAGAGATTTCCGGCGAAGTTTCCGCGATCGCACACGACCGGTCACTCGCTGGTACTGCCCGGAGAAGACCGCGAGCGGTTCACGTTGAGGTTGCCGGACGACATACGGAAGCAGATCTTGACCGGGAAACTTAACCGGACGGCGAGTTGCGGCGGTAGTACTCGGAGAGGTTATCGGATCGGCGGCGAAGGTAGTAGTAGTAGTAGAGGGAAAAACTCTCTGTTGGGGATGTGGGACCGGGCGGTTCGACCGGAAGGCGGTGGTGGTGTATTTTCGCGAACCCGGTCTTTTTTCCGAAGAACGCCGTCGGTTACGTTGGGGAAGAGAGTTGACGGCGGCGGCGGCGGCTCCGTTAAATCTCCGTTTGATTGTATTGGACCGAAAGCTGACGGCGACGAGCAACCGCCGTCGTCTACTAGGCCTCTGGTTTAAACCGGGTAAATTACATTTTTAATTATTATTGTTATTAATTATTATTATTTTTTTTTAATTTTTTTTTTGGAGTTTGATTTTCGTTTATCTTGCGAGATGGGAGAGAGATTGGAATAGATTAGGGGTTGTTTGGATACAAGGATATACTGAAATCAGTAGTTAATTAGTGGAGTCTTGTGTTGACTGTGAAGCTAGTCGAAGTCAAAGTTAGGGGCGGCAGATTTGTAATTTATTCTGTAAATTTGAAATAAGGACATCATTGCACCTTCCACCAAACAACGCCTCCTTGGTTAGTGCCAAAATCCACGGAGAAAAAGATGCTATAAATTTTAATGTTTTTTCTAATACCCTTTTTTTTTTCTTTTTCAAATCTTTTATCTTTGTTTTAAAATTATTTATACATAGTTTTCTTACTAATTGAAAAAAGATATAAAGTTGATTTCTTGGCATTTGATTATAGGTGTCAATAAATTAGTTTAAATTACAAGATTTTGGTTAAATTTGAAAAAAAGTATAACTCAATAGGTTTTCTTCAAATTTTTGTTTGAGGCTTTGAAAACCCTAAACCCAATCAATTCTAAAAGTAAAATTATTAATATTTATTTTTAATGTCTATAATTATTTTATGGTATAAATATTTTTCTTAAAAATTATTTAATCATCTATGGCAAAAATTATTTTTAATTTTTTTAAATATTAAAAAAGTTAAAATTACTTCATATATTTTGGAATTGGTTTGCTTGCTGCCATGTCCTCCCCTACCAGTTGCTAGGGCTTGGCTGGGCCAGGGCCAGCATGACTTGGATCTAAGAGTTTAGGTATGGGGTTTGTTGCTCATGGAAATAAGGCATCGAGTCCAAGATTTAGCTTCTGCCATGGCGGCAGCCGAGTGCTTGACTTTATAATTGATTTGATTTAATTTAAATTAATAATTTAAAATAAATAAATTAAACTTAATTATGTTAAATTTAAATTAAATTTGAACATTAAATTGAACCGTACACACTCGATTGCTTTTAGAAGTTACATTAAAAATAGAAAATGACTTAATATCTTTTGTTAAGAAAGGAAGAACAAGATGAGCATCCAAGCTTGCGTTATGCTTTTATTAAGTTCTGAAAGTCAAAAGGTGGAAAAGTGGAAAAGAACATAATAATTTCGATTTTTTTTTCTTTATTTTATTACTGCTTGCCTTTGCGTGAACAAATTTGCACCTCTGTTTTTTTTTTTATTGCATCCTACCGAATCATTCGTTTTTGTTTTATTTAATTCAAAAATTAAAAATTATCTTTATAGATAAATTGATCATTAGTTTCAGTAAAGATGTTTGGTGGGCATGGGGAATTTTATTGTACTATTAAAGGTAATAAGTCCCAAGTTGATCTAAGGGAGTGTTAATTAAAATAATATTACATTTTCATATTTTTTTTTTATGATTTATAGTATTTTTAAATTTAAAATTAATTGACTTGACATATCCCATTACTTAAAAAAATTAAATATATATATATATATTCTAGAGTAAAGTTTTTGTGTGATGTGATTGATAACAAAAATTACAATACTTTTCTTCAAAGGAGATGTATACCTACCATGTAAATAGAATGAAAAGAAACCAAGATGGTTAAGTGGAAGCGGACTTCGTCTTAAAGTCATTTTTATATAAAAGTTCAGGGTTCAGTTCTTGGAGGTACCTTCGTTAGAATAGGTCTACTATTTTACTTCTGCTTCGAACGATGACTAGTCTCATACTAAAAAGGTGCGGCGATACATTATAGAAAACTAAAAAAAAAAAAAAAGAATCAAAATACCTTTTGCCTTCTTTTCCTTAGCAATGAATAAGGGTTTGATTTGTGAGAATATAATAATCACAAAATATTTCATATATGTCTTGGTTCATGTAGTTGTTGTAACTCAAAACCGTATTTTTTCATCATTTATAATATTTACATTTCTCTTTAAATATTTTATTTGTACTACTATTATAAAAAAGAATACTTCACTTCCTGGTGATGAAACCTGTTGTCAATTCTTATAAAAATATCACTAAAACTTATTTCAAATAATATTTAAATAGTTACAAAGTAGTAATAATAGTTCAAAAAATATAACTAAAACTTATTTTCTTCTTTTGTACAACCATATATAATTTTCTATTTCATATCATTTTCTTATTTCCATATATTTTTCAATTTAATTAAGTTTCATTTTTTTTAAAAAAAACCATCCTATTGAAGTGTTTGAATGGACGTTCCCACCCAATTTTCATAATGCACACCACATCACATATTAAAGTACTACATTATACAACACAAGTACACTTTTACAAGTACATATAAAGGAAGAAATGTGGTGGCACAAGCAAAAGCTTGTTATCCTTTACTCCAAAGCAAAGCTTCTATGCTTATTGCTTGCTTTAATATATATTTTTTTATTTATATTATCCCAAATGTATTTCACATTTCATAAGAGCTGAGATGTGATACATTGTTTTTATTTTTCAGTACCCTACAAAGCTATTAAAGTACTTTGTACCAATAAAATAAAGATGACAAAAATTAAATGACTTGAAGGGAACAAGGGGAACATTCTCAACCCTCCCTTAATTATTTATTATGACTTTCTATGTGGAATAGCATTAATTACTGATGGTACTTAATCCCTATGGTGCAACCTTTCATATATTGTGTGTGTGAACTTTACCTCTTTAACATTTGGACTTGCTTACTGAACTTTATACATGTAGAGCATTGATTTGGAAACTCATAGTCAGTTAAGCATTTAATTTGTCAATATCTAATAAGAAGTAGGTAGACTTAATCTTAAAAATTAGACTAAATTAGAGCTTCGTCCCGTCATCAACTAAAATAGATTTGTACAAGTTACAAGGCACTTATTATTGCAGGATCTAAGAAAAGAATGATGTCCACAACCTTACCTTTATATTAGAGAGATAGTTTTCATATTCAAACTCGTGTTCTTACCTTTATATTAGAGAGGTGGTTTTTAATTCTAAACTCGTGTTCTCTGTGTCATATCTTTACATGCATGATTTGGGAAGAGCAAATGATGTATAATCATATATATATATATATATATATATATATATATATATATATATCTCAAGTTATGTGTTATTAATCAGTGTTACCATGCATTATTTCTTCTCTCTTGAATCCTTTTTCAATACTGATGAAGTTAATCTAATTACCCTGATCAACTCTTCTTAGCATATAATTGCTTAAAATAGGGCGCATTATTATATGAAAAAATGTTAATCTAATTATAAAAAATTATAATTATATGTGCAGCTACATATGTATATCCATTAGATTATTTATTATACACATTAAAATATATAAAAATATTAATATTTGATGAATATATATGTGTAGTTGCACATAACATTGTAATTTTTACCGTTAGAATAACATTTTCCTATTATATATTCAAGTATTGCATAACTAAACCCTGAAGTAAGGCTGAACAATCCTTTCAATTGCATTTTCATGGTAGATAGAGGTTTTTTCTTTTTCTTTTTTTTCTTTTCTGAAAAGCTACTCTTAACACTTATAAAATTTCTAGCCATTAAAATGTTCCTTTGAAAAGCTTAATGAGCAGAGTTTGATAAGTGGTTGGTTCTAGTTTTAGCCCTTCAGCGCTTTGAGAAATTTATAATTGGTAGATGATCAAATAAGCTGCTGGCTCATTTATAAGGTGCACTATAATATAATAAAGAATATCACTATATATATATTAGATTTCATTTGAGATGCAGATAGGCACTTACTTTCTCTACACTTTTTCTTTTTTATTTTGTACTTAATGTCAACTTATATGGTTGTTTTTTAGTTGTTTTTGGAGATTTTGTTAAAGTCAAAAAGTCAAGCTGATTAATTTTTGGTGTATGAAATGAAGTACTTTTTCCTTTTCCAATTTTTTTTTTCTTTTGCCTTTAATATTATCTGTTTATATATTTGTTTACTAATATATATGTATCTATTTTCGAACTAATGTAGAGAAGAATGCACTTAATTTAGACTTCTTCTGCTTTAAATTAGCGTTTGATAACTCTACTTAACATATACTTCTATTTCAAAACCAACCTTTAATTGTAGTAAAGGTTTAAGCTCTACTAAAATAAGCAAAAAAAATTTATTTAGTCTTAAAAAATATATATATATAATGATTTTTTTGTTACCCTCTTTTTTAGAGGTTGCAAACAGAGTTACCAAACACCACCTTCTTTTAGAAATTTAATGTGCAAAATATTTTAAAATTTGAAAATAGAAAATGAAATTAATATAATGCCATTGTAGTAACCAACCTTTATGGAAAGATTCATTTTACAATATTCAAGATTTAATATTGAAGATAATTTTTTAAAAAAACTGCTAAACACATTATTGTATTATACCTAGATAGGCATCAAACTGTACATAATTTACCAATAGCAAATTCAGTAATAATAAAACTGAGCCAAAACCAAGAGTGGTTGGCTAAATGGAAGGGGGTTGAGTCATAAGGTCATATCTATACAAAAGTTTAAGAGTTCAATTATTTGAGAGGTGTCATCGTTGGGAGAGGTCTATTATTTCACTTCTGTTTCAAATGAGGACTGGTCTTCATACCCGAAAAGTGTGGGATGCGGGAAACCAAAAAATAAATAATAAAACTGAGCTTTGGCATTTATATCTGAATATGAACGTTCCACAACTTGTTATCTATTTGATTTCTCTAAATATTACATTACTTACTCACACCACACATAAACATTGTCTAACCTATTTTAGTTTATAAAATTTGATGATGTGCTAAGTGCCAACTCAGACTTGACAAAAAAAAAAATAATAATAATAATATGATATTCTAGTCTACCACTAACTGTAACTCAACTATATAAGTTCTTCACTTACACTCCTTCCACCACCAAACCATCAAAAACATTATCAATCCTAGCTAGCTACTTAGCTCTATATTTTGTAAAATCAAAATTGCCCTTAATTAATCTATGGAAACCGATCATCAAACACCCGTATCTAGCCCTGATCAATCACCAATAAGATCATCGTCAGCTACAAGAAAACCCTTAAACATCACAAGATTTGGTCTCTTACTACCATCCTGCACTTGCCTTGCTTTTAGTTCACTTGGTGGAAGAACACTTTTGGGTTTCTACTACAAAAATGGAGGCTCTCACAAATGGTTCTTATGCTTGATGATGAACATTGGCTTCCCATTACTTGCATTACCAATCTCATTTCTTTACAGAAAAGACGTCTCAAAAGGGAAGAAGAAGCTAAAAGAATTTTTATTGGAACCAAAGCTTTTTATCTCAAGTGCAGTTTTTGGGCTCATGGGTGGTCTCAACAGTTACATGTATTCGACTGGGATGTCTTATCTTCCAGTTTCCACTGCTACTCTTCTTGTTTCAACACAACTGGCTTTCACAGCTTTCTTTTCCTTTATTTTTGTGAAGAAGCAGAAGTTCAGTTTTTATACTGTAAATGCTGTGGCTTTGATGATTCTTGGAGCACTTGTTTTAGCGATTCGAACTAGTGGGGATCGAGCCGATCATGAGGTTAGTAAAGGGAAGTATTTGAATGGGTTTTTCATGGCCTTGGGAACTGCTGCTTTGGGAGGTTTAACTGTGCCTTTGGTGGAGCTTTCTTACTTGAAGAGTAGGAAGCCTGTGAGTTATGGTGTGATGATGCAGTTTCAGTTTGTTATGAATGGTTTTTCTGCCATTTTTGCCACTACTGGTGTCATTGCAAGCAAGGATCTTCTGGTCTATCTCTCTTATCTCGCTCTCTTTATTCATTGGCTCTTTTATTTTCTTTATAATTAGTAGCATTTTTGTTTTTATAAATTTGCTTTTTGTGTTCCTTACTTAAAAGGTAGTGATGGTAGAGATTGATAGAAATGAAAATGTTATTTAAGCCGTGAGAAACAACTCAACTCAAAAGCTATAGCAATCAGATAATGACCCAACAATACATATCAAACTATCATCAACACTCTCCCTCATGTGCAAACCCCATCCTGCATGGAGAGCCAGAAAAGAAATAGAAGAAGAGAAATATCAATTATGCAAATGGGGAACATGCAAAATGCTAATAACGAGACTTGAACCCAAAACTTTTTGTAAAATCAAGACTCTAATACCATGTTAGAAACTACTTGACCCAAAAGTTATAGCTATCAGATAAGGGTCTAACAATGCATATCAAGCTATCATCAATACGAACAATAGAAAGTGTTTCTGACAAAAAAAGAAAAAAAAACTGTCACGAGTGCAACTACATGTACAAGCACTCCACTATGCTCATTGGAAATGTATGTTCTATGCATTTCAATAAATGCAATGCATGATCCAATAATTATGATAGTGTAGTTGCATCTTTTTTTCTTTTTAGAATAGCTGTTACTTTTTTAGTTCAATGTAACATATAAATATCGGCTTCTATAACTTATATTCAAACCATTTGTTTCTAGTGTTGATTTTGATAAGTAGGCTCAAATGAGCGTAATATTGCCTTCAATCTTCACTTTGATACTATAACATATTGTACTTTTCCTCTAAAAGACACAGACTGAGGTTAGCATATTAAGTTATGCACAATATGAGACTAGTATTAATTTGATTCATTTGTAAGGAACAAGCTTGAAAACTAATTCAACCATGACGCCTAATAAGTTGAGTTGTATATGGAATCTGTAATCTGATATTAAAAGATGTTTGTGATGCAGGATATCCCAAGAGAAGCAAGAGAGCATGCACTTGGAGAAGTAAAGTATTACATGGTGCTGGTTATGTATGCAGTACTGTCTCAGTTATCTTCAATTGGCTTCATGGGCATCTTGTACTGCACTTCATCTCTTTTTTTAGGGATTTTCTCAGTGGCCCTTCTTCCAATTACGCAGATTATCGCAGCTATAGCCTTTCATGAGAAGTACACAGCAGAGAAAGGCATGTCGCTTGCTCTGTGCTTATGGGGCTTCACATCTTACTTCATTGGAGTTCATAACAGGACTAGTAGCCATCCCACTGTGCTAGCAGATCATCCTGAAGTTGCAACTGAAACTGCTCAACACTGAGAACAGTATCTTCATGAAATTTTCACAAGCAATATGTGAGGAGAAATCAGTCCCTCAATACCTTCTATGTTTTAATAATACTAATAATCAATACAAGTGGAACATGCCATGCACTTGTATTGCCAATTAATCAGTGTTGTCTTTCAGCTAGCTTGTATATTATGCTCAAATATTCAAGTTTTTGTTTCAACACCAGCAAGTACCACCATTTCTATTTCTTGTTTTGATGGCTTTCAAACATCTTCCACCTATAAGGTTGCCCACTGAAAATCTTCCCCAAAAGAACAAACAGAAATGGCAAAAAACAAATAATGGTTGTTCAACTTGTAAACGCCAAAAGATGAAATATGTTTTCACTCAGAGATTGCCTTCTTCTGGTCTGGGAATCACATTCAGATTAAGAAGCATCTATACCAATATACTGAACCATTTAGATGGAATGGCATTTAGGTCAAGCACTGGACAAGATTGAATACAAGCCTCATCTAGCAGGCAGGATATGAACCCAAATTTCCAGCTAAACATAGCAAATAACACTGCAAGCTTTGTCCTTCACTTCGATCAATATATATTACAACCATGCTTTCTATTTACACTAATTCCTTTTTACATGAGTTATTAATCATGGAAAAGAAAAACACCAATTCAGTCAGTAAGATAAGCGCTTGCGAAGAAGTCATATTACATGTTACTTCTAAGGCTTACAGTAAAACAAAAAATTTGAAGCCAAATTGCCACCCTTTCGTCATGGTTACCCGTCAGATTGTCAGCATGTGTCTGTTATGTAAGCTTCTGCCGGCAAGGATCACAGTTGCCTTCAGCTCCAGTTATAGTTTTTTTGTTGCCTTGTCAGCTGTTAATCAAAATGCTGTACACAAATTGTTGGGCTTCATGTTAGAGGAGCAGTCCTGTGGGATTGGGCTATTAGTGGCACAGAGCCGGCTCCGCTTTGGCTCAGATATTCTCACGCGTGAAATTGCAACAGCAAGTACATCGACCAAACCACATTCACTCTGTTCCTCTTGTGATCCACTTGTGCTGTCAAATGAGGAGACTAGATTAGTTACATTAAGGGAGCGACTCGCTGATATCTTCCTCTCTGGATCAGGTCCAGGCACAATGGCCGCTTTCCGGTATGGCCCTCCCACATGGTATCTCACTTTTGGCTTGACGGATATTGTCTTGAATTGCTCCGTGTAAAACAAAATCCAAGGATGTCCTGAAATAACAGTAAATTGAATGGGAATGAAGCTGCTCACCACCCACACCAGAAATATAGAACATTCGAATTGCTTTAAATGCAATGGAAGTTGAAGCCACTGGTTAAGAAAGATAACAAAAAAAAGGGTTATCAAAAGCATACTTAGCACTTCATCAGCATTTATTCTGGTTGAAACATCTCTTGTTAGCATCCGTTCAATCAGATCCCGAGCGGGAGCAGATACAGACTCCCAAATCTCACCTTTGAAATCAAGGTTTACCTTTTTAATTGCCTCAAAAACAGCTTCCAATGAGTCTCCCTGAAATGGGAGGGTACCAACCAAGAGGGCATGGAGGAGGACACCGGCACCCCATATGTCTACCTTATCTGAATATTTTCCTGTCAGAACTTCTGGGGCTACATAAGCTGGACTACCTGCTATACCAGACAAGCTCTGACCTGTAATATAATGAACAAGAGTTGGTTACCAAAAGAAACCTCCTGTAAACAAGATACTGTCACTTGCTTATCTATGTCTCTTGATTGTAGCTCTATACAGAAACGAGAACCAATTAGAAGGAAAGATATGGTAGACAGAGACTCAATCAAACAAGAACAAGCCTTTTCTAGCAACTGGCAGAGGTGATACAAAAGGTTTTAGTCTTCTATCTACTCTTGAAGGTGACATATAAGCAACTTTAGATGCTGTCAATAAACACATTATTGGTTCACCACCTCATTCATAACCTGATATCATAAGCCAATACAGCTTCAACTAACAAATTGTGAACCATATTCTATAGATGCAACCTGTAAATTTCTGTGCTGTAAAATATAATCCAACCCAAAAGCAACAGCTGCATAAATTTTCAAAGAACAATTTCAATCAAATAAAATGTGGAGGTCAAATTGGAAGTATGAAATGCAACTAGCCTTTTCTTGGCTACTTGGCAATATTCAAAAATAACATTTCTCAAAAAAAAATTCCAAACATCATGATGAACCATTTTATTGAACACATTCTGTCCCACTTTAAATAGGGTAGAATGTCATGTTTTCAGTCTGCCTTTAACACTTATTACTCATTTGTATGTCAGCTAAAGATTCTAGGCTTTCTTACATATGGGCTCTTTCACATAATGATGATGAATACTTAAGTTATAGTGCTATATATTGCTAGGAAAAGAATAAATTAATATAGTCAGTGATAAGATGACTAGAAAATACAAGTAACAAATGGGTCATTGATTTGGTAGCTATACATGTCTACAGTGAAACTGACAAGTACGAACACCATATGGTGGACCATCTCAGGTTTAACCACTTGAAGGATCAATTGCTCTGTCTTTGCTAAGAAAGAAGGATACACTGAAAAAAAATCATAAAGAACCTAGAGAAATGGTCCATGCCACTCTATGGTATGGTTAAAGTTTGCTAAGGAAAGCTGCTGATAAGACATAGAGTTATCTATAAATTCAATCACTGTGAGTTTTTAAGATTCAAAGCAATATTGCATGTCGGGGGCTTAATAAAGATAAACATACGTCTCTCAAGCATCTCTGGAAAAAAAAAATACGGCCAGGAGAGGAAAATATCACCAAACAGTCAATTTCAAGGAATCAGTGCACTACCATTTGAAACCCTTGTCGCTAGCCCAAAGTCAGCAAGTTTCATCTTGCCAGAAGTGGTGAGAAGGATATTTTCAGGCTTAATGTCTCGATGGACAACACCCATCTCATGACAATACTTGATGACCAATATCAGCTCCTTGATTATATTAGCCGCCTGATTCTCTGAATACTGCCGCTCCTTAGCCATTTGATCAAGCAAACGTCCACCAGAGCACAACTCCATCACAAGATGAAAATTGTCAGAATCCTCATATACTGCCTTCAAAGTCACTATACCAGGATGGCCAGATAGATGCTGCATTATCTCAACTTCCCTATGCACAGTCTCCTCTCCTTTCAGCAACGTTTTGCAAGCAAACTCTTCGCCATTAACCCTACTCTGGCACTGCCGAACTGACCCAAATTTGCCTCGACCAATCTCAGAACCTAAAATGTAGTCCTGCTCAATCTTCTTCTTCCTGCCTATACGAGTAGCAGCATCAAGACACCCAATCTTCCTCTTCAAGCCCCTTCCACATAGATCCAAAGGCGAGCTTCCGCAAGGAGGTGCAGTAACAACACCAGCAATTCTACTTTTGCAACAATTAACCACCTCATCATCAGCCTGTTCCTTAAATTTCTTCTTGCGCTTCCCGCAATCTTTCATCGACAAATGTGACCCAATAATTGAAAAACATAACGGCGATTCATGACTAGACGGTAAGATCTCAGCTTGTTTCCTACCTATCCGAGCATCATCATCATAGCATCCCTTTCTTTTCCTCCTCAGCAACTCCATTACCAAATTTGAAGATCAAATTCGACAAAACCAATCAAAATACTAATTATTCGATGATGTCGAAAATCTTTAACCAATCGCATTTCATACAATCAAACAACTAATAATTTCCCAAAACAACCAGTAATTAGTAACCCTAACCCTAGCTCTTTCCACATTCAAAATCCCTACGTGTATCGAAATGGAAGACCAGAACCAATTTCTCGGAAACATTAATTCCTTAATCCAACTCTGTAACCCAAAATAGAACCAAGATTTCAACATAGTACCAAACACGATTCATCAACAACGATGAAACAAAGATCACAAAAGCTTACCTTCACGCAAGAGCCTCGAGACTCTTGATCTTCTTCTTCCGAACACATTCGAACCGCCGATTACCAAGCTTTTACTTGTCGATCGGCTTCATTCTATACTCGCCATGAAAAGGAGCAGATCTAAGAACAAAGAATCTCCATGAATCTCTCTGGATACAGAGAATCAGTGCGCAATAAACGAAACCCTAACCCTAGCTTTCAATCGAACAGAATTAAAAACCGAAAAGACAGCGAAGTCGTCACGAAATGAAAAGCCCTAGGCAGATTTGCAGAGCTCTCTGCTTCCGTGGGAAGTAAGGATTCTTAAAACATTCGTACGTACGAATGAAAACGTGGCTTGTAAAATTGAGTCACGATGTGATCTAAGGGACATTAAACTGCCTCGTGTCTTCTTGTGCTCAATCGTACGTATTCTTGGTTTTACTGAGTCATTTCCTTTATACCGGAAATTTAGTAATTTGTTTCATTATTCTTAAAGAAGGACCACACGTGTAACGTGACTACGTTTGAATCACATGCGAATAATAACAACTCATTTTCCAACAAAAATATGTGAAGGTCACATCAAACATAACAACTTAAAAAAAAAATTTATTGCTATTATTATTATTATTATTTTATATTTTTTTCAATGACTAACTCAATTCAACTTATCTAACCTAGAGCTATAGCAATCCCTCGTTACTTGCTCTTTGGCTATTGAAAGAACCATCACAAGCTAAGTTACAACCTTGAGAGGAGGGCTCCTAGGAGATATGAATCCCAAGCTCATCATCTAGAGAGATAGGAATGTGCCACTAGTTTGCTATCCAATGATCAAAAGTTTTGAAATTTCTCTCCTTGATTCTTATTTTAACTTGCCATTCTATGATCTTTCAAAAAAAAACTTGCCATTCTATGAACTAAATTATTTGGTCGACATCGTTCCCTCTTCCTTGGTATTTGTGCATATTTCTTTTTGCCCAAAGGTGATAAACATACTGGGATTTACTTTTCACCTTCTCCTCAGCTGACTTGAAGGTGAACTGCCTAAAAATATTTTCCGTCCAAACTACCAGCCTAAATCTTAAATCCTAAACTCTAAATCATGTACACTCTCAGTTTAGACAATCAGGTCATTCTCATTATATGATAGTCTTTGAGTCCTTTCACACTACTCCTAAGCCTCCCAAAGAGTAGTATTCCTAGAAGGGTGCTGCGGGGGTATTGGGGAACAAACAAACTTAAAGAGAAACTCAAGCCCCTCGAGGTTGTTTGCTCCCCCAATACATTTAGCTTTATTGTTCTAGGGAAAAGGGGAGGGACCTTCCATTTGCGAAAAAGGATGTGGTTCACCTTAGCAGACTTTGAATACCGGAGACCAACTTAACCAAAGCAAAGATTCAATATTCAATGATTCCCCAAGAATGCCAATTGTCCAGCTAGAAGGAAGTACTTTGCTATTTCCAAATGATGCTACACATGCATTTGAGAGCAATAGGTTTACGCTTAAAGAGCTTCCTCCAAGTCCAACTACGATTATAGGCATGAGGAATAGTCCATAAGAACTCTTTAATATATCTATCATATGTCCCCACCTTACACCTTAAAGTTTTGAAAGAAAATTAAAAATAATTATGCTTGGTTTGTAGTTTAAAAAATAGAATACAATTTAAAAAGTAAAATTTTAAAAAATAATATTTTGTCATTTTTTAAAAATAACTTATTTTTTTCATCAATTTTATAAAATGATTTTTGGGTTTTAACAAATCAAATATTTTTTTTTTTCATATTTTTAAAATTTTAAGTATAAAAAATTGTATCTGAATCCTAAACCAAATACATCTTTAAATATTCTAATATAATGTCATATTTCCCTCTCAAAAAAAAAAGAAAAAAAGAAAAAACAGCGATAAAATCTCAACCGACAACATCACAAACAGTCTTCTTATATGCATATATTTAGGGTTAAAATCAAGTTGGGTTTTTGCCTCCTAACCTACGTCGGGTCGGGTGGTCGAATTGACTCCTATTAAATAATTTAATTTTTTTAAAACTTAATAACTATTATTTAAATTTATATTAATAATAAAATATATTAAATTATAATGTATCTAAATTATTAAATTATTATTTAAATTTTAAAAAATAAATTTTTTTTTTTAAGAGAACTCATATAGGCTCGGTCGAGTTATTCAAAAATTAACCGGATTCATTTAACATATCAATCCGACCCGAAATAGTCGGCTTTGGGGTTGCTTACACCTACGTATATCAAGGAAAAATTGCACTGTTCTCGTAGTTTGCTCGAACGAGGGAAGAAAAGAAAAAAATAAAAATAAAAAATGGCTCAACTTGTTCCAGGCTTAAACCCTCCTAAAACCCTCACAAAAACCTCTCTTCTTCCTTCATTTCCTGCAATCTCTTACTCCAAATCAAGAACAAAACCGACCAAATCAAATAAGCTTCCAACAACAACAATCTCTCTATCTCTTACGTCTCGCCAAGAACCCTCGATCGATCTCCTCTCGAGCAGTGATCGCAGAGAACAAGTCCTCCAAGCCGTTCGATCTTCCCTCTCCAATTGTCTCTCTGAAACCAATCTTCATCTAACGGTTCCCGGCCTGAAATCGAAGACCAGAGGAAAGGTAGGCAACTTTTGTTGGAAATCTCATTGCCCTAAATGTGAATTGTGTACTATTATTATTATTATTGTTATGTTTTTGATATGTTGGATTTGGGGATTTTTTAGGTTCGAGATGTTTACGATACCGGGGATTATCTTGTTTTGGTCACTACGGATCGGCAGAGCGCTTTTGATCGAGTTCTAGCTAATATTCCCTTCAAAGGCCAGGTTTTTTTTTCTTTCTTCTTTTGCCCTCTGATTGAAAAAGATTCAAACTTTGTTGGAAGTGAAACACACATGAGAAACATACTTCTGACACTACGCTTCCAAGAGTTGTTGGATTGCCTCGCATCACGCATTAGTTGCATATTTCGAGGTGATTGGAGAACACTTGAGGCCATAGTGTGAAAAGTGAGTCCCCCAAGTGTGTTTCCAAATCATTTTCTTATGGAAAGGAAAATGTTAAAGTGACACCCGTTGTGTGCAGCACCTTTAGACATCGTTGGGTTATTTTGAATCATGTACCAACACATGATTTGAGGCAATCCGATGGTGTATAAAGGTGATGTACACTATGGATGTTCGCATCGGATGCCAATGTAGCATTAGTCTTGAAAGGAAAATGCACCATTAGATTATCTTGAATTATGTACCAACATATGATTCGAGGCGATTCACTGGTGTATCAAATGTCATGTTTCTAATATATGTTTTTGATGAATGTCAATGTAGCAGTAGCACTACTTGAAAAAACTTGATTTTCTGAATTTCAGGTTCTTAATGAAACGAGTTTATGGTGGTTTGAGAAGACAGAGCATATAACGCCAAATGCAGTTGTGTCAGCTCCTGATAAGAATGTTACAATTGCGAAGAAATGCTCAGTTTTCCCTGTTGAATTTGTTGGTGAGTAATCTGGACGCGTGATTTCTCAGATATCGTTACACGACTTTATTAGAGAGATGGTAGGAGTAGCCCTAGTTGAAGATAAAATGAGAGAAAACCGATTAAGGTGGTTTGGATAGATGCTCTAGTTAGGAAGAATAACCTATTAATAATCTACGGTAATGATAGAGGTAGAGAAAGACCTAAAATAACATGGACATAACATAATTAATAAGAAAGATATAACTACTTGGAATTTAAGAATTGAATTATCCTTTCATCAAGCGGAATGGAGGAAGCAAATTCATGTAGCCGGCCCCGCTTGAATTACATAATCTTATTTGAGTTTGCTCTAGTATGCTAAATAATTTCTTATGCATCTAACTTTTTGAATATAGGACGCTTGCCCTCGGAAAATCTGAATTGATTCAAACCACTCGGTTGTTTTTAGTAGCATTTTTAAGATATCATATGGTTTACTTGCAGTTAGAGGGTTTATGACTGGAAGTACAGATACATCATTATGGACAGTTTACAACAAGGGTGTCAGAAATTACTGTGGGAATGTTATCCCAGATGGTGAGTTTCAAATCTATCTCGATTTGGTCAATTATGTAGTGATGTGTTATCTGATGATCTTTGGATATAATATAGGCTTGGTGAAAAGCCAAAAGCTACCTGAAAATATAATCACACCAACAACTAAGGCTGCAGATCATGATGTTCCAGTAACCCCCCGTGAGGTTTGTTTACAACGGTTTACTTCTTCACTGTAGTCCCGTGCTGGTTTAGTTGCATTAGGTAATCACATAAGCTAAATTAGTGGACATTGGAGGGTTGGCTACTGAATTTTGCAATGAAAATTATTGCAGATTTTTTTTTTTGCCATTGTGTTTGTTTTCCGTTTGAAATACTTTATCAATTATGCAAATAGTATTTGTAGTTGAAACAACCTTTTCATATCTAAATCATATAAAATGTAGCTGTAGACACCCCCCCAAATCTTTTAAAGTATACAGTTGCACAAAATAGGGCCACAAAATGGATTATTTTATTTTATTTTTTATTTTTTATTTTCAATCCACCGTTTTCCAGCTTGTTGTGGAACTTGTACTCGTAAGTGTTCTTAACAACTGAAATTTTTAGGCTTAGTGTGTTTCATTCTTCTGAAAGTTTATGAATTAATTGACCATTTGCCTAATTTTCATATTTTAGGCTTTTCTTTATAGTATTTCTTTGGTAGCAATTCTTGTTATTTTTTATTTTATTTATTTTTTATCTGAAGTTTCCATCCATCCTTGATACTCAAAAACCTTAATAGGATTGGAAAGTCTGATTTTCTCAGGTCCAACATGCATTAAGCTGTGTTGCAGGAAAATTTTTGTAGTGTGATTTTTCTTCCTATTTGTTGCTTCCATGTTATTTTTTTGCTAATTTTATTTTTATTTTTATTTTTTATGGTGCATTTGTCATGTACAGATAGTTGAGCGTGGTTTAATGACTCAAACGGAATATGATGAAGCAAGTAGAAAAGCATTGAGCTTATTTGAATATGGACAGGTAACTAACCTGGAGCTTCTTGCCAATTACTGGTGTTCTTACTGTTGTTGGAATTGAACAATTTAATTACCTAAAAGCACATTGCTGTACAAATCCTCAAAGAAAAAAAATGCTTTTCTAACAAAAGATCCTGAATCTCCTTGCTCGCTTATCTTCTTGTTTCGCTAATTGAGAAGGTATTTTCAAGGTCTTCCAAACAAATATTTTACACCAGTGCTAATATCACTTATTGCACCTTCAGGTTATGAATACACAATAACTTATCCATTGACATTTTCTAATGTGTGTAAATTAGCAAATATGCATTTTCTGTTTTTCTGATATCTTGTGTCGCGATTCACAATTTTTTATTTTTCTATTGATATATAATTTCCTTTTGCTTCCAGTTTATGTTGGAAGGGAGGTTAATGGTATATTTGATTACTTAATAGATTTCCTATTTCAAGTGCAGCGTGTAGCTTTAGAACATGGCCTGGTGCTAGTTGACACAAAATATGAGTTTGGAAAAGGATCTGATGGGACAGTTCTTTTGATAGATGAGGTTATTTTTAATACTCTTTATCTGTAGTTGGAGAGTAATAATTTTGTGCTTGGGTTTTAGGACTCACCATGTCATATTTTAGGTACATACTCCTGATTCAAGTAGATATTGGATTGCACATTCACATGAGGAACGGTTTAAGAGTGGTCTTGAACCTGAAAATGTTGATAAGGTATGGTTTCCCCTTAGTTTTATAACATTTATTTATTCACTTGCTTCTTAGGGATTTGGACATGTGCTTGGGTCATGTCTTTGGTGTTGAATGTAGAATATTTTTACTTGCGCATTCCTTTTGTTTTTCCTCTTTTTTCTTCCAATGATGGGCTCAATTGGCTGACATTCTGGACTGGTTAATTGTGACTAGGAGTTCTTAAGGTTGTGGTTCAAGGATCATTGCAATCCATATGAAGACAAGGTAAACAAATCACCTCAACTACTTGGATTACATTTTCCATTGTTTTGATATATGGAGGGTATGCATCAAGTCTCATTTTGGATGAGTGATATTTATAGGTCCTCCCTGATGCTCCTGAAGAACTTGTTTGCGAACTTGCATGGAGGTATGTATTCCGTTATGCTTATGAATGAATCATACTTTTTTTTCATCTTAATAAAAAGGGAAATAAATGGAAAACACATGTTGTCTTTGAATAAATCAGACTTTTGTATCCTAGTAAAAAGGGAAATTAATGGAAAACACATGAATGCATGTTAAATAAAATTGGGGTCATAGCACCCTAAGAGGAGGGAAAAAAGGGAAAGGAAAAAAAAAAAAAAGTACTGTGACTGCTTAACATTGCTTTTTTCCAACTACATTGGGTTAGCTATAATAATGTGGCCACTCTATTTTCAAAATTGGAGATAAGAGAGAGAGAAGTGATTGAGTTGATTCATACACGGTTGATAAAATAAAAATGTAACAAAGATCATTATATGCACTAGCTGAAAGAGCAGTGTATTATGTATTTACTATTAACAATAATAACTAAGGAAGAGGAAAACCTAAAATTATATGATTGAGATTAGTAAGAAAGATTTAACGGCTTTGAGATATAAGAAAATATTTGCTTGTTGAGAGAGGAGTGAAGGAAGAAGATTCGTATAGGTGATATCATGTAGTTGGAAACAGGCTTTGATATTAGGAATGTGTTGTGTCCTCTTCCTATCATTAGTATATAGAGCTTGGTTCATATTGGGATGTTTCCTTCATTAATATCTTTTTGTGTATTGTTTCTGGCAGATATATTTTTCTTTTTGAGACAATCACAAAGTCAAAATTTGAGATCCCGGACATGCAGGTAACACACAAGTTGTTGGCATTGAGAAAACACCTTTTCTACATTTAATACCAATGACTCTCTATTGGTTTCTCTTTTCAGGAGCCCATACATGAACGGATATCTCGAAGTGTTTCTAAGGCATTGTCATTCCTAAAGTAAACTTGCAGCAGCTGGAAATTATTGTTCTGATGCCCAGAAAACATTGTGTCTGAAATTTTGCTCATGTCTATATGAGCAACTGTAACCACCAGGTCTGTGTTGGTTAAGTTTGTTTGAAAGCCCGTTGTTTAATTGCGTTCTATTATCGTTAACTGAAGTTTTCAATATCTTTTTTAATTGCAGTTGGTATTTATATCCAGTAGAAAAGCAGCAACTGAGGCAAAAATCCTGCAGTGGAAGGAGCAGCAAATCTGCTATTCTAGCTAAAATAAAGTCTTTTTCTTGTCTTATTTTCGTCAATGTAGGCCAACATTGAGAATTTGTTAGCATCAAAATAAACAAACAAACAAACAAACAAAAAAAGATTTATACAGTATTAAGTATTGTTTTAGCTTCTTATATCTGGGCAGGTGTTCTAGCTATGTATAGAACCTTCAAATGAACGTTTTATCCTTATCAAATACTTCGTTCTATCTGCTGCACTTCTGTTTTTCCTGAGTAAGATGGGAGTTTTAAGATTTTCATTTGGGACTGGAAATGCTTGATGGTTTTAAGAAAGAACTTGTGTCAGTTTTCTTTTTGCAGAGAGTGCTGTTTTAACAAGGACAGAAAATTCCAACTTTGTTCTGGACGTTGACTACTTAAAAATCAGATTTTACTTGGAGAAAATTCAATGCAATGTAGAGAATTTTTATAAATAATTTTCAAATTAGTTAAGTTGTAGGGCTTTCATAGATGTTAAAAATCTATGAAGATTGGCGTTGAATTTAACATGCACTAAATTTGAAGTGCTTGTGATCGCCCTTGACAAACTTTTTCTAATTTTTTTCTGTTTTTTTTTTTTTTTTTTTTGGTATATAGATGCTCCCTTAATCTTATATAAAATGATTTTATTATCTATGAAATATTACATCATACTGAGCATATACATTTAATTATATGACATTTTGTATTTGATTTAGAACATAACCTATCAACGAAAAGATAATTCGTGATGATATACTCTTATTTTTTATTTTATGATAATTCGTGATGGTTTTTTCTCAAAAAAAAAAAA
Source organism: Paratinospora sagittata (assembly GCA_035771175.1). Taxonomy (NCBI): domain Eukaryota; kingdom Viridiplantae; phylum Streptophyta; class Magnoliopsida; order Ranunculales; family Menispermaceae; genus Paratinospora; species Paratinospora sagittata. The sequence continues at coordinate 2,627,702 of JAYMFD010000012.1, read as the reverse complement.
ACAAAAAAAAACTTATCAACAAAAAGATGTCTAAAGTTGTATTATTTATAAACCCAAAACTCTTGGCCGTTGGTATTCTATTTTTATTATAAATTCTTAAATTATCTATTACTTTACAATATAAATTTTCAAATAAATTTATAAGTAATTTGGTATTAAGGTATTAGAAGATATATATATTTGAAGTTGCATTATATACAGCAGGCAGAGGTTAGTCTCTTAAGCTTTACTCTTTCGTCTCTGCTTGTGCTTGCTAATGGAATATGGATTAAACTGTGTTTAAGGGCTTTTACATAGATGGAAAAAAATGGAATATTGTTCGTCGTTCCATGATAATTACTCTTATCAGTGAATGCCAAGAAGAAGAAGGAGAAAGGAGAAAAACTCACTCAGATAACCAGTTGAACTATCAAAGTTCGAAGTTTCAAGCAAAACTAGAGTGCTAAATAAGGAGAACCAAGAAGGGCATATGGCAATACCAAGAAGCAAGACGAGTAGCTTCTCTCGGAACCTAACAACTTCATCGTTGTCTCAATCTCAAATTCCTGGTGTGAAACATGGGCCCAATGGAACCGCCTTTCTCTCTTCTGGAATCCCAGATCTTGACAGTAATTCTCTCAATCTTTTTTTTTTTTTTTTTGTGTTAATTCTTCTGATAGTACTTGGGACTTTTAATGGGTATTTTTTATTTTTTTTGAAAGATTGGTTTGTTGAATTTGATTGTAGAGATTTTGGGAGGTGGGTTTTCTCTGGGGAGTTTAGTAATGGTGATGGAAGATGCAGAAGCACCTCATCATCTGCTGTTGCTGAGGAATTTTATGTCTCAAGGACTGGTTCATGAGCAACCTCTTCTTTATGGTAGTCCTTCTAGGGATCCTAGAGCTTTTCTGGGCACTTTGCCCAGTCCCGTTTTGTCTAAGGAGGACAAAGCTGTTAACACTGACCAAGAACAGGTACCCTTTTTTTTTTTTTTTAATTTCTTTTCTTATTTTCATTGTTTTGTGTTTTGGGTGTTCAACAGAATTGTAAATAGAAAAAAATTGTTTTAAGGATAAGGGATTGAGGATTGCTTGGCAATACAAGAAGTATTTTGGAGAAAATCAGCCGAGTTTTGAGAACACTAGAGGTAAATATTGTTCAAATGAATTCTTTATATTTTTTTTCCTGAAATTTTCCTTCTAGATTAAATCTTTTGAAAGTGCTTTCCTTTCCAAGTATATTGAAATCCTGTTATGGCTGATTACCATGAGATAATTGACATTGCACAAAGATAATTTGGGGAAAGCTTTTATTCTTTTTTGTTCAGAATTCTTATTCATTCATTCTATACTGTAAAGAGCTTTATTACAACTGTAATTCTTTTAATGCATACGAATAGTTGAATCTTCAACTGTGATTCTTTTAATTATTCATAGTTTGTCTTTTAGATTTACGCTTGATGCTTACACAACTCAATGTCATTGTTCAAGTTATATAGTATTGGTGGAGGATGGAATTGCTGATAATACATGGTTTTGTAGGCACGAGGAAAGAATACTGCAATGAATTTGACCTGCGGAAGCCTATTGAGAGGCATTTGCTCAGTGCAAAGTTTGTAGAATGCGTTAGCATTCAAAATTCTCCAAGTCTTGGAGCTTTTCGTGATTCATGCTCTAAATTTCTGGAGAAAGTTCCAAGGTTTGTTCATATAGCATTTCTTTGTCAGCTCTTCGAATTTGCTCCAGTATACATGCCTGTAGGTCATCATAGGATGCATGAACTAACTCACAATCATTTCAATGTGGCCATTTGAGATATAAAGTGCAATAATATTGGTTGAATTATCAAGTCATTTGGACTGTGTTGTTGAAAATAAGGCTTGTGCGCTTACAGATGTGTTCTAGACTTCACTAATTTCAATGATCTTGCTGGTTTTTTTTTTGTTTTTTTTAAAAAAAATAAAAACATGAGAGATATTGATTCAGAAGTATTGTGCTAACGAAAGCTTCCTTGGAAAAGTATGTGGTTTTTTCTTTCCCTCAACCTATGCTTTTTCCAAATCATCATTGGAAGTATGACGCTCCCTGCCCAAAAAATATTTGAGAAGGGTCCCAGATTTTTATTCCCATTTATTGATGTTGTCATTTCATTTTGTTATCCAGAAATGATGGTGGAGTTGGATATGCTGGTCGTATTGCCATACAATCATTCTGTGCTCCACAATGTGGATTTGCTGACAAGGTGAGCTACAATATTATTTATTAGCACTTTTGAATTTTGGCATATCTTACATATTTGATTTGCCTAATCTTTCTATAGGAATGTAAAGAGGTTTATTATGTGACGTAGAATTGTTGACTCAATTTTCAGTGACAAGGGGAATATTTCCTCCTTATTATTCTATTAAAAGGTTAATTTATTTCAAAAAGATGATTAGTAAAATTTAGTTTAAGAGCCAACTCCTTACGTGGAACAATTCTCTCCGCTAAAATTCTACTGATTTATCATTTTAACTTTTAAGTTCAAATTGTGGATACTTGCACTTAGATTTCCTTAGCTTCTTTGAGATATCAACATCACAGATTCATTTTTTCACCAAAATATTATTGCAGGAGTGGGATATGCTTTCCTTTATCAGATCTCTGAAAAGCATGGTTCAATCTTCCAATGCAGTTACTGTAATAACTTTTCCGCCTTCTCTAATTTCACCTTCCTTGTCTAAAAGATGGCAGCACATGGCAGACACCTTGCTATCAGTTAGAGCAATCCCAGGTAGTTTTCAATATCCTTCACTTAATAAGTTGTAGATTTGAAAATCTCTAAGAGTCTTATTGAATCTCTTGAAATCAGATGAAGATAAGGAGATGGCAAAACTCCTTACTGGTTACCAGGACATGGTTGGTCTTCTTCACGTGCATAAAGTTGCTCAGATTAATACACAGGTATATATAAAAGATGTATTCATTCCTTCTTCGTCCCATTTTCCCACCCTTTTATTTACCCAATTTCTTTTTCATATACGTAAGTGGGTTCATAGTAATTATGGCATTATATGTATATTTTTTATTTGACTTTTGGACTAGTACTGTATTATATGTTATTTCAATGTTTCTGATTTGTTCACGCTTTTGTTATTCTGGAAGTCATACAAACTTAGGTACATTGCTTATACCATATATAAGATTACTTGAACAATTCACTTGCTTCTGTGACTACATCTTGTTGACTGTTAAATTTTTTTTTTTTCTCATGTTTTATATGATGTATTTGTGGTTCTGTGATTTTGCAGCCTTCCAGACCTTGCTTTTGGTAGATAAAACAAAAGGTTGTTCTTATGAAATGTCAACAAATGAAATATTAAACTTTGGAGGCTATCCTCATGATTTCATGAAATGGGCATCATGTCGTATATGAATAGTCTCACCCTTCTTATTTAATTGATGTTTGAGCTGATTTTTTATGTTACCATTGCATGATAATTGAACTCGGTTAAGAGGCATTTAACCTAATTGAAAACCCTATTAACTGAAACAAAGTTACTTTCTATGGTGACGGTATCTTTCTTTTTGTTCATAGCTCTTTCTGTTATTGTTGCTACTTTTTTTTTTTTCTACACTCTCTCTGCTATGTCTAATTTAAATTTCTCTGCAGGTACCTGTTATTCTAGAAGCAAGTACATTTTCTTTAAAGCTGCAGCGACGAAGGTCACTGATTTTAGAGCGTCTAAATCAAGCTCCGGTAGATGGTTCAAGTGGGACTTCATATAATACATCTACAAGTTGTTCTGGTTCCTCAAAAGCTTCGCCCATTGATTTCTAGTTTTTATACATAGAATTTGCAGGAGAACTTCATGAGTGACTGACCCACTAGTGATGCAGATTATATCCAAGGCAAAGATTCGGAGAATGTGCTGTTCTAACTCTTGCAGGACTTCTGGTTGCATGTACATTGGGAGCAGTAAACAAGAGCATTTTTTACAAGAATTTGAACTTAACCAGTAATTGTTAAGTTAGAGAGTTGTATAAGTTTGTCAGTTTTGCTCATATGACCTTGTGGCTGGTTCTTGTACTCTCCCTCCAGTTTTACTGGTGTTTTGGTTGTTTTTTTTTTTGTTTTTTTTTATTTTTTTAAAGAATAATGTTATTATTGGAGTGGGGGAAAATGTGGTTGGAATGCACTCAAAATTCCTTTTGATGAATTGATGAGAGGCAGACATTTGATGACATTGAAACCCCTTGTCATTTCTTTAGTGGAAAATATTGAGAAGGAACAGTTACAGCAGGCTTTTATTTTGTTCCATTAAACTTTATTCAGTGTATTTTTAACTGATTCTTTTTATTTATCTTTTTATTTTTAGATTCCCCTTCCATTATCTTTTAGGTTATGTAGCTGAGAGAAAAATAACACATTTAGATGGCTAACTCTATTATGAAATTGACTCTCTCTCTCTCTCTCTCTGGCTATATATATAAATATCGCTTTGAAAACAGTCTGGACATGCTATCAACATAGATAATGTTTAAGAAGAAAAACCAGAGAGGAACACCCAACAAATTCATTTACTTAAAAACACCAATTTTTTGCACCTACCTTCCAACAATTTAAGGAGATACACCCACAAATGATTCAAAAAAGCTTGTGATTTTTCTAGATTTGATAGGAAGTATTTGAATATGAGTGTTTCCTTGAATATCATAAAATTGATTCAATTCTTCAGGAGTAATAGATTGTACAGGAAATAGTACATTTAAGTTCACATGCAACATCATCACAGGATAAGATAAAAATCTCATTGCTGATAATTGTCACTGTTTTCAAAGCTAACCACTGTTTTCAAAGCTAACAGGGCGTTCTGCTACTCTATCTCCTTTTTTTTTTTTTTTTCACATTCTCTCCAAGGATCCTTAAATAAAAAAGCACTTTAGCAAGTGTTGTTAGGCTCCAATGCAGAAACACCCACTCTACACTGTCCTCTCAAGAGAAATAGAGGCTTTGAGCCTCCAAACAGATCTGTCAGTATCTCACTGTGTAAGCAACTTGGAATCGCATGCTACTATTTTAACCCGGCCAACGTTCTCTTGGCATTCCTCGTTCTTAAAAACGGCATCCTGTAAGATGAAGGTCCAAACATTGTCGCAGAACCTATAGGTGTGCAGATGTCCCTGTAACAAAAATAAAGTATGGAAAATATATCAATTCCATTATTTATGCTTATGAAAAATGAAATCATAGAGAATATATCAAATTCCTTTTCTTTTAACATTGTTTTGATCTTACAGGAGCAATTTTTATTAATGGAGCAAAGACGAAGGCGATTCAACCATTCAACGTTCGGGGCTACATCGAAATATTTCCAGATCTGGAGCAATGAGGATGGGAGCTTGGTCTGGTTTGACGAAGTGAACTCTAAGGGGAGAAGGTTCTCATTCTCTGTTAACAGAGACGCGGCGGAGTGGATGCTGAAACAGTTGGTGGGTGATGTGAGCTCTTCTCCAGCAAAGGAGTTCAAGAGGGTATACAGGAGCCAAGGTGAGGTGGTGATTATCCAAACTCTGTGAAATGAGTGGGGTAGTTACATGGAACTAACAAAAGTGAAAGGAAACTCTACGATTCCAATATACGTTCCAGCAGACGCGGGAGGTGAGGGCCACTGTTGGCTGGTACTTGGGGAGTGCCTACATGCAACCCTCTACAAAGGAGGAATAGGTCTACCAGAGGATTATGAGGAAGACTCAGCCTGGAAGAGGAAAGGTAAAATGGTGGTAGATGGGAGTTCGTACGTCAGAGCTCAGACTGTGGCTCAGGCCCAAGATGGTTCTCTGGGATGGCAGCAAGATCCCCTTGTGACGAATGACCACTCGGCGAACCGTCGTGATTCTACAACAAATGCTCGACGACCAGAGGACACGACGAATAAGCGCTTGGATGGTGAGTTTGATTGGTCATTAACCATCATAGTATAGCGACTCCATTCCAAACTATGGTGGAATAGAGCTGCGAAAGAGATTGAGTTCCTGTTAAAGCAGCCAATCTTGCTACGACCATTTTTAGATGAAAAAGCAGTGGCGTGGTTGCACGATCTGAACGAGAAGAACCTAATGTTCATGAAATACCGCTCTACAAACTTTAGGGTGATAGATTGGCATCAATCACTGTAGTGGTTTAAAAGGAGGGTAAGATCCAATTGCGGATGGATTGGGATGGAACGTCTTCCATTAGAGATGTGGTGCCACAATTCTTTTGAGAACATTGGAAAACCGTGTGGAGGTCTTATGGAAGTCGCACCGGAAACGAAGGCGATGGAGTTCCTTTGCTTCGCAAAGATTAGAGTTCGGGGCCATGAGGGCATTGTGCCGGAACGTCTGGACATTGTCGGAGATGGAGGCTCTATCGGGGTGAAACACTTCAGTTTGCACCCAATGAGATCGGAAGGTATGACAATAGCGATCGACCTCAGGCGTAGCTACGGGCATTCTGGTTTCCGATGTAAACCATCCGACATGACCGTCCTCTGTTCCGAGCGGCTTCACGTTAGTCACGTGACCGTTCTCAGGCTCATGATCGTCCACCGCTCCGGGCAGCTTCACGCCCGCCACGTGTCCAACACAACATGTCGTCCTCAGAGTACGGCGGACAGATGACTGTATATGGCAGGGCTGAAAAGGATTACGACAGGACTGTTCATGGCAGGTCTGAAAAGGAGATTATGGAAGATTCATCTGTCAGAGTGGATCGACGCAAAGGAAAAGGTGTTGAGGTGGAAAGTTGCCACCTGGAGCGGGATCAGAGAGGTCATGGGCAGTCTGAGGCCAAGGCAGCTCCTATGGGGCTTCGTGAGAAGCCTGGGCCAAGCAGGGGATTGGTGGGCCAAAGTAGCTTCTGGCCTGCATCAGAGTTGAATGGTGGGCTGGACAATTGCTTGCCAAATTGAGCCCAAGCTACTAAGATGTACCCTCCATGTAGTCTTGACGCCAAAAAAGATGATGGGCTTAATGAAGAACTGGGCTTGCATCATAATAGCCCTCGGGCTACGGGCAATTGCTGTGAAACAGAAACAAAAACCCATGTATATGATACCTTTGGGTCCGATTCGGTGTCATCTGAGGATAAGTTTAATAAGGTTTCAGCCTTTCCACGACTGGAAAATGGTGAGGATCTTCGGCGATTGGAGGAGAACTTCGTTATTCTTTCCAGAGGTATTGTCTTCAAGCTTGGGGAGATGCAATTCTCGCAAACCCCTCCTGATCTAAAGACCAGAAATCACCGTGCAATAGGCAAGAGGGTCCTATCAGAGGCTTCAGATGTGACTGTGGAGTCACCGATTCTTCGAAGGCAGTCCAAAAACTCGTTGCGGAGGTCACGTGGGATGGCGAATGGGGCCTGTCAAGGAGATCGGGATCTGAATGAGCCGCTGGGATCCAGGTGTGGTGAATGCGATTTGATGGGAGAGATTGAAGCACCACAACGGCTAGTTGAGGACGACTTCTCTGGGTCCTCTTTGTCGGAAGGTTAGGACTTGGGAGTTGCGGTGGACCAGGGACTCGATTGTGATGGAGACAATGCAGATCCTTTCTGGGAGATTCAGTGTAACGACATGCCTATGGGTCAGGCAAGTATACAAAAACCTTATGCCAATGGTGTCTGTGAGCATTCTTCTTCTTCGAGTAATCCTACTGCTCATATCCCTCCTCCAATCATCCCACACCTTCCTAACACAATATCTAGTTCAATTATTCCCCAAAATCTGAAGCACAATATGCCTGTTATTTGTCCTCCACCTCAGTTACAGGAACAGGGCTAGGGACAGGGAATTGAAGCGGACTCTAGGTCTGCGGCGATGGTGATGGAAAATGCTCAAATGTTGGGGGGTTGTGACACTTGTGATACTGATGGTCAAGGGGCAACTTCAGGGAATGGCATAGAGGGGATTCCGCTTATAGAAACCTTTGGATTTGGCGTCATATCTTGGGAGGGTGAAATTGGCTTTGCATGTTTTTCAGAAGAAACAGGAGAAAAAATGGGAAGCTGGCAATGGGGTGGGCTTTGTTCTGAGGATCACGCGGCAAAGGTTGGGGCTGATAATGTTTCTCAATGAAGATTCTTTCATGGCATGTTCGTCGGAAGGTGAAGACTTGGACGTTGGAAAAATGGTTTCCTTTCAAGAGGTGGAAGGCTAACTTTGATCAAATCAGTTCTTATGTCACTCCCTTTGTATTACTTGTCTCTTTTTAAGATCCCTAGCGGAGTTGCATTGGATATCGAGAAGAATATTAGATCCTTCCTATAGAAGGGTGTGGATAAGGAAGACGACATCAGTCTCATGAATTAGGAGTTGGTTTAGAGACCAGTTAGCAAAGGTGGGCTTGGAATAGGCGACATCATCAAAAGAAACATTGCCCTAGGCACTAAATGGGTATGGCGGTTTACAAAGGAAAAACAAGCTTTGTGGGTGAAGGCCATTGATAGCTTGTATGGAGATTCGATGGCTGATTGGGTGCGGCGAGCTGGTAGTTATGTCACATACCGAAGTCCGTGAAAATTCTTGTCCTCCTCGGTCCCTCTTTTTCTCTCCAACTCATCTTTGGAAGTGGGAAATGGACGTACATTCAGATTTTTGGAAGATAATTGGACAAACTCCTCTATCCTGGCACAAGCATATCCTCGTCTATATCCTCACCGCCTTTCATCTATTCACAATGCTCCTATACACTCTTTCCTTTCTTCACCCTACCCTAATCTAGGAATAGGCCCCCCCTCTTGGAATCTTCACTTTCGTAGAAACCTAACGATAAGAGAATTAGAAGAAGCTAATTCTCTAATACTAGCCATATCCCAAGTTCAATGTTCAATTCTCTAACCAACCAGATAGTTTTAGATGGTCCATTGCTTCGTCCGGTTCCTTTACATGCAAATCCTTATTTGAGCACTTAATTGATGACCCATCTTTTCCTCCTTTTCCCATCTCTAGATGTATATGGAATGCTCAAATCCCATCAAAGATTAAGGTTTTTGGTTGGCTACTGGCCCATGGGAGGATCAATACTCTAGATGTCCTCCAAAGGCGGTTCCCCATGGTCTTGATATCCCCACATTGTTGTCCTTTTTGCTTGCAGGATGGTGAATCAATTGTACACATTTTTCTTGGCTGCAGGGTCTAGATGCGTTTGGGGCTTGTGGTGTGCAGTGTTTCCTGATGGTATTGGTCCCCCATCCTCTATTCATGAGGGCATGGCATTGGAGAACATTATTCTTGATAACAAAGTCAAAGAAATATGGAGAATAGCGTCCTTTGCTACATTGTGGAAAGAAATCGCAGAGTATTTGGGGATAAGTCTTTAGATAGCTATGGCATTTGGGAGGAGGCGAGATGGTTAGCATGTAATTGGGTGGCATAATCCAAAGTGAGTGGGGGATATTCTATTTCTGATTGGTCTAGGAATTGGGAGAATTGCTTGCAGGCACAGGGAGATGATTTCGTATATGGTGGCTCTATTTGAGTATTATAGTGACATGGGTGGCGGTTGGGGTGTCAGTTTTGTATACATTTTGTTTGATGGGGCTGATCTTGGTGCATCTCTGATGCACCGTGGTTTGCTTCTGTATTCTGTTTAACTACATTTTTTCATATATATATATTCTAATCGTTTCTTCTCTAAAAAAGAAAATAAAGTATGGAAAATATGGCTAGGCCAACTTCGTTTCCAATTCAAAGATCATATCAGAAATTACAAGCCCACAAGAGGAGAAGATAAAGGGCATCCTTTAAACAGATTAGTCAAAGCCATAATGAGTATAAATGTGATAACAAGTAAAGTTGGAATTCTGAATTGGTCATGTCCATACCATTACAAAAGGTGACACTAAGCACCTCATGGACCAAGATTACCAGTTGGGCACCAATCGAGAGCTAAATCTAAAAACCACAATACTGCTTGCTTGTTTGTCATGAAAGCATGCTCTTGTATTCAGCACAATATACAAAAAATAGAATCTATAGTTAAGCTCCATGAGTCCAAGAGCTTTCAAGGGAGCCAATCATTACTTAGCAGGAGAGAAAATGCTATCTCAAGTGAACTTTGTGTACTATTGACCAAAGCTCACATGAAAAGAGAGTACTCACTTCATTTTCAGGATGTAAAAGCAAACTGGTAGTTTACAAATGGTCAAAAATTCAAATGGAAAGGAACAGGTCAGTTATTTGTTAGAGAGTAATGCAAAGTGGTGTACTCCTATCGATCAAAATTCGAATGAAAGTGAGAGATTGGCTCACTGTTAGGAGTTTAAGACAACTGATAGTGCTCTGTTGATCAAAATGCACATGAAATGGAGAGCTTTAGTTCTTAGTTAGGTACTCAAGCAAACTGATAAAGCTATATTAGTAAAAAAATCCATATGCATAGAGTTTGGTTCATTTCCTTGGCTAAAAATAAAAAATAAAAACAGAGTTTGGTTCATTATTACGGATTCAAGCAAACTAGTTGAATCCTACTACTCCAAATTTCTCATGAAAAGAAAAGCTTGAATCATTATCAGCAATTTCTGCAAAGTCTTCTTCAAGGTATTCAACTTTAAGATATAGAAATCACCTCCTTCGAAGACATTTTTGCTTGAACTCAAACACCTATGTGCCCAGGACATGCCTTTTCAGACAGCCTAGTTGATATGCCCAAAGGGTTTAACATATATGATTGAAGCAGAAGATCTTCTTCAATGCAAAAAATAAAAAATTAAAACTCTCTATATAACTTCATTAAAATATATTTACCATTGGCAAACATTTAAAAAAATAATAAATCAACATGATGACAGCAAGTCATTACCAACAATAGAACGCTGCTCCTTGAATAATATTTATGAACACTGTTAAGAAAACTAGACACAAAAGCTTCCAACTTTACTACACATACAATAGTTTCTTTCATTAGCTAATACAATTTTCCTTCAAACTCCCTTTCAATCAATGCCACGCAAAAAGCCTTGCACTATCTAATCCCGAGAAAAAAAAAAAAAAAGAGCAATTGGTGGAAGTCTGGACAGATTGTATAGATATTTTTTTTTTAACCGTCTTACCTCTTCTAAAGAAAGAACAAAAATAAGTATTTAATATAATGTAAAGTTTAAAAGGAGAAAAGAAAGGAGGAATAAAAGGCACAGAGCTGCTTATGCCACGTGTCCTATATTTCAAGTTGAAACACAATGTAGCATCATTTCTTTGACAGATTTTTCTCTCCATAGTTAACTGATGGTAACAGTGATTTTCCTCCTTTTAGGAGAGAAGGGGGAGGGTAAAAACGAATGTAAGCAGAAACAAAGAAAAATAATTATTTTTAAGAAATTTAAAAAGAAAACCAAATTTGAAAAATGACAAAGAATAGTAAGTTCAGCATCTCAACAACGTTAAATGTGTACAAAGAAAATCATGTATCATTAATGCACATTAGGAGTTAAAGCAATCATGTATATACATGAGTATTTCTCCAGTTTCTACAAGCATAAAGCATAAAAAGACAAACTACAGTGAAGAGAACCCCAAAAAAATTTACCTACTAAATAAAAGAAGGGATCTTCTCCTCCTCCAAAAAAAAAAGACTAATATGCCTTGATGAATGCATATTTTCTAAAGAGCTCTTAAAAGTTGAGAAAAAAGAAAGAAATACTGTCATGTGATGCCTGTACAATTTGCAACTAACCAATGATCCGATCAAGAAGAAATCTCATTCTTTGAAATTTTCAATTAATTTGTTTTCATCCAATGAGATTCGTTCTTGCAGTGTCTAAAGATGTTCAAGCCAATATTTGTAAGAAACTGAAGCAATTAATGAGAGTGAAAAACTTCAATGTACAAGCCTAGAGGAAATCCTCAGATGCTTCATTGGTTAAAATTCTCAAGCACAAACACCATGAAACTTAATTTTATAAACCTCTGATCCCTGGCCACTAAAGTAACCATATCAAAGTCAAATGGAATGGCGATGCAGACTCAAAAAGATTGGATAAACTATAGTTGATGACAAATGAAACACCAATAGCAATTGATTCTCCTCACATAGGACAACAACTAGCAGTAAGGAGAACGAAATTCATAACCTTAATATTTAGCGTGGTTAGGGAATTCACCAGAAAGCTACATCACAAAAACGTATATACTTGAAGGAATTCAGTTGAAATCTTAACAAAGCGTAACTCACAAACACCGACTCCACAACAAGAAGAAATGAAAAAAAATATACATATATAATATATATACAAAATAGAAACAGCTCACCTTTACGGTTACTTTGCTCTTAACTTGAGATTCAAGAGCTTCCGTCATAGACTAATAAGATCCAAAACAAAAAACAAAATTAAAACATAAGTAAACCAAAGAAAAAAAGATCAAACAACAAAAACAGTTAAAACTGACAAAAAATCCGAAAAATCTCACCTTATCGAATTGAACAAGAACTTGAATCGCGAGCTCGGGACTAAGAGTTCCATTAGAAACCATCTCGTCCAACGTTTCTGTCAAACACATCCCGATCGTCGATCTTCTATACAACTCGAACGTCGCCATTTTTATTTTATTTTATTTTTCAGTTCAAAAGCTGTGAATAAAATTTTACACAGAAAATAGAAACCACTCAAGCACTGATAAGATGAATCGTAGTAGATTTCAAGAAAAATTATGAACAAAAAACCCTAATTATGAACGACACAAGCAGATTTGAAAGAAAATTTTTGTAAATTTTTGAAGAAAGATCGGGAGATTCAACGAGAAAACAACGTGACTTGTGCATAGAAGATTACCGACCAGAGTTCAGATTCGGAGAGAGATTGACCGCAGAGGTTTGTGAATTGTTGGTGACTTATATATAGGGTTTGGAACTGGAAAAGGGGATTTTATATCTGAGATCCTAAACGCCTCGGGTTAGTTAGCGTCACCAACACCGGCTCTCTTGAGTTGACACGTGGATAGTAAGTCAACGGAAAGCAGACTTGTAGTGTTAATATATATCTAAATAAATTTTCAAAATATCGTATTAATCTTTCTTCTTTTTTTTTTGAAAAAAACAACCTTATTGATCTTTACTAACTAAAACATTATTTAATATATATATATATTGTCATGTACAAGTTAATTTACAAAAGGTGCTTTTAAATGTACCTACTAAATATACTCACTTTACCACCTACTTAATAATATTTCAATGTTGTTGAAAGAGTGAATATATTTGGTCGGTATATTTATCCTAACTAAAAATTTATTTTATACATAGTTAATCAACCACTAATTTTTTTAAAAATATATATATATATATATATATATATATATATATATATATATTTGTCATTTGCGAGGTCAGGAGCTATTAAATGTACCCACCAAATACATTCACTTTACCAACCTACTTAATAATTTTTTAATAATACGGAAAGAGTGAGAATTTGATTGATACATTTAAAATCATCGTTTGTGAATTACTCTATTCAATCAACAGAGCTCTTTTTATTTCTTCAAAGATAAAAAAAAATTATGCATTCAGGCCCACAACATTAAACCTTCGGCAAAATTATTGTTCATACAGTTAAGTTTTCAGCTTCATAATAAAAAATTTAAAGATAAAGAAGAGTCCGAACAAAATAAGAGTATTCCATTTTATCTATAGTATATAATACCAATTTAATATGATACAAAACGACAACGTCAATAAAGCCAATATAGAGGATAAGAAACATTTAGATCCGATTATTATCCACATAAATTATCGTCTACTTTAGGAGACATTCATAATACTTTTCATGTTTAACAATCAAATATTCACAATATAAGTTTGGCTGGAGGACAGAGTCCTATAATTTCATTTTTTATTTTTTTATTTTTATTTTTTATAGCCGAGGAAGCTGTCAAAGGATGTTGGCATGTGGACTACCGGAAGATGAGACCCCTCAGTAGGGCTAAAAAGATAAGTACAACAGTAAATGACATAAAGGGTCCGGATGAAAACTATACGAATTAACTATTATGGTCTCGTTTTCACTTTTATTGAGAAAAAACTCTCACTTATTTGTAAGAGGAGAGAATCGAATTTTCGACTTCGAATAAAGAGGTTCGGATGCACACTGTTAGAGCTAATCAACGTTTTTAAAGTCTTCTAATTTATGATGTAATCCTTGAATATGGTTTGCATAATAATGATGATATGTATAATACTGATCTCCACTAGGTACTTAACGTGTATATATCTATAATTAGAATATCACAAGATTAGCATCTAATTTTCCATGAACACAATTTACAGCTCAACCGTATATATATAGTTGTTTTTAATCCGAATCCGACGATGGCCCTTCAAATCGAATATAATCATACATGATTCCTTCAAAAGGAGAATTACTTCTTGATTGAGTAAGAAAAATAAAATTAGTTCCAATCTGAAGAAGATCACTTGGAACATCAATGCTGTAAAACCTGTATAATCCATGAATCCCATGTCTCGCAATCGCGTTGTCTTTGCCTATCAAACCAGTTCCGAAGATCGGACTATATTTTTCAGGTACATTTACTTGAACCTTATTAATCACAAGATCATAACACCAAAATCACAGAAAATTAGTTCAAATTAAGAAAATTAAGAACAGAAGATAGAAGTTATAAGCATCTGAAAATTAATTTTTTAAGTTCCGTACTAGTAAATCAGCATATGTGGCTGATGCGAGAGCCAATCGAAGTTTATAACTTCTGTTATAATCAATGGTTTCGAGTTCGAATATAACAGTCCAAGTTGTTGCATGATATGTGTTGTTTTCACTCTTCCTGCAGTACAAGCAAGATTAGGATTTAATTAATTAAGATCTTGAAATAAATATATATACCCTGATGATGATCATGTATAGCAAGTTAGTATGAAATTATTAATTACCTTGTTACTTGAGCAAAAAACCAGTCTTTCTGGTAATCGCTGGCGCCGACTTCATAAACAAGATCTGTTTCTAGATATATATCTGCATATCTCTCCCATAATCCATACTGCCTAAACTTATCGACGGGAATCGAAGGTCTTCCATTACTAGAAGTTCCATGTTTAGAATTAGAATTATGCATATAGGAGGAGGGCCAAAAATTTTAACATTAGAACAGCTTGAAATCTTGAGCTACTAGTTTTAAGAGTAGCTAACCTGGTAGGCTCACTTAGATAAAGCTTGTTGATATACTTAGGGTTCGGATCAGGAACATAGAGCTCTCCAGCAGATCGGTCAGGAACGCCTATCTCCCATATGGTTGGCCCGTCTCTTGGAGGTTCATATACAAGATTGCCCAAATCGATATTATCTCCTACTCAAAAATTCAAAAGTTATGTTAGAGATCACTTCACCTAAAAGCTATAACGCTTGTAAGTTTTTAACATAAGATTTTCCTAATAACAAAGCTCTGATACCATGTTAAAAACCACTTGACCTATATATATATATGTCGCAAGAATATATATGTTAACAAGTTAAATGAAGATCTTGAAATACACATACATAACAAGAAAATGAGAAACAAACCTGCAGTGATGGAGATGTTAACATCACATTTATAATCACCAATGAAACCTGGGATCCAAGCATAGAGATTGTAATCGCCTTCACGAATGTTGTTAATGGAGAATACCCCCTCGGCGTCTGCATTAGTCCAAAATTGGTAGCCCTTTAAAAGAAAACAAGATTTAGATTAAAAGGGAGGGGAGGATGAATATATATGGATAGAAAATTGATGAGATCAAAATACTAGTACTCTTTGAATAGAGAAGAACTAACTAATGAAAATTACTTTGCCTTCAATTTGCCATGATCCAGCTTCTCCTGGTGAAGCCAATCCAACATAAGCAGAGTCTGCAAATATATAATCTTCACTTATGTACCTAAAAACAAAGGGACAAAACCTTCATTATAAGAAACTATATAATGCTTGAAAAAACTTGAAGATCAGAAGGATAGAAATACCTATAAATACCTGTCGAGGACTAGTAGTCTACCGTAAACTGTTCCTCGTTGATCTTCGTAAGGAAAGTCGTCTGAAACGGGAAAATTATATGGCCAGCTTTGAACTTGGATTGCCATCTAAATATAATTGACATCAGATTAGTGTTCTTCTGCAACTTGGTGCTGAAAGATCTTCTACCAACTTAAACTAGATAATTTTCACCATTAGACATGAAGATATTCATTAAGAAATGTTAAATTCAACCTTAATTTTTAGTGGAGAAATTAAGAATTTTCATTTAGTTTTTTAAGTAGAAAGAAATTCTTCAACTGTTCAATCATTTTTGCTTGATTCTAGTATACATACACAACAAGAATTGAGAAAAAAAAAAAAAAAAAACCTGTTGTTTTGCATCCTCCCAGAGCTCTGTATATGGAAACTCTGAATCTGAAAATGAGTTAACATAGATGAAAACAGGACCAAAAACTTTCTTCCATGGCTCTCCATCTTGGAAACTAAGCTTCACATCATCTCCGCCGTAATGAGCACTAACAAACATCTAAAATAAAACATACCAAAAATCTAAGTTCATGTATTCTTCAGCTTTAAATATATACTTAGTTTTATCTATTCAATTACAACATGAAATATATATATATATATATATGTGAATTGTAGCTTACAGCAAGGGTGGTAGGGCCAACATGAGAGGTGAGATCTTGCTTGAGAGGCCCACCAGTTCTGAACTCATTACTTGGTGTAATCATCCAAAACCCAATTAAAGGATCACATTCACTGCAAATCCATCCATGAACTCCACTGTCTTTGTTGTCACAGGAATACTGATACTTATCATCTACCTATATGCAACAAACAGATACTAATTTACATGTATATTTATAAAATGAAAAGACAAATTAAAAGAAAAAAAAAATAGAAATAATTTGTAGGGTAATTAAGAAAAACAAGATTAAAATCACTAATATAAAATTATGCAAAAAGGGTAACATCAAAATCAAAATTAAAACTTCTTGTGATTAATTTAACAAGTACTATGTATATGTATGTGTGTATGTATATGTACCTCTCCTTTAAGTGCTGGATTGATGGGATTTGTCAAGAGAACTGCTTCAGGGTAGGCTAGAGGTTGGCCAGTGGCACGGTCTTCAGGCATGGGCACGACCCTTTGCCTGATATCAGACATGGCCATGTAGTGAAACCTATATATAGCAAGTTTGATATCTATGAGTTGAGTTGAGTTGACTCAGTGAGTTGAACCGAGTCAGTTCATTTTTAAAATTAAAGAAGAAGGGTTTCTTAATCTTACTTGTCTTGGCTAAGTTTGAAAACCATCCTGGTTTCTGCTAAATTGAAAGCAGGCCATTCTTCCAAGTGTTCATATATGGCATATGAGTAGAAACCAGCAGAACCACCTAGCATTATGAACCTGTTTGATGTATTTTATTTGAAAAACACAAAAGAAAAACATAGTGATTAATATATATTGATGACATGAGTCTTAACATATATCAATATATTTTTTGTATTAAAAAGTTAATGATAAAGATATATATACATATATATACCTCATATCTATGCTCAATGGAATAAGATCGTGATTATTATCGAGGGAGGGATACCAGGTTCTGGTGAAGGAAAGCTCAACCTGGTTTGGGTCTTCCAAGATCACGGAAAAGTTTGTCCCCTCTATCCTAGGATAACATCAAATTAATGTAACTAGCTTAAGATGTTATATATATATCAAGAAAGAAAAGATTTGTGAAATAAATAAAAAATAAATAAAAAATGTTGACATATATACATACCTGTCATAAACTCCTTTGTGCTCTTGGCCGGGCTTACTCCAATCAAGATCCCAATATCTATTTTATTGCAACATTAATAACACAAATTAATCCTAACTTATATATATATATATATACAGTGTTTAATTGCTTTGTTAATTAAATTAGATTTCAAAATTTGTAAAAACTTAAATAATTACTCAATTCTTATTATATGTATATTAGTACATGATTCATATTAAAGAATTAGCAGGAACAACTATATAAATTATATATATATATATATATAAAGAAATTAAATAAGTAAAAAACCACTCATTCTAAATTTGTTAATAAATACTTTTGTAAATAAAAATATATACTTACCCTCGAACATCTTCTGGATTACGAGTTTCAAGTAAATTTTCATTATCATTATACTCAATCCCAGTGATCATTCCTTCTGGTTTCGACAAGGTGACTCGAACAATACCATTATCCACCACCAGCTGCATATTCATACATAATACATAAATACATAAATATATTATTTTAGGAAGCAATTGTTTTTTATTTTTGGTCTATATATGACACCCTGGTGTGTGTCCCCGCTAACCCCTTTGCAGGGGCGAGACTATTTCGGAGTTGAAAACTACAAAGGTTGTTGGACGTCCCTTCTCAAAATGAGCAGATAAGTATAGACACGAATTCAAACTCGAACCCGAGACCTCGCCCCTCAACCACGACTTATACCTAGTTCCTAATACAACTAGGCTACTAGACTTTGGGCAAGTAATTGGTTTACTCTTATATTCTATGTCATCTATTATTACTTTCTTTTAAAAGAAAAAAAAAACTATTATTTCTTTCTAATGGGCCAAAATTGTACTATTGGGTCCAATGGGCTAAGATTGCCACTAAAATGGGCCCAAGCGTATTGGGTCACATGGGCTTCAGTTTGAATGCCAATTAAAAGAAAAGGGCCCAGCCCATAACAATAATAATAAAATTTTTGCATGTGTACTAACGTGGTCGCCATGCATTTGCAATTGTGCCGTAAAAGCTGGCGGGGATATTGGGCTTTCTGCTATTCCAGGAATAAAAGTTCTGTCAGAAGAAGAAGAAGAAGAAATTAATAAAGAACAAAAGCACTCTTGACATGAATATAATTTAACTAATCTACAAGATAAGAACTTAATTAAGAAGTACTGCTAAATTCAACAAAAAAAACCCAAAAATTCTTTAAAATATATATGTTCAGTTTATATACACATCTATATAAAACCCATAACTTGAGAGAAAAAAAATAAAAAACCCATAACTAAAGAAGATAATTAATTTCACTGTTTTATCACAGGCAAGCACATGATCTTTCTATGGCCACAATTTAACAAGGAATTTTGATTTAGAAGCCTATGCTTTTGTCTTTTTATTCTTTCTAGCTCACGTGAGTGCTGTGAAATGGAATTATAACACCGCAAGTAATTAAATTTAGAAAAACAGTACAGTATTTTCCTGAGTGTTTTTGTTGTTTTTTTTTTTTTTTTTTAATCTCTAGTACTGTTGGAACTAGAAAATTTTGCAGGACCCCCTTCTATATGACATAAAATGACACTAGAATTTTACTGAAAAATGAACCTTTTGTGTCTCCAGTCCCATGGTTCTGGGGCCAAAGCTGGAGTTGTTGCTTTCTCTGGAGCCAAAGCAGCTGCTGCATTTCTTTCTTCTGCTACTTCAAATTTTCAAAAACATTATCTTTTCTTACAAACCCAACAAAATTACTTGCAAATAGAGCCAAATAAAGAGCAGTTTGATCAGGAAGAGAGAATTATATATATAATTTACACTTACCATTGGAGTCTGATTTTTCTGCCAGTGCAGCTTTGTCCCTCATTTTACTAGTACTGGTGTCCCTTATTTGGTGAGTTACTGGATTAATGGAGGCTAAAATGAGGATACAAAAGCAACAAGACCATGGATTGAAGCTATTATTGTCTCTTCTTCTTCCTCTCATACTGAAAAAATTGACTGCAGAAACAAGTTACCCAGAAGAGAAGAACCTATATATATATACAAATGAATTGGGGAGGCATGAAAGTTGAATTTGAAGATAAGATTTTCTGATCATTGTTAGTTTCATACCTGATGAGATGTGTTTGAGGAGTTACTGCTTGTTACATTCTGTGTGCTGTGGTTGTGGAGGAAGAAGACAAGGCTAATAAATGGTCAAAAGTTAAAAAGAGAGAGAATTGTAAACTTGGTTAAAAAGGCCAAAGGCTCAGGAAAAGTGAAGCAGTTGACTATCTTGGAAAAAAAAAAAAGGGGTGACAACTTAATCTGATGGATGGAGATAAGCAACTGATCAGGTGGTGATTCTTTGTCATAAAATTCAAAAAAGAAAAAGATTATTAGGAAGGTGGTTTCTTTCATATGTGTATGTACTGTTTGCATGTGTTTCCTCTAAATAAGTAAATAAACAAAAGTACTGTTTGCTTTTGTGTTTACATACATGTATGGGAAAAAAATTAAAAGAATGAAATTGAGAAATTAAGAAAGATTGCTTGTTTAAATGTTATATATATATCATGATATAGATTGTGCCCCACCAACTAATCTTGCTTTAAAGGTTGAGCAGTACTCTTAAAAAGCTGGTGTTCCACAGTCTCTTGGACCCACTTAATTTGTGATTCAAAAAATATACAACATTCTTGTATCTAAAAAGATTTATTGATGATTTACCAAATAAATTGTTCTTATGCATTTTGATGTTCTTGTTATTAAATTATTTTAAAAAATAATGATGTATACATTCTTACCTCTTTTTTTAAAATTATTTTTAAATTCGAACTCAACGCCCTTTATGTCACAATAAAATAACTTCAACCACCTACATTAAATGACAAGCAATCAATATTTTGGAATTTTACTAAAAAAATGACTTCTTTTAAAAATAAAAAGTTCATTAATGTAAAATGACAATACTATAAAAAAAATTAAAATTAAAACTATGTCACCTCAACTTTTTTAGTTTTACACAGTATAATGACAAGCGAACAATCAAGACAATACAACATTTGAAACTATATAAAGCTCCGAGCAAAAGATGAGAGTGGCGAGTACTGTTGTGTTTCAGGAAATAATATATAGAGAGATAAGTGGCGTGTGAGCCACCACTCATTTGAATTCGAAGTGGTGAAATTGGTTAAAACATGGCCTGTGTTCGTATATGGGGATTGATCACGAGAAGGCAACTTCATTCCAGAACCCGTGATCTTTACTCCGGCGCGTGTACTATAATATATATATATAAGAGCTTCTTTCTACCTGCTACTGCTGATCAGTTAAACAAACCTGAGAAATCAGAAAGGAAAACCTCCCTCGTGGGCCTACCTCTAATTAATTGGTTGACCTTTATCATGTGTTTTACAGTGATGAGGAGGCCTCTAATTAATTAGCTTTGCTTTAAATAATGAAAAATGTCACAGGAACTCTTAATATGACCCTTAACGTGTCTTACATCAATGTTTTTGTATCCCAATATTTAATTTTTAAACCAAATGTTGAGTATTATGTGACATTAATTGAAATAATAGTCAATATCATGTGTCTGACTTTAGCATTTAAGACTTTCTTAACAAGTGATATCAAAACCGACGACATAATATATGATATAATAAATGGTTGAAAATTAACCTATGAATTTTGGTTTGAAGTAGAGATGGTTTAGCATATATATAGAAAATATTAATTTAACTGTAAAAAAAATACAACTTCAATGCAATGACATATTTATATTCATTAGATGTGTATAATTTATACATCTCGAGATTAATATTTCTTTATAATTAGACGTCGGTTATTTTGTTCTGGTTATTTAAAAGGAAATTTAGTATATATAGTATATAGGGAAGGGCTAAATGCTTGTGATGTGATGAGTGGATTCTAAAGAATGCCAAGGCAATAAAGCCGGGTATTAATCGCTTCATTAAACAGAGAATAAATATTTTCTTCCTTGCAAATACAACTATTCCTTTTTTTTGTGTCCTTACTCTTCTTTACATGTTTAAATGTATATTGATTCACATCAAAATGTCAACCTAATGCTACCTAACTTCAAAAAGAATGCTTGAGGGTTCAAAAATGTGAGATATCTAACAAAAAAGTAAAAATATGCTTTTGAGTGGATCATATGTAATGAACAAAATATATATGCATATATAGGTTGCTTTAATTCGGTTTATCTTGAAAATTTATTTATGAAGATCTGGAAGATTTCCTTTCATTTATTTAATTATATTATATGCAGACATGAAAAGGGTCACTGGCCCTTTGTATTGATACAATATATAACTTTAGCATTTTCAATTATATCTAGATATTTCTTAATGTCTTGACTATTCAAGTTCAAGGAATGCTACAAAAAAGAGATGGATCATATTGATTATTTCAACTAAAATTCAACTCTAACAATCAAAATCTGATTAAAGTTAAATTCATTGTAAAAAAAACAGAAAAGGTCACATATCCCAATTAATAAGTTTGGTAATTTCTTATTAAAAATGTTGGGTATGTAAAAATTGAAATAATAATCCTAAATGCTTTATGTACGTTGGTACCAACGCCGAGTTCATTAAATATTTTGAATATACGCATGTATTGTGCAATATCCCTAAATATTCGCATATTTTTAAAACATTCAAAAGAGGCTAGGTGCTAGTGTTGAAAAATGGCGTTGCGTACATATAACATTACTCCATCAAATATATGTATATTGTAATAAATTGATAAAATCTGTAAATAATTAGTGCTTTAAACAGTCAAATCTTATATTGAACTGTCAAAAGACCATACCGATGAACTGCTAACAAATCAAACAACCACAAAATTGACTCTCAAAATTGCTAAGTATTATTGATGAAAGTAAATTCTCCAAACAACTAAGAGAGGTCTAGTGAGAAAGAGAAATCTAGAGGAAGAGAGAGAGAAAAATTAAGAAGTATCTAAGAAATCAATAAAGTATAATCTCAACCACTCTTGTCAAAATGAGTAGTAGTAGTAGTAGTAGCTGCAGAAGATGGGCCTTCAAGACGAAGATAGTCATACATGAGTCCTTGGAAAGGGCTAGAGCCTCTTGCTTGGTTCAAATAAAGAACATTCCTTCCAACCACAAGAAGATTACTTGGTATATCCACGTTATATAGCAAATAAAGCCCATGAATTCCATGCCTTGCTATTGCATTGTCCTTCCCAATCAGCCCTGTTCTCAGTAGTCCCCACTTATAACTTGGTGGCTGGTTCACTTGTACACGTAAATCTGCAAGTGATGAAGCTGCAAGTGCCAATCTAAGTTTATACGTCGTCCCTGGAATCACACGGTCGAGATTGAACACGACTTGCCATGTCGTTGGTTGGAACGAATTGTCCTCGTTCTTCCTGTAATTCATGCAAGAAAAAAGTTATAATTTAGATCTTAAAAAAAAGAAAAGAAAAAGAAAGCTAAAGTGACCCTTAATTTCGAAATCACAGAAGAGTGATTGTAGCATCTCACTCAGATTTCCTATGATAGTATTGATAGTAGTAGGCTATAGATAGACCTTGTGACTTGTGCGTAAAACCAATCTTTGCTGTAGTTGCTAGTGCCCACTGTGTAGACAAGATCTTGAACTGGGTATAACTCGGAGTACCTCTCCCATAATCCATATTGCCTAAATTTATCGAACGTGCCTATCTCTTCTCCAAAGCTGAAATCAAAATTATGATTTGAATCATATCAATTAAGTATACATGAGCTACATCTATATATATATATTAAAGTCAGATGCTAAGAACAGAGGGACTAACATATTAGTATGATTGACAAATAATTTGTTGACAAATCTGGGATTAGTATCAGGAATGTAAAACTCTGCAGCTGAGCGATCTGGGATTCCTATCTCCCATAGTGTAGGGCCATCTCTTGGAGGCTCATATACAATATTACCCAGAGTGATATTACTTCCTGCATTACAATTTATAGATGATGATCAGGAACAATTAACATAGAATCAAAACTGAAATAATAAAAGAAATATGTAGCTAGTAAATATATATATATATATATATATATATATATACCTTGGGTGATATTAAGATCAAATTCATATTTATAATCTCCAACAAAGCCAGGAACCCATGCATAGAGACTATAATCTCCTTCGCGAACATGGTTGATGGCGAAGAATCCGTTGGCATCAGTTTTAGTCCAGAATTGGTAACCCTGTAAAGATTAAAAACAATGTTACAAATTTATATACACGTAATAATTTTGGGCTTGAAAGAACTTAAATGATAATCCACAAAAAAAAAAAAAAAAAAAAAAAAAAAAAAAAAAAAAAAAATCTGAATTGTATGGTATTATTTGGCTTACCTTTCCCTCAGTTTGCCATGATCCAGCCTCCCCCGGTCGGGCCAATCCAACATAGGCGTTATTCGCAGGTATAAATTCATTGCTGATAAACCTTAATTAATTTTCAAACAAGTAATTAATTCACCATTTTAATCAAAATTTCATGAACAGAAGCAATGCTAGATTTTTGAAGTTTAAGAGATCACAAAGATAGATATGTTTATATGTATGTACCTGTCATGGACTAGTAATCTACCGGTGACATTACCACGTTGATCTGACTGAGGGAAATCTGAGGAAACTGGAAAACTGTATGGCCAGCTTTGAACTTCTTTCATCATCTATAATGCAATTAATTAAAACATGGTCATCAGCAATTCTGAATAATGAAAACCAAAATGATGAATCATATTAATTAAGAATCATTGGAATGGAATTAATTCAGAGTACATATATAGAAGAAGAACCTGTTGTTTTGCATCACTCCAAAGCTCAGCATGCAGATTTGTAGATGCCTTATCAGCTGAGTTGAGGTAAATGAAAACAGGGCCAACAACCTTCTTCCATGGCTCTCCGTTTCGGAATTGCAGCTCCATAGGCTTACCAACGTAGTGACAACTTATAAACACCTGAGCATGATATAGCAAATTGATCAGATATGTAATACATATGTTCTCTCCATATACATAGTATACATGGTATACATACATAGTTTGGGACTTTACTTTTAAGTCTCAGTTTTTAGGTCAAATCGTTTCTAAATATTGTTAGGGATATATACGTGGACCTAAGTAATAATTATTTGGCAAGTGGTTGGGTAGAGGGGCAAGTTACTAAAAGGTCACAAGTTTAAGCCCCGTCCACTTGTTCTTCCTCCAAGGTATATACAAGCTCGAACAAAGATTTTTTTTGAAATTTTAGGGGGTGTCCTCTTTACAGGCTAGAGGCTTTTATTTTCCTGAGATTAGTCAGATGGACACAAGCTGGTTGGACACCCAGATCTCAAAAAAAAAAAAAAGTAATAATCATTCATTACATGGAATATAAGTAATGATTTTGCCTTCATTAGTATCGATGTCTTTTAAAGTAAAATCGTAGACTTAGGCCCAAATTAAGGTGGCTAAGTTGGGATAATATCGATTTAGTTAAGATCGAGGACTATCCAACCCTAATGTTAACACTAACATGGTATCAGAACTTTGTCAATATCATTAGTTTGGCAACTTATATAATTGGTAATTAATTATCAGTAACTATTAAGAAAAGACACAGTAATTTATATCATAATAACAAACTGAAACAGAAGAAATATTGTTTTTAAAAAAGATTGGAACTTTGAAAAAAAAAAAAAAGGTTTTTGCAATCTTATTTTTTGCAATGCCAACATTATGTTGACACGGTGGTCAAGCCTTGAGGTTTATTTCACGGAGTTGAGGATTCGAGTCACAACAAGGCGGGAAAATTAATAAATATGTTTGTGGGGCACTCTACCGAGTTAAAGACTTCTATGGCGTAGGTCCCTTAAGGGAGAAAGTATCGCATAAGAGCCTACGAGATAGATTTACAAACTCGGCTGATTGTGGGTCTTGAGAGTGAAACCATTCTTGTCAATCCGATGGTATAAGGATTAGTGGGATCTTTAAGAATCTGACACCTCACGAGTGGGAATACTGGGCTTAACGAACGTTGTTTCTAGTAAAAAAAAAAAAACTTTTGTAATGCAGTAAATCTATAATAGAATCAGTTGTATATGCCATGAGTGGCTCTTACAGCAATAGTAGTTGGGCCAACATGGGAAGTGAGTTCTTGTTTAACAGGCCCACCAGTGCGGAACTCATTGCTTGGAGTGATCATCCACAATCCAACAGAAAGATCATCAGAGATCCATCCATGAACAGGGCAATCTTTGGAATTGCATGAGTACTGGTACTTGTCATCAACCTGTGATTATTCAAATTAAATTAGCATATTTTTTATACCTAAAGTATATAAAATAATACAATATTTTTATGAAAAAACATCTGAAATAACTATTAATTAATAGTGCCTTTCAAAAATAATAATAATAGTGAACATGCATTTGAATTATTACCTCTCCTTTGAGTTCTGGGTTGCTTGGATTTGTCAAGAGAACTGCTTCACGATAATCTAAGGTTTGTCCCTTTTCACGGTCCTCTGGTGTGGGCATGACCCTTTGCCTGTCATCTGATATGGACATGTAGTGAAACCTATATATATATATACATATGTTATATACATTTTCATGTATCACATTATCATAATCAATATCATACTCTGTTTTAAGATAAAAAAATTCCAATAATTTTGTCTAACTTGACTTTAACTTAATTTTTAAAAGGGCATTAGTTTTTACATTTTTATTATGAAAATAATATTCATAATCAAAAAATAAGCTTTTGTAATCTTTTTCAAAAAATATGACGAGTTTTTTTCAAATTTAATGACATTTTCTACTAGTGTCATTAACAAATAATTAATGTTATGATGACAAACTATATATTACTGTCATTAACTAAATTCTTATGCAATGATATCAACACATGCCAATCAAATATATATATATATTGATCAATTTAGTTAAACTATTGATAGATTAAAATAAAAAAAGGTTATGTTTGATTTGCGATCCAAAAATAAGAACACAGTCCAAAGAAAAAAAATTTGGAAAATAATTTTTTATCGTTTTCTGAAAATAACCTGTTTTCATAACAAAAAGTGAAAAACTGTTTTTAAAATCTTTTGAATCTAATAAGTTTTTAATATTTTCATATACATAAAACTATATTCAGATCATGACCAAACGGCGCCTTATGTCTTACTTGTCTCCGTTAAGCTTTAATGTAAGCCTGGCTGTTCCAAGGTTGAAATCAGGCCATCCTTGCAAGTGCTCGTAAATTGCATACGAGTAGAAACCATGAGACCCACGTAGCATTACAAACCTGTTAATTTCATCAAATCATGAAATTAAATTAATTGTTCTAAATTTTTTTTTTAAAAGAACTTATATTACTTCTAAATATAATTAATTATATATTTTGTATGGTATATACCTTTTCTCTATGTTCATGGGAGCAATGCCGTTTCTATTGGAAGGTTCCCATGTTCTTTTAAAGGATATCTCAACCTGGTCGCTGTCTTCCTTAATCACTGAAAACTCTGACGATTTTATACTGTAAAATATACAACAATTTAGTTAATATTATTATTTGTATGCATTTCAGTATCTGATTTTAGTATAAACAATTTATTATTTACATTGAATGCCGTCAAATTACATATTAAATCTGTAATTCAATTTGATGAGTGTTAAAACGGCCTAAGATATATTCTAAGATCTATGCTTAAAGTTCACATAACAATATACCACATTATCACACTATCAATAAAAAGAAAAAAAAAAAGAGAAGCACCCTCCATTCAGCGTACACCACATTTACATGATGAGTATAGTTTTGGGTATAATTTTTGGGTTGTAAAAACATTCAACATACAAAATAATATTATACAAAACTCATTAATTAAGGCCTTATTTACCTGTCAAATTTTCCTTCTCCATTTGGTAATCTCCAATCAATGTCCCAATACCTGGTATTATACATGATGAAATTAACCAATCAAATATATTTAAATATAATATATAAATGCTTCAATTCCTATAGGTATTAGAAAAATTAAGTATTTGAAATAAATATATATGGATATATATGTGTACCCTCTTCTATCTTCTAAGTCATGAGGTGAAAGTAAATTTTCAAAGCTTTGGTACTGTATCTTAGAAAGAATTCCATCTGGTTTCGTAAAGGTAACTTGGGCAAAGCCATTATCCAGCACAACCTGCAAATTAATTTATTAATAAATTTTGAGGGTTAATATATAAAAATTTACTGAGAAAATATATTTTTTAAATTTCTATATATATATTTTTTTTTTGGGGAAAAAAATATTATATATAGAAATTAATAAAAGATATAAAAATTGTAATTATTATACTTGATATGTTAATACGTACATGACGATCAAGTATTTCTAGCCGCACATCTCGGCCATTGTCCACTTCTGGAGAATTTCTGTTATATTTGTGGAAAACAAAAAAGCAATATTAATCAGTAACATATATAACACCATAAACAATCAGGCTAGCAATACTAATTAGTAAGATATATAATGTACACAGAATTATTCTCATAACTAAGAAATTATTTGTTGGTTATCAGATAAGGCACGTGGAGAGCCAGAAGAGAGATAGAAGAAAAATACAATATCAATAACAAAACCTGAGACAAGACTTCTTGCAAAATCAAGGTTCTGATACTATGTTAGAAATCACTAAACCTAAAAGTTATAGATGTCAGATAAAAATCCAACAATATATATCAAACTATTATCGACATTTAGAGTATCATTGTCCTTAAAAAGCGCAACTTTTAATATTTAGTAAAAGTTAAGCATAATAAAAAAGTTAAAATCCTCGCTTTGAAAACATGCCACTTTTAAAATCATGGATTATATATTTATAGAGTAATGTTAGAACAATTCTATTTTTGCAAATCTCAACTCATACTGATATGACGTTATTTACATGTAACATGGGAAAAACTTTTTTTAATATGGACAGAGGTGATTACATCATACACTGTCACGTAATACATCGATGAGGATTACATATCCTCGGCATCTTTTATATATGTAATGCATGATTACATATACCACATAACATGTTAAAAAATACCATTGAACATAGAAATTATGTATATATATATATATATATATATATATATATATGTGTGTGTGTGTGTGTGTGTTATAAAGAAATTAACACATAAGATTAACTTAGATTAAATAAATAAAATTCCAAACCGAGCGTACCTTTCCTGAGGAATTGCAGTAGCAGAACTACTGGTTGCTAATAGCAGAATACAGAAACAAGCAACAGCACATGAAGCTAATAACTTCATGTTTCTTCTCTTAATTTCCATGAGTTCTTGAAAGTACTATATATTACTCGAAAGCACTAATATTCACTACATGCATAAACGAAGAAGAAGCAATTGTTTAGAATTAACGAGCAAGATTCGAACGCTTCGTACTCAACTTGATCTTACCTCTGTGATTGCTCTTAATGTAGAAGAAATTGAAGAGAGGCTGAAACGCGCGCAATGAAGACTATGAGGCTGCCAAACTTGTATATATACACGAGGGTGCTTTGCGGGAGTTTCTAATTAAATAAATGAAAGACTACTTCTACTACAAATATGTTCAGTTTTTTACACGGATTTGGATACACCCAGAAGGTTATCCTATTTATTTTATATTACTCGATCGTCTATATTATATATATATATCGTGCTCTGCACAAACTGCATTTTCCTGTGTATAAGTTTTGAAATTAAATATTGTTCCTGGCTATTACCCAACTTTATATAATTAACAAAATTATTATATGATCATTTAATTAAGTCTACCGCGAATGACCCAATTTGGCTAAATGACAATGTAATTTCAAACTTAATTACACAATATTTATTATAACATGTATAATTAAATTAAACTTTAAATAATATATATTTTCCGTTAATAAAAAGTTAATAACAAATTATTCCTACGTAATTTAATGACCCATGACGCATTATGTTTATGTCTTAACAAAATTAGTTCAAATTTCCTTCCCTAAGTGTTAGAGAATCTCTTCCAAAGATATTTCCATCACCAAATGGGATAACTCCAACTCAATTAGCTTCTCATAGAAGCTAATTGAGTTGGAGTTATCCCATTTGGTGATAGAGATATCTTTGGAGGAGATTCTCTACCAGTATACTAAAGCCACAAATTAATTAAGTTATATAAATTAAATTACAAATCAAACAACCTTAAGAAATTAGAGAAATCTTGCTAGAATTAAAGAGATCAGAAGTATTTAAGAATCAATAAAATGAGCTCATGCAACCACTATTGTCAAAATAAGTAGTGGTTGCAGAAGAGGGTCCTTCAAGACGAAGATAGTCATACATGAGTCCTTCAAAAGGGCCAGTGGCTATTGCCTGGTTCAGATAAAGTGTATTATTTCCCACCACAAGAAGATTACTTGGTATATCCACATAATACAGCCAATACAGCCCATGAATCCCATGCCTTGCTATTGCATTGTCCCTCCCAATCATCCTTGTTCTCAGCAGTACTACCTTATTATCACTTGATGGCTGGTTCACTTGTACATTTAAATCTGCAAGTGTTGAAGCTGCAAGTGCCACTCTAAGTTTATATATCGCCCTATCGATCACACGGTCGAGATTGAACACAACCTGCCATGTTGTTGGTCGGAACGTATTGTCCTCGTTCTTCCTGTAATTCATACAAGAAAAGTTATTATATTTAGATCTTTACATTAGGAAAAAAAAAAAATGCTAAAGGTACTCTTAAGGCAACTTTCATCACATAAGTCTTGTAGACCTGGAAAAAAAGTTATGTTAATAGTTAATGTAGCATCTCTTGAAAATTTCATGTAGTGGTATTAATAGTAGTAGCTACTGACCTTGTGACTTGTGCATAAAACCAATCTTTGCTGTAGTTGCTAGTGCCGACTGTGTAGACAAGATCTTGAACTGGGTATAACTCGGTGTACCTCTCCCACAATCCATATTGCCTGAATTTATCGACTGAACCTAATTCTTTTCCAAAGCTGATGAAATCCAAAATTATGATTTGAATCAGAATAACTATATATATATATGTAGATATTCTTAAATAATTAAAGTTAGATATGCTAAGAACAGAGGGACTAACATATTAGTATGACTGACATAGAGTCTGTTGACAAATCTTGGATTAGGATCAGGAATGTAAAACTCTGCAGCTGAACGATCTGGGATTCCTATCTCCCATAGTGTAGGGCCATCTCTTGGAGGCTCATAAACAATATTACCCAGATTGATATATCCTCCTGCATTACAATTTATAGATGATGATCATGATGCACTAAAAATATCAGGAAAATTAATAGAGAAGCAAAGCTGAAATATAATAGAGACAATTAGTAGTAAATATATATATACCTGGGGTGATTTTGAGATCAAATTTATATTTATAATCTCCAATAAAACCAGGAACCCATGCATAGAGACTATAATCTCCTTCGCGAACATTGTTAACAGAGAAGAACCCGTTGGCATCGGTTTTAGTCCAAAACTGGTAACCCTGTAAAGATTTTAATTAATGTTAGATTCACATGTAAAAGTTTTGGGCTTGAAAGAACTTCAGTGATTATACAAATAAAAAATTGAAAACTGATTGGTAATGTTATTTGGTTCATTACCTTGGCTTCAGTTTGCCATGATCCAGCCGGTCCTGGTCGAGCCAACCCAACATAGGCAGAATTCGCGGGTATAAATTCATCCCTGATAAACCTTAATTTCACAAAGAGATTTCACATTTTAATCAAAATTTGATTAAAAGAAGCAATGCTAGATTTGTGCAGAGTTTTTGAGATATGTGTATACCTGTCATGGACAAGTAATCTACCCGTAACATTACCACGTTGATCTGAATGAGGAAAATCTGAGGAAACTGGAAAACTGTATGGCCAGCTTTGAACTTCTTTCATCATCTATAATCCAATTAAAACATGATCATATCAGCAATTCTGAATAATGAAAACCAAAATGATGAATCATATTAAGAACCATTGGAATGGAATTAATTCAGAGTATATAGAAGAAGGACTAACCTGTTGTTTTGCATCACTCCAAAGCTCAGTATGTAGATTTGGAGACGCCTTATCGGCTGAGTTGAGGTATATGAAAACAGGGCCAAAGACCTTCTTCCATGGCTCTCCGTTTCGGAATATCAGATCTAGAGGCTCGCCAACATAGTGGCGACTGATAAAGACCTGAGCATGATGTTAAAAACCATTTAACCAAAAAGTTATAGCTATGAGATAAGGTGTCCAACTATGTATATCAAGCAAATATGCTTGTGAGAGGTTTGAACACGAGTGGTACTTACAGCAAGAGTACTTGGACCAACATGGGAAGTGAGTTCCTGTTTAACAGGTCCACCAGTGCGGTACTCATTGCTTGGAGTGATCATCCACAGTCCCACAGAAAGATCATCAGAAATCCATCCATGAACCGGGCAATCTTTGGTATTGCATGAGTACTGGTACTTGTCATCAACCTGTGATTATTGATCATTCAAAATCAGCATTTCTTTTTTAATTGATACCTAAAGTATACAAGTTGATAGAATTTTTTTTTTTTTTTTGAAAAATCATCTGATCATGTAACTATATATTATATAAGTGACCATGCATTGAATATTACCTCTCCTCTGAGATCCGAGTTGCTTGGATTTGTCAAGAGAACTGCTTCTGGATAATCTAGTTTTTGCCCTCTTAGACGGTCTTCTGCTGTGGGCATAACCCTTTGCCTCTCATCTGATATGGCCATGTAGTGAAACCTATAATAAATATATGTATAAATTATAAGTATCACATGATTATAATCAATTTATGACAAAGTTGAGGGGGATAAGGTTCTATTATAAAATAAATTCAGAGTTTGAGCATTTGGCTCTACCCATATAATGACGTCATTCGATGTTTGTGGCTATGCCCAAGAGGCCTAGTAGGGGTGGACCTTCTAATACCTCTGACCTCAAAAAAACTAAAACTAAACATATATATATATATATATAGTGGTGTTTCCAATAAAATAAAATAAAAAGTACTAAAGAGGGATTAATTGACTTAAATCAAAATTTGTCTAAATGAAAATTTTAGACAAAATTTTTCATTGATTTTGTCTCTAGCTTGACTTTAATTTTTAAAAGGGTATTAATTTCTATTTACAAATAATATTCATAATCAAAATATTATTATTTTTTTTGTAAAACATTTTGTTCCTTTTTAAAAACTACTGTAATTAATCTTTTTTTTAAATGAGGAATTTTTAAAATTTAGTGACATTTCATTCTAATGTTATTAAAAAAATAATATTATAACAAACTGTTACTGTTATTAACTAAATTCTTATGTCATGGCATCAAAACATTTAATTTGAAAAAAAAAAATTCAATAGGGATGTACTGAATTTCAAAGAAACTATTGAAAATTTTAGAAAAAGAAAATTCAGGTCTTACTTGTCTCCGTTAAGCTTCAATGTAAGTCTAGAAGCTCCAAGGTTGAAGTCTGGCCATCCTTGCAAGTGCTCGTATATTGCATACGAATAGAAACCATGAGACCCACGCAGCATCACAAACCTGTTAATTTCATCAAAATCAAGCTATGCAATTAACTTAAATATTCTTTACAAAAGAAATAACAATTATAATTATATATTGTTTCTTCCAAATACTATTTATTCTTTGTATATATATCATGATATACCTTTTATCTATGTTCATGGGAGCAATGTCGTTTCCATTGGAAGGTTCCCATGTTCTTTTAAAGGATATCTCAACCTGATTGTTGTCTTCCTTAATCACTGAAAACTCTGCCGATTCTATTCTGTAAAACATACAATAATTTAGTGAATATCATTATTTATATGCATTTCAAATTATGCATCAACTACACATGCAATTTGAGAACTTAATCAATATACATGATAGGTTAATGCACAAATTTTTCTCCTAGTTTTGTTCACAATAATATGCAAATTAAACCCATTAATATTAAATGCCTAACATGATATATATTTATAAATGAAAAATGCTAACCTAAGTTCGGTAGTTGCAATTTTAAATGCAACTACACATACACAATCATTAAATAAATGCGTATATATATACACATTTTGAGGTGTATAATAAATAATCTAATAGTTATATATTCGTAGTTGCACTTAAAATTGTAACTACAGAAGTTAGATTAACATTTTCTCATATATATATATACCTCCTTTCACAAAAAAAAAAAATGTATACACCTGTCGAATTTTCCTTCTCCATTTGGTAAGCTCCAATCAATGTCCCAATACCTGGTATTATTCATGAAGGAACCAATCATATATATTTATTATATTATATATTGAAATTATAATTTAACCACTTCCAAGGTATTAGACAAATTAAGATTTGAAATAATATATATATACTCTGTGTGTTTGTGTGTGTATATACCCTCTTGCATCTTCTGATTCTTGAGTTGAAAGTAAATTTTCCATGCTTTTGTACTGTATCTCAGAAACAACTCCATCTGGTTTTGTAATGCTGACTCGGGCCAAGCCATTATCCAGCACAACCTGCAAAGTTAACAATTGTGAGGATTAGTACTAAAGTGCATATATATATACAAATACATTAATTAATATATTAAGAGCTCAAAGTTTTTAAAATAAGAATAATCATACAAACAAATTAATAATAAATTTACTTTTTTTTTAAAGGACTAATAAATTTACTTAGAACAAACAAATTAACCGTAAGGAAAATTCAACGTAATTAACAAGACATAAAAATAAAGGATTATTGTAATTTTTATATGCTTGATATGTTATTTATTACATGATCAAGTATTTCTAGCCGCACATCTGGACCATTGCCCCCTTCTGGAAAATCCCTGTTATATTAGCGGTAGCAAAAAAAAAGCAACAATTAGTAAGATATATATAATCAAAAATAATATATCAGGCTATCAATCCTATTTATTCTAACCATACACACACGGCAATTAATAAATTCTTTGCTGATTACTAATTGAGATCATTATATTCAACAGCCCCTGTATATTATAATGTTGAAAAAAATTAGAATATCACTTTCCTAAAAATTTATAACTTTTAAGTTAAAAGTGAAATATAATTAAAAGAAAAATATTTCATGTAGTATTAACGCTATTTTTCGATGCTAGCATTCAAGTCCGTTTGATGTTTTGGTGATGAGCGTGTAATGCGGCCCATTCCCAAATATACACGCATTCCCAACACATCTAACAGAGGCTGAGTGCCAGAAAATGGTGTTGATACTTAGCGTTCATATAACATTACTCTGATTTAGTTCATACATCTCATACCATGTTAGAAAAAACCATGGAAAATAGAAATTTCATATATGTCAAAACCTAAGATTAACTTTGATTAAATCATTATATATATATATATATAATTCCAAACTAAGCGTACATTTCATGAGGAATTGCAGTAGCAGAACTACTGGTTGCCAATAGCAGAACGCAGAAACAAGCAGCAACAGCCCATGAAGCTAATAAGTTCATATTATTGCTTCTTCTTCGTCTTGATCTTTCCATGAATTCTTGAAACTATTACTTGAAATCACTGATATCGATCACTACATAAAAAGAAGAAGAAGAGGAAACAATTGTAGAAGAAATTGAAGAGAGGCTGAAACGCGAATACTAAGTGGCTGCCAAGGTGACATATATATATATATATATATATATATATGAACATATCCATATTTAGAAAGAACCCAAAAGCTAGTGTAATAGAAAGTTGATGATTCTAACTTTGAACTACTTGCCAAAAAAAGTAATTAAGGAAGAATAAAAAGGGAACTAGTGAATCTAGATCTACTTAAATAGCAATTTATTCATTCCAAAAACAAATATAGCAACTTATTTAATTGGTAACTCAAAGTTCAAAATAAATAAAAAATTAGTAATTTTCGAAAGTTTTACTTAAATAAAAGCTTGATTAATTAAAAGTAATTAATTAAAATGTGTTATTTGGTAATCAACACTTGAACCTTCTATTTTAATTTTATTTGAGAAGTGTTCATGTTTAACACCTCATCTTCTTATCATAATTAAAAAGATTTGATTTCATTTAAAAATATATATTTATGTGTTTATAAAATAATTATTTACATGAGACTAATAATTATTAAATTTAACATTAAAAAAAATTACAAATTATACTACATATTATTTTTGATAATAATTATAATGAAAATTTTAAAATATCATAATAATATATTTTTCATTTATTTAATTTATATTTAACATTTTAAGAAGTTAAAAATATCTGCTTTTTTTTTCTTTCCCAACAATGGTTAATTAGAAAGAAACCAGAAAGCTATAATAATTGAAAATGGATGATTCTAATTTCGAACTTCTTGTCAAACAAGCAATCAAAGGGAAGAATAGTGAATCTAGATTTACTTAAATAGCAATTTATTCATTCCAAAAAAAAAAAATGATATAGCAACTTATTTAATTGGTAACTCAAAGTTGAAAAAAAAAATAGTAATTTTTGAAAGTTTTACTTCAATTAAAGCTTGATTAATTAAAATTAACTAATTAAAATGTGTTGCTTGGTAATAAACACTCCAACCTTCTATTTTAGTTTTATTTAAGAAGTGTTCATGTTTAACACCTCAACTTCTTATCCTAATTAAATAGATTTGATTTCATTTAAAAATATATATTTATATGTTTATAAAATAATTATTTACATTGAGACTAATAATTATTAAATTTAACATTAAAAACAATTACAAATTATACTACATATTATTTTTTATAATAATATATTCACTACAAGAAACTGTATTTTTAGCGACAAAATTTTCTGTGATAATTTTTTTTTATCGCTAAAAGGACTATTTACCGACGAAATTAAGTAAATTGTGGCCAATATACCCAAGTGACAAAACTATTTGAGACGAATCAAATTTCCTTGATAAAATTATTAATAGCGATGTTATAAATTCATTACAAAATTATTTTGCCACGAACGAGTAACCTATCTGCGACGCATTTCTTAACGACAGGATTTGTCGTCGTCAATGAGTATATTTTCGCAACAAAATATTTAGCAACAAAGTGTCGTCTCCAAAGATATTTGTTAGCGACAAATATATTTATCATAAAATTATTTCATTGTGAATGAGTTGCATATTTGCGAAACATTTTATAGCGACAAGATTTATTGTCGTTAATAAGTATGTATTCGCAATAAAAAACTTAGTAACTAAAGTTTTGTCGATAAAAAAACCTTTTAGTGACGAATATATTTATCATATTATTTAGTCGTAAAAAAATGACATGCATATTTGCAACACGTTTTTTAGTGACAAGATTTGTTGCCACATGTCACACCCCAGCCATTACGATCCATAATATTGTTATACCTCAATACACAGCTCGCACACAGCGTCTAGTATCCTCGAGGTTTTTTATTCATACTATATAGTTTGAATCTGGAATCTGAGTAACCACTGAGCCAATGGTTCAGTGGCTACTCCAAGTGCGGATTCTAACTCCTTAAGGAGAGGAAATGGTTCAGTGCTACTCCAAGTGCGGATTCTAACTCCTTAAGGGGAGGTTACGAGTTCGACTTGGGGGAGGCCCCCTTTGTGGACAAAAAAAACCTCGGGGATACTAGACGTTGTGTGCGGGCTGTATATTGAGGTATAACAATATTATGTGGTATATAACGGCTGGGGTACGCTCGGTGTGAGGTACCCATCACATTCCGGGGTACTAGACATTGCAGTGTATTGTGTACTGGGGTGTGACACCACCAATATTCGCAACACATTTTTTAGTGACAAGATTTGTTGCCACCAATTATATGTATTTCTTTACGAAATATTTAGGAACAAAAGTATTGTCTCCACCTTATTTATAGCGGAATTATATTTACTAAAATTAAATAATTTCATAAAATTATTTAATTGGTAGTAAAAAATATTTCTTTTTGCTTAAATTATTTATTTTTAACTAAATTATTTAAATTTTAAGAAATTCATTCATTTTCATCGAAAATATTTAATTTTAAATAATTTTTTTATGAGCCGTGCTACATGTACAAGTTTCTTGAATAATTTTTCGATTTTTCGACTCAAAATGACATCTCATGTCATAAGCATATTTCAGTTTCTTAATGGCTCCTCTTTTATTGGCCACGTAATACTTGCTTTGACCTTTTCTTTTCTTCTTTTCTCCCCTCTTTTCTTCCTTCTTTTCTCTTTTTCAGTGGCTGTCAAACTCTTCTCCCCAATTAAACTCCTCTTCTTTCAGGTTTCTTGGTGTCTTTTTTACTCTAGTTAGTATATTTTTAACTCTCTTAGTCTACTTTTATTAAAATAATAAAAGTGTTTTTTACTAAAATAATAAATGTGTTTTTATTAAAACAATAACATTATTATTTATTAAATGTAATAAAATCATTTTTATTAAAAACGAATTAATACTAAAAATAATAAATTAGTTTTTATACACTAAAAGTAATTTATTAAAATACTAAAATTAATATTTATTGAAAATAAAATTATTTTTTCTTTTTTAGTGTTGTATGGACATAATGGACATCTTCACTGGTATTTTTTAAGTTTTTTAAACGTTTGTTTTAAGTGTTCACTATAGAAAACATATGCATCGATGAAGTATGAAAAAAAAAACACTTATCTATCAAGAATCTTTGGTAATTAATAAATTAAAATAATTTAATTAAAATTTTAATTTAAAATACTAAAAGTATTTTTTATTAAAATAGCAAATGTGTGTTTTATTAAAACAATAATTTTTTTTATTAAATGTAATAATTTTTTTTATTAAAAACGATTTAATACTAAAATAATAAATTAATTTTTATACACTAAAAGTAATTTATTAAAATACTAAAAAAAGTTTTATAAATAATAAAATTATTAGTTTTTTACCAAAAAATTCATTTTTCATTAAAAATTAATTTATCTTTATTAAAACTTACCAAAAAGAATTTTTCTAAAAATAAGAAATTTAGTTTTTATCAAATTAATATATTTTTTAAAAAACAAAATTCATTAAAATAAAATTATTTTTATTTTTGATTGGCTCTATATCTTTGATGTTCTTTGAAAAAAAGAAACACTCTTTTGCATTATGTCATCAAAGAAAAAGTGGTTGCGAATGTCCATCTAAACAACACGTCACATCAATAGAAACCTACTAGCCACGTCAATCGGTATTGGATATTGCATTAGGCTTTGCGTTTAGCGTTTATATAACATTTTTTATGGTAAATAAAATAATAAATTCTGAAATAAAATTGATTAAATTTTTTTAATAAAATTAATTTTTTTAATATTATTTAAAATTTGAAAATAATATTAAAGAAATTTAATAAACTTAATGTCTTTTATTTTTTTGTTGCAAACTTAATGTCTTTTATTATGTAATTAGTAAAATAATTTAAGATTTTATTTATTATTAACATTATATTAGTCAAATAACATAATAAATGTATGTAAAAATTAATTTTCTCATGATAATAATAATTTTTTCGTGGTAACAATAACTTTTCCAGACAAATGAATGTTACCTATCTAGATTGGAATCAGTGTCTTATGATGGATGAGAATTTTGCTTTCGCGAAAATCACTTTCCTCTTTAAAAAATAATAAAAAAAAAACACAAAAGGGAAACAAACTTAAGAATCTTTAAAATTCTCATTCTTATACCAAATGCTACCTTAATGTAATGGTGTTAACATTGTTTATTTGATTTAGCTATAACAGTTTCTTTAACCAAAGTTGTTGTCAAATAAATATTAATTAATTGAGTTAATCACAACTTAAATATAACTACAAATTTTACAATGTTTATATAACATCATAAATTAAACTATGAATATTTAAAAATAAAGTTCTTAAGTTTTAGCTATGAAGGTGCATTTGATATGGGGGTAACGGTGAGCAGTGAGAATGCGAATCTTTGAAATTCATAAAAATATTAATAATGTTATTAAAAATATATAATTTCATTAAAAATTAATTAAAATTAATATAATTATACTTTAAAAATTAAATATTTTTATTAAAGTTAGATAATTGAATTAAAAATTTAATAATCTTATCAAGATTTTAATCCTCAAATTTTCTTCAATCAATTCTCATCTCCGTATAGATATTCCTGAATACAAAACGCCAACTAATATTACTAACTTTGCTATAGTTGACCTTTAGTTTGAATAAAGAAGGAGAGTTGCATTAAATAGCTAACAATTGATAAAAAATTTCGTCTAACCATTTATAACATGAAAAAGAAATCTATTTTTGTTATTAAATATATTTATTAAACATATAAATAATATAGAAGTAAAGGAACTGAATCTGTTATACGAAACATTCAACCTATTTGTATAAACAAATATGTTTCCTAAAACAAAATTATATGATAATATACTATAATTAAAACATTTTATAATTAAAATAATATTTTCATTAAGTATTTATTAAATAATATTATATGGAAGTGAAGCTATTAAATGAAACACTTAACTTTATTATTAACTATTAAAAAAAACACTTTAACTTTATTATTCTCAAAACAGAAACGCCCAATTTACTTTTAATAAAAACTAAGTTAACATTAAACAGTAATAAATGTAAATTAAAATGCATTTTTTTTAAAAAAAATCTAAATTAAAATAAAAAAACTCATGAATACGTGAAAACCCCCAAATCCCAATCCCTAATCTAAATTGGCGAACCACACACCCGGGCGAAAAACGTGTTCACGCGCGCGAATGATTCATGTGCGCGAATGGCTCCGGCGTTCTTCCTTCACGTCTCCACTGCACCGAAAAAAATGGAATCATCTTCTAGGGTTATGCTCATGGCACATTCAACCCGTAAAAAAACAAAAAGGAAGAAGAAGAACAGTGGGAAGAGATTATCTTCGTTATAAGTTTGCAAGCGTTTGAGATTCTTTTTTTAGGTGCAACCGAAAGGAAACTTAGACCCCAAATTCAAGGTATCATATATTTCTCTTCTGTAAATTAGATGTTTTTTTTAGTTAGCTCTTCAAGTTACCTTTGATGCTCTCAGTTTGCTTGAAGTTTAGTATTAATTTCATGCCTTGTATGTGTTTGATGAAATTACTGATCTACTTCAAAATTGAAAAGTTTAGTGTTAATTTCATGCCTTCTATGTGTTTGATGAAATAACTTAAGAACTTCACTAAGTTTTGAAGCTTGATCATACTATCAGCCGCTGTTTATAACATTGCGAGTGGTACACCAAGCAGGTGAGTTATATAAGCTTCCTCTTGGATGTCATTGTGTATGTTGGATTAGTCTTATGATTTCATGATATCTGCAAGTTTTTCACTTTTCACACTTTGCAACGCTTGTTCCCTTTTTCTTGTATTGCGAATTTTCACACACTTGTTTTGATGCTTCTTTTACTATTTATATGGAAAAAAGATTAGTGAAGGCCACTGATTGACTCTTGGGTCCGTGTTATTACCACATATAAAAGCTTGGCCAACTAACCGAGTTGAATTAACTAGTCTGTTAATAGATTTATGAAAGTTGGTCTTCACCCTCCAAACTAATTAAATTATTAATTTGAAATAATTATTTAAGGATCCAAAATAGAATGTAGCAGCCTATATGAAGAGAACCTTCCCACCGTCTCATGCATCTTTTGACCACTTAAGAATATTGAGAAATATTTGACCATATGTATAAACCCCAACAATAGTCTTGCTTCCTTGGTATATATATATAGACAACTTATATTCTGCCTTATCTCGCCAACTTAATTGTTAAAAATGGCTTCAAAGGAACTCTCGTATCCTTCCTTCACCCCCACCTCCACCTCCATTTCCACTAGGTATATTTCCTTTATCTTCGCTGTTCTTTTCTATTCTGATCACGATCTCTTTGATTCACATAAGCAAGACTCCTTAAATAATTTTGGGGCCTTCAATTTTTTTTTTCTTTGAAAACATTAATTATTTTGAATTTTGAATTTGGAGTGTTCTACTTATATATATATATATATATATATATATATATATATATATATATATATATATATATATATATGTATGGTATACTATTTCTCATGCAGGATATATTCAAATTGCAGTTTATATTTTTGTGATCAGAAGGAATATAAAGTATTGTTATGTTAAATGTTGTCATATGATTTTCATATAGATAATGTATTAACACATTTGCTGAAATATTATTGCCAAGAGAAAGTTTTTAATTGAATTCAAAATGACTTGCTAGCTAGAAATTCTTTTTGGGTATATAGAACTTCCACCACCAAAGATAATAAGCCATCTATTTTATAAGGTCACATTGTCAACCGAAATGTTGTGATGCCGTACCAAATTGTTGTTCTCTTGTTTTGTATTTTCATGTTTGGATTTCTGTTATATGTAGTTCGTTTACGTGATATTTCTTTGTTGCCCAACTTTCAAATCTGTGAAGCATGTAGTGCTTGGTAGGCAGCTTTGTATATACATATATTTAACTTCAATATGATGTGTCAAGTCTAATGCTCATATCATTACAGATTTCTCCTTCTTGAGAAATAATTGAGCCCAAATGCCTAAAGTTTTTGTTCATTAGCATTTCTTGGCTTTCAATTTTTCCTGACTCTCCCTTTATATTTCTTGTGTGAACTAAATACAAATTTCTTAGTAGATTTCATTGTCCATAACAGTTTGTTAGTTTTGTCTTTTTCATCTTTATTTTAATTTTCATGCTTCTGTCATCATATTCCAGGATTAAAAAGTTAACTGAGATGGATGCTTTAGGTCTATCCATCAGCTAAACCACACACTGTAATGGCTGCAACTGTAACTCTATAAGCTCCATCAAGCCTTTCTTCAAGACTCATCACTATTACTAAGCCAAGCCCAATCTATCAAACTAACGAGTGAAAGTAGGTAGAACTGCCTCTACATGATTCTTAGTAACTACAAGCACTACTTTTTGTGTTCTTACAATGATGCTTATGCTTGGTGTCATTTAAAGGATTTGGAAGCTTATGCTTTGTATATTAACTCAATTTTGTGTTCAAAGCAATCTCATCAGAAATTACACAAGAACCCTATTGTTACAATGGAACTTTTATAGTAACAATGAACTTTTGTTAATTGTGCGTGTAGCCCTCATAGTTTTAATTGGGTGTCTTCTTTATTGTGGCATATACAGAGATCAAATAATGGATAAAAGTTGGATTACTCTCCCTAATAGGGCTAGTAAGGAGTATATTGATGGGACCAAAGCTTTTATCACATTTGCTAAGAACCACATGGGTGCAGAAAATAAGATTCATTGTCCTTGTAGAGACTGTTTAAACACATGTGTATTGTCAATCGATGAAGTTGAAGTTCATCTATACTTTTATGGGATGTCACGAACTTATAAATGTTGGGTCCATCATGGGGAGGAATCAAACTTAGAAGAGTACTTGCATGTTGATCGTGATGGTGTGGTTGGGGTAGAAGAGTCGTTGAGTTCCACTGATAGTGAAGATA
Source organism: Paratinospora sagittata (assembly GCA_035771175.1). Lineage (NCBI taxonomy): Eukaryota > Viridiplantae > Streptophyta > Magnoliopsida > Ranunculales > Menispermaceae > Paratinospora > Paratinospora sagittata. Next base: position 2,584,371 of record JAYMFD010000012.1, on the reverse strand, counting down.
ATGATATGAACAATTTGTTGAGTGATGTCCAAGCTGGTGAGTTTAATCAAGAATCCATTCACATTGAAACTGATCATACAAGAGAAAACAATGAGCAATACACAAGGGGTGAGTTTGACACTCTTTTGAATGAGGCCCACGTGAATTGTTTCCTGGTTGTACGAAGGTCTCTGTGTTATCATTCACTGTTAAGCTTCTACATTTGAAGGTAATCAACCATTGGAGTAATAAGTCGTTTACCATGTTGTTGGAGCTATTGAAAGAAGTGTTACCAGATGGAGGAAACACATCCCTAGTAATCATTATAAAGCGTAGAAAATGCTTTGAGATTTGGGGTTAGGATATACGTCCATTCATTCTTGTAAGTACGATTGTGCATTGTTTTGGAAAGATAATGAAAACGATGAGGTTTGTCCAGTATGTGGTGAGAGTCGGTGGAAGTTGAATGAAGGCAAAGGGAAAAAGATTCCACATAAGATATTGCGATATTTTCCTATCACACCAAGGCTACAACGGTTGTTTTTATCTTGACATACCGCTGAGCATATGAGATGGCACCAAGAGCAACATAAGTTGAGAGATGGTATCATGCAACATCCCGCTGATTCTGTTGCATGGAAGGACTTTGATTTGCAATATGAGTGGTTTGCTAATGATCCTAGAAATGTGAGGCTTGGGCTAGCAACCGATGGATTTAATCCATTCGGTTCTATGAGTATTTCGTACAGTATTTGGCCAGTGATCCTTATACCATATAATATGCCGCCATGGAAGTGTATGAAAGACCCATTCTTTATGTTGTCTTTATTAATACCAGGTCCAAAGGCACCTGGCAATGAGATTGGCGTATACTTGCAACCTCTGATAATGGAGTTGAAAGAGTTGTGGGAGAATGGGATCTTGACATATGATGCTTTTGCAAAACAAACATTTCAGTTGCATGTTGTCGTGTTATGGACAATTAATGACTTCCCAGCATATGCTAACTTGTCAGGTTGGAGCACAAAGGGCTACAAGGCATGTCCTATATGCAATAACCAAACATGCTCGAAGAAGTTAAGGAGCAAGATATGTTATATGGGTCATAGGCGTTATTTGCCATTAAATCACACGTGGAGAAGGAGTTACAAATTGGACGAAAAACTAGAACGCCGGTCCACACCAATAACCTTATCTGGTTACGATATCTTGCATCAATTAAGTAGACTTGCAAATTTCACTCTTGGCAAACATCCTACACACAAGAAGAGAAAACGAGCTAATGATCAATTGAACGGGACAAAGAAGAGTATATTTTTTCAGTTGCCGTATTACCATAAACTCAAGCTCCGTCATAACCTCAATGTCATGCACATAGAAAAGAACATATGTGATAATATTATTAGAACGTTGTTTAACATTGAAGGAAAGTCAAAGGATACTTATATGGCACGCATGGATTTGGCAGACATGAAAATAAGGAAGGAGCTTCACTTATAGCTAAGTGGTGATAGGGTTTTTAAGCCAATTGCATGCTACACAATGTCGTTGAGTGAAAGACAAGGCTTTTGTGAATTTATGATGGTTATGCAGCAAATATATCAAGGTCTGTCAATATCGGCGATGAAAAAATAACTATAATGAAAAGTTATGATTGTCATGTTATGATCCAGCATTTGATTCCTATTGGATTACTAGGATACTTAAGAAAAGATGTTTACTGTGTGCTTGTTGAATTATCACAGGTTTCTAATGTTTTGTGTGCACGCACCTTGCGATCCGAGGACTTGGCCAAAATAAAAGATGATATTGCTCTTGTCTTATGTAAAATGGAGCGTATATTTCCACCGACCTTTTTTGATGTGATGGTGCATTTAGCAGTTCATTTGCCTGAAGAAGCGCAACTCGAAGGGCCGGTTAGCTACAAGTGGATGTATCCAATTGAAAGATTCTTAGGCCGACTAAAGGGTTACGTAAGGAATCGAGCGCATCTAGAGGGTTCCATAGCTGAGGCATATATCGCAAATGAATGTCTCACATTTTGCTCAATGTATTTGTTTGGTGTTGAGACGAGATTCAATTGTGAGGAACACAATGCAGACAATAACATTCAAGATGAGGTACATTTACCAATTTTCTCTCAGAGGGCTCGCCCGTTCGGATTTACTGGTTATGATACTATGTCATCGACAAAATTTGATATGGCATGTTGGTTCATATTGCACAATTGTGATGAGTTGGAACCATATGTTTTGTAAGTATACCATTATTTTTAATTTCTATTTTATTATTTGTTGCAACAAATTAGAACTGACATCATATAATGCAGACAACATAGGAATGAATTGATGCAAGAAAATCACAATGATATCCTTCAAAGACAACATAAATCATTCCCTCGGTGGTTTGAGGAAAAAGTATGTATTTTTATAATTCTTAATTATATTAGTTACAATGATGCTTAACAAACACTATTTCTTTCATTTATTGTTTTTATTAAGTTTATTGATGCTATCTACTAGGTAAAGTCTCTATGCAAACAAGGTTCAACCGAAATAACTGAGGAATTGTACGCTTTGGCGTGTGGATCAGACAAGCGCGTATGATCATACTCTGGTTGTAATGTAAATGGTGTTCGTTTTCATACCAAGGGGAAGGGTGGTTGATGTAAATCCCAAAACAATGAAATAATTGTTAAGGGAGAGCACGAGGATCAAGTGTTAGACTTTTATGGTATGCTAGTCGATATCATTGAGCTCATATATATAGGAAGATATTGGGTGGTCCATTTCAAATGCAATTGGTATGAAACTAATCCTAAAAAAGTTGGCCTGAGAAGGGATAATGACATCATTTCACTCAACATTAATGCACGGTGGTACAAGAGTGATCCATTCATACTAGCAACTCAAGCAACATAAGTGTGTTACTTCATGGACACGAAGTTAGGGAATAATTGTCGAGTTGTACAACGTGTTCCTTCTAAAAATATATGAAAATTTGAAGCACAAATCGAGGTGGATAATGATGAAGAAAATGTTGATGTTGGCGTTGGTGAAGAAGAGCCATTTCAAATTAACATGTCTAAAAGGCTAAAAAAAATATCTGCTTTTTTTTTTTTTTTTTCCTAATGTTGGTTTAGAAAGAAACCAAAAAGCTCTATGTAATTGAAAATCGATGTTTCTAATTTCGAACTTCTTGTCAAAAAGGATAGTGAATCTAGATCTATTTAAATAGCAATTTATTCTTTCAAAAAAAAAAAAAAAGAGAAAAAAAGATATAGCAACTTATTTAATTGGTAACTCAAAGCCCAAAATAAATAAATAAAAATTAGTAATTTTTGAAAGTTCTATTTAAATAAAAGCTTGATTAATTAAAAGTAACTAATTAAAACGTGTTGTTTGGTAATCAACACTCCAACCTTCTATAATAATTTTATTTAAGAAGTGTTCATGTTTAACACCTCAGCTCCTTATCCTAATTAAACAGATTTGATTTCATTTAGAAAAATATATTTTTTGTGTTTGTACAACCTCAAGCTTTTGATGAAGAAGTAGATATGCACGATGCTACCAATCAGCCTCAAGACACCAATCCTCAGCAATTTTTCAGTCGCCCTGGAAATGGCCATTGGTTTTCTCTTGATGACGTCCCTTATGAACAATGGCGTTCCAAGCTTATATCTTGGGCAGCATGGATGTCAAACCAAATTATTGCTGATCGTACATCTAATGCCGTCATTTCTGATTTTATATCCCGATGTACTGGATTTTATGAGACTAATAATTATTAAATTTGACGTTAAAAACAGTTACAAATTATACTACATATTGTTTTTTTATAATAATTATAATAAAAGTTTTAAAATATCATAATATTATATTTTTCATTTATTTAATTAATATTTAACATTTTAAGAAGTTAAAAAATATTTATTCTTTCAAAATTAAATGCTATATTAGTAATTATGTATCATATTTGGTAGATAGCTCATTATTTTATAATTATTATCACTTCCTAAAATTAGATGATAAAAAAACATATTTTGTATTGATAATTATTAAGAATTTAAACTTAAACTTACATAAATTGTCTCCCATAATTAACCCAAAAAAAAATTGTTTTATGTAGGCTGGGAGCCAACTAGCACCCAACTCCCTTGTGCATGGGATGGCGTTGGCAAACCAGGTATCTTTTACCATTACAAAAAAAAAAAATACAAGAAAAACACAAAGGGTCATATACTAGTTTATCGACCCAATTGAAGGCTGGTAAGTGTAATTGAAGGTTCTCTAGAGTGACCCGGTTGACAAGTGCCAAGCTCATGATACAACAACCTACTTGGAACCTTCTCGGGCATTTCAACCTCAAAATTAAGAACTTGAATTGCTTGTTTTATACCAGGCCTAAGCCTACGAGAAGGATGAGAACACCAAAGCCCAACAACCAACAAACACACCATTTGTTTCTCATCAAACTCCATTCTTAATCTCTCATCAGCTGCGTCAATAACTCTTCCATTCTCATAAAGCCCCCAAACCCAATCCACAAGACCCAACTCTGCATTCTCTTTTACTGAATCCACAGCTTTTCTCCCACAAGCTATCTCCAAAGCCACAACACCAAAGCTAAACACATCTGATTCTTTACTAGCCCTTCCAGTTCTAAAATATTCTGGTGCCATATAACCAAGTGTCCCAGCTAAACCTGTTGTTTGAGGCAATCCTAGTTCATGATCCATAAGACGGGCTAACCCGAAATCCCCGAGCTTCGCGTTAAAGCTAGAATCTAACATGACATTACTGGATTTGATATCTCGATGCACCACGCATTGCTCCCATTCTTCGTGTAGATATAGCAAAGCTGAGGCCAACCCAAGAGCTATTTTGTATCTTGTAGCCCAAGTCATGAGAGGAGTTTGGTGCTTGAAGAGATGGATATCAAGGGACCTGTTCGGCATGAATTCGTAAACTAGTAAGAACTGGCCTCGGTCGTGGCACCAACCGATGAATTGCACGAGATTCCGGTGTCTCAACTGCGAAATGATCTTTACTTCGGTTATGTATTCTCTCTTCCCTTGTTTTGAACTTTTTGAGATCCTCTTCACCGCGACTTCCAACCTTGAATTTGCAAAGAATCCTCGGTATACTTGCCCAAATCCACCTTCTCCTAGCTTCTCTTCAATGGCGAAATTTTGGGTAGCTGAAACTAGTTCTTCGTAAGAAAACTTTTTAGGACCAAAACCTGTCTCAAAATCAGTATTCATAGATGTCAAGTTGATTGTTTCCTCTCTTTTCTTTGCTTTTTTTCTTCTCATCCATGCTACAACCACCACACAAATCAAAATTATAGCCACTGGAACAAGAACACCACCCAGTATTAATCCAGTGCTCTTCTTCCCATTTGATCCAGTGCTCTTCTTCCCATTTGATCCATTGACTTTTGCTGCCACATCCATGCTTGAATTGAATTCCCAGAAATGAAGCTGATGTCTCTCTACTCTATAACTTGTAGCTGCTGAGAATCCAATTGAAACCCATTCTGGTAGAATCTTCATGAGATCCAAGACATGAGAAACTCTGAAACTTTCTTGATCATCTCCTAGATATGTTAAAAAGACACTCAAATTCTTAGTACTAGCATTATATTTAATCCAAGCATCAGCTTTTTTGCCGCTATACAAGCTGAAATTCCAGCTTACATAAGCAACTGAAGCAAGTGAATTAACATTGATGCCTATATGTGGAAATGGAGGATCCCACTTGTTCATAAAAGTGTCAAATTCGATCGCCACGACCGGGTTTTGGGTCTTGGTAGCATCAGTTGTTGTGGTGTTAAACAGACCCAGAAATCCTCCTCCAGAGTTTGGCGGGATTGGGAACTCCACTGGTGCAAGAAAAAAGGCTAGCCCAGAAGCATATGTAGGAGAATTGAGGGCATCAATGGTGAAGGAAAAATGAGTCGAAAAATCCGAAAGCTTGCCATTGCTTGAATCCCAAAGAGGTACAGGACGAGCGTATTTAACTCGGCCAACACGGTAGTGATAATTGATTCTGTTGAACTGAACGACTCCGACCGAAGCCACTGCATCGCCTTCGTAGATTATATTGGCGTCTCCTGAAGTGAAGCGTTGAATTTTGAAGGAAACTGACAGAACAGGAGGAAGAAAGTAGATGAAGCAGAGGAAGAAAAGAAAGAGAGAAGATTGAATAGTATTTGAATTGTAGAATGACATGGGCACTGATAAGTTCTGATCTTACTCTATAACATGTAAAGAAATATGGAGATTAGGATACCGAATATATTGATGATGAAGTTGTATTAATGGAGGGAGGGTAGAATGATGAAGAGCATGGAGCATGGATGGAAGGAGAAGAAAAAAGGTGAAAAAGGGTTAAATTCAACGAGAACAAATTGTTAAAGAATGCTTGAAAATGGTTGAATTCAACAATGACTACTATTAAGTGGGAAAGCGTGAAATGGGTAAATAGGGCCCAGGAGACTTATAAAAGAAATAGCAGGTAGAAGAGTGGTAGGCACCTTAATAGCAACCATTTTTCAGTTGATTGATTGGCCTGATATATGGAGGAGTCAAAACAAGCTTTCTTGGTGAATAATCCAAATAAATTAATATTTTTTTAATTAATTTTAGAGTCGGTAAGATGAACAAGATTAGCTACTGACAACAACACCACCATAATAGGGCTACAACAATTCCTTGCTCATATAAAGCTGAAGAGAATTGATTCCCCGCCTCATGTGAGGGAGAGTAGATTTTTTGTCGGATGATTGCATACACCTCTGGGAAAGAAAGTAGATGCGTAATTGGGTGAACTACCGGTCATTGGTGGTAAGATTAGCTAGTTAAAATGATTGGCCTATATAATTTCAATACTTATTTTAAGCACGTAATTCCATAAGACGCGTTGGATGTGAATCTTGTATTAATATATAATTTAAGAACATCTAATATATTTAATGGATTCGCATCTTAAATAAAGCTCTAAAAAACTGATGGCTCGGTGATTTCAATCTAATTCAAAGATAAAACTTGGTTTAAGCAAACTTGACTTGGTCCAGGAAGGAGTAGAAGAGTTATGTTATATTACCTACTAAAGTTCCTCACTAAATTATAGCTCAAGTTCATGAACTTAACAAATATTATACAATTTCTCAACATATATACTCTGAGAAAATTATCCTCGTACTATTTGTCTGTGTGAAATCTCACATAATCTTTGTTGAACACCTTCGAATTTATTATATTATTATCAGAATTAGACTTTGTAGAAGGTTGATATAATTAATATTATTTCTACCCGCCATAGTGGAAATACCTCTATGACTTAGTATGTTGGGAATTTGGGGAATGGTCCAACTTTTTTTAGAAGTAGGGTGAGACTATTTTTTATTTTTATTTTTTAAATAATTTTGGAGGCTTCCTTTAAAAGCACTTTTAACAAAAATGCTTTTGGCAAAAACTGCACCAATCATAGCTTGACTAAAAGTATAGATATTTTAAAATATTTATAAAAAATTAAAAATTATAATAACCTTTACTCTTTTGTAAATAAATACCATCTAATAATGACTTCAGCAGCTACTTATCGTCTTAATGCACCTTTGATATATTGGACTATTGGTCAAAATCACATGTAATGAAGTTGCAAAGTAGCTGATGAAGTCAGCTATGGAAATTTGCGACGTGCGAATATATTCGTTCAACCATCATCTAGTACCAAGAAAACATGCTTACATGTGGTTAATTTCTGTATTTGATAACGTAACCAACCATCCATAGGTTTAATTGCACCGCACTCTGACCCAATTAAATAAGGTTATTTAGATGTAATGTCAAGTTCCATTGATTAGTATTCAAAACATAACATCACCTAAGAAGTCGTTTAGTAACTCTATATTCCTAACATCAATAATGACTAAAAGAATTTAAATAGTCTCATCTCATACGTAAACATTCAATAACGAGACTTGAACTCAAGACCTTTTACAAAATTAAGACTTTAATACTATGTTAAAAATCACTTAATCCAAAAGCTATAACTCTTAAATAAAGGTTCATCAGTGTATATCAAGTTATCATCATTAAGAACTTAAATTTTTACCACATATATGGGTGATAATATAAGTTACGACACAATAACACCACTCGAAACTGACACAAAATAAATAGACTTAGGTTTTGCTTAAACAGGTGCGGATCAAAATAGGTTAAACCCAATTAGTCACGATTTAATTTCAGGTCAAAATCAGATAGACTTGGTAAACTCTAAATTGACCAGTTTCACACGATTATATTTTGTGTTGAGACTTATATTATGTGATTTTTTAATATTTTATGTCATATGTTGAGACTCTAACTTTATAATATTTTATTTGGTCTTTACTATATAGTTGTATAATTATGATTTTGAATTTTTGATTTATGTGTTAATTTATAATTTATATATAATAAATAGGTTATAATGAACTTATTTAAACTTTAAAGGTTATAAACAAATTAACCTATTTAAATCGTTTATTAAAGGTGTCGGTTTTGAGTTTACAATATATTTCATTATACACGATTACGACACGACAACACAAATTGCCACACCTAACCACACACACACAAATTGACATATATATATGAAGTACTTTCAGATTGGCTTGAAGACAAAACATCTTAAATTCAAACCATTAACCACACAACAAAGACCTTATGACCAACAAGTGGTAGCTCAGTTGGTTGAAGAACTGAGTATAAGTGCGGTTGAGGTCCAGGTCTCGAATTCGAGTCTAGGCTTGTCCCCATTTATCGGTTTCTATTGGGAGGGCCAGCCAAAATACCTCTGTCATGCCCGAGTCCAGGAGGATTAGTCTAGTTCAAAGAAAACAAGAACACCTCCGGGTATCAGAAAACGGTAAAAAAAAAAAAAAAAAAATTGACAAAGTTTATCTGGTGGGTTCGGGCTTGGACTTTGGGCTTGGTACATATATATAAAGGAAGAGATTAGGGCCCCATTAGGTTGTGTGATCCAATATATGTATCTCAGATGGGTCTGGCCATCTAGATTAATATGAAGTTCCAAAACCTACTTAAATACAATATGCTTTCCTGGTATGATTATTATTATGCTACGTACTCTCAAATGTGCGCGTCAACAAGCTTATTATAGTAAATACTTAAATTATTTGATTTTCCTTTTACGATATGGCTATTTACACAAGTTCAAAACCAAAAATAGAATTAAGATGATAAAATAAATAAACAACTAAAATGTATCTTGACTAATAAACTAATCGAGGTTTACAATTCATGCTTTAATTTCGATATCTAATTATCTATATTCCATATTTTTGTATATTATTGGTCTCTTGTAGGTTAGCTTTTTATTAGCTTGGTAACTATGAGTGAGAATAATGATTCTTCCACAATGTGTACATCAAAAAGTAAATTATCTCTTTAAAATTTTAGTTCCAATTATATATTAATGGACACGAGATATGATTGCTAAATGCACAACTTTTAAGGGATTGGCTAGTTGCAACACCACCTTCCTTAGATTTATTTTAGTTTAAAGCTAAATACATATATATATATGTTGTGTATTATTTAGGCTTTTCCGGTACTATATATAATTTAATTTACATTAAAGATAGTTTTATATTTTCTTTCTTCTCATCATTAGTCAAGCCTACTACTAATTGAACATCTCATTGTGTCCAAAGACTTATTCTTATTCTTTTATATATGTAGATGTTAGTCATTCTTTATATATTTTGGATAAAATAATAATCTAATTAGTTTTTTTTTTTTCTTATTGCCTTATATGTCAGTTTAGTCAATAAATCTCTACCTAATATTTCTATTTAAAACATTGATAGTTTTTTTTTGTGTAGTTTTGGTTTAGGACTTTTTTCTACAAGTTCATTAATTATTTTTTTTCTAAGTGTGTATTTTTTAAGTATGTGATACTATATTATGAGATATGTATTGAATAAAACAATAGAAGATTCACATGTTAGGTGACTATTATACAGTTGTCATGTTAAGATGGAAGGAATTTGTAGAAACAAGGATCACTTATATATATTTTATTAGTTTTCAAGAAACTGCATGTACATCATGAGGTTGACACTAAAGTCAATAATCCTATTGATCTATGATTACTTTGTTTGAATCAATAGATACATACAATTTCTTAGAAAATAAGGATCAAAAGAGTTTGATGTTGATTTCTTTTACTAAAAAAGGAAGTTAATTACTTGCATCATGCCTAAATTATAATATAAAAAGATAAATTATCAACTTGATAATTTTTTTTGACCAAGATCAACAATAGGAACATGAAAAAGCAAGAAAATTTTCTTTTGGATATATATATATATATATATGTTAAAATTAGTTTACTAATTTTGAAAATATTTTCTTCAGAAAAATACATAAGTATTATTAAATAAGTAGAACATAAAAGTGATCCCCAACAAATAAGAAAAACATAGGATGCAGAAAGTAATAATGGTCGATGCTCTGATCGAGGTACAATATATCAAAGAATTACTTTACAGTTGGCAAACGTTTCATTTGAAAAGCTCTCGACACCGGTAAATAATTAATAATTTATTTTATAGCTAATTTCTTGTGAGTATATATTATCTTGTAATTATTACTATAATGTGTATACTTGAAGTAAGTTTTTCATAAGTGATCTTATTTAATTTATTAATCAGAACATAACCTCTCTTCCTCTACAAATGGAGAAGCTCAAAACAATTTCCTCCTAAGTGCTACCCCAAAAGTGTTAAGAAATTCAATATTTTTTTCTTGTGACCCCTTCCCATAGAAGTGCATGCATTCCCAAGATTGAAAATTAATTAGTTAAATATAAAAATATATACTATTTATATTCATTCCATCCATACTCGTCCTCATTTGGTAATTACAATATGCCTCTCCCCTCTCTATACAATTAAAAAAATAAAAAAATAAAAAATAAATAAAAAAGTAAATTCCCTTTCTTTATTTGGCATGAATTAAGGGTCTAAGTTTTTTTTTTTTTTTTTTAAAGTAAAAAGTAATAAAAAAAAGGAAAAAAAAAAAATCTTATCATAGCTTTTCACTCACTATTCTATTGATGTCTCTCATACCAACCAAAAACAAACAACTTTTGAAAAAGAGTGATGAGTCAGAAAAAGGGTGATTTCCATAGTAGGATATATAAACAAATGGAAAGTTACGTCGAAGTTCAATTTACTACTTGGTCTCTGTGCAATATGATTTAGCGATCATTGGACACTTGGCCTAAGTTCTTAGTTAAAGGCATAAAAAATAATACTTTTAATTTCCCTCAATCCCAGGTCCCTCTCATTGGTCACTTTCAAGGCTAAACGAATCTCTTCTGATTATCCAAATCTCCAATCACGTGGCTTTAGCCAATGGAAGCTCATCTTTCCACAATGTCACCAGATCAAAATCTTAAATAATGCTAACTCATATCATCATGCTTAACCTGCCAACCCTTCCAACATTGGCCCACAACTTTCTTGTCAATCTAGCCGATGATCCTCGAGATTTCAAAAGTAATATCATGATTCCTAATTAAAGTCCCTTATATATTTATGTTCTTAATGTTATCCCATTAATTATTATTATTATTATTTTTAAATTATTTAATATTGTATTAAAATTTATAGTAATATCTAGTTGGTACGGCTTTAACATCTTTATATATCTATTTCCTTTTTCACATTAGAAACGTCTCGTCATTGTGAGAATAGAATACGAGTCTTGTGTGTCTATTATTTTATTGTGCTTACTTATTAAAATTTTTATTAAGGTTTGATTAGTCATTTAATCTTTTAGGTATCAAACCTTAAATATATATAGAAATATTACATAAAATTTTGTGTGTATTGCATCGATCGCGTTACGCCCACACCAACCTTTTGATCAACAGAGAGTCGATTGTGTATTTAATGGCTCCCTGCTGATCTAACGATTCTATATACGCAACATATTTAATGTTGAGCATATGAGAATCTCCGTAGCAACTCTCCAAAACAAGGAAGGGAGCCATGTTTTTAAAGTTATTAATTAGATTTATAATAACGAGACTTTGAAAATTACTTTTTGTCATTAAGAGATATGCCTAGTGCATAACCATTATTATATATGCATTATAGAACCAAATTAAACCAATTATTTGTAATGTTTTTTTTTTTCTTTGGACTATATCTAAATAACTACTATATGTTTTACCGCTTTCTTATTTATTTTCATAATACAAATGAGATTATTGAGCTTATATTTATTAGACTTATATATATATATATATTAAAAGAATTTGAGACGACCGTATGCTACGGCTGACAGCAAGACTCCTTTTAAAAGAATATTTGTTGCTCGGTGGGGCCACATTAAATTCTCTCTTCTTTTTTTTTTCTTTCTGACTTCTTTGTTTGGTTAAATAAAGACGCGTACCTTAGTTTCCAAAGTTAACACCAACACCGAGACAGTGATGTATGGTGCGGGGGCTGCGCGCGCGTGTTTTTTCCACGAACTTACGCCTTTTGGCGTTTGTGAGACTCACACGCGTGAACGTCATCTGTACGGATGTTCGCCATTGGTCCAAGCTCGGAATGTGTGCGTGTGAGGACTTGCCCTCGATTAGTGGATCCATATCACGTGTGTGTCTGGTCCATCAAGCTTTCTCCTGACACGTGCCTTCTGATAACCGCCCGAAAACCATTGTTTTGGAACCAATGATCTGCGTTCCTTCCCCATCTTATATTCTCCCCTCAAAAAGTTTATAATTAAATATATTATGGTATCTCTTGATCTCAAAATCCAAAGGTTATTAAGAGAGCAACCAACATTAGTTTATCAAATTATAACAAAATATTAACTTAATTCATACAATAGGTACTAATTTTAATACAATTTGTTAATTTTTATGGTATGCGGTTGTTGTGACGACGGTACGATGAAAGACGCCGATTCTTTTTTAAAACAATTTGTGTCCTAGAGTTACTGTAATTAAAAAGCTATGTGCCACTAAATATATTATAAAAATCTTGAATATAATGAGTTTTCGAGCAATTATTGCGATGTCTAACCTATGTTGTTTGTTATTGAAGTCGCTATGATGCATTATGAAAGCCACTTATGACCTTTGATCTTTGTTGTCATTTAAAGTCAATTATATATATAATTTAAAAAATTTGAACAAATAGGTGGCTTGATTGCAACCAATGGTAGGCCCCTATTTTAAATATTGAATCGATAAGCATCCAATGCTAATAACCTATGTACTTTGTATGTAATTAACAAAAAAGTAAAATAAAATGAAATATATAATTAAATTTTTTTGTTAGTTATAACAATAACTTCATTTAGAGGAATCGTGTATTATCTCTTGTATCGTTGTGCATACATATATACAGTGTATTTGTCGAAAAGAATGTCTCCTTCTAGATATATTTTAAATTTACTATAGCTTGTCATATTGTGCAGGCTTGTATGCAATGAATTTGAATAAGAAGTTTTCTTTTAGATATATTTTAAATACATTAAAAGTACCTAACTAAAAAATGTAGCAAACTACATTTATCCAGTAATATTGTATTATTTTCAAAATTATTCTTCTTCTAACTTTTAAGACTTTTCATCTTGATCTTCTTTCTAAAATAAGTAAAAAAAAAAAACAAAAAGAAAATAAATAAATATATTAACTATATAAGAAACAAAAAGGTTAATCTATTATATGGTAGATTGTAGTATGCATTTCTATTTAGTTGTACATGGCTGCACTGTACAATGATTGAACTCAGTGCTACTTCTTAAGTTATATGATTACACAACTTGTATTTAAGTAAAATCTCAAATTGTTAAAAACTATTTCTTAGGTTTTATTTTCTTCCAATTATATATATATATATATATATATATATATATATATATATATATATATATATATATAAAGTGCTAAAATCATTTATCTAAATACCTAATAATCTATTAAATGTAAAATAGGTACTTGTGATCCCTTACACGATGAGATTTCAAACAAAAAAGAGAAAATAATTAAATTTTAATATTTAAAAAATACGTACTATTAACTAGAATCCCTCAAATCTATAAAATAGATTAGTTAACAGGACATGAAAACATTACAAAAGTAATTTATTAACACTTACATCAAGTTTGAGAGAACAATATTATTGGTCATGACATAAATATAGAGTGAAAAATAGGAGTCGGGTGGATGCGAACTTTAAAGTAAAGTAATTAGAACACTAATTAATAATTAATTAGACAATTTGCATTAATAAATTATTATAGAATATATCTCTGTCAGCTCATATGAGTATATATAGTTTGTAAGTTTTTAAGCTGCAAGTTGCAAGGTTTCAATTTTGCAATCAAGGTTGATGCAGCAAAGAATGAGAAAGGATATATATAGAAGAAGAAGAAGAAGAGACTAGAGAAGGCCTTTTTCACTTGGATTTGCATGCACGATCCTCTCTTGCCTTATTTGGAAACCTCAGAAACCAAAACCTTAAATAAAACAAAAAGCCTTTCTCTTTCTCCGGTTTATCTTTTTTTGGTCCCTTTATTTTTATTTTTATTTTTATTATTTTTTCACTTTTATGCCTGTCTGACACGTGGCGGCCCCACATTCCTTCTATGTACTGTCTTCTCACTCGTCTCACTTTCTGACCGAGTTAACTAACCCCGACCATCCGAGACATAAAAGTACGAGCTGCAGCCACCTGGTTCATACGCTGAAATGACCTTCAAGCGCCTGCACTATCTTCTGAATAACCGATGTGCCCCTGGCTTAGGTAGGTAAGCGAAAAATTGTTTAATTATTAAATTCAAAAACAATACACGTCGTACATAACGTAGGATAGTGGTCCCACGGTTCATGATATTTTATTTATTTAAGTTGTACAGTTTTTTTTTTTTTTTAATGAAATCTCAATGATTATTTGAGGAAGTGGAATTAGATTTGAATATCAACAAGTAAAATTAGGAATATTCTTTAAAACAATTGAGAAAGTAGGATGATCGTAACAAGAATTTTACGGATTTTTTATATGAATTAACCTTATTTTAATGTTCTTATTAAATAAATTGTGGGGTTCCTTTACATTCAATTGACACTTTAAAAACTTGAAAAAAAAACATATAAGCCCCTCAATTGAAGAATCAATGCTTTAAACTCAATTTTGATATTATCAAATTATACTAATTTAAGATAACATATTACTCTTAAGAAAAAGAATAGCACACGAAAGCAATAATAAAATTAAAATAAACTTTTATCTTATAAACTAAAAAGTAATAATAATGAACAATGAATGAATATTTGTCTACACCTATCCCCTATTTATAACCATAGATAACTCTCTAATTATAATTGTAATACGACTACATTTAAACCTCTAATTGTATAGGAGCCACTCATAGGCTGTGCAAATTTGATGTTTCTGTTCCTCAATATCTTGTGTGGTTAGAGCAGATTCATTCTATAATATCTGTATTTGAGGAGGCATGTCCTCTCTTCTTTTTTTTTTCCTCGTGAACTGTATTGGGTTTCTACAAAAAAAAAATTTTAAAAAAATTGTAATTATAATACAATTATATCTAAGCCTTTAATTGTAATTGTAATATAACTACATCCCTGTGTAATTAAACTCAACAATTACTAATATAAACAATTTGTTTAGACACTTTCTATTTTTTAATATGTAATTAGACTTTATTAACAACTCCCAAAATAGAATCACTCTCTAATTTACTAACAAGTAAACTTTCCTAATAAATTAAAAAATTTAATATAAAACAAATTCTTAATTTCTTATAAAATTAAGTCCTAAATATTAATAAATAATGACTCGCATCATTAACAAATTAGCACGTTTCTTTACTTATATATATGTCTTCATGTATGTGTGTAAATGGCAGATGATAACCTGACACATGACACCCCAACAACATTTTATTTATTTTATAAACTAAAATTAGGAGCAGTATTAGGGTTTTCTCCAAATGCGCTGGGGTTATATTCGGTATTTCGAGAAAGAGGCAAGGCCACGTCAGCCACCAATTTGTTAAGAAGGCGAGCGAGGAGAGGCGGTGTATTTTCTACGAATTCGTCGCCACACGTGTCGGAGATCTATACGACAGGCGGCACCCAAAAATACTGGAAAAAAGAAAGAAAGAAAGGTGAGTATTGAGTGTTGTCGCGCGACTCTTAAGTCTTAACCCTTTTGGGAAGGTACAGAGAAAACCACTAAGCGGTTTTAGAACAAAAGGAGTGCGCTGGGTTTCCAAAAGCAGCTGGTTTTAACTCCTTTTAAAACCGCTCTTTACGCTTTCCTTATAAAGAAGGTGATGCGAGAGAGAGAGACCAAAAAATATATATATATATATAAAAGGCAAAGGCATTCGTTCTTATTAACACTATTTGACGCTCAGCAGAAGCAGTAGCTCTGAGAGAGAAAGACGAAACGACGAAGCGCTCGTGATTTTGACGTGGAAGTTCTGCCATTAAAATCTCAACGAAGTGAGATTTTTTTTTCTTGAAATTTCATCGCGATTATGTCTGATCTGTTGGTTTTGATCTTCGTTGATTCGAATTTTGTTGCTTATTTTTCCGGTTTTGTACTCTCGATCGATTCGTTTGAGAGTTTTGGTTTTTTTGACAGTTTTATTCGCTGTTGTTGTTACAGATCTTGAGATTCGAGCTGTTTATATCTTTTTTTCGTGTCTCTATATCGATCGGTGAAGCCCTATCGATAGAGATGGGGAGAGGAAAGATTGTGATCCGACGGATCGATAATTCAACGAGCAGGCAAGTGACATTTTCGAAGAGGAGGAACGGATTGTTGAAGAAGGCGAGAGAGCTCGCGATCTTGTGTGATGCGGAGGTAGGATTGACGATCTTTTCCAGCACCGGAAAGCTCTATGATTTTGCGAGCACCAGGTCAGATAGAAATATTTATGATCGCCATCTATATCTATCTCCATCACTTTTTGACAATATTTAAAAGTTAATGGATTGCGGTTTTCGCGCTAAAATATCAAGAAAAATCTTTCGCACAAAAAAAGAAAAAAAAAAAAAACTTTATGATTATAGTTTTAAAAAGGTACTGTCCATCCGTTCAAATCAGCCTTATCCTTTTATCTGCGAATGCTATTATTTTTGTGCTTAAATTTGATATTGTATATTGATCTGTTGTTGTCCTATGACTCTATGTTTCCATTTTTGAATTTGTTTATTAGAAACATGATCTCTTTTGATCCTGAAATAGAATAAAGCTCTCCGGATGTTTAGGTTATTTATGTGAGTTCTAAATAATCTGTAATCTGTGTTTGGAGTTTGAATTTTGTGCTATATATAAGATAGCATGCTACAATGCTAAAATAATGTAGATCTGTACCTCCTGATGGGCCATTCTTTGCCGGTAACAAGCATTTTGAGTCGATCATATATACGTTCACATGCCTTCTCTGCTGGATTACTTACTTATATATTCTCAGCATTGTAGTTCTTTGGAGAGGATAATCTAAAAAATAATTTAGTAGGTCCGTGATGCAGGAAACATATTTCTTTTTTATATCTTAGATATATAGATTTACATACCAAGAAACAGGAAACTTAGAAATAGCGTCTCCGCATTAGCCACTAGGCTTATTACTGCGTTTGGCAAGTGGCACTCTCAGTTTCGCTTGTTAGAGAAAGTTATATTAGTTACTGAGTAAGAAAATTCTAATTTGATTTTATCAGATATGAGATTCTGCAATGTTATATAAAATGAAGATAGGCATTGCATATTAGCTCTTGAGCTGGGACACTGAGATACTAGTACAAAGAAGCATTGGTCGTTTGAGGCATGTTTACACAATATCTTTAACTTGTTCTTCCCTACTTAGCATTAATACCTTATAATATAACAAATCAATGTCGTAATCTACAGTTGAAAATAATAAGGGTTTCCTCAATAAACTCTTTTATTTGAGACTATTGGTAATTTAGAGCGAAAGAAATTTAAGAAACAAGAGAGAATTGTTGTTCCCAAGGAGGAGTGATGACTTCAGGTACCTTTGGATATCTTTTTAATGAATAGGTATCTCTAATTCGACATCTGCGAATGGCAGCAATGTTAAGTATAAAAAGGGGCATTAGAGATAAAGCTTACTGTATAGTCTTAGATGCTTGTCTCTAACTTTTCAAGTTCTTCATAACCTTCTTGAGTGTGTGGACCAATCCGAAACTAGCTTGTTGTGGGAGAATGTCTGAGATGCACATTGGCGAAAGGTAGGCCTAGTTATATAGGATCTCTATCTGAATGAGCTTAGAAGGTCTCAACAACCTTGCAATTAATTTTTCATTACATTTTTTATATTCTTTTTTACTGTAATTGATAGAAAATTTCTTCAGTAGACATGCCAAAATTACTTAATCACGAGTACTCATAATTAGTTGATAGGAAAACTATTGCAGCAGCAGATATACAAGTTAGTGTAACAAGAAACACATTGAATGGCGCTGATCAACAATTAAAACAAAATGGGTAACTCTGTGATGTTAATAAGATTTATTGTCGAATCTATTTCATATTGGAGTCTCTTTTTACTTGCTCAATTAATTGCAAAAAGAAAACAAAAAAATAAAATAAAATGAAAGACCAACAATAAAAAGGGAAAGAGAAGGCTGCTTGTCAAGTAACCATCCACAATCAATGGAGGTTTTCACCTTCATTTAGAATTTGGAAGCTTGATCTAAAAGTTGTAGTTGATAGTTGGAGAGCCAATTATGTACTCTAAGCCTAATATAAACATTAATACTCCTCATATGGATGATAGCTCGTGGAACATACAAAAAATTGAGAAGAAAGACAAGACAAGATAACTAATAAATGAGAGAAACAAGCAAAACTTTTTGTGAGGTAAGAACATGTGATCTTCAACATACCAATACTTTGATTCCAAGTTAGAAAGTGTTTGACCTAAAAATTATATGACTAATAGGTGGAAGCCCAGCTATGAACATTAAGCAAAATATAAACATTAATTTGAAGACAGACAACAAAGGTAATATAGTTAATTCTATCGTTTACATAAGTCTATCATTGACAATATACTTATGTAACCGATATAATTAACTATATTACCTTTGTCTGTCTTCAAATTAATGTTTATATTTTGCTTGATGTACAAAGTTGGGTTTCCACCTATATATGTATAATTGAGAACTTTTGGTTGAGTTGGTTAAGAACTAGTATCTTGAATTGCAGCATATTGGAGGAAGGAAGGCAATGGAGAATTAAACTCCTTTGATCTCCCATGTGTTGCAAGAAAGTATCAAGGGCTATGCTTGAGCAGAAAGTAAAATAGGAGGGTTTTCCATATTAATTTATTTTTGATAGGTAAGTAATGGGGTTTTAACCCCATGAGCTAAGGACTAGCATACTTTGTTAAGTCAACGGGCCAAGGGTTTGCCAATATCTTCAAAATAGTTAAATAAAGTAATTTTATGTTGTATATTTTTTAGGTTTTTTATTATTTTAAAATGTTACATATTTTTCTACTCGTGTCACAATTGATGTGACAAAGTTACACACTGACGATCAACTGTTTAAAGCAACTCTCATCTTTTGTCTAAGCTTAATACTTATAGATGTATGTTAATATGTTTTATAAAAAGGGGCTTGGGAACATTTTGTATGACTATTCATAATATAAATACTGATTTAGTCCTCTAAGAAGCAAAGCTGAGGAACTGAATTGATGTCCCCTACGAGGAGAGAGAGTGACGTCTCCTCAATGGGTGTATAAGTATTCCACACGTAATCCACAGGGCAAGAAATTTTTCCCCCACCTCACCTGGCTTAACAAGGCTTTAATTTTAAAAAATGCAAAAAGATAGCTATAAATCACTTCTTCCACTCATTCAAAAATCAAATATGGTTATATTACAAGGGTTCCCCTTTACTTTTATCTATTCCTTCTTTGTATAGATTAATTAGTTTAGGAGACAAGGTTTCCAACTCCTTTTCTAGATGTATTAGCATGTGTCATGGTTAGTAAAATATTAGTGCTCGACAAAAAACCATCCACAGAATGATTCCAAGTGTTCTAATAAAAAATGAACAAAGCATTCTTTAGTACAAAAGAGGAAAGTAAAGTTCAAGAGTATTCAACTCTCTATTTAATAAACTATATTGACTGAAGTTGAATGAACTCAGTTACCTAGTATTCCTTTCTTTTCAAACTTATCCATAATTTGTATTATTTTATAGGAATCCCTTCTCCATTTGTTCCAATTGAATACCCAATATCTAGGTGACGTCCCGTCCATAATATATATATATATATATATATATATATATATATATATATATATATATATATTTTCCAATTATAAAAAGCTGGAAGGATGTCTTCAGTTTACATGGAAGTGGATGATGATCTAAGCAGATTAATATATCCGAATCAAAATATCTAAATGAGCCGTTTTTTTAGAACCCAGAGCCATTGGGCGATTGCTTTTAGATACAATGTCGACCCGAGTACAATTGCCAAAGGCTTACTGTTACAGTTAACTGTCATTTCAATTACATAACAATTTGATAAGCATACAACTCAATTCAACTTAGCTAAATCTTTTTACTAACTATAGGGCTTGCATCCAAAACCTCTTATTTTACTTGTCATGTGCCAAACCATAGAGCCAAGAGTTCAAATCCTGTTACAGAAACTAATGTTAGAATAGAAATCTTCCAAGTATGACTACAAGTTAATGTATACAAGATTATGAAATAGATAACATTAAATCCTTTACATATAATACACAATCTAGCAAATAGATCTGTACTAAATATCCAAATATTGTAATGAGAATACTTTAAAGTGCTCATGATGAAACCATTTTTGTTAATTCATTCAAAATATATTCCTAAATAAGAAATAAGTTAAAACTAAGTGGCAAGTGTGTGTGTAGTGCAAAAAACAAAATTTGCAAAACTCACTTCTTTTGTGAACATGGCGTTCATGCATAAATTACCACCAAAAAAACGTTTCTATCTTATCCTCCCCTTGAATTCTCTAACTGCATTAATTTGTGATTTATTAAACTTACAAAATATTTATTTATTTATTAATACGACAGAGGCCCCTTGTGTGGGCTCAAACTCTCTATATAAAGCTAAAACTGATGTGGAGTAGTTTCAAGGAAAAAGAATAGCACATGAAATCCCAAAATAAAACTAGAAATAACTTTTATTATTTCTATTCAATAAACTGAAAATGACATCAATATTCCAAGAATGCCTACTTTTTTACACCTATCCCCTATTTATAATATTAAATTAGCCCCTAATTGTAATACAAATCAAACAGAGTCAAACTCCTAATCTTAATTGTAACCCAATCTCCTAATCGTAATTGTAATACAATCACATTTTAATATAAAATAAATTACTAACTTTCTCACAAGCAAGCCTTCCTAACATGAAACATTTTCTAATATGAAGTAAATTTCTAATTTCCTAAAATAATGACTCTTACCAAAACCATGAACAATAAACTACCACCTATTGTTGATGCAGTACTGCAAGAAAGAGAAGAAATAGAAGAAATTGAAAGAGAAGTAGAAAAAATGGAAGATGAGAGAAAAATCAATAATTAATATTTTTTAAATCATTTAATCATTCTATAATTCTCATTACAAACCTATTATTTATAGAAATCGAAAATAACTAATTTGTATCCTATTACAATTTAGAAACTAAAATCCTACAAAAATAAAACAATTAAAATTCTACTAAAATAAACAACTAATATTCTAAGTAAATAAAATAACTAAAATCCTATTAAAGTAAGTAACTAATTGCCTAATAAAATAATACTAATAATATTTATTTTTTTCTTATTCCATTCTTCATTGTTCTCCCGGACTTGACAAACTCGACACCTACGCGTTAAAAGATGCTTCTAAAGAGAAAATACATAATGATGCAACTGATGCTTGTTGTCGTGTAATAAGCCCACTAGTTCTTTCTTATTGTTCTTCAATTGTTGCAAGAATTGTCCTTGAGTATACGGTACCCATGGTGTAGTGGAGATGAAAACACTAAGGTGGGATGTCATAGTGTAGTAAATATTACAATTTTTTTTTCCTTGAGAAACAAGGATGGAAAAGTGAACACAAAATATCTCAAAATCTAGTCTTCGTGGTTTTCAACACAGTCAAGAGAGTTGTTGTTTCCGATTTGCAACAACAATGCTTGTAGAAGGTTAATGACATGGAGAAGAAGGAAAGAGAAGAAGAGACAAGGAGAAGAGAAGAGGGGAAGAAGAAAATGAGGAGGGGAAGAGAAAACAAAGTGAAGAGGGGGAGAAAGAAGGTAGAAGAAGAAGACGAAGATGATAGACAAAGAAGAACGAGATGAACAGGAAGAGAGGCGCAGAAGGAGGAGATCGAGAAGGCTTTAATACCAATTCGATGCAGTAGCACGAGGAGAAAAGGAAGAAATAGAAGAAATTAAAAGACAAGTAAAAGAAATTGAAGAAGAAAGGAAAAACAATAATCAATGTTTTTTAATTCATTTAATCAATGCTCATTACAAACCTATTAGTTATAAAAAATTAAAATAATTAATTTGTATCTACTATAATTTAGAAACTAAAATCCTACTAAAATAAAACAATTAAAATTCTACTAAAATAAACAACTAATATTATATTTAAATAAAATAACTAAAATCCTACTAAATTATGTAACTTAAGTTCCTAATAAAATAATACTAATAATATTTATTTTTTTCTTATTCCATTCTTCATTATTGTACAACTCATTTTCAGGGGAATCAAACCCTCAAACCTCATACTTGAGGGTAGATGCCTTCTCTTTTTTAATAATATGAAAAACATTACAAAAATTATAATTCTGACCTTTTTATTATTTAAGCTGTTATGTAGAAATTTCTTTCCCTTTGCTTTCATGCTTATCTTCATCTTTTGAAATTTCTTTCCCCTTGCTTTCATGCTTATCTTATAAGATCTTTTGAAACTTAGGCAGGAGATGGGAAGAGAAATCTCCAAATCCAATGATAGCTTAAATAATAAGGTCAAAATTACATTTTCTTTGTGATCTTTTTTATATTAAAAATAAAAAAAATGTAATTTACAAATGATTGATTGTCAGCTAAAAAAAACAATAATAATAAAAACTATAAAAATTTCAACAAAAAATTTCGCCTTTTTTGTTTTAAATGTAACAAATCATTAATTGCAAATAAACTTTTTCTTGTTAGAAAGGTCAGTAACGTAGCTATTTTTTTTTGTTTCTTTCAAGGAAACAACATAATAATTGTATTAACATAAAGGTTTAGTACAAAAATAAACTTGAGCACCTGTGCATATAGCTCAAAAACTGGTATTACTAAACCTAAAGTGTATGAAGATTTATATATTACATCAAATGTAAACGAATATTAAAGGACTATACATAGATTAGCAAAAGTAAGGTAAAGAAAAACCAAAGATCTTATTTAGATCAAATGCGTTAGAAGTGATAATCAAAGAGTCTTAATAAGAGAAGAAATCCAAGCAAGATGTAAAGCCTATTTTAATAATTTCTTAAAAAAGTATTTGACAAATTTGAGAGTGGACGGAGATAATAACTTAAAAGGTAACTCATCAAAATAAATTCTTTGGTAGAATTAGGATGTTTGAGGTAACATTGCTCCGCTCTTATGAAGAGGCATTTGGACAAAAGATCAACTCCGACCAATCAACTTGATTCTTCAGCCCGAATGTTATGGTTGATATCAGGAGCACCCAAGTATTGTCTGGGCATTCACAACAGTGCTCCGCACCCAAAGTATCTAGGGCTCCCATCGCTGGGGTATAAGAGCACCATCCAAATGTTTCACTTCAACAAGGAAAAAAATTTGGAACGAAAAGCTTTTCTCATCAGGAGGGAGAGAAGTGCTGATCAAAGAAGTGGCCAAGCGGAATCACTGAATTCATTCCTAGTACCTTGTGCAAGAAAATAAACTCAAAGGCTAGGAATGTTTTGGTGGGGGCAAACATCTGACAGGTCAAGGATTCATTGGAAGAGTAGGAAGTATTTATTCAAACCCAAATCAATGGGCGGACCGGGGTTTAAGGCATTGGAAGAATTAGTAATCCCTCTTCCCACATAGCCAGTACTCTTAAAGCCAAGAACTACCCATCCCCTTCCTTCTAGAATGCATCGATTAAGAATGGAGCCTCAAAGATCTGAAAGAGCATTATATGGGCTTGGGAATTATTAGCAAAGGGTACCCATTTCTCTTATGAGCTTCCATTTAAATTTTATTTTATTTTTCTCCTTTCACTTCCCTCTATTTAATTATTGGTTGATAAATTTTTTTTTTGTCATAGATTTCATTTTTATTCATATATCTGCTACAATTATCCTACAAAGTTGAGCTTTCTCCTAAAATAACCTTACAATCTTTACATGTTGCCTCCTACAAAGTTGAGCTTTCTTCTAATTAAGAAAAAGTCTATTGGGTTTTATTAGATCCACTTCAAATGATATTAAATGCTCATCTCTCTTTCTAAAACAAGTGTTTGTTATTATTATGAGGTCCTATTAAATTCATTCATATCTCCAAATCCACGTCCTCCATGTACTATTTTATCTTTAGGCCTCTCTTCGCCTACAAGTCTGTTAAATCTCCTCTCATTTACAACTTTTCTCCTTAGGGTATTTCTTAAATTATTTTATTCATGTCTTCCTAACATTGGATTTTATTTTGCGAGTCTAATCCTATTCAGGGTACATGTGCACTAATTATTAGGTTATCTTCTATTATAAGTTTTATTGATATAAGTATACCTCATTTCTTAGTTACCTTAAGCACATATTCCTTTAATTTCGTCTATAATTATTTCATATTCCTTATTTACAATTATTTCTACTTCAGTTTTCTTTTTATTAATATAACATAGTTTATACCCATTGGTCTCTATTTCTCTAGATCTTTCACCTACCCATTGAATCTCTTATAAGCATAATATATTTATAATTCTCATAATTATAGTGTCTACTATCTCTATTCATTTACATGTTGGTGCGCCAATATTCCAAGTTACTAACCTAAACCTATTATCATTGCATCCAGGCACTACATAGACACCCCCTGCCCATTTTTCTAAACACCTAGAGGCAAATGGAATGTGCAACTTAATGGGAACGTCCTATCCCTTCACATAGTTTGATTTAGTAGTTTCATACCATAGTTGATTTTAAAAATAAATAAATAAGAATGAACTTACCACACTAATCTATGAGTGCGGAGAGATTATAACTCAAGTACTCCATTTCTTGAGGCAAGTTCCTAATCACCAACTGTAAGTTGGTTCCAAATGGATACAAAATGAGAAATCAACATTTACTTTGTACCATATTAAATACAAAAAAAATAAATTCAAAATTGGACTTTTAACGAGTTGTAATATAATGCAACATAAAATTAATAAAAATTAATTAAACTAACTTTAATTCTTAATTACTAGATTAGAACGCATAATGGCCAATAAGATCCTTGACACAATACAAATACTAAATTGTTCAAAGCCGTAAAAACCTTTAAAGCACAAGGTTAACACAAGAAAAAAACAACAAAAAATAACACTATTATCTTACAAAATCCTACTACAGCTCAATTCAACTCAGCTAAACCTTTTTCAAACTACTTGAAGTCGGTTGCATGAATATATTTAAGAGCAACATTGTTTTTTTTAAAAGAAACAAAAAACTTGATGTATATATTGATGAAATCAGCGACAAAGTAACTGGACATAGCGGCCAAAACTTTTAAGAGCAACATCTTGAAACAATAGATTATGTGTTCTCATAATTTAGTCAACTTAATTTACAAGAGGGTTAGTTAAAGAATTCAAAAGTGCATGTTTTTGGTATTTCTAATGATAAAACCCCACTATTTCTAATAAAACAGTGGCTTTAAGTCGTTATAGTAACCAAGCCATGATTTGGGATTGAATCTTTCTGAAACATTGTAAACTAAATCAAGATTTAGATTGATGAATCGTATAGGACTCAGATATTGTTTTCAGACTCAAACTTTATGTCATGATGAAGCAAACTTGATCATTGCACTAAAGCCTATATATATGTATATATTAAAAAAAATATGGATATAAAGGCACCATCATTTCTATACCTATATAATGTCTTGAAATAACACAATAAGAGATACAAATGTATCTTGGGATGCCTACCAAGGCGATGGTCAATATTGATTAGCTAGTTAGTGAGGTTATAGCTTATCATTGTGATGATCAATAGCTAGTTCAAGAGGATGATCGACCATCATGGGACTGAGACATAGTTCATTCTCTTATTTGATACTGCAATAGGGAGTTTTCTACGATGGCAAAAATCTGGACATGGAAGGCTCATAAGTCATGAACCGTTTTTTTTTTTTTTTTGGTGGAGAAGAAGAAATGATAGTATCTTAATTTTAAAAATCAAGTGAGGCCTATGCCTAGATGCTTGCATTTCCTTGAGGCTATCAAAAACCGCCTTTTGGAGAGCTATGTAAGGTTTATGTCCTGAAACTTGCACTCTATGAAGCTTAGACCTCACTATTTGTGAACAAAAGTTTAACCCAAGTCCCTTCTTTCGTTTATGCTTTTTTAATTTTTCTCTTGTAACACTTCAACTAATGTGAAGTAAACACATTAGTACTTTTTCACTCCTAAACACAAAATCTAAGCTATTGAGGAGATCCAAGTTTCGAACCTCCCAGCTTAAGCTTCTCGTGTTGGAGATTACATGCATATAATTGTTTCATGAGTTTATTTACAAGGAGCCTCCCCAAATATAACCAAAAAAGTATAAAAGATTGCTAGAGATGGTGGAAAATATGAAGTGATTACCACTTCATATTTTAGTTTCATTTTCCAAGTTTCTATTAGTTTTTAGTAGGTACATCGCACCAACTAGAGTGATTTTTCTAGAATAGCATTGTTCTAGATGATGGTTTGGAAACTCTTCCAACAAAACTGTTAGAAAATGGTTTTAGAGGCATGAATAAATTTTATTCAAATATTGGCAAAGAGGGTAGGATAGCATTGTTCTCGTTTATTGAAAAGGTAATTTCAATGCCTTCCAATACCCAAAGATTTAGAGGAGATGAAGGTTGAGGGTGAGTGATGCAGATGACTTTGTGATTATTCATTCGCTTGAATGACTAAATTTGGCAGCAATAGAATAGAGATGGACAAGGATAAAAGGAAAATTCACAAGCCAATGTTCTACGACTCAGATGATTGATATGCAATGATGGAAACAAATGAAATGAAATTCCATCTAGTTGAAGTTGAAGAGATTCAAATGGCTGGCATTAACGTTTGCAATAGCTGGTTGGGGGAGATGGCTAGTCTTGTTGGGTGTTCTACAGGTGGATGGCCACTGAAATACTTGGGAATGTCGTTTGGCAGAAATCCTTCTAAGCTGGAATTTAAGGTATCTAGAAGGTTGGATGGTTGGAAGACATGTTTCTTATCCAAAGGAGGTAGGCTCACTCTAATTAAATCTGTGTTGGATGCTCTCCCAACTCGTTTATTTGGTAGTCTTCCAGGTTCCAATGAAGGTGGCGGGTCGGTTGGAGAAACTAGTGAGGGACTTCTTGTGGGAGAATGTGGATAACGAGTTTGGGTCTCACCTCGTAGCATGGGACATTGTCCAAAGGAAGGTTGAGCTTGGAGGATTGGGTATCGGTAATATTGCTCTGAAAAAGAGGGCATTGGTTGGGAAGAGGTTATGGAGGTTTTCGAGGGAGAAGAACCAGTTATGGGGGAGGGTCATTTGCAGTAGGCACGAGCTCAGAGATAACCAAAGGGATTGGGATTGCTAATAGAGCCATGTTTAGGAGTCCTTGGAAATTTATTTCCTCTACGTACCCCATCTTCTCTCCGCTGGTTAGGGTTAAACTTGGTAGGGGGATTCCATCCGATTCTAGTAGGATCCATCGTATCGTAGTGATACCTTCCAAACACTTTTCCCAAACCTTTACCGTCGCTCTTCTCTCCATAACAAACCTATCCATGACTTTGTGAGAAATCTAGGGGAACCAGTAGTGATATGGGATTTTCATCTGGGTAGTTGTATATCCCCTAGATTGGAGGAGGATGTCCATTCCATGATAGGTTGTCTTGGCCTTGGGACTCCTCTAGTCTGTTTACCACCAAGTCCTTCAATTCTTCTCTTCTTGATGAGTCTTGTGGCCTTTTGTTCCCTAACTATATTTCTATTTGGAAAGCTCATAAGCCATCAAAGGTTTAATTTCTGGGATGGGTAGCTTCTCATGAGAAGATGAATAGAGGGGGCAGACTGCAAAAGAGGTCACCCATATATGTGCTTATCTCCTCAGTGGTGCTATCTTGGTAGACAGGAGTCGAAATTTGTACGGCACATTTTCTGGCAATGCCCTTTTGCTGACGAGATTTGGAGTAGATGGAAGAGCCACCTCCCTATCATGAGCAATAATGAGTTCGTTGTGGAAGACATAAATATCTTCTCATTTATTAATAGTGTTCAGGCACCATGGCGAGATTATTGGAAAGTGGTATGTCTGACGGTTCTATGGTCTGTTTGGAAGGAACGAAATAGAAGGGTGTTTCATGATGAGCTGTCATCGGATGTTAAAGTGTGGGAGTCTTCTCATCTCTTAGCTTCTTTTTGGGTAGCTAACAGTAGGTTATCCAAAGGTTTTGGGTTGCGTGATTGGCTTAGGGGCTGGGGCAATCTTGTTCCGGCCTAGGGATGTGGCTAACTTTGATTGTCTTGTACAAACTTCTTCTGATACTTATATATATATATATATACAATACTTCCTAGTTTCTTTTTTATAAAAAAAAAAGTGAGCCAGTGAAATAGGTTATTTCACAAATGAGAAACTACAAAGCTCAAGAATGAAAATGGAGCAATGTCCACAATGGCTGGGTTGACAAAATAAAATTTGAAGAATTTCACAGGCATATTAGTAGGGGACAGATGGAAGAACTTTTAAGGTTTCAAAAAATTAATCAATTCGTTTAGTGAACTACACCAGGTCATACAGCCTACATTTAAATATTTAGCCTTGGGCTAACCAAATGAATGTATTCAGACTTCGTAGTGGTTCGTTTTATGCTAGAGCATGTTAGAAACCACTTCACCTAAAAGCTACTATTAACACTCCCCTTCATGTGCAGCCCCAATCTGCACGTAGTGAGACCAAAGCGAGAGATGAGTTCCAATATTGCAAATAAACAACGGACTTGAACCCAAGACCTCTTATTAACCCAATGTTTTGATACCATGTTAAAAACCACTTCACCTAAAAGGCTATAGCTAATAGGTCCAAGTCCCAAGAATGCATATCAAGTTACTACTAACAGATAATCAAAGCATGAAAGATTGATCTTACTTCCCCTTCTAGCTACTCTAACTTGGAGACCTAACCTTGACAAGAAATTGATGACACTTCTTCATATTTTGTACATGTCTAATATTGTATGAACAATACCCACTATAGAAATCAACTTAAACCACCTACCTCTATAACCTATGGTAAGCTTGGGATCAGTGTTTAGGTCAGTTAAACTTCAACCAAATAAAAATGACTGAAATTGGACAAATTGCTAAATATTTCTTGAAAGGACAAATAAAAATTGTACTAGTGGTTTAGTTGTACTAAAAAAATAAAATGGGGTGTACTAAAAAATGGTGTTGGAAGTGGGAAGGTGCACACCATCTTAAAATAATATATTTGAATTCTCAAGAGATAAAATGATATCCAATAAAATCAATGAATGAATAAATAAAATGTTCTGACAATAAGTTAATTGCATCCATGAAAAGACCTTGTAAGACTAACATCGTTATCAAAACCAAATCAGAATATTTTTGCTTGCGCGTAAAGTAACAAACCACAATAAATAATGGAATAATGTACAATTAAAATCCAAGCCCAATTCTATTGACCATTATTAGGATGCAAAATTAGATTCTAAAACTATAGCTTTATGCGACTTGATGAGCCTACAGAACAAAACTAATCAAGCTAAAGCCTAAACTTGCATAAACTAAAGGCGGACAAGGCAAACTAACCAATAATAGAATAGTATAGATAGACATGATATATGCAAGAAGGGAGGCTGTGATTAGTGAATGCTGAAGATGAAGATGAAAATGAAATTGACGAACTACTTTTGATGATAAGTTTCAAGGGAAAAAATTGACAAACATGTTTTTTTTCCCTTGTTTTCTTCTTCATCTCCATCTTTTCTCTATTTTAGCTTGCACTAGACTTCGTACTATTTTTTTTTTTCTCTCTTTGGCATCATTAGATTGCTTCCTCATTTCTTTCTCTCTTTTTTCCTCCAATCTTGTTTATTTACCTTTTCTTTAGTACCAGTGGAAATAATTGAGATTTTATTTTTATTTGGGTAGGTATTTGGAAATAACTGAAATTTCAACATATTGCGATATGTTGCAATTAGATAAACTCTGTTCTGTCCTTTATGTGATTGACTTGATATTTGATTAATGTAAAATACAAGAACTTTAAACTTAATCTCCTCATTGGTCTATAAAATCTAACCTGTGGATCTAACATTTAAATTACATTTTCATAATTTTAGATATTTGTTGTGCTAAATTTTGTTAGTTATATGTTTTTTAATGTTTAGATTCTCAAACTTTACTAATCATATGTAGGACACCAAGCTTTCGATTTAGATGTATTTGAATAAGCAATCACGAACTATTCTGCAATATTTTTGTGACAATAAAATTAGCTCTACTGAACAAACGAAAAAGAAATCAAGTTCAACTTTACACTAGGTATGAGAGGAACTGCAATATTAGAAGATTGCAGTTCTTCACGTGCAATTAACCATCCTTGATATGAAAGAAACTAGGCTGTATGAATCCGTGTAGTATAACAAATAAATATACAGAAGGATTCAAGGATATGCAAGAAAATTTCCACCAAGCTTTAGAAACGACTACCAAACACTGAAAAAAACAAGTTTGACTCTCTTAAATATTTTCTGTTTCAGTGAAATTGCTTAAGGATCCACATCTAATGATTGAAAAAGGAATAGATCTTAGGTTTTCTTGGCCTTGGGAGTCCTCGGGCTTATTTTCTACTAAATCCTTTTATGCATCTATTCTGAATGTCCCTAATGGTCCTTCCTTTCCCTATCATAATCTAATTAGGAAAGCACAAGTGCCATCAAAAGTAAAATTTTTGAGATGGGTAACTGCCCATGGAAAGATTAATACTGGTGATATGTTGCAAAAAAGATTTCCATCTACGTGTTTGTCGCCGGACTGGTGTTATTTATGTTGGCAGGATTTGGAATCTGCTGGCCACTTATGCTGGAGTTGTGCATTCTCCAACGAGGTGTGGAGTAGGTGGTGCCTCCATTTCCTAGTGATGAGTGGAGATCATAGTGGGGGGGATCCCATAAATATCTTCCCGTTTATGGATCACATCCGCCCCCCTGTAGAGTGATCATTGGAAGGTGGTGTGCTTGGAGGTTTTGTGGTTACTATGGAAGGAGAGGAACAATCAGATCTTTAATGGTGTGGAGGAGCCGGCGGCTAAAGTTTGGGAGCAATCTCAGATTTTTAGCCTCTTTTTGGGTGGCAAATAGCAATTTGTTAAATGGGTATTCTATAGGGGATTGGCTACGAGGGTCGGGTAAGTTTGTAAAATTTTTGATTTTGGGGTTGTGGCGGTGCCCTTGTGTTTTGGTCTCTTGCCTCTTTTATTCATATATATAAAATCTATTCGTTGTTTCTTAGAAAAAAGAAAAGAAAAGAATAGATCTTAGATGTCTCAAGCCTCAGTTTATTCTTGATTAGCTCTTGAAACTTAAAATGAAGTATTTAATAATTTAATAATTTTAAATTATGTGTATGGCTCACTTAGAAGATAATTTTTGTAAGGTTGAAAGACAAACACCACAAGAAAGACAAAAAGTTCAGCTAGTCTACCTAATTAGCCCAATCAATAAGATGGCATTATTAAACATGAGGTCCCATTGGATTTAAAGACAAAAACATGTGGGAATTAGCGACTAAAATGAAACAAGTAGCAAACCAAAAAAAAAAAAAAATGACTGGCATCAACCTCATCCACATACTCTCTCTCAACTCTCAATTGCTTTCAAATTGGTGATCAATGCTTACATGTCCCTAAGGCCATAAATTTACAATGCTTGATATTTGATCTAAACAATATTATTCATCATGAGTTCTCAGCTCAAATAACTCAACTAAACTAACAAAGCTATTTTCCAATTACATGGGTAGGCTACACGAATTTACTTCCTCCACTATCCTCTATCAAGGGCTAAGTTAACTATTATATTATAAGTAGTTATATCTTTCTTAATGATCTCGATCCATGTATTTTAGGCCTCCTCTAGCCTCTACCATTGCCATTAATTGTTTATAACTTACTCTTCCTACCTAGTACATCTAACGTTTGTTGTTGTATGTAACTAAACCATCTTAATTTTTCTCTCTCATTGGTATCTCCAATTTGGGTACTACTATTTTAAGATTATTTCTAATTTTATCTTTCAATGTCTTACCATACATCCATCTTAACATTCACATTTTTGTTATAATTAACAAGGTTTTAAAATTTGTGAAGCATAATCGAGACAATTTTCCTTCGTGAGGCGAAGCATAAGCATCGAGGCGATACGAGGTGCATGCCTCACATTTTTATAAAAGGAATACATAAAATTTTTGTATCATAATTCTAAAAGATTAGATATAACTAATAAATAGAGAAATATAAAACGTAAGTAAACTTGAGCTATTGTTGTGCACACTTACATTCTCAAATAATCAAGACACAAATTTTATGTATCAATTGCTTCAATTATAATAAACATTGCATAGTACTTAATACGCACATATTATAAGTCAAAATAATATCAAATAAAATGCAAGAATATATCACTCCTAAATAAATAAGAATAGAACTTTAAGAAAGAAAAAGAACTAGCATGTTTATTTAATATCAATTGAAGTGTTTTGAGATAAAATCAGAAAAATATGAATAAAGAAAGAGTCGTGCGGTAAGATATCACAAAGCTTAAACCTCACAAAACCTAGAGGTGCAAGTCCCAAGGCGTTAGCCTCAAGAGGATACTAAGGAGGCTTAAGGCTAAAGGTGATTTTTAGTAGCTTCAAGGTGAATAGATTTTTAAAACCATGAACTTCAATTTGTTAGCGTGTTGGTTCTTTATTCCCCATTATTTTGTTCCATAAAGCATGGTTTAACTTCACTTTGATGCGTTAATCATATAATACTCTAGCACTTCAATCAATCAACCTACCTTCAATTCAGTTGCCTCGAGGCGTAAGCCTCAATGGACTTTTAAAATTATGACCATCAATTTGTTAGCGTTGATTCTTTATTCCCCATCATTTTGTTCCATAAAGCATGGTTCAACTACAATGCAATGTGTTAATTATATAATACTCTAAAAGCACTCCACTCAATCAACCTACCTTCAATTATGTGGCTCACATCCATCTCCTATTTCTCCCTTCTAATGAATAATTGATCTCAAAAACCTATAGTTTTTACTCTTTGGTATTTCTTGATTTTCAATCTTTATAATTTCTCCCTAATTTTATTTAATTTATTCATTTTTAATCTTACTAATGAAAGATGGGCCTTCACTCAACAGTTGAGGTTGCTCCATTATGACCTGAAGGTCACAAGTTCAAATCTCGAAACAATCTCTTCAATGTGGAGGTAAGGTTGTTGTATATTCTTCCCTAGACCCTGCAATGGTGGGAGCCTCATGCATTGGGTAA
Source organism: Paratinospora sagittata (assembly GCA_035771175.1). NCBI lineage: Eukaryota > Viridiplantae > Streptophyta > Magnoliopsida > Ranunculales > Menispermaceae > Paratinospora > Paratinospora sagittata. The sequence continues at coordinate 2,550,469 of JAYMFD010000012.1, read as the reverse complement.
GGCCTTTTAGTCTTGGTCTTACTAATCTTTAATCATCTGGATTCTAACGCCTCTCTCCAAGCATCTAATTTAGCATTTACCCTTGATTTAGCTTCATCAATTAGCAATACATCATCAACAAAAAGGGAAGTTTAGTCAATTCATCAATAACTGGTGCATAAAATAAATGTTGGTCTTTGGTATAGACCAATTGTGATGGGCAACTCACTAGTTTTCAGCAATTGCTTAACAAGTTAATATACTTATTTGTAACTCCTTTTTTCCTTGAAACCCACCATAATATATCTGTGTCTCTATTATAAGCTTAACTTCTATGATTGATCTTCCAAGCATAAATCCAACTTGATTTCTCAATACTAAAGTTTCAACTCTTATTAGATTCCTCAATAATCACTCCCACAATTTTGTCGAATAACTCATCAATTTAATAATGCCATAATTTGTGCAATTTTGAATATTCCTTTGTTTTAATATATGGGTATTAACATGTTTTCCACAAAACACCAACTCTTATTAACATGTCATCAAACATTCTTTTAATTGATACATTTTTGAACAACCTGGCTAACCACAAAACACCAACTTCCCCCTAGACTCGAGAATATCATCCAATCCTAAAGCCTTGGCCAGTCGCCATTTTTTAAATTCTTAAACAATCTCTCCCACAAACTCCAACTTGAACATGTTCGTTCACTGGAACAAATTATTTCATTTGTTGCTCCTAGGTTATTATTTTCTTCTACACTTAAATTTTCCAAATGATTTTCAATAATTATTTTTTCAAGATAAATTTTACCCCTTTCTTTGAGCTCTTCTTCATTACTAAGACTCCTTCATCATCATTTTTAGTACACTTGATATCGTTACAATCTTTTGTGTATATATATATATATACACACACACACACAGCATCAAATTCCTCATACAACAGCAGAACACAGATTTTCACATTTACTAGTAAGAAGTCCAAAGTTGTGACGAAAAAATGAAAGAGGAAAAAAAAAACTGAATTATTTTTGTTCACCATGTTTATGTGTCACGTCGGGATATTGTTTTCCATGCAAGAGGTAATATGAACTTCTTTCCCTGGAAAACAGTAAAGTAATTGGAGCATCACCTCAATATGGTATAGCCTAGATTGTTAAAAGAAAAACTTGACTTTTAGCTATTCGGATATATTGATCTGCTTTTAATACTACTGCTAGCTTTACTAATATGCCATAACACTTAACTTGCTTTATGTTGTCGCTTTCATGATGCACTAGATTATACAAGTCTCACTATATTTATTTTTGTCAGCATGAAATCAGTAATTGAACGATACAACAAATCAAAAGAGGAACATCACCAACTTATGAATCCAACTTCAGAAGTGAAGGTACTCTTTCATTTTCTTGCTCCTCATTTTTCTTCAAATAGAATATTTCCTGCAGTGAGAAGTGCCATATGAGAGAGGACTTGTTTTCCCTTTTTTCATAATGATGACATAAAACAAAAGAGCATTTCAAATATCCAAGATACAAAATTTATACTCCAAAAAATATTTATCAAGGGATTAACTAAGGTGTCAATGATTCAAAAACAAAAGATTAAATTCACTTTCGGCTGTGTAAATTGAGCAAAACCATCGACCATCTCCAAGTACTTCGTTTGTTCAGTGTAAATGTCATTCATCTTGTTATATTTCCTACGCTCATATTATTATTTGTTAGAACTCCATAGCTATAAATTTATGCTTCATCACTTCCCAAATTTCAGTAGTGATTTCATCAATTCAGTGAAATTATGACAATACTTTCACAATGATCAAAGTCTTATACTTCTTAACGGACCAAACTAAGCACCAATATCTCATTTTGTATCTTGTTTCTAAATTCTAGCATATAGGACAACAAAACCATGATCTTCTTATTATATGTCCAAGATTAATATATGTTTAATTAAATTGGTGGACTTCTACAAGGTATAGTAATTGTTAGCCATGATCTTCATTTCTATAACATATTTTTTCAGACATCAATGACTCCTGCAATTTTGTCAATGTTCTATTAACTTTTTAAGTTCCAACTTACCATAAAATCTACATGATTTCAAATTTTCAACAACCAATTCCTGTGACTTCTTCTTCTTCTTTTTTTTTTTTCTTTTTTTTTTTTGACAAGAAACAGAAGGATTACATTAATCTAGCAAAAGTATGCTACCACAACAATACCACCAAAGTTCTGTGATTTTTTTTAACCAATTCCTGTGATTTTCATGAAATTATAATAGTTTTCACATGGGTTAAATAAAAAATATGCTAACAAAACAACATCACCAAAGTCAAATTTTAAACCTTTCTCATAGGAGGCATAACACTCAATAGGTTGTAATCTACCAGCTACATCCACAAAAAAGGGACTATATTTGGTTGGGTAAGATGATCTCCTTTTGGTACTTTAGCATGAAGTGGCCAAAACTTGAGACTCTAACTCCACATTTTCATGCCCTTTCGTTGGAGACTTCAAACATTGATTGAACCAAAATGAAAATAAAGGCATGTACCCATGCTTCAGTTAGAAAGAGTCCATCAGCTTTAAGGACGCATTCAACTTGGTCAAAACTGTTTCCATATCCTGTTGAAGGTAAAGAGATTCACTAGGAAGTTTAAAAGACAAAAATTACAATAACGTAAACCTTTTGTATAACCCATAACAATGAAAAAAGAAAACTGTAGTTCTAAAGGAAAATAAACTAATGGTTGCAACAACACTTGAATGTGCAATAGTTTGCAATTGTTCCCAAAATGACAATAATTCTTAAAATATTACCTTTTTGTGAACTAAAATAATTCTTTGAGCAAGATTTACAATGTCATATGATATGGAAAGAAACCTATATGTTGAACACAAATGTCCTACAAATGTTAAGACACTTTTACCATCATGTTTGACCACATATATAAGAAAAAGTCAATTAGCAGGCATAAACTCGAAGAGGCCAGATCTAGAAGAACATGTTCGAAAAATTGGTTAGTTGTGGAATAGATGAGTAGCCTTTGAAGTACTTGGTCGTGCCTCTTGGGGAAAATCCAAGGAATGCAGAGTTTTGGGATCCAATGGTCACAAAAGTTTCCAAAAGGATTTGAGGTTAGAAAAGAGGTTGGCTTTCTAGAGGTGCTTGGTTGGCTCTATTAAGACCAGTACTAGTGGCAAACCCGACATATTACTTATCTATCTATTCTCAAATTTTCCAATGTGGTTGCAAAGCTCATCGAACAAAAAATGAATCATTTTGGTGGATAGAAGAATATGGGAACTGAAGTTGTCACCTAAGGTCTAGAGATATATAACACTTCTAGGGAAATGACATTGGAGGTTACTCAGAAAAAAAAAATCTTTATAGACTATGGTCATCAAGAATAGGCACACACTTCTTGATAATGATTGGGATGTTTGCCATTGCCATTGAGTCTACCCATAAGAGTCCTTGGAAATACATTCATTCTCATTATAACACTTTTTTTTTCCTTTGGTTAAACTTAAGTTAGGGGATGTGCAAACTATATGGGGTTCTAAAAAGACACACATCGGTAGGCACCTCAAACTTTGCTTCCTTATTCTCAGCTCATTGCAAAGAGCATCACAAATCAATTAGAGGAGAAGTAGGGAATTTAATAAAAATATACTAGAGGGAGTCAACATAAGCAATTCAAAAAAATAGACGTTGATGGATACTTAACCCCACCAAAAATCTCACCATTAGGTCCTTTCAACATCTTATACATGACCTTCACACCACACCTTTCCCATTCCTTCCATCATAAAAAAAGCTCACATCCCTTTTGAAGTCAAGATTTTGGGCTAGTTAATAGCTCATGACAAGCTAAATACTACAGATAGGCTTTAGAAAGAGGTTCCCTTAAACGAATACTTCTCCACCTTGGCCTTTTTTGTCCAGAGATCATAGTGAGATGATGGATCACATATTCATACATTGTCCCTTTTCCAAGGGAAATTAGATTGGTGGAACGCCATATAGTCCATTATTGTTCAACGTGGCAACACTAGCAAGGAGTTGTTACGTTATCCATAGGGACATGTTTGCCACCTTCATTTGAGGGAATATTGTAAAGTTTCCCCTGTTCTAGCCTTATATTGCATATGACTTTAGAGAAAATGAAGGGGATTAATGGGTAAGGAACGGGCCTAGTACCTCCCCAAAAATGCGGTCTGATGATAGAATTGGTTATACAACTAACTACTAACATTACATCTTCTCAAAAAAAAAAAAGAAAGAAATTGTGCGAGTGAGTAATAAAGTATAGAATGAAAGCAAATACTTTGGTATCAAAAAATCAATTTGGATTTATGCCCAAGAGATCAACCATGGAACTATTACTTATTGATAATATTATCTAAAGATAGGGGAGAAGAAGAATGACATCCACATGGTCCTTATTGACCTAAAGAAAGCCTACGATCGGGTACCTAGAGATATTATTGGTGGGACTAAGGAACAAAATTGACTTAAAAAATAGATACATTGAATTGACGAAGGATATGCATGATGGAGTGGTAAGGTAACCATAGTAAATAATAATAATAATAATAATAATAATAATAATAATAATAACAAACGATAGGAGAAACTAGTGAGTTCCCGAGGAGAAACTACCCAATTATTGTAGGTTTACACCAAAGATCAACCTTAAGTCCTTATCTTGTTGTTTTGGTTATGGATGATTTGACTAAACATATCCAAGAAGTGGTGCAGGGACGCATAATGAGTAATGTGTAAACATGCATGCCATTTCCTATCATTCTTTAGCCTTCGTGTTGGTTACTTTTAGCCCACTTTGGCACTTTCTATTCGTGTATTTAGTTTTCTATTCAGTTTAGGACTCTTTGTTTAGTATAAATAAGGCCATTGGTCATTGGAATAGATAGTTCATTGATTTAGAGAATTCTTTCTTGAAGAATTATTCAACAAGAGGAACGAAATAGGAGAGAATGTTAATAATAGAGTTGAAGCGGGATGTATTAAGAAAAGTACTTTTTGAATATTATATGATTGATGCATCATATTAAACTTGAAAGGAAAATTTTATAAGACCGTTGATAGGCCAACCATGCTTTATGGAACATAATGTTGAGCAATACAAAAACAACGTTAACAAACCAAGTTTAACATAAATATGAATGTTAAGATGGGTACATGGTATATTAGATGGTTTGGGGACACAACGATTATAAAGAGCATTAAATGCATTAGTTAGGAAGAGTGACCTTTTAACAATTAACCACAAAGTTAGCTATAGGGAAAGGCCTAAACTATGATAAGAGAGATATAACCACTTGTAATGTAAATGTTGACTTAGCTCTGGATAGAGCCAAATGGAGGAAGCGGATGCATGTACCAACCCATGTAGTTGGGAAAAGTCTTTGTTAAGTAGAGTACAATAGTAGTAATAGAGTATCTAATTGTCCCATGGATATGAAGTATGTTAATTATCTATATGCCTACAAAAATATTTTGCATTTACTTCTTCCCTTTTTTCTTTCAAACAAATGAATAACATATTGTTATTGAATTTCACAGATTATTTTATTTTTTGCCTTTTTTTTTTGTTGAAGGATGCCATTATAAAAATAACAAATATGTTTTAGGCATTGCTTTCTCTACGGCATTTTGCAATAACTTATTCAAAGCCCTTTCTTTACTTGAATTGAAATAGTTTTTCTTTACTTAATTTTACATAAAATTTATGAATATTGTACAAAACCAAATCAATTAAATAACTTAACCAGTATTTGGTTTTCTTGGGTTATTTGTACAATGTGATATTAAAGCAAAATTGCAAAATTGCAACTAATGTTGACTTTTTCTTATATTCAAATATTATTTAGTAAATAGTTCAATTTAAATTAATTATTACTTGATACAAAACTTGTTCTCAAATAAAGGCCCTCGAATCAAACAAGTTTTCAATACTACTAAATCTTAAAACAATTGTTGAATATGACCCATGATTTTCTTTTTTTTAAAGGCTGTAAATCAACAAGATACAACGCGAAAGTGTGAACTGCATCCTAGTATTCAATGACTTAGTGTTTGATCAATGAAGATAATGTGGCTAAGCAATCAATGAGGTAAATTAGTAGTCGACTTCTATTCAACATATCAGGCAGCGAGTCATTATAAACCATCATAAACGCTAAATTGCAATAAATTTCATATTCTAGCAGACAACACTAGGTAATTAATAAGGATGATGTAACAGTCGGTATTCATTTAATCTATCTAGCAGGATATGATATCTTCCATCCAACACTCAAAAGGAAATTATTTACAATGCCAGCAAAAACCGGCAAGGCATAATGATAAAACTTAAAGTTTACACCTTTAAAATCACAATAATTTAATAGCAGAATTCAGAAAATCCATTTGTTAACAGCTCATTATACAATTTGCTCAAACAGGCTAATCCAATAACATAAATGCTCTAATGCAGCAGATGAGAACTAAATTAAGTTACAAAACGAATAATTGGATATAACACGAGATCTTTCATCAGATGGGGCAATTGGATGCTCCAGTAGTCATAACAACGGTCATCTGATGGCTCAAGAAGGTGAATGCATGTTATTAGGTCAACCATGGGTTTCAAAACCCAACATGGAATTTTCTTCATTCATTACAATACAAAAACAACAATGAAGCACTGATGATTTGAACAGCAAAAAGTTCAATTACTTCTATTTCAAGCATGGTCAAAAAGATGTTGCGATATAACAGGTACAAATGAGTACAAGAATAACATGATTCATATTAACCCTCCATTAGTATTTTAAGATGCTAACATTTATTTTCTGTGATTTCTTAAAACTAGTAACTTCTGTGAAGTTGAATTCTTGAAGCTTTATAATTTGTCCTCAATAACATTGTACGACTTAGATTATGACTTTGTTTAACTTTTAGTCATGCTGGTTATATGTTACTTGCTATGCTGCATACTCTTGATAATGTCTTTTATTTGTTAGTTCTGGCAAAGGGAGGCTGAAAGCTTAAGGCAGCAGCTGCAGAATTTACAAGAAAACCATCGGTATGATGTTTTAACTTTAAATACCAACACTACTCTTTCTTGCTCCTGCTTTGGCCAGGGACAACGGATTCTCATTTTGTTAATTCTGAAACTTCTATAAGAAAGCAAACATCTAGTAAAGTTGAACCACATACAAGGAGGAGAGGACCACTGTTACCTTTAAAATAAATAAAGGAATCAAGTAAAATATGCTGAAAAAGAAAGCCCCACTAGGTCTATAACATCCCTTTAACATTGATAGGTTGATTGTAATATTAAAAAACCTTCTTTTCTCATAACATTACATAAAAAGAAACCTCTAAGATGTACTTTCATCAAATAGTATAGCAGCAAGTTACTGAGAGAAATTTTGGAAAAGATACAAATTGTGTAACCTTGTAATTAAAAGTCATACATGTAAAGAGAATTATAATATCGCTTAATGCAATGTTGTTATCCATGAATCATGCTGCATTGGAAGACAATAAAGTTTTACGAGTCTCTAAAATGTACCTTTTCAAAAAGTAGAGCAGCAAGATATTGAGCGAAATTTTGGAAAAGATACAAATTGTGTAACCTTGTAATAAAAGTTGTATATGTAAAGAGAATTTAAATTTCTAAAGTAATTTCATTTATTTGTGTTGAAATACTCAATCCCTGATTTTCAGGGATACAGCTGCTGCTGTCAATCCCTGATTTTCAGGGATACAGCTGCTGTTTTTCAGGATACAGTTGCTGATTGTTGAAATACTCAATCCCTGATTTCAGGGATACAGCTGCTGCTGATTTTCAGGATACAGTTGCTGATTTTCAGTATTAGTTGTCTACATTAATTTAGGAATAAAGAGATTCAGGAAATCCCTGATATCTCTATTAGTTAGTTTCCTATTTTACTAGTTTTCCATTATATATTCAGACTGTACAATGATCATTGAGACATATGAGAATTATTTTCTTCTCTAAATTCAACATGGTATCAGAGCTGCCACCTCTGACCTGTAGATAGATGACAAAATACGGGATGACAATGGCTCAGCAAAGCCAATCCTCCTCAAAAGTCACCTCCCATTCTGAAACCCCAGCCACAGGCAGCAATGGAGGATCAGATGGAAATCTTCAGCCCATTACAGGGCACAAACTCAATGGACAAAATTACCTTCAATGGTCACAATCAGTAATGATGTTCATTTGCGGAAAGGGAAGAGATGACTACCTCACTGGAGTAGCAGTCCCACCAAGCAAAGAAGATCCAAAATACAGAACATGGAAGTCAGAAAACAACATGGTGATGTCTTGGCTTATCAACTCAATGACAAACGAAATTGGAGAAAATTTCCTATTGTATGTGACTGCAAAGGACATCTGGGATGCAGCCAGAGAAACATATTCTAGCTTCGATAACTCATCCGAACTCTTTGCTGTTGAAAGTATCCTTCACGATCTACGTCAAGAAGACCTCACAGTCACTCAATACTTCAACACTCTCACACGGAATTGGCAGCAATTAGACATGTTTGAAGAATACAATTGGCATTGCCCAGAAGATGGAATCAAATATAGAAAAATCATTGAAAAGAAAAGACTCTATAAGTTTCTGTTGGGCCTCAACAAGGACCTTGATGAAGTTCGAGGAAGAATCATGGGACTAAAACCACTACCTAGTCTTCGAGAGGCATTTTCAGAAGTGCGCATGGAAGAAAGTCGAAAGAAAGTGATGATGGGACCGCCAACTACGACACACAGCTCTGAAGGATCTGCACTCTCAGTTCAAGGGCCTCAACATCAAGCTGGAGACTATAGACAAAAAAAGGGACGACCTTGGTGTGATCACTGCCGGAAGACTGGTCACACCAAGGAGACCTGCTGGAAGATCCATGGAAAACCCGCTGATTGGAAGCCCTCACGTCCATCCAACAACAGAGAAAGTCGTGGACATCTGGCCTCCTGTGACAAGAACCACACACAGCCAGAACAAAGCCTATTCAGCAAAGAACAAATGGAACTTTTGCAAAAGTTAATCAACCAGCAACAATCCTCCAATACCTCTGTCATTGGAACCGGATCCTTGGCTCACAAAGGTAATTTCTTAAACGCACTCAGTGCAACAAGAGAAAAAATCAGACCATGGATTGTGGATTCAGGAGCCTCCGACCACATGACTGGAGATGCAAGGATTTTTAATACTTATAATCCATGTCATGAAAATTTCTCTGTTAGAATTGCAGATGGATCTCTCTCAAGAGTAGCAGGAACAGGTTCTGTGATTATCTCAAAGAACCTCACCCTAAACTCAGTCCTCTTGGTCCCAAACTTAGATTGCAATTTACTTTCTATTAGTAAACTCACTCAAGAGCTTAACTGTGTTACTAAGTTCTTCCCTAACTCGTGTGAATTTCAGGACTTGAATTCGGGGAAGATGATTGGCAATGCTAAGATGTGCTCAGGGCTCTACATCCTCAGGATTGGTGATCTTCCGGAACAACAAACTCACAAGGCAGATTCGGACAAGGCAAACAATCAGCCTACAAAAATTTCTCTTTCTGTTTCTCGTTTCAATAATGATAGTGAAGTTATGTTATGGCACTATAGACTAGGCCATCCCAATTTCGTGTACCTTCAAAAACTTGTTCCCTCATTATTCAGCAATAGAAGTCCAAAAGATTTTCAGTGTGAAGTTTGTCAATTTGCTAAACATGCTCGTACTCCTTATTCAATTCAACAATATCAAAAATCTCATCCATTCTCAATGATCCATAGTGATGTTTGGGGACCTTCACGTATCAAAAGTGTGACTGGTACCCGCTGGTTTATCTTATTTGTAGATGATCATACTAGGATCACTTGGGTGTTTCTCATGAAAGAAAAATCAGAGGTCGGGCAAATATTCAAAAATTTCAACAGCATGATTCAAACCCAATTCCATACCAAAATCCAAATCTTTAGAACTGATAATGCCAAGGATTACTTCAACCACATTCTCGGAGATTACCTACAAAGTCAAGGCATTATACACCAAAGTTCATGTGTCGATACACCTCAACAAAACGGAGTAGCAGAAAGGAAAAATAGACACATTCTAGAGGTTGCTAGATCACTTATGTTTTCCACTCATGTTCCAAAACAGTTTTGGGGGGAAGCCATACTCACAGCAACTTATCTCATAAACCGAATGCCTTCCCGTGTCTTAAATTTCCAAAACCCGTGCCAACTCCTTTGTTACTCTTATCCCAACACCCGCATTGTCTCAACAATACCTCTCAAAGTATTCGGGTGCTCCGTGTTTGTCCATGTGCATCAACAACACCGAAGTAAACTCGACCCCAAAGCACTCAAGTGTATATTCCTTGGTTACTCTCCAAACCAAAAAGGGTACAAATGCTATTCTCCTATTACCAAAAGACTATACACTTCCATGGATGTTACTTTCTTTGAACATCAACCTTATTACCCCAAATCTGATATTCAGGGGGAGAATCTCATACAGGAATACCAGCTTTGGGATATTGATGCCACAACATCCAACAACTACCCAAGTTCCCCAAGTTCCCAAGTCACCATCCCTCCTATCTCAACTACTCCTACTCCAAACCAAAGCCACCAAACAGAAACAAATTCTGATTTGGAAAATTCTGAATCTGAACCTGAAAATCCTCCATCTTCAACTCCTGAAAATCCTCTACCTTCAAGTCCTGTCCAATGTCCTAAACCTGCAATCAATGGTGAGTTCATTGTATATTCTCGGAAGAAGAAGATCCAAGAGGATGTTGAGCAACAAGCACCTCCCAAGCAAAGTCAAGAATCTGACCCGAGTGCAAGAAACCATGAAAGTTCACCAGGTAACACTAGCTCTGAATTCATCACTAGTGAGTCTATTGCTAATGACCTTGACTGTCCCATTGCTTTAAGGAAAGGTAGGAGGTCATGTACCAGTCATCCAATCTACAATTTTGTCTCTTATAAAGGGTTGTCACCTAGCTTCCAAACATTTGTGGCAAATTTGAACAAAATGCAAATTCCTAACTCCATCCAAGAAGCCATTTCAATTCCGGAATGGAAGACTGCAGTATGGGAAGAAATGCAAGCACTAAAGAAGAATGGAACTTGGGAGATTTCAGACCTACCGAGTGGGAAACATCCAGTAGGATGTAAATGGATTTTCACTGTCAAATACAAGGCTGATGGAAGTGTGGACAGATTTAAAGCGCGGCTGGTTGCAAAAGGGTTCACTCAATCCTATGGCATTGACTACCAAGAGACGTTTGCTCCAGTAGCCAAATTAAACACCATTCGGGTACTACTATCATTAGCTGCCAATCTTGATTGGCCTCTCCACCAACTTGATGTGAAGAATGCATTCCTCAATGGAGACCTTACAGAAGAAGTTTATATGGATATTCCTCCCGGCTTTGAAACCAAGGCAACTATGAATAAGGTGTGTAAGCTCAAGAAATCCCTTTATGGACTGAAGCAATCTCCAAGAGCTTGGTTTGACAGATTCAACAAAACAGTGAAGAAGTATGGGTACTCTCAGTGTCAAGCTGATCACACTTTGTTTGTCAAACACTCAACCAAAGGAAAGTTGGCAATTCTCATTGTATATGTAGATGACATCATCTTAACAGGTGATGATGAAGATGAATTGATCAAGCTCAAAACCCTACTTGCCAAAGAATTTGAAACCAAGGATCTTGGGAGCCTAAAATATTTCCTTGGAATGGAAGTAGCCCGGTCAAGCAAGGGAATCTCAGTGTCACAAAGGAAGTACGTACTAGATCTACTTAAAGAGACGGGAATGCTTGGGTGCAAACCGGCTGAAACACCCATGGATTCAAGCACTAAAATTGGAGCTAATAAGGACAATATTCCAGTGGACAAAGGAAGATATCAAAGACTTGTTGGGAAGCTGATTTATCTCTCACACACCAGACCTGATATTGGGTTCTCGGTTAGTGTAGTCAGTCAATTCATGAATGATCCGACTGAAGAACATATGGAAGCTGTCTATCGGATACTAAGGTATCTTAAAATGACACCAGGTAAAGGCTTGTACTTCAAGAAAAACACAAGGAAAGATGTTGAAGTGTTTGTTGATGCTGACTGGGCCGGATCAATAACGGACCGAAGGTCAACATCTGGTTATTGTACGTATGTGTGGGGAAACTTAGTAACATGGCGAAGTAAGAAACAATCGGTAGTTTCTCGAAGCAGTGCAGAATCAGAGTTCAGAGCTATGGCACTCGGAATTTGTGAGGGAATATGGCTAGAAAGACTAATGAGGGAACTAGGAATCATCACTTCTGAATCAATGAAGGTATTTTGTGACAATCAGTCAGCTATTAACATTGCAAAGAATCCAGTACATCATGACAGGACCAAGCATGTGGAGATAGATCGCCACTTCATAAAGGAGAAGATAGAAAATGGGACAGTTAGTCTGCTATACACACCGACAAGTCAGCAAATAGCAGATATCCTCACTAAAGCTCTACCAAGGAAGAATTTTGAAGATTTGAGTATCAAGCTTGGCTTGATTAACATCTACGCCTAGCTTGAGGGGGAGTGTTGAAATACTCAATCCCTGATTTTCAGGGATACAGCTGCTGCTGTCAATCCCTGATTTTCAGGGATACAGCTGCTGTTTTTCAGGATACAGTTGCTGATTGTTGAAATACTCAATCCCTGATTTCAGGGATACAGCTGCTGCTGATTTTCAGGATACAGTTGCTGATTTTCAGTATTAGTTGTCTACATTAATTTAGGAATAAAGAGATTCAGGAAATCCCTGATATCTCTATTAGTTAGTTTCCTATTTTACTAGTTTTCCATTATATATTCAGACTGTACAATGATCATTGAGACATATGAGAATTATTTTCTTCTCTAAATTCAACAATTTGAAGTTATCCATGTATCATGATACAATGGAAGATAGAGAAATTTTAGGACAGAAGAATTTTATTTTACTAGAAAGGTGGGGCTAGTATATATGTATTGATAGAAGAAAACTATAGAAATTGTACGGAAGTGGTGCACCAGAGGCGACTAAGCCACCACACTAAACGGACACAAGATTGCCCCACCCTCTTAGCCAATCCCCATCCCCAAGGGAGTATTCCAAAGACAATGAGTTGTTAGCAATCTAAAAGGAGGCTAACAATTGCGACTTCTCCCACACACTAGACAAAGGACAAAAATTGTCATGAAAGACTATTATTCCTCTCCTTCCAGAGAGACCAAATAACTGCCAGACATGCCACCTTCCAATGATCTCGCCACGCTGGCCGGACAGAGTCCATAAAATGAAAAATGATCGGGGCCTCCTCCTCTACAATATCCCCACTCATGAACGGAAAGTGAGAAAACCATCTATTCCACACCTCTCTAGCAACCGAACAACTCCTACAGATATGATGCACTGTCCACACAGGTAACACCAATACGGGGATAGACTCATATGTGGGAGCCATTTTTGTAACATGTCACCCGTATTCCATTTCCTGTGCGAAGCAACCCATCCCAAAAATTTAACCTATGATGGTACCTTGGCTTTCCAGATTAGGGTAAATAAGGAAGATGAGTGAAATGATCTGTTGTTAAGGAGGGAGGAATGGAAGGATTTGGAGGAGAATGAACCGGACGAGTCCCAAGGCCATGAAACCCGATCCTCTATCCCGAAAAGGTGGCAACCTGATAAATACTAACTAGGTCATTCTCTACCTCAGAAGAAAAGGTTCTACCCAAGTGAAGATCCCACGAAATGATAGATTCCCCATAAGTTCTATGAAACTAACAGACAGGCCTGTTATGCAGGCGGGATCGACGATATAAATTTGGGAAAAGGGAATGAAAGGGAGTGTCCCAACACCAAGTGTCCTCCCAAAAACGAATGTTGTCTCCCTTCCCAAGTTTTAATCGGATGAGAGGCAAGAAATCAGGATAGACAAATGAAATGAATTTCCACAGGCTTCTAAAAGTGGCTCTAAGGGATGTCCCAACAATCCAATGAGATTCTCTGAGTCCATGCCTACTACATATGACTTTGCGCCACAGTTGATTCCTCTCATGTGGAAATCTCCAGAGCCATTTTCCCACCAACGCCTTGTTTCTACAGACAACGTTTTCAATACCCAGACCACCCTAATCGACCCTATTTCGAATGGTACTCCATGTCACCAAATGGGAACCATGGGCCTTAAGTCTCATTTTCCCATAAGAAATCTCTCATCCTCTTTTCGATCCTATCGGCCACCTTTTTAAGAATTTTGAACACTAACAAGAGGTTTTATGGTTATGGTTCGAGTCTAGAAACAACCTCGCTAATGTGAAGATAAGGTTACATACATTATCCATTCCCCAGAACCTGCAATGGCAAGAGCCTTGGGCACTGCATATGCCCTTTTAAGAATTGTTTGCAATAGAATAGGAAATATAAAATTTAAATGGTAGGCGTTGTCGCGTGACCAAGTGGTCACATGTTCGAGTCACAGAAAAAGCATCTCGTGATGTCGAGGAAGGTTGCATAAAATAGACCTAAAATCATCCGACCCCCTTCTAGACCACGCTTAGGCTGGAGCTTCATGCACCGGGTTGCCATGTTTATAGGAATTAATAAATATAAATTTTATAACTTAATAGATAAATAAGTTAGATTGGAGGTAAGCCAGAGAACACAAAAAATAAAAATAAAAATAAATAAGACAGAGACAGGTGAAAAACAAAAGTTAAAGTTTTCATGTTTTTGGTGCACAATGAGAGGAGATTAAGGTTGCGTTTTGTTCGTGGTTCGAAAACTAGAAAACTATGCAAAAAGTGAAAACCCAGAGAACGACTTTAAAACTTGCAGAGAAATATTAGGAGGAATAGAAAATTTGTGTATTATACACACACTAATAGAATACATGATACTTGTATTAATAGATGATACAAGGCATAAAAAAGGAATGAAATAATTACTGATTCTAATCTAGCAATGAAATAATTATTGATTCTAATCTAAATCCAAACGTTCCTATTTTGTAGCTACTTACTATATCTATATTTACAATTATGTTTGTTTTCAACAGCCTCCCCCCCCCCCCCCCCCCCCCCCCAAGTTGGTTTGAAGATGTCTTACATTGCCAACTTGCCTACCAAGTAATCAAATTGCCTTTTGTACAGTCCCTTTGTAAGTATATCTGCAATCTGCTCGGATGTTGAGATGTATGGCATGCAGATTAGTACGTTCTCGAGCTTCTCTTTAATGAAATGCTTGTTGACTTCCACATGTTTTGTTCTATCATGAAGTACGAGGTTGTTAGCAATTGAAATTGCTACTTTATCATGAAGTACGAGGTTGTCAGCAATTGAAATTGCTACTTTGTTATCACAATACACTTTCATGGGTGAGGTAGATGGAATTCTTAAGTCTTCTAGTAGTCTTTTAATCCACAAAACTTCGCAGATGCCATGAGCTTATCGATCTAAATTCAGCTTCAAAACTACTTCTAGCCACCAAACCACGTTTTGTTTTTTGCTCCGCCAAGTAACCAAATTCCCTCCAATGAATGTACGATAGCCAGAGGTTGATTTCCGATGAGTGATACTTCCTGCCTAGCCAGCATCAATGTCGACTTCAATTTGTAAATGTCCTTGCTTTTTGAATAATAGGCCTTTACCAGGAGTACCTCTTAGGTACCTCTGTATATAGCTTCAAAGTGTTCCTATCCTGGTGAATGCATGAATCGGCTGACCCGAGTTACTGCAAATGTGATGCTAGGGCACATATGGGATAAATAAATTAATCTTCCAACAAGTTTCTGAAATTGATCTACATTCCCCACATCTTCACTTCTAGCAGGATGTAACTTTAGCTTGGGTTCTTTTGGTGTCTCGACTGCTTTACATCCTAATAATCCTATGTCACCTAGTAAATCAAGGATGTGTTTACGTTGATTAACAACAGTACCTTCCTTAGACCTGGCAAATTCCATTCCAAGAAAGTACTTCAATGCTCCCAGGTCCTTGATTTCAAAGTCTTTAGCAAGTCCCATCTTTAATCTTTCTAATTCAGTGTTATCATCACCTGTTAAAATTATATCATCCACATAAACAATCAAGATAGCAATTTTCCCTTCACTTGAATGCTTATAGAACATAGTGTGATCTGCTTGACTTTGGTAGTATTTGTGACCCTTTACTGGCTTTCCAAAGTGTTCAAACCACGCTCTTGGGGATTGTTTAAGGTCATACAAGGACTTGTTCAATTTGCATACTTTATCTTCACCAATTCTTGCTTCAAAGCCCGGAGGTAGGCTCAAATAGACTTCCTCTTCCAAGTTTCCATTCAAGAAAGCATTTTTAATGTCTAGTTGGTGTAAGGCCCAATTGAAATTTACAACCAAGGATAACATAACTCTAATTGAATTTATCTCGGCTACTGGAGCAAAAGTTTCTTAATAGTCAATTCCAAAAGTTTGGGTAAACCCCTTTGCCACGAGTCTTGCCTTGTACCTCCCTACACTGCCATCAGCTTTACATTTTATTTTAAATACCCATTTACACCCCACAATCCTTTTGTCTCTTGGTAAGTTTACTACCTCACAAGCACCACTCTTTTTTAGGGCATCCATCTCTTCCATAACTGCTAACTTCCAATTCGGATCACCTAAAACTTCGCTAATGGTTCTTGGAACAAACAAGTTAGACACTTTAGACGTTAATGCTCTATGACTATTGGAAAGTCTATGATATGGTACATATTTAGCAATGGGACGTTTGTTACAAGTTCGGGTTCCTTTTCTAAGGGTATAGGGAGGTCAAGATAGTGGGTTCAATATTGGATGACACAATAGGACTAGGAATGGAGGAAGAAGGCAATGGAATAATCAAATTAGGATTAGAGTTACCTAGACTACTCAAAGGACTTTTTGTCGGACATTTTGGTTGGTCTTGTGGCGGAATAATCAAATGGTCTTTATTCTTTTATTGAGTTCTTCTTAGTGTATAAACCAATAGCTCAAATTCTTGATCAATTTGATCATTTTGTCGTATTTTAGTTCTCCCCCTGCTTGTGATCCATCTATGTTTGGCAAAGGTTGACTAGTAATCTCTTCCTTTTCAATACCTTGAACCAATTGTTTCTGGATTTGATCTTCTAGAAAACATGAAGAAGTAGGTAAATCAAACATAATAGGATTTGGTAAGGGGTCCAAAGCTTCCCAAAAATTTTCTTCTTCTCTCTCTTTCTCCTCGGGAAGATAATTTTTGGTACAATAAGGCTGATATTCGACAAAAAAACATCCATACTAACAAGAGTTTTTCTAGTTCTTGGATTAAATCACTTATATCCTTTTTTATGTGAGCATAACTAATGAAGACACACTTTACATCTGTTGGATCAAGTTTGAACTGAAATTTGCTAGGTATGTGAACAAAAACAATGCAACCAAAAATTTTAAATGGCAAATCTGAGTTGATTCTACATTCAGGGAAAGAGTTTTGAAAGACTCTAAAGGGGTTTTATAGTTCAAAACTCAGGAAGGTATCCTGTTAATTAATTAAGATGATAAAATTGCTTCTCCCCATAAGTAGTTTGGAATATTCATAAGAAACATTATGGAATGAGCCACTTCAAGTAGATTTTATTTTTTCCATCAACAATTCCATTTTGTTGGGGAGTATCACCACAAGTAGATTGATGCAAAATACCCTTTTCTTTCAATAAAACCTTCTAAATGTTCATTGAAATACTCGGTCCCATTATCAGATCGAAGGATGCTGATTTTTTATTGAAATTGGTTTTTGACCATTTCGTAAAAATTTTTAAACAATTTTTTCACCTCTGATTTTGTATTCATCAAATAAACCCAACATAATCGTGTGTGATCATTTATAAAGGTGACAAACCATTTTTTCCCAAACATGGTGGTGACTTTGGAGGGGCCCCATACATCACTATGACCCAAGGATTCAAAATTCGATTACGACTTGACTTCGGTCACTTGAAAATTGGAAGTAATTCGGAGAAGTTTAATTCGACATGGAGAATTTTTGTAAAAATTCGCTAGATTAGAGAAGTTTAGAGAATTTTTGCATATATGCTTAAATATGGAGATTTATTGTAGTATAAGCTAAAACTAATATAAATAGACACTTTTAATACATAGAAATACCAATAAGTGACATAACAAAATCAATCTTATTAAGTAGGTTGATGAATTTGAATTGATGGATTTTGGTCTTAATTCCTTTTCTTTGTTTTGATATTTAATTTTGTGTGGCTTGGTTTTCAACCATATATTTTGCTAGTTTGAATTCCACCATGCTTAATTTATTAGTTTATTATTTAAATGTATTGTTTTATAATCTTGTTTTATAATTTATTAGTTTACTTATTTATTTATTTTTTATTTTTTGCTTCTTTTCTTCTCTTTTTGGTAAAGCATATCCCATAAACTACATAATTTGTTAGCTTGTTAAATTACTTTTTAAAATAATACATAATCATTGGTATTTCTTTGTTTTCTATTGATGAAATAATATTTTTTTACTTTTTTGTTGAATTTTGTCGAATTTTATCGATTTTTTTGGTTGAATTTTTGTATTTTCGAATTGAAAAATAGAAATTTTGTCAAATTTTATCGAATTATTTTGGCAATTTTTTGCATTTTTTATTTTACATCCACTTCTCACTTCAGAGGTTAAAAAAAGAAAAATAATTCGTGAAAGTTTGTCGAATTTCGGAGAATTTTTGAACCATGAGTAGACCGATGGCTTTTAGATAATTGACAACTTTCACATTGAAACGTTGAACAATCCAAAATTTTACAAACCAAGAAACAAATGTTTAAGATTTGGAAAACTAGGATGTCCTTGTCTAAGTGTCAAAGCGTTATTTGTTCACGAACAGAAATTGAACTAACACTACCAGTCGTGAGTTGTTTCATTACTGAAGAGGTTGTCATCAAAATAGTAAAGACCATTGATCATTCTAGCACTGCCAATCATCCTCCCTGAGTTCCTCAAAGACAGTAACATGACAGTTAGAATTTTTGGATAATTTGTTGGCTGATAACAGGTTGCAGGCTAGTTTGGGAACATGAAGAATAGATTTACGGTTGACATTTTTTGAGATTTTGACCTCGTCTTTCCCTACAATTGGTGAAAAACTACCATCGACAATTCTGATTTTTTCAATCCGGAAACAAGATGAATAAGTGTGGAATATATGTGAGAAACAAAGGTCATGTGATCGGAAGCCCCCGATCGAGTCAATAATCCAAGACGCAAAATTTAGAGTACACGATGGAGCATTCGAAATTCTACCTATTTGAGCCAAAGATCCACTAGGGATACCGACCTAAGAATTGGACTTTAGCAGTTTAAGAAGATGATCCATCTGCTCCTTATTGAAGGAACAACTTTAGCCTAATTTGCTGGAGGAAATACACGATTAGACTTGTCACCGGACTTGCAGCTTTTCCCATTGCTTGGCTTCCCTGTGAATCTTCCATCAGGTTTCCCGAGTATGGCATGGTTTATTGCAAAAGTCGCATCATACCCGAGGCTTCTCATCCAATCTTTGCTGACTGATGGCAAAGGCCTTGTTAGCACTTGCATCAGTTGCAGCCATGGTCGAGTTCGCAACAGAAGTAGCAGCTCCCCTTTTTCCAAGCATAATGTTCCAGCGGCTCTATTCTCTTCTCACTTCGACAAAGACTTCACCAATAGAGGGCAGAGGTTGTCAACCAACTATTCTCCCCCTAATTTCATCAAATTCAACGTTCAATCCTGCAAGAAACTTGAACATTTGATCACTTTCCACCATCTTCTTGTTACGATTGCAGTCTTCTGTCGATTTCCATTCATACTCATTGAACAGGTCTAGATCTTGCCACAATCGTTTCAAAGAATTGAAATATTTGGTGACATTGTCCTCCCCTTGTCGAATCTCACCAAGTTTATATTTGGAACTGATTACCCAGATCTGAGTACATTTGATTGACATTATCCCAAAGTTCTTGGGTTGTTGGATAGCGCATGTGGTTGCAGCTAATGTCCTCATCCATAGAATTCACAAGCCATGTCATGACCATGGAGTTTTAAGCATCCCAAGTTGCATAAGTCGAATCCTCCTTTGTTGGTGTTGTCTTATGCCCGGTTAGGTCTCCAATCTTCCCTTGTCCCCAAATATACATTCGGACAGATTGAGACCCAACACAAGAAGTTATCATCATTTAATCGAATGTTGGTGATCTAAATAGAGTGCGTGTCAGAGTTGGTGGTGTGAGTTTCAATGGTTTTCAGTAGGGTAATAAGGGAAGGAGAGGATTATGATGAATGTCTGACATGGTGAAGGATGGCTAACAAGTTTTGGGGTTTCTGTAAGAGTCAGAGAATATGTCCCTGCTCTGATACCATAAAAGTTGGAGAGAAATATTGGGATGAATAGAAAATCTGTGTATTATTCACACTCTAATAGAATGCATGGTACCTGTATTAATAGATGATACAAGGCATAAAAAAGGAATGAAATAATTATTGATTCTAATCTAAATCCAAACTTTCCTATTTTGTAGCTACTTGCTATATCTATAATTACAGCTATAATATTCTTAAGGATTCAGCCATATCTCAACAAGAATTATTTTTGTTTTCAACAGACGTTTTGTCATTTTCTGAACACAACATGTTTTTCTGAGTAAAATCTCAGAAAATTATTTTTGAATTCAACGAAGAACAAACCAATCGTGTTTTCTTTGTTATCAAAATTTTGGATGCAGAAAATTGTATTTGAATTAAAAACCAACCACTACATAATATTTCATGTTTCTTTCTCCACAAATTGTCAAAAGAATTTGTTTCTAAAGAATGTTGTCAGAAGGACAAAAATGCTGAAAAAGAGGAAATTTCATGTTGACTAGAAAACACAAAGAAAAAATTGAAATTTAGAGGACAAACAGAGACCCTAGGAACAACAAGCGGGTCCCACTAGCACACCCTTATGCTCCCTTCCAATGCAAGGTTCCTTCCCACTAAAATGACTTGCCCGATTATTTTTAAAAAAAGGAAAAAAGAAAATGAAAATAAAATAGTGAAGGACAACTAAATTGAAAGTAAATCTACATAGTTTAAACGGCTAAGTTAGATGAATTGGATAGAGTAAATACATAGTATCAACCCGTTTACAAATAAGAAATAGTTAGACAATAATATGCCCATAAGCCATAGATAAGCAATTAGCATAGGATGAATCAACTAAAGCACAGGACTGGCATAAGCAAAACAACCTATGATTCCAACTAAAACAAACCTCTTCCTCAAAACAATGGATAAGACTTCCTCTAGTCCAACCAAATCTTTTCCATAATCAAGTTCAAGCTAGGTCCTCTTCTAATCTGATAAACAAAGAGGAATGGAGGTGTTCTCCAAACCAAATTGATTCACAACAGTCTTTCCAAAATAAATGCACTATGTCCCTCTCCCACTTTGGATAGTGCACATTTTCTCAAACTCTTTTACTAACGTATCATAATGCCTTTCAACAAGCTATAACTACAGAGAAAGAGAGAGAGAGAAGAAGTTTTGCCATTTCATTTTGATAATGCAGTCAAAAACTTCCCACCAATCACTCCTCCTACTGCTACGTTTATCATATAGAATGTCCAGCATTTACCAATAACTTGCATCATTGTGATTCTTCTAGCCTCTCAAAGCCCTCTTAGTCAATCATAGTATGCAAGACCCAATTCATTACATCATATTTCATTTTTTTTTCTTTCCAGACATAAAAAGGTGTAAAAAACAACGAAATGCTGATGACCAAGTATTTTATCACAAAGTCCCACAAGGTTCAATTAAAGGGAAACTGGGGAAGATGGTAGCCACAAAACTAGAAAAAGGATGCTTAAAGTATTTTATCACAAAGTGACACAAGGTTTAATTAGAAGGAGAGATGGTAGACCACTAAGTTAGAAAAAGGATGCTTAAAGCAGTATCCCTTCCATCATTGGATAAAGTACATGTCTAGATCTATATAAGAGGATCAGTAAATAATTGGAACCTTGATCAACTATATGTAAGACCCAAATGGGCAATTCTAAGGCCCCAAAATATCTTTGGAAACCACGAAAAGCACAATAAAAAAGGATGAGGAAGAAACATCCAAACTTCTCCTAAAAGAAACTCATTGTTTAATAGTAGTAGTTCGAAAAAGAATAGGTTCCCTACAAGTTGTCCAAAACTTTGGATAAAACCATGGTCAAATTGCCAACCAGATAATGTGCCGAAAGTTTATTCTTAGTGAAGACAATGGAGAAAAGGTTCTAATGGAACAAAAAATGAAACCTTCATTAGCAAGTGCTTTTGTCACTCCCATGGCATTTCCACCTATTCATCTATTATCTTCCAACAATTTCGAAATATAGAAGCCCCAACAGCATCCATCACGGCCATAAAGCTTTATTTTCAATGTGCCAACCACCATTGACATAGGCTAAGAGTAAGAAATTTCACCATGAATTGTTTTCTAAATTCATTTCACATTATCTATACTAAAATCAAACACAATATAAGTGATACTAGAGCCTTTTACCTAGTAATGTCATTGACGCTCCCTAGGCGATTTGACTACATGGGTAAAACCTAAGCAATAAGAAAATAACAAGTTATAGGTCCCTTGATAATCAAGGTCTAAAAATTCGCTGAATTTCGGCGAAATTCGGCGAATTTTCTCTGTTTTTTTACCATCGAAGTGCAAGTGGGATCTAAAATAAAAAATGCAAAAATTCGCTAAATAATTCGATAAACTTCGACGAAATTCGATAAACTTCGACAAAAGTTAAGTTTTTCAATAAAAAAATGCAAAAATTTGAGCAAAAATTCGATAAAATTCGACAAAATTCGATGAAATTAGACAGAGAAGTAAAAAAGATGTTACTTCATCAATAAAAAACAAAAAAACACTAATAATTATGTATTATTTTCAACTTCATCAACCAACATAGCAATATATATTTTAAAAAATAATTTAACAAGTTAACAAATTATGTAGTTTATAGGATATGCTTTACCAAACAAAAAAAGAAAAGAAGCAAAATAAATAAATAGTTAAAGTCGAAATAAGATAAAAACTTAAAAATAAATTAAAAAATTTCCTAAAGTCATCTTTTTTTAGTTAACTCTTATGAAACAAGATTAATAAACAACACATTCAAATATTAAACTAATAAATTAAGCATGATAGAATTCAAACTAGTAAAGTATATGGTCGAGAAGCAAGCCACCACAAAATTAAATATCAAAATAAAGAAAACAAATTAAGACCAAAAGCCGTCATTCAAATTCATCAACTCACTTAACAAGATTGATTTTGTTAGGTCGCTTATTGATATTTTTATGTATTAAAAGTGTCTATTTATATTAGTTTTTAGCTTATACTACAATAAATTTAGATATTTAAGCATATATGCAAAAATTCTCTAAACTTCTCTAATTTAGCAAATTTTTACAAAAATTCTCCATGTCGAATTAAACTTCTCCGAATTAATTCTGATTTTTGAAGGTCGAAGTTTAGGGCGAAATCGAAGTTTCGTACCTTGTTGATAATTTCTTGAGTAACAATATATACACGTAGATATAGGAAAATGAACATTGATATCATAGACAAAAATTCAAGAATTGGTGTGCATCAAAACTTGAATGAAAAAAATTTAATTGATGATTCATTGTCACCCAATACTCTATAATCTATGGTGAAAATGTACTCACAATAAAAAAGGCTTGACGCACGTTATGTTTTAAAAGGGTAAACTAAACAAATGAGAGTCATATTATTACTGAATTATTTCCTCGGTCAAGCATCAAAATAAAACCTTTTAATGCCAATAAAAAGAATGATTGACATGAAAATCGAAGAAATAGTTTATTTCTACAATGTCAAAAC
Source organism: Paratinospora sagittata (assembly GCA_035771175.1). Taxonomy (NCBI): domain Eukaryota; kingdom Viridiplantae; phylum Streptophyta; class Magnoliopsida; order Ranunculales; family Menispermaceae; genus Paratinospora; species Paratinospora sagittata. The sequence goes on along the minus strand of JAYMFD010000012.1, from coordinate 2,526,485 downwards.
TCTTAAAATCATTAATTCTTCCAAAACATTTTGAAGTTCAAACGAAATTATAGAGCTTTCTAGAATTAGGTTTGATAATACTAGAAAAAATTTAATTAAATGAACCATGAATGAACAACTTCTCTTTTATACCTCTTCAAGAAATTATTTAAATTACAATAAGCAAATAAATATGAAGTTAACCATTTAAAAAATTTAAGTACTTTCCTATGGTCTACCGCAATCCTTACCACCAACGCGATTTGATCATAAAATGCCTTGACAGCAGTAATCAATGTGTCAAAAAGTAGACAAGATACTTACTTGGTGTGTAAATAAAGAAGCTTCTCCCTCCCTCATGATGACTTTGGCCCCACATAGTATATTTGTCATTAGAGCTTTGTTTCTTTCAAATATATTACCAATTCCTAGGTCCTCCTCTCCATGGGTAATTGAATGATATTTCGTGCAATTAGCCAATTAGGTGCGCATACTTACCTTCCTCGGTTTCTATCTACCAACAATCTCAAATCATTCTTTCCAAGTCATTTGCAATCCTCGCTAGATTTTGCATAGAGATAGAAAGAAAGTTGAAATCGTCCTTCGAAACAAAATGAATAAAAGCCAATTTCCCTCCTTTAGACAAAACGGTTCTCTTCCAGCACCCTAATTTTCAACACTTCAATAGTGATTGGATGTCAAAAGTCTCTTTGTCTTGGTTTCCTCCTAGATGCAAGCTGAGGAACTTCATCAACTAGACCTCTTGAACGTACCATGCCCTTTTGGCCAAGTACTTGATGATATCTTGATTCGTGGTGATACCTAGGAGGTGTTTCTCTTTTGACAAGTTAATCTTTAAGGCAAATAACAAATGGTACCTCTACATGATGTAAGACATGAATAATATTTAGGAAGGTTCCAATATTTAACTTTTAGTTTCTTTCTATTTTCTACTTAAGTTTCCTTGACAAAGGAAAGTTTCTATTTTGATTTTAGTGGTAATTTAGATAGGTTTTAACTTCCTTTTTATAATTCAATGTAAATAAAAAGTATCTAAAAGTGTCTAAATAGCGTTTTAATAGCATTAGAAAGTTGCTATAATGTTATATATAGCTTAGAAAACTTATTTTAAATATTTTAAGAAGCTTTTATGTTGTTCCAAAGGAATTATCTATATAAAGAGCTCCAATTACGAAAATTAATATTCAATCAAATCAATTTTATCAATATCTTTCTTTGAGAGTCAAATTCAGCTTCTACTTCTTTATTGGATAAGAGGGTAATGAAACAAATTTCATGATTTTTGCCATCTGAGAAAGAAAAAATAAAAAAAAGATACCATGATCCACCAACCCAAAACAAGAGTAATTTCTTCCTTGGTTCTATTCACTATCACAGTGTTGTCAAGGCGGAAAGGCGGTGGTAGGCGGTAAACCTTAATTAGGCGAAGCGAGGCCTAGGCGGGATATAAAATATTTATTTAGAGGTTCCTGAAAAATTTATTAATTTAATTTATATATTAAATAATTATTAATTTATATAATATATAATATAAATTAATAATTATACACATAAATGTATTTAGGATTTGCAGAAGTCGAAGTGGAAGGAGGGAGAGGATTTCGCAGGTTTTAACAAAAAAAAAAAATTCAAAAAAACCCTTTAAAAATAATATTTACTTAGACCTCCCCAGACCGCCTAGACGGTGGTCTAGGCGGTAACACTACCCAAGGCGCCTAGCCACCGCCTTGACAACATTGCACTATCAAACCTTTGATAAGGGAGAGTTGCTTTGCTTTATTCATCAACTACTAAGAACACCACCAAGTAAGATAAAGAGGAATGGAAAACGATGTTCCCCAACCTTAATCCTTTTTTTTCCCTTAAATTTGCTTCTAAGTCATTTGTTGATCATAATTGAGAAGGAAACCAATCTTAGGCACCCTCGGAGAATCATATAGTTACCTCATGGGGAGTTTGTTGCACCTACGAATGACATCAATACTATTGTTGCTTGTCCATTTTCACCATCTTTTGCCCATACCTTTTCTACACATCACTTAGTTCACAAGTCCCAATCCATATGGTGGTACGCCTTGGCAAATAATCTTAAATATTTTCTTATGTTTCGTCTCTAGTCTTACACCACTTCATTAGCAATAAGGATTGCATCCAAAAGCTTTCTTCCCTGCACAAGGCCATTTGATTATTCGCTTTGATGAGATGAAGAAGTTATCTTACTCTAATGGAGAGGACTTTTGCAATAATATTATACAAACTAGTGACCAGACTTACGAGTTAAAAATCAAAAACTTCCACGAATCAACCTTCTTTACGACTCGACATTTGCAGTTGTTGTTAGTGCACGCATTCATGATTACCTTGATGAGATCCCCATTGACAACCTCCCAATTATGAGAAAAAAGTCAAGTTGACCCCATCTGGGCTAGGTGTTTTTGATCCATTTCACCCAAACACAACTTCCCTTTATCCTCATCAAAGGGTAGTTCCAACCATTCACTACCTCCAGTAGATAAAGGTTGCAACTCAATGCCTTCTTCCAAGAAACGCCCTTAAACTAGCAAACCACCGCCGTCATCCCCCCACTCTCTAACTCAATCTTAGAGATCACATGTTTATATTAGCAACTATTAAGAATTTTGTGAAAAAATCATGTTGGGGTGTAATTCTGGTTAGAAATATTAAACCCGTTGAATCACACAACCTATTGGGTTCTTAACTTGAAGACTCGATCAACCCACAAAGGGCGCAAAAACCCTCCCGAAGCCAATTTGATTGGGTTCAACGGGTCGGAGAGTTTTTCTTACAACCCTACAACTATGAGTTCACCTTCTGATTTTGGCTTTTTCCTTAGCCATTCGCTCCTTCCTGAGTTACTATATAGAACCCCAAATGATTTTTTCAACCCTATTTGGAAGCTATGGGTGAACCTCCAATTGTCAAGCGGATGAATGGACATAGAACGTTTCTCTATTAAATGACAACAGGCCTCACAAACCTGACGTTAGTTTCAAAAGGAATATGACTACTATACCAACATAACTTCAAATGGTGATTCTAAAAAAATCATAGTTAAAGCTAGGGGTGTTCGCTTGTTGGGTTGTTTCAAGTTTTGGATACCAACCCAACCCAACTAGGTCGTGTTAAAAATTATTTAACCCAACCCAACTCAATAACTTCAGCATTGTTTGGGTGGGGTTGGTCAGATTGGTTTGGTTGGCATACTCGATATACCGATTATAAAATTGCATGATCTACTCAATCTAGAATTCTAAATGTCATTTAATAAAATTATTTCTTAGTCAAATGTGAATATTAAAATAGTTAATAAGAAGAATTTTTTTCATTTTATTTTCATTATAACATTTTAAGTAATTCAGTTATGTAAGTGACTATAGTGAACATGATGAATAGAATAATATAACTAGCATTTTCAATTAGCTCAGGTTGGTTCAGTTATTTCTTTATAAAACCTTGGCCCAACCCAAACTAATCGGGTTCTCAATTTCTAAACCCAGCCCAACCCAAGTTGGTCGGTAGGGGGACACCCCCCTAGTTGAAGCTCTTTACAATTGTGGATATAAAATAAATAGCAACAAAAACTCCTAGTTCAGCCTAATGATAGAATAATGCAGTGGAAGCATAAGAATCAAAAGATTCAATTGAGAATACAAAAGAAAGGGCTAAAAAACTAATTGAAACTTATAAAGAAGATAATTTAATTATTCTAGAAATTTGTAGTTGAAGGCTTGAAGCTCCTTCCATAGCTAACTCCATCAAATAAACATAAAAAAAAAATGAAAAAATGAAAATTTATAAAGAAGATAATGATTCTAAAATTCATAGTTGGAGTTCCTTACATAGATAACTCCATCAATGAAACTTAAAAACCTTCTAAACACTTCAGGGTAATCTTCTATAGCTACCTCTAACATAATCAAACTTCCTAATCCTATTGGAACTTAATTTGGAAACTTCTAAAGCACTTCCTTTTTTATTTTTATTTTTATTTTTTGTTTGACAAGAAACGAAAGTATATTGTATAAGTATGTAATATGGACCAAAAAATTACACAAGGACCCATGGTCCAATGAGCAATAACAAAAAACAAGTATCAAATGCTATCCAAAATGGGGTTATATCCCCTTAACCAATCCCCCAAAGAAAAACCCCTAGCTAGCTTACTAGCGCTAACCCAGAGGGAAGGCAAATAGAAAGAATTTTCTCAAACCTCCCCACACTCCTTTTTGTGGTCATCAAAAATGCGAGAATTCCTTTCTTTCCAAATAGACCACACTACTGCAAAAACGACAACACGCCAGTAATCCCACAATCGTCTAGGCAAAACAAAGGCGTAAGGAAAGGCCCATAAGGAAGAACCATTGGGAAACCCCTCCCTGTTGTAGGAATGATTTCCATCGACTCCAAATCCTTCTGGAAAACTCACAATCCACAAAGATATGTTGACTAGTTTCACCACTAGCCTTACACAAACAACACCAATTAGGTGAGAGTGTGCAGATCTTAAAACGCCTTTGAATGATGTCCACATAATTCAACCTGTCATGAGCAATAATCCATCCCAAAAATTTGGCTTTAGAAGTGACATTAGCTTTCCAAATGTAGTCCATAAGGGAAGTTGGAAAGAGCATAAGATGGCTCATAATTAGAGGAGAGATGGTGAAAGAAAGATTTGAAGGAAAACTCCCCCGAAGAACCTAATGGCCATGATAATCTATCACGAACATTTGAAAGGTGGACTCCCTCCAATATCTCAAGAAGGGAAGAGGCTTCTAAATACTCTCTATCTGAGGGATTCCTTCTAAGGTGGAGACACCAAAGAGGGCTACCTCCCACACTACCCTCTGAAGAAACCCAGAAATCACATATAGGATGATTAGGTTTGGTCGAAAGTTTGTAGATGTTTCGAAATAACTCACTAAACTTAGATGCACCACACTAATCGTCCTCCCAAAATCTAAATAAGGATCCATTACCCACTTTGAGACAAACGAGAGAGAAAAACGGATAAAGTGAATGAATGAACTTCCAAGGACTTCAATAAGAAGCGTTGGAAGACACACTAGCATCTCTTGAATTTCTATGACGTCCATGGCGACTAACCACCACTTTGGCCTCACAGAGAGTCTTTTTCATCCAGAAACTGCCAAAGCCACTTCCCCGCTAGGGCCTTGTTCCTTAGCACCAAATTACCAATTCCCAAACCTCCCTGATCAACCGGCCTGTTGACCAAACTCCATCTCACTAGGAAATTTCCTTATCAACCTCTCAATTCACCATGCCCACCACTGTAGGAATTTTGAACATGGAAAGGAAGTAGGTAGGAATGGCCTCCAGCCCGAATGGTTAAAAAGGAATTTATTTTAGAAGAAATCGCAAACCATCTAGAACGAGCTAAAATGCAAAATCTACAAAAAGAGAGACTTCTATAAAAAGTAACATATAATATTTAAATGGAAAAGGCCAAACAAAGAAGGCTAAATTGAGATGCAAAAGACCCAAAAAGGTCAATTGGAAAATAGGGGCTGGGTTGAATCAATGAGATTCTTTTTAGCTACGTCTTCTTGTGATATTACCCCATAAAAAGAAGTGTAATATGTTTTAAATCAATCACCCCTTTAACCCCATATTCAATAAACAAAGTGTAATATGCTTATGCTTCATTTTATTTTAAGCACCACTAGGAAGCCTTCCTTTGTTAAAGTAAACCACCACCAAATCATCTACTGCATAAGAATCAGAACGATAGTACTTATCAATGTCACCTTCTACATTGTATTCATGTCTACAAGGTATTCTTTGACCTGCTCATTGAGTTTTGCAAGTGAATCAATCACCTTGTCAACACAGCATTAGATCTAGGAACAGTAAATAATGAGAAAAAATAAAATGTGACAAGGAGTTTGGCATAAACAATCTGAAACCTATAGAAAATTTCTTAAAAGAAACATAGGCAAATTCTGCAACAACAAGATCCCATTGTCTAGGATTTTCTCCTAAAATACATCAAATAAGAATACCCAATGTTTTGTTGGATGCCCCAATTTGTCTGCTAATTTGAGGGTGATTTGTGCTACCGAATTTGAGAGTAGTATTTAGTTGTTTCCAAACCAAAGAAGATCTTTGGATGCGCCAGTTAGAAAGAGTGACTTACTAACAATTCATGATAATGATAGAGATTAAAAAAAAAAAGAAAAGACCTATAATAATAGGGACAGATATAAATAAATAAAATATAACTACTGAAATATAAATGTTGGCTTAGCCCATGATAAAGTGTGGTGGTGGAAGCGAATGATTCATGGAGCCAACCCCATGTAGTTGGAAAAAGGCTTTGTCGAATTGAGTTGAGTATTTAGGCGTTTCCACAATGTATTTTAAAACCAACTCAAAAACTAAGTATCTTAAGTGAGCGAAATGGTTTTGGGTACTACATGCATTCTCTCATATCTTCTTCCTCTATGGCGATTACTGCAGGCAACTAATGGGAGAAGAGCTTTCAGGTTTGAGTGTCAAAGATTTACAAAACCTGGAGAACCAACTGGAAATAAGTTTGCGTGGTGTCCGCATGAAGAAGGTTTGAAAACTCATCTCTAATGCACAACCTACTTGTCAGTTTACATATACTTCTGTGATACAAGATCTAACCCACAATTTGACTCGTGACATCTACAGGACCAGATCTTAACTGATAAAATTGAAGAACTAAACCACAAGGTCTTTCACAAAAAATGCTACCATTTGATCCCCACATGTTTTCTTAAGACGGAATTCGTAATAAGGAGCTAATTTTCTTTTTTTCTTTTTTTTTCATTCTTCATTCCAGGGTAATCTCATTCATCAAGAAAACATGGAGCTGTATAAGAAGGTAAACCTCATTCGTCAAGAAAACATGGAATTGTATAAAAAGGTATTAGCTAGTCGGAAGTGTCAATTTCAATATATCCTTCGAAAAACTATCACACTCGCATTTATTCAATTACATTCATTCAATTACAATGCTATTCAATTACACCATCTCAGCCTAAACAATAGTTTTGGATCTTAGGTTTACGGAACAAGGGATGTCAATGGAACAAACAGGCATTCACTACTACCCAATGGTTTTAGCATGGGAGAGAACTTGCATGTACCTGTTCATCTCCAACTAAGTCAGCCACAGCAACAAAACTATGAAACACCAACAAGAGCAACAAAGTTGGGGTAATTACATCCAATCCTAACATTCTATTGGTTAACTAAATAAGAGTCTGATGAATCTTATGTTGAAATTGATCCCAAACATATTCTTTTGAATTTTTTTCTGCAGCAGACTACAACTGCAATAACAATGAGCATTGATGAACTGTGGATAGATGACACTTCATCACCATTAGAAACAATGCCCCAAACATTAAGCCTCTCAAGTTAAGATGTGCCACATGACAAAGACAAACTTCGGTACAATGATACTTTAATTTTGTGTGAAATGATCTATGGTATTAACATTTTAAATTTAGCATGACATGATCAATGAAACCAACGTGTAAAATCACACTGCAATAAAGAAAAATGTGTGTTTGGTGTTTTCAGTTGTCCCCAAACCTATGGCTATTCATCAGATGAGCTTATGTTTTGACTTTAACTTTTAATGTTAGATCAAGAACGTATGAAATCATTCATAGAATATTTCTGAAATCTGTTATCCAAAAAGTACCAAACATATTATAAACTAAATTCATCTTCAAGTTCAGTGGTTGACATCTGAATGTTGTAAAAGGCGCAAGTAAAAAAGAAACAACATGGAATGATAGATCATCTATAAACAAATTCCTATTTTATTTTCGCTTCAAAACAGAAGAAAGAAGTGATCATATTCAGTCATGCAAGGCTCCTAATAAAACACGACCCAATAGATGAATTGATCATCTAAAAACAAATTCATTTTTTTTTTCACTTCAAAACACACAAAAAAAATATGAATAAAACATATTTCTGGATATTGTGGTTTAGTTTTTCACTCAAATCGACCAAGTCTTCACTTCCATGTATACAGAATTAATCAAGTGAGAAACACATGAAAAGTTATTCGTAATAGGTAAGATTAAGCACAGACCGCTAGTTCACATTTGGATATGTGCCACAACTTCTTTTGTAAGTACAAATAATGAAAATAATTCGATATTCACTTAACAAATCTGTCAACATCATACTCACAAGCATCGCATGAATAAAGAAATTTTCTGCAGGCAAAAGCCCGGAATGTTTATCATATATCCAGAATTAGTCAAGGTAGTCTCAACAAGTGTTACTAGGTGGCTAGGTAGCCATGTTACTTAGACGACTCTTTAATTTACCCAAAAGTACTTATGGCATCATTTAATGATAACCAAAGGGATATGGGATTTGTGTCAAAACACTTCGAATTTTGGAATACTACTACGTAAATTCTCCAAAAAAAGGAAAAAGAAGAGAATGCACAAAAAAGGAAAAAGAAAGACTAATAGGTGGCAATTCACTTAAGTGAGGAGGAAAAAAAAGGATAATAAATAATAAAAAGAAGAAAAAAAAGGAAAAAAAGATGAAATAGAGGCTTAGTAATGAACAAAATCCTGTTCAAATACCTAGATCCAAATTTTTGGATTCTTTTTAGCCAAATCCCCTATATCCCATAATCTGAAATGAGACATCTAGATAGAGATATGGATATGAAGTACTATCACAGTGCCTATGAGAAGCACAAAACTAAGACATCTTCATATAGCATGAAATGCATCATTATCTAAATCAGAAATTAAAATGAATATCCAAAAAGGAAGAGCAAATACTTCAATAAAACTAAAGTTAATTAAATTAGTAGTCAAACCACCAAGCAGAGCCAAGAGGATATCAATCCTTCTTCAATTAGCAGAACTCTAGACATAAAATCAATGGATACATATATAGTTATAACACCTTACCTTTTACTATGAGCATCAATGTGTTCATGTCTAAAAATGACTACCCATCACAGCATGTCAACAGCCCCTGAAGATTGTTCTTGTTGCATGGATCAAACACCATACTGCATCAACAGGTACTGAGAGTTAGTTTAGCTCCTCATACTTGTAAAGAAGCCTCAGTTCCAAGTAGTATACCCTAGAAGTTTCAAGAAAATCCATCTTAGACGAATGGGAATAATTCAATTAGCATAGCCTATCATGATCAATAAACAAACATTTTAACATAATACCATGAGAGTGATGAAATAGATGCAAAAAAAAAAGAATGCAATGAAAAGGATATGCAATAAGTTCAAACAGACATGGGACAGAGAAAAGAATTGTTAAGGGCTAATATGAGAATAAAGCTACAATTTCTCAAATAATGGCATTCATAATCTTCTTGCTCGTTGGTACACCACAATCTAGCATGCAAGAAAGCATCTACAAATGCTCTTCACCGTGCATACCAACATCTTCTAAATTTGTTTATAATAAGGTAGCCAATTGAACATATATAGAATCAAGTACATGACAAGAACAAAAGGGAACAATTTTTACAATGGGAACAAGAAAAGCTACCAATAAATAAAGCCTTATCATCATCAACATACATGATAAAGGATAAGAATTACAACTTTTGTCATGAAATGATCAAATATGCTCCATCGAATAGCCAAGCAAAATCAACCACCAAACTTAAATATCATAAAGTTCTTAATCAGAATTCAACTCGCATGACAAAAAAGGATTATGAACCATAGGTGGACTATAGGAAAATGCAAGTACAACAACAAAAACTAGGTAAATGATCTACCAGCTCAAAAACAGTGAGAAAGCTAAAGCAACGAAACAAAGATGTGTTTGGCAATCAAGGGGAAAGAAAAAGAATATTAATGAACACATTCAGAACCTAGACTTGGTGGAGAACGTAAATGGGGCACCAGTGAGGTTGAGGCTCATTGAGTAGCTAAAAGAAGGCTTGATGAGGTGCTTTTTCATGAGCCTATGTAGCATCAGAAAAGTAGAAGTAAATAGCTAAGTACATGGTACTTCCATTCGATGATGAGCCAAAGGAGAAAGAGAAGTATGACTACAAGAATTGAGAGGGAGAGGGCTTTACTGAAGATCAAAGCGACATCATGACAAGATTATTGGTTTCTTTCAAAACCTTTATTCATCAAAGAGTTGAGCATCAAAGGTCTGGAGTGAAACCCCATTGGGATGGCGAAAATGGTATGGTTAGAGAAATGCCTTTTGAAGAAAGAAAAGTAAGAAAGATTGTGTTTGAAACGGAGGGATCTAAAGTTCCAAGCCCAAATAACACCTTGAGGCTTGCTCACCTCGAGGATAATGAAAACCATTTTAAGGCTTAAACTTCAATGGTACCCTTTTGAGGCTTACGCCTCGACACTTACGCCTCAAACCTATGTGAGGCTAAGCCTCACTATATGTGACAATGAGGCTCAACCTAGTTTCTTTTCTCTATTAACATTTTCCAACTTTTATCCTAAACCACTTCAACTGATGCTAAAATAAACACACTAGCTCTTTTGTTTTTAAAGATTTAATCTTATTTATTTACAAGAGATTCAAGTTTTAAACTTCAAGCCTAAACTCTAAGCCCTTTTTTTTATTCACTTTTTTCTTCTTCTTTTTTTTCTTTTGAGAACGCTTCCACTAATATTTGAATAAACAGCTTAGATCCTTTTCTTTCTTAAATTTCTATTATCATTTATTAGGAGAGATCCAAGTTTTGAAACTCAACACCCATATTTTTCATAAACTGCATGCACATTACCAAGCAAACTTCTACTACCAATTGATTCTATAAGTTGCTGCAAAGAGCATCATCAGCTGTAATAAAAAAAAAATACAAACTCAAACAAGTTCCTAGAGAATGAGGAATTTTAGAAGTGCTAATACCTAATATTGTTGCATTTTATTTCTTCTACTAGTTTCATTTTTTTTTTTTGGATATAGAAAAGCAACACATTTGAAGAATCTTAACTTATAATGTTTGCTCATTAAGTTTTTAATAATGTTAATTCTAATTGAAGCAATTGATATATCAAGTTTGTGTCTTGGGTGCTTGACAATGATATGTGACTTGGTAAGCATAATTTTTATATTATTTTTGTAAATGTCAATTTTGTTTATCTAATAATGATATTTTATTTTTTAGAATTAATATAAAATTTTATATGTTCTTTTTATAAAACATGATGTGTACGCACTATAGTGCCTTGAGGCTTACGTCTTGCCTCATAAGGGAAAATCGTCTTGACTATGCCATGTGAATTTTAAGACCTAGGGTGTGATCAATGTCATTACAAAACGAAACATACATATGATTATTTTCTAAGACTATATTGTTAGAAAATATAGAGGACTTTAGACCAATTAGCTTCGTCACTAGCTTGTATAAAGTAAACTCTAGTGTATTATTGACGAGATTGAGATGTGTTTTAGGTTCGACGAACTCTATGAATCATGGGGATTTCTTTCATGGTCTATGAATCATTGATTTGGTGTTGATCGCCAACGAGGTCGTGAAGTATCACAATAACAGAAGAAAGAAGGATGTAGCTTGAATGATTGACGCAATATATGATGAAGTCAAATAGAACTTACACCAATTTGTGATGAACAAGGAAGGTTTTGAAGCCAAGTGGTGGAATTGAGTTGAAGGATACTTGCACCAATTTGGGAATGATTGACGCAATATATGATTAAAGTTAAATAGGGCTTCCACCAATTTGTGATGAACAAGAAAGGTTTTGGGGCCAAGTGGTGGAATTGAGTTGAAGGATACTTGCGCTCATTTTGTACACAGTTATGGTCAATGGTGAACCTAGGGGTAAGTTCAAGGCCTTGAAAAATTCGTGCCAAGGCCCAAGGTTACCCCGCTCTTCCCCGTTTCTTTTTACATTGGTGGTGGATGTCTTAGGTAGGATAGTGAACAATGCCAAAGAAGTCGAGGCCACTAAATACTTCAAAATTTGCAGAGATGGGAGATTAAAATTTCTTCACTTCGGCCATTTTTTGGAACCCCATCTTAGAAAAGTCACAAAATCGCTAGATGGGTGGAAAAGAGGATTTCTTTCAGAAAAAGGAATGATTAATTGTTATTCAGTCAATGGTAGCACCCATGCAAAACTACAAACTTTCACTTTTCCAAATCTTCATTAATGTGGCTAAAAGTATTGAAGGCTTGTTTCGGAACTTCTTTTGGAAGGCAATGGATAGTGAAAATGATGGAGGCCTAAGGACAAAGGGAGGAAGGATATGAGGAAACCTATGGACAAAGGGAGGCTACAAATCGATAGTAACAGGAGAAGAATGAAGTGTTGGCTTCAAAATGGTATTGGCACCTCTCTTTAGAGTAGGATTCATTGTAAGTTAAAAGTCATCAAGAGTATGCTAAAGTAATCAAGAATAGGCCTAGGCATGTGGCCAACTATTGGAATGCATTGATGGCTATTAGGGAAACCTTTAGAAACCCATAGAAGTTTATCTACTCTATCTTTTTTTTTCTTTTGGAACTCTCTAAGCCTCAAGGTTTGGGATGGGGTCTCACTTCCCATTTTAAGGAGATGTTTAGTGCGAAGAAGAGGCCTCCAAGTAATCTTTTCCAAATCGATATAACATTTTCCATTTGCAAAATGTCCCAATGCTCTAATTTGTTTGTAATGGCGAGGTCATTGGTAGAAACCATCTTAGTTAGGATTTCCACTTCCAATGTAATCTTATCAATAGGGAAATCAACGATTTATAGGGTGTTGTAAAAAATAAAATAATGAAAGATACAAAGATGTAACGTGGTTCGGCTTTATAGCCTACGTCCACGAGAGATGAGAGGGAATATTTCTTATTCGTGATAATGTCTCAATGGAAGGACACCATATATATAGACATCCTGGGCTATGCACACATATAGCAATAATTACAATTTTAGTAACTGCTAAATAAAACAACTACTAAAATTATCATCTTTCCTGGAAGGAAATAAATCCCACAGATTTTGCTCTTTTCCGCAACACTCCCCCTCAAGTTGGTGAATAAAGGTTTATCATTCTCAGCTTGGACACATTTGCTTGAAATGCAGTATAGTTTAACCCTTTAGTGATCACATCAGCGAGCTGATTATTGGTAGACACATATGGAGTACAAATCAACCCACTATCAAGCTTCCTTTTAATGAAGTGTCTATCAATCTCTATATGCTTGGTTCGATCATGTTGAACTGGGTTATGGGCAATGCTAATTGCAGACTTATTGTACAGTAGAGTCTCATAGGGCCATCCCGATGTATCTTCAAATCTATCAATATTATCTACAAACATTATAGCTAACAAACCCCTTGTGTCATTGCTCGGAATTCTGCTTCAGCACTAGATCTGGCCACTACATACAATATCTAGTAGTTGATCTTCTGTCAACTACTGAACCAGCATAGTTTGCATCTATATATGCTTCAAGAACCACTCCTACGTGTCGTTTAAATAAGATGCCCTGTCCTGGAGTCCCTTTAAGATATTGTAAGATGTAAGACGTGGTTAACTGCTTGCAAATGAATATATTTAGGGTTGTGCATGAACCGACTTACTACACTTATTGCATATGCAATGTCAGGTCTTGTGTGAGAGAGATACATGAGTCTCCCTACTAGTCTTTGATACATCTCCTTATTAACAACCAATGCTTCTTCAGCTTCTCCAAGCTTGTGATTAGGATCAATATGTGTATTCACTGGTTTGCATGCTAGCTTCCCTATTATCAGTGGTGCCAAATCCAAGGAGGCACTTTCATCAGATAAAGCTTCAGACAAAGATGTAGGGATTTGGATACAGTTCAAGCTAATAAGAAAGCATTTATGAGATGGAGAAGACTTTTCAAATGATACAACATGGGAAAGTGGATACAAGGAAAGTTTAGTGCATTCCCTAGTTCCCTTTCTAATGGCAATAGGAAGGTTTAGATCATTGTTCGTTTCGGGCTGAGGGTTTGGAGGGTTTTGTGAGAGACTGTACATTTATTTCCAAGAGATGGTTCAGATTCTTGGACTTGCATAGGTTCAAAGACTGTAGCTTTCTTCCTTGAGTACACCCGTCCAGTCATTCAATCCTCAAGAGCAGGCAGCTTAGGTGTAGGTTCCTCACTTTGGTTATCACTGAGTTTTGAAGGTGTAGATGCAGATGGCTCAAGTGTGGAGGAAGATGGTATGGATCAGAGGTCAATAGAGGACTCGATCCTTATCTTCCATGATGGAGTTCTCCCCCTGAAAAGGAGCAAGACAATAAGACTCACGTTCATTAAAAGTAACATTCGTTGAGACAAAGAAATTTTTAGACGGTAGATGGTAGCATTTGTACCCCTTCTGGGTTGAGGTATACCCCACAAAAACACATTTGAGAGCTCTTGGATCTAATTTCCCCTTGTTTGGATGCCGAACATGGACAAAGAAAACACACCCAAAGATTTTAGGAATGAGATTGTTGGGGGTTTTGATGTTAGGATAAAATTGTGATAACAATTCAATGGGACTTTTAAAACCAAGGACTCGAGAAGGTATTCGGTTGATAAGATGTGTGGCAGTTAGGACGGCTTCCCCCCAACATAACTTAGGCACATTGTTATGGAACAAAAAGGCTCAGGTTGTATCAAATAGGTGGCCATTTTGTCAGATCAAAATTTCTTGATTTTAGCTACGAATTGATTTTGTACCATGTTGTAAAAGTTTGGGAGAACAAAGTTCACATCAGATTTTTGTTTGAGTAAAAATATCCAAGAGACTCTAGTACAATCATCAACGAAAGACACAAACCAACGTGCTCCAAAAACATTAGGAATAAGATCAAAAGGAGTTGAACTTCTTTCATTGTAAATTGGAAAAGTTACACGTTTGTGTTTTGCCACTTCACACATCTCACAATGAAAATCGTGAACATCTAGTGTCTTAAATAGAGACGAAAACATGACCGTAAGGGTTCTAAATGAGGGATGTCCAAGTCAACGGTGATGAAACCATATTTTATCTTTAATGAAGAGATAGTGCTCGAAGAGACATGATGAGTTATTCTTGATAAAATTTACAGGTGTCTCAAGATAATACAGCCCATCTTGTTCCTTAGCAAGTCCAATTGTCTATCCCAACTTCTGATCCTAAAATTCACAATGAGTAGGATAGAAAATCACTTTACAAACCAATCAGTACATTTTCTAAGTGTAGGTGTAGGGCTAATGTGAACATCTCCTATGCCTGCAACTGTGGTTAAAAACCCATCAATTGTGGCTATTTTTCGACTGCTTGGACATGGATTATAAGTATGAAATATATGACAGGAATTAGTCATGTGATCAGTAGCACCGGAATCTATAATCCAAGAGTTTGCAAAGGATTTATCTGAGACTTTGAATCCAATAAAAATAGGAAACTTAACTGAACGTGCGAATAAGTTGATACCTGAGGGTTTTCCAAGAGTGTCAAGTAGAGTGTTCAATCTCTTGATCTCACCTGATTGAATCTGACTTGCTTAAGAGAGTGCTCTTCAATTGATTGTACACTGGACATCTTTCTTTTGGCTCACATACTGATGCAAGCAACAACAAGAATAATGATGTTTGATCAGATTCTTCAACAGCAGCGATTAAGGCCAAACAAGCCTCTCTTTGGTAGTAAAAGCCGAAGATGGAGGTTGATGTTTTTTCTTTTTCTTTTTTTCGCAGATCTCCTTTTTTTTTTGCTTCTTTTTTTTAGGTTACAAACAAAAGAAGCAAAAAAAAAAAAAAAAAAAGATGAAGCATAGATGACAAAGAAAAAGAAGAAGAAGAAGACAACCTGCAACAGAGGCGTGCGAGAGAGACCTTGGAAGAGTAGCATCAACCAACAGCGACGTGTGAGAGAGATGTGTGTGCTTTGCGAGAAAGAGAAACAACAACGTGAGAAACAACAACATGAGAGAGATGTGCAATCCAACAGATGCAGTGATGCACGAAATAAGAGAGAGAATGGAGATCAGAGAGATGCAGCGATGCGCGAGAGACGATGGAGATCAATAGCGGCATCTATGAAGCAGCAATGAGTGGGTTCGAGCAGCGGCGGCTGGACAGGTGTACACCCGCTTGCGATGAAAGCAGCGACGGCGATGAAGATGGAGTTACGGTAGCAATGAAATGAAGGCCGACACAGAGGATTCAGGCGATGAAGGCCGAGAGAAAAAGATATTCCCAATTATACGAGCCTAAAGCTCTGATACCATGTTGTACAAAAAATAATAATGAAAGGCACAAAAATGTAACGTGGTTCAGCTCTCTGACCTACGTCCACGAGAGAAGTGAGGGAATATTTCTTATTCCTGATAATGTCTCAATGGGAGAACACCATATATATAGACATATAAGGTTATGCACACATATAACAATAATTACAACTTTAGTAACTGCTAAATAAAACTACTAAAATTATCATCTTTCCTTAAAGGAAATAAATCCCACAAATTTTGTTCTTCCCCGCAACATAGGGCTTCTAGGTAAGGTAGTTAAAGGTGCAAAGAGCACTTAAGGCAACGAGGAATTAGGAGGAATTGGTCCCATGACGAATTGAGACAATTTTCATAGAAGTCTTTCTTCCAAACCTTGATTGATCATTGAGACCTCACTCTTTCCTACCTACCCCCTTTCTATGAAAATCAAAAGCTCATACCAAGATCAAGAATTCAAGGTTTTTGTGTGGTTACTAGCTCATAACAAAGAGAGTGCAATATATGTCCTTCAAAAAAAGATGCCTTCCATGTTGGTGTCCCATATATGGTGTGTGTTGGTGGAAGAATGAAGGAGAATTCATTGACCATGTTTTCTCCAAAGTTCTTTTACTTTGTCTCTTTGATTTAGATTGGTTCAGGAGATTCATTAGAGTTGAGCAATCCCTGGAAGAATGTGGATATGGTTGACATTGTCACTACGGCAGGTGTTCATTCTTCTAGGAGGAAGGTGTGGCATTATTTTCAATGGTTGTGCTACTCTAGTGTCCTTGGTAGAAAGCTATCAAAGAGTGTTTCAAAATTGCTCGTGTGTGGATAATGTGGTTTGGGACACCATTCACTACAAGGATTCATCACTAATAAAACTCAACAAACATTTTTGAGATTGTTTCCTTTTTTCTTTGTTCAGTCTAATAAGAGATTGGACCTTTTTGTTTTAGCATAGTGCCTTGTTTTTCCTTAAGAGGACTTCTTGTTCTTTTGTTTCTCCTTATGTTTTGGAATAAAAAGATTACATGAATTTGATGCCACTCTTAATCTCTTACCACATTTTTCATTATATTAGAGCCATGCTTCCAACTTGCCTATTAACACCTTTAACTCACAACAAATTGGAGCTCTCCCGAATGCTTTTTATTTATGATTTATCTTCTACACAAGATCATGCCAATGATCCATCTCAACATATTCATATGTAAGGCATACTCAATGAATGTATTGTTTTTTTAGACCAATGCAAATACACTATTTGTTTTCCACAGAAACACCTAATGAAGTGCACAAAGCAAGAGAAAAATGACAATAGCTTCAACAAGTTGTAATGTACATTAATTGAGGATTGTTATGGCAATTGAATTGAAATAAAAGCATTATTTAAAAAGAAAAAATTTAAGTAAAAGCATGTAATTGGCTTGGACCATCAAGAAAGCAAGTAGTCAGGTGTTGCAAGTTTGCTTAAGACCTACAATCACCTTTCCCCACATGGGAAACATACAAATGTATGCAAAATTGGAACTTTGCCAGAATGCAAGCAGCTACAGTCTCTTTGTTCATTCCAGAAGGCAAGCAGCCTACAATCTCTTTGTTGCTTGATTGCTTCCATAAGGACACACTAGCCAACCAATTAAATTTGAATTGTGAATAAAACCACCATGGACCTACATATTATTATTTACAAAGGCCCCAAATCTAGTACACATAATATGATTATCTTTGAAAACGGAGTTTCTACCTAGAACAAATCAACCAATTGACCCCAAAAATAAACTTTTAGTCAATTCTATGTTCCTCAACCTAATGCACCAAATCTCCATATAAATGCAAGCCCTTGACAACTCCACTTTGCAAATTCACACGCAAATCAAATGGGAACAGAAGAGTTAAACAAGTGACTATCCAAACCTGTTTTGCACAAACCTACAAATTGAAATCCTAGGTCATAACTCAAGCTAAGTGACGGATCACAACTATGTTATATATTCTTCTATGGAGCCATGAGAAATTGGATTCCATTATAGTACCTCTGCTGGTAGCCACCACTTTATATCACTTGTAAAATCTGAACTTTAATGCTAACCCTACGTACTTAGCTTCGTAGGAACTAGACAAGTCATTTCTTCAAGAGTTGAATGATTCACCTAAGGAATATTTTCTCGCATTGTCATTCTTACAAGTCAGTTTCATGGCTCTCACAATCAACAAGTTCTTCTTTTATATGAGATCAATTCAGAGGAAGGGACACCTATCAGTGTCATAGAGTCATTCTTATGCTACTACAGCTTGAGATTGATTTACTTATCATCATTTTCGATGTCAGAGTGTCTACTAAGTGCTCTTAGAGCAAAGAGTAGTGCTATTCAACACATACTTTTAGCAACCATTTTCAGCACATAGCCCATTATATACATTGGATGTCATCGAATCACACATCAATACATATGATTCAAGAGCATCCAACAAACATTACAAGGGTGTGGGCTGAAATTGTGTGCTGAAATCATGTACACTTATCATTTTCGGAGAGCAAATAACCAAAAGCAGCCTAAGAATATGTGCCCTTAATTTGTTGCTAACACCAAATAAATAAAAAAGAAGAGTGTCTATTGAGTGCTCTAGGAGCGCTATCATTAATTGGATTAAAAACAATGACTTAGAACAATCATGCATGCAACCAACATATTGCACGCACTTTATTAACATATGAAAAAAAAAAAAAACTATAACTGCCTTTATCAATTACATAAGACCAACTTATGCAGATTAAAGAAATATATGCAACTGAGAATGAAATATAAGAGCCAGTATAAAGGATTATCCTTCCTAGACTACTTAGAAGATAACCTTTTTCTGGCCAATAAAAGAATGCATTGGCAAATAGCAATAAGAGAGCAAAAAATAAATATAAAGCAATAAATAGCCATAACTGTTTAAGAACTGATATTTGGTTTTTATAACGCAGTTCATAATAGTTTGTCTAGAATGCAACAAAGTCAGGAATTTCCTAAGTGGATGCTCTTGCCATTATTTGTGTTGGTCCACCTCGTCCTGTAGCAAAACAAGATGCTCGTGGGTGGCCAAGTTATTTTTTGAATGCATGGGCAAGCAGCATATTTCACGTGGGAAGGCCCACGTGAGTTTAACTAAACAATTTACATTAATGCCCCTCATTAACTCTATAAATAGAGCCACATTTTCATTCTTCAAAATCATCTGAGAGAGATCAAATATTCAGAGAGATCTAATTCTAGAGATCTAGAGAGCCTCAAAGAGAGTTTCTTTGAGAAGAAAAAGTGTGAGCCAATTTGTGAAGTGTTATTCACAAATTGAAGATACATAGTGAGTGTATATTTGTGAGAGATCCACCTAAGGGTGAAGTGTGTAATCCCATTATATTATAGTGGAAGTCTTTAAGCGGCCTACGGGTCCCGTGGTTTTTTACCTCATCTTTAGAAGGTTTTCCACGCTAAAATTGTTGGTGTCATCTTTGTTGTATCTTAGTTTGGGAAATTGTCCTGGGATTGTAGAATTGATTTCGTTACAACCATCGTTTTTCCCAACAAAGTGGTATCAGAGCTTGGGTCGTTTTCGCAAAGGTACTGTTTATACATACAGTACTATTTACGTATACGTCACTGTTCACGTATACAATACTGTTTTGTCGGCAGGTACTATTTAGAATAGTAGTACTATTCACGGATACTATTCACAAGAGTACTATTCATTGAATACTATTCATAGGAGTACTATTTATAGAGTACTATTCATAGCCGAAAAAGTGTCCAGCTTCGCGAAACCTGTTGACTGACAGCTCAAATGGAGGAAAACACAAGCAAGCAAGAATGGCACGGAAGGAGTTACAACAAAAACCCTCGTAGCCAAAGACAACAAAGAGGATGCTCGATGTCCAGATCGAGGCATGACAAGAACTGTCATTACTGCGATAAGCCCGGACATTTCATTCGAGAATGTCGAAAGTTAAAGGCTGAACGATCCAGAAATCCAGAAGCAGAAACCCGAACAAATGACACCGCAACTCTCACTGAAGAAGTCGTCGTTGTTCGAGATGCTGATTATGTCAACCTTGCAAGTCAAGACTCTACATGGGTAGTTGACTCAGGTGCGTCCTACCATGTCACCTCACGACGAGATTTCTTCTCAGCCTACACGAAAGGTGATTTCGGACGAGTGAGGATGGGAAATGATGATGCATCCAAAATTATCGGCATCGGTAATATTTATTTAGAAACTAACCTTGGATACAGGTTACTCTTGAAAGATGTGAGGCATGTTCCTGATATCCGCCTCAATTTGATCTCCACCGGAATGCTTGATGACGATGGCTACAATAATAACTTTGGTGAAGGAAAATGGAAGCTCACCAAAGGAAACTTGATAGTAGCCAGAGGCAAGAAAGATGCATCACTCTACCACACAGAAGTCAAGCTGTGTAAAGAAGAAGTAAATACCATGAGGAAAGAAGTTCCCACCGAGTTATGGCATAAGCGGCTCGGCCACATGAGTGAAAAGGGTCTCAGAATTCTTTCCAAGAAGGAGCACTTGCCAGGAATGACAGGTACATCTTTACGTACTTGTGTTGATTGTATTATGGGTAAACAACACAGAGTTGCATTTCGTAGTTCCCCACCATCTAGAAAGGCAAATATTCTAGATTTAATACACACAGATGTCTGTACAATGAGTTGTAAGACACTAGGAGGTGCTCATTATTTTGTGACTTTTATTGATGACCACTCTAGAAAAGTGTGGGCCTTTGCTTTGAAAACTAAAGATCAAGTGCAGGAAGTTTTCAAGCAGTTTCATGTAAAAGTTGAGAGAGAAACTGGCAGACGGTTGAAGTGTGTACGATCAGACAATGGCGGTGAGTATCGAGGATCATTCGAGGAGTACTGTAGAAGCTTTGGCATCAGGCTGGAAAAATCGGTACCAAAGACACCTCAACACAACGGTGTCGCAGAGAGGATGAACAGAACCATTTGTGAAAGAGTCAGATGTATGCTCTCAAATGCAAAATTGCCAAACTCCTATTGGGGGGAGGCAATGAGGACAGCGGTCGATTTAATCAACCTTTCTCCATCAGTTCCTCTGAACTACGACGTACCAGAAAAGGTTTGGACGGGGAAAGACGTTTCTTACAAACACTTGAAAGTATTCGGCTGCAGAGCATTTGTTCACATCCCTAGAGACGAAAGGTCCAAGCTGGATGGAAAAGCGAAGCAGTGTATCTTTGTGGGATATTCCCATGAAGAATTCGGCTACAGACTTTGGGATCCTGTCAACAAAAAGATTGTCAGAAGCAGAGACGTGGTGTTTCTTGAAGATCAGACGATCGAAGATTTTCAGAAACCTGAGAAGCCACAATCAGAAGAACTTCCAGTTAATCTGGAACCAGTCCCACCATCAACAAATTCAGATGACAAGGGAGTTGCACCAGATACTGAGGATGATGTTCCACCAGCTCAAAGTTCAGAACCAGAACAAGTTCCTGAACAAGTCCAACCAGAAGCACAGCTAAGGAGATCCACCAGAGAGCGACAACCAAGTCAAAGATATCCTCCTAGCGACTATGTGATGCTCACTGACGGGGGAGAACCGGAGAGCTATACCGAAGCTATCACTGACCAGCATAAGACTGAGTGGATGAAATCCATGCAGGAAGAAATGAAATCTCTGCATGAAAACCACACATTTGACTTGGTGAAATTACCGCAGGGAAAGAAAGCCCTCAAGAACAAGTGGGTGTACAGGATCAAAAGCGAAGAAGGTAGCTCGCAACCTCGATACAAAGCAAGATTGGTTGTGAAAGGATTCGGACAGAAGAAAGGCGTTGACTTCGATGAAATATTCTCACCGGTGGTAAAAATGTCTTCAATCCGAGTTGTTCTTGGCTTGGCAGCTAGTCTTAATCTGGAAGTTGAACAACTTGATGTAAAAACTGCATTTTTACACGGTGATCTTGACGAGGAAATCTATATGGAGCAGCCCGAAGGTTTCCAAGCCAAAAGAAAAGAGAAACTGGTATGCAGGCTAAAGAAAAGTCTGTATGGTTTGAAACAGGCACCGAGGCAGTGGTATAAAAAGTTTGACTCGTTCATGGAGCAAACGGAGTACAACCGAACGACAGCTGATCACTGCGTATTCATCAAGAAATTCTCTGATGGTGATTTTATTATTCTTTTGCTTTATGTTGATGATATGTTAATTGTAGGCCAAGATATTGGCAAGATTAACACGTTGAAGAAAGAGTTGAGCAAGTCCTTTGCCATGAAAGACTTAGGACCCGCAAAGCAAATCCTTGGCATGAAGATTGTTCGTGACAGGAAGAGCAAGAGACTTTGGCTATCTCAAGAAAAGTATATTGAGAAAGTCTTAGAGCGATTCAACATGAGCAAAGCTAAACCTGTTAGTTCTCCACTGGCAAGCCACTTCAAGCTTAATTCGAGCCAGTGTCCTTCAAGCGAAGAGGAGAAATCAGAGATAAGCAAGGTGCCCTATGCATCGGTAGTTGGCAGTCTAATGTACGCTATGGTATGCACCAGACCAGACATTGCTCATGCTGTTGGTGTAGTGAGCCGATTTCTATCAAATCCTGGAAAGGAACATTGGACAGCAGTCAAATGGATACTCAGGTATCTTAGAGGTACTTCTAGTCATTGTTTATGTTTTGGTAATGGTAAATCTGTATTAGAAGGATTTACAGATTCAGATATGGCTGGCGATGTGGATACGAGAAAGTCGATATCCGGGTACCTAATAACCTTTGCAGGGGGAGCTGTCTCATGGCAATCACGATTACAGAAGTGTATTGCTTTAAGTACCACAGAAGCAGAGTACATTGCAATCACTGAAGGTTGTAAGGAGATCTTGTGGATGAAAAAGTTCCTACAAGAATTGCAGCAGAACCAAGAAAAATATGTTCTTTATTGCGACAGTCAAAGCGCAATTCACCTCAGCAAGAACTCAACCTTTCACTCAAGGTCCAAGCACATCGATGTGAGATATCACTGGATTCGTGATGTGTTGGAAAATAAACTGCTGCAAGTTGAGAAGATCCACACCAATGACAACGGGGCAGATATGATGACGAAGTCCCTACCCAGCGAAAAGCTTGCTATCTGTAGAGAGATTGCAGGTGTGGAGAAGCCTTGTTCCACATGAGGTGGAGGGGGAGATTTGTTGGTCCACCTCGTCCTGTAGCAAAACAAGATGCTCGTGGGTGGCCAAGTTATTTTTTGAATGCATGGGCAAGCAGCATATTTCACGTGGGAAGGCCCACGTGAGTTTAACTAAACAATTTACATTAATGCCCCTCATTAACTCTATAAATAGAGCCACATTTTCATTCTTCAAAATCATCTGAGAGAGATCAAATATTCAGAGAGATCTAATTCTAGAGATCTAGAGAGCCTCAAAGAGAGTTTCTTTGAGAAGAAAAAGTGTGAGCCAATTTGTGAAGTGTTATTCACAAATTGAAGATACATAGTGAGTGTATATTTGTGAGAGATCCACCTAAGGGTGAAGTGTGTAATCCCATTATATTATAGTGGAAGTCTTTAAGCGGCCTACGGGTCCCGTGGTTTTTTACCTCATCTTTAGAAGGTTTTCCACGCTAAAATTGTTGGTGTCATCTTTGTTGTATCTTAGTTTGGGAAATTGTCCTGGGATTGTAGAATTGATTTCGTTACAACCTTTGTTTTTCCCAACAATTTGCAACCTTCTTATTACAACAAAGGCAAGGTTCATAACTTCTAATTCCTTAAATTGATTCATGTTTTTGCAACACATAAGGAAAAAATTGTGAAGCCTCTATCCAATGACTCAAATTCAGATCAAAAACAATGAATTAGAGGATAAGACCCAGACCCACTCCTAATAAGAGTAGCTGCCTGAGAAAGTGATACAAAGCAACTTCAATTTACCTAAATGATTTTATTACGGCTCATGAAAGAAACAATAAGCAAAAAGGATACACAGTTATAAACTGTAATTTATCCTCAATACATGCAAACAGCTTCTTTCCAAAATTAGAGCCATCCAAATTCCCCATTTGGTCATTTCCATGGTCCATGAGTTAGCCAAGGATCAAAACAGATCTCCTTTAGAAGAATTGCCCCTCATTATCACCTTTGTCTTTTAATTGAGGAATATTTCTTATCCCACCCTTTGTCCCAAATATTTCTTACAAGAATTGCCCCTCATTATCACCCTTTGTCTTCATTTTTTATCCCACCAGTGACCTTCAAAAATCAGAAGCCACTTTCATCCACATCTAATGCAAGTGACTTTGCTTCTTTCTTTTGCCTCTTCTGTTTGATAAATTTCATTATCAAATATGTTTGTTCAATGTAACCACAACAGAAAGTAATCAATTTCCATGTACCAATTGCAGTTTGGAATAGATCTGGAGTCTGGACTCTTTTGTAAAGCAAGTTAACTTAGCTTAACTATTCATCAAACAAAATGAATATATGCTCTAACACTAACATGTCAATTTGAAGAAGAAAACAGATAGAACAGAAGAGAATGGAAAAGAAGTTGGTCAAGAGAAAGGACAGGATGACAAGCGTCCCACCGTTCTCTTAATCTATTTATATATTTAACAAAAAGAGATGTTACTAGAAATGTGCCAAAGAATCCGTGTATATAAATACCCACAAGGATGTTTATATAAATGTGCACCAAAAAAACGAAAATATAAAAACATCTACAATATTTTCTTTAACAAGGTACATATGCACTCAAACCACAGGAATTCTTGGTAAAATGGATCACACTTATTAGGGTGGGAAGGTTACAAGTTTATGCAGGTGGTGAGCCATGTGAAGTCTAGGCTTCATGGGTGGGGCAAGGAGATTAGGGTTGGGATTTTGTGAGGAAGAAGGAGTTGGAGGGGATTGTAGTGGAGTTGGATAAAAGAGATGGAGGTCCTGATTGGAATGAGTCATTGGCCCAGGAGAGATCGATTGCTAAAGCTGAGTTATGGAAGTTATGTTTGAACGAAGATAGGGCAGCCATTTTCAAATCCAAGGTTCAATGGTTCAAAGAGGGTGACGCCAATTCCAAATTTTTCCACAAATTAATGAATGGTCGCAGAGCTATTAATTTCATCTTAAAGCTGAAGAGGGATAATGAGTCAGTTGTTGAAGGGGATGATTAGATCGTGGCTGAGGTGCTGGACCACTTTAGAAATGTCTTTTCTAGAGGTGATGGTGTTGTGTGTGTGTGTGTGTGTGTGTGTGTGTGTGTGTGTGTGTGTGTGTGTGTGTGTGTGTGTGTGTGTCGGGGGGGATTGGTGTCCAATTGAAGAGGCGAAGAGAGATGGGCTTGAACAGCCTTTTGATTTGGAGGAGATCAGACAAGTTGTGTTTGAATGTGAGGGATCAAAAGCACCCCGGCCGAATGGTATAACTGTCTTTTTTTCCAGGCATGTTGGTACACCCCCAAAAATATGGGTGTACTAATGAGACATATTTTTCTAGTCCCTAAGAAGACTGCTTCTAGAAAGGTGGCAAACTTTAGGCCTATTAGCTTAACTACCAGTCTCTACAAGATAATCGCAAAGGTGTTGGCGAAAAAATTGAAGGGTGTATTGTAGGTAATGGTCTCTGAGAACCAAATGGCTTTTGTACCAAGGCGCCAAATTGTCGATGCAGTACTAGTAGCCAATGAGCTGGTGGAGGATTATAGATCCAATAAGAAGAAGGGGGGGGGGGGGGGGGTGGGTTATTCAAAATAGATTTTGCCAAAGCATATGACATGGTCAACTGGGATTTTCTTGATTATGTCTTGATGAAAAAGGGATTTGGTATGCGGTGGATCCAAGGGTGTTTAACATTCGTGTCTTTCTCTGTATTTGTAAATGGCGGTCCTACAGGTAAGATTGTGGGGGAAAGAGGATTGAGGAAGGGAGATCCACTCTTTCCTTTCTTGTTTACTTTGGTGGTTGATGTGTTGGGTAGATTGATAGACATGACAAGGGAGTCTAGGTTGATTAAGGGTTTCTTGGTTGGAAGGGAGAATGTGGAGGTTACTCACCTACAATTTGTCGATGATACCCTTTTATTCTTGGATGGAAACAAAGGTTGTATCTGTAACGCATCCATGGTAGTCAAATGTCTTCGCTGGCTCTCAAGCCGGTGTAGGTGGCGTGCTCACTTTCCTATTACGTATGGTGAGATTGAGGTGGAAGAGTATGTAAATATCTTCCCATTTTTTGACAGAGTTCATTCATCATGGAGAGATCATTGGAAGGTGGTGTGCTTGTCAATACTATGGTCTCTCTGGAAAGAGAGGAACAATCAGGTGTTCCTCGATGAGTTTTCTCCGGCGTTTGAAGTGTGGGAGAAGTCACATCTCCTCGCTTCTTTTTGGATTGCCAATAGTAATCTGTCTAAGGGATACTCTTTAGGGGATTGGCTAAGGGGTGGGGGAAATATTGTATTTGTATAGGGTAATGGTCCTGTGGCCATTTTTTGTACAGATTTTTAATGATTACTTACATATATACAATATATTTAGTTTCTTTTCAAAAAAAAAAAAACTGTATTTAGAAAAAAGTTAAGAAAAATGTTTGTTTTTAGAAAACATATAAAAGTTGTTTTCTGGGTTTTTCTTTTGCAAAAATAGAACCCACATAAGCTTTTTTACTTGATTTTTATGAAATCTCTAACAAACCAAACAAGTTTTCCATATTTTCAAATTTAAAAAAAAAAAGTGTAAATATGATGCCAAACATATTTCTAAAAATTATAAATCAACTAAAAATGATTTCATAATCCAATTTTTTGAAAATTATTTTTAAATTACTGGCCAAACGCAGCCTTAGTTGAGTTGAAACGAATTGCAGATAATTCATAAATTTAAATCATCATTACTTCATATTTTTCAAGTCAATATTTAAAAAAAAAAAATTAAAGAATAATATTGATAATAACAATAAAAAGAGTATAAAATATCAAGATTATGATCAAGGGAGGATGAGACGTTCACCCCAACAACCTAAAGAGGAACCAACAGTGTTTTTAAGGCCATGCCCAAGCCACAACTAGTCCATCGCCTAAGCCATTTTAAACTAAATCACCTAGGCCATTCTTGAGGCAAACTATGAGGCTCTTTGAAATTTTTTGAAAGTGAAAGGGGGACGGTGTAAATATATAAGGCGTAAGTTTCTTTGTCTTTATAATGGTACAATATGATTGTATATCTAAAGTATTAGCTTAACATTTAACTCAAGTGGTATACTTGTGTCTACTATGAAAGTTATCTTTTTTTATTTTCTAATTTTGATTTTTTATTTTATTGTATTATATTGCTAAAAATATTTTCCATTTAGTTATATATAAGTATTACATCAAATATGGCTCTTTAAATCATTGGCATAAATTTATGATTTTTGGACATGATTTCATTTAATGTGAAGAATTTTTTATCAATTTATGACAATCTGACGTTACAGTATAAAACACGATTAGATACATGCAATTCTATGCATGAATTATCTACGGACCTACAAAATAATTAATTAATTATACAGGGACCTATAAATAAATATTTTTTCATAGCCTAGGCACTAGACCTTGCCTAGGCCATGTCTCACCCAGATAGAACAAATCAGCTAGACTTTGCCTTGGCATCTTGAAACCATTGGGAACCAAATTCCCCCATCCTCTAATCCACTCAAAAAAGCCATGCCCCTTCAATAGTTTACAATTTGTGAGTGAGAAAGAAACCAACAATTGTGATTGTTCCCACACCACACTCACACTAGACTCAATTCCTTCAAAGATCCTCCTATATTTCTTTCCTTCCAAATACACCAAACAAACGCAAGGCACACTACGCTCCAATGATTCTTCCATCTATGTGGGACCTAGTCTAGCTACCTAAAATATTTTGTTCCTGAGGCTCTTGTTCCTGTGGTAATACTACTGGAAAATGAGAAAGCCATCTCCCCTAAACCTCCTAATACTCAGAGAGAATGTATATTGAGAAAAGATATGGGTAACCAATTCACTGGCTTCTTTATTGCAAAGACATATACGTATTCGGAAATCTCTTTTGAAAGACATTGTCGATGTTAAGATTGTCGTGGACAATGGCCCACCCCAAAAACTTGACCATAAAGGGCACAAACACTTTTCGTATGAGATTAAAAAAGAGAAGAGGGTGAGTGGAAAAATAATAACAAAAATAATAACGCTCTCAAGTCTCAACAAGAAGATAATTAAACATTGGATAGAATATTTAGACATGATTTGCAACCATATATTCTAGATAAATATTAAATGAGATATTTTTAAAGATGACTTCTTCAACAAGAAAAGTATTTTCTTAAATCAGTCTATCCCAATATCCAAAGCCTGATGAAGGTGGCATAGGAGATGATCAATTATGAAGTAGCTATTATTGTAAATTTTAAAATAATTTCACTCAATTAAAAATTTTAGTAACACATTGAATTTCTTTTCTACAGACAATTTCTTCCATGAAGATAGCAAATATTATAATATATTAGCTTATTTTAAAACTTTAACTAGGGCCAAGTGACCAATTAGCAAAATAGTAAATTGAAGTATATTGCTTTTTTTTTCACCTCTAACCCCTCAATTAATCCTTACCTCACATGGGATTTTCATTTTCCTAGGAACCTTTCCATAAAGGAAATTGGGGAAATAGCTCCCCTACTACCAAGACTTGAAAATGTTTTCCTAGACCATGCCAAATAGATGCATTTGAAAGCAAGACCCTTCAAGTGTGCTTTCTAGTAATTCCTTATATAACCATCTTATTTCCAACCCTAACGAATCTTTTCGGCTACCTACAAATGTAAAGCTCTCATTTTTCCCAAAGTCAAAGTTTTTGGTTGGCTGGTGGCCCAAAAAAGGATCAATACATTGGATGTGATTCAAGAAAAGAGGCCAAAGTTGTCAATCTCGTCATACTGTTGCATTCTTTGTTTGCAAGATTTGGAAACTCCCTCACATATTTACCTTCACAATCATTTCTCCAAAAAGTTTGGAAGGAATGGGAAGCTTCACAAATGGGAAACTCAAAAAACAAACTTCTATGATGATTTATTCAACATTTCTTCTATTGTTGGAATTTTTAGTAGATGAAAGGACATTATGAGAATTGCTTCATGCGCAACCATGTGGTCCATCTAGTTGGGAGGAACCATCAAAATTTTTTAGGATAGGAGCTACAAGCCTACAACCCATTGCAAGTCTAGGAATTATATGAATACACTACCTCAAATTGGATAGCATCAAGTAAACTAGCAAATGGCTATAGCCTTTTAGAATGGTTGCTTGGTTGGGTTAATATTCTATAATGTCTTTCTTATTCTTTCTAGTTTGTTTAGGAGAACATCTTGTCCTCTCACTCTCTTTCTTTTTCTTTTTGCCTTTTATCTTAACACACATTTCATTTCCTATCAAAAGTAGATAAAAAAAATTTTGAAGTATATGGTGTTATGGATCTTGACTTAGATGTACTCCTACGTATAGGACTAATTAAATGTACTTGAAACTCACGAGTCACAATTAACCGAGTCAAACTCCACTTATAACACTACTAAGACCAAAAACAATGTATTTCTAAGTCAAGAACTTGACAACTATAACCATAAAAGCATCTTAGGAAGCTTTCCATGATGCATTCCCAATGTTAAGTTTGCTTTAGAACCTTAACCTTTATTAATAAAATTAAGTTTCTTGTCAAAAAAAAAAAAAAAGTTTGCTTTAGTGTAATCAAGGTGTTCCTAGATGCATCTTGTGGCAATGAGAAGCTCCAATGCCTTAGTTTAAAATGAACTATATTGTAATAAAATACACCTTTTACAACTATTGTGTGTACTTCAAATAATCATATTATAAATGTTTATGCATTCAATTTGCTTCGCTCAAGTAGACACCTCCTCTTGTTCCCAGCACCTTGCACCTTGGATCAAGGGTCTTCATCGCCATAACTTTGACTTATACCTTTAATAGTTTATTTTACTTGTGTATTCTCTTAGAATAGTCCAAACCGAGATTAATTGTTAATGAACTAACAATAGTGAGATTCATAAGGAACTATGATGAAGTATTAAGTTTGTCTACACCTTTAAACTTGTCTAAGGAGTAGAGATAAAAGCATCAAAGAATACGAATAGGCACTAATGGAAAATCTTCTCTAATGATATGACAACCTAGAAAGAAATTTGAAGAAGAGTCAAAATATGTATTGGCGACTAGGAGTGGTTTAAGAGGGATAATCTTCCCTCGGCGGGTTATTACGGTCAAGGAGAGGGATAGAATGTCCAACCAAACCACTCGACTCTCTAGTTCTATCAATCGACCATTGTCTACACTGGCTTTCAAAAATCGAGTTCAACGGGTCAATAGGTTAGTAAGATCTGGAGAGGCAACGTAGACAACAATCTCATAAAACATTTAAATTCAATCTTGAGAGGGGGAATTAGGCTCTACTAATACATGGTTAAAAAATAATCTCTAGCAGATAAGTTCACATCTCTTTACTCTTCAACTTACAATAAATTCCGCAAAACACGATTTTTCATGTGCTTTTTATGGAGAAGCGCCAAGGGCCTCAACATTTGAAGGGATCAACATGATTGAAAAAATAATTCCATATTCTTTGATGAACAAATCCTACGACTAAATGATTAATAGTTCATTTTAGGGTGAGAAATACTCAAGTTCCTAATAGTTCATTTTAGGGTGAGAAATACTCAAGTTCCCCCAACAAGACATATTCTTAGTCAATTACCTCTAATAGGCTTCACACTAGTGAATATGAGTTAGTTCTTACATTCCCATCTCTTCAAGATATTAGTTTGGATGATGGGCATCTGAAGCTCCTACTAAAGTGGCATTCTCCACTTTTTCTTGCTTTTGACAAGTGAATCACATATGTCAAGAAAGAATAATAAAGAATTATGATTAATGTGAAATTATTAAAACACTTTAGTAATGTGATTTATAATTCTAAGTAAGAATTATAAATCAGATATTTGAATCAAATTCTTGCCTCATATGAAGGGATTGGGTTTAATTACGCAAGAAATTATCAAATCTTTAAGAATTGAGAATTAGATTATTGAAAAAAATGACTTGAAAAACATCAACAAACTTCCATTCCTGTATGAATAGGGGGGCATATGGTGTTATGGGTGCCTAAGTGGGACACATAATGTTTAGAGAGAGAGAGAGAGACTAAGCACATTTTTTATATTTTATTCATAGCAACTATTGCTTAGGCCTCTCTTCTTACTTTTGTTTCAATTTTCACTGCTACTTGTGATTTTGATGGTTGTCTTCATGGCCCACTTGTCTTACTAGTATGATACTTCCTTCATTATATAAATAACTAATTTATAGAAATATAATAATTAAATCAGTAAATAGCCCAGAAAACGAGGCAAGGATTAACCATGGAAGTATAGATGGGATTTAGCAACTGAGTGACTTAGTAAGTAGTGACAAAATCAGTTTTACGCCAATGCAAGGGAAGCTAAAATGATTTTTTCAGCTGGAAGGCACATGAGCATTCAATTATCAGGGCAACGAAACTGAATGTTGCTTCATCATCATCATGAACAGAAGTTATGAAACCTCAAAGTTTTTACAAGTTACATAATCTAGTGTAGGAGCATCGGTTGAAAAATTCCCAATCAATCTTAGCATGGCACAATACAACAGCAGTGATCATTGCGACAACAACCAAATCACAAATCATAAATATCTACTTTAAAGCAAAGCCTTGAATCAAAGAAGAAAAAACTAAAACCCTTGATTACAGACAAGAAATTTTTTTAGTATTTTATCTTCAAATCATAAAATCTATATTTCTTCCAACGCACACAACTTACAGACAAACTGACTCATGCATTTTGACATTGCATTATCATTAATTAAATAATTCAACCAATAAGTAACTGGCTACTAATTGGCAAGAAATTTTAGATTGTGAGGGCAATGTCGGCCATGTCTAACTTTATACGTAAAGTAATTCTGGACTTTCAACTCTTCCAAGAAAAACATAAATACCAATGAAAACAAATACTAGTTAGCATACAAGGAGATACATGTTTAGTTCAATACAATGTGTTTCGCAAGCACGCGTCAAACAACATAGAAATAAGGTGTTTATATAAAAGTACAGTTTGAGCAAAATTTTTAAGAAAATGCAAATAAAAGGGGGGAAAGATGTCTCATCCGTCTACACTTTAGATTAACCATTCCAAAAACTCAATATAAGATAATTGCAAAGATATAAACAGCAACAGGAGTATGTAAAAGATTGAAATCAAAAGCAAGCAAAAAGTAAGTAAATCTCCGTAAGGTAAAGTTATGAAATGAGCTAAATACATCAAATTAGCAAAAAAGAAAAAGGACGAAGAAGAAGAAGTTCATAGGTTAGTACCGTGTATAAAAAACACCATCCCAAACGACTCATCTTCTTCACCAGGCACTTTGACGAACATATCGGATCGAAATCCAGTACTTAATCCGCTTATGTATCTACGGACACTAACAGGAAAAAGAATAAAGGAAACAATCATTAGCACAAACAGAATGAAACTAAAAGGAAAAAAAAAAATCAAAAATGCAAATAACAGCAGGCTGTGAAGTCTGAGCAATAGATCTCATTTAAACAGCATCGTCCGCACATCGAAAGAAAAGAAACTGATGCTTCGGACGAAAAGAAAACACAAATGAAACAAAAATCCGAGAAATCCAGCAATGCTACACGAAATAAAACGACTAAGCTGAACGAATACATGAAAGAAGCACCACCAACAACCGCAGACACTGAATCCCCGGGATAGACTCCCATTCAACCAAAACCTTCGCAGAATCAATAGCAAAAGAAATCAAAAAAATCAAGAAACCGCTTCGGAGAAATCACGCCAGAAATTAGGTAAACTCACGCATGATATCCGCAGATGCTACGTGATGGATGTGAAAACTTGAACGTAATTTGCCGTAATCAACAAGAAAATCGGTTCGCTCCAATCCAAACCTAGCACAAATGCGAAAAAACAACGATCTAGAACCAAATCAAGCCAGAAACAATCGAAGATCGCGAAGAACGCACGAAGAAAATAGATCGGATCCGCAAACGGCGACAAGACGATCTCACCTGTCCTGAGGAGCGCGAGCGAGAGAAGAGAGAGCGAAAAAATATCTGCGCTCATCGATGCTCGCGGAATTTATAATGGAGGTAGATGTGCTTGGTGCCCCCACTTGCGATCTTGCTCCACGTAATCACACAGCTTTTCATTTATTCTAGGTTTCTTGCTCCAAAGCATCGGCTTGTTAACTCAGCTCAGTCGTTTTCGGCTAATTTAGTCGCTCAAGCCAATCCAGCCGATCCGAGCCGAGCTGAACAAATGAAAAAATGTGGCACGTGCGCACATCCCACCGTTAACGTTTCAAACTACCGCTTAAATGAACTAGGGTGCAGGAAATGTAGCCTGTTTCACAGAAGGATAACCGTCCGATTCAAGGTTTTACAACGTGGATTTCATCCAAGGGTACACAAGAGATTATAATTTATAAGCCCAATGATAAGTTCTTAAAAAGAGTTAGTGTATCAGTTTAATTAAAGATAAAGCATTCGTAATGGCACCACGTGGAGCAACAATCTCTTGTATTTTCTCTCTCTTTTTTTTTTTCGTTGTCTTCACTGTTGTATGATAATGATTATTGTACGGAGACCTTAAAAACTTGGGAATTTATCTAATATTTTTTGACTAGTCTATATCGTCACCGCATATGTCATGGATATGGGGGTGTTTGGTTGCGAGTTTTAAGTTCACCCGCGCTTCATTACGGGAATTACGGGCTATAAAATCTTCGTAAAGACTCGAAGCTGGACGAGCTTAGTGTGGACCATTTGAGAAAATGTTAGAAAATTTCCATTTGATTCTTCTTCTTTTTTTTGTCAATACTTTGATTCATTATTTAAAATACAAAAGAAGTTTGGTAGTTTTTACAACATAAAAATTTTTAAAAGAAATATAAATATCTAAAATAATATATATATATATATATATGTATATGAATACTTGCATCCAGGCATTTAAAGGAGTTAGGTATCAACTTTAAAAAATAACATTGAAATTCATTATATATATAACATTTTTTTGTATAAAAAATTATAATGAATGTGTCGTTTAACCATACACTAAATCACACAATAATACATAATTTTAAAAAATCAATGATGTATTGAAACTGATGTTTTTTATTTATATTAATTTGTTATAAATATTAAGACATCAGTACTAAAAAATTAAAATTAAAATTAAAAAACTTAAACATAAATGTATTTCTCAAATTAACAATCATAATTCTAGCTATTCAATGTAAATTCATTGCTCCGTATGCATTGAGGAAAAAGATGTTAACTTAGACTTTATTTGATTGACGAAAATATTATAATTTTTTTGAAAAAATAAATTCAAAAAAATAGAAAAGTTGTGCATTTAATTATCGATATTTTCTTTAAAAAAATTCTCAACCCCCTTATTTTCTCACACAAATTTTCTCAGGTAGTCTCATGAAAAAAAAAAATAGTATCGTTGATTTTATTCACGTTTATTTTTATAGAACTTCTGATTATCTATTTTTTTTACATCATAAAAATGTAAAAAAAAAAATCTCATGTATAATTAAATAATTATGAAAAAATTATTTTAAAAAAAAATTGAGAATTTTTTTCTCAAGAGAACTGTATTTTCTTGAGATAATATTTTTCCACTAAGCTATCACTAATACATCTATTGTTTCCAACCTACTAAATATCTCCCTAGACATTTTAAAAATATATATATAACATCTAATGTTTTTTTTAGAATAAACCACGCATAAGTTC
Source organism: Paratinospora sagittata (assembly GCA_035771175.1). Lineage (NCBI taxonomy): Eukaryota > Viridiplantae > Streptophyta > Magnoliopsida > Ranunculales > Menispermaceae > Paratinospora > Paratinospora sagittata. The sequence goes on along the minus strand of JAYMFD010000012.1, from coordinate 2,491,342 downwards.
TTCTAACTTCATAGGGTCACATGCTTTTTCGTACGTACTTGTAGTTTTTATAAGCTCTCCCTTTTCGTTTCTTCATAGAACACCCTAAAGAGACGATACAACTCTTATCAACTGATAAGTCAAGTTACAGTCACACGCCAGTGAAAGAACTTGACTCGGTGACCGAGAGCTAAGCTTATTAATTATCTACTAATATTTTTTAACTGAGCTAAGCTTCAAACCCCGTAGCCTCATAACCAGGGCCGGAGCGACTCTTATCAATTGATAAGTCAAGTTACAGTCACACGCCAGTCAAAGAACTTGACTCGGTGACCGAGAGCTAAGATCATTAATTATCTACTAATATTTTTTAACTGAGCTAACCGTCAAGCCCCAAGGTAATATATATTAAATTTTTTTACATATTTTTTAATATAAAATATATTAAATATTGATTTATTAAATAATAATATTAAACAAATTATAATTATAATTAATTAAAAAAATTTATATTTAAACACTTAAACACTTGTTCTTTTAAATTTGTTACTCAAAGGAATAATTACATATATTTATCTTTTGTATTTTAATAATTTATATATCTTAAAATATATAATAAATAATTTAATAGATATATATATATAGTTACAGTTATAAATTTTAACAATTAAATTTGTAGTCTTTTTAATAAAAAAAATATTAATTAAATTATAAAAATTATAATTATATATATGAACTATATATATTTATTTTTTAAATATTAATAATTTATATATCTCAATCAAAATTTTATTTATTTTTTTAACTATTAAAATTTGTCCTAAAAACTTTAAGCCGACCCAAAATAAAATTTCTAGCTGTCCGGCTGCTAATATCCCACCAACCCCTTTCTTGGCTATTGACACGTGGACGAAAGTAACCTCATGACGTGCTAAAAATTTTATCCTCCGTGATACACGTGTGCATCGCTTTCACCTGGCGTGTCATTTTCCTGTACAAGGAGGCCAAGCGTTGTACACATGTCAAAAAGAGACATTAGCCAAAGCACCAAAAACACTTCATTATCCAAACTATAATCCTATATTATGGATCTAATAGCTCGATTAGCCGAGGCATGGTTATCTAGAATTGTCACTGTTATGCCGACAACACGTAACTCCTTCCTAATCGCACAGTAATTATACGACTCCCGCTTCTGTAATGCTGACACGTATGCACGTGTTCCGTTCAAGTATACCTTTGCTTTAGTGCTCTCCAGGTAACATGCCTAGGTTAAAGCGAGACTTCAGTTACGTGTCAATGAATAGGCAGTATGGGACATGCGATTCGGCTACGTGTCAAAGGCCTAGCGGATTGGAATTTGGAACCCTTTTAATCAGACAAAAGAAACGAGAACTGTCAGCTTAGTTCATTTCACCTGTTCAATTCCTGTACCGTGTCAAGTGTCATGTGTTAGGAAATCTATCATTTGAAAGTAGTTAGCGATTTTTTTTAATGTAACTTTAGGATAAAATTAATATTATAATGGAGATATTTTCATTGAATCCGAGATCATGTTCTTTAATATATTTTTTTTCTTGCGAATGTAAACCGAACACGTAGTCGACGCTTTGGCCTTACAATTTAAAAAGAGACGAGCGAGGTGAGGTGGAATGTAGTTCCTTGTCGTCCACCACAGAATGGCTTATCTATCGAAAATTGTATTTAAAAAATGTTAAAATAGTATTTAAAATATATATTTATAATGTGCCTTACTGTTAAAATATTATTCAATTATTTAAAATGATGTACCAAATATAATTTAAGATAATTAAATAATATTTTACAGTGATGTACATTTTTAATATATATTTTAAATATTAATATAGTATTACTTATTATATTTATGTATTATATGGGTCATATTAAAGATTATTGTAGTTTTTTTCTTAATTAATTTTGACTAATTAAATGACTTTAAAAGGTAGACAGCGTCACATTCCCTGATTAAAATGATTAAATAGCCAATATGATTGAATGCAGGCCTAGATTACTTCCTTTAATATCTCAAATTAATTCACTAGAAACATAGTCCAATGCACGGGACACCCACTTATACAAGATCTTCAAGAAAGGTTGGACCTTAGTATAAGAGATTAATTTCGTGAGTCAAATTAAATATATACCAATCAGGTGTTGGCTCAAGTGATTGAGTAAGGGACAAATATTTAAAAAGTTATGAGTTCAAGTCTCATCTTCTCTTCCTCTTTCAAGATATATACAGTTCAGATAGAAAATTTCTCCTGAATTTTGAAGAGGGTGTCCTTTTTAAGAATTAAAGGCTTATACTCAGTAAAAATTAATCGAATTCACGTGAACTAACTAGGATAAGCAAGTCTTAAAAAATAAATAAATAAATTTGTGACCATCTAATAACATATAGCAACAATTTTTACGATTGCACTAAAGCTTGTCCTAATTTTATAATTAGACATGCAACTAACCAATTTGAAAATCGCATCTTAGATTGTTACCGACATCATTCAAAGGTGTGGATTCAACTTGGATCTCTCTAGAAGATGTTAATTAAATATATGCAATCCAGCGTCAATTCCCATTTCGAATGTGATTTTCAAAGTTTAGTAAAATCAATTTTATATTGTATAAAAGCGTTGCGAACAGAAGATATTTTTCTCTTGGGGGAGGGTACATTGCCTTTGGATCAGTACGTGCGAAGAAGATATTTTCATGGATTTCAAGAAAAGAGCATAACTTTGGGGTTAAAATAAGGCTTTAAGAGCTAAGACTTTTGAATTTAAAGTAGTTTATATGGCTTTTGAATAACGAAAGTAGCCTTATAAAAATAGCTAAGATTCTGATGCTGTGCACAGGCCACCACGCAAACTTATATATATATAAGCGCTTTTACAGCTAAGTTATGTAGCGAGGGACCACAATATACAGCGCCCCCACACAAAGCAATAAGTGGGTTTTAGTGCGTGTGTTCCGTTTTTTCTCAACCAATCAATGTCTTATGATCAATTTTTATGGCTCCTTTGTTCTTCTCCTCCTCATGAGTTCCACTAGCCACGGAGGGATCCTTGTAGACAAAGCAAGTCTTGCACACGTGCGGTGAGACTTATGATAATCATACATAATGCCAAATAAACTAAAAAAATGAAGGAACTCCGCACACAAGCTAGATGAGACGAACATCAATACTAACGCTATTGGTTTTCTCCGTCGTTTACCAAGGTTTGTTTTTTTTTTTTTTTTTTTTTTTTTCTTTTTGTATGTATGCGGAGTTTGTTTATGTTGGATAAGAAGTAGAGAGTGAGTTGGCCTTCCTTTCCCACAAAGATAACGACTCTCCATCTCTGTTTCTTTATTTCATAGAGAGTGAGAAGAGTTTGTATTCTTTCTTAATTTTTATAAATATAGATAAATATAATTGTTGGGCACTCTGAAAAATTATTAAAAATACTTTTGAGATGTCTTAAAGAGCTCTCTAATTGATTAAAAGGGTCTTATCGTGTGAAACAGTATCCAAATTGATTCGTCGGTGTTTCGTATATTCAATTCCGTCAAGTCTTTATTGAAGTGTGATTAAGGCCCTAAGGTGTATATTTCGATCCTTCATTGTACCTACCTTGAGCCTTACACAACTTTTTGTTGTCAAGATGGTAGCAGGCTTCAAAATAATATCTTTTAAAATAATCAACCACACTAGTCCCCAGATTGAGTGGTGAAGTCACTACAGTCTTAAAAATTACTCTTTTAGAGCAACAAGCTGTTTTTCGTTCACTATTCAAAGATACTAGGAATAAAACTTTGTCTAGCTAAACTAGATCAATCGTTATTTTAACAGAGTAATAGTATGACAACAGTAGATTGAGACTAAAATTTAACTTTGTTCTTAAGATAATTTTGTCTCGCATTAATGTTCACGGTGTATGATAATTATCTCTTAGAATACAACGATCTCCTTTTTGTGACAATATCACTTTAAATCACAAGAATAATTGAACCAATAAAGGTTGTAATCTCTCATAAAAATAATGCTAAAATAGAGAAGAAAGAAAAAAGAGAAAATACTGAAAAATCAGATATTTTTAGATGAATTTTCTTAATTCTAGAAGGCTTTATTTATAGGCATTTCGTGGATGTACATGGTGCCTTTTTATGCATCGTCGGATTGAGTCTGATCGCATCTAGTTGTGATCTGACAACCGTGATCATCGCACCCGATCATACACTATCGGATCGCACTCTATTGGTGTAGGTGCGATCTAACGGCTCCAATTGGCGAAATCGATCCCACACCGTTGGATCACGGTCGATCCCATCGCTTAACTAGGTTCACGGAACCTGGACGCGCCAACCGCTTAACATATCTGGACAACTTTTGCGGACACATTATATCCGTTCGATCTACTTTGATTTTCGAAATGAAAAGCAAAGTGGAAAGTGTTGCGCGCCCTAAGTCGCTTTTGCACACGCGCACGCATGGCATATAGTTTTCTATTTTTTTTTTTTTGTGTGCGGTGAGCTTAATTTCAAGTGAAGAGTTCTAACTACACTTATAAGTAAACACATAGTTTTCAAACTTTTACACGTAGGACTAAACTTTGTTTACCAAATTTTACACCAAATTTTACTACTTTACACTTATCAAGTAGGTTACTTTAGATTTAATTTTTTATTCATATGAAAATAAGAATAGCTAAATAATTATATATTCCTAATCTCTATGTATTAGAGAAAAATACTCAATTTGGTCTCGTCCAAAATTACATGAAGGTCCCACTTAAATATTTAGCTCAAAATAAATAAAATCATATTTGTTACCCATTTTTTCAGCACTTTTCATTTGGTGCAGGCTACAAATGCAAAAGAGTATTACTAGATAAATACCATCTCTAATATATTATGAAGCTGCCTTTAATCATATATGTAGGTGCGACTTGTAGGTGTAGTCTCATGTTGAGTATGGAATTTTTCAGATTCTCGTGGGTAGCTTAAAAGTCTCGGGTCGAAGATTATGTAAATTATCATATTAATTTTATAATTAATTTTTAAAATAAATAATAAATATAAAATTAAAGGGTTAATTTTGAAAGTTTGAAATTGGTCACGTAGTGAACCCGTGATGTTCAAGACAATTATATATAAATGTAAATGTAGCAATGATATTGAATCGTCGCCTTTGCAAATCTTCGTGATGAACAAAGTGCTACTAACATCATTGGCCTTTTCTATCATCTATTCCAATTTATTATATATGGGCTTTCATTTACTAAAATATTTTTTTGTTGGGTGGACGAAGCGAAGTGCTAACTTTGAGATTTGGAAAAGTTTTTGTATCTTGGAAGTGTAATACTTTGGTTTTGAATTTCACGGTAATTACCATTTCATTCATGACGTGGACTAATTCGTTCACCTTATAAAATTGTAGTTTTATAATTTCTATATATCAGCAATAGCTTATCAGAAGAGGCCGATATCTTTAAACGGATAAGATTAGGATGGAAATTAATATCTTAATGCCTCTTTTTTTCTTGGTTTCCACTTCCAAATCCAATATCTGCCGGGACTAAAATAACCAAGATTTTATCTTCTAACTAATGAGGGAGAAGGGAGAAGCGAGAAGGGAAAAGTGATAATGTGATCATTCAGCGACGTTTGAGTAAAAAAAAAAACAAATAAGAAGACAAACAAACAAACGTTTAGTGACGATAATGTTGGAGTTTTAGGATTCTTGGTGACTAAGTCATATCATGTTTATTGCGTTCCGTTAATAATGCCCTAGTTAATAGGATTTAGATTAAGTTTGAATTATTCTTCAACAACTTCACCACGTTATTAGGCTATGTAAACTGGGTGTTATTTGTTCTTTATTCATGTTTTGTAAGGCTGATATAAAGCCACAATTTCATTCATTCAATAACTGAGCTTAAGATCTCAAACTGTTGTGTGATCAGTGTTTGCATTTCCAACATGGTAGTAGAGCCTCTCAAAAAGGTTCTGATCGTAGATAGGAATAGCAGTCTCCTAACAAAGGTGACCACGAGTGAAAGAGGGATGGCAACAAAAGGAGGCAGCTTCGTTCAGCCTGCAATACCCAAGCTACAACCATTGGGCTATGCTAATGGAAAATTTTCTCCGATCAAAGGAGTGTTGGCCTTTGGTGGAAATGAGAATTCTTACAATAGAAGATGGAGCTGAGCCAATAGAGGAACAAAAGAAAACAATTGAAGATCAACAACTAAAACACTTAAAGGTAAAGAATTACCTTTTCCAGGCCATTGACCGAGCCATCATGGAAACAATCCTTGATAAGGAGAGTTCCAAGAGCATATGGGACTCAATGAAATAAAAGCATCAGGGGACAACAAGAGTGAAGCGGGCTCAGTTGCAAGCACTGAGAAGAGAATTTGAAATTCTCCAGAAGAGGGAAGGAGAAAAGGTGGACGAGTACTTTGCTTGGACACTAACAATTGCAAACAGAATGAAAGCTCGTGGTGAGAAGATGGGGCAGGTTGTGATAATTGAGAAGATCTTGAGATCAATGACCTCAAGATTTGATTACGTTGTATGCTCGGTGGAGGAGTCCCATGACTTGGACAAGTTGACAATTGATGAGTTACAAAGCAGCTTGTTAGTCCATGAGCAGAGAATGAACGGTCACAGTGGAGAAGATGAGAAGGCTTTGAAGATTTCTTATGAAGAAAGGTTTGGAGGAAGAGGAAGAGGTCGAGGGCCAATTCGAGGTCGAGGAAGAGGCAGAGGTAGACAACCATTCAACAAGGAAACTGTAGAGTGCTACAAATGTCACAAGCTATGACACTTTCAATATGAGTGTCCTAGTTGGGAAAAAGGTGCAAATTACGCTGAGCTTGATGATACACAGGAGATGTTGTTAATGTCCTACGTAGAGCTTCACAATTCCAACAGAGAGGAAGTATGGTTCCTCGACTCCGGCTGTAGTAACCACATGTGTGGTAACAAACAATGGTTTTTTAACCTAGATGAGACTTTCAGACAAGTTGTGAAGCTTGGCAACAACTCGAAAATGGCAGTGATGGGGAGAGGATGCATCAAATTACAAGTTAATGGAGTTACTCAGGTGATCAGTTCAGTATTTTATATTCCTGAGTTAAAGAATAACTTGCTTAGTATCGGTTAATTACAAGAGAAGAGCTTGGCCATTCTAATTCGGCATGGAGAGTGCAAAATTTACCATCCTGAAAAGGGACTGATCATGTAGACTAAAATGTCTGCTAATAGAATGTTTGTGTTGCTTGCTTCTATGCAAACTCCAGCCCCAGCTCCAGCGTGTTTTCAGACTACATCTGAGGACAAAACTCATCTATGGCACCGAAGATTTGGACATCTAAGTTTCAAAGGTTTGAGAACCTTGTCCTATAAGAAGTTGGTGAAGGGTTTGCCTTCTCTCAAGGCTTCTTCGAAACTATGTACTACTTGTGTGGTAGGCAAACAACACCGGGACTCCATCCCAAAGACGAGCTTGTGGAGAGCTTCTCAGAGACTTCAACTCGTACATGCTGACCTTTGCGGCCCCATCACACCTGAGTCCAACGGCCACAAGAGGTACCTGATCACCTTTATAGATGATTATAGCAGAAAAGTATGGAGTTGTTTTTTAAATGCCAAGTCCGAAGCTTTTGTTACATTTAAGATTTTCAAGAATCTGGTAGAGAAAGAAACTGGGAACTGTATATGTTGTCTTCGTACTGATAGAGGTAGGGAATTCACCTCATTAGAATTTAACAAGTTTTGCAATTCTAATGGAATTAGAAGGGAACTCACTGCAGCCTACACCCCACAACGAAATGGGGTTGCAGAGAGCAAAAATCAGACCATTATGAACATGGTACGCTGCATGTTGTCTGAGAAACAGGTTCCAAAAAAATTATGGCCCGAAGCTGTCAACTGGACAGTATATGTACTCAATCGGTGTCCTACATTGGCAATGAAGGACATGACTCCTAAGGAAGCATGGTGTGGGTTCAAGCCTTTTGTTCATAACTTTAGAGTGTTCGGGTGCATTGGTCATGTGCATATACCTGACAACAAAAGGCAAAAGCTTGATGACAAGAGTTTCAGGTGTGTTCTCTTAGGCTTAAGTGTATAATCAAAAGCTTGTCGATTATATGATCCTGTGTCAAAAAGGATTGTGATAAGCAGGGATGTGGTGTTTGAGGAAGATGAGAAGTGGAATTGGGATGAAATTATTGAAGGAGCAAAATGTGATGTTCTCGAGTGGGGAGATGAAGATGAGATAGAAGGAAGTGAGCAAGCCGATGATAGTGAAGAAGAAGAAGAACAGATCGAAGATGTGGCGGTTGTTTCTAGTTCATCATCAAATGAATCAACTGAAGATCATTCACCAAGTCCTATTCAAGGGAGGATAAGAAGAGAACCAGCATGGATGGAGGATTACGTAAGTGGTGAGGGTTTGTCTGAGGAGGATGAAGGAAATTTATTAATGTTTACTGCAGCTAGTGATCCTGTGTCCTTTGAAGAGCTGTCAAGAGCTCAAAATGGAGAGAAGCAATGGACCTAGAAGTTCAATCCATTGAGAAAAATGGAACTTGGGAGTTAACTACATTACCAGATGGAGCTAAGAAGATAGGAGTCAAATGGATATTCAAGACCAAGTTGAACGAGAATGGGGAGGTTGATAAATTAAAGCTAGGCTTGTGGCCAAGGGATACACTCAACAATTTGGAATAGATTACACCGAGGTATTTGCTCCTGTAGCTCGTTGGGATACCATCAGAATGATTCTCACTCTTGCAGCTCACAAAGAGTGGAGTGTGTACCAGCTTGATGTAAAGAGTGCTTTTCTGCACGGTGAATTGAATGAGGTAGTGTTCATTGAGCAACCTAGGGGTTATGAGAAGAAGGGTGCAGAAGATAAAGTATATAAGCTAAAGAAGGCTCTTTACGGACTCAAACAAGCTCCTCGAGCTTGGTATAACAAAATTGAGTCCTACTTTGTCAAGGAAGGGTTTGAAAGACGTCCTTGTGAGCACACTTTATTTATAAAGTTCGAAGAAGGAGGAAATTTTCTTGTGGTTAGTTTGTACGTGGATGATCTCATTTTTACAGGAAACAATGAGCCTATGTTTGAAAGATTCAAGGTCTCTATGAAGCAGGAGTTTGATATGTCTGATCTTGGGAAAATGAAGTATTTTCTTGGCATAGAAGTGGTGCAAAGTTCTGAAGGAATTTTCATAAGCCAGAAAAAATATGCTAAAGAAGTACTTGAGAGGTTTGGCATGGAGCATTGTAATCATGTGAAGAATCCAATTGTCCCAGGGTTCAGACTTGTGAAGGATGAAGAAGGACTTGGTGTTGATGCTACTGCTTATAAGCAAATAGTGGGCAGTCTCATGTATTTGACTGCCACCAAACCTGACTTGATGTATGTGGTGAGTTTAATTAGCCGGTTCATGGAAAGGCCTACTGATTTGCACCAACAAGCTGTGAAAAGGATTCTTATGTACTTAAAAGGTACCATTGAGTTGGGGATTCTTTACAAGAGAAGAGGAGAAGAAAGTTTGTTGGCCTACTCTGATAGCGACTATGCATGGGACATTGAAGATCGAGGCCATGTGTTTCTGTTAAGCTCAGGTGTTGTAGCTTGGTCCTTGAAGAAACAACCGGTTGTAACACTCTCCACCACTGAAGCAGAGTTCATAGCTGCTGCCTCCTGTGCATGTCAAGGTGTATGGATGCGAAGCATTCTCGAAAACCTTAGACACAAACAAAGTAAGTGTACTACAGTCTTTTATGAGAATAGTTCGGCTATTAAACTTTCGAAGAATCTTGTTATGCATGGCAGAAGTAAACACATTGATATCAGATTTCACTTTTTTCGTGATTTAACAAAGGATGGGGTTGTTGAGTTAGTGCATTGTGGTTCAAAAGATCAGATTGTGGATATTATGACTAAGCCATTGAAATTGGAGGTGTTCTTAAGGATGAGGGAGCTGCTTGGCATTCGCGAAGCACCTGAAGTAAACTGACTGCAATCTGCAGGACAGTTTAAGGGAGGATTTGTTGGAGTTTTAGGATTCTTGGTGACTAAGTCATATCATGTTTATTGCGTTCTGTTAATAATGCCCTAGTTAATAGGGTTTAGATTAGGTTTGAATTATTCTTCAACAACTTCACCACGTTATTAGGCTATGTAAACGTGGGTGTTATTTGTTCTTTATTCCTGTTTTGTAAGGCTGATATAAAGCCGTAATTTCATTCATTCAATAACTGAATTTAAGATCTCAAACTGTTGTGTGATCAGTGTTTGCATTTCCAACAGTTAAATCTTGTATTTGTTCATTTTGTCTTTTATTTAGTTTATTATTATCGGTCTAATTTGGAAAGGCCTTTTTTTATTCAAAAAAGGTCAGGTGAAGGAAGGCTACTTCAATTCAATTTCAAAGCACGTTACATGTCTCAAAGAAGGTTTACAGTGATACTTACAGATTATCCACCAACAAAAAATACCTTTTAATTTCAAAGAATAAAGACGACTTATGCATATTCTAATCTACAAAGGCTTTTCAATAAGAAAAATATTTTTACGACCCAAAAATTATACCAATGCTAATATGGTGTACGTAATGATATGATATATTGCCGCATCAGCTTTGGTATATATCTTGGGTCATTTTAGCACTCTTTTTTTTCTTTTTTCTTTTTTTATTACCTTAATTCTGGCGCCCAGGTGATGTCCTCTTTCCGTTTTGTGACGAGACTAATCCACTTGGACTCGAGGTAACTATCGGACACAGAAACAAAATCCTCTTCCAGCGAAATTTTCTGTATCTACAAGGATTTGAAACCAATACCTTTTTTGCTTAAGCGACCAGGGTCTCTTCCACTCAAACCAACCTTCGTTTAGCACTCCTCTTTCAACACACTATAATAGAACATAATTGGGTGATCCAATTAATGGCAAAGTAATACCATGTACAAAATATGCGTAGAGCTGGGATGCCCAACATCACATCCTAGCCCATATACGTTCATGTGAAAATGGATTATAGTGTAATTGGGATTTCTGGCCCATAACTAGTATCGAAGTTTGAGATCCACGAACATGAAGTGGTATCCAATGGATATCAAGATGGGAGGCTGGGAGCATGCAATCTTAGTGTTCTCTTGAATTGTGTAATGACATACAACGTGATGAATAGGTAAAGGCTCTTAATTCAACAATAGGCCAACTTATTCTTCAAGTATTGCATAGGTACACCAATCAAGTGTAATTTATATTTAAGGCAGTAGGTACCCATGAGATTTTTTTTTTTTTTGTCAAAGATAAAAATTTATTTTATGAAAACTCCACGGAGAACAACCTGCTTAAAGATTCATTCTTGAATAAGGCAAACACACATCAATCTAGATCTATTTAGGTACCAAAGACAGCAAAGAATTTCAAAACAAACCTTTGCAACAGATGTGGTCTCAAAGACCACTAACAAAAATTCCCAACACCGAAGTAGATGGCGTTTGTAAAGTGGTACACACGGTTGGATTGTTGGGGTTCTAGTGCTATAGACTATAGTCATGCCGTTCCGGGCTCAAAGTTCTGCGTCTGGGCCGGTGTGCCCTAGCTTTTACTATGGGCTCATGGGCTTTTCTGAGGCTGGATATTGAACTATGCACTAGCTTGGATGATATATAACAACAACCAAGTATACAATTCAAATTTGGGTCCAAAACAAGCTAGCCCAGGCTAGGCTTATCAGCAGCAGAACTCCTTAATTTGAAATGCTATTATTGGTTAGTAGTTATGGCTGCCAGAGAGCAACCTAAAAAAAACATGGGAAATGTTCTCTCCAAAATATATGTGGGACATGTTGAAGGAACTCTATGGAAATATTAAGTATAAATATAAATGCTATTAAGTATAAATATTATATATATGAAGTATAAATATAAAATACAATTGAATATTAACAAATATGTTTGTGCAATAATAAATATAAATGTTATTTGAAAAAAGATATAAAATGTATCTATATTATATATACTAGTGTATGTACATGCGCTGCTAGTGATTTCATTAAAAAATAATTTTTTATAAAAAAAAATTAGATAGGTTTTGCCTTTTATTAACATCAAAATAACTAAAATCATTCAAAATATAGATAAGGTCAATTAGGAGTAAAACTTAAAACTTAAAGCGTAAATTGGAGAATTTTTTTTTAAAATTGCCAAAAAAGTGATTGCTGCAGGATGCACCACCATTTTTTCTCTTTACACCAATTAAACCATGTTTTTTTAATTATTAAAATAACTGTTTATATAATTACTTCTTTGGCATATAACATTTTTACAAATGACTTTCATATACCACTTTCCTTCCCGCGCACTTTCTTTTTTTACTTCACTATTATATTTTAAGAAAAAAAACCCCCTAAAAGTCTCCTTACTTTTTATTTTATCTTCCTTATTTAGAAATTTTAGAATCTTACCTAATGAATATGAATTTTCTAATTTAAAGGTAAGATTTTCTTTATTATTATTTTTATGATTCATGAATAGTTAAAAAATAACATTAAGATTGATAATTGTTTTTATCAAAAGAGTTCAAAAAGCCTCATTCTATTATTTGAATTGTGAATGTTTAATTTTATTTTATTTTTGTTGATCGGTTTTTTGATATTTGGGAGGCGTCCTCTTCCGCTTCGTGGTGAGACTAATCTTTTTAGAATCGAAGAGTTCGATAGTGTTTAACGGGTTTCTCTTTCCTAATCAGAATATATCCAGGGTAAGGCTTTGAACTCGTAATGAGTCTCTCAATTTACCTTAAGACTCGCTCTCGTTACCGGCAAACTAACCATTGGTTGATTGTGAATGTTTAATTGAATAGTATCTAATTGAACGTGTTTTACTTGTCAAGAAATGATTTGAATAAAAATTAGTGAATGGGGATTATAAAATTCAATAAAAAAACTCTTATTAAAATTATCTTATTAACTTTGAGGATAAGTGAAAAATTATCTTATTAAAATATTTCTTTTGAAAAACCTTTCTTATTAAAATAGAATGGGGATTATAAAATTCAATAAAAAAAATTCTGGACAAGTTTTTTTAAATAAAATTAAAAATTAAAAATATATAATTTAAAATAAAATTAAACTAATATTTAAAATTAAAAATAAAGGAATAAAAAATTTATGTTATTATTTTTAAATATTTCTAAAGTAAAAAAATATACAGCTTTCAATTTACTATTTTTGATCTTTATTTTAACATGTCTACCTTTTTATTTTAATTTTATTAAGATAAAATTAAGTGAATTGAATAACAAAAATGATTTGAGTTATGAATGGTGTTTAAATATATAAAATAAAATCAGAAATTATAATTTTAAAATTTATATACAAACAAAACTATAAACTTGGATTACTATCAAAGTATTACTCCAGTAGCATTGCAAATTAGATTGTCATATAATGTTTTGACCACCCGAGAAAAGCAATAAGAATACAACGTTTATTTATGAAAAAAATGAATGAAGATTTCTTTTTCTTTTTTATTTGGTTGAATGAGATCCATTATAAATAAATTAAACCTATAAAGATGTCTTGAATGGAGTGAGTTGATGGGTGATGGCAAAAAGGAAAAATAAAAGTGTAAAAATTAAGGTGAGTGGCATCCCATTAGACGATGGGTTAAAAAAGAAAAATAAAAAGTATAAAATAAAAAAAAATAAAAAAATGTTTGTTATGGTACAAAGAGAAAAAAACATTGGTACGAAAAGCGGCTCATCTAAAAAGTAAGGTAAAGAAAAAAATTAAAAATTAGTTAGTTGTCAAAGTACTATTTTAGTATCATTGACAACAAAATAAGTTTTTTAAAAATAAAAATAAAAATAAAATAAAATTTTTAAGAGTATTATGGATACAAAAAAAGTTTTATCATAAAAAATTCTTAAGTATTTTTATTATGTATAATATATAATATAGATAGTACGACAATATGAGGTGCTAAATAGATATCTTAATCAAAACTCATTTGATGACCTTTCAATTTTATATTTATTTAGAAATGAATTTTAAAAAGAAGCGCAGAACAAATGCGAGTCGTATAGAATAAACTAGTAACAAGCACTCCCCAGTGCGGTTGTGAGGAAATGACGCAATGAACTAATGACGAAACGTATTTGGACACTAGTCACACTAGAGTCTACAAAACAGTCAACTTCACCAACTGACGATATACAGAATGAACGGCACTAAAAGGTCAAAACACAACGGATGACTATCGATGACGCTAGCGCGTAGGGGTGTCATCCGTTCCATTTGAAACTTTCAACCTGTTTAACTCTCAAATCGAAATAAAAATATAGCCCAAGCTAGGCTTATCAGCAGCAGAACTCCTTGATTTGAAATGCTACCATTGGTTAGTGGTTATGGCTGCCTACTTTCAAAGAGAGAGCCACCCTTAAATATATGGGAAATGTTGTCTCCAAAATATATATACATATATATGCGCTGAGAACAGGAGTCTTATAATAACTCAAAATATATATTAAAAATTATATCACATTATTACATTATAAGAAAAAAAAAATATATATCACCACTCAATCGTACATCATATCAATATAAACATAGTTTTGGATATAATTTTTAAATTGTAAAAGTAACATTATATGAAAAATATTAAATAAACTCTTTGACAATGTTAGGTATAAATGTTATTTAAAAATTATTCCTATTAAATATTATAAAATCATATGGAAATATTTTATTTTAATTACCAATTATATTAAAATTTGATCAAATTAAATACAATTAAACATTAGCAAATACCTCTATGCCAATATTAAGTATAAATGTTATGTGAAAAAAGATATAAAATGTATTCATATTATACATACCTATACATATATAGTACAATACGAGGTGTTGAATAGATATTGTTGGACCATATATCGAGTATAAGACATAACAACCATGCTAGTCTTGCCCAGTAAGATATAATATAGGCCAGGTCGACAGTTTGAATTACTGACCTGGATGACAGGTCATCTACTATAAAACGACAACATCTGTCACGACGCCCCTGATGTAGGTTGTCGTCATTACCGGCACAATATACTATATATTGTACATACTCATATATAATATACAATACACTGTCAGCCTCAACGGATATTCACAATCATTCCCACAATTGCCAACTATTTTGACTACACCTCCCTATAAAATAGACATTTCCCTTTTATTTTTTTTGATATATCACAAATCATAAATATTTTACCATCTCCCTCATTCAAGGTAAGAGAGCGGGTCTAACCCTTGTATAGCCGTACAAGGTAGCCACAACCTCTCATTACCCAATTCACAGTCATTTCAAGGATCGCAACCTTTGTTAGGACAGACATACTGACAATGAGGACTCGCAAAACCTCATCCGGGTCTAATTCCTAACGAAATGACATCATTACAAACTCCAATTGCTAAAATCAGTTTGCATGATCCATAAAACTCAATGCATTATATATAAATATAACACGCATACAATCAAACATTTTATATGTGTACAATGTCATACAAGAACCAAATCAAGAAAACTATACTCACAGTGGTTACACGGGGTTTCTAAGCCAATATATCCGAGCAACGATAACCGTCCATCATAATTGCTTCCTCAAGAATCTCTATCCATGCACTTGAGCTCTCAATTTCAACACTGAAATGAACCATAGCTTATCATGAGAATCACCATTTCAACTCACTAAACACACTCTTACTAACACTCAAAGTTTCTAGCTGGTTCAGCAGCTAAGATGAGGTTATTTCACCATAAAAATACATATGAAAACATATGTCATATCCACAAATCATGTTCTTAACATCGAAACGTCCGGAATTCAGTTCTCTACGATTCTATGATCTCAAACCGGAGTTTCATTGGATTCTAGTTCCATTTTATTCACTGGATATGATCATAGTACTATTCACTTAGCTGTTTACGTCGTCACTATTCATTGAAAACATGTAAATTGTACTAAAATTGTCAAACGGGCTCCAAAAATCATGAACTTAGCACCGATGGACTCGCAACAGTCCATTCTACCATTCTATAGCCTTAAACTGGAGTTTCATTGGGAATGGTCTCCAATCTACACTCTAACTTCTAACCGCCATAAAAGTTCCAAATGAACACATAAATTCAATCTAACCACATATTCGGGGTCCCGACAGTCCAGGGAGGGTTTTTCAACCTTCTTAGCGGATTTTCATTCACGTTGGGTCAAAACTCCCATTGTTGAAAACGCCGTAAAACGACTCCCACAGCAAAAATTACTCTGCTAGAAAGGTTAAATCTAACTTAAATATCAATTTTACGACGAAAAATAGCAAAAATAGCTTGCCGGCACGTCGAATTTGGCCGCAAATCCGCCGTTTCCTTTTTCTTTCTTCTTTTTCTTTCGTTCTTCTGGACGTTCCTATCTCGTATTTCATTCTGCAACTTCGTTTAATTTATTTATTTATTGTTCCATGAACAGCACCTGCTTATGAACAGTAAACTTAATTTGTCTTTTTATGCGAGTACTGTTCATTATTTTATTTTATTTTATATCTTTTTATTCGTTCTTCTTCTTCATACACTCAATCTACCTGAGGAATACACGTATTATCAATCGATTTCTATTTAAATCACGTTCCAACTCACTTTTGACATTTTCAAGTTCATTTGTCACATGTACACATGACTTTAAAGATCCTTATACGTGTATTATATATTTTGATATACGCATACTTCAACGTATGTATGTAAGTAAAACTACGGTGTGTTACAACATCAGCCCGGTAGGACATGATGTGTCATACCGATCTAAAGTAACCGACCTCCTTTACAAACTATATCTTTGCTTAGGAGCACACATAATGAAAGACTCAAGATCGGCATACCGAATTGACGAGGTCTATGACTTCAGGACTGATGATGACTAAACGCAAATTCTGATAGGAATAAGGCGTGATTTATTGCGATAAGTTCGGAATTTACTCATTATTCGACCGTGATAAGGCCTGAAGCTCTACTAGTTCGACTATGAGACTAGTAAATCATCCTAATCTCATAAGAATCGCACCAGATCTTTTTAGTTCTACTAAGAATCAAATGTGCTCTTTCCAGCACAAGTTTGATTCATGATTCTACAATAACTCTACTACAATGTCAAAGATGTAACACCCCGTAAATTTAATTAAATACATACGTTGAAGTACGCGTATATGAAGATGTATAATACACGTATTTTATACGTATGAGCTAAATATACACGTGATAATACACGTAGTTGATACGTATTTAGCTAAATATACGCGTGTATGAAATACATGCTATAATTACGGAATGTGAGCAAATAAATAAAATTATTAAATAAAGAATATGAGTTGTATTAGTTGAATTGAATTGAATTAAATTGAATTATTAAATGATTTAATGAATGAAAGTTAAATATTAAAATGGGGAAAAGTTGTTTTATTAAGTTAGAGGAGGAGTATGGGATACTCTCTCATTTCAATCTCTTTCCCCCACTAACGTTGAAAAAGAAAAGAATAAAAAAAAATACAAAATAAAATAAAAGAGAGATAAGGAAATGAGTTAAAAAAAAAGAAAAGAAGAGAGATGAGTGGAGTTGTAAAAGAAATGAATAAAAAATAAATAAATAAAACAACACCTTAAAGATGTTGCACGTCCAAACAAAATGAATAAAAAACAATAAGAATAAAAGAAGATAGAAGTTGTTGAATGTTGAATACAAAAAATAATAATAAAAGAAAGCTTATCTCGTTCCAACGTGTTACAACAAGAGGAATAATCCAGAGAGCGAAAGAAAGAAGCAGAGGAAGAAAGACGGAGAAGAAGGAGAAGAAGAAAAAGGGGAAGCGCGCGATTCGAACGAAATTCGGACCGTCGGTAAGTAATTTTCACGCTTTTTCTTCGTAAAATTACTATCTAAGCTATTCTAGCGGAGAAATTTTGACTGTGGAAGCCGTTTTACGGTGTTTTGACAAATTGGGGTTTTGACCCCAACGTGAATGAAAACCCGCTAGGAAGCTAGAAAAATGCTTCCTGGACTGTTAGAAACCCGAATATGTGGTTATACTCAATTTTATGATTTTTGGAGCCGTTGGACAATTTTAATACAATTTACAACATTCGGATAAATAGTAAAAATAAATAGTGAATAGTAAATGGTGAATAGTGAATAGTGAATAGTAAAAATGAATAGTATGGTGAATAGTAAAAAGTGAATAGTAAAAATGAATAGTGTGATGAATAGTAAAAGTGAATAGGAGTTGATATTTTAGTAGCTACCGAAATGGTAAATGATGATTCTCATGACAATCTATGGTCATTTCAGTGTTTAAATTGAGAGCTTAAGGGCATGGATAAACGCTCTTGAGGAAGCCCTATTGTTGCTCGATTTTAGCAGTTGAATTAGAAAACCCGTGTAACCACTGTGAGTATAGTTTCCTTGATTTGGTTCTTGTATGGCATTGTACGCATATAAAATGTTTGATTGTATGCATGTTATATTTAGATATAATGCATTGAGTTTTATGGATCATGCAAACTGCTTTTAGCATTGGAGTTTGTAATGATGAGGCTTTGCGATTCCTCATTGTCATTTCGTTAGGTCTGTCCTAACAAGGGTTGCGATCCTTGAAATGACTATTACTTGGGTAATGAGATGTTGTGGCTACCTTGTAACGGCCATACAAGGGTTAGACCCGCTCTCGTGCCTTGCGGATGAGGGAGATTGTGCATGGTGTTATTGAATTGGGTCATGAGAAGTTGTGTCTACCTTGTACGACCATACAAGGGTTAGACCCGCTCTCTTGCCTTGCGGAGGAGGGAGATTGTGCATTATGTTATTGAAAATCATGAAATTTATGATGTTGACATGTACAATATATTCATTGAATGATGCATGTGTTCAATAAGCGTTTGAAATGATTTTAAGTGTCATATTTCTATAAATGTATATAATTGCCATCTCAAGAACTATATTCACTGAGCTGTTGTTTGCTCACCTTATTTCCTCCAATATTTCAGGTATTGACTCGAAGGGAAAATGAACTTGTCTGGTATGTGTATGTATGCTTGGAGGAAATAGATTATATTTTTGTTATTTTGATATGTATACTTATCACACATTATATATGTATTATCATCTAGATGGGATGTGTGGGCATATATTTATATTGATGAGGAAATGATAATTTGATGTGTGAATGAATGAAATGGTTATGGAATTTGATTTGTGGTATAGGTAAAAAAAAAAAATTTATGTACATTTTGGGAAGGTTTAAGAGAGTACGTGTGCAACACTCCGTAAATTTAATTAAATACGTACGTTGACGTACACGTATATCGAGATGTATAATACACGTATTTTATATGTATGAGCTAAATATATGCTTGATAATATACGTATTTGATACGTAGGAGCTAAATAAATGCGTGTATGATTAGTAAATAATTATGAAATAAAGATGATATGAGATCATCCTATATGGGTGTTTACAAGTTAAAAAAATTGGAGTTGAATTAAATTGATTAATTCATGGGGTTGGATAATTAAATATGTGGATCGAAGTATGATTTAATGAATTATGAATAGTATGATTGAATGAATGAAAGTGAATGAATGAATTAAGATGGGGGAAGTTTGTTTGTTAAATGGCATGAGGAGTATGGGATCAAAAGAATAAAAAAAAATAAAATAAAAATAAATGCTTTAGTTGGTTCCAACGTGGGACAACAACCAAATAAAAAATAAAAATAAAAAATGATGAAATGAAATGAAATGAAATGAAACAAAAGAATGAGAAGAAGTTGCAGAATAGAAAAGAAAGAAGCAGAGAGGAAGACGGAGAAGAAGGAGAAGAAGAAGAAGGGGAAGCGTGCGATTCGAACGAAATTCGGATCGTCGGTAAGTAATTTTCACGCTTTTTCTTCGTAAAATTACTATCTAAGCTATTCTAGCGGAGAAATTTTGACTGTAGGAGCCGTTTTACGGCGTTTTGCCAAATTTGGGTTTTGACCCCAACGTGAATGAAAACCTGCTAGAAAGGTAGAAAAATACTCCCTGGATTGTTAGAAACCCGAATATGTGGTTAGATTGAATTTTATGATTTTTGGAGCCGTTGGACAATTTTAATACAATATACATCTTTCGGAGGAATAGTAAATGTAAATAGTAAATAGTAAATAGTGAATAGTGAATAGTAAATGTGAATAGTGAATAGTGAATAGTAAATGTGAATAGTGAATAGTGAATAGTGAAAATGAATAGTAAATAGTGAATAGTGAATAGTGAATAGCGAAAATGAATAGTAATAGTGAATAGTGAATAGTGAATAGTGAAAATGAATAGTGAAAGTAAATAGTGAAAATGAATAGTATTGTGAACAGTGATGTGCATCCAATGAAACTCCGGTTTGAGATCACAGAATCATAGAGAACTGAATTCCGGACGTTTCGATGCTAAAATTGTGATTTTTGGATATGAGGTGATAGTTTTAGTAACTAAGTATATGGTGTCGTGAAAATCTATTTTCACTGTTCTTTCTTTTGAAAATATCTAGATTGACCACAGAAACGAGATAGTAGTTTCTTCAACTGCTTATGAGTCCTAAATGGATTTAGTATTCGTGATTTGAAGTGAGTTGAGAAATGAAAGATGTAAATAGATATGAATACAAGAAATTGAATTATGGAGTGATTATGACAGGTTAAATTCGTTGGATTTAACTTGGAGCTGGACTCGAAAGCGACGATGATTGGGTTTAAGTTGAACGTGTTGTACTGTGAGTATAGTTTTCTTGATTTGGTTCTTGTATGGCATTGTACGCATATAAACTGTTTGATTGTACGCATGTGATATTATATATAAGGCATTGAGTTTTATGGATCATGCAAACTAATTTTAGCATTGGAGTGTGTAATGATGAGGCTTTGCGATTCCCCATTGTCATTTCGTTAGGTCTGTCCTAACAAGGGTTGCGATCCTTGAAATGACTGTTACTTGGGTAATGAGATGTTGTGGCTACCTTGTATTGGCCATACAAGGGTTAGACCCGCTCTCGTGCCTTGCGGAGGAGGGAGATTGTGTGTATTGGGTCATGAGAAGTTGTGTCTACCTTGTACGACCATACAAGGGTTAGACCCGCTCTCTTGCCTTGCGGAGGAGGGAGATTTTGCATTATGATATTGAAAATCATGCAATTTATGTTGTTGGCATGTATAATATATTTGTTGAATGATGCATGTGTTGAATAAGTGTTTGAAATGATTTTAAATGTCATATTTCTCTAAATGCATATAATTGTCATCTCAAGAACTATATTCACTGAGCTGTTGTTTGCTCACCCCATTTCCTCCAATCTTTCAGGTATTGAGTCGATGGGAAAAGAAACTTGTCTGGTATGTGTATGTATGCTTGGAGGAAATAAATATTATTTACGTTCTTTTGATATGTATAATTATCACACACGATATATATGTAATATCACCTAGATGGGTTGTGTGGTAAGATTATATAATGCTTGGGATGATGAAATGAGATGATCATAGATATTTAGTTGGTGAGAATTTCATTTGTGGAATGCATGGAATCAATGTGAATGGAATGATCATCTTTATATATATGGAATTTGATTTGATGTGTGGTATAAAAAAAAAATAAAAAAATATTCTGTACCTTTTGGGAATGTTTGTGAGAGTACGTGAAGGCTGACAGTATATTATATACTGTATATGGGTTTGTACAGTGTATAGTACGCTGTGCCGGTCATGACGTCAGCCTACGTCAGGGGCGTCGTGACAACGTGAAGGCTGACAGTATATTATATACTGTATATGGGTATGTACAGTGTATAGTATGCTGTGCCGGTCATGACGTCAGCCTACGTCAGGGGCGTCGTGACAAAAGACCTCAAACCCTTTTCATGAAAGGACCAGAACCCCTAAGGGGAGGTAAGTAACTCTCGACCCAATTCAATATCATTAACTCTACTGAGCTCTGAATTAACTTAGGCATCAGATGGTCTTTAATCGACACCACACCGATATTCCTCACGATAACCTATTTTTTCTTATTTTTCCTTTCTCAAATAATTAACCTCCGGTGATTTCTTCAGCATTTCGATGAATGTTAGATCAATATCTTCCCTTCACCTTATCGTCTATTTGTGTTAATCAAATCTTACACCAACATATATCTTAATAAAAACTCATTTAGTGTGACCTTTCAATTTTATATTTATTTCGAAAACAAAGTTATTAAGTAGAATATACTCGATTCTCTCTTTCATTCATTTAAAAATGAACTAAACAAAAACCAGCCCAATAACAAATGTGGGTCTAGTAGAATAAACTAGTAACAACTCAAATTACCGGCAACTGGTGTTGCACCCCTTAACAACTCATGAGGGCAGTCGTTCGACTTTTTTAAATATTATTTTAAAACAATATATTATTTATTATAGACTATGATCCTTATTGTCAAAAAGTTTATCTTATTCTCGACTAAGGTCGACATTGGTTTTCAGTAATTACGCTCGACAAGGCTAATTGTTCATGACAATATATATATATAACAAGCAGTGTTCCAACGATTAACTGAATTTGGACGCTAGTCACACTAGAGTCTACACAACAGTCAACTTCACCAAGAGACGATACAGAATGAGTGAGGCACTATTCACTAAAAACACAACGGATGACTATTGATGACGCGGCATCATGATATAGACCTTTAAGTGCGGATACCGCAAAGTGACGGAACAAATTTAGTGCAGTCTCCAAGGCGAAAGCTATAATATATATTGAATAGAAAATCCTTCATGTATTTGATGTGAGGAGCGAAACAAGCGGAATCACGGGGCTCACGCTAGGCTGGCAAGCTGAGTTGCTGCGAAATATGTGATGTCGTGGGAATGACAAGGTGTTTCTTTCGTCATAATGTACTGGGACCGACCTTCTCCTGTTTGACTTTATCAAGAAAACAAAATTCGAGCAAAAAGAAAAAAAATGATATAGTAGATTAAATCCAACTTTCAAATCATTTACCTTTTTTTTTTTTTTTTTGACTACTACAATAATATTATATATTGCTATTATTTTATTTTAAAAAAAAATTGAATAATTTTTTAAAAATATTTAAAAAACAATGTTGTGATGTATACTATTATGACTTGTTTGATGCGCAAGATTAAATAAGATATAACTTTTTTAAGTTTCAAGCTCATGTTTGGCTGTCGACTAAAATAAATAAATAAATAAAATTATTATTATTTTTATCTCATTGTAATGAAATAAAATAGTAATAACTAAAAGAAGAGATTATTTTTATTTTATTGTAATGAGTTTTTTATTTTTTATTTTTTTTAATTATTTAATCTTATCTTATTCAATCTAAACTAATTTTATAAAAATAATTATATCCTATTTCAAGGACCAAATGAACCCTTATAATGTTAAAAATTAGAAAACTATATTGTCATGTTTCAGGGGTCATAATAATCATAAGAGTTTTTTTAGTATTTCTTTTCTTCAAAAACTATTCCTTCTTCTTGTTGTGTTTTTAATTTTAAAATACCATTTTAATTTTTTTTTATAATTCAATAAAATAGCTTTTTCACCCTCCTTTATTATTAACTTTTTTTCCAAGGAAAAAGTTATACAATTTTACTATTATTAACATCCCTGTTTTATTTTATTTTAAGTAGAGAAAGACAATTTTATTTTTAAAAAAATTATATTTTCCACATGCATGGCATGTGCATGGTTATTAGTACATCTAATGCATCAAACGAAACACTCTTTATATATTTTTTTGTCAAAAGTTGACTCTCATTTTAATAACTAAATTGAAATGATACGTGAATATTCTTCTAAATGAAAGTACATAAGTATATATACACTGATTCCTTTAAATATTTTAAACACCTTAGGCTGGGTTTAGCATGTGATTTAAAAATAATTTTTAAAAAATTGGATTATAAAATTATTTTTAGATGATTTATAATTTTTAGAAATATGCTTGACATCATATTTACAAATTATTTTCAAAATTTGAAAATATGAAAAATTTGTTTGGTTTGTTAGAGATTTTTTTAGTAATTAAGTAAAAAAGTTTATATAGGTCCCATTATTATAAAAAAAAGAATTAATTTTTTTTATATGTTTTCAAAAAACAAACATTTTTCTTAACATTTTTTTTCTTAAAACATTTTTTAAATCCTACTAAAACAAACAATTTTTTTATTTTTTTATTTTTTGTAATTTTTTGACTTTTTATTTTTAAATACAAAAAATTGAATTTAAATTAGATACCAAATACTGTCTAAACTAGTGTAAGCATTAATTTGGCATTGGCATGTAGCAATATTTGTTACTCCAACCGATCCAATCCTAATTTGACATA
The DNA here is from genome assembly GCA_035771175.1 of Paratinospora sagittata. Taxonomy (NCBI): domain Eukaryota; kingdom Viridiplantae; phylum Streptophyta; class Magnoliopsida; order Ranunculales; family Menispermaceae; genus Paratinospora; species Paratinospora sagittata. Next base: position 2,466,885 of record JAYMFD010000012.1, on the reverse strand, counting down.
AAAGTTATATATATCATCTACCCTATAATACATCAACCATTAATCATTTAAAAAAAATAAAAAATATGCATTTCAAGCTTACTCATAGAATTATCAATATGCGATAGCTTAGTTGATTGAATAACTGAGTATAAATAAGATTGAGGTACAGGTCTTGAGTTCAAGCCTTTACGTGTCACTATTTATTAATTTTTGTTGGGAGGGTCAGCCAAAATGTCTCTACTATACTTGAGTCCGGAAGAATTAGTCTCCCTAAAAAGATAAAAAAGACATCTCCCCAATGTCGAGAAATTGATTAAAAAAAAACAAAAAAAAAAAAAAACAAAGAGAAGCTTACTCATGGAATTATTGTTTGTGAAAGAATGGTAAGTTACAAGCTGTGAATCAGATAAAAGCTAAAGAGGGTATGGTCCTCTTTTGGTCTGCACTGCATTAAAGCAGAAATCAGCACAAGGACAAACATACCCTTCTCATTGATGATAATAATAGAGGCTCATCACATGGGTACTCTGTACATGCTGAGCCTGTAAACTCATCAGAGTCTATTTTTTCAAAGAAATATATAATTGCATATAGCTAAGGTAATATGGCAGAGGATGTTTCATTCGATCTATTATAGTTTATTGGTAAAAAAAATCGAATAATTATAGATTGGAACGTTGATAATCGCCACCGAAGAATAAAAAAGACTGAAACCGGATCTCTGAAGATCCTCTATCCTCCACTGATATCTATCGGGCTTGTATATGGTACTCATTATCTAATGTCGATCGATTTCATTTCATCTAAGTGATTTAGCCAAGCGTTGATCTCAAAAAGCCCTGGCCTGGCTACTCGATCTGCTTTTAATTATTTAATTAATTTTATATCTTCCCATTTTTATTTCTTAAAAAGGATCTGAAAAGTTATTCTAATTACAAAAAATAAAAATAAAAAATAAATATATGTACAATTAACACTATATTCTCATGTTATTAGACATATATGTTTTACATGTATTATTAATGTTGGTTGATAGTTAGAATAACATTTCTGTAGTGTCTCGCGAATGTCTTTTTATTGCTAAAATGACAACTATAGTGTACATTTATAAAAATATTTGTATATATTAATGTATCTACATATATAATTGGAATCAATCTAATGGTGTTAAAAAATAATATTTATATTAAGGTACATTAGAATATCAAAGGTAGCATTACAATTTCTGTTTAAGAAAGTCTCGCTTATCTTAAGATGGGCAGCTAGATAAACAAAGGAAAATATTAAGGTGACATTTAAAATATACATCACCCTTAAAGATAATTAGATTGCATCATAAACAAATAAAAACTTATATAAGAATTGAAAGGTTCAGTAATTAAAAGATGCACCAATAACATTAGAATTCAAATATCTCCAAATATCTACAATGTTCTTTTTTCTTTTTCTTTTTTCTTTTCTTTTGTTCTATGACCCTATAAAGGAGAAAAGAAAATACAGAAAAACATGCACAGTCGAAAAAATCAACTGTATACCGTGGCCAACGGCAAGATCTAACTAACTAAAGATCACATACCCTACTAAAAATTAACTTGATTTCACCGATCGATCCTGCAAGTTATAACAAGATCTACTATATAACTCGTCGTCTCGACGCCCTTCATCGAAGTTCTGAGAATAACTAACAGCATCATACTGAAATGTCAATCTCTTAGAGCAATAAAGGCTTTTGCTTTCTCTGAGAAACCTGCGTAGAAGATTTCTTAACCTGCCGCTTCTGTTTGTGACACGGATGCGATAGTACTGCTCGTGCACTGGGATGCATGAAGGAGAAGGAACACAACCAGTAAGATAAGAAGATCGCCTGTGGCTTGAATGAAAACCCATTATCGATCTCTTCTTCTTCTTCTTCTTCAGTTAATTTCTCTACTTTTTTTTCTTTAATTACAGCCGAAAGAGCAAGAAGGCATGTCTTTTTATAATGGGAAACTTGTGTTATCTATGATCTGTGAAAATTAAATTATTGTTGTTCTCTATTACACATGCTGTGGGCCTCCCTTGCTTCCCCCCTCTTCTCTTTTGGTGTAAATCAATACATATGTCACCATGCTTAATTAACCGTCCATTAATACAATATTCCACCAATCGATCTCATTTTATGGGAAAACAAAGAAATTTCAAGTACACAAAACCCTATGTAGTTAGCTTAAGATTTTGATTTTTTTTTTTTTCTAATTAGTAGAATATATAAATAAAGAACTGTCTAGTCATGTCTGACTACTTAACCTTTGATATGTATGAATATATGTACGTACGAAGTGATGTGCTAGCTATTCTAATTATAATGGATATATAACCATACATTAAAATGCGTGGACCAAGGGTGATAAGAAATGGTATTACCTTTCATGTCTTTCTTTACAAATATCGATCTTAATCTATATTTTTTTAAATTCTTTTTTTTTTTTTTCAGAGCCTTTGATTTAGTGGTGATTTCTTGACATTATATGGTTATATCATATCACACATTAATGTCTAATTTGAGCAATCAAATAACTTGACCCATGAAGTTCTCTTTTGTATAATAAAATTAAGATAGAAAGGCATTAACCTTATATAACAACAATAGTTTAACTACACAAACATGAATATGCATGCATGCATTCACTAGTTCAGAGTCGGATATATATGCAGGAGCCAGTGGCCTTTGCAAATAACAGTAAACGCACTTTACCCTCTTCGAAGGGGGAGGTCACTAGCTAGCTATGTCATATTAATTAGTTTTACCTGGGGAGGGCTTTTCTCCTTGAAACAAATTAGTAGTAAAGATGCAATAGTCGACCTAAGCATTGCTTTTTTACTCCAATAATAACCACAAAAAGACAATAATAACGTTTATTTGGATAAAAGAGAGGAGAAAAAAGACAAGAATAAGCATATATAACAACCCATGGGGTGGCTAACTACTCTTCTTGCTACATTAAAAAAATAAAATAAAATAAAATACGAATTAATTGGAGGCCTAAACGCACCACAAAAATTAATGCAATTTTTATTCTAATAACTAAAAAAAAAAAACAAATTCTAGTTCCAAGGAATAGTGAACACCTAAAAAAAAACCACAACTACATTATAATATCATGAAATTTGTCAAAAAAGACATTGAACATTTTGATAAAAAATTATTATTATTATTATTATTATTATTATTATTATTATTATTTAGCTTTGTTATTTATATTCGTTAACCTGCAACTGGTGGTACCACAATATTTATCATTTGATTAGGTGTTTGGAGCGTGTTTGGAGCCTTATTGCCTATTGATAAATTTCTAATTTTATTCAATCAATTAGCTAGCATCTTATAGGAGTCCTTGTCCATTGTACAACTCTAAATGTCATTTTTTTTTGTTTCCTAAGGGGTGTTCCTACATCCTTTGAAAATGAGACTAGTACTCGTTTGCAGTGGGAGAGGTCTACCTCTCCGAATAAGGGCACATCCAAAAATTGAATTATGAAATTTTTATACAGGAACGACCTTGAGACTCAACCCGCTTTCACTGAGTCAACCACTCGTTGGTAGCTCTAAATGTGCTATTTATATACACTTTTCCTCATCTTAGTAGCTTTGATTTTAGGAAATTCTAAATTAAGCAATATATAAAGGAGACAGATAGATCAAAGTCATCACCTTTTGAAGATGGCTTTATTTAAATTTTGATTAATTAATTTTTAAATTAAGTATTTAATAAACATGAAGAGATGGATTATGTAAAAAATATTCAAATAACATGATTATACGCAAAAATGAAAAATATATAGAATTATAGTTTTAGGAGACAAGTAATTACGTACTGATTTTCCTAACAATTACAAGTATTAATTTTGGTTCCTCTTGACACTCGAAAATGCTATGTTAGGAAAATTTTCTATGTCAAATATTAGTAAAAAAAAAATATAAAGTTATTTTATGAATAGACAAAGGTTTTGATCAGCTCATAGCACGTCACCGTCACAACGGTCGTTACTCATTATAATGATAAAGCAAGCAGTCTAACGTTTTATCATTTGTAACGAATCCTTTTCTTTAAAGTCTGTTTCTATGATTCTGATTCGTGAGTAAGAATAAGTTACTAATAAAATTATATATAAAGCATGTGAATTCTGGTACAACTGAACCTCCAACGATAGCCTCACCAAACACCCTGTCGGGCCTCTTCTTGTACGTCATGTCTCGTGAACGACACTAGTCATTACTCGTGAGAATATAACCGTTGGAGAGCAAGAGCGAAAACTTAATTTAATTACATTTTTATAATAATAAATGAGAAATGTTAATCTAAATCTAAAATCTAAAATCTAAAATATTTATTAAATTATTTATTATATACCTTAAAATATATAAAAAGAAAAGGGAATATGATGCACACTTAATACACTGGGTTAAATTTTCGTAATTAAGCATAAAAAAGTAGTTATTGGGAGATCTTTAATCAGATGGTGCCCATCTGGGGGTTATGATTCCAAAATTGGTCTTTCGAGAGAGCTGCAAAAAAATATTAATATCTAATACATACATATTATAAATATAAAATATACTTAACACTAGTTATTATCGTAAATACATCACCTTTAAGTGTTATTTGCTTGAGTACGGCTATATTGACACTCAAATTATATATTTATAGTGTATATCACTCATACATTATTGAATTATTTTAAATTATGTATTAATATACATGATTCAAGAATTATATGTTGGTATATATAATTTGAGACAATCAAATAGTGTATAAAAGTAATATTTACCGTAAATAGACAATTTAAATGCCACTCTAGCGATTTTGTATTCCGTATTGAGTTTTTAATTGAAAATATACATTTAACAATATATTGAAGAATTTTTTCAACATATTTTTTAAAAATTATTAATAATTTAGAGAGGGAGACAGGTACGCGGAAATTATCGTTATTCCATTTATGAAAAAAATGCAGTCTACCAAGAATAAAAGGTGGTTGGTTACCTTTCCGCCGAATAGACACTAAAAATAATTGCATCTTTTGATGAATACATAAAGGAGTATATGTACTAATACTTGCATCTTTAATTTGATGAATATCTATATAACTTCGTCAAATAATTGTTGCAGCTTTTGTGATTTAGTACTTGAAAATGTCTGTACAAAGTGTAAAGGTGCCTCATATTACAATATTTTTTTTTTCCAATAATTATTTCATTTCAGAGTAAAACAACCAGTCTTTCATTTTTTTCATTTTTAAACTAATGATACGGGGGTTTGAACATATATCATTGGGTAGCTTAGGCCCTGCTTGCTATACGATTTAAAAATTATTTTCTGTTTGTCAATCCAATATTTTCAAAAAACTTGTTTGGGTGATGTGTTTTCAAAATATTTAAAAATTATTTTTTTATTTGACTTTAAAAGTTGTAAAGAAAGCAAAAATACAATAAAATGTTATTTTTATTATTTTTAAAAATAAACTCTAAAAGTAACTTTTAAAAAACTGTTTTTAAATTGAATACCAAACAACCCTTACTTTTTCTTTTCCACTTTCCTCCATAGCTTTATATTTAAGCTTCATAGTTCATATATATATATATATATATATAAAACTTCAAATTCATATAAGGATGACAAAGCTGAGACATGTTCCTAATCCATCAGAAAGCCTGATAAGTGTGGCCAACCTCATCCTCCCACACACACCCTCCACTCATTTTTCCACTGGCTCATAATTTATAAATTTGTAGTTAAAAAGTATTTAATTAAAACTTTTTCCTCTTATTAATATAATTCATGTTTAAAAATCTAATTAATATGGTTTGTTAGATAATCTATACTTTTCTAAGTATTGATGCATAAAATACCATGTATTTGGTAAGTTACACCACTCTCGAATTCGTTGCTTCACACCAATCTCGCGTGTTCTGCATTGACCTCGACAGCGATTTAAAATGACTAAGTGCAAAGGTCGCGTTTTGTGCGAGTGTCGAACACCAAAAAGCTTATTCATCATCAAGGGCTCTTGCCAAGGATTATTGGCTCTTAACGCTCTTGTCTCAGCCTAAACAAAAGCTAATTAATTTTATGTGTTTAGTTTTGCGAGAAGAAGGGACTAACCAAGGGGGATTAACTTTGATATATGTGTTATATACAACTTAATTACAAGGTGACTTCGACCTTCTATATGGGGCATGTGCATGGTCGCAAGGCGAAATTGTCTGCCTATGTGTGCATGAACCCCTTTGGGAAGTTCACCTTACGAATTTCAAATTCTAAAAATATATAAGGGCGCTATAACTTGTTCTTTTTATCTACATATTTTTCAAAACAACGATGTGTTGAACAATGAGTAATTAAACATCATTTTTTACTATTTTTAGCTAAATATTAAAGTGAGACCCACAAATAATTTTAAGTGGGTCAAAGTTAATCATTAATCTTTAATATGTAAAGATTAAGAATATATAAATATTTAACTATACTCATTTATATATGAATATGAAATTGAGTTTAAAGTAGCCTACTTGACATGTGTAAAGTGGTAAAATTTAAAAATAATCTTTCAATCCTACATAAGATAGATAAAATTATTATTATTTACTTATAAGTGTAATTAGAATACTACATTTGAATTTCAGCTAACACAGACACAGGAGGAAGACTCAGGAGTACGGGTGCGCGCGTGTGGGAGGACGCATTAGACGCATAACACTTTGCACTTTGCATAGTCGTGAGGAGCAGGAGAGCTTTTCGTTTTTTAGAAATCGAGGTAGATCGGTTCTGGAACGTCCAGATACGATGAATGTAGTTATCTGTCTAGGTGCGATGTACGAAGATCCGATGATGTGGGATCAGATACGCTGATCGAGACAGTCAGATCTCGATCAATTGGATTGACCGCGATCAACTGTGTGGGATCGGTTGCAACGAGCAGAGTCGTTAGATTGCACCTAAATTGATGGGATACGATCCAACGGTGTACGATCGGGTGCATCAAGCAAATCCGTCAAATCGCATCTAGAGGCGGTCATACTCGATCCAACGGTGCAAAAATAGGCACTATTTACAACCACGTACACATCGTCGCAAGAAGCTGGGCAGCTTTTTGTTTTTCAGATATCGAGACAGATCGGACGGATGAGACACGTTCGTAGAAGATCGGATCTGGAACGTCCAGATACGATGAATATAGTTATCTGTCTAGGTGCGATGTACGAAGATCCGACGGTGTGGGATCAGATGCGCTGATCGAGACCGTCAAATCTCGATCGATTGGATTGACCGCGATCCAACTGTGTGGGGTCGGTTGCGACGAGGAGAGTCGTTAGATTGCACCTAAATCGATGGGATACGATCCAACAGTGTACGATTGGGTGCGTCAATCAAATTCGTCAGATCGCTTCTAGAGGCGATAAGACTCGATCTAGCGGTGTAGAAACAGGCATCATGCACAACCAAGATTTGCTAATAAATAGAGCCCTCAATAACTCAAAAAATTATCGCAAAAGATTCCAAAATCTTTGAATTTTCTTCTCTTCTCTGTTTTTAGCATTCTTTTGTAAGTGAGTACAACTAATTTTGGTTCGATTATTTTTATGAGTTGAAGTGCTACTCTCACAAGAAGAAAATTGTTGTATCCTGAGAGACAAGTGTCATACACCGTGAGCACCTAAGCGGGACATAATTGTCTTAAGGATATAGAGTTGCACTCTAGCCTCAATCAATGTCGTTACTCTGCTGGTATAATAATTGATCTAGTTTAACTAGACATAGTCTTGTCCCTATTACCTTTAAATAGTCAACAGAAGACGGCTTGCTACTCTAGAAGAGTGATATTTAAGCGAGACCATTGTGACTTCACCACTAAGACTAGAGACTAATCTAGTTGATTATTTTAAAAGCTATTTTCAGTGAATATTGCCACCATACAGTCAACACAATGTTACATTGACATCTAAAGTAAGCATTTAAAATGTACATCATCTTTATATATACACTATTGGATTGACTCGAGTCATTTATTGCTACATGATTTCAGACAATCCAATAGTATATAAAATATGCACACTTCATGTATAGATTTTAAATGACACTTTAACATTATTTTTTTTCAAATAATGACGAACTTCAAGAATAGAATTATATTTGATAAATGACATTTGATAAAAGTTATTAACTACATACTTATATGCATTTGAAGTAAAAAAAAAAAAAAAAAAAAGCCTAATAATGACTTAGAATAAAGGATTAGTATTTATACATATTATGAATGTATCGTAGATTATAAATATCTTTAATGACACTTAATCTTTTGATTGTAGAAGAAAAATCTAATCTACAGACAAATGACTAAAACTAGTTGTCACATCTTGTTATAATCGATATGTACAATATGGTCGACATGTCAATCTAAATTCCTAACTGTCCATTTGCTTGAATCCCCCTTCCCCCATCCTTTGAAAATGGGATAAAGTCTCTTCATTTTTCTATTCAATCCTCAAAGATAATTGAACTGGGTAGAATCATGGTGTAAGCATCTTCTTGGGGGATGAAATTTTAATGCTTACAGTCTGCTGGGTTGTTACATTTAAAAATGCAAATGAGTATTTTATTTTGAAATGATATAGAAATCGGGGCTATTGTAATATCTAATAACTATTTTTTTTTTTAGAAAGGACTCTTGCCCTGCCCATATATTAGTTTAATTCTATTCTTGAAGTAATATCAATGATATCTTGGTGCAGTAATTAAATACTGATAATAAGAATATATCAAATAATAAATCTTTCTTTTAGACCAATTAATATTCAAATAAGTTACATGCTCATAAATTTTTATATATTAAAATAAAATAATTTCTATAAAAAAGGTCACTTTGGTGACATGTTGCTTCAATTAATTCATTTCGACATATATATAAACATATCAATATTTGAATTTAAAATTGCACATTTTAATTAAATTCTTAAAAAATAAAATAAAATTGTTGGATAATTTTTCTAGATAAACTAGAAACCATATACTATCAACCGGAATTTATTATTATCAAAATAATATATATATATATATATATATATATATATATATATATATATATATATATATATATATATATATATATATATGTATGTATTGTAATTACCGTTAATTGTGCTGCCTCAAAAAAAAAATAAAAATTGTTGTATTAAATTGTTGCGGGCCGCCCGTAACAATTGTTCTTGTCACTGGCTCAACTGGGCTCGTGTGCCTGCATCACTTTAAAAAACTAAAAATAAAAAAAATTATGAATTGAATTTCTGCGGGCTAAAGCCCACAGCAAATGTTCCTGTCACTGGCCCGTGCATCACTTTTTAATTTAATTTAACTTTTTTAAATTGCAGCGGCCGGTGCTGCGTTTGCAACCACCACGGACAGACGATCGTGGCTACCCTTACTGGAGCAAGTTGCGTCTGTATTCCCGTTGCTGGGGTGGCGAAACTGCCAGCCCTTTCCTTTTAAATTTTAATTTTTTTTATTCCTTTTTAAATGTATTTTTAATCATTTAATATCAAAATATGATTAATAAAATCAAGAACACCCCAAAATTAATCATTGATCTAAATAAATTCCTAATTTGTTCTTAATGATTCAATATGAAAAGGTTGTGATACCACTTGTTAGAAAATTTCTTTTGGTAAAAGCCATAAACTAAGAAATAAGAACATTGACATTAAATCAACAAGAATTAATGAATTAAATGCGAAAGCGTACTTGAATCCATAATGACTAATTCTTTTTAAAGGCGTGCGGTTTGTCTTCCAGATCAACACGTTTCCCCAAAAAAATTCTTTAGCTTTTCTCTGTGCTTTATATTTGACGATGAAACGTCAAAAATAAAATAATAATGATACATGTGATTTGAGGACCATAACCATCTTTTATAGATAATTTTTCTGTTATCTGTTGATATTTTTGTTTTAGCCCATCATAAAAATAGAAAATATTATTTAAGTCTCTACACATTAAAGGTTTACATCCTATTAGATACATTAAAAATTAAATTATTTAAAACTTAGTAGATCACTTTTAATTAGGCTTAACTTTATTTGACAGTTCATAATACATAATTATTCACGTATAAGCCCAATGTTAGATTAATGATCCAACAATTGCTCATTTTCCTTTTTCTTTTTCTTCTCTTGATCATTGGAGCATATTGCTTTGATCATCAATACATGCTAAATCATGTATTTTATAAGTTACATGATATAAATGCAGTTTGCAAGTCTGTTTAACATTTGCTTATGACTTTCTTCGTGCCAAAGTGGAAAAGGTTAAGACCAAAAGATTCAATAATCTAAAAGAGAAACATGGGTGAAGGTATTTTGTTTATTTGAGTTTTTATTTTTCACTAACTAGGACGAAATTGGGCTAAAAACAGGAAGAGGTGTTTTTCAACTAAAAGTCGAAAGTAAGGCAGAACAACTAATTCATGTTAATAGCAAGTGACTGGGTTTATTGAAGTATCAATACTGCAACCCTTGGTTCATACTGCAACCTCCCGGTTGAGGTGGACTATTGGATAAGCTCAGCTTCTTATTCTTGAGTAATTTTTATACATTGAGTCACGAGTTGAAAGACCTGAACAAACCAAAAAAAGAAAAGTTATGGTCATTTTGAAACTCTTTGGTAGTATATTTAACCAACGGGAGTTAGTTCAGTAGTTGGATGTAAGCGTATCTATCTTGAAAGTTTCGAGTTCGAGACGCTTGTTACTTGACCAATGGTATTTTTAAGTGTTTGTGATCGTGCTAAAAAAAAATTAGAGAAGACATAAGTTACTGATATCCGTTGACCTAAAAAAAAAAAAAGAAATAGTATATTTAACCAAAAAAATTATTTAGACTCAAACTAATTTAATGTTCTCGTAACAAATACTCTTTTTCTGGTTGTCTTCCCGACCCAAACCAAAGGGACCCAATTGACTCGGAACAGCACTTGGGTCCTGGGCTCACACTAAGAGCCCTGGACTCAACCTGCCCAGCTCAATGAAGCGAGTGATATCTAGCGTAACGTGAGGCTTGAGCGAACAGAGTCCCTTCTCTTTAAGCTACACAGTGGATCCATGTTAAGCCCTACTAAACGCAGCAGAAGATGACAGTGGATAAGAAACCAGAATTTCAGCAACTTGTTTGAACCAGGGTTTCTCGACCTTCTCAAAAAGGGTAAGTGTTTTCTTCTACTTCTTCTTCTCTGTTTTACTAGAACTTCTCCGTTTGTCAAGAACCCTGTTTTTTTTTTTTTTCTCAGGGTTTTTATTTACCGCTATGAATTCTAGTAAACATATCTTTGCTTTATTCTTCAGAAATCCGTGTATGAAGGATATTGTTCATTAGAACAGAAGAAAATCATGGATATTGTCTCTATAAAACAAACCCATGGAGGCTTCTCCTCATTTAACAATAGCTTTGGGATTAACAATGGGGTTAGGTTTTGTTCTGACTTCAGTTTAATCAGTGGAATAAGTAGTAGAACTTCTTTACGTGTTCTATCTTCGGATAGCGAAGTAAGAAATCCCAGTAAATCTAGTAATAAAAGAGGAAAAAGGGCTTCAGCAATTTCAAAGGTAGAAACTGTAAATTCCAATGGAAGATTGCCCAAACTAGTTAAAACCCCAAATGGGAATCCGAGCAACAATGACCGTTCATCGACAAGTCGCGGAATTGAAGATTTCGAGAGTAATAATCATCTTCGTCGATTGGTTCGAAATGGGGATTTAGAAGAAGGTTTGAAATTTCTTGAGAACATGGTTTACCATGGAGATGTTCCTGACGTAATCTCTTGCACTAGTTTAATCCGGGGGTTTTGTAAGCTTGGTAAGACTAAGAAAGCTACAAGAGTTTTGGAGATTGTTGAAGACTCTGGTGCTGTTCCTGATGTGATCACATACAATGTGTTAATTAGTGGGTATTGCAAGGCGGGCGAGATTGATAATGCTTTATGGCTTTTGGATCGAATGAGCGTTGCTCCGGATGTTGTAACTTATAACACGATTCTTCGTAGTTTATGTGATAGTGGGCAGCTGAAACAAGCTATGGAAGTTCTCGATCATCAGTTGCAAAGAGGGTGCTATCCCGATGTCTTTACTTATACGATTTTGATCGAAGCGACTTGTAAAGAGAGCGGAGTTGGGCAAGGGATGAAGCTCGTGGATGAAATGAGGAGCAAGGGTTGTAAACCCGATGTGGTTACTTATAATGTTCTTATCAATGGGATTTGCAAAGAAGGGAGAATCGACGAAGCAATCAAGTTTCTTAACAACATGCAGTCGTATGGATGCCAACCGAATGTGATCACCCATAATATTATTCTTCGTAGCATGTGTAGTACGGGAAGATGGATGGACGCAGAGAAGCTCTTAGCTGATATGCTTCGGAAAGGTTGTTCGCCTAGTGTTGTCACGTTTAATATATTGATCAATTTCTTGTGTAGAAAAGGTTTATTAGGTAGAGCTATTGATATCTTGGAGAAGATGCCAAAGCATGGATGTACTCCGAATTCTCTTAGTTACAATCCATTGCTTCATGGGTTTTGCAAAGAAAAGAAAATGGATAGAGCAATTGAGTACTTGGATGTAATGGTGTCAAGAGGGTGTTATCCCGATATTGTTACTTACAATACGTTGCTCACCGCGTTATGCAAGGATGGGAAGGTTGATGTTGCGGTTGAGCTATTAAACCAGCTACGTAGCAAAGGTTGCTCACCGGTTCTAATCACATATAATACTGTAATTGATGGGCTTTCGAAAGCTGGGAACACAGATAAAGCAGTGGAGCTTTTGGGTGAGATGCTTTCAAAGGGTCTCCAACCCGATATAATCACCTATTCGTCAATGGTGGCTGGGCTTAGTAGAGAAGGCAAGGTTGATGAAGCTATTAAATTCTTTTATGAATTGGAACGATCGGGTATTACTCCCAATGCTGTTACATACAATTTCATAATCTTAGGGCTTTGTCGGGCTCGTCATACTGATCGGGCAATTGATTTCCTGTCCCATATGGTATCTAAGGGTTGTAAACCTACAGAAGCTACATATAACATCCTCATTGAAGGTGTAGCTTATGAGGGTCTGACCAAAGAGGCTTTGGAATTACTGAATGAACTGTGCAACAGAGGTGTCGTTAAGAAGAACTCCTGGCAGCATGTGACAGTGAAGATGTAGGTTTGAGGGTAAGATTAAGATCTGTTTTTGACATCTTTTTTGGGTAAAAAATCTTGTATGAAGTTGGGTCATATATATTTTGGATTTTATTTATTTCAATTTTGCATCGTATATTTTTCCTACCTTCATCAGGTATTTACTTTCTTGTCATGAAAAGCAAAAAGTTCAGATTAAATCTTCATAGAGAATCCATGCAACCTTGTCCCAACTCTTCTTCTTCTTCTTTTGGTCTTTATGAAGGTGATGATGGTCTTCTTTTGTTTGGATTGGTTTTTCAGGATTGTTGTTGTTTGTTACTTCTATTGTGGATTGGAAGGTAACTTGGTATATGATCTACTTCTGATAACTGTTATTAATAAAAAAAAAATAGAGATAAAATTAAGTTCATAAAACAGTGCATTTTAGTAGGAAAATGGAATAAATGTGAACATGAACTTTTGATAAAATCTACTTCTGATAAGATGGAAAAAGCATCGTTCTCCTGAGCTAGATGTTGATTAATTTTTGAAAACTGAGTATTTAGCTTTGTTTGGCTTATTTTGAGTTGAGGTTGCTCAAGCCTTAAGCTATAAATATGCAGAGTGGCTTTTCTCTCACACCTATATAGGTAGGAAGAGTTGATACCCAACACGGGGAGTTTTTCTGTACTTCTAGAGGGGTCAGCGATTCAAGATTTATTTATTTATTCTGTGTGTGTGTGTGCGCGCGCTCCAAAAATTGAAAAGATACAAATTTTATTATGATTGGAAACGCTCCCATTTGAGTTATCAGTAATCATGAATCATTAATCTTGTTGAATTATATATTATAAAACCCAACCTTGAGGTGGAGAGTTTGATTAGGATTCGTGCCACCCACCAATATATTGGTCAACGGTGTCTAAGGACATTTGTGGTCGTGTCCCAGAGAACTAATAGGAGAATCCCGATACCTGTCGACCTCTAAAAAAATTATATATATATATATATATCATTAATCTTGTTGAATTATATATTATAACACTCAATCTTGATGTAGACCCACTAATATATTGGCCAACAGTGTTCAAAAATATTTGTAGCCGTGTCCCAAAAGACTAGTATAAGAATCCTGATATATGTCAACCTCTAAATATATATATATATATATATAACACAATTGGAAGAAGAACAATGATTTTTTTTCAAATGGAGTTTTATAAGGGTTTAATCTAGCTTTATTCTATAAATAAATAAATAAAGATTACAACCCGCGGGTGTACAATATTTCAAGAGGTATCAATCTAGCATTATTCTAAAAAAATATAGAGATGCCACAAAGATGATGATTTTGTGGATGGTGGTGGTTTACATTATGGCACACATGCAATGCGCCTTAATAAATATTAAAAACTCGTTTTTTTCTAAGCCATCTCAAATCCACACGGAAACGACACATTCTTCTTATTCACTCAACCAATACCCACATCTCTCTACTATCTCCGCCACACACACGTACACACATATGAGGACACACCAATATATATTTTCTTATTCCAAGCTCTCTTCTCTAACTTTACCAGAAGAACAAGTAGCTCCCAATGGATCATCATCACAAGTCTCCAACATCTTTACAAGAAGCAGACGACGACGATGATGACAAAGGAGGGTTCTCCTCATCTTGCTGGGGTCGTCTCAAGCTTAAGTTGCCATGGAAACGAGTCCGCGGTATTCAAAGGAGGACTAGTAGTACTACTAGTTGCAACCCAATTACAAACGCTTTTAAGGCCAAAGGACTCAAGAAGCCAAGGGGTGGTTTCAAGTACGACCCATTAAGCTACGCTCAGAATTTTGATGATGGAAGTAATTGGGATGAAGATTTTGAAGATTCGTTGTACCGTGGGTTTTCTTACAGGTTTGCTGCTTCTGTTCCAAAACCACACTCAAGATGATCATCAATGAAAATTATATATACTTATCAATACTAATTACTTGGTGGGCTCTAGAAAAAATATTGTTCTTTCATCACTTTCTTGAGGTGGGTATATATTAATGAAAAATGATTTTTTGACCCAAAAATTATATTTAACACTATATCCATGTGCTGATGTGGTGTATGGCTAGTGAAATGTGTTTTTTTTCCTTTTTCTCCCTGTCCTTGATGATGTGGTGATGTGGTGCATTTTCACGTCAATTTCAATATAAATTTAAATACATATCTTGGATCATTTTAACACTCTTCTGTATTAATTATCAACTGTGTTTTACTAATGATTTCTTCGAAGAACTATATGGTGCAGTAGCGTGGTGTTGTGTAATATATATTATATATGTTGGATAAGAAAAGGAAAATGTCAATTGACTTATTTGAGTCCTGATCACCCGATGGCCTACTTAGTGAAGGAGCTAGTTCATTAGTACTTTCCACAGTTAAAAGTTTTGGAAAATGTTATTTGACTCGAAAAGTTGCACTTCAATGTTCAACTAGACTTTCATTTTGATTGAATCATTTAATATACATTTAAAATACATATATTTTATGACTATAAATAGTATTTAAAAATAATTAAAATTTTTATTTTTTAATGGCAATTGGATACTTCTCTTCCTTTATAGGCATCTTTATTTTATTTTATTTGTTTTCATTGCTTTGAGCACCAATTGAGGGTTAGTTTCCTGGGACCCACGAGTATCTTCTTATTCTTAATTTTGTCTTGATTTTTTGGAAGGAGTTCCTCATTATTTTGTTTAGCATGGTAAACTTTGAAAAAAAAACATGTATTGCAGGGAATGCTGCCTTTGGTTTGGGATTCAAAAACTATATTTTGTTTATTGAAAAAATGGTGCTATACCAATATATATATCATTAAATTACATTGAATCATGTGTCCAGGATTCAAATATACATACATACTAATCATATATATATATATATATCAAAGGTTAAGTAGTTAGATATGACTGGTATATTTGTACTATATATATATATATATATATATATGTTCTTGAGCAAGTCTTGTGTGTGTAGTTTATATAAAAGGTATAGTTAAGTCCAATATTAATGTATTTTATGTGCATGGCCTACTATGATTTGATCATTGTTCATGGCTCATTATGGTCCAATAATACCGAGCTTATCTCATAAGATCGATAACCTAACAAATGTTTTGCTCTGACACTTTTACAACCTTTTTCTATGCTACATTGTCACTTAAGCATCAAAAGTTGTTTGGACATTGGCACCACAATGGTGTCCCATTGACCTTTAGGTCCTCTTTCTCAGCTTCATCTCACAAACCTTGAATGAAGACATCGGTGCACTGACCAGCACCTTCGTGTGTATCATAATATACTCTTTTCATGTGTTTATGAGAGTTAGAACCTATGATCCAATCGACCACACCAAAATCGGTTGAAACATTAACAAAAACTATGTTTGTGTTACTAGCTAACATCAATGCAATAGTAAATTACCTTGTATTATGTTTTTATCAATGTCCACTTTCTCATTTACTTAGAATTAAAGTAACTTTGGAATTACCCATGCGGTACTAAGTTGAATCAAGTAAACAACTTTTTATAGTAAGAATGTTGTTTAAACATATATAAGACTTTTGTTTTCATGGGTTTGATAGCATTATACCACTCACCGCTGTCGGGGATCGAACCCGGGTCAGCAGGACGACAAGAAGGAATACTCACCACTATACGACAAACTTTGTCGTTGCCTCCGTGGAAGAAGCTTTATATATTATCTTATTATCTACGTTCATTTCCATCGAAAAATGATAAAAGCAATTAGAAAAAACCCGGGTCGCCGTTGCCAGGGATCGAACCGGGTCTCTCGCGTTACAGGCGAGAATACTCACTACTATACTACGACGACTTTGTTATTATTGTGTATAAAACTCTGCGTCTTGACTATCATTATTAATGCACCATTTAAAATGACATCAAATGTGAAAGGAAGAAAGACAAAATAGAAAATTCAATGAATATATGTCATATAAAATGATGTGAAAAGAATTTTTTTTTTTTTAAAAAAAGAACACATAGGAGAAAGAAAACCTTGGACGACATCAAATGTGAAAAAAAGAAATAAAGAGCAGAAAATTCAATGAATGTATGTTATATAAAATGATATGAAAAGAATTTTTTTAATTTAGAAAAGTAAGACATATTAGAAACAAAACCTTGGTTTTAATTTATCTCAATTGTCGATGCTATCTCATGTAAAAGAAAGAAATAAAAATATGCAAGATCTTGGTTATCATTATTATTGCACCATTTAAAACGACATCAAATGTGAAAGGAAGAAATAAATAGCAGAAAAGTCAATGAATGTATGTTATATAAAATGATGTGAAAAGAAATTTTTTGATTTAAAAAAATAAGACATGTGAGAAAGAAAACCTTGGTTTTAATTTATGTAAATTGTCAATGCTATCTCATGTGAAAGAAAAAAATAAAAATCTGCAGGGTCTTGGTTATCATTATTATTGCACCATTTAAAATGACATAAAATGTGAAATGAAGAAATAAAGAGCAGAAAATTCAATGAATGTATGTTATATAAAATGATGTGAAAATAATTTTTTTGATTAAAAAAACATAAGACATAAGAGAAAGAAAACCTTGGTTTTAATTAGAAACAATTGTCAATGCTATCTCATGTGAAATAAAAAAATAAAAATTTGAAAGGTATTGGTTATCATTATTATTGCACCATTTAAAACGACATCAAATGTGAGGAAGAAATAAAGAACAGAAAATTCAATGATGTATGTTATATCAAATGATGTGAAAAGAATTTTTTTGATTAAAAAAAATAAGGCATATGAGAAAGAAAACATTGGGTTTAATTTATCTCAATTGTCAATGCTATCTCATGTGAAAGAAAGAAATAAAAATCTGTAAACATTAAATGTGAAAGGAAGAAATAAAGAGTAGAAAACACAATGTATGTTATATAAAATAATGTGAAAAGAATTGTTTTGATTTAAAAAATAAGACATATGATGTGACATGATGTTGGAATGCATTATTAAGTATATGTTATAGATATATTTTTATTATAAAAACTTTTTTCTTTTTTGAAAAGTATTATAAAAACTAATATAAACCTTTTTACGGTATCAATACGAGTTTACGTTTGTAAAGAGCGGTGATTGTTTTGTATATAACCCGACACACGAAATCAGCACTTGAAAACAAGATAAAAAAAAAATGAGGGCAAATTTGCCAAACAGATCCCAACTAGTCGCTCTTATATTACTGCTCAACACGCTCATGGCGACCTGCTGCATTTCCCTCGCACGCTCTTCTTTCCAACCCCTGCTCCTCCGTTCTTCACGTTTTTCCCGTAAATCTACCCAACTTCTGCCGAAATCCCATCCCTGTCCTCTCTGGTCTTCTTCATTCTCCTTCTGTCTCGATCTTCGTCTCCACAAATCCACCACCACCATCGTTACCTCTCCCTTCTGCTCTTCTTCTGCGACTTTCATGGCAGCCGCTGAACCTCCATCTCCGGCTCTGGCGATCGAAACCAATATTCTGGTTCAGGATTTTGTGTTCCCTCCGTTCGATGTTGTTGAAGCCAAGCACGTTCGGCCGGGGATCCGAGCGCTGTTGCAGCAACTTGTAAGGATTTTTCGATCTTGAGATTCAAGCTTCTTTTGAGGTTTTTTTTATTTTTTTTTATTTTTTATTTAACGGTTAACTGGTTGGGATTGTAGGAGAGTGAGTTGATTGAGTTGGAGAAGACGGTGGAACCGACGTGGCCGAAGCTGGTTGTGCCGTTGGAAAAGATTGTGGATCGATTGCAAGTGGTTTGGGGGATGGTGAATCATCTTAAGTCTGTGAAGGATTCTTCTGAGTTGCGTTCTGCTATTGAAGAAGTTGAGGTAATTGTCGTTTTTGTTTTCTTCTTCTTCTTTTGTTTTTTTATTTTTAAATTTTTTTGGCTTAGTTTTTGTTTGTTTCACTGTTGTTACTGATGTGATTTTGTATGTGCAGCCGGAGAAGGTGAAGTTTCTTCTTAGATTGGGGCAGAGCAAACCGATTTATGATGCGTTTAAAGCTATTCAAGAATCATCGTCTTGGCAATCGCTGAGTGATGCCCAGAAACGTATTGTGGAAGGTAAATGCCTTTGGTTTTCAACATTTTTCACTGCTTGCCATTTTCTCTTTGGTCTCTTAAGTTTCATTTTCATTGTATATTGGTGGATTATTTATCTTTTCCACGTTGTAGATAAAATCTTATAGTAGTGTTACATTGACATGTTTTGCTGACATTTATATGAACGCCACCCTTAATACACCATTAAATTGCCTTCAATCATGTGTAGGTACATGATTCAGTACAATTCAATGGTGGATTGATGCAAATGTTTCTATCAATGTCTATTAGAGATGTTATTTTTAGTATTTTTCCAAAATCTTATTATCATAGAAATGAGGAAAGAACTGAAAAAGAGAAGATCAATGTATAGTTTACTTAGTGCTTTGTTACAATTCTGACAACTTGTCTCAAATTTCTATCGTGACCTCTCAAAGTGATAGTGGAATCGTGTGTGAATCTTATGAACTGTGTTTTTCTTAAATCACGAGTTTATAGCTATTTGAGTGATTACAGATGTATCCATTTGATGCATTCAAACATAAAATTTACCAATTTTTTTTCATTTGGGTCCGAGTAGAAAAAGAAGACTATGCTATTGTTCTTAGAGAAAATTGGTCACAGGAAACTAATGTCTCACACAGATTGGTATTTGAGAGTTTGTCTGGTCAAGATTTTAGCAATGGATTGGGAAGCTTTCTCTTTTCAGAGGCTTAAATTTATTTCACGGGAAAATTTGAGGTGGGGATTTTTCTTTTTCTTTTTTTTTTATACATGTGCTTCCACTAACAAAGGCTTAGGGGTCTAGTTTTCTTATTTGAACATTATCATAAACTATACATGGACAATAAGGGTGTCTGACTGCTTATATTTAAAAGACATACAATCATAATTCTTGGCTTCTTTGTATAATTCTTTTAGTTGTAGTACCTGTGACATCACATATAAGGTTATAGACTAGAGTTTAAGACTTCTTTGTATAACTTTTTAGCATTATATTTCTGCAGGCCAGATTAAGGAAGCAGTTCTTAATGGTGTTTCTCTTGAAGATGAAAAAAGAGAACAATTTAACAAAGTTCAACAGGTTTCTTTTCTTTTGTGCAATTTTGTTCATTGCCCTTTGTTGAGTTATAATTTGTGCTTTCTATAGCTGATTTATCTATTTTAGTATCACATTAGTGTAAAAATTTTATTGCATTTGTTGTGGAGAAGAGCAAAATCTATGAGATTTATTTCCTTTAAGAAAAGATGACAATTTTAGTAGTTGTTTTATTTAGCAGTTACTAAAATTGTAATTATTGTTATATGTGTGCATAGCCCTATATGTCTATATATATGGTGTCCCTCCATTAAGACATCATCAAGAATAAGAAGAATTCTCCTCTCTTCTCCCATGGACGTAGGTCATAGAGCCGAACCACGTTACATTTTTGTATTTATTTATTATTTTATTTAACAACATGGTATCAGAGCTTTAGGCTCGAACGGTTGGGAATTTATTTCGACCTTTATTGCCATAACTTTTTTTTTTTGTGTTGGCCTTATCGCCGAAGCCTAGTCTATTCGGCCTTCATTGCCATAATCTTTACTACTTCATCGCCGGGGCTAAACCCATCTTTGCGAAATCATCTTTCCTATTTCTTTTGTCTTCGTCGTTTGCTACTGTTCATGCGACAATGTTCACGATGCTACTGTCGCCATTTTTTTTTTCATTCTTTTTTTCATTCTTTTTGTTCCTTCTCTCTCCTTTCAGATACCTAAAAATAAAAAAATAAAAAATAAAAATAAAAATCAACCTCCATCTTCGGCCTTCATTGCCAAAGAGAGATTTGTTTGGCCCTCATCACTGTTATTGAAGATTCTGACCAGACATCATTATTGTTGTTGCTGCTTCCACCGGTACGTGAGTCAAAAGAAAGATGTCCAGTGTACAATCAATTGAAGAACACTCTCTTAATCAAGTCAGATTCAATCAGGATGAGATCAAGAGATTGAGAACTCTACTTGACACTCTAGGAAAACCCTCAGGTACCAACTTATTGGCACATTCAGGTAAGTTTCCTATTTCTATTGGATTCAAAGTCTCGACTAAATCCTTTGCAAACTCTTGGATTATAGATTCTGGTGCCACTGATCACATGACCAATTCCTGTCATATATTTCATACCTACAATCCATGTTTAAGCAATCGAAAAATAGCCACAGCTGATCGGTCTTTAACCACAGTTGCAGGCATAGGAGATGTTCACATCAGCCCTACACTTACACTTAGAAATGTACTTCATGTTTCGAAGCTATCCACAAATCTTCTCTTTATACAAAAGTTAACACGTGATCTAAGCTGTAAAGTAATTTTCTATCCTACTCATTGTGAATTTTAGGACCAGAGGTTGGGAAAGACAATTGGACTTGCTAAGGAACAGGATGAGTTGTATTACCTTGAGACACCAGTAAATTTTATGAAGAATAACTCATCATTTCTTTCTGAACACTATCTCTTTATTAAAGATAAAATATTGCTTCATCACTGTCGACTTGGACATCCCTCATTTAGAACCCTTAAGGTCATGTTTCCGTCTCTGTTTAAGAAAATAGATGTTGACGATTTCCATTGTGAGGTGTGTGAAGTGGCAAAATACAAGTGTGTGACTTTCCCAATCACAATGAAAGAAGTTCATCTCCTTTTGATCTTATTCATAGTGATATTTGGGGTCTTTCTCCTATTCCTAATGTTTTTGGAGCACGTTGGTTTGTATGTTTCATTGATGATTGTACTAGAGTTTCTTGGATATTTTTACTCAAACAAAAATCTGATGTGAGCTTCGTTCTCCCAAACTTTCACAACATGGTACAAAATCAATTCGGAGCTAAAATCAAGAAATTTCGATCTGACAATGCAAGAGACTATTTTAATCAAACCTTGACCCCTTACTTTCAAAAGGAAGGGATCATTCATGAATCATCTTGCGTCTACACCCCACAACAACATGGTGTCGCTGAGAGGAAAAATGACCACCTACTTGATACAACCCGAGCCTTCTTGTTCCATAATAATGTGCCTAAGTTCTATTGAGGGGAAGCCGTCCTAACTGCCACACATCTTATCAACCAAATACCTTCTCGAGTCCTTGGTTTTAAGAGTCCCATTGAATTGTTATCACAATTTTATCCTAACATCAAAACTTCTAACAATCTTATTTCTAAAATCTTCGAGTGTGTTTCTTTTGTCCATGTTCACCATCCAAACAGGGGGAAATTAGATCCAAGAGCTCTCAAGTGTGTTTTTGTGAGGTATTCCTCAACTCAGAAAGGGTACAAATGCTACCGTCTAAATATTTTTTTGTCTCAGCAGATGTTATTTTCAATGAACGTGAGTCTTATTTTTCCGCTCCTTCTCTTCAGGGGGAGAACTCCATCATGGAAGATAAGTATCGGGGTTCTCTCCTCTATAACCCCTTCACCATTGACCTCTCATCCATACCATCTCCCTCTACACATCAGCCATCTGCATCTGCACCTTCAAAACCCAGTGATAACCAAAGTAGCTGAATCTGAGCCGTCTGCTCTTGAGGATCGAATGACTGGACAAGTGTACTCAAGGAAGGAAGCTACAGTCTCTGAACCTATGTAAGTCCAAGAATTTGAACCAGCTCTTGGAAATGAAGGTGCAGTCTCTGACCCTATCTCACGAAACCTTTCAGAACCTCAGCCCGAAATAGACATTGATCTAAACCTTCCTATTGCCATTAGAAAGGGAATTAGGGAATGCACTAAACGTCCCTTGTATCCACTTTCCCATGTTGTGTCATTTGAAAGGTTTTCTCCATCTCATAAGTGCTTTCTTACTAGCTTGAACTGTATCCAAATCCCAACCTCTTTGTCCAAGGCTTTATCTGATGAAAATTGAAAACAAGCCATGAATGTGGAAATGGAAGCCTTGAGAAAAAATGATACTTGGGAGTTGGTAGACTTGCTTGTAGGAAAGAAACCTGTGCGATGCAAATGGGTTTATACAGTAAATACAAAGTAAATGGGTCCCTGGAGCGCTACAAGGCAAGATTAGTAGCCAAAGGATATACTCAGACGTATGGTGTGGACTATCAAGAGACATTTGCTCCGGTTGCAAAAATGAATACCGTGAGACTTCTTCATTGATAGCTAATTATGACTGAGATCTGCAACAATTTGATGTAAAGAATGCATTTTTGCATGGGGATTTAGAAGAAGAAATCTATATGGAAGTGCTTCCAGGATTTGGCACCACTGATAAAGTGTGTAAATTGAAAAAGGCCTTGTATGGACTTAAACAGTCCCCGAGGACATGGTTTGGTCGGTTTGCCAAAGTAATGACAAATATGGGATATAGACAAAGCCAAGGAGATCACACGGGAGTGGTTCTTGAAGCATATACTGATTCAGACTATGCTGGTTCAGTAGTTGACAAAAGATCAACTACTGGATATTGTACGTTTCTTGGTGGGAATTTGGTGACGTGGCGTAGTAAAAAGCAAAATGTAGTGGCCAAATCTAGTGCTGAAGCAGAATTTCGAGCAATGGCACAAGGAGTTTAAGAGCTATTATGGTTGCAGATAATTTTGTAGGATTTGAAGATACACTAGGATGTCCCTATGAGACTCTATTGTGACAATAAATCTGCAATTAGCATTGCCCATAACCTAGTTCAACATGATCGAACCTAGAGATTGATAGACACTTTATTAAAAAGAAGCCTTATAGTGGGTTGATTTGTACTCCATATGTGTCTACCAATAATCAGTTCGTTGATGTGCTCACTAAAAGGTTAAATCATACTATATTTCAAGCAAGTGTGGTCCAAGCTGGGAAGGGTAAACCTTTATTCACCAACTTGAGGGGGAGTGTTGTGGAGAAGCACAAAATCTGTGGGATTTATTTCCTTTAAGGAAAGATGATAATTTTAGTAGTTGTTTTATTTAGCAGTTACTAAAATTGTAATTATTGCTATATGTGTGCATAGCCCTGTATGTCTATATATATGGTGTCCCTCCATTGAGACATCATCAAGAATAAGAAGAATTCTCATCTCTTCTCCCATGGACGTAGGTCATATAGTCGAACTACGTTACGTCTTTATGTTTCTTTATTATTTTATTTAACAACATTTTCTTGGGGGCAGTTATGAATCTTATTTTCTTGTTCCCTCTAGGGTCGCATTGTTTGGTAGATCTAGGCTATCAAAGTCTTTCCCTATTATTTCAAGTACTGAAATCACCATTTTAAGTTTTTAATAGTTTGAACTTGACAGTTTTGAATTGGCCTTAGTTAAGTAAAAAAAATATTGATGATACAATGCTTGTCTTTGTTTTGTGGGTTAGTCCTTTCGTGTTTTTGATCTTGAGATGTCTGCAGGAGTTGGAAAAATTATCACGAAAGTTTGAGGAGAATGTTTTGGATGCCACAAAAAAATTTGAAAAAGTAATTTATGATAAGAAAGATGTTGAAGGATTGCCTGCTACGGCACTTGGTTTAGCTGCACAAACTGCAGTGACCAAGGTATCACTGGTTTTAATACTTTGTTTGCAGTTTGCTTTCACATTATCTTGGTTCTCATCGTATGCCTGACATTTTGTCTTTCACTCCTATAATCACGATTAGGGACATGCAAATGCTACTGCTGAAGAGGGGCCATGGGTTATTACATTGGATGCTCCAAGTTTTCTTTCTGTTATGCAACATGCTCGGAACCGTTCATTGCGTGAAGAGGTCTATCGTGCTTATGTAACCCGCGGATCTAGTGGAGATCTTGATAATGCACCAATTATTGATCAAATCCTCATACTAAGGTTGGAGAAGGCCAAGCTTCTGGGTTACAACAATTATGCTGAGGTATTTTGTATTGGTTACAGACTTTTTTGGCTGAGGGTTCCTGTTATTTTATTTGCACTACTTGTTTTACTTCTCTTTCGCAAAATTATAATTACACATTTTCCTTTTTCAAGGTTAGCATGGCAATGAAAATGGCCACTGTTGATAAAGCACAAGATTTACTTGAAAGGCTTCGTACTGCTTCTTGGGGTCCAGCAGTTCAAGGTATCAACTTGCTGCATTTTATGTTATATTCAGCTATATGTATAGTGATCGTTGTTGTTGTAGGTGATTAGATCTAGAAGTATTCTAAATGAAAAAAAAATTGTCTGCTCATTCCACTAAAGCATGTAATTTTGGTTGAACTAGCAGTGACAAATTTCATAACACATTTTTGTTTGTATTAAGAGTAAATAGGCTTGGACATTACATTTTAGATGCTTTAAATTTTTATTTTTTATTTTCCTTTCCATCTTTTATAGTAGCATGAGTGCCGATCACTGAGTTTTTTATGGAATATGTGTAAATCATGTATGTCTTGCTCAGTGTTTTCAAGGCTTCGTCTAGGCGTTTTAGGAAGAAAACGCCTAGGCTCTGTGCTAGGCAGGCAGTGGGGGTTTGTGCAAATATTTAAAAAGTTTAGGGGGGGGTCTCTCTAATTTAAAAAAAAGCTTAAAAAACATAAACGCCCTTTTTCTATAGTAAACCCTCAAATCTTTCTCTCTCTAAGCCTATCCTTTCCATTTGCTCCGACCAAGAAACGTCGTTGAAATCTCCAGCAACCGTCGACGACCCTCCGGCGATAGATATTTTAGTTTTGTACTTTTGAACCTTTTGGATAATATGTATTATGACATGAATTAATGTTTTGTGGACATGATTTTAATTAATATGAAGTGTTTTTTATCATTTTATGAAAATTTAATATTTATTATATAATATAGTTAGATATATATAATTTTGTATATGAACTGTCCAAGAACATGTACATAAATAATTAATTATCTAGGGACCTATAAATAAATATTTTTCTTATCGCCTAGGCTACGCCTCCCTAGATAGGACAAATGGCCTTGACGTCTTGAAAACACTGGTCTTGCTCTAAAGTTGTTCTTTTTAATTCATTTTGATGCTAAAATTTGCTTGCAAAGTCTAGCCATTACATAGTGAGTGTTTAAAAATTTATGATTTAGAATTTGTCTTTTTGGTTTGGGTAGTTCCCTTCACATCACAACGCAGATTAAATTAATGAGGTTTAATCAACCTATGCTCTTTCATCTCTATAGACATGGAGGACCTCAAGAATTTTGCTAGGAATCAAAATGCTACAGAAGCTGATGATCTAAGCCACTGGGACATTAACTTTTGGAGTGAGAGACTTCGCGAGTCAAAATATGACATAAATGAGGTGAGTGTTTCTTTCATTCTTCTTCTTTTCTCTTTTTTCTTTTTTTATTATTTATTTTTTTATTTTTTATGTTGTGCTACTGTTGTCTAAATTGGATTCAGCTGCCTCTTTTTTGCATTAAGGGTGCCAAGATTTTGCTGTCTAATTGTAAGTATGTTTATTATTGTTCATAGGGAATTGAGTGAGTTATATGAACATGAAATCCTAATACATGTACTGGTTGTGAATTCCTGTTTGTATGGCAAACTTTGGTGTGTAAGTTGGTGGTTCTACTAAGCTATGGAAGAGATATTCTAGCTATTAGGCTGCTTACTTATTTCCTTTGATGTTCTTTCAACTTTCTTGTGGACCTAAGAAATATGTTTTATCAGCCTTTCCTTTATAGATTCTAAACGTAGTTATTTTATCCTCTTGAGGTGTGAGTACAACCTACCGATTTTGTTGGAAAAACATTAGTCCTGCTACGTTAACACGTAATGAAACACGTATTATGATACCCATGTGGGCTTCACATGTAATGTTTCTCTTTCGAATTGTTCCGTTTAATTTCTTTAACGGAATGGAATAAGAAATAAAAAAAATCTTTAACGAAACAAAAAGGAAATGTGTACCGTTTCATTTTCTTTATTTTTTTACTTCCTCTTTTTTCATATACTTTAACACGTTTCCTTTCTTTTTGTTCCGTTTAATTTCTTCTTTTTTCATTTTTTTTCAAAAACTTCTTTTAGTATGGAAAAGATTTATACTCTAGAGTTTCAATTTTTCAACCAAAAAAAAAAGAAAAAACATATACATACACATGCAAGATTCAAAAAACGTAAATGTCCTTTATTTAAAAAATGAATATTTTTATTATTTTACTTTAGAAAAAATAAATTTTTAAATTTTATTTAAAAAATATTTTTATTAATTTGTTTTAATAAATGTAATTAACTTTAATAACTTAATTTTATCAATTAAATTTTATTAATTTAGATAAACTATATTTTAAATTTTATTTCATACAAATACTTTTATTAATTTGTTTTAAAAATATATTTTTTATTTTAGAAATAAATTCTTTACACGTTTCCTTTTTGTTTCATTAAAGAATTTTTATTTATTTTTATTCCATTCCGTTAAAGAAATTAAACGGAACAATTCGAAAGAGAAACGTTACATGTGGGGCCCACATGAGTGTCATGATACGTGTTTCATTACTTGTTAAAACATCATTTCTCAAAACATTAACCTACAACTACAACTAACATAGCGGAAGTGTATTTGAATCAATAGATTCAAGATTAAGATAGAAAAATAAAGAGCCAAGAAGCAAACTTTGCTTTTAAAGAGAATAATAATTGATGATTGAATTATTAATTGAATGCTTAAATTCGTAATTGGAGCTCCTTATATAGATAACTCCATTGAAATAACTTAGAAACCTACTAAAACACTTAAAATTAAGTTTTCTATGCTATCTAACACTATAACAACTTTATGTAAACACTTCCATACACTTTCTAATCACATCGAATAACAACAAACGAATTTAGAAACCATCTAGAGCTACCACTAAAATTTAATTGTATCAAAATAGGAACTTTCCTTAAAAAAGAAACTTGAGTAAAAATTAAAATTTTCGGAACCTTCCTAAATATTATTCCATGTCCTACGTCAACAACTCAACTAAGCTTTTTCCCAATTACATGAGGTCTACATGAATCCGCTTGCTCCACTTTGTTGTATCAAGAGCTAAGTCGGATTCAAATTATAAGAAGTTAAATTTTTCTTAATTATTTATCCATGTTATTTTAGGTTTTTCTTTACCTCTATTGTTACCGTGTATAGTTAAGAGGTCACTCTTTCTAACTGGTGCATCCAAAGGCTTACTTGTACGTGTCCAAACTTCAAACCCTAAACCTTAAACATTGAACTGATTTTTATATTTCCTAGACGCGCAATATTGAGCCACAATAATTGTGGGAAGGGAAAAGAAATTTTCACGGACTGTGATAGCTTTCAATTTCCAACCATACAATAAACTTCCAGACATTTCTAGATCAAAATGTTTTGACTTATCCTATTCTCCTCCACTAAACCTTGTAAAATGGAGACTGGAATCTTGTTGAGAGAAAGCAAAACTCGGGGCAGTTTTAGATGCATAGCTTAGTAATATGCTAACAATGGTCACCCTCAAAGTTAGTGACATACTAATAGTAATAGTCCTATTCAAAGCATTGGGCTTGGTTGTTCATTTGATTGAAAAAGCTGACAGCATCCTTGTCTTCAATTTTGCTGTACCAAGCAAAAGAGAAGCTCAAAGCAGGTCAAACAACACACTATTCTCAGTATGATGGTGGGACATTTTCTTAGGATTACATGTTACAGAAAATAAGTTGTGCGTAAAAAAAAAGGCCCTAAAATGGTTTTTATGCACTATGTAAGAATCAAGCTCTACCTCATGGTTTCCTTTTAATTGTGCTGTTGTTTTATACTTGGAAATTGACTTTGATATTGATCAATGCCCAAATGTAGAATGAGTAAAAGACTTTTGCAGTTCTCTGATTACTTTATGTCTACTTGTTGTGCATCATAACTGTGATCCATCCCTAGAAGGTCACAGACCAGATCTTATATAATATGTTGAAAGAATGAGTCAAATTGAAGTAAGAAATAAGTTATAAATAGTTGCTCTTCAACTCAACTTAACAAAGCCTTTTCACAACTACACGAGGTCTGTTGCATGCAATAATTGATCATTTTCATAAACACTAATAGGTGCGGATAACTGCTGAAGCTATGCTATTGACCTAGATTTTTATGCTTAAAGTTAGGATGAATTGAGCAAGTGGCTGAATTTGATAGAAAGCTTAATTTTTCATGACATATAAAGGCATTGCATTACGTATTTAGTTGTTGATCATCCTTTTGGACCAGCTAATGATCTTTGTTTGCATTATGATTTGCACACATGTTTATGTGTTTGTGTTTTCCTTGTTATATTCGCAGGAAGAGTTGCGTCCATTTTTCTCATTGCCAAAGGTTATGGATGGTCTTTTCAGCCTTGCCAAGATGCTTTTCCAAATTGATATTGAGCCAGCCGATGGCCTTGCTCCCGTAATAAATTTTAGTTCAATTATTTGTGGTTTTCTTGTGCTTAAGATGGTAACATGTTGATTAATCTTAATAATTTATGTGATACAGGTTTGGAACAAAGACGTTAAATTTTACTGTGTCAAAGATTCTTCTGGTGAACCAATTGCATATTTTTATTTTGACCCATATTCTCGCCCATCTGAAAAACGTGGTGGCGCATGGATGGATGAGGTTGTTGCTCGGAGTCGTGCACTTGCATGTAATGGTGCTTCTGCTAGGCTGCCTGTTGCCCACATGGTTTGCAATCAAACACCACCAGTGGGAGACAAGCCTAGTCTAATGACATTCCGCGAGGTAAATTTTGCTCATAGCATGTATATTGTTTAAATGTTAATTACTTTCGCTCTTAAAATTGTTAATAGTGATTCAAAAATGTGTGTTCAAGTGTTTTGGATGGGAACTAATGGTATCTATTATCGACTAACTTCGAGGAATGTGATGGTTGGCAGTTGTAGACTCTTTACTGGTGACAAGTTAACATCAGTACAGGGATAATATTGTGAATAATGCAAAAGAGTACAAAAGAAGTACTAGAATGCTAAACAAATAAATAACAATATTAACCCTTGTAATAGTAATACATAATTACTCTAATTGATAAATGCTAACTGAGTAACCACTTTTGGAGTGAAAAAGGATCTATTCTGGATTTTTTTGCATTACCTATTTGATAGCCAGGGCATAGTTGGGGAGGCAAGTTTGGAAAAGAGGCAGGGATAGTCTAAGGTAGCGTAGATGAGGGAAGCCTTAAGAGAACAACTACTATCAATGTATCATAGTCCTTAAACGGTTATGCCCTTACTTTTAGGGATGGAAGGTGAATCTTATAGACTTTGAATGATCAATAGAGCTCATATGGTGAGAGCAAAGGAATCTAGCCTTTTGTCCCGTCCTGTGTCTCCTTGCTAAATGATTGCTTGTTGAAGGTGAGTGACCTTCACATGATACCAATGTCTATCTCTCCACCAAAGGCCCAAAGATGTAAGCCAAACTATGATTTTGAGCTCTTATCCAATCCAACATCCTCAATGCTCAACTCAACAAAGCCTTTTCCTAATAGTAAAAGTCGTGCTGTGGGTTAAGATTTATAATGAAAATATGGAGACTAATTAGTTGAATTTATGAGGATGAATGGGAAATTGGGAAGAGTGCTTACTTAAAGTTTGACATTGTAAAAACGTATTCAAAATTTTATTTAAATGTCGTGAAGATCTATGTTTCTTTTATATATATGCTAAAACAAACACAATTATATATTTAAAACTCACTAAGTTATGAAACATAATGGTTTAAAATAAAAATTTTATAATCTCTATATTACTTGGCGCATATTGTATGAGTAACAAACTATTTTATGACTTTTCTTCTTAACATGTATAGGAGATATTTTACTTATTCCTTTAGTGATTATTTAGTTTCGACCCATTACATATGGAATTGTGCTTCAATCTTTTTTTCTTTTTTTTGAGCAGAAACAAGTGTAATCTTTATTAAAAGATAAGCTAAACAGAGAGGCACGAGAAGTGCACAATTTACAGAAAGACACCCCACAACACAGATCAACGGAGAAAAAAAAACCCACTTGAAAACAACCCAACCCTGACAGTCAAGATCCCAGATATCGGGGCTACATCCATAATTATACCGAATGTAAACAACTACCCCAATCTAGAATCCAATTTGAAAGATAGGGACCTTGAACCAATTCCGCCGCATGAACCAAAGAACTCGCAATGAACCTAATGTCTTCCCATAGTTTGTTTTGATCCTTGCACTTATCATTGAAGATCTTGTTGTACCTTTCCAGCCATATATGCCAGAGTGTGGCAACCGAAGCCACGAGAGCGACCTCTCTAGACTTGCTAGAATTAATAGAGCTATGAGATGGTGACATGCAATCCTCAATGTCATATACTTTTATTCTTTCATCTTCTAACTCAACTTAAGCAAATAAGCTCTTTTCCAATTGCATAGAGTCTAGCTACAAGTATCTGGTTCCGCCATTTGCTCTATCAAAGGCTAAGTCAACTCTAAAAATTACAAGTAGTTATATCAATGTTAATTATTTTTTGTTCATGTTAAGGTCTTCTTCTACCTCATCATTACCGTGGATTGGCCAATAGGTCACTCTTTCTAACTTGCTATCTTAAGGTTTTTGTTGTATTTATTCAAACCACCTTAAATGATTTCCTCTCATTTTACTTCTACCATTTCTCTAATACGCTCATTTCTAATTTTATCTTTTAATGTTTTACCACAAATTGATTTTAACTTATGCATTTTCGTTGACTTAGTTTGTTTTCGTGGTGTTTTCTTATTGCCCAACATTGTGTTCCATAAAGCATATCTAGCCTAATAGTGGTCAAGAATATCTTCTAACAAAAGTTGAAATGAGCATTGATTTTGTTTTATGTCTTTGTAAAGTAAAAAAATATTGAAGGATTTTTTTAGTTTTGCAATTTATTTAAATATTCTACCTAATGTCAATGGACTTTTTTTATTTTTTTATTTTTTTTGTATTAATTCAATTATATTTAATTTTTAATTCAACGATTGAAAAATTGATAAAAGTTGATGAAAATACGAAGAATTTTGTTGAAAGATTGGCAAAGGCAACTCCATGGTGTGGCCTAGGGTGCACTGTCTACGCGTACCTTTCCTTTACAATGAAGCCATGACCATAGAAGATTGGCAAAGGCAGTCAAAAATATTTTGTTAGATTTTTTCATTATTCTAAATGAATGAGTTGAACCCCATAAACACTTGTATTTTAGCCTTAAGCACTACCTTCTGAGGATAAATATATATAAAAAAAAAAAGCTTAAGCACTTCTAGGGTCTTTCTCTGGTTTCAAAAAGTCAAAATTTCCTATATCTTGAAATTGGTATATTATTTTATGAAAATTATATTAAGAATCACGCAACAAAGGAAATAACCCATAAAAAATAAAGTTTGTACATATTCATTTAATTTATGCTTTATTTGTAGGTTGAGACTGTTTTCCATGAGTTTGGTCATGCTCTTCAACATATGCTTACCAGGGAAGATGAGGGCCTTGTTTCTGGTATTAGGGGAATAGAATGGGATGCTGTTGAATTACCTTCTCAGTTCATGGAGAATTGGTGTTATCAAAGGTAATATTGCCTAATCAAATTATTTTCTTCGTCATACTTTTTATGCAATAACATTATTTCTGTAGTTATATTTTTGATTAGTTTTCCTAAGTAAAATAAAGTAACTGATGCTGAACGTTGTGCTTTTCTGACTAGTCTTGTGTGGATAATGTAACCCTAGATACAGGGGGCCAGCCTCATGTTTCCTTGTATGGGATGAAGGTAGTATCTCTTGCTCAGAAAACTCTGATAATGGTAATATCTAGATAGTGATTTCTAGACCTTATGTTTGTTAAGGGTTGAAATGCTCCACATGTGAGTAAAGGACCCACATACGTGTACTTTCTTCCATGCATAGGAATTTCATGGGAAGAGGAACAACAAACAAGTATGATCCATGCATGTATCAATGTATGCTCCACAAAAAATAAAAATTTATAAAATAAAAACTGAACTTTTTATTCTTTATTCTTAATTTCTTATTAATTGTTTCCAAGTGACCACCTTTATGTCTCTTTTAGAAGGAGAAAAAAAACTATTGTAAGAAAAAAGTAAAATGAAATAAAAACCAAACGACATGAAAATATGAACTCAAACAAAATTCTGGATTTTGCAGGGATACACTTTTGAGCATTGCAAAACACTTTGAAAGTGGAGAGAGTCTCCCAGAAGAAGTATATTTGAAACTCCTTGCAGCAAGGACTTTCCGGGCCGGTTCACTAAGTCTCCGTCAGGTTAGTTTACATGCTACATATTTGGCTTATGTAATGGGTTTGTTTTGAAGCTCATCATTATTATTTATTAATGTGGTGTTCTAATATATATTGATAGGGCTGATATAAGTTTCATTTTTTCATATTCTGACCTCTTTGTTCAGTTTCATTTACTTTTTCAGTAGAACCATCAATGCATGTTTTTGGTTTAATGCTGTAGCATGCTTTTATTTTTGCTTCAAATTTATCAATCTGAGAAGTTGCTGTATATTTTTTTATACTTTTTTTGGGTATAAGTCTTTCATTGTTACTACATAAGTCCTGAGGTCAGTTTTCTTGCATATAGAGTAGCAGCACGCAAACTCTAATAGCTGATATGCTTTGTGATATTTTTTTCTGAAATGACATGATTTCTCCAGGTAGTAGCAAAAGATTCAGAGAAAAACTTTGAGGAACTAACTGTTCCTTTTTTAAATCCCTGTATCCTTGTTGTGTTGCCAAAACGACATTGAAACTTTGATTTTGTTCATAATACTGGTTACCATCTTGTGATGATGGAAGTCAGCATCTGATGAATTTCTCATACAAAATTTTAAGAATTAAAAAAAGGTAGCCTCAAATGAGCAACAATTTCTAGCCCCCCCCCAACCCAAACAGAAAAAGAGGAGAGAGGAAAATGTGGTGGCACTGAAAGACTAGGTCCTTTTTTTTTAAAATGACTAGGTCTTTTTTTTTTAAAAGACTAGGTCATTTTTTTAACAGCTTTGTGACTATTTTGCAGATACGATTTGCTAGTGTAGATCTAGAGCTACACAGCAAGTATGTACCTGGAGGGTCAGAATCTATCTATGATATTGATCGAAGGGTGGGTGAAAGAACACAAGTTATTCCTCTACTGCCAGAGGATAGGTTCCTTTGTAGTTTCAGCCATATCTTTGCAGGTAAGCTCATATTCAGTTGACCAACTACTTTAGCATCTAGTTTTTCTTCGAGTATTTGTGCTTATTTACTTTTGTTATGATTCAGGTGGATATGCAGCTGGGTACTACAGTTACAAGGTAACTCTTTCATCTGTAGTTTTTGAGGCTGCTTTCTACCGGTTGGATCATTATGTTCTTTGACCATTCTAAATCCCAATTGCACTTTCTACACTTTTTTTATTGCAATTAATATTTAGGTTCTGATTTCAGCTAGAAACAGTTTCATGAACTATTTTAATGATATTTAGAATGAGATATTGCTTTAATGCAAAACGAGCTATATGAATTTAGTGGAGCTCACCAAATTACCTGAAATGCAGCAGGAGAATGGTGGTATGAAAAATAGTGGCCAAAACTCGCTGATTCTTTTAGTTTGTAAATAGATCTTAATCAACGTCTTTACCATGAAATGATATTTTATGGTGGCTATTGTTAATTGTTCCATGTAAAACAATAAGTCATGACCAGTTGACTATTTAAACTAGAAAATGTTGATCTTTTTTCTGATAGGTGAATATTGATCTTATTAGACATTTTATTTTAGTTGGATTATGGCTTTTGCACATCTGCTAAAGTTATCTACAAAATTTTGCAGTGGGCAGAGGTGTTGTCAGCGGATGCATTTTCAGCATTTGAGGATGCTGGATTGGACAATGATAATGTATGATCTTCTTAACCTGTAACATTCTTGAGAGTTATATTGTTGTCTATTCTTTATGACCTCTGACCATCTTTTTACAATTGCTTTGAATCTAATATTTTTAAGGATGAATCAATGCCACACTACTACTAGCTTGGCAAGGGTTTAGAATCTGAGATTGTGATAAGCAAACAATGCTTTAAAGGTTTACATGGGATTAGTTAGACAATTTGGATGACATAAACAAGGTTTTATGGGATTGAAAGCATGTTTCAACTTTCATGACTACGAGTAGTGGTAAGATGTTTTTTTATCAAGGTAGGAACTATACGAGACTGATTACTTGAGGTTGTTTTTGAGGACTGAATTGGTGGTTTAGGTCTCAGCTTCTATGTCGCACATAAACAGTGGAAACAACAAAAAATGGTCACAGATGAAGTCGAAACAGAATAGATTGTTGACTCCTGTTCTATACAAGCCCTTTGAGGTTTTAAGTGAATGTGTGGTAGTATAGCACTTTAAAAATTCACTTTGTTGAGTAATTCATGTGCTGGTGCTGTTGTTAAAGTTTGTCTTGAATATTATAGTAATTTATATTATCATGGTTTACAGACCATGTTTTGGATAACTTGTC
Organism: Paratinospora sagittata; assembly: GCA_035771175.1. NCBI lineage: Eukaryota > Viridiplantae > Streptophyta > Magnoliopsida > Ranunculales > Menispermaceae > Paratinospora > Paratinospora sagittata. The sequence goes on along the minus strand of JAYMFD010000012.1, from coordinate 2,431,131 downwards.
TGCCTCTGATTTAATCAGCTGATTCAAGATTGAGAAATTCATTTTAGAAAATAATATTTACTCACAATTGGCTGATTTAACACTTAGAATTCAGAAACTGGTATAATGGGCTGATCTATCGAAATTGTTAAAAACTCATTCAGGCTGATCCATTGCCGAATGATTCTTTTTCCAAACAATTTCAGCAGTGACTTACTGTAATAGTCAGATGTTGCTTTCAAGTCGTATTGGCATCTGACTGTATGAACAGGATATGGTCCAAAATATTTATACTCTTTGATAATTTCAAAAGTCATGGCATTGGATTTTTGTTGTATCTTCTTACTACTGTTCAACCCTGCAATGACATGATCGTAAGCCTAAGCCTATGTTTAGTTTTGAAAAATATGCGTCACAACCCAAATTTTACATGTCAGTACACAACTGAATTTGAAAACATGTCTATTTTTTCTATGCACGATTGCTGATTCTGTAATTCTATATTCATATTCTTTTCTCTAGCATTGGGTTTCCTTTTAATTTAAAAAAAAAAAAAAATCAATGATAAGTTTTATCAAAAATGTTTTTTGTTTTTTTAATCCATCTTACTGATAAAGGAGTTTCTATTCCATCTTCTCACAGGCTATTAAAGAGACCGGTCACAAGTTCCGGGAAACCATTCTTGCACTTGGAGGTGGAAAAGCTCCACTAGAGGTAAGAAGAAATGTAATTATAAGTGCTCTCTATTGGAATTTTATTCTTTGCTCAAATAAATGATGCAAAATGTAATTATGAGGTGCTCAGTTCAAAGTTTCTTCTTTGATCACTCAAATAACTGAGGCTTTTGATTTCTCTAATTTTTGAGGTTGTAGCGTAGGCATTATAATGCAGGCACTAGGCAGTTGTTGATTTCTTTTTAGACGCTCATTAATTTTTTTGGTTTGTTCTCTTTGTTCCTAATTTCATGGTCTGCATGGTTTTCATGTGTTTCAGGTTTTTGTGGAATTTCGCGGACGTGAACCTTCTCCAGAGGCACTGCTCAGGCACAATGGCCTGTTGCAGACGGCAGTATCTGCATAAACCCTTGAAACATAACATTCATCAACACCCTGGAACGGAATAAGCAAATTTCTACAATGTTCAAAAGTGTTTGCTGTATCCCATCCTGGAGCCACCTCTGCTCGTTACCATGGAAATTCTATTTTAAGCTGTCCAGTGGTTCAGCGCTAGGATTTTCATGTTAAATTAATGCTAACTTACAAGGAAGGAATTAAACATTCATGCATCTTGAAAGGTATGCTGCATTGTAATAGATGAATTTGAGCTTTTTCTGTCCAGTTCTTAGAATCATATCTTCTGTTAATTATAATGTTCCTTTGAATTAACTCCGTTTTACATGACGAGAAGTCACAATTTATTAAGACTTGAACTCATGACCTCTTAGGAGGCAGAGGGTGCTCACGACAGTGAAGCCACTGGTTGTTTGCTCGTTGTCAATTTTCTCCATTAGGAATTTCTTCTTGATCATTTTTGGCATTGGACATATTATTAGTAAAGAAAACGCAAGTATGATTTGTGTATTAAACCTGTTTAAAACATTGGGTCTGCGGCGAATCCACGGTATATGTCTTTATAATAATAAGATCCATCGTTTTCTCAAAGAGAATTAAAAATTAGATGGTACCATATGGTCACTGTTGTAAAAGTAGGGTTAAGTTTGCCGACAAGGTCAGGTGTAGTCTTATCGACAAGATATGCCTTTTAAGAATATCTCTGAAATTAGTGTGTACATCATGATGCCAACGAAAAGGAAATGCGTAAGGGAAGGAGCATTGTTATTTTGTTTGGAAGTAGTGGAAGAAGAGTTGGCATCGCACTCATTCCGACAATATTCTGCTGGTGGCGATGAGGATCTATCATCACTTTTCGCTCTAATCATTTCCTCAACACCCATTATTTTATTTGCCACCCCCCACTAAATTAATAAATAAAAATCACTTCTCCAAAATGTCTTGCCGTAAAAGCTTTCAATTGTTATCTTTTCCTTTATTTTCTTAATTGCATTTTTGTTTTTGGCACGCATAAGCCCTGTTTGGTAGGGTTTTTTTAAATATATTTTTTTGAAAAATAAAATTTTTTTAAAAGGTGTTTGATATCATTTGCTTTTAGTTAAAGTGCCATAAAAAAAATCGTCTCTTACTTTTAAAAAAAGTTGGGTGATATGAGTTTTTTTTAAAAAAAAATGGTTTTGGTTGAAGTGATTGTGGGCTATAAGAGCTACAACACGCATAAGACAACAACACCCGCCTATTTATTTATTTATTTTTATTTTGTTGTATGTAAACTATAAAAAAAAATGACGAATTTCATTACTTAATTTGGGATTCAATCAAGTCCCTAAGTTTATTTTTTCAAGTCAAGTTTTTGGCAATACTACTGATGTAAAAGAAGAATTAGGTTAGTTTGAATAGCAAAATCAAGGCTACTTTTCAGTTTTATTAAGACAGTTTAGTCAACTCGCCTGTCCTAAATAAAACCAAACAAAACCACTCTCTCTCTCTCTCCCTCTCTCTGTGTCGTGCATTGCTTTCTGGGAATAGTGAATGAAGCGAAGCGTGGGATAAACTACAAATAAATTTAAGTTAAAATAGATCTGAGAATTAGGGTTTGTAGTTTAGAGGAATGGCGAGAGCTGGGGGAATCGGAATTACGAATGCAGTGAATGTTGGAATCGCTGTTCAAGCTGATTGGGAGAATCGAGAGTTCATCTCTCACATATCTCTCAATGTTCGACGTCTCTTCGAGTTTCTCCTTAAGTTTGGTACATAACTACTCAACATTTCTTTCTCAATTTCTTCTTTCTAAGTTCATCTTATGTTCTTGAGATTAGGGATTGTCCACTGTTAATAATGTTCTCCAGATTTTAGAAACATCAGATTCTTCTATTTGTTTTAGTGTTAGCTTTTTAGTTTTTAATGCAACCATTAGCTCGATTGTTAGGACGCGTTAGATTTTTAAGCAATATGAGAGAATTATACTAATGATTGTGAAGCTGTTGTGGTGGTGGTGCTGGTGGTGCTTAGATTTGGAATGTGTGCTTTGTTCATGTTTCTCACAAAATGTCATCTTTGGATCTTGTGGCGAATTTTGTGAGAATCGTTGTCAACTCTGGAGTTTGTGTGTTTACTTTAAAGCATATCATTGTGCTTCTTATTGTTGGTTAGCTGGCTGAAAATTTCCTTCTATTTCTGTATTCCTACCTATTATCTTCATTTGCAGTTCTGCTGTTGCCATCCTAATCTCTTTGAAATAAGTGCTCTGTGTCTTATTCAATCAATTTGGTGAATTGCCTTCTGAAGTTTAGAATTTCCTACCTCTGAAAAAAGAATAAGAAGATTATCTTCTTATGCTGTATTTGTCACTGCACTTCAAAACCTTTTGTGATCTTGTTGTATTGATCATATCCTTTCTTACGTGAAATTATATTATGTTTTCCTGGCTGGTTGTTTGTTCGATTTATTGTTATCAGTGGCGCAGAGCCTGGGATTGTTATTAATCATTGTAAATTATTTGAATCTGAGATTGGTGATGGTAACAGTTAGGAACTACTTAACTCTCTTCGTTATTTAGTTTTGACTCACTTTTAAAAGTTGTCCATTTATAATTCAGTTAAGATAGTTGCAAGTACATTCACCTGTTTTACAATTTTTGTACTTAACAAATGTCATTATCTTCAATTACCATTTAAATGAAAGAAGGTGGTTTTGTTATTAAGAAGCTGGTGAGACGAAAATGCTAAAGTGACATCTACGGTGTACATCAATAGAAACATTTCCATTAATGCACTATTAGATTGTCCAAATATTATTTGAGGCAATAAAATGGTGTAAAAGGTTATGTTTCTATTTTGTTATGAATGTCAATGTAGCACCACTCCTTTGACAAATTTAGTCTCTAACCTGCTTGGGTGTCATGTACTTGAAAACCTGATGTGTTTATAGAAGTTCGTACATACATGATGGTAACTTACATTTGGTATGTCCAGGCCTCTAGTGTTTGTAACTTTGTATACCACATTCTTTGTTCCTTGATGTGTTCATTATAGCCATGGTTTTGGTGGGAAGCCAATGTTTTTTAGGTGTAGAAACAATTATATCTCTTATACAGTTATACTAGTATTTGAACGTGGTAGAGTGATGGACTAGTATGGAATTTGTTTTCTTTGTGCCTATGCCTGAAATTTTTGTTGTTTCTCTCATTTCCAGAGGCCACAACGAAAAGCAAGTTGGCATCTTTGAATGAGAAGCTTGATGTATTGGAACGTCGTCTTGAGCTTCTTGAAGTCCAAGTGAGTACAGCATCGGCCAATCCTTCTCTTTTCAATTGATGTCTTTCCAGATGATGGTATTGTAGAAAAAAAAAAAAAAAACAGCACATATATATAAGCCATCTTAATGCTTATTGTAAGTTGATTGTGAAATCCATTTTAAAGGTAATCGATTTGCTTTCCATCTCTTATATATATCACTCTTTATGTTCCATAAAACAAGTGATATCTTCAGTATTTGTTACAGCTCATTTACTTCCATAAGACAAAGGACAGATTTTCTGAAACTAATTATACAATGACAAGTGCAATTATGTTATTAATCATGCTAAATGCTAAAATATCTAAAAAACCATAGACTTTAAACAGAAAAAATTACAACATGGTGGATTCTTGGAAATTGATTGAGTAGTTTGGTTGGTGCCATAGTTACTTCTGTGAGAACTTGTCCTGTAAATTTTCTTTACCATAATATAGCTTTGTTAATTTTCAATTAGAAGAATGCAAATCCAGTTACAGGAAAGATAAACAAAGGTTTTGTCCAAGATCTTGGAAAATTCCTGTCAAAGACTCAAATGACAGACCTCTTACTTCATACTAGGTGTTGTGTCAGTGACATAATCATCTGTTCTTGATGTTTTGGAAGAATGTTCATAGAAAATGGTGAGGGTTATTAACACCTGCAATAAAGCAGATTTTTGTCACAGCCAAAGTTTCAAAATTTTTATGACTTTCTGGAAATTTACCTTCTGTATATATATATATATATATATTTTATAATTAAGAAATTATAGTTCTCCATCGTCCAGTTAAACTTTGTATTTTCATAAATCGTAAACAAATTTCTATAAAAAATTACAAACTAATGTGATGAAAATTAATGTGTAATGAATCTTGGATATTGCGCCTAATTTTGAAGAATATAGGGGTGTTAGCGGTTTGGCCAAAACCGCGAAACCGAACCAAACTGATGCATTCGGTTTAATTCAGTTCGGTTTTTCACATGTACTGTTTGAGTTGCGGGTTGAGAATTTGATTCAGTTCGGTTTTTCATATGTACTGTTTGAGTTGCGGGTTGAGAATTATAACCGTACCAACTCAAATTGAACTGACCAAGGTTAATTTATATTACATATATTAACATGTTTTTGCTATATAATTACAAATATAGTTCTTATTTGTGAAATTACATGATTTTGTTATATTATAAATAAATCTTCTTTAGATTTAAAATAACAAACCAAGGATGGGACTTGTCCGTTAAATATGACCTTTGTTGTTTAGAATCAACAAATAATTAAAGGGTCGGGACTAGGTTCTTAGGTTCTCAAATAGATTGTTAACTTTGCAGCTCAATAAACATAAAGCGTAGGCATCTTCAATGATTTGATGTGTAATATATAATTTTGAGAGGTCCTTGGTTCAAACCCAATACGCACATACCTATCAAAAAAAAAAAAAAACATGGGCATTAATCAGGCAGTTCAGGAAAATACTTTCTTGTGCCTGTGCCCTGTTGTAATATTCTTTTAAGCAATGGCTACGTCAAGCATTGCAGTTGTCATGAATCATGTTATGCATTCAGTCACGCTTTAAGTACATTAAAAAAAAAAATTAAAAGTCTTAACAGTACAGTTTTTCAGAGCAGAATGAATTGGATCTCAACCTCATTCTCTTCCTCATAAAATGGCACCCACCAATTCAAGTTGGTATCAATGAAATTAAATTGTATCTACCAATCTATTTGATCATCTGGCTATCTTGGTTGAGGAGGAGACAAGGCATGTGAAATAATAGGGGATGGCTCTGCTGTGGACGGAGTCACCGGAAGATTAATCTGATTAATCTTCTTATCGATGGAAGGGAAGCGATTAGAGCCTCCAAAGCTATCAATTGACTTCATATATTCAGATGCATTGTTTTCTATGATAAGTGCATCTTCAAGCTCCCTTACAATGTCGTCCATGCATGGCCGGTAGGTTGAGAAGGGTTCGATGCATGCTAATGCTACCTCAACCACCCTCCACATTGCTTCTGCATGATACCCTCCTTTTATGCTTGGATCCACAATGTCTTCAATTTTAGACTCCCTGATAAATGGTTTTGCCTGCAAAAACAACTTGCTTATTATTAATTATCTCTTTCGATTATAATGAGCTATTTATAGATTATGAAGCCTCAAACAATAGATTCTTACAAAATTACAATCAAGAAACTTAAACTTGGATTTAACAATTTTATGCCCATTTGTCTCCTGCGATTAAGCATCTCAAGCTAAGGCAATTGCATGGGTGTAATACTTTGTGAATGTTATGTTCACACTAAAGTTAACAGTTCAAAATAAGTAAACCACACATTTTAAGGCAACTAGGTGGGTGCAAATAATATAAGCTACTGCTGAAAGAGAAAATGTAGGTTTAGGGTGTAAAGGATCAGCATGTAAAATGAATATATGTGGTTTGAACTTGATTCAACCAGTAAAACATAGATTGAGGAAATTATTAAAAAAAAAAAAATTCTTACGAGAACAAAATTCTAAGGTCTGAAATGATATAGTAGCGGGCTCCTAAATGTTCACATGATCAAACATATCTGTAAGGTTTTTTTTTTTCTTTTTTGTTGTCGTTTTTTTGGGCTTAGCTGAAATACTTGAAGTTGGCTATCTAAGAGAGGGGGTACAGAGAAAAAGGCTAAAAATTTTGGAGGCCTAGTGCAAGATCAGAACCAAAATGCTATGAAAATGCAGACAAGTTAATCTTGGGTAGTGAAAGCAAGATGGTTACTAGCGAAAGCGAGCGCTACATATAAACAAGATATCATCTAAGCCAAAATGACAGATCATTCAATTTAAGTAAATTCTAAATCACATTCATTTCAATATTGATACCAGGTCGTTAATTCTGATAAATATGAAACAAATGAGATTTATGCCACAGTAATTTCTGGATAAAATTATAGATTAGGGGCATTGGACATATCAACTAAACACTTGAACCCAACAAAATAGATCACAAGTTCATAACATACATACCCATTCAACTAAGCTCCACTCATTGCGAGGTCTATGTATGTCAAGAGGCTCTCTACCACTTATGATTTCTAGTAGCACCACACCGAAGCTAAAAACATCGCTTTTTGCTGATAGATGCTGTGTTGAGTAGTACCTGTAAGGAATACATTGAAAGCTCAGGGTCATGGTTTAAAGTTTGTGTTTTTAGTTGAGTTTCACATCAATGAACAAAGTCAAACATTTCAGACATGGGATTTGAAGCAGCCTAACATTTTAACCATGATTTTATGGTTAACTGTTATTCCTGGGGCGATCACAAAAGTTTTAAAAATAGTTTTCTAACAAAAGATGTCTTGTGTAACTTTCATTCCAGTTGACAATTGTAGAATGATTCTACAGAGTAAAAATTCGAACCCATGATTCTATCCAGTATAAGAGTAGCATGACACCAAATATTCGTCCACTGTAGTTGGCGAGTGCAATTTCAGAAATGAATTTTTTTTTTTTCATTTTAGTCAAAGAAATTTAAGAACTGTTGCTTTGACCTATAAATAGTCTCTCCAATTTAATAGTTAAACCAAATATTATAGAAATAACCTCTTCCAATGTATAGGTAAGGCTGGGTACATTATCCTTTCCCCTTACCCCGATGGCAGGAGCCTCATGCACTTGGTACGCCCTTATCCTTTAATTTTTCATCAGTACCAAAATCATAAATGCCAACATAGAAAAGAAAAACTGAAACTTACTCTGGATCCAAATATCCAGCTGTTCCTCTTCCAAAGAAGCACCACTATCCCCTTCTTGAGGAGTATATTTAGAAAAACCAAAATCTGCCACCTTAGCACACATGCTATGATCCAGAAGAATGTTGCTTGATTTCACATCCCTATGAATAACACCACGCCCAGCAAATGTGTGCAGGTAGAATAGACCTGAATAGCACCATGATCAGCCTTATCAATGCTTAAGACATGGAGAGCCCAATCAATTTTTAAGACTCTTGAAAAGTTAGTGTACTGATTTGAGAGAATTCTCTTAAGAATAGTGCTACACTAACATTCATAACATAGATAGAAACATTACCTTTATATACCATTGGATTGCCTTGAATCATGTAATATTACATGATTCGAGACAATCTAATATTGCGTTAATGAAAATGTTTCTATTGATGTACACTATGGATGTCACATTAGCATTTTCCTTCTCTAAATTGATGTAGAGAAAGAACTAGTTGATTTTAAAACAATTAAGCATGGCAAGATAAGTTTGTAGACAATCCAATGGCGCAACTTCCTTTTATGTTTCCGAGAAATTTTACGATTATGCATATCTTTTGTTTCCTCAAAATAATATGAATCTGAAATAAATAAATGAACAAACCAAAAAAATAGTGAATCTCAATGTTACTCACCTCTTGCAGCACCAAGTGCAATGGAGAGTCTGGTCGGCCAATCTAGAGCTTTCCTTTTTGATGCTTCCCCTGTAAAACATAGATGGTAAAACCAAAACAATAACAACTCAATGAAACAAAAATCTTGATACTAGAATAGGGAGTGGTACCGTATAGGCGATCTTGTAGAGAACCATTGGACATGAAGGGATAGACAAGAATTTGTTGATCATACTCGCAACAGTAGCCAAGAAGAGGAACCAAATTCTCATGCCGAATTGCTGAGAGGAGGTTTAGCTGTAAAAGGAAATCAATGGAAAAACATCACTCTCTTAGATTAGTTAGTGTAACAGACCTGAATAACTAGTTTTAATCCATTCAAATCTGGGTCCAGATGAGTTAGAAAAAATTAGTTATATTTTTTCACTGTTTCAAATTACTTTCCTGAGTGTAGATCTCAACAATTAATGAAGAACCCCTTAGAAATATGCAACTGAAAATACTAGTTGAAATTGGGAAAACAGAAAATTTTAAAACTCAATAGTCCACAATATGGGAATGATATGAAGCAAAGAGAGGAACCGTTCCTTGAGAGGATAATATATTTTACATGATTTCTAGGATTACACATATTTTTACTACTTTCCAGGCTGAATCAACAGGAATTTTTTTGCAGTATATGTATACTGCATCATTGGTAAGAATCACAGAAAATGTTTACCTCATTCTCAAATTCACGAGTTCCCTGAGTTGAAGTCGCTGACCGAACCTTCACAGCCACTTCTTGACCATCAGGCAAAATACCCCGGTAAACAGATCCAAAGCCTCCTTCACCAATTAAAGTGTTGTATTTATGGGTGGCAATTTCAATGCATTCCAGAGTAAAAAGCTGTGTGGATGTTGACTTGAAACTAAGATCATCCATGCTGGGTAGAGAGAAAATGGCATCTGCATCGTCTAGAAAACACAAATGAGTCGGACATAAAGGCTTTTGACCAGGTACAAAATAGACACACTCACACACATATACCTTCAAAAACAAAAACTCCACCTATGCAGATCATTTAAGTATAGAAATTGTAATGATTTCCCCTAAATGTACAAAGGGCGTATAACTAGTGCACAAGGCTTCTGCTATTGTAAAGTCTGTGGAAGGGGGTGTTCTCCATTTGATTCCAAACTCAACATACATATAAACATCTACATTATCTGCTTAAAACACATTTTATGTTTGAAGAACCTCTTAGATGGAAAAATGATAAATGAACTCACTCTTCATAACTGGGTGTTTTCCTTTGAATTTCCTACGAGTCAGCATTTTTCTTCTGTAAAAGCATGCAAAGATGACTCCAATTGTGACAGTAAATAAGATAGACCCTCCTGCAACACTTCCTATAAAGATTGGATGTGAACTTGTAGAGCTTTGACCACCACAGATTCCAAAACTGAAATTGTTCCATTTAAAACATCAGATCATAGCATTGTGCAACAAAATTCAATAGCATTTTCTGAGTTCAGCATTCATTACTCGGTGGTAAGATTCAAACGGTTTGCAAAGCTGGAAGGAAGGTAGTAGTTTCCAAAGTGAGGGTTGCCCCCAAAATACCTAAATGATCCAACACAGAAATTTTCAAAATTAGTTTGGAGGATCTGAAGCAAAATTTGAATTGTAATTGTTCACATTTATTTATAGTTCAAGGAGCAACAAGACTAGTACTTACAACTTTGTTAAATGTCGAAGAGCAGCAAGAGATTCTGGAATTGGCCCTATAAGTTCATTATGACTCACATCCCTGCCGGTTGGAACCAAGGTGATAAAATGTGATTGAAACGCTTTTAGCAATACTAGTTTTGGTTCGTGATTTAGATATAATTTTTTGTATCCAAAAACATAAAAACCTTGTCTGAATTGGTTAAATTTGGAAATAATTTTTCTAGATTTTACTCGTAATACAATAAAATATCATTTTCTAAATTTTTGTTTTCCAATTGTATCCTTGTTTTTAAATCACAAACCCAAATGTGGCTAGTATTCTCATGCACAGTACGTAATTTTGATTGCAATTGATCACCCTAAACAAACTCAATTTCTTCTTTTTATTTTTGGTTTCTCATACCCTTCGGGTATGAGACTAGTTTTCGTTCGAGATGGGAGCGGAATGGTAGACCTTTCCTAATGAGGACATCTTTAAAAATCGAACTGTACAATTTTTATAGAGGAACAGCCTTGGGACTCAGCCCACTTCTAGACAACCACTTGGTAAACAAACCCAATTTTTAAAACTATTTCAACCATGCTATGACCCATCAAAGAAATATGTTAGCAAAATTAACATGGTTGATTGAGATGGCAAATTCTAAAATCAAACTAAAACATCATGATGCTGGAACTACAATAAAGTGATTATCACATTACATTGACATCAACATTGAAGACACTGGGAATGATGGGATGGCCCCTGTGAAGCGATTAAAGCTCAAGTTACTGCAGCAAAACACAAATAAAAATATCAAATTACTAGAAATAGAAGCTTAAACAGTGAACAGCTGCTCAAGTGGAACTAAGAAACACAAGCATTCTACTTCATTCATACAGGTATTTCACATGCGTAAGCTCAGCAACAATGGTAGGAATCGGTCCTTCAAGATCCTTGGATGAAAGATCCCTGAAAAGGGCATTTTTACAGCATGAATTGATAAACTTATTCACTAATTCGAAACAAAAAACAAAGTGCCCATTTCATCAATTGAACAGAACATCCATTTTCTCATTGATTTAGCTCGTCATTAGAAAAACCAAATACAGAGATAGAGAAGTTACAGATCAACAATGGCGAACGATCCGTTGCTGATGGGCTCACAGAGCAGACCTTCCCATGGAACAGGCAGACATGGTTCTCCAGTCCAACCCTCCAATACTTCATTTTCTGGGTTTTTTGCAACCAATTCATCCCTTAATTCCACTGCTTTCTCCACTGAAACAAACCCACCAAGTTATGTTAAAAAGAGTTGTGGAAAAAAAAAAGGCTCAGAGGATCTACAAAACAAAGGTCTTTTTTTTTTGCTTCCGTTTCATGATTCGGAGCCTAGCATTAGGTAGCAGATTAGGGCTATCATCCGTTCGATTTTGATTGATTTAGTGTTCAAATAAAACCGATGACTTGACCAAACCAAATCAAATGAAGTGTTTCATTTGGGTTAATCTGTTTAAATATTTAACCCATAATAATATTTATTTTAAATATGTAACAAGTACATATTACAATATATTTAACATAAATTATGATTTTAACTTCGATTGGTTCGATTCGAATTAATACGATTTTTAAATTCTCAATCAACAACCCGAACCTAATATGTTAAAAACTGAACTAAACCAAATTAAATCAAACCGAAATGATTGATTTGATGATTGGTTTGGTTCGATTTTGCAATTTTGGCCAAACCATTGATACCTCAGGCTTATAAAACTTTTTCAGATGAATCAGAATAATAGAAAGATTATTAGGCCTTAACATAGCTGGAAGAAGCAAATTCAAACAGCGAACCTGTATAATTGGAAAAAGGTTTAATTTAGTTGAGTAGTTGAGTTGACTCGTAGCCTAGCTTGACCATTTTGGTGCAAGATTGATTAATCATAAAATCAATGGGTTTTGAACATGTAATGGTTAGCAAACAATGTTAGTAAGGAAAATAAATAAATAAATAAACTTACCATCTGCTTGGTTAGTTCTTTGAGCCAAACTGTGAATCTGTAAGATCTCATAAGCATTGCAAATGGGTCCCAAGGTCACACCTGGAGCCTTGATTAAGGACAGATTAAGAACCCCATTTGCAGAAACTGGCACAAGAAGCTCTCTGTAATTGCTGCTTGTCCCATCTCCAAGAATATCAACCTTGTCAAATTTTTTCACTCCATTAACAAATACATTAAATACCCTTTGCCCGGCTTTAACAGAATCATCTAGCTCTAGAAAATACAGATGAATCAGGTAGTTTTTATCTCCTTCATCAAGGTTGCTAAATGAGAATTCTAACTGTTCATCAGCTAATGCAGTTTGTAACACTTGTAATGGTACAGTGGAATTAGCACCATGAACAAGAATGCTGATATTGGATATTGGATTAGTATTTCCGTCTCGAATTTCTGAAATATTCCAGATTCGATCACTCCGATCAATTGGAAACCTGAAAATTAAGCATGTTATAGTCATATAAATTTGCTCTTAAAACAAAATTTGCATGCAAGATCACAAGCTTACTAGGAAAGAAACGTATAAATAGATATATATATATATATATATATATATCTGTTGCTTACCAAAAAAAACAAAGATATATATACCTGATAATCTCTTTAGTGTTTCCAACATCTATCCTACTGAGCAGCTTTAGAACAGTAGATGAATCATTCTTGAAGTAAAGCAAATCATTCAAAGGTCTTAATTCAAGTTTTGAAAGGTAAGGATTGCCATTTCTTCTCACTAAGCAGAAGTTTATGTAATTATCTGTCGCTCTGAAGATAGCTTCAACTTCTGATGATTTTTCGTTGGATTTGTTTACTTGGGCTATAATTGTTGTTTCAATGGAGACGTCGAAAAAGGCGGTATCGGGAGAATCTTGGCTAAGGCCATGGAGGAAGGTAGCCCTTATCAAATAATCCTGACCCTTAATTGTTTTCAAGCTATAACACCATTTTTTTCCAGAACCAGTGCCAAAAATTCTTTCACTGTCATCTTTCACTGCTGGAATGGAAATGTTTTGACATTTTCCATTGTGTTTGACGAAGTTTCCATCTGGAATCCAAGTTATTTTGGTCTTTGGATTAGTAAAATTTGATGTAGCACAACACTGTAAGCTTAGAAATCCTGCATGAAATATACCCAAGTAGAATCAAGTTACTTAGGCTCTGCATTTTAATTATACCCTTTATCATCAACATCAAAAATAGCAACACAAAAGCCTTAGATAAATCATTTTTCAGAGTTGAAACACAAATTTCAGTGAGTTGTTCATTGAAAAAAAAAATTCTCTTTTTCTTTTTCTATTTATTTTTGCTGGTAACTAAATTGTGATCAAACCTAATGCAGATGTGATCATTGAATTGAATTTTTCTACACATCTGAAAGTTCTAACCTGATTTTTATCAGACCCTTTTGGTAAGTTCATTGTTTGGATATAGATAAAGCAAATTAGTTTAATTGATGAACCATAGATTAAAAATCCATGACATGATATCTAGTTATATGGGGATCAAATGATATATAAATCATGGCCTAAAGCTGCAGGCAGCACATCTAGTACTCAATATATTGATGATCAACAAAATATATATGTGCACATATAACCATCCGTACCTTCTTGTGCAGTAGCAAATTGAATAAGGAGTTCATTGAACAGACAAAGGAATATCAGATAACATTCAGCTAATCTTATCAAGTTAACTAATCCCATCATCCTCTCAGCTTAAACCTGTGTCTTCCCATTGGATTTCCAAACACATAATCAGAGATAAACCGATTTCTCAACTGCCATCAACTACCACTTTAACTGATTTGCACAGCTTCATCACCATCATCATCGTCTCTCTTGTAAAGCCATTAGATTCTTCAGAAAGATCAAACTTCTAAGCATTCTTTTTAATTGGTCTCTTGTCGATTCTCAAGTTTTCGATGAATCAATTTGGAGAATATCACCGTAGCATTTGTTTTTGACGGATCGATGAACGCAAGGTCTAAAGAAGGGAAGTAGTGTAATGGGTGTTGACCTTTTTTACATGGGAATATTTGCAGAAGCATAGGAGAAAGAAGCTTAGAGAGACAAGTTGAATTATATTATTGTGTGTATTTAGTCTATGTTTTAATTTTAATATATTAAATAAAAGCTAATATGTTTGATTAGTTATTTCAAATATATATATATAACACCAAGAATAATGTGGTTGGAGGAATACTTCATATATCTTTGTCCCTCTTCTTGTCTGTTACTACCAAGGCAACATCATAGAAACATCGGGTTATATTACTGTTGTAAATGAGAAATAATAAAATGCTTGTAGAAAATCATAGGTTTATGTTTAAGATTGATAAAAAACGTTTCTTATTGGGTTCAATTTCATCTCTTTCCCTATATTCATAATTAAGCTTATTTTCTCACCTATATAAGAATGTTCATGTCCATAAAGCCCTTGGAAATGTTCTAATAAAATCATAATAGAATACCAAAATCAAATTTTTTTTTGTGTTAAAATTTTTTTTTTTCTCATATGTCCAAAAATTTTGTTTGATATATAAGTAAGGTGGTAAGTTGTCACGACGCCCCTGACGTAGGCTGACGTCATGACTGATACACTGTACATACCGGACTCACTTTTGACATTTTCAAGTTCATTTGTCACATGTACACATGACTTTAAAGGTACTTATACGTGTATTATACTCTTCAGTGCACGTATAAGTCAACCAAATATATTAATTAAAAACACGGAGTGTTATATAAGTAATTATGTTAATGATTGATGAAAATCAAAACCTCGATTTTATCTCCTTATATTATATAGAGAAATGCTATTGTATCAGAAATTACTATTTTATATCTTTCATTCTGTGAGAAGCTAGAAGAAGAAAAAAATAAATATATCTGAAATGTACCAATACTTAAGCCATTAATATATTAATTGCAATCGAACTTTGTCAAGAGCTATTGTACCTCATACTATTTCCGAGAAATAGCACATATATATATATATATATATAATAGTTTTAATACCCATAAGATTGGGACAGGGACCCGAACACCACCATCAACCTTCAACTTGGACTGGGACCTCCTAAGCAAACATATATATAATAAGCTCAGCTGTTAACAGCAAAGTCATCTTGACTATTGTAATGTGTTCTTCAGCAATTTTACAGATAAGAAGATAGGGATATAGTTTGTGTATATTACTTGGTCAGCCATTCAATTAATATATTTGAATTTCATAATACCAGATGGTTGTATTAATCTTATTTGGGGTATACACTCTTAAAAACTTAAGCTAATTAAAGGTAGACGTCAACAACATATCAGTGCAGAGAAAGACTTCTTTTTTTTCTCGAAGCCAAAGAAATTTTCATTCAATAGTAAAAGGAAGAGGAGATGCCTCCACAATAACAAGATCAGAGTAGATGTGAGATAAATAATCTCGCATCAGCTATAGTAAAAGAATTGTGCCGGGGTATACTTAGAAGCCTATGCTTCTAATCTTGTCTTGCTCTTTGAGTTCGCATAGTCTTATTAATACAAAAACTCATGACATTTTTTTCATTCATTTTCTTGTTTATAATATCTAATGACAGCGAACGACGACGATGATGATATTTCAACCATTTGATCATGGTTTACGCACTTTCTTTGACCATTATCAAATAATTACTAGTAAATTTCTTGGGCCGAGGCTTTATTAGGCTAATTGTTTAATTAAATAAATTACTGCAATTGATGAATTGGTTAAAAGGGCATTGCAAGACCTAACGTGATGCAACACAAATAATCAGGGATTTGTATTAAAAGTGGTTGAGGTGTAAAGGTCTCAGAATGGAAATTTGTGTCCACCTTAGTCATTTTTACTTGGGAAGGACCGTCCAATGCCCCTACAATACAGTACTAATGTAGATTAGACTCGCCCAAAGGACGGAAGCACCATGTGAGAAACAAAAAAAAAAAGGGCATTTCAAGGTTCCTAATTAAGTTTAGAAGTATTATTGAATTAAATGAAGCTTTTCCTTGAAGATGCTACTTTTGGCTTATTCGCATTCTTTGAAGTGGTCGGTGAAGAGCGCTTCTGACTTAGTTATTGGCTTTAGTTCCTTTTGTTATGATTCTATTTTATAAAAATGAATTAGGTAAGCTTTGCTAGGTGGACATTAGGGTCCAACACAAAGGTGTTTGATAACCGTTTTAAGCCTATTCTATCCCGGAACAAAACAAACCTTGTATTGGACCATACTTTCTTGCCTCAAATAGAAAAATAAACTTGTTAATTAAGGGTGCTATAATTATTTAATAATCTTTTAATAATGTCAGAAGATGATCTTGATTTAAATTCAAACCAAACCTTTGCCTTTTTTTTTTATCTACAAATTGATCTTTTAAAAAAATTATTGAAAAAATATTTAGTCAAACTCTGAAAATTATTTTGCCAACGAGGTGTTGACGCAATTAGTCGCCAGCTCCACGAATATTATACTGATTGTGAGCTCGAGTCATAAAAGGATAATAATTTTTTAAATTACGTGTCACGACAGCCACTTACACAAGGTTCGTAAAAGTTACATCAGCGTAAAATACGAGTTGAACAGAATCATTGGGTAGTCATTGTAGTTTCACCCTATTGATGTGGAGATTAATGGGTTCAGAAATTGAGCCTGATACTTCACAAAAGATAAATATTGTATATTTTTATTTTTTCTAAAAAAAAAAAGTTATAGCTGAAATGTATCATAGGCATTGCCTATTTCCTAAAGATCCTCCAAATGATACCAGATATTTATATAACGAAATTAATAAAAGAGAAATTCTCTTATTTCATGAATAAAAACTTATAAACAAACTAGATGATTCCAATGAATTATAAACAGAAAATAAAGTTTTTATGTCCATGGTAAGAAATAATTCAATGAAAAAGAATTACAAATTGAATTAAATAAAGAGTATCCACTATTCCTATAAACTATTTGAAAAACTCAGTAATTTTTTCACAAGATTTTCAAATTTAGAACAAGAAGTTTTATAATAATGAAGGATACAATTATTATTGAAGGGACATCTAATATAATAATTAGCTGTGGTCTATTTATATGGAAGCGACCGGAAATTATTTAATGAAGCATATAACTATCATTTAAATATATTTTAAATGTTAATTAAATCGGTTTTTTTCTTATATGTTAATACAAAAAGAGATGCCGATTAAAGTTATTTTACAAATAATTATCAATAAAAAATAATTATCTTCCAAATAAATATAAATAGGATAATCAAAATAACTTTTTAGGTACAACTTAAAAAGATTATTATACGCATACACAAGATCTTAACTAATCAGTTACTTTGGCCATCTAATTTATGATTCAAATATATATATATTTTTTACATCTAAGAAAGTGTTTAAATGATCAAATTGACAAATATTTCTTAATATTTTATTTTAAAAAATAATACATTTTTTTTAGCTGTTTTGAAAAATCACATTTCGTCAAAGTCAATGCAAGTGACTTGACCGTCAAGTCACTTGTATTGACGAATGGACTAGAAACTTCTACACGCTTCCAATTCCCCTTTTTCTCTTACGGCGTCGCTGTGACGAAACCGAACCCACACATTTGTCGTCTTTCTTTAGGTTTAAGAGCGAGCGAAGCGCCTCTTAAAATTTAAAACCCTAAACCCTAATCTCCTGTAACTCTCGTGCGGTCATTTGGAAGCTCGTTCATGGCGTCCTCGTTGCTCCTTAGATCGCTCAGGCGCAGAGATGTCTCTGCTGCATCTTTGTCTGCCTACAGATGCGTATGTGTTCTCTTCATTTCTGCGTAATTGATCTGTTTTCTGATTTTTGTAAAAGAAGTTTCTGATTCGATTTCTTTGTTTATTTGTAGTTTTGATTTTTCTGATATTTTGGTTGTGCTGTAGGGTTACTGGTATAGATTGTTATTTTTCACGAGGTCGGGATTTTTCTTTTGTTATGATGTGATGAGGTTGGTTTTTTTTTTTTTTAAAGATCGATTTGGACATTTTTTGGAGTTGAGTTGAGTTTTTCTTGAATCTCCAGCTAATAAGTAGAGGATCATTTCTTGAACTGTTTTGTGATTCAACGGTTCAATCTTCAGGTCTGAAGATATGATAGTGTGCTTGTGGCTAACCTTAGAATTGATGAGCATGGTGATGGAGTTGATAGTACTAATTGTAACACCAAGTATGCTTGTTTGAAAGACTCAATCTTTTTATTTTTTTATTTTTTATCTATTTTGTTTGGAATGTTGAGATAGATGAGAGCTTGAAGGAATCATGTGTTAAGGCACACAATTCTCTCTCTATCTCTCTCTATCTCTCTGTCTGTGTGTGTGTGCGCGTGTTGTTCGGGAACATTTTGTTTTGGGTAATAGCTAATTACCAATAGCTCTGTTTGATCTACCGAGCATTCTCATCTTCTGCTTTGCGGTTTCTTTTTCTTTTTAATTTCTTTTGGTTTTGATGAATATAACAGTTTAATGTTGCTTGGGGCATTGAAATGAAGGTATATAATATTATGAACGACTTCTCTGTAGTTTTTATTTTATTTTATCGTGGATAAATTTGTATTCTAAATGTGATTTGGAAGTTGAACTATCACTTCAATAGGACGTGCTTTGGGGTTTCTCGGGCTTTTGAATCAGTTTTAAGTGCTGATTTAATTTTAGCTTTATCTTTGTTCAAGTTGAGCTAAAGTTGAAGTTTTGCAGTCAAACAAATGCAAGAAAGCTTAAAATCAAACCATTTAGTTAGGAAATGCATTTACGAAGACAACATTTAGTTAGGAAATGCACTTGAATGTATATCATGTTATAAGCTGTATAAAAAACCTTAATGAAATTCTTAGTTTAGCTCAATGGCTTAGAATGTGAAAAAAACAATAGTAAAAGGAAAAAAGAAAAATGAAGACATTATGGGATATATAAGGTGGGATCTTTTATATGAAGGGCCAAGGATTCTTGTCCCTCTTTGGCCCAATGCGTGACTAAATGGGAGGCATCTCCCTTCTTCACAATGAGGGAGGGGATTTCTCTTCCTCTTATTTATTTCCCCTCAAGCGTGAGGGTTAGAAACCCCTCATCCCCTCATCCTCTTTTCCATTCCATCCATGTATAAGGCTTTGAAATGGTTGATGATATAAATTATTCTTTAAGGTATGGAAGTTTTTATATGAACCCATAATTAGAGCAATGCATATTACCTCTTTAACAAGTATAATCACCTAACAACTTTTGAAAGCACATATCTACTTTGTAGAACTTGGTCTAATTTTGTGTTTAACACCCTACTCTATGGCTTTGTATGTGCAGTTGATCTGAAGTAACTAAAACAATTGCTTCATGTCTCATACTAGTTAATGTATCTATCTCTAATATTGTCAATTAAAAGTTGAAAACAACATCATATATCTTTCCTGAGATTTCAATCCAACATACAAAGAACAGAAGCACCATTTCATGGTGATCTCCTATTATTTGTGATGCCCCTTAAATTCAGTTCTCTTTGATCTCTCTCCCTCCCTCTCTGATTGTGTGTTCCTAGAGTTGGCCCCTTTGCTTTTTTGTCCTTTTTTTTTTTTGGTTTTGTGATTCAATGTTCTGTTTTTATGCTGCAAAATATTTATGGTTGCAATTGCTTATTATCGTGCTCTGTGATTTTTACTTGGCAATAAAGTAGTAGACATGTGAGTAACCAACATTTGTATGAAACGTGCGGTACATTTAAAGTCTGGAGTAATATATTCATTGTTTACTTTATGGCTTTTTTTATTTTATTTTTATTTTTTCTGTATTCAAATGTGTGGTTTTGTTATTAATATTTTGATAAGTTATGTTTGAACATTTTAGGGTAACGGTTCTATAACAATAATTTGATGCATTGATGTTGGAGAGTTTAGTGATTATTGATGCGTTGGTGTTGGAAGAGTTTGGTGTGGCTGGGAATCTGAGATTGTCTTTCTAAACCAATATGTGCATTATGTTATCAAGAATCATTTTTTATTTTATTTTTATGCATTGTATGACAGTTGACTGGAAATGCCAAAACGTCATGGACTACTTCTCAATTGGGCCAGAAATGGGCATCGTTGGCACAACCATTTAGGTACTGATGATTTGTTTTTACTATTCCTTGTAATCTTTGCAACCGGAACTGGTTACATATCTTGATTGGATAATGTTATAGCTCAAAGCCTGCTGGGAATGATGTTATCGGTATCGACTTGGGTACTACCAACTCTTGTGTTGCAGTGATGGAAGGAAAGGTTAGATAAATTGGTGCCACAGATAGAATTTTTGTCTACCATTTTGGTGGATCTTCTTTCTGACTGCTGTAATATTTTTGCAGAATGCAAAAGTTATTGAGAACTCCGAAGGAGCTCGGACCACACCATCCGTTGTTGCCCTCAATCAGAAAGGAGAGCTGCTTGTGGGGACCCCAGCCAAGCGTCAGGCTGTGACCAACCCAACAAACACGCTGTTTGGAACCAAGAGATTGATAGGGAGACGCTATGAAGATCCACAGACACAGAAAGAAATGAAAATGGTTCCATACAAGATAGTCAAGGCCCCTAATGGAGACGCATGGGTTGAAATCAGCGGAAAGCAGTATTCACCAAGTCAAATTGGGGCTTTTGTGCTTACCAAGATGAAGGAAACTGCTGAGTCCTACCTTGGAAAGTCCATTTCCAAAGCAGTAATTACAGTTCCAGCATATTTTAATGATGCACAACGACAAGCAACCAAGGACGCAGGGAGAATTGCTGGGTTAGATGTACAGAGAATTATTAATGAACCTACTGCTGCAGCGCTTTCCTATGGGTTAAATAACAAAGAGGGTATCATAGCAGTCTTTGATCTTGGTGGTGGAACTTTTGACGTCTCCATTCTAGAAATCTCAAACGGTGTCTTTGAGGTGAGCATGTGTTTCTGTTTTTACCAGAAGCTTGCAGCTCTTTATTTGGTTAGTAACGCCAGTGCTTGCTGCTTTCTTTCAGGTGAAAGCAACTAATGGTGACACTTTCTTGGGTGGAGAGGACTTTGACAATGCCCTTTTGGAGTACTTAGTGGGTGAGTTTAAGAGAACTGATGGGATTGATCTCACCAAAGACAAGCTTGCCCTGCAAAGGCTGAGGGAAGCAGCTGAGAAAGCCAAAATTGAATTGTCATCCACATCCCAGACTGAGATAAATCTACCATTTATCACAGCTGATGCATCAGGTGCAAAACACTTGAATATCACTTTGACTAGATCAAAGTTTGAGGCTTTGGTGAACCACTTGATTGAGAGGACCAAGAACCCTTGTAAAAACTGTTTGAAGGATGCTGGAGTATCCATCAAGGAAGTGGATGAGATCCTTCTTGTTGGAGGAATGACCCGAGTTCCAAAAGTGCAGGAAGTGGTCTCAGAGATTTTTGGGAAGAGCCCAAGTAAGGGTGTAAATCCTGACGAGGCTGTTGCCATGGGAGCTGCAATCCAAGGTGGTATTCTTCGTGGAGATGTTAAGGAGTTACTTCTTTTGGACGTCACTCCTCTCTCACTTGGTATTGAGACTCTTGGTGGTATCTTTACTAGATTGATCAACAGGAACACCACTATTCCAACCAAGAAGAGTCAAGTAATAATCTTAGGTCATGTTTGATTGGTAAGAAAATTGTTATTTTTTCGAGAAAATAAAAAAAATTCTCAAGAAAATATAATAGTTGTGTGTTTGATTGTAAAAATTTTCTCAACCTCCTTATTTTCTCACCAAATTTTTTTCATCTGTAGAGGTGAGAAAATTTTTAGTATTACTGAATATGTTCATGTTTATATTTTATGAAACTTCTTACTATCTATTTATTTATTTTTATTTTTTTTAACGTCATAAGAGTAAAAAAAATATCTTCTCATGTACCATCAAACAACTATAAGAAAATTTATTAGAAAAAAAAATTTTGAGAAATTATTTTTCAGGAAAACTGTATTTTTTTGAGAAAACTTTGTCAGCTATCAAATAGAGCCTTAGTCAACATTTGGGTCATTTTAGCTTTCATTTTGCTGTTGATGTATTCCTTGCTTGGTACCAACTTGTGTTGCTGCTTGTGATATGCCTCCATGGGCACTTCTATATCACTCTATCATACAACAACTTATTCTTGTGTATAATTGCAGGTATTCTCTACAGCTGCTGATAACCAGACTCAGGTGGGAGTGCGGGTATTGCAAGGTGAGCGGGAAATGGCTAGTGATAACAAGCTATTGGGCGAGTTTGAACTGGTGGGTATACCTCCTGCTCCCAGAGGCATGCCCCAGATTGAGGTCACCTTCGACATTGATGCAAATGGGATTGTCACCGTTTCTGCAAAAGATAAAGCCACAGCAAAAGAGCAGCAGATTACCATTAGATCATCAGGAGGATTATCTGACGATGAGATCGATAAGATGGTGAAGGAGGCTGAATTACATGCCCAGAAAGACCAGGAGCGGAAAGCTCTGATCGATATCAAGAACAGTGCTGATACAACCATCTATAGCATAGAGAAGAGCTTGGGTGAATATAGAGACAAGATTCCTGCTGAGGTTGCATCAGAGATCGAGTCTGCTGTTGCAGATTTAAGAACGGCAATGTCTGGGGATAATGTGGACGAGATCAAAGCGAAACTTGATGCAGCAAACAAGGCTGTTTCAAAAATTGGGCAGCATATGTCAGGTAATGCTGGTGGGTCATCTTCCTCTGCAGGTGGTTCGCAGGGAGGTGAACAGGCTCCTGAAGCAGACTACGAGGAGGTGAGGAAGTAAATGTTAGAAGCAATTACTAGTATTTAATAAGATACATTCTTTGGAGAAAGTTCATTATAATATTGCTTCTCGTTTTTGACATTATAAAGAGTTTGTGTTGGTTATCTTGTATTGCCTCTTCAAAAGAGAGGCAAAACCAACTTAGAACAAATGAGCAGGAAAAATTGCGGATGCAATTGAAACTTTTTAACTTTATAGTTTATATAATAGATAACATGGAAAGCAATTGAGCAATTTTGGTGCAGTTGCAGAGTAGTGATTGTATAATTCATTTTTGGAAGATGGTTTCATTTCATTCTTTTTTGAATGGTTGTTGCATCAAGATAACAAACCAATAGTTCTGTAGAGGATTTTGTGACTGAAACCTACCCATTGAGGTTTATGAAAGGCAGGTTTTATATTGGCTGTAACTGTAAGCTTTGAAAGAGTTATGAAGAACTCTTGACAATATCATTAAGCAGCCCTTCTGTGGTCGAGTCTGATACTTTTTATTGCGCTAGTTTGATTAAGCAATAAGAAACACACCCTCAACTCTTCTTTCAAAAGCATTTCTTGTATAAATCCTCAAGACATCCATGAATTATGTGTTGGGTTGTTAAAATGAAAGGGAAGCAAGGTGGCTTCATTAAATATAAAAGCAGCTCGATGTCTTGTTAAATGGGGTTTCAATGGCATGACATTTGGAGATAAAATGATATAAGCTTTAGAACGTTACTTTAAAAATTATAAATTTCAATATCAAAATTTCAAAAAGATGCCTCATTTTTTTTTTTTTTGATGAAAAGTTAAAGGCCTTGTTTGATTTGTGCAAAAAAAAAATAAAAAATAAAAAATAAATCTATATTTTAAAAATAGAAGGGAAGAAACAAGTTTTTGGTTCATTAAATTAAAAGTAGGTTTCTCAAAGGAAAATGTTAAAAAAATTCAAAGGGCTGGACTTCTTTTTGGCTCACTGAAGTGCAGCAAGGCAAGTCCTTTTAGCAGTTTCACTCTTTTTTCAGTTTTTTTTTAATATTTTTATATTTTTATATTTTTATATTTTTTTATAGTAGTATGGAAATAACGATGCCTGTTTTCAAAATATTTTCCTTTATTATTTTTTTTTCTCTCTTCTTCTTTTTCAATTTATTTTAAAGGTAATGCTACATAAACACACATTTTTGACATTGTAAGTGAAAATGGTTAGATTACTTCGAATTGCGTGACAGCACCTCGTATCATGCTTTGATTGCATGATACGAGATGTTGTCTCATAATTCGAAGCGATCTAATTACATGTCAAAAAAATGTGTCTACTAATCATTTTCCTTATTTTAAATACCATTTTTAGCATTCAAAAACTACCATTTTTCTCATTCTTGATAAAAGGAATTTAAATATAGGGTAAAAAAAAATTTAAAGGAAAGGATAACAGATTTGAAATAAGAATAAAAAAGTTGTCCATTCAAGGTCTTTTTATTCTTATAATTTTAAAAAATATTTATTCTCATTTAATTTAAGAAAACTATGTTAAATAAAGGATAAAAAATAGTGTAGTCTGAAGTTTTTATTCCTTTAATCTTAAAATGTTACTTAGAAAATTAGAATAAAAGGTAATAAATAATTAAATATATAAACTATTGTCAATTCAGGGTTTTTATTCTTTTAATTATAGAATATTTATTTTTTATTTTAAGAAAATAAAAATAGAAGGCTGCCAATTAACATATTTTTATTTAAAAATATTTATTTTTTATTTTATTAACACTAGTCCATAGCACATTGCACCTGAATAAAAAAGGATTGAAAATGTAAAAAGAATAATTTTTTAAAATAAATTTTATATTCAATAATATTACAAAAAAAAATATTTTAGGGCCTTATTACCAAATTAAGCCTTTTTTAATATAAATTTATTTGGAATAAATATATATATTTTTATTTAACAATTTTATATTGAAAATTGAAAAATAGTGAACAATTTAATAGAAGGGCTACTAATTGAATTACAAAAAAATCTTCTTTACACCACAAAAAGCCATTAATTTTGATTTTTAATAATACATTCGTGTGGTTATACCAAAATACCTTTGTTTTTATTTTTTTTTTAATTTGAAAAGATTTTTTTTAAAATTTTTTCGTCGTGGGGTTCGGTCTTGCGGGACTGAATCTAATGTTACATGTTCAGTCGCACAAAACCGAATCAAATGTAAAAATAAATTTTTTAAACTGTTTAATTGGAAATGATACAACCTAAAACATTAGATTCGGTGAAGACCAAACCTATCGTGATTTTTTCTCACTTTCAGCGAAGTTTTCGCAAACAAAAACACCAAACACGTTCAATTTCATGTAATCTAAATATTAAATATGTTAAAAAAAAAATAAATCTCTTACCGATTTAGTAAGAAAAGATCATAGCAACGAAGTAAATGATTTTTGTAGTAATTTAGGGTTTTGGATGTAATGATTTAGGGTTTTGAGTGTTAAAAAAAAAAAAAAAAATGGAGAGGCCGTTGAAAAAAGAGATGTTTTGAAAATGGTTGAAATATAAAAGGAAATGAAAAGAATGTTTTGAGAAGTTTAAAGGGATAAAAATAATAATTTTTATATTTTGGGGGTAGAAATAGAATGTAATAGAACGAGAATTTTTCAAATAGCTGCCCCCCATCACGAGTTTATAGAAAAAGTAGAAGGTGAGTTAAATTAAAATAAAAGGGTAAGAAATATTTGTTGATTTGAATTTTTTGTTTTGCTTTTGAAAAGGATGTTCAGGAGAATCACTCTCAAAATCCCTATACTTAGAACAATACAGGGTTTAAGGAAACCCTACGAACAAAAGAAGAAGAAGATGGAAAGCATTGGTGAGCGCTTTCAGAAAATATTCTCTTTTAGATAGGTTCAAAATTTAGCTGTGAGTATCTGCTCATTCATTCCTAAGACAATAAGATATTATAAGAAATGCTTCTACAAACCCAAACGCAGCTCTTGAACCCTAGAAACTGAAACGTATTTTCTCGAACTTAGTTTCTTCGAATTCTATGTTCTCTTTTCAGTTTTCAAGATTTTACATTAATTGTTTATGT
Organism: Paratinospora sagittata; assembly: GCA_035771175.1. Lineage (NCBI taxonomy): Eukaryota > Viridiplantae > Streptophyta > Magnoliopsida > Ranunculales > Menispermaceae > Paratinospora > Paratinospora sagittata. The sequence goes on along the minus strand of JAYMFD010000012.1, from coordinate 2,404,807 downwards.
TGCCCCTGTTTTTCTGATTTGTAATTACTGATTTTGGTTTCTACATATGATTTTAGTGATCTTTCAAGCTTTGTATTATTAGCTGTTGGATTTGTTTTCAACGATATTAGAATGCCAGTGGAGTTTTTTTTTTTCTTTTTCTTACGTCAAATGGTGATGTTAGATTTGGTTTATGAATGTTTGGTATTGCTCGTTAGTGTTCAATTTTTTGAATTATTATTTTTTGGATTTTTTGGCAGATTTCTACCTGCGGTGAATAAGAATTTTATAGATTCAATTGGGAATAAGAAGAGAGATTCTATTGCTGTAGCTGAATTAGATGATCAAATTGATAGTCCATCAGACAGAAGTCGAAAAAGGTGGAGAAGTCACAAGGTTCACAGATGAATGAAGGGCATGAAGCTAATGTGTCCCAGGCATCATTGAATGCTTATTCGGGCGATCTGCGTCATCCTCAGCTTCACATGAGTGTTTGTACAGACCTGGCTTATGCAGCTGTGAAAACATTGGTAATAGAACTGCAGGGTGCTTGGAATGAGTATGCGAAAAAAAGGAGCTGATGAAGAGTGGTTGCTGCTGGATACAGAAAAGGATGATGGATTGAGGAAATGTGCTCGTTCATTGACATATGTTGTTCGTTGGCTTGTTCGTGGTGTTTCATCGTCTAGAGAGGTACATCGATTGTGGTTCTCTTAGTATGAATATGTTTTTAGTTTCCTTATTTCCATTTCAATCTTAAAAAGTTTGGAAGAAAAAAATCATACCCATTTCCTTGTTCTCAGTACTCTAGACTGCAGGCAGCTGTTGTTTGAGATATGCTTTCCGTAGGCTTATTCGCGGTACATGGTCTAGTTAGCCGTCACTACTTTGTTTTTAAATGATGTTTCCTTTTCTAGATTTATTTTGCATCTTGTGTAGTTTTATTAAATGAATGTGAGGGTTATGCTTATGCCAAATTGGCACACAATTATATATTACATTGCATAGGCAAACCTTCTCAGTTACACCTCACAAATTTTAAACCATGTTCTCTAATTACATTTTCCTTCACCAAATGATATTCATTTTTTTTTTTTTTTTTTTTTAATTTCATTGGCCTTCTGCATATCTTGCTTTGTGGTGTCTTTTATGTGTCCAAATGTATAACATGTTTCTCTAATTGTTCACTGCTGAGGGAGTGATGTCACTGGCTTTATTCATTGGATATTGTTAGGAAGCTAACTTTTGTTGTGCTGGTGTAGTGTGCACGATAAGGTTTTGCATTGGGTTTGACTGTTGTTCTTACTGAATGTCCCTGCATCAAAGGGGAGTCACTGTTTAATCTAATAACTGTTCTACTCGAGGTCTCTTCTTCAATGAAGGGTCAGTTAGTGAATGACTCTTCCACACATTGAATTTTTTTTTTTTTTTCCATTGTCTGCATTCAAAATTTTCAGCTACTTTATTAAGTAACTTCAGGAAGCTAGGGACTGTCTCTTGGGTCGCCTCTTTGCTTATGGAACTCTTGCAAGATCTGGGTGAATAGCCTTTGAATGGACTTCTGATAAGAGATCTCCTTACGTGAAAGAATTTGCTAGCCTTCTCACCTCCCTTTCTACCAAGAAGAGATACTTGAAAGAAGTAGCTGTCCCTGTTGGTTTGGAAATGGTTGAAAAGGTACTTCTTTTCATCTCTTTATTTTTTGAAAACCTGATTATGTGACTTACCATTTATCTATGAAAAATGTTGTAAAATAAAATAATAAAGAAACACAGAGATATAACGTGGTTCGGCTCCAAAGAGAGGAAAATTCTTCTTATTCTTGATAATGTGTTAATGGAGGGACACCATATATATAGACATACATGGCTATGCACACATATAGCAATAATTATAATTTTAGTTACTGCTAAATAAAATTATCATCTTTCCTTAAAGGAAATAAATCCTACAGATTTTGCTCTTCTCCACAACAAAAAGTTAAAACAAATCATTTGTCACATGTTGCTCTAATTAATTCTTGTCTTACTTTCCTTGGCAGTCTTAGTAACTGTATTTTCTTTAAAAAAAATTTGATGTTTGAATTTCAAGGTGGATAACAAAATGGGAAGATGTTGATCTGGTGTGAAAACGTTAAGAATGCTGGGTCTACTTTGGGCATGCAGTTTTTTTCCCATCATATTACATGATTATCTTCAGTTATTATAAAACCAGTTCAATCTGGTGAAATAAATCTACAAACAGTACTAGCTAAAATTTATCGAAAGAGCCAATTTTTGATCTTACAATTTTTCTTTTACAGAATCTTGACCCTTTGTCCTGGAAGGAATCCAAAAGTAATCACCATGCAACAAATCCAATTGTTATACTTCCCCTGTTAACTGAAGTGGACTCTTGGCTTTCCATTATTGTGTATTGTTTTGGTAGTATTAAATTAGATTAAGTTATATTCACTGTTTTAAAAATCAATTGAGGCTTACGCCTCAAGGCAAGATGCTCAAAAATTGCCTCTAGGGTTAAGCCTCAAATGTCACACTATAAGGCTTACGCACTGTTGAGGCTTACACTTCAATTTTTCATACAAAAATTCAAGTTTTTTAAATTTTATTTTAAAATTAAATTTATCATAATAGTTTGTGGATTATTATAACTAAGTATTTTAGTTTTTAAGAATCAAATCTCTTTCATTGGAGATAACTTAAACTTTTACTATTAAATGACCAAGGCTATCTTTGCAAAGGCTTCCTAATAGAAATATACCTTTAAGTTTATAAACAGTTGCATGAATGCTAACCTAGAAATTTGATAACTTTTGACAAATTATTCTAAGTGCAACTTGCATTAACTAAAAAATGGTGGAAAGTGGCAAAGACTTAATATTTCTATTGCTAACTTCTTATTTGATTATGCTTTTAATAGTTTAAACTTGAAATTTGGAAAGCTTGACATATGTTATGTGCTCATTTAGTTCTTAATGATGTTAATGAAAATTAAAACGATTAATATATTAAGAGAAACTCGAGATCTCTATACATATACAAAACTTGTTTATCATTTCCTTATTTTAGATGTTTCTTCAATTATTATTGATACTTGTAATTCTTTAGGTTTTTCATGAGTTATATTCTTTAAATATGAGGCTTACGCCTCGCTTCATGAAAGCCAAATCTCTCAATTACGCCTCACATTTTTTTAAACCTTGGTTATATTAAGTTGATCTGCTATATATTATATATTTGTATCTGAATATTTTGGAAAAAAGATTGAAACTTTAACTTCGTAGTAAGTTTTTGTCACCTAAAATTTGGAATTAATTTGATAAAGTTGAATGGATGTCTAGAATTTCGACATCTTAGAGATGTAGAGAGATTTTGATTTAAATATTAGAACAATCAATCTTTCTTTCTACAAATGCTACTAGGAATACAATTATATACTTGGAACACATTCGATTCTAACACAATGATTTAGAATTAGATTTATGTTCAATAATCTTTCATGCAAACTGTGAATAATGAAATTATTAGTAATTTTTGAAAATTCTAGCTTTGCCATCTACCATAACCAATGGTGAATTAAGAGAAATTATTAATTTGACGATGAAATCAAACTAGTAAGGGCAAAATGAATAGTGTGTAATAGTTATAGGATTTGATCACTAAATAGCAAAAGGTAACATAAGCAAGACAGTAGTGTTTTTGGAAGGCCTGCACATTATTCATATGTATTCATACACCCTTTTACATATGGAATAATGTTTGATTGGTTCTCAAAAGGTTGAAAGAATCGGATTTGAATCTTTATGTAATGTAGAGATGCATTTTTGTTTATTTGTCTAGAATTTACACTTGACGCTTTGCAGTTACCTGTTGAAGCCTTGTTGAGTCAAGTTCTTGAAGCTCAAGGCCTGTGCGAATGGTTCAAGGAAGCTGCTGATATTAGAAACCCAGATGCATAGTGTTCGCCAAAACTCTTGGCTCATCCATTTAGCTCTATCAAGTCGATGCAACTGTTATATTAGCTTCCATTGTTTCCTGGAAAGTAGTCAGTACTTGAGCTACAGAAAATTTGTTGGCTACTGGTACGCTCCGATCGTCTAGTGGTTTAGGATTGTTCGACTTTATCTCAAAATGTATTTGTGGGCATATGCAAGTTCATGGAACTGTTATATATATGCGTTTTGTTACTTGAGCGTCATTGGGTTAATCAATTTGATTGATATGCATAATACTGTGTCTTTGACCATGATTTTCAGTTCAAAAGGCAAAATGAGAATGACATGAGGATGTAGCAGCAGGGTCTCGACCACACACACATGACATAAGCAAACTGCCAAATCGGGTACAAAAACATTACTCATAGTTCCACTACTTCCAGCTGCCTCTTATTAACTGATTTCATCAACCGCAAGCATGTTTTAAGACCAAATATAGATATAGCACCAACAATTTCAAAACAAATTCATTACATTCATGTTGGGGGCTTAAGGAGTCAGTTACAATCACTCTCTCTCTCTCTCTCTCTCTCTCTCTCTCTCTCTCTCTCTGTGTTTACAAGTTTATCCTAAAAGCAGGCCACGCTACAAGAGGATTAACAGAAGAAAAGTTCCCCCCAATGGGCAAACGGTTGTTTCATTTCATACACAAATATATCAAGGGGTTGGGTCGGTCCTAACTAAACAAACAAAAACAAAAACAAAAAAACATCTTCTCTCTTCATTTACTTTTTTAACTAACTCTCCTTTCTCTGTGATCTCTCTACTTTTTTTTTTTCTTTTTCTCTTTCTCTGATGTTATGGTTCTTCCATTTTACATAGTGGTACACATGCTGTTGAGGTTGCGTGAATTGCCACCTTTACCAAAATCCCATCATTCTGTTCTTCCAGCCTGCATCCACCACAACAAAACAAACAAATACACACAATCCTCAGTCTCTCCCTGTCATCATTCATATCCACTGCAATTTCTTATTTATTACCACCCACCAACAACAGAAAAAGGCCCAAAAATTAATTAATTGAATAGTTTTTTTTTTTTTTACCTCATCATCTTCATTCCCCTTCCATATCTGCACCCAGCCTCTCTGCTTCTCTTCCTAAATTCCTCCATTTTCAGCCCTTGGATGATTCTCTTCCTGGTGACTGTGCCTCATCGTCATCGGAATCACTTCCGGAGGAACTCCCAGAATCTGAATCTGCCAAAAAAATAAAAAAAAACGAAAGCTGGAATTAATTAGTGGGGAAGAACATGGCAGAAAAAAGCAAGCACAAGCAATGCAATCAATCAGCATTTGTGTCTCTCTAAGAAACAAGACAGAGAATCATTCAGTAGTACCACTTGACGAGGAATTATCACTACTGGAACTGCTGGAACTGCTGCTTGATCTACTGGCGTGCCCAGCATCCTCCTTCTCAATCTCCACAGGAGGGAAATTGCTCGCCGGCATCTCTTCTCCTATATCAACCTCCTCTTCTTCCCCTCCTCCTCCTTTCTTGCTTTTCTTCGCACCAATTGCAGCAGCCTCTGGTATCTCATCAACCGTACTCTGCTGCCATAAACATAGAAATTTTTTTATCAAAACACTAGAACAACAAGGACAGAGGTGGATGTAGTGTAGCTAAAGAACTAGTGAAGCTTTAATGCTCCAAGAATTTGTTGATTGTTTATTTACCTTGTTGTCTTCAGCTGCTGCTGATATGGGATTCCGCTCTGCGACGACAATTGCTTGCTTCTTCATCTTGCTCAACGCCTTTTTATAATAACAGACGAACCTTTCCAGCTCCCAAAGCGTGTCTTTGTCGACGTACTCAATGTCGACCTCGATTTCGTCCCCGTGTTGAGCCAGATTAGAATCCCCCTTCCTAATTATTTGCAACACCTGATCCATCTTCTCCTGCGGCAAACTCTGCAAGTTCAAACTCAACTTCTGCTTCTCCTCAAACGTCATCTCTCGCTTGTTTGGATCTTTCGCTTTCGGCTTCGGTAGCTGCTTCCTAGTTCCCGATCTCACCCCCATTTGCTTAGTCGCCTGAACATTTGGCACTGGCACTGGTACCGGCATCGGTACCGGAGCTCTAGCAGCGGCTGATGCCGGTTTAGGGACCATTGGTGGGGAGTTCAACCTAGGAATTTGTGTCCGATCAGGATCCTTTATACTCTCCGGAGCGTGACTCTGGTTCCACGAGGTCCTCCTCGGTTCCATCTCTTCCAACATTGTTGATCTCTGTTTCATTTCCTGTGACGAAGCGAACATTGCATTCTGGTGATCATTCTCGTACTTTCCGTACTCATGTTCAAACATCTCTTCAAAACGAGCCTGCAACTCCTCCGCCACGAGATACACCTCGTGCCCCTTCGGATTGTACCGCAGAGCGTTGTTAAAGGTTAATCGAACATCAGATGCGAAATCAAGCGGAGAAGCGTAAAGATTCTTGCCTAGTTTTGATTTCACGGTTCCGAGATCCATTGGATGCTTGATTATCTGATTGTAGTCGTGAAGCCCCAAACCAACGACATCTACAGGTGTATTGAAGATCCAACCGTGTTTGTGCTTCATCAATTTCGTCAACAACTGTCCGCATTTCTTCATCATACTAGACAACAGCTTGCGATTGACAGGATCGGAAACCAAACGCTTCGGATCTCTTGCACAATCCAACTGATTAGGAGGAGGACGCTTGCTTCCGGAGGCTTTCATCATCTGCTTCTGTTTCAATCCTTTACCACCGGAAGCCTCCGGAGAGCAACTCGTCGGAGGCGGCCGCGTCGACGAGGTGACTTCTCTGCCACCATAGCCACCGGAGAACTGAGTCGCGCTGTAGCCAGATCTGGACTGAAGCTCTCTCGATTCAATCCGACCGCAGAGACTCCGGACCTGCTCCAACTCCGCGATCAGCCGCTTCTTCAGTCCTTTCAGCTCTTTCCGAGAATAAGCAGTGATGTTGAAGGTAACGTATCCTCCTTGAATCGATTCTTTCCGATTGTTGAGACTAACAAACTTCCGATTCAGCGAAGACGAATCGTCAGACTTGGCCAGCGCCACCGCCGCAGACTCGTCCATCTGGTGCCGGCCATGAAGAACCTGGCTCGAACGTTGATCATAGATCTGTTTCCTAGGACTACATTTCTCTCTAGGGTTAGGGTTAGGGTTAGGGTTAGGGTTAGGGTTAGTCTTCCAATTAGGGTTTTTCCTCATATACACCTTTGGTTCTCCCCAGTGTGGTTCATTCCGACTCGCCAAGAGCGCAGACGCCATTAATGTACCAGAATCCCACCGGAATCACCGGAACCCGGTAACACCACTCCGGCGACTACGAACAAACATCAAGTAGTAGTAGTAGTACCTCCTAGATCTCCGGCAAGTAGCCGGAAGAACCCGACGAGACTCCACCGGCAACCAGAACCGCATCACCGAAGACACGCCGGCCGGCCAGAATATACGTTGGAACCAAAAAAGTATATTTATATTTATATTAATAAATAAATAAAAATTATAAAAGAAGAAAGCCTAACGATGAGGGTTTCGCAGACCCTCAAAGGTGAGTATTGAAGGCGTGGTGCCATCGCTTCTTATAGGCCACCAGATCTGCCCGTCATAGGTCGGGCAGGATTACAACCGATGATCTTATCGAGGATCTTGATCGGACGGTTTAGTAGGGTTTATCGCTGCCCGGTCATTTGACCGCGTCGTTTAATTTGGTGTTTGGGTTTGGCTTGAATTTAGGGCGCATGACTCGTGCATTTAGCTTTGCTTTTGGGAAAAAAAGATTTGGGCCCCACGGGTGTGACGACGTGGCAAATGGACAGGTGGCATAACCGGCGGAAATATCTTTTGTTGCCGGAATCTTCTCCCGCCAAAATGCCAGCCTTGCCAGATCATCGCCACTCCGTAACATCCAATGGGAGTCAAGCGAACACGTGACCTCCAAAGAACAACTTTGCTACTTTCACAGATGTGAGACAGAGATGTTAAGCATCGTGGAAGTGACACGTAGAATGCTTCTTTAATAGGCCACGGCCCAATATTTATCCATGGTTTGGGCTCGTACGGCTAAAGGCCCATCTACCTTAATGTTGTCAAATAAAACTAAACATATAAAACCAAAAGTAGTTGGCTCAGCAGAAGCAGGCAACCGGTCGTCCCTGTATAAAAGATTCTGAGTCCGAATCTTGAAGGCATTCTCATTGGGAAAAGTCTATTGCTTTGCTCCCACCTCGAATGGAAACTAATCCCATACCCGACGAGTGTGGGGAAACTAAACCTGTAAAATCAAATAAGATAATTAAATTAAAAAAATTATTGAAAAATAAATGCTGAGTGTTTGAACTATTAGAATTAAGAGTTTATACTTTTATCTTCTTTATTAATTTAGCAACTAGGAAAACTATTTGAACTATTAAAATGAAACAACAAAATTTGTTATATTAGTAAATTGGAACCTTTTACAATGGGATGAAGTTTCATGAAATTAAGACCCTTTTTAACTTCTAATTATAGCACACATACCATAGGGTTGCAAAGTTAGTCGAAATTGCACTTGGATTAAATTACTATGAAAATAATAATTAAGTTCATCAATTATGGAGGAACTATATGGAATACATGCCCATGTATAGTCTTTGGTTCAAGGGTTAGCTGAAGCCTTGCCTTTAACAAGAAAAGCTAGCTTGACATACATGCATTTGTCTTGTACATAAGAGATGAGAAAGGCCCACAAGTTAGAGGAGGACTAACATACCCACATGTAAGCCCTTTGTGAGAAATTCACTTAGAACTAGCAATAGTTGGAAGTGAGCTTCTATGTTACCTCTCAATCTGAATATGCAACTCTCCCTTATAAATTCATTTAAGAAGAGTTAGAGCATAAGATGAAAAATAATGAGCTTTTTTAATGATAAGTATAAATTATTACAAACACAATTAAAGTTAATGAAAAAGTATTTAATAGTGATTTGTAATGTAATAATATAAACATGACAATATTTTAATTAAAATAAACAAGATTACGGGTAGTGCTACAGGGACTCCAGCTGAAACTTAGCAGGTGTAATCTTATACTTATATATATCCCTTGGATCATTTTCGATACGATCCAAAATATTCAAGCACAGAAGTACACCAGCTGAGTTTATTACATGAATCCCTTCATCATTTCCCTACGATTACATATAATAGACTTGAAACACAAAGGAGTCACTCACATATTTCCCTACGATCATTTTTAGTGTTTGTTTTAAAGTTCTCATTTGTTCAGTAGAGACATGCCAATCAGTTTTTACTCTTAAGAAATCGTCGTTGTTATGACCTCCAACCCTATAGAATTGTATTGTATGCAAATTCTTTCCTAGTTCTACACATTGTAGTACTAAGTCACTATTAGAAGCTAGCTTCCACCCTTATCGGAGAAAAAGATAATGTACATAATCTTACCTCCACGTTGAACAACCTATTTTCAAAAGACAATGTTGTTCATGGGTGATAAAGTTTTAATTTTAAAAATAATATTAGGATCCACTAATCATTATCATATTGGCATATTTAATATTTGGTGTTAAAAGGGTCTAAACTAGTTAGGGTGGTCATTAGTTTTAAGCCTTAAATCAACACCAACAAGCTTGTTCTTTTAGCTGCAAGAATAATCAACAATTGGAGAGAAGGCTTCATTAAACCTTCACCCTCCCACATCTGCACCAAACCAATAATATAAAAGATTAGTTATTGATGGTTAATTTGAAAGTTAGGGTAAATTTCTTCTTATACAAATTATTACTTTTGATATAAAAAGAAATCATTCAACAATTTAAGCATAAAGTAAAAAATATTAAAAAATATATATATATATATAAAAGAATGCATGTCCAAATCTTCATCATTATATATTGTAATTTCACTTCAAACAATAGTAAATTCATCATTAGATGCACATCCCTCATTTGATTTCAGGTTTATATGCTCAAACATTTTCCTTAACTTTTTTTTCCCAATGAAGAAACATCTCAAGGAGGTGGAGAAAAAAAAAATCCACAATCATATTTCAGTTATGATTATCTTGAATTTTAGGTATTCCTTGATCTCTATCATTATCTATCATTAATTGTCAACGGGTCTTAGTTATATATCAGCAACCCAGAAAAATTTAATGACAGAACACTAATCTAAAACATGAATCTAATTAAGAGAAGGAAAGACTATATACATATACACATACAAATACACAAAAGGGGTTCACACCCAAAACAACAGCGTTGGCGAACTCTATGTAAAAACACTTATCTTAGAAGAGCAATATATATCTACATATATATTCTTCAAGGCACCATGATGAAGATGATCAGTAGATAAAGAAGAAGGCTGGATCGCAGCAGCATTAGAATTAGTAACAGAGAAAGAAAAATAAAGATAAAAGAGGAGAAAAAGAAAAACAAACCATGTCTCCAGAAAAGTTGGCTCTCTTGGAGGTGGTGGACCAACATAATATTAATAAATTAATATATATAAATTACAAGGGCTACATACATTAATTTGAAATAATTCACAAAGGGTAGGGTGGAAAAATTAAAAGGGTCCCATTATCATGAACTTAATAATAAGCTACAATCTAAGAAGAAGAAGAAAAAAAAAAAATCCACCCAAAGATTCAAAAAATAATAACAATTTGTAAAGTTATAAGGAACCCAAAATAATAATAATAATAATAATAATAATCACCTTGAGAAGGATATGGGTAAGCATACTTGGGATCGTCCATCTCTCTGATCTCTCTATTTCACACTAGCTCGCCTTTACACAGCGAATGAAAAGAAGTATGATATTGTATTTGTGAGGAAGGCTTTTTCAATTTTTCCATTTTATCTATATTTTAAAAATCCATCCAAAAGTAAATCAGTAAATGAATGAGGACCTCCTTTTAGTCTTAGATATTATATTAAAAAAGTCAGTAATCCGGTACAAGTACACCTATACTGAAAGGTCTCGACTTTAAAATATTTTTTATTATTTATTAATTAACGACGTCCTTAAATGTTTATAGTTGTACTTCAGATGAATTAATAACATCACAAGTCTTCAATACCTACTCATCTTAAATAATAATAATAATAATATTTTAATTATTATGTAATTATATCTTTGTATATCTACCTACAGGTAGCCCAATTGGTTGGTGATTGACTCTTTAAGAGAATCAAATAGTTAACCATCAATTTTTTTTACAAATTGATGATTTAACATTAATCTTCATGATGATTGATTTAACATTATTATTTATAAGATTCTTGATAGGTAACAAAATTTACCAAATAGTTAAGGGAGGTTTCGATAATTTTGAAGTTTTGTAAATTATATTTACAAATATATATATATATTCCAAAAGTTGTCTGAAGCTAATTCTTTTCTAGAACAGAGCTGGCAAGACGTGGAGACAGCGAAGCAAATGGTATGACGATAGTCTTACACTTGTCTCTGACGTCAACATGTGGATTAGCCTTTGTCTTTTTTCTCCTTACTAATTCACAATGTTTACATGTAAGCCCCTCTAGATTCTAGAACCGGAATTTTACTAGAATGTTCAATTTTAAAAAATTCTTATTATTATTGCCTATCTTTTATTTTTGAAAGAATGGCTCTACAGTAACTCACCCACTTGTTGGTTTTTACTTGAATCAACTAAATATTTTTTACAACTAGATGATATTAGCTTCATGAATCTGTTTCTTCCATTTTATTCTATCTAGAGCTACTAAGAACGATTGTTTGATTGTAACCTAAAGATTACAGGTTTGATTTCAATAACGGTTACATACAATGGTAAGAGCAATTAAGATGATATGTGTAAATCCTTCGTTATGACAAAAGGCTTTTGCATTGGGTAAGTTTTTTTTTTTTTTTTAGCTAAGAAATATTGTCTATTTTTTTTTAATTATTCATACATTTATGTTAAGATAAATGTTAGACCTAACATTAGACTGGGTGAGTGACGGAGTTGAAGGACAAAAGATAATACTATAGAACAGATCCTGAGTTTCAGTCTTTTTATTTACACAACGACGTCTTTTAGTGTTTGTGACCATGCTCCAGAAATTAGTGGGATTGAGTCTCTCACCAAAACAAAAAAGTTAAGAGAAATGTTAGGTCTTACTCAGTACTATACTATGGTTTCGTTTTCCTTTTCAAAACCTAGCATTAATGGGTGATTACTAATGATGTGAAAAACAAGATCAAAGAGTCTAGTAGAAGCAATTCGCTTGTTCGAAAGGAAATCATTTTCAGAAGGATTCAAACTGATGTATGACTGAGACATAATGAGGGTTTGGAGCAAAAGAAGAAGGCACCATATATAAAGGAGGAACTATATATATAATGGGGAATTTCCATAAGATAAGCAGGTTCAAAGAACTTGATCAACAATGTGAATGGAATATTAGAATCCATTTCCACAAAATGAGACAAAGTCTCATATTTAAAAGTTGACTTAGACAAGGAATAAATGTATATATATACATGAAAAAAAAATTCTAAGTGTAGTAGAATGTAATTACATATGTGTACATTACACATAAAATGCAAATATATAATAATGCATAATATATACACATCTAATGAATATAACAACCGTGTATTTATACATGTAATTGCACATTAATGTGGTTAATTAGAATAGCATTTCGTTAGAAATCCTTTGGTCTAGATATTCTTAATTCTATAGAATCCTAGAATAGCATCAATACAGGCCTAAAATCAAATTATGTCATATTACTAAGATTTAATATTGAAGAATAATACTTGTATCCATGGCAACAATAAACAACACCTTAACGGAATAACAACGATGATTGATGAACAAATTATTGTCTTCCTCAGTCAAATCTCTTTAATCTTTAATGGGTTCTCTCTCTTTAGATGGATAGATGAGAAAGCGTAGAATGATTTGATATATTTGGGACCATAACCTATAATATCTTTATATATTACTCCACTAAAGTTCCTATTAAACCCTAGATGAAGCAATATTGAGTATCTACTTATTAAGCTCATACACGGTAGAAGTCTATGGGCTTTCTTAGATAGATCTCTTAACAAAAGTTCGTTATAATTAAATAGCTCTAATAATATAATTTTATTAAATATATTGTCCACACATATAAGGAAAACGAAATTTTCCCAACACACTTTTCATATTAATATACACTCTTCCATGAAAAAATGGAGAAAGTGCTAAAAAGTATATATATCACCCATGTTGTCAAAAGAGACCTTTAGATATATCTACTACCATTCTCATTGTTGGAGGATGATGACTTACTGAAAATATATATAAATGAAAAGCTCATAAAACTGGCAACATAATTAAATCAAATAGCAACATACATATATACAAATTAATATCTTAAAATTTCAAACAATATTATTCCTCTTGTTAATATTATACTTGTTTAAAGTTTTGACCCAAGGAACTCTTCCACCTTATTTTTATTAGAAAAAGACACATTAATTTATAGATGGCCCCATGTTAAATCATCTAAAAACAAATCCATAGAAACTCTATATATATTGAATTTGCTTTATCTAAAGTTATGAGAACTGCATTATAAACAAAATTTCTATCACAAAAAATACTATTATAAATAAAAATATACATAATTATGTGTTGCTATATTATTATTATATTTATGTCTAACCCAAGTCAGATTGAAACTGAAACCCCAATAGGATTTGAAGACATGCACACCAACGAGTCACTGAGCATGATTCATACTCCTACTTATATTAGAAAAAAAGTACCCTTACTTATTCGATGGCACTCGAACCTCTTTCCTCGTGGGTGCACTAGGCACCGGTTGGCTTATTATTGTAAACATTAAATATTAATGTATTATGTATTATGTATTTTAATGTATACAGTACATCATACAATAATTATAATAATATAGTTGCAGATCATCACAACCTACGATTCGAATAGTTGAAACTAGGACCCACCAGAGAAGAAATAGAGACTAATTAAATATATATAATCAGGATTTGAAAAAAAAATATAAAAATACAAATAAAATAATGGGATTGGTGTAAATAGAGTTGGAAGACGCAGCGCGTGGCATTGGATGATTGGATCAGATGAGGGAATTGACATATATATATACAATAATGAAAGATTATTTAAAAAATATATATATAAGAAAGAAAATAAAAGGTAGAGTAGTCGTAATTTGTTGTGTTTGGTCATGGTTTCTCATTACACCTGTCCATGGAAGTCTCTCTCATTCGTTTTCATATGAAGTCTTCTATCCTTATCCTTTTCATCGTCGTCATCGTCACCATCATCAACCCAGCCCAGTCCTCACTTTCTCCAACTAAGACAAACCAATACTGCACGAAATGATTTTATTCTATTTTCTTTATTATTATTTTAAGAATAGGGTAAGGTGGTAGGCACTCCAATTATGCAGTAACAAAAACGTACAAGGTTCAACTTTACCTGCTACCTCAATATTATTGCTACATGTATCACTTAATTAGTTGAATTGTTTTTAATTACCTCTTCTTCATTTCTTTTTTATTTAAGGATTTTTATTATTCTTTACATCTAACTAGTATATATGTATATACCCTTCAACTTTATTAATTAAGATAAAGAAATAGTGACAAATACAAAGTCAAAAAAAAAAAAAATTCAAACACTTATTAAAGAAATCTTTGTTCAGGAAAAAAAAAAGTAAAAAGAAAACAATTTTCAAATCCTAAACGAGACAAGATTCCAAAATACTTAAGGGAGTGTTGAAAAATCATTAAAAACTCAGGCAAATTGAAGAGAGCTATTTCTCAGTTATATGTAGAATTAAGTACGTGTATATAATTTTTCTGTTTTAAGTTGACTCAGTAAAAACGAGCTGAATCTCATTAAGTTAACTCAGTAAAAACGAGCTGAATCTCATTCATTTGTAAAAGTTTTAAAATTCAATTTTTGAATGTCTTTATTAAAAAAAAGTCTATCAAGGGCACATAGACACCTCTTAGAATGCTGATGGGTCAAAAGAGGATATATACCATTCTGTTATATATAACATACAGATGGGTCAAAAGGGGATGTTAAATAGAAGAGACAAATAGGATCTTATTATAGAATGCTGATCAGTAGGACATGAGAATTGGTGGAGTGTCCTTGGATACTCTATAAGAAGCCAAGTCCACAAATCTGGTGAAGCGTCACTTTCCCCCCTAATAATTAAGAAAAGGAGACGTTGAAGATGACGACAGAATTCAAGTCCCATCGGCAACACTAAAGTCCACATAATAGATGATCAAACCCAAGATAATTGTGGAGCAAGTAAAAACCGCACTACTACCAAGTGAAATTAAGTGAAGAGTGGAGAAGAGAAAGAAGCAGCACCGACACAACTGTGTGCCTCGCGCGTTACAACAATCTCCACGAGAATATGATGGCCGTAGCCCGTCCCATGCGCAGAGATGTACCTTATTATTGGCACCCTTCCGCTAAACTAACATGTCCCTCCCAATACAACTTCCAGAAACTCCCACCACTCCTCACCGTCCCCAAGTACGTGCCGCCTTTTGTGCCATTTACTGTTGGGGCGGGTATAAATCTCTATTAGTATAACGACCAGTAAAACTTGGGTGAGATCTCAATTTATTTAAGTAAGTTCTCATATTCGAGAGGGACAACTCCTCCAACAAGCATATCAACCCACACCCCCCTAAACTATACCCACTTGTTTAAACGTACTAAACCACTTTTAAGCCAAGTCACAAATAAATCCCAACTTATATTCCATATAATCAACTTGCCTATATTCAGGCTAAGACTACTATTTTCAATCTACGTATTTCCAATATATTCACTTAAAAAATAATACTAAAACTAATATAACAATACATCACATCATAAATAAATAAATATATAATCACGACTTAAACCACACTACTAAGGTAAATATGATTTTGGATAATATTTTTTAATCCTAAGAGAATTTCTCTATCCACTATTCATGTTCTCTATCCACCATCCACTATCCACTATCCACACTAAGGTAAATGCACTATCCACACTAAGGTAAATGTTCTAAGAGAATTATCCACCCACACCCACACCCACACCCACACCCACACCCACACCCACAAAAAGATTATTGAACTGAGTAAAAAAAAAAAGAGACCCACACCCACAAAAAGATAATTGAACTGAGTAAAAAAAAAAAGAGAAAAAAAAATCCAACGATGCGTCCCACCACAATTATAAAATCTAAAACAAGAATACCACCGCAAATGCCGCGTTCACAACCGGGTCCAGGATAGCCCCACTGCGAGGGTGGCCTTCATACATCAAGCAATGATGTGTAAAGACAAAGATTAAACAACACGAAACACGGCAACAACAGCACCAAAACGTGCACTGGATATAAATAATCCGATCCGGCCTGCTCTACGTTGCGTGTGATGAGATGCCCTAATTAATCCAATTCCTAGCTATCCCGCGTGATCGATACAAACCAAAATCCAATCCAGCCAGATTGGGCATGAAGCATTAGGAATTGTGAAATCATGACAATAATTATAATTATGATTATAATGATAATGATAATATTTTTTTCACCAACATATACACTCACAAACTAAACCACGGTGTCTTATTACAGTAACCACATATGCATGACATCTATCTAAATTTTGAGAAATCGCAAGAGTCGAGAGTAAGAAAGAAAATTCTAATAATCACACAGGTGTTTGGGAAGACTTCATGAGCTTACCCTCTTGACTCAACGGCCCACCGGTCTGTCTAGCATCAATCCCCGTCGCCGTAACAGCTTGATGATAAGGAGGAGGCACCATTGCTCCGGGAGGACCGGCGGTGTAGTACACCTGTCTCCCCGCGCTATCATACCCCACCTGCGCGTACCCAGGCTCCGCCATTGGAACACCGCCAATAACCTTCGTCGGTTGAGGCTGCACAGCCGCCGGTGCCGGCGCCGGCGGGCCCATGCTGTAAACCTGCTGTTCCCTGTAAACATCCGGTACCATTCTCTGCTGCATTCCGTAGTAACCTTGTCCCATCGGAGCTGCTGTAACAGGTCGAACGTTCGTCGGTGCCTGATACATACCTGCCGGCGCCTGGATCAGATAAACCTGCTGTTCGGTTCCGGTGGCCTGAGCGGGATAGCCTCCGGAAGTCACGTGCCTGTCTTGCCAGTAGCCGGTTGGAACGGAGACAGTCGCAGGTGCCGGTGCCGGTGCCGGCGCCGGAACAGACTGAGCAGCCGTTGGTGGCGGTGGTGCTGGCTTTTCTGGAATCTTCTGCATGTAGAAATCCCCCGGAAAACCCCTACCCATGTTTTCTTCGACTTTTCTCTGGTAAGCAGCAGCTTGTTGTTCTTGGTTCGCGATCTGGTTCGCGATCTGCAACCTCTGAAACTCCTGCATCTGTCTATGGTACTCCGACGAAGGAATCACCTGTTCCACTCCGATGTGCCGATCGTCTCTACCGGAATCCGGTCCGATTGGAATTTTCGCAGGAATCGGTTCCGGAACCGGAGGTTCCAGAGCCGGATCTTGCAGTTTCGCCACCGGAGGCGGCGGCGGCTGCACGAGTCCTTTCTCCAAACCGAAGAGGAAATCCGGATTCGACGCCGCAGACCCCGGCGCAGCCGGCGAAGAAGATTCCAGAGACTGATTAGACGCCGAATTCAAAGCTTCAACGAACCACTGCTGATTCGATTTCGGTTCGTCTGATGAAAAACTCGACTGATTCGAAGAACTAAGAGAGAACAGAAACAACCGGAGCCTCGCAGGCTTGGCAGAACCGCGGTAAAGACGATCGTACTCCATCATCATGTGTTCCAGATCTTCATCGTTAGTAACGGAGATCAAAGCGTCGAGATCCTCACCTGGTAACTGGTACTTGAAGCAGACATCAGTGTCGCAAAGCGAAGAAAGCTTAGAAATAAGACTTGCGAATCTGACGCTTCGATCAGCGGCTAAGATCTTCGTGTCTCCGCCAACGTAAGCAAGCTGGTTGTCATGAGTTCTCGGCTGGATCTTTCCGCCATAGCTACACATGAACTTGACCTTGTAGTTCGACGGCGGTTCTTCCCAGGAAGCATTTTCGCAGTCGATTTCACGCGATCGCGGCGAAGAATCGTGAGAATCAGGATACGAAGAATATGCGTAATTCTCCATTAAAGACTTCAATCGATTGAACTATTTCGATCAAAAGCGGTGAATTCTACGGTTAGGGTTAGGGTTTTGCAGGGTTCATGATTTCGATAAGAAGAAGAACAAGACAGGTGGCCCGAAGAGAAACGCGAAGAGGAAGAGCGTAGAGCGGGGAAGAGTAAGCATGTGAAGATGAGCGGTTTATAGGTGGGGTTGGGGTTGTGGTGGGACCCACACAGAGATTGATTGAACGAAGAAAACGGGAAAGCGTGGAAGAGAGTGATTGACTCGTTTTCAAGTGGCGGGTCCACACTCTTTGCCACTCTAACACCACCCCGAGTTTCGATCCTATACGACCCACTCCTATTTTACTAACACAAAACAACATCCATTTCTCATAGTAAATTTATATGTGTAACTTCTATTCTCAGGGAGGCTGTTTACTACAACCGTAAATTCTAACATAAAAAAACAAAATCAAACTGATTTGCAAGAGACATGATTTGGTTTTATATTTTTATTTTTAATAAATCGATCCGTTCCATTTGATTTGTGATTTACATATTACAAAATTAAATTTAAACTAAATCGAATCAAACTTAATTTAAGGATAAAATATATAATATATTTATAATTTTTAAATTTTTAAATACAAATTTATTAATTTAAATCGAACCGAATTGAATCAACTTGATTTTGATTCTTGAAACATAAAATTGAACAAAGTTTATAATTCGTTCCAACCTTAATGACAGAGTAAGTTTGGTTTAGTTTGATTTGATTTGCTGAGCTTAAGTTGGATTTGGTTCGAGTCCGTTCAACATGAAGGTTCCATTTCCGTGTCTTGGTGAAAACTGAACCGTGTCTTGGGTATCTGTTGAACTCGTACGGTCTGGAGTCGTTAGTTTTGTAACTCACATGACCGACTGCATTTGCGTAGAAGGCAACCTACGATGTGGGAGTAATTGGGTGTCTCTGAGGATTACATACGCACTCGTGGGAAAGACTCCAGGTGGCGGGTCCATAACGAGTGTTGGACACTTGGCGTGGTTTTTTGTGAAACGGGGTAGGATATCCTCAAGGACTCCGGGGGGTACGAGATCAACCACCTGTTGTTCTTGCGCTTGCATGTAAAGCTAAGGTGGAAATCTAAAATGCGCCGCCATGTCACTGCAACGGTGGGTGTGAATGTCTTAAAAGCGCAAGATCTTCTTCTTAAATGACGCTTGTGTCCCTTGAACTGTGCTGGGTCACGCGGGAAAAGTGCTTCCATGTGAATCTTGGCAAGTTGCAGCCGTAAAAGATAAAAAAAGAAAGAATAAAATGTATGTAATAATTGGGAAAGAGAAGGGCAATTATGACGGTAGAATTTAGACATATCTGCGTGATAGTGACGCTCGATTGGCGTAGAAAAATGTTCTAATTTAAGACTTTCGCGGCCACGCGGTCGACGGACAGATGGCATTTTAGGGGCCCACCGTACCTTGTAATAAACTGATATTTTGACGATTTCTATCATTACTCCTATACTCCGCCATGTCTGTTTGGTATTTAACTCCAGGTCTTATTTGCATTCCACGTGGCTTATCTTTTTTTAGTAATAAAATAAAATAAAATAAGAATTGAAAATTTTCTAGCATGAACAGAAACCTTAGTAGAGGGAGGAGTAAGAAAATGTAATATTGTTACCTGGAATTTGCAGGAAGACAACTAGATTTGATACCTGGGATGAGAAGTAGACTTTTTAGTTTCACCATGCATCTTGTTCCAGCCTTGGAACTTGCAACTCTCAGCACAACTTGCACTTCAACATGCCTAAGCAAATATATATATATATATATATGATATTTAATCTGAAGATTCTTTTATTTTTCTTTGATATGGACGTGTGTGCAGTGCAAGATAAGTAGAGGAAAGTGGGTGAGAATGGAGTCATACAGATGATTTGACGTCAGCTGTAGACTGACTTGTTTAAGAGGGCAATGGTGATTGGTGTGGTGTGTGACTGTCACGTGTAATTACTGGTCATGCACGTGGCTTTGGCTCAGATTATTGAGATAGAACCAAAAGGGAGATGAGTATTTTATTTAATAAAAGAAGAAGAAGAATTATATGGCTTATATTCAGACAACCATATGATAGATTTCTATAAGAGGGAGAGGAGAGGAATGGCAAAACTTTAATATTAAGATGGAAGTTGGTGGAAGTTAGAAGGAAGACAAATAATGTTGCTACTAAATGCATTTGGGTATATATATATATATATATATGAAATATCAAATTTAAATGTAAAATCATATGGGACCAAACCAATATAATATAGCAAACCTCTTTTTTCTTTTTTTTATTGCAAAACAAGGAAAATGATGAAAAAAAATGCTAATTCATGAACTTGTGACACAATAATGCTAGAAGACAAACATGTAGTGGATGAGATTGAAGTTGAAAAATGAGAATAGTTGAACATGAATAACATGATCCAAAGTCAACTTAATTGAGGCCCTTGGACATGAATACCGTTTAGATTCTGGCTTATATATATATATATATATATTTGATAGACCATTAAGAAGGATTTATGGAAAAAAAAAAAAAGGGGAGAGAGTGAGAGAAGAAGAAAAGATAAGCTCACAGAGGTATGGTTCTCAATCTTTATTTGTACTCTTGAGCAAGCCTACAGTCTGAATGCAATTGAAGTTTGCACAAGATAGTTAAAGGCGCAAGGCGCACTTAAGGCGATGAAGGGGTCTAGCACTTAAGGCGCAAGGTAAAACACAAGTATGTATATTTATTCAATGAACAGAGAAAATAAATTTATAATAGAAAACTTATTTCATAATAAATAAATAAAAAACAAATTTTAAATGAGGAGCAAGAAAGTAGGATGCAATAAGGCGCACGCCTGAGGGGCATTAAGGTGCACCTGACTAAAGAAAAATTCATTGACTTGTGATTATTATTATAGCTGCAAAAGTTTTTAACCTCCCTAAAAGAAATGCAAAAACAGTTCAAAATTAAGGAGCTTTGGGGCAATAAAACTATATGGAACTAGTTGTAAACACCTCTGCACATAGTTTCAAACATTACAAAGTAAGAAAAACTATAATTGCATGAGAAACTAGAATAAGATCAATTTTTGTTACCACCCTTTTTTGCAGATTCCTAGTGTATTAGGTCTCCAAGGATGTGTGATATCGACTTTGTAAGCTGCCAAAAGACTAGGAGAACCCATATTCCTCGATCCTCATAGCTGGTCTAGTAAAGTCTCATTTCTTCGTTTCCACAGCAGAGGTCCAACAAAGTTGTTTGAGCTAAATTTTCTGTAACAACAAGTACATCATCAGCACACAACAAATAGTGTGCACAAGTCACAAGGTTGCATTGAAAGAGTAACAACTCAAAACTTAAGCCTACTAGTGAATACTATCTTTTTCATACAGACAACAACAGCTCCCAAAATGCTAGCTTGTCAAGAGAACAATATTGGCATATTCAATTTATAAATAAAAAGAAAAAGAAGAGTATTCACATTTGAATACCCCATAATATTCCAAGGTCGCTTGAATTAAAATTTAAATTTCTCAAATATGGGACATAGAGATTAAATAGATTGTTAAGATTACTTTTTCCTGGAAGGCTGGAATACATTCTTAAGAGTTTCCTCATGTTGGAAGCAGGGAAGGACTTCTAATTTATGAGAAGTTACCACATAGGAAGAAGGAACAGGTATCTAAAAATAAGTTGGGTTCGACATATAGGTATTACCAGTAATATCACCTAAAGCTACCTCTGTTGATTCATGTTGGTAGAATTCTTCAACTATGCTAATGCTGTATTGCACCAGTTGAAGCATGGATGATAGAGAACAAAACAGCATGAAGCAGTAAAAGTAGATTTATGCACAGACAATTTAAGCTTTCTAACCGCACGAATTTAAACTGAGGTACTTCAGTGCAGTTGGGTCTTACAAATAACTTCAATCATAAATGATGAAAAAAATCATTAGACCCTAGTATTAGTACAAGTTGCTCTATTATCTGACTGAACAGACACCTTTAGAACCAAATTACTTAGCATAAGGTAATCACTGGTTTTAGATAGAACTAGATGAACATATATGAATTCTTATAACATCTCCATCCAAGATAAGAAGTTTGACGCAGATGACACTGACGACCAGTAAAGAAGTGTAATGAGGAATTAATCTCATCTACCAGCCACGTTTCATAAAAGGGAAAAATGTCTTAAATTCTCAGAAGGTAGGCTAAAGAAAAAGATGTAATGAAATATGAAGCACCCCATCTGGAGCTTTTAAAATTAGAACATTCTTATCGACAATTTATAGCTGTGGTTGGCAGAGGTTGATGAATGTTTCAACAGCTTAAACTGAGAATCTTATTTCAAAATAGGTTACACTAACCTGTTTGGAACTTTTATACAGAGTAGGTAAACTCTCCTTCACTTCCCAGTGGGCCAACAGCAAGCTCTACGACGAACATGTGCATTTTCGTTCATAGAAGAAAGCTTGTCATTTGGTCACATCGTATGAGGAGATATTTCAATAGTTGAAGAATCAAATCACCCAACTTCAATTACTCAGATTATTAATTCATTTTGTGAATCATCTTGTGATGAGTCATGGAGAATTTAGGCCCCCAAATCCATGGAATCCACCCTCTATCAAATCTCGTTGAGCAAGCTAATACCAGGGTCCTTTATCCGCCCCTTCATGCTCATGTTTAATCTCAAAACTTCAGCCTCCTTGTACCTGCCAACGGATGCATAAACATTTGAAAGAAGAACTGCATGATCAGAATCCTTGGGATCCAACTGAAATACCCTATCTGCCGCGAATTCTGCCAACTCGACATTGCCATGGATATGACACCCACTAAGCAAAGCCTTCCAAACATCTGGACCCACAGTTTCAGGCAATGAGCTCAAAAAATTCCTTGCATCAGACAAGCGCCCTGATCGAGCAAGCATGTCAACAATGCAACCATAATGTTCCAAGCTAGGTATAATCTTCTTTTCTTCCACCATCATCTTGAAAATCAATAACCCATCCTCTTCCAAACCAGAATGACTACAAGCATTCAAAACACTCAGATAAGTCACATCATCAGGGTCTTGCCCAACATTACTCATCTCTCTGAAGAGAGCAACGGCAGCTTTTCCATGGCCATTGATCGCATACCCAGATATAATAGCATTCCACGAGACTAAATTTCGGTTAGTCATTTCCTCAAATACCTTGTGTGCAAGCTCCATATCCCCACTCTTTGAATATGTTGACAATAGACTATTTTGAACAGACTTGTCAAGCAGAAAACCAGCTTTACAAGCATAGGAATGCAGCTGCTGGCAGAGCTCTAAACCGGCAAGCTCACTGCAAGCTGTTAACAAACCCAGCAACATGATTGAATCAAGTTTGAAATTAAATTCTGTTCTCATTCTACTAAGCAATTCCAATGCCTCTCTAGGCCGTCCATTTAGCACGCAACCTGAAATTATTGCTGTCCATGAAACTAAACTCTTACCCTTGATTTGATTGAACACAATTCTACAAGAATTTAAGTCTCCACACTTCGAGTACATCGAAACTATTGAATTTGCAATAAGAACATCCAACTCAAATCCACCCGTAACAGCTTGAGCATGGATTAACCTCCCCATTTTAAGATCACCCAATAATCCATATGCCATTATTACATGAACTAGAACCAGTATATCCATATTTATTCCAGCACATCTCATTTTATAGAAAAGGTTAAGAGCATCAGAAACATGCTCAAGTCGGACTAACAAGCCCATCATTGTTGTCCAACTGATAACATCCTTGTAGGCCGTATTCTCAAAGATATTTTTAGCTGCTTCAAAATCTCCCAAGTTAGAATACATATCAAGAATGGCATTAATAACAGATATATCTAAATAAAGCCCGGTCTTAATAACCAAACCATGGATTGATCGACAATACAAATAAGATCCTAACGCATTGCAAGCTCTAATAACACTCAAAACTGATACGGAATTTGGAACCAAACCCGGGTGCAGTCGAAATTGATTAAAAAGCATCAAAGCTTCTTCAAATCGTTCATTCCGGATCAATCCAGCTATCACTGCGCTGTATGTAACAACAGTTGGATTCTCCATCTGCTCAAAGAACTTGTAAGAACTTGCAATTTCCCTGCATTTTGCATAGGCATCCAACATGGAAGTCCCTACAATTATATTAAATTCCCACCCATTTTTGACAATTAGTCCGTGAACAGATTGTGCAAGCTTTAGGTCCCGTAAGCCTACCGAATTCATCAAAATTCCAATAATGGTGAACGAGTTTGGCGTTGTATCTGATACCCGCATCTTAGAAAACGCTTCCATGGATTCCTTGTGAAGCCCATTCGTCGCGTAGCCATAGATCATTACTGACCAGGAAACGACGGTCTTATCGGGCATTTCTTCGAGCAGTTGTTTTGCATGATCGATTCTGCCCAGTTTGAAACAATTTCTTAAGAGGTTAGAATAACACAGAGATTTAGAACGAAGAATGGAATTTGTTGACATTCAGGAGAAGAAGTTCATTCAATTTTTCGATCTACTGAAATCATAAAGAAAATGGCGGGAATTTTAAATCCTGAAATGCAATTACAGTTACCCGCGTTAAATAAAAACTTGCAATAAAAAAAGGAGCAACTAAATGTAACCACTAGCTTTCCCTCAAACTAAAGGTACAAATAGTTGTTCCCCAAAAAAAATTTAGAAGGATGGTAGTAAAATATTACAATTGTTATTGATTTATAATGTTTAATTATGTGCTTTAATTGAGTTTTTTTAGGACTTAATTCTTATTTTCTACAAACATGTAAATTAAAATACAAACACAAATACGCATAAAACACTTAAATCAATATTTTAAAAACAAATTCAAATTATTATTTTATAAAATACAATCTTCTTATTAAACAATTCAAGTTATTCCAATGGTTCAAGGAATTTTTGAATTATTCTCTCTCGAAAAAAAAAATGGATTTTTGTGAATTAATTTACTATTAGGAATAAGATTATTACTTACTAATGTAACTAATAATTTTATTAGATTTAAATACTTCTCTCTCAAAAAAAATAAAATTAAATACTTAAGTTTTTTTTTTCAAAATTAATAATTTTGTAGAGAAAAAAACAACTTGTATGGTTGTTTACAAAAAGGGTATTAATGGATTGGTTCAAACTGTGAAACCAAACCAGTATGTTTGGTTCGATTTTTAATAAGTTCGGTTTAGATTAGTTTTAGTAAAAAATATAAATCGATAGGTTTGGGTCGGGGTTATGGTTTGAGGCATTAAAAATTGAATTAAATCAAACTAAACTGATTTTAAAAGTTAAACTATTAATATTTATTTTTTACGTCTATAATTTTTTTATTATATAAACATTCTCATAAAAAATATATATAATCATTTTATACAACAAAGATTGTTTTCAATTTTTTTTATTATACATTATAAAAGTTAGAATTACTTCACATATCCATATATATATATGATTGATTATTTTGATTTATGTAATGTATGTATAATTAAAATTTCAAACTGATCAACGCAAACCGATTATGTTTACTTTGAATTTGTTTGAATTAGTAATTTTGAATAAACAATTTAAGCTGAATTGAACTGAATCTGATCGTGTTTAGGTTAGATTTGAGCATTAAACTGAAATATTAACATCCTTAGTTCACAATAGAATCTAAAATTAGCAAAAATATACAAAAAAAATATAAAATAAAAAGAATAAGCCAATTATATTATATCAATTTTTTTTTTAAAAAATACGAGCCTTATATTATTTGAACACGGTAGCGAGGAACTCCTTAACCTATAAAACAACTAGGAGCACAGTATAATTATTCATAACCCTAATAAGCCTTCTTCTTTCTCTCTCGACAACATTACCCATTCTCATCTCAGAGCAGATATGGCGGTCCCACCTCTCTTATTTCTCTCTCTAGCTGTCGTGTTCTTCATCTCTCGTTCTCTCCCGATTTCGAGTTCTTCGTAATAGTGGTGGAACTCGAGCTCTTCATTTAGGTATTATTTTTGATTTCGAAATCACCTTACAATTAATGTTGCTATTTATATATTTATTCGCAGTTACTAAATTTCTATAATTTTTTTTTTCGATTTTTTCTTCTGGTCTACTGCTCAAAATCAGATTTTTCTTGTTATTGATATTAGTTGAGGATTATATCACTGAATTGTATTAGTTACAATGTGTCAAGGAAAGCTAGGGTTTCAATTACGGTAGCAAGTGTATATTTTTCTTGTTGCGCTTTAACTTGTTGTTGAATATGTAATTGTGTCAATGAATTTGATATCTGTAAATTATTTAAAATTTATATTTGTTCATTTCAGTTACTAAATTTCTAGATTTTTTTTTCTCCATTTTTTAGCTTATGTTCCACTGTCACAAAATCAAGTTTTTCTTGTTGTTCATATTAGTTGAAGAATATATCACTGAATTGTATTAGTTAGTGTCAAGGATAGCTAGAGTTTCAACTACCGTAGCAAGTGTAGATTTTTCTTGTTGTGCTTTAATTTGTTGTTGAATATGTAATTGTGTCTATAAATTTGATATCTGCAGATTATTTAAAATTGCTATTTTTTATTTGCAGTAACTAAATTTCTAGATTCTTTTTCCATTTTTTATCTTCTGTTCTACTGTCTCAAAACCAGGTTTTTCTTGTTGTTCTTATTAGTTGAGGAATATATTACTGAATTGTGTTAGGTACAGAGTGTAAGGAAAGCTAGGGTTTCAACTACGGTAGCAAGTGTAGATATTTCTTGTTGTGCTTTAATTTGTTGTTGTATATGTAATTATGTCCATAATTTATTTTTTTTACCGTCAAACTAAAGGTACAAATAGTTGCTCCCCAAAAAAATTTTAGAAGGATGGTAGTAAAATATTACAATTGTTATTGATTTATAATGTTTAATTATGTGCTTTAATTGAGTTTTTTTAGGACTTAATTCTTATTTTCTACAAACATGTAAATTAAAATACAAACACAAATACGCATAAAACACTTAAATCAATATTTAAAAAACAAATTCAAAATATTATTTTATAAAATACAATCTTCTTATTAAACAATTCAAGTTATTCCAATGGTTCAAGAAATTTTTTAATTATTCTCTCTCTCGAAAAAAAAAGGATTTTTGTGAATTAATTTACTAATAGGAATAAGATTATTACTTACTAATGTAACTAATAATTTTATTAGATTCAAATACTTCTCTCTCAAAAAAAAAAAATTAAATACTTAAGTTTTTTTTTTCAAAATTAATAATTTTGTAGAGAAAAAAACAACTTGTATGGTTGTTCACAAAAAGGGTATTAATGGATTGGTTCAAATTGTGAAACCGAACCAGTGTGTTTGGTTCGGTTTAAATTAGTTTTAGTAAAAAATATAAATCGATAGGTTTGGGTCGGGGTTATGGTTTGAGGCATTGAAAATTGAATTAAATCAAACTAAACTGATTTTAAAAGTATAACTATTAATATTTATTTTTAACGTCTATAATTTTTTTATTATATAAACATTCTCATAAAAAAATATATAATAATTTTATACAATAAAGATTGTTTTCAAATTTTTTTATTATACATTATAAAAGTTAGAATTACTTCGTGTATATATATATATAATTGATTATTTTGATTTATTTAATATATGTATAATTAAAATTTCAAACTGATCAAGGATTATGTTTACTTTGAATTTGTTTGAATTAGTAATTTTGAATAAACAGTTCAAGCTGAATTGAACCGAACCTGATCGTGTTTAGGTTAGATTTGTGCATTAAACTGAAACATCACATCCTTAGTTCACAATAGTATCTAAAATCAGAATTTTCATGATGAGATTTATATAAATCATTGACAACTACTAATTAGCCACCATAGAACTTTAAATAAATAATAAAATATATTATTTACAATAATTCACTTTTATCAGTATTAGATGCAAAAATATACAAAAAAAAAAAATAATTAAATTTGAAAAGAAAAAGCCAATTATATTATATCATTTTTTTTTTAAATACGAGCCTTAAATTATTTGAACACGGTAGCGAGGAATTCCTTAACCTATAAAACGACTAGGAGCATTGTAACACCCCGTAAATTTAATTACATACATACGTTGACGTACACGTATATCGAATGTATAATACACATATTTTATACGTATGATCTAACCATACACTTGATAATATACGTATTTTATACGTATGAGCCAAATATACGTGTGTATGATTAGTAAAGAAAGAAGATGATTAATTTATGGGGTTAGTTAATTAAATATGTGGATAGAGTGTATAGAAGAAGGGAATGAATAAAAAATAAAATAAAATACTATTCACTTGGGGTACTGTTCATCGTGAACCGTATTCAGATTAAAAAAATAATAAAAATAAAACAAAATGAAAGGAAAAGAGGTGCTGGAAGGATGAGAGAGAGAGAAGGAAGAACGGAAGAGAAGAAGAAGAAGAAAAAGAGGAGAACTGGCGATTCGCGTCAAATTTGGACCTACGGTAAGTGATTTTCACTCTTTTTCTTCATGAAATTACTATCTAAGCTAGATGTAACCTTTCTAGCGGACTAATTTTAGCTATGGGAGCTGTTTTATGACGTTTTGACAAATTGGGGATTTTGACCAAATGTAAATGAAAATCCGCTAGAAAGGTAGAAAAACACTTCTTAGACGGTCGGGATCCCGAATATGTGGTTAGATTCTATTTTAGGAGTTTTGGAGAACGTTTGACAATTTTAATACAATTTGCATCTTTCGGATTAATAGTGAAATAGTGATGTGATGTGAATAGCGCATAGTGAATAACACACAGTGAATAGTGAATAGTGATGTGAACAGTGAACAGTGAACAGTGAACAGTGATGTGACCAGTGATGTGCATCCAATGAAACTCCTGTTTGAGATCATAGAATTGTAGAGAACTGAATTTCGGACGTTTCGATGCTAAGATTGTGATTTTTGGATATGATTTGATAGTTTTAGTAACTAAGTATATGATGTCGTGAAAATATGATTCGAAAATCTATTTTCACTGTTATTTCTTGTGGAAATATCTAGATTGACCACAGAAACGAGATAGTAGTTTCTTCAACTGCTTATAAGTCCTAAATGGATTTATTATTCGTGATTTGAAGTGAGTTGAGAAATTAAAGATGTAAATAGATATGAATACATGAAATTGAATTATTGAGTGATTGTGACAGGTTAAATTAGTTGGATTTAACTTGGAGCTGGACTCGAAAGCGACGATGATTGGGTTTAAGTTGAACGTGTTGTACTGTGAGTATAGTTTTCTTGATTTGGTTCTTGTATGACATTGTACGCATATAAAATGTTTGATTGTATGCATGTTATATTTATATATAATGCATTGAGTTTTATGGATCATGCAAACTGATTTTAGCAATTAGAGTTTGTAATGATGAGGTTTTGCGATTCCTCATTGTCATTTCGTTAGGAATTAGACCCAGATGAGGTTTTGCGAGTCCTCATTGTCAGTAGGTCTGTCCTAACAAGGATTGCAACCCTTGAAATGACTGTGAATTGGGTAATGAGAGGCTGCGTCTACCTTGTACGGCCATACAAGGGTTAGACCCGCTCTCTTGCCTTGCGGATGAGGGAGATTGTGCATTGTGGTATTGAAAACTCATGCAATTTATGTTGTTGACATGTATAATATATTCGTTGAACGATGCATATGTTGCATAAGTGTTTGAAATGATTTTAAATGTCATATTTCTTTAAATGTATATAATTGCCATCTCAAGAACTATATTCACTGAGCTGTTGTTTGCTCACCATATTTCCTCCAATATTTCAGGTATTGAGTCGAAGGGAAAAGGCACATCCATGAGTGATAATCACGTGAGCCTTCGTCTGGTATGTGTATGTATGCTTGGAGGAAATAACTTTTGTTATTTTGATATGTATACTTATCACACATTATATATATATATATGTGTGTGTGTATTATCATCTAGATGAGATGTATGAGCATATATAGCTTAATATAGTGGATGATGAAATGAAAATGTGATGTGTGAATGAATGAAATGATTATAGAGATCTATGTTGGATTTGATTTGTGGTATATTAGGGAAAAAAAAATTTCTATAAATTTTGGGAAGGATTGTGAGACTACGCGAAGGCTGACAGTGTCTTATATACTGTATATGAGTATGTACAGTGTATAGTACACTGTGCCGGTCATGACGTCAGCCTACGTCAGGGGCGTCGTGACAAGCACAATATCATTATTCATAACCCTAACAAGCCTTCTTCTTTCTCTCGACAACATTACCCATTATTGTCTCAGAGCATCTCATCTCTCGTATTTCTCTCTCTAGCTGTGGTGTTCTTCATCTCTCGTTCTCTCTCGATTTCGTGTTCTTCGTAATAGTGGTGGAACTTGAGCTCTTCATTTAGGTATTCTTTTCGATTCCGAAATCACCTTACAATTAATGTTGTTATTTATTTATTTATTTGCAGTTACTAAATTTCTATAATTTTTTTTTTTCGATTTTTTCTTCTGGTCTACTGCTCAAAATCAGATTTTTCTTGTTATTGATATTAGTTGAGGATTATATCACTGAATTGTATTAGTTACAAAGTGTCAAGGAAAGCTAGGGTTTCAATTACGGTAGCAAGTGTAGATTTTTCTTGTTACGCTTTAACTTGTTGTTGAATATGTAATTGTGTCCATGAATTTGATATCTGCAAATTATTTAAAATTTATATTTGTTCATTTCAGTTACTAACCGAGTCAAACTAATTATTTTATTCTAGTTTGGTCAACCATCGATGGAGAAAAGTTTACAGGCAGGGGGCCTACTAAATTTAATACGTGGAGCGCAAGGGAATTGGCAACTCTTAAGCCGCCGGACCATGAAATCAAAATTCTTGGAGTGGTTGACTCTTAATTTCTCAAACGGCACGAAGATAGACGAATTTACAAACGTGGGCCCCGCGCCATCAATATTTCTGTACGTCAGTGCTTTGGATAATAACTAACTTCTTATATATTTGGGTAAAACGTGGACAGTTAAGTACACCCATCAATTTTTTAGGTAAAAAAAATTGCTGCTGTCGGCAAGATATAGAAAAATCTTATCCTATGTAACATTCATCAATATTAGTACTAATAACATTTTGTGGTAAAAATCCTTTAAATTCATTTTAGGCGTGTTTTGTAATATTTGTATTTTTACAAATAATTGCTTATTTATTTTGTATCAAATATATTTTTTAGATATTTTAAAGGTGTCTTTCTTTTCTTTAAGTAAGACTAATTCTTCTGGACTCAGGTATGACAGAAGTATTTGAACTGACCCCAAAAGAAAAAAAGACACATCCGAAGTACCAAAAAACTGATAATAAAAAAAAATTAATCGAAAAAATAAATATACAAAGCTTTTATAATTTTTTTTAAAAGGGATTAAAAATAATTATTTCACGTAAATATGAACGTTGAGAGTAAAAATAAAGTGGTCCTTCTCTTCTAATGCTAAGACAATGTAGAAATGGTCATTAATTGGAAGGATGCATTTTATTTTTCATACTTATAATAATATATTTTAGATAAATAACTCATCAAAGCCTTCTACTACATAAAATTAATTTCATAGATCTATTTTCTCTATAGTATTCTTTTAAGAGCTAAGTCAGAATAATATTAATTATAATTTATTACATCTTTAAAATTATGTTTATTCATATTATTTAAGGTTTTCTAAAATTCAATCACCCACTTACCCTTAAAAGCTGACGAAATTAAAAAGCTCCAAAAAGGTCAAATTTAAATGCTTATGAAAAAAGAAAGACACCTGTTTAAAACAAAGTGACTAGGAGTTATATACCTACAAAGCTCTTTGGGGCACACGATCTGTTCTTCCCATAAGTCATAACGCTCACTTGCCTCAACGACCTTGGAAACAATCCAAAGCTCTCACGATCGATTCTTCGACTCGTTCGTCGCAAAGAAGCTCGTCTTGTTCTATCTCTCCATCACTTGATTTGTTCTCCAGGTTTGTAAAATTTTTTCCGATTGTTCCAAATGCTCGATTTCTTACTTCACTTGATTTCCTCGATTTCTTCGTTTAACGCAAGGAACCAAAAAAATAAAAAAAAGGTTATAGGTTCCGAGTTTGATGATCATTTGGTTTTCAAATTGTATTATGCAATCGAGCTACAGGAAAGAACCTAAAACTCGAAAGTTTGATTTGTTTACTACAAGTTTTTGGTTGTATATATATATGTTTTGATGGAATGTTTATTTTCTTTGGTGAATTCTTGGAGTTTTGCGGCTGGAGCTGATTAATGCTTTCGGTTTGATGTTAATATCATTAGTTACTATAAAGGAATCGGAGAGAAACCATGTTGTTAGTGCTAGATTTTAGTTTGTTTGGAGGAAATTTGAAGATAATTTTCTGAAATTTCATCAGTTGACGGTGTTTTGTTGTTCGAGTCTTGGTTTTGGCTCTTGAATTGTTAGTTTCCGCTAAATTTGACGGTTAGAGTGAGTCTGGATATTTAATTTAGTGAACTTCAGTGCACATATTTGTTGATGGCAAAGAAGCGTGTTCTGTTGCCGGTGGAGGATTTGGACTTGAGCACAGTCAAGTATGAACGCGAAGAGGTCAAAGGTAACTTTAGAATGAACTGTATTTACTGATCAATTTAGAGCTGTAGCTTCAACTTTTGTGAATTGATTTGTGGTTCGCAGCTCCTCATATAACGGGTTTCGCATTGAAGCTCTTTGTTCGATTGCTTGAGGCCCCATTGTTGGGATCTTTGTTATTTGCTTTTATGAAGAAACAAAATAAGATGGATGAGGTATGGTTCCAAAAAGATGCTGGCTTTTCATTGGAAAATGATTCTAAGGGCACCATCACTCTTCCTGGTCCAGAGTACTGGTTTGCTATTCATGGTATATGTGCTATGTGATGAGGCAGCAATCTATTGCTTGGGACTATTTGTGACCAGGAATGATGACAGCTCTCAGTTTTAGAATCTTTCAAATACTGTAATGGAAGCCATTCTGAATAAATTGTTTGTGATCAACAGCTGCTGCGGGACACTTTTATTCCAGAACCACCAATGTTTTTTCCTGAGTTCCCACCACAAGGTTGTTACTTCTTTTTGAGCTACCAGCTAAGTTCTTGCTTCCTTTGTCTACTTTTCTCTGCTTATGTCACCGCTCTTCCTGAAGAATCATTAACTAGCATTAGGGTATTCTCTGAAATAAATATGCTGAATGAAAATCGAGGTTATATGCTTTTGTGATTTCTTATAATGTTACTCTTATCTTTTCTTAAATCTTTCCAAGGATCCATTTGTCTGTGAATCCATTTTGGAACTCCTTTGCATTGAGTATTGAAAGGGCAAGTTTTCATTTGATGAGAATGCAAAAAATACTGGTGTAAATTTGGACTACAAATAAGAGATTTTTCATAATCTCTCGTATCTATATCTCTGTTGTTAAAAAAAAATAAAAAAAATTTGGACAATGAGAAAATTGATTGCTTCTTTGTCAGTGCTGTTGTTATTTCATAAGCGGGAAAACTTCAGAAGTGAGGGCTTCTTCAGCCTAGGAACTTCTGCTGGAACCAGGCAGTTGAAATGTAGTCTTAAACTGCTACTCATGATTTTCATGTACAACAATAAGGAAATGCTAAAAGCACGATCTTTGTGAATTTTAGAGCCGGAACCTGGTGTTCTTTCCATGGAAGAAGACAATACATCTATTGAACGTGTTGAATCAGCCTTGAAGTGTCTTCCATTATATGATCCTGCTCCTCACTGGACTGGTAGCTCCTCTCCATTTTTATACTGGAAAATACGGGACTTTGCTCATGCTTATCGATCTAGGCTTATGACTCCAACAATGGTATTTTCCCCTGATCCTTGGGGATTTTTATTCTTTATTATTCAAACTGAAACAAGGTGATTCACTTTTAATATATAGGTTGCAGAGCACATAATCTTTGGAGTGGAGGAATTCAACAATAAGGACCCTCCAATGCCAATGTTGATATCTTTTAGTGCAGAGGAAGTGAGAAAGCAAGCTGCAGCTTCTACAAAAAGATTTGAAGAAGGTAGTGCTTACTTTTGGCCAACATATATTTGTTCATGTCGTTAGAGATGCTCCAGGAAAGTACTAATACAACAAAGGTTACTCTAAACAACTTTTGTATATAGGCTTATCTTGACTGTGCATGTGCTGTACTTCTCATAGATTATTGTGGGCTTTGCAGGGAACCCTCTGTCTATCTTGGATGGAATTTTTGTGGCCATCAAGGATGATATAGACTGCTGTCCTTATCCAACAAAAGGTATTACTGGGGATTGGGGAATATTATGTTTCTCTCAAAGTTTCCTCCAAATGAGATATCCTGTGGCTGACTATTGTATAATATCAGGTGGGAGTAAATGGTTCCATGAGATCCGGCAATGCAGGATGGATTCAGTTTCTGTTTCAAGATTGCGGAGCTGTGGCGTCATTTTTATAGGAAAGGCAAATATGCATGAGTTTGGCCTTGGAACGTCTGGAAATAATCCAAATTATGGGTATGGTGTATTCCATTCCAAGTATAGCAGTTTGAGGTTCAAATCTTTCATTTTTTCAGCATGTTGAAGTTTGCTCATGCTTCTACTTGACATATAATGCTAGTAGAAGGTCCAAATTACTATAGGTCGAACCTATCCTGTTTCTACAGAAAGACGGTTGGCCATGCACGGACTGCCTGTACATACCTCCAATTTCCTTTTTGCTGTCAGTTTCAGCAATGCAGTTCATCTAACAACAAACCTAATCTGAATCATAGATTTGTGAACCAAACCAAGAACTGAAAAAATATAGACAAAATGTTGGATTGTACCAGTCTTTACGAGGGGAAGATAAGAGGGTATTGAATGTGAGAGGAAAGCATGTAGTGAGAAAATGTAGCATATTTCCAATGCATCTGTCTTGGGCCTGTTCTTGAGTGCTAAATTTTCTAGCAACTCAGAGAAATGAACACTTTGCAACAAGTTGAAGAAGGTTCTAAAAGACTGAGAAGTGTGCCAACATAAACATGGGTGGAGGACATAAGAAAACAAAGGAAAGTGTGCACTTTGCCTGAAGATATGGCTAAAAATAGTGTTAAATGGTAGGTAAGGATTATACTGCTGACTCCAATAATTGGTAGTAGCATATATATCATTTTGTCTTGTCTTTATATGCATGTCCTGTATATACTCTTCTAGTGTGTGTAGTTCTAATTAGTTCTAATTTTCTCTCTCCATTTCCTTTGCTCACATGAAACACTTACTGTCCTGTCATTTAACGTTGGAAAGATACTGATCCGATTACAGAACAACAAGAAATCCACATGGACTTGAAAGGTACACGGGTGGGTCCTCCTCAGGCCCAGCCACATTGGTAGCTGCCGGATTATGTTCTGCTGCACTTGGAACAGATGGTGGAGGTTGGAACAGTTAGAATTGTGCATAACAGTGCTATCAATTTATTCTCCTAAGTTGTTACTCATGTTTTGTGGAAAGGGCAGGTTCAATCCGTATTCCTTCTTCACTTTGTGGGGTAGTTGGCTTGAAAACAACACATCGAAGGATTGACATAAAAGGGTATGCTAACCATAAAAGGATTTAAATCTTCTACATCTTTCCTATGAAACTGCAATGAAGTTTTAATGTGTCCATCATTATGATGTAAATGTAGTTATAGCTTTGAAACTATCGCCATGATCTTTTAGTTCTTTGTATCAATTTTACTATTTTATGCATTTTATTTTTAATGCTAGGCAAGATGTAATTATAAAAGATAAATTCAACTTCAACATAAGACATGGAATTAGCAATCTAAGTTTGTGATCTGCATTAATTTTGTTATGCAGCGCTATATGTGATGGTGGGACTGTGGAAATTATTGGACCAATTGCAGCTACTGTTGAGGATGTCATGCTAGTGTAAGTTTTCTGACTCTGCACATTGCTCGTTAAATTCTCATGTTGAAATTTTCATATCCTGCTGTTAATGGCTCAAGATAGAGTCCCGAAGTCAATGAGCAAGAAGGATTGTATGAATGATGAGTTGCCCATTACTCATTTGAACGTGTTTGAAAAACCTATAGAAAAAGCTCCTTATACAAGTTTTTCTCTAAGCAGGAGAAAACTCAAGAATATCATGCTTTTAATTGTTGAAATTGTATACACATTCGTTTCCATGTTTGCCCTGAGCTTGCTTCTAGTAACGTCATTCTTTTACTGAAAGGGAAAATTTGCTTCTAGTTTAGAAATTCTTTGTTGACAGCTATTGGAAGCTTTGAAATTTTTTCTAGAGCTTACATCCACTTGAGGATGTAAAAGATCCGTCATTTTTAAGGTGGCTTGAGCTTTCTTTGTTTTTCTTTTGAGCTAATTCTGTTGTTCAATAAGATAGTGTACTATGGCATCCTTGATTGTCCTTCTGACATGAATGATGAATTGGTCAGGTATGCAGCAATCTCAGGCTCCTCTCCTTCTGATAGAATTAGTTTGCAACCGGTAACCACTAAATCGATTATTATCTCCAAACATTATGCTTGATTATACTAATTTTGAAGACTCGGGTAAAATTAAATGGATTAGTTCCCTATTTGACTGCTCTTTTCTCTCCAAATAAGCTACCTTATTATCTCCAAGCATGATAACTGTAGATTTAGCTTAAATTTTCTAGAATTTTTAAGATAATTTTCTTTCTTCGATAAGAATTTATGTGTGTGGGAATTTAAGATTTGAATTAAGAGGGTCTAGGTGCTGAAAGATTTTTTTTGGCAAAAGAATAAGATTAGATTAGGGATTATTAGGGGGTGGATTTTAATAAGGCATAGACTATAGGATTAAGGTCACTAAGCTTCCAATTAGGTTGGCAAATTCAGTTTAAAGGCCTATTTTAGGATCTACCAGTGAGTTCTGGAAATAATAAATATGGATAATAACCATGGATTCTTACTATTCTACTTCATAAATTTGTGGTTGCAACATATAACAGTTTGATCTTTACATCAATCAATCACAGGAGGCGCGTCTTCAATGATTAGAGTCCGTAAACATGATAATTCAGTTCCAATCTATAATTAAACTATTAAACACATTAATATGGGCTTAGTAGGATCCTCATTTGGATACTTCAGTTACTCAATCGTGTGATAGCCGCAATACTCCTGACCTTAAGACTTCTTAGTTACTTTTTTATCAAGCAACCGAGTAAATTGGTAGTTATTCTATAAAATGTTTACCATCTAATTACTTAGTTCTAACTAATTAAGATACTTAATTTACTATTTACTTAGTATAGTTAAAACATTAAACAATCTTATGATTATTGAAATAGTAAATCTAATTGCCCTTAAAAAACCAATAATTTGTGTACTAGTAAAAGATATTTTTGTATGTGGTATTTATCATGAAAAATGTTTGACTTCGATGTTGACGTAAATGTTGTTGCAAATGATATCGACATATGTCTGTCCTAAACCAGTATTAAAACTTTCATTTTACCTCTTTTATAATTTTACTCT
Source organism: Paratinospora sagittata (assembly GCA_035771175.1). Classification (NCBI taxonomy): domain Eukaryota; kingdom Viridiplantae; phylum Streptophyta; class Magnoliopsida; order Ranunculales; family Menispermaceae; genus Paratinospora; species Paratinospora sagittata. The sequence continues at coordinate 2,367,020 of JAYMFD010000012.1, read as the reverse complement.
ACATGAAGTTAAAATGTTAATGAACTTACTGTTGTTGGTGACATATGTTCATTTACACAACTTGGAGTTTACTTCACATCTTCTTCTTCTGTTTAACTCTCTGGCCAGATCTTCTCTAAGGCATTCACGTCTGTCATTATGTTTTGGTGCAAGTCAACGCTAGTCTTTCTTTTGACCTTTGAACACTTTTCAACTTATATTGCCTCACACCTCTCATGGATACAATCACTTGTTTTCATCTCACAGTTGGCGAAACCATAGTACCCCAATTTGTCATGGAAACTGGAAAGGGCAGCTACTACCAACTATTGAAACTAAAGAACAACAAATAAATATTTCAAATCCATTGTCTCTACTGTTTGACTTGAAAAAGCAACTGCGTTTTCCTTTAAAGCATATGAATTTCAAAAATAACCTTATATACTTCGTTCTGAATTTTGATTTAATGTGATAAAAAAATTCCTTAACTCTGGCTACTTAGTGTTTCTTGGCTTAAATTCATTATAATCTAAATATGTAGGTTGCAGCTGTATCTTTAGCGCTCACATCTCTCTAAATTGAAAAGATGCCTCTGCAACACATTCTGGATGATAATGAAGTAAATATAAATATAAAGCTCATAGTCATTTCATTTCCTCCTTCTTGTATTAAGCATTCTTCAACAAGGCTTGAGCCTGTTTAACAAGTGTCAATAAACATGCATAGGCTTCTTTTCACTCACCTCAAGATAAACCACTTACCTATCATGATTTGCGAAAGTTGCATAGAACCTGTAACACTTGTCAATCATATCCAAGGTCCAATATCTGATTGTAGACATGATAATACTTTCTCTTTTTAAGTTTGATTATTTTTGCTATATTTATCTCGATCAAATATTTATCGGTTTCTTTCCTCTTATATGGCATATATAATTGCAATTAGCATATGCTCCAAATCATTGCATCATTTAAGGTACATGTTTCAAGATCTAGGTTCCAACAGTTATCATTTGTCTTTTTATAGTCTCCGCCGTGTCTACCAATTTTATCATCTGGTGACAATTCGAAAGTCTTGAGATCATTGCGTCTGGGAAAATATACAGAGGTGTGAATTTCAGAGTTCCTAGTATACTAGCTGAGTTGCAGTTATCAGTTCAAGATAATAAAGTGGTTCTTCACTTGCAGTGGTTCAACGATGTGCACTCAACTGACATCTCTGATAAATGTGAGGATGTTCTCAATCTGCTTTCAAAAACTCATGGGTGTGAAGTAAGTAGATAATTGTTGACAATATATGCTTCATATCATTTCCACCTGAAGGAGGTTCCTTCTATGACTTAAAATAATTTATATATATTTTTGTTATGAAAATTATGTACTAACATCCTTTTCATTCATTTATTTGGTTCCAGACAGTGGAGATTGTAATACCAGAGTTGCTTGAGATGCGCACTGCCCACATTGTTTCGATTGGCTCTGAATCGTATTGTGCCTTAAACCAATGTTTTCAGAAAGGGTGTGTTTCTATGTTCTTTTTGTCCAGAGTCCTGTGCTGAGGAACATACCTCAAACCACGAGTCTTCATCAAGTTATTTCCTGGAAGTAAATCAATCTCAATTTCTATGGAGAGGGTATGATCTCACTTCTGTTAACATCGTAATTTTCCTACTTCCTTCTGTAGAAGACGGGCCCAATGTACATATGATACTCGCACTAATTTGGCGCTATTCGAGTCGTTTTCTGCTTCAGACTATGTTGCTGCCCAACGTATTAGGTGAGATAGACCATGTGAACAAATTTGGATACTTATTTTGTCATTTGGTAATATTCTAATTTCCTTTTTCACTTTTTCTGGAATCTTCTAAGTCTGAAATGTTTATTTATGATAGACTCTTAGATTTATGAAAGCCTGTTTCTATTGAAGCATTCTACACTTGTGGTAAAAAATGAAACCTGTGATTATATTTCTTCAATTACCTAAAAAATTCTGTAAAACAAAAATGTTTTACAAAGAAGAGCCTGGCTTGGTGTATACTTTTAAAAAATAAAAATAAATAAAGAATGAATCTTGATTAGCTAATAGCTTGCAAAACTCAGAAATTTCTCCTAAGGCATGCTAGCAAAAGGAGAAGTTGCCTTTCTTTTCTTGTTGTTAGGCTATGTTGGAAGCATCCTTTGGAATGGTATATCTTTTCTATTTTCTACTATTATATAGATTTTTACTATTTTCCTTGGCTAAGCTTGACATCTCATGGAATCCCTACCATGTTGCAATTACCTTGCAACTCTTGTATTGGATAGGGTAAATAGCATATTTCTGTAGTTGTATCCATTTCCATTGGGAAAATGTGAAATATTATTTCTACATTTGCATTTAAGTTAAAAATCTACACCTGGTGATTGAAGCTACTGCAGGTTCTGGAGCAAGGACTTAAAAAGGAGCATCTGTGGAACTGCATAAATATGAGAGTTCCGTTAATCTTTAGGAGTCTAGTGTTGCTAGGACTAGGAGTGTGTGAGAATGAGGGTTTGGAGAGGAATTATAATATGTTGAGGTGTTCAGGGGAAGCATAAACCTCAGGGTGTAGAATAGTTGTGGAATCACCTTGGGAAGGATCCAAGGATTTCAAACACGCCTTTATGTAGAACTTTCCAGCATCATGCAGCATCTCCAACAAAAAGAAAACCTTACCTACCCATACACTGTAGGGAGGCTGATTCCAAACTCAAATCCATAATCTCTGGAACACAATGAAGCAACCTCTCAGTTGTGCCAAGGCCCCTATTCTACTTTTGGATAGTGTATTACTTGTGAAAATTGCCAATGGTTATATTTTGATACTGGTTCAAGATCTTAAACTTCTGTAAAATTTGTAAAACAAGCGAATTTCTACTCTTTAGCTTTGGAGGATGACAAGAATTAACTTTAATATTGTGTTAATTGAGCTATCTTCCCAGCTGTTTGTAGTAGGGAACTGGCAGCCTACATTCTCATCTCCTCATGCCATGTTTGAACATGAACTTGAACATGTTTGCATTCAACATTCATACTCTGCTGTTTTATAAGCCCCATTTCTTACATAGTTGGCATTTTATCTCTCTTGTTGTTCAGGTGGTATAATGGGCATTTGTAACCATACGTGCTTGATTCCTGATTGCATCTTTATCTAACTTTATTGACACAGGAAGCTGTTGTAATGATTACTGAGATGTTGTTTAATCTATCTTTAGGCTTTACTTAGCTTATGCTAATTATGTGCAGGAGAAGGATGATGCATCACCACATGGAGATCTTCAAGAAGGTTGATATCATAGTAACTCCAACAACTGGGTAAATATCTTCCATTTTAGGGCACATTCAAGGGAGATTTTTGTTTTTTATGCAAAACTTAGAAATTTGTATTCTCTTCATTTGGATGTGGTGATTTCCTTTGTGCAGGGTGTTAAGTTAATACATGTCTGTGATTGAATCCATTTTTCTTATTCAGCATTTAATGCCCCCTCCTTTTTCCTGTTTTGATAAGATCAATGATGTATTTGTTTTCTTGCTATGAATGTAAAATAATGTGTAAAATTCTTTTTCATAACAGTATGACGGCGCCTATGATACCTTCGAACTCTCTCAAGAATGGGGAGACAAATTTACAAGTTTCTGGTGAGTCATTTCTAGCACAGCATGTAGGAGTTTTTGCTGACTGATCTCATCTTGAAAATAAAATGTTTTCTTCCATCACTGGCTAAAATGATAATGCATTCTATGCATCTTAATATATGCTTTCAATCAAAACCATTACTTTTTGTTTTGTACATTTTGGCCTAGCTTTTGCATAGATACATAGTCATGAGGTTGACTTAGTTATTGATATTTGCTGATTCAAGTAATTGGAATAAAGTGTTCTTGATGATGTTCTAGTTAAGTATGCCAGCCTGTATATTTTATTTTGTTCTTGTTATTTCTTCACACTAATTAAAGTTCGTGTTATTGTGGTGTAAACCATTTGCCAAATAGCTGCAAGCCGTTAGGTGGGGGCCTAATAATGTATATCAATTTATCACAACAAAGAGACTTAAACCTAAGAGAAGATTGTACAAAAACCAAACATGCAAATGCCAACAAAGAGACTTAGACCTAAGAGACCTCTCACAAAACTAGAGCTCTAATTCTGCATTAAAAATCACTTGACCTAAAAGTTGTAGCCATCAGGTAGAGGCCAACAATGTCTGTCAAGTTATCAGCAACAGGCATTACCAAAAAAAAAATAACAGATGAAGACACACTGAGTGAATCATTGATCTGATCCTTTTTGTAGCTCCAAATTCTAAACTCAAATTTTACATGTACTTCCTCAACACTTTAAGACGACATAGGTTTATTACTTGATTACCCACATGAAATCCTCAACTACTAAGCAGTATCATTTCTAGCAGGACAGGTTGAATGCTTAATGATTACTTGCAGTTGCAGGTAGGGAAGAATATATAGCAAATTTCCAAAGTTTGTTTTTGCCTGGTTAATAGGTCAATGATTATGGCATGCATAAGGTTGATCTTCTTATTCCTATTCTTCCAATCGTTCATAACCTATGTATACACACATGATATTTATGTGAGTTCAATTATCCATGTCCATTTGTGCTTTGCTGTGCAAGGAGTTGTTTCAAATACACCATTTGTTGTTTCTTTTTCTAGGAAGACATGTCCATGTTAATGCAGTGGCTTTCATGTGTCTCTTACTCATTTGTTTGGATCATTGATTTCAGGTGCTCTCATGCAGTTTATAACAGCAGCAAATCTAATTGGGCTCCCTGCCATTTCTGTGCCTGTGGGTAAAATGTCTTAATATTCAAATTTGCTATCCAAACTATGCCATGCGGCAATTTCCCTTCAATGTTTTATTTTCAAAAATGAAAATTTTCCATTACAAGTTTGGTAAAGAACAAAAATTAGAAAGGAAATCTCCTTTCCACTTCATATCTACAATATTTCCTCAATTTGTATTCTCGGGTCATCTTGCATTTGAATGTTGCAAAAGCTTTGAACTAATTTCAAAATGTTCCAAGCAATATCTGTTTCAAACTTTCTTTTGTACCATTATATATATATAACTGATGGTATCCAGGCTTCGTTCAACTAATCCCTTGGGCCTCTAGTTGTTCGAGCGTAGACAGTCTCTGGGGCCAACAAGTGGGGGGAGATATTCAAGTCCCCGGTCTCACTTAATGAGGTGTCTACCCAACACTACTCGGCCAATCACTTGTTGGTTCTCTTTTGTTATTTCCATCTCTCGTGGTGGTAAATTGACACTTATTTTTTCTGTTTTTTCTTTGCTTCCATAAGTGCCATGACTACTCTCTTGACCTCTTATTCTATTTAAACAATTTGGCAAAGCTTATGATTGCTTTGATGGAAATTCGATCAATTCTTGATTGCTTGTGTGTGAGAAAATTTCGTAACAAGCAAATTGTACATAAAACACCTCTTTCATTGTCACAACCATTCTACCTCTTGGTGTTCCAATTAGAATCATCCACTTCTCTCTACTGATCTCTTTCTTTCTCCATTGCGTTCCATTTTCAGGTTGGTCATGATAAACAAGGTCTTCCAATAGGTTTGCAACTAATAGGACGACCATGGGGAGAGGCTACAATTTTGCGCTTGGCTTCTGCAGTTGAGGTACTTGTTCTTATTTAGCTCAAGTATGCAAGGCTAGGTGGTGTTTGTCAACTCTACTTGTAACCTCTAAAAAAGTAGAGGATAATAAAAACAATAACAATTTTTTAGATAAATGTTTTTATTTTTTTCTACCTCTAATTGAAAAGAATACGCAAAAAGTTTTCAATCTTCCTATTAAAGCTTAAACCTCTACTACAAATAGAGTTTCATTTTTAAGTAGAAGTAGTGGCTAAATAGAGTTAACAAAAACGTGTTAATGGAAAAAAAAAAAAAAAACCTTCACTTTACACCTTTATATTAGACGTTAATCATCTATTATTAAGTCGGCGCATGCCTAAACGGTTTTGCTTGCTTCTATTTCAGGAACTGTGTAACGGTTTTGCTTGCTTCTATTTCAGGAACTGTGTGGGGAATATAGGAAAAGGCCTTCGACATTTTATGACACTCTGAAGGTTAATTAGAACGATCAGGACCATCTTCGCCGAACCCTTTGATTCTTTTGCATTGGAGCCTATGAACAAGTTGTATTATTAACTTAGAAAAATGTTTCCAATAGTTGCATTTTGCATTTGCTTATCATGAATATAAAATTCAGTAGACTAACTGATGTATGAATTGGACGATGCTAGCAAGTAATAAATAATTTCACGACTTTAGCATGATGACAAACTCCGTTGAACCTGTTTCAAGATCTTCAGGCCTTGTTTAGTCTGTGATTCGAACATAATTTTCTGCATCTGATGGTTTAAAAACATAAAAAAGTTGTTTTCTTAGTTTTTTATTTTTAGATTGTATTATTATTTTTGAATTATCAATGAAACACAACCTTAGTATTTTATTGTTTCTATTTTTCCTTTTTCCCTTTTTTCCTCGGGAAGAATTTAAGCAAATAATGGATAGCCTCACAACTAATTAAACATACTTTTTCAATTGACATGGTAATGTATAATTTGGATAAACTTCTAATATTATCAAACTCTTTGCAATTATTTGTAGAGAAAAAGAAGAAAATGATAAAGACAGAATATAATGCTATGAAGTTCACGAGAAAATATTGATAATTAATCGCACACTTTGTTCTATTTTTTTGATAATTTTTAAATTTTTTTTAATAAAATAATAATTTTTTCACAAATCAAATAGTGTCTAACTTCATTTGTTTCACATTAAATATAATGTTCTCAAGCAATAAATTATATTACATAATTGTCAAGTAAATGTGAAGAAATATTCGCGTTACAACTTCTAACATGTTTTGAAGAAGGTGCTGGAAGCAGAAGAGGAAGACGGAGAAGAAGGAGAAAAAGAAAAAGGGGAAGCAAGTGATTCGAGCGAAATTCGGACCGCGCGGTAAGTGATTTTCACTCATTCTCTTCGTGAAATTACTATCTAAGCTAGAGGTAACCGTTCTAGCGGACTAATTTTGACTGTGGGAGCCGTTTTACGGCGTTTTTACAAATTGAGGTTTTGACCCCAACGTAAAAGGAAAACCCGTTATGAAGGTAGAAAAACGCTCCCTGGACTGTCGGGACTCCGAATCTATGGTTAGATTCGATTTCATGCGTTTTGGAGACCGTTTGACAATTTTAATACAATTTACATCTTTCGGATGAATAGTAATGAATAGTGAATCGTGAATCGTGAATAGTGCACAGTAAATAGTAAATAGTAAATAGTACACAGTGAATAGTGCACAGTGAATAATGAATAGTGCATAGTATATAGTGACATTGATCAGTGATGTGAATCGTACTGTGCACAGTGATGTGACCAGTGATGTGCATCCAATGAAACTCCTGTTTGTGGTGTCGTGGAAATCTATTTTCACTGTTCTTTCTTGTGGAAATATCAAGATTGACCACAGAAACGAGATAACTGCTTTTGAGTCCTAAATGGTTTTATTATTCGTGATTTGAAGTGAGTTGAGAAATATAAATATGAAGACATGAAATTGAATTATGGAGTGATTGTGACAGGTTAAATTCGTTGGATTTAACTTGGAACTGGACTCGAAAGCGACGATGATTGAGTTTAAGTGGAACGTGTTGTACTGTGAGTATAGTTTTCTTGATTTGGTTCTTGTGGCATTGTACGCATATAAACTGTTTGATTGTACGCATGTGATATTATATATAAGGCATTGAGTTTTATGGATCATGCAAACTGATTTTAGCATTGGAGTTTGTAATGATGAGGCTTTGCGATTCCTCATTGTCATTTCGTTAGGTTTATCCTAACAAGGGTTGCGATCCTTTAAATGACTGTTAATTGAGTAATGAGATGTTGTGGCTACCTTGTAACGGCCATACAAGGGTTAGACCCGCTCTCGTGCCTTGCGGAGGAGGGAGATTGTGTATTATGTTATTGAATTGGGTACTGAGAAGTTGTGTCTACCTTGTACGACCATACAAGGGTTAGATCCGCTCTCTTGCCTTGCGGAGGAGGGAGATTGTGTATTGTGTTATTGAATTGGGTACTGAGAAGTTGTGTCTACCTTGTACGACCATACAAGGGTTAGATCCGCTCTCTTGCCTTGCGGAGGAGGGGGATTGTGCATTGTGTTTTGAAATTGGGTAATGAGAGGCTGTGTCTACCTTGTACGACCATACAAGGTTAGACTCGCTCTCTTGCCTTGTGGAAGAGGGAAATTGTGCATTGTATTATTGAAAATCATGAAATTTATGATATTGACATGTACAATATATTCGTTGAATGATGCATGTGTTGCATAAGTGTTTGAAATGCTTTTAAATGTCATATTTCTCTAAATGTATATAATTGCCAACTCAATAACTATATTCACTGAGCTGTTGTTTGCTCACCCCATTTCCTCCAATCTTTCAGGTATTGAGTCGAAGGGAAAATGAACTTGTCTGGTATGTGTATGTATGCTTGGAGGAAATAAATTCTATTTACGTTAATTATCACACACTATATATATGTAATATCACCTAGATGGGTTGTGTGGTAAGATTATATAATGCTTTGGATGATGAAATGAGATGATCATAGATGTGAATGGAATGATCATCTATATATATGGGATTTGATTTGATTTGATGTGTGGTATAAAAAAAATATTTTGTACATTTTGGGAAGGTTTGTGAGAGTACGGGAAGACTGACAGTGTATTATATACTGTATATGAGTTTGTACAGTGTATAATACGCTGTGCCGGTCATGATGCCAGCCTACGTCAGGGGCGTCGTGACAACATCTTCTAACAAGGCAGGCTTAAACTTGTGATGAGTTCTTCAACTGTATCTCGAAGTTCGAACCAACCTCTTGTTGATTTATTTAGGTAGTATTTGTTAACTTTAGTTATAACCTCTAAAAACAGGTAGAGGATAATTAAAAAAAAATTAGTTAAATATTTTTTCTACCTCATATTGAAGTAAAGTATAGATTCTACAAAAATAAGTAAAAAATATTAGTTTATTCTCTTAAAGCTTAAATCTCTACTAAGAATACAGGTTCATTTTTAAGTTAAAGTATAAACTAAATAGAGTTCACAAACTCCCCTTTAGATTTCCAAACGTCCAAATCCCAAAATTTGGACTTGTAAAATGATGGGCTAATCTAAAAGCAAGAGTTTTAATAACCCAAATTCACCCAAAAAAATTAAAATTAAAATAAAAAAAATGAGAATTTCATTATGACATAATATTGAATTAATCATCACGTTGAAACAATAGATGAATCTCGGTAGCTGTGGATAATTTCCATAATATTTACAAAGTTTTTATTTACTCTTCACACATATCTATATATATATATATTTTATTATAACGAGAATACAGAGCATTTTTTTTATTTTATTTAAGTGTTTCTCCATTATGTTAATAAATTAACTTGAAATGTAAAGGATTGCACTGAATAAGTATACATGCTCGTGCATTATGGCTTTGGTGGTATAAGAGAAGTGATATTCATAAACTTTCCATGAACTCAAGAAGAACAAATTTTGTTTTTCTTGAACATAATATAAAACAAATGCACGATTTTATGAAGTACAGGAAAAATAAACTTGAAGTTTGGATTTCTAGCACTGATGAAAATAATTAATTTTAGAGAGAAAATGCTTTATTGTAAGACAATTATTTTACGTAATATACTAATATCATTTAGGAACTATTCAAGTATATATATAAGGTAGAAAATTAATAATTTAAGGGCATACATTATTAAGATTTCCTGCTTGAAAATTTGACATGAATACAAAATTTTATACTAATATTGTTAATTAATGATAGATTGATATGCATTAATGTTTTACTTTCACCTATTAGTTACTGCTTTTGAGTTCAATAGTTCCTAATATGATAACGGAGTCTTGGCCTTTTTTTTTTTTTTTGTTTTTTTTTTGCTTGCCATGTTGTTAAAGTAGAAGCAATCTTACAAAGAAAGGCCTCTCAACTTGAAGGCCACAAGACACCTAAACATGAAGGGAAACAAAATAACCCCATCATTCATATGCATGCCCAACTTCTCTCATATTTTAAAAAATAAAAATAAACTCTTATTTCATTTAACAAGAATACCCTTAATTTTTTTTTTAAAGGAATGTGTATTTCTAAAAGATCTTTCATTAAAAAAAAAAATTGTATTGAAAGACGCCTTTCAGAAATTTTTTTTTTGTTAGAAAATGCGTCTTTTGAAAAAATGCCTTCTATACAAAAAAAAATTACATAAAAGATATTTTTTTTAGCAATTCAAAACTCCTCCAAAAAGTTTATCCTAAGTTTTTACTAAAAAAATATTTTTTTTACCTATGTTTTTCATATTTTATATAATCAACTCTATTACTATACCACACTCTCTAATATTACTGTCATATTAAAAAAAATAAAATAAATATATATTTATTTTGAATATATATATATATATTATTAATTAATAGTAAAAATCAGTGTAATAGGGTTAGAGATTCATCTAACTTCTTTACATCCAGGGTTGCATTAAAAAAAATAAGGATTCGACTCATTCTTGGTTCCCATCTTGACAGGCAGTGGTGCCTTTCTTTTTCTTCGTCGAGAACCGCTCTTTTGTGTCTCTAATTCTTTTATTTCTCTCCATTTCACAGGTAAGAGCTCAATCTTCTTCTTCTTCTTCAAGTTATCGAATCCGACAGATCTATCTCGTTCGGTAACTTATTTTTCTGCAAAAAATTCTCATGCATTTCGACAATAACTCGTTGATCTAGGGTTTTGTTTTAGTTTCTTTGCGACTGATGCAGTCATTTTGGGGCAAAATCTGTTCTTTCTTTTATTTTTCTTTTGTTTAATGTTTCTTATTTCTAGGGTTTTATATGCAATTTCCTTCGTTGGAGATTCGTTTGATTTCATGAATGTTTTGAAATTCTTGCTTTCTTCGATCCTCTTCTGTTCTTCGCTTCTCTGTGTAATCTCTGTTGATGATACTGATGGAGTTTTATATCGAACATAGGTTTTGCTTTGATACTGATGGAGTTTTATATGCAATTTCCTTCGTTGGAGATTCGTTTGATGTTTCTTTTTTTTAATTATTTTTTTGCTTTACAGTCTCTACAGGAATTCTTGATGTTTCTTTTTTCTTTGAACATAGGTTTTTTGTTGTCATTGTGCAGGAATTCTTGTGTTAGGATCCTTTTGGTCGCGGCAAATACTACAGAATGGCTTCTCGTTTTTGGACTCAGGTTTGTTGAATCTAGAATATGAATTTTGCTGGTATATGATAATGAAACCACATGCGAAAAAATAGAGAGAATTGAACTTTTTTGTGGATGTTAACAGGGTGACAGTGACACTGAGGAAGAGGAGGAGGTTAGTGATTATGAAGATGAAGAAAGAGTTGGAAACGGGGGTGGAGCTGGTGAGGCCCCTGGAGGTGTTGCAGGAAACAGATATTTGTTGCGACCTGGGAGTGATAGTGATGACTCTGATGGCCATAAGCGTGTTGTTCGATCTGCCAAAGATAAGCGGTTTGTGGAGATGTCAGCTACTGTTGATCAGATGAAGAATGCCATGAAGATTAACGACTGGGTTAGCCTCCAAGAGAGCTTTGATAAGATCAATAAGCAGCTTGAGAAGGTCATGCGGGTTACGGAGTCTGAGAAGGTCCCTACCCTTTATATCAAAGCACTTGTGATGTTGGAAGACTTTTTGGCTGAGGCTCTGGCCAATAAGGAAGCTAAAAAGAAGATGAGCAGTAGCAATGCCAAGGCCTTGAATTCCATGAAACAGAAACTTAAGAAGAACAACAAGCAATACGAGGATCTAATCAGTAAGTTTAGGGAAAACCCGGAACGTGAAGATGACGGACGTGCAGATGATCAATCAGAAGAGGAGGAAGATTCTGGTTCAGAGTATGAAGAGGATCCATCTAAGATTGCTATGATGTCAGGGTCAGAAGATGAGGATGAAGATGAAGATGAAGGGGATGAGCAAGCTGAAGGAAGTGGTGGGTGGGAGAAAAAGATGAGCAAGAAAGATAAGCTCATGGACAAAGAGTTTATGAAGGACCCTAGCGAGATTACATGGGAAACAGTTGATAAGAAGCTCAAAGCAATTGTAGCTGCTAGAGGTAGGAAGGGAACTGGAAGGCTGGAGCAAGTTGAACAGCTCACTTTCTTGACTAAGGTTGCGAAAACCCCTGCACAGAAACTTGAGATTTTGTTCAATGTCATCTCCGCTCAATTTGACGTGAATCCAAGTCTCACTGGGCACATGCCTGTAAATGTGTGGAAAAAGTGTGTTGAGAATATGCTTGTCGTTCTTGATATTCTCGAGCAGCATACAAACATTGTGGTGGATGACTCTGTTGAACCTGAAGAGAATGAAAGTAAGAAGGGAGCAGACTATAATGGGACAATTAGGGTTTGGGGCAATTTGGTTGCATTCGTTGAGCGGTTAGATGTCGAGTTCTTCAAGAGCTTGCAAGGAATTGATCCTCACACTAGGGAGTATGTGGAGAGGCTTCGGGATGAACCTATGTTCTTTGTTCTTGCTCAAAATGTTCAAGATTATTTAGAGCGCATAGGGGATTTTAAGGGAGCGTCTAAGGTTGCATTGAGACGGGTTGAACTTGTTTATTATAAGCCTCACGAAGTTTATGATGCAATGAGGAAGTTGGCAGAACAGACAGAAAACAGAGAAAATGGTAATTTGGATGCAGATGAAGAGCACCAAGTAGTTGAGGAAAATAAGGGTCCACCAGCTTTTGTTGTTACTCCGGAGCTTGTCCCGCGAAAACCCACTTTTCCCAGTAGCTGCAGGACACTTATGGATGAATTGGTCTCTCTTATTTACAGGTATGGGGATGAGAGAACTAAAGCCCGAGCCATGCTATGTGACATATATCACCATGCAATCATGGATGGGTTCTCAAATTCGCGAGATCTACTGCTAATGAGCCACTTGCAGGATGGTGTTCAACACATGGATGTTTCAAGCCAGATACTTTTTAACAGGGCTATGGCCCAACTTGGTCTCTGTGCTTTTAGAGCTGGTCTTGTCACTGAAGCGCACGGTTGCCTCTCAGAGTTATATGCTGGTGGAAGGGTGAAGGAGTTACTTGCACAAGGTGTCCCACAGAATCGTTATCATGAGAAGACTCCAGAGCAGGTAAAGATCTCTATATTTGATCCTTTTTACTGTCTCTGTTTTAGCATTTAATATTGAATGATCTTAACAAATGACTTGTGTGCGAAACAACTGCTGCTAACTTCCTTGTATCAGAATCAGAAAAGTTGGTGGGTAGCTTATTCATTGGTTTTTTTTATTTATTCTTTCTTTTGCTAAGAAGAAATTTGAATATCTTTTGAACTTCCATTATTTGAGATTTTTGTCAAAAGGAGACGTTTCTTTTTAACATTTTCAGTAGAGTAGAGGGTTTTTTTTGGGTCGAATTGCAATATTATGCTATTTAGTTGTGACTTAATCCCATGTGTATAATGTTGATATTTCCCGTCTTATCAACTCAATGCTGAGCCTATTGGAGGTAGATACAATTATGTGAAATTGTGAATTAGTGGTCGCAAAAATATGACTGGCTTTGGATACTATGTCATCTGAAGAAAATGGTATCAGTTGATAACATGGGTTGTCGCAATGAAGCTATTCCTATCAGTGCAGGAGCATAATATGTATCTAGGTTTTTGTTCTCGATGTGGGCTGGTGGAGAATTCAACGTCTAATCTTTAAACTCTTGATAAGGAAAAGGAAGATGATGTAGTAAGGTGTAAATATGTTAAAAAAAAGAAAACTTAGAACCATCACTGACACAAACAGGTCTAAATTATGGAGGGAGGGAGTGGGAGAAAAAAAACTTGGGGTTTAGGGAGGGAGAGAGAGCTTCGGAGGGAAGGAGGCTTTATCATTTGTTTTATTTGATCTTTCTGTTCCTTTCTTTGTATGTGGCTGATTATTTTACCGGTTTGAAAGTAAACCAGTCAAGGTACTAGAGAGGGAAGGGGGAATCTGGTCTGGATCCATGACCTTGTGAGCTCTTTTCTTTGTTTAATAAAAGAAATTATACTTAGCTGGTTTAAAGAAATCCAGTTAAGCTGGAATCCAATTTCACCTTCCTGGATGTTGCCACTATTTGAACCTTTATGTTTCTTTACTTTGTACATGGGTAACTCACCTTGTGAGGTTAGCTATCTTGTCAACAGCATAACCGCATTATACTTTGCTAATTAAAGAAGACCAATAACTGCCTCATGAATATTTGCTCAATTCTCTTTCTTCAGGAAAAGCTACAGCGGATGCAGCAGATGCCATACCACATGCACATAAACCTTGAGCTCCTGGAGGCTGTACATCTCATATGTGCTATGCTCTTGGAGGTCCCAAACATGGCAGCAACTGCCCACGATTCCAAACGTAAGGTCATAAGCAAGACATTCCGTAAGCTGCTCGAGGTTAGCGAAAGGCTTACCTTTGTAGGCCCACCTGAGAATGTTCGTGATCACATCATGGCTGCCACAAGGGCCCTTAGCAAGGGAGATTTCCAAAAAGCATTTGAAGTTATTAAGTCGCTCGATGCTTGGAAGCTCATGAAGAACCACGACAATGTTCTTGAGATGCTAAAGAGCAAGATCAAAGAAGAGGCTCTGAGAACTTATCTATTCACCTATTCATCGTGTTACGACTCCCTTAGCTTGGACCAACTCACCTCCTTGTTCGACCTATCTGAAGCCCATGCACACAGCATTGTGAGCAAGATGATGATCGTGGAGGAGCTCCACGCTAGCTGGGATCAGCCTACTCAGTGCATCATTTTCCACAATGTTGAGCACACCCGATTGCAGGCTCTGGCATTCCAACTGACCGATAAGCTTGCAATCCTTGCAGAAAGCAATGAGAAAGCATTTGAGGCAAGAACAGGTGGAGGGCTTGATGGGCTGCCATCTAGGCGCCGGGAGACCCAGGATTATGCAGGTGTCACAGCCGGGAAGTGGCAGGAGAATCTCTATCAGGGAAGGTTCAATGGTTACAGTGGCCGTTCAGGATATTCAGGCGGCAGACCATCCTCAGGCCAGGGTTCCGGAGGGGGGTTTTATAGGGATCGAACAGGGCAATTTCGAGGAACCGGAGGGTATTCTTCGGGAAACCAGAGCATGCGATACCAAGATGCTTATGGAGGGGTTGGAAGAACACCGTATCAGACAGGTTCTGCGCGGGGATCGCAGATGGACACTTCTGCTCGGATGGTCAATCTCAACAGGACAGCTCGCGTGTAGTGAGAAAACGGAACGAAATCATTGGGTGAGGAAACAATTGCCTGCGCGGGGAGCTGTGGTTTTGCTTGCTGTTTTTTACAAGAGCTTGGGAGGTTTTAGCCTGAGGATTGTTATTGTTGAGTTCTTATATTTTAGTTGCTCAAGAACTGTATTAGAATTGTTTAGCATCTTTTGGGGTTTTGTTATTCATCTCTTGAAGCAAGTCTTCAAGAGTTTTAAGTGCTAGAACAGTTTTTAACTGCAGAGGTTTTTCTTTGGTCAGGGGATCTATGTTATGGACTTGAATTTTTTATTTTTCATTTTTAAAATTTTCCTCGTCTAGTAATTTTTTGTTTTTGGCTTCCTAAACTCAGTAACACATTTTTGGTTTACCACAAGTAGATTAGGTGTAACGGGTTTGGTTCGGTTTGCGTTAAAATTCAATTCAATCCAAACAATTCAGATTGAGAAAAATAAAATTTAACTCGAGTCAAACTAATTTTTTAATCTAATTCAACCCAACTTGAATTAGTTTGGGTTGATGGCAGAGAAGCTTGTTCTTTTGCCGGTGGAGGATTTGGACTTGAGCACAGTCAAGTATGAACGCGAAGAGGTCAAAGGTAAATTTAGAATGAATTGTATTTACTGATCAATTTAGAGCTGTAGCTTCAACTTTTGTGAATTGATTTGTGGTTCGCAGCTCCTCATATAATGGGTTTCGCATTGAAGCTCTTTGTTCGATTGCTTGAGGCCCCATTGTTGGGATCTTTGTTATTTGCTTTCATGAAGAAGCAAAATAAGATGGATGAGGTATGGTTCCAAAATGATGCTGGCTTTTCATTGGAAAATGATTCTAAGGACACCATCACTCTTCCTGGTCCAGAGTATTGGTTTGCTATTCATGGTATATGTGCTATGTGATGAGGCAGCAATCTATTGCTTGGGGATATTTGTGACTAGGAATGATGACAGCTCTCAGTTTTAGAATCTTTCAAATCCTGTAATGGAAGCCATTCTGAATAAATTGTTTGTGATCAGCAGCTGCTGCGGGACACTGTTATTCCAGAACCACCAATGTTTTTTCCTGAGTTCCCACCACAAGGTTGTTACTTCTTTTTGAGCTACCAGCTAAGTTCTTGCTTCCTTTGTGTACTTTTCTCTGCTTATGTCACCGCTCTTCCTGAAGAATCATTAACTAGCATTAGGGTATTCTCTGAAATAAATATGCTGAATGAAAATCGAGGTTATATGCTTTTGTGATTTCTTATAATGTTACTCTTATCTTTTCTTAAATCTTTCCAAGGATCCATTTGTCTGTGAATCCATTTTGGAACTCCTTTGCATTGAGTATTGAAAGGGCAAGTTTTCATTTGATGAGAATGCAAAAAAGACTGGTGTAAATTTGGACTACAAATAAGAGATTTTTCATAATCTCTCGTGTCTATATCTCTGTTGTAAAAAAAAAATAAAAAAAATTTGGACCATGAGAAAATTGATTGCTTCTTTGTCAGTGCTGTTGTTATTTCATAAGCGGGAAAACTTCAGAAGTGAGGGCTTCTTCAGCCTAGGAGCTTCTGCTGGAACCAGGCAGTTGAAATGTAGTGCTACTCATGATTTTCATGTACAACAATAAGGAAATGCTAAAAGCACGATCTTTGTGAATTTTAGAGCCGGAACCTGGTGTTCTTTCCATGGAAGAAGACAATACACCTATTGAACGTGTTGAATCAGCCTTGAAGTGTCTTCCATTTTATGATCCTGCTCCTCACTGGACTGGTAGCTCCTCTCCATTTTTATTCTAGAAAATACGGGACTTTGCTCATGCTTATCGATCTAGGCTTGTGACTCCACAATGGTATTTTCCCCTGATCCTTGGGGCTTTTTATTCTTTATTATTCAAACTGAAACAAGGTGATTCACTTTTAATATTTAGGTTGCAGAGCACATAATCTTTGGAGTGGAGGAATTCAACAATAAGGACCCTCCAATGCCACTGTCGATATCTTTTAGTGCAGAGGAAGTGAGAAAGCAAGCTGCAGCTTCCACAAAAAGATTTGAAGAAGGTAGTGCTTACTTTTGGCCAACATATATTTGTTCATGTCGTTAGAGATGCTCCAGGAAAGTACTAATACAACAAAGGTTACTCTAAACAACTTTTGTATATAGGCTTATCTCATAGATTATTGTGGGCTTTGCAGGGAACCCTCTGTCTATCTTGGATGGAATTTTTGTGGCCATCAAGGATGATATAGACTGCTGTCCTTATCCAACAAAAGGTATTACTGGGGATTGGGGAATATTATGTTTCTCTCAAAGTTTCCTCCAAATGAGATATCCTGTGGCTGACTATTGTATAATATCAGGTGGGAGTAAATGGTTCCATGAGATCCGGCAATGCAGGATGGATTCAGTTTCTGTTTCAAGATTGCGGAGCCGTGGCGTCATTTTTATAGGAAAGGCAAATATGCATGAGTTTGGCCTTGGAACGTCGGGAAATAATCCAAATTATGGGTATGGTGTATTCCATTCCAAGTATAGCAGTTTGAGGTTCAAATCTTTCATTTTTTCAGCATGTTGAAGTTTGCTCATGCTTCTACTTGACATATAATGCTAGTAGAAGGTCCAAATTACTATAGGTCGAACCTATCCTGTTTCTACAGAAAGACGGTTGGCCATGCATGGACTGCCTGTACGTACCTCCAATTTCCTTTTTGCTGTCAGTTTCAGCAATGCAGTTCATCTAACAACAAACCTAATCTGAATCATAGATTTGTGAACCAAACCAAGAACTGAAAAAATATAGACAAAATGTTGGATTGTACCAGTCTTTACGAGGGGAAGATAAGAGGGTATTGAATGTGAGAGGAAAGCATGTAGTGAGAAAATGTAGCATTTTTCCAATGCATCTGTCTTGGGCCTGTTCTTGAGTGCTAAATTTTCTAGCAACTCAGAGAAATGAACAGGCATTACCAAAAAAAAAATAACAGATGAAGACGCATTGAGTGAATCATTGATCCAGTCCTTTTTGTAGCTCCAAAATCTAAACTCAAATTTTACATGTACTTCCTCAACACTTTAAGACGACATAGGTTTATTACTTGATTACCTACATGAAATCCTCAACTACTAAGCAGTATCATTTCTAGCAGGACAGGTTGAATGCTTAATGATTACTTGCAGTTGCAGGTAGGGAAGAATATATAGCAACTTTCCAAAGTTTGTTTTTGCATGGTTAATAGGTCAATGATTATGGCATGCATAAGGTTGATCTTCTTATTCCTATTCTTCCAATCGTTCATAACCTATGTATACACATGATATTTATGTGAGTTCAATTATCCCTGTCCATTTGTGCTTTGTTGTGCAAGGGGTTGTTTCAAATACACCATTTGGTGTTTCTTTTTCTAGGAAGACATGTCCATGTTAATACAGTGGCTTTCATGTGTCTCTTACTCATTTGTTTGGATCATTGATTTCTGGTGCTCTCATGCAGTTTACGACAGCAGCAAATCTAATTGAGTAAAACACAATATACTTGGGATTCTTCATAATCTCACCATTGTGTTTTTTAATTTACTATCTGTGCAGAGCAGGGTTTCTATTACAGATTCATCGTTTTTGATATTGAGATTTTGAATTTTGTGGCCCTTCTTCACATTGAACAAGATTGACTAATTTCTTAAAAACTAGGCCTAATCTTTTTCCTGTTTTGTTGTTGATAATGTTGTCATGATGAGAAGACCATGCATCCATGGATTATGAAGCTTGTGCTTGGAACTTTTTCACGATTCTCTCAAATTTGCCTTCACTGGTTTCTGCTTGCTTTACATTGATTTCTATTCAGTTTTATCCACATTTCGTTTGCAAATAGAAACCTTCATGAATAAGTTGCTTGCGCCGCGAAGGCTTGAGCAAGTGTGTAAAGTTAAAGTGTGTGGAAATGCTGAAGCCATGTGGTAGGCATTTTTATCTTTTAAGTAGCTGAGAAGCTAAAACCCAGTTGTCTCGGTTTTTGAAATTCTGAAAATAAAGCTCATCCTAGCAGAATTCAGACAGCAACAGGTGAGTGAAGACAAGGAACCAAGGTAAGGCTTGTTTGCCTACAAGCTGTATGTCTCAACTAATTTTCTTACTCTTTTTACTTTTTGTTCACTTAAATAAAATTTTCTAGATTTTGTTAGAGTTTTTGTCTAGATTTTTACAAAAACATTTCAATTGAAAGATAAAAGTTCTACTTATACCCAACTCATTTTAACAATTTTTTTTCCCCAATCATCAAAGGTTAATTAAATGTAATACAATCATGCTAATTACTAACTCTAATTATCTTGATAATAAAAGGAGAAACACCATTTTCACATACTTTCACTTTACGCTGTTGCTCCAGCCTTCACATTGCTAGCAACTTATCCGTGAAGGTTTTTATTTGCAAACAAAATGTGGATAAAAATGAATATAATCAATGTGAAGCAAGCAGAAACCACTACAGGCAGGCAAATTTGAGAAAATCATGAATAAGTTTCGAGCAGAAGCTCCACAATCCATGGATGTCTCTTACTCATTTGTTTGTTTCAAACTTTCTTTTGTACCATTATATATATATAACTGATGGTATCCAGCCTTGTTCAACTAATCCTTGGGCCTTTAGTTGTTCGAGCGTAGACAATCTCTAGGGCCAACAAGTGGGGGGAGATATTCAAGTCTCCGGTCTCACTTAATGAGGTGTCTACCCAACACTACTCGGCCAATCACTTGTTGGTTGTCTTTTGTTATTTCTATCTCTTGTGGTGGTAATAGAGTTTCATTTTTAAGTAGAAGTAGTGGCTAAATAGAGTTAACAAAAATGTGTTAATAGAAAAAAAACCTTCACTTTACACCTTTATATCATCTATTATTAAGTGGGCGCATGCCTAAACGGTTTTGCTTGCTTCTATTTCAGGAACTGTGTAACGGTTTTGCTTGCTTCTATTTCAGGAATTGTGTGGGGAATATAGGAAAATGCCTTCGACATTTTATGACACTCTGAAGGTTAATTAAAACGATCAGGACCATCTCCGCCAAACCCTTTGATTCTTTTGCATTGGAGCCTATGAACAAGTTCTATTATTAACTTAGAAAAATGTTTCCAATAGTTGCATTTGCATTTGCTTATCATGAATAGAAAATTCAGTAGACTAACTGATGTATGAATTGGAAGATGCTAGCAAGTAAGAAATAATTTCTTACGACTTTAGCATGATGACAAACTCCATTGAACCTGTTTCAAGATCTTCAGGCCTTGTTTAGTCTGTGATTCGAACACAATTTTCTGTATCTGAAAATTTAAAAACACAAAAAATATGTTTGGTTTAAGTGAATTTTAAAAAATTATTTTTACTTTTTGTTAAGAAAACAGGTTGTTTTCAGAAAATAATAAAAAGTTATTTTCTTTAGTTTTTTATTTTTAAATTGTATTATTATTTTTGAATTACCAATGAAACACAACCTTTGTATTTTATTGTTATTATTTTTTCTTTTTCCCCCTTTTTTCTCATGAAGAATTTAAGCAAATAATGGATAGCCTCACAGCTAATTAAACATACTTTTTCAGTTGACATGGTAATGTGTAATTTGGATAAACTTTTAATATTATCAAACTCTTTGCAATTATTTGTAGAGAAAAAAAAGAAAACAATAAAGACAGAATATAATGCTATGAAGTTCCCGAGAAAATATTGATAATTAAACACACACTTTGTTCTATTTTTTTGAGAATTTTTAAATTTTTTTTAATAAAATAATAATTTTCTCACAAATCGAATAGTGTCTAACTTCATTTGTTTCACATTAAATATAATGTTCTCAAGCAATAAATTATATTAGTGAATATAATATAATATATTACATAATTGTCAAGTAAATGTGAAGAAATATTCATGTTACACTTCTAACATGTTTTGAAGAAGAAAAAAAAAAAATAAAAAAAAAATATATATATATATATATATATATATATTCACTAATATAATTCAATTATCATTGCGTGGAGGTGCAAAATGATGGGCTAATCTAAAAGTAAGAGTTTTACTAACCCAAATTCACCCAAAAAATAAAAAATAAAACAAAGGATGAGAATTTCATTATGACATAATATTGAATTAATCATCACGTTGAAACAAGAGATGAATCTCCAAAGCCGTGGATAATTTTTATAATATTTACAAATTTTTTATTTACTCTTCACATGGATCTAAATCTATATATTTTATTATAACGAGAATACTTAGATTGGGAAGCCATTTTAACTGTTGAAAACTCCTCCAAAAAGTTTATCCTAAGTTTTTATTAAAAAAATATTTTTCTTACCTTATTTATTTTAAATATATATATATATATTATTAATTAATAGTAAAAGTCAGTGTAATAGGGTTAGAGATTCATCGAACTTTTTTACATCCAGGGTTGCATTAAAAAAAAAAAAAACCAGTAAATTATGGGCCCACACGCTCCTTTTGCTACCACGTGGACTTAAAAACTAAAAAGGATTGAACCCTTTCTTGTTTCCCAAGCTTGACAGGCAGTGGTGTCTTTCTTTTTCTTCGTCAAGAACCGCTCTTTGCGTCTCTAATTCTTTTATTTCTCTTCATTTCACAGGTAAGAGCTCAATCTTCTTCTTCTTCTTCAAGTTATCGAATCCGACAGATCTATCTCGTTCGGTAACTTATTTTCTGCAAAAAATTCTCATGCATTTCGACAATAATTCGTTGATCTAGGGTTTTGTTTTAGTTTCTTCGCGACTAATGCAGTCATTTTGGGGCAAAATCTGTTCCTTCTTTTATTTTTCTTTTGTTTAATGTTTCTTATTTCTAGGGTTTTATATGCAATTTCCTTCGTTGGAGATTCGTTTGATTTCATGAATGTTTTGAAATTCTTGCTTTCTTCGATCCTCTTCTATTCTTCGCTTCTCTGTGTAATCTCTGTTGATGATACTGATGGAGTTTTATATCGAACTAGAATGTCTCACTTATTTCGGTAATATTGATTGGAACGCAGGTTACCTAGGAAGATAGGATATTGATTGTTTTCTTTGGATGGATAATTTAGCCTGTAAGATGTTATGTTGATTCTCTTTTTGTTTTTAGGTTTGTAAACATGATGAAGCTTGATACTAGTGGTCTTGAATCTCATGCTTTTTTCAATGCGCTGGATCAAGAGTTACCGATAGCGCCATCATTTGAGCTTCCTAGTATTACTGATGTGAGTTATCGATATGCCTTTTTTTTTGTTGCTCATTTATATGCTAAGTTTTTGAAAGGAATGGTTCCTAAAGATGGTGTTTCTCTTTCCATTGCTTCAGTTTGATGGCTTTCAGAAAGAAGCTGTACAGATGGTGAAGCCGGCAAAAGGAACAACGACACTGGCTTTCATTTTTAAGGATGGTGTCATGGTAGCTGCAGATTCTCGTGCTAGCATGGGTGGATATATCTGTATGTACTCCAACCCTAGACTAGTTATAATTTATTAGTTTCCCTTTGCTTTCTTTAACTATATTACGACATTCTCTTATGAAGAATAAACTGCAATCTTAGGAAAATGAGAAGATAAGTGGAACCATATTTATTTTATCAAGGAAATGAATAAATAGTGAATATTTATGATGTGATAATGATATGCTCAATTTTTTTTTTTCTGAACTTCTGGGTATTGGTTCTAAAATATGAATATAATGATTTAGGTGTCTATTGTTTTTTTGAGGATCTTGAATAACTTTAGGACATTGCCCATTCACTGACTGATCACGGGTTCTCTAGTCAAAGAAAAATTGTATTTATGTCATTTTCGAAGGTTTTTTCTCCCTGAAACTTGGTAATGCTGCATTATCGATCGGTCCTTGGCTTTCGATTTCAGTGTGGTCAAGGTGTTTTGCCTGTTCTTTGGCAACAAATGTTGATTTCCTTATTATATCCTACTTCTTAGTGTTTTCAAGGCATCGACTAGGCAACGCCTAGGCACAGTGTTAGGCAGGCTGTGGGGGATTGTGCAAATATTTAAAAAGTTTAGGGAGGTCTTTCAAATTTTTTTAAAAAACTTTAAAAACATAACCCCCATTTTCTATAGTAAACCCTCGAACCTTTCTCTCCCTAAGCCTATCCTTTCCATTTGCTCCGACCAAGAAACGTCGTCGAAATCTCCAACGACCCTCTGGTGATAGATATTTGCTGCCCAACAATATATATATATATATATATATATATATATATATATATATATATATATATATATATATTTTGGATGCACGGGAAAACTTTCAATTTCGTCAAATCTCTTCGAGCTTTGACTAGAGACTGTTTGTAACAAACCAGATTTTGAAAAATAAAAAATAAAAAATAAATACATTATGTAAATGTGTGGGCCCAAAAGAAAGAAAGAAAGAAAGAAAGAAAGAAAGAAAGAAAGAAAGAAAGAAAGAAAGAAAGAAATAAATATATATATATATATAAGTGGTGAGGCCCACGATTATATTTTTACTGTAGTACGCTGCTACAATAATTGTGTTATTGTAGCGTGGTGCTACAGTAACATAAAACCTTATTTTTTAATATAGTTTTTAGGTTTCTTTTAGTATAAAAAGCTACTCTTGTTTATCTTAACCTATTCCAACATTCCCAAAACCCTAGAGCCGCCAAAAGAGAGCGAGGAAGCATTGAGAACGCTTCAAAGAAGGTTTCGAAACACGTTCAAAGTGCGAATCTAAGATCTAAGGTAATATCTTTTAGAGATATATATACTTTTGTATATGAACTGTCGAGGGACCTGTAAATAATTAATTAATTATTTAGGGACATATAAAAAAATATTTTTTAATCGCGTAGGCCACGTCTAGGCTTCGCCTAAGCTACGCCTCGCCTAGACAGGGCAAATTGCCTAGCCATCGCTTTGGCGCCTTGAAAACACTGGTGCTTCTATCACCTAGATAACTAGTTGGGCTCATTTTTCTTAAGCAGTTATGCATTATATATGTGACTTAAAAGTTTTTTTTGAATTTATTTTGATAAATTGATATGTACTAATGTACATAGGAGGCTTTTTATTTTTTGGACGGTGTTTCCATTTAGTCATATTGCCTTTGATTTGATGGGATAGTTAGGGTGTACTTGATAGCTGAGAAATTAGTGTTTTTATTTTTTTAAGAAATCACTAATACTAATGTTTCATTGCCTAGAGATTTTGAAAAAAAGTTTTCTCAACCCTTTTTTCTTAGGTAGGGGGTGAAAAAATATTTTCTCACAATTCTCACAAGAAAATCACCTCATTTGAAAAACATCTTCTATAATCTCACTGCTATTCTCATGCTCAAGCCCCAATTGAACAACCACAAGAAAATTTTCTCAAAATCTTTTTGAGAAAACTCTATTTTTACTAAGAAAACTTTTCTCATCTATCAAGCACACACTAAAATAATGAAGTGCCATTAAAAACATGATAATCTTTCTATGATTTAAGTTTAAGCATTTGTTTTGATCCCCAAGTTCAAAAAGAATTCTCACATTGTAAACGCTCTTGTTTCTTATGATTTTAAAACTAAAAATTTTTTGTTACAAATGGTTGTGCTGTTTCATACACTAAAAATTGACTACATATAATGTTGATGCCCTGACTATGCTACATTTGGTGCAAACTTCAAATTAACTTTTTGGACATTGTTGTGTTTATTTTCATGATGGTGATATCATGAGGTCATAGAAAGGGGCCAATTGAGTGAGCCTTCGGTTTAGCTAAGGGTGTGCTTGAAACTTGTTAACCTACAAAACTTAATGGACCTAATAATTTTTTGTTGGGTTGGGTCTAGTTTGAGGCTTTGAGCCCATCTTCGGGTCACAAGAAAATTAAGGGGGAGGGGGTCTCTAGTCATGAAGGGAGACCCAACATTACATAATGAGATTTGCAGGAAAGGAGGGGGGCAAGGGGATATTTATAGAGGTGGGCTTTGCCCTCCTCTTTTGTTCCACCAACATAAGTTGAGGGATGATTCCCCCTGTTCTATAAATACCCCTTGCCTCTTCCTCCCTCCCTCCCCCCTCCATTCTCATCCTCTTTTTCCTTAGTTGAAGAGTGATACTTATTCTTCAACTTAACCTTTTGATTTTTCGGTTAAATTTTGTTAACTTTTTGTGGAAAAGTTATAATAAAATCTTTTGGGTGGTTGGATCGTTATTGAATGATCAACCCTGTCCTCTTGGTTGACCTGATCTGATAGTCGGGCCGGTTGGGTATTTTAGTGGCTTGGGTTTGGGTGACAATATTCCCACCTGAAGGAGTTGGTCAGACTAAACTTTGTGTGAAATTTGACGCAATCTGACCCATGCACACCCCTAGGGATGTTTACGGGTTGGGTTGGGTCAGGTTTCAGCCAAATACCAACCCAACCCAAATTGAGTTCAGGTTGAATAAAACTTAACTCAACCCAACCCAACCCAATGAGTTCGAGTTGGTATGGGTCGGGTTAATCAACTAATATATTGATTACAAAAGTACTCAATCTACTTAATATATATGAATTCTAAATAATATTTTATAAAATTATATGGACGTCAAATGCAGATATTATGATACTTATTAAGACGATTTCTTTTATATTATTTAGATCATAAAATTTTAGCTAATTCAATCATGGTAAGTGTTGATGATGGAAATAATGGATATAGTAATAACTATTATTTTTTATTAGTTCGGGTTGGTTTGGGTTGGTTTGGGTTGATTATAAAATCTTGACCCAACCCAAACAACATCGGGTTACAAATTTTTAGACCCAACCCAACCCAAAAGATTTGGGTTGGTCGGGTTAATTGGGTTGGTCGATAAGATGAACACCCCTACACACCCCTAATTGTAGCTATCATTTTCAAGGTTGGTTTAGTGATAGAGCAAGCATGTGAAAAGGCACATCAAGAGAGAGAAGAAAAGTTTGTAGGGATGACATTGAGAGAAGAATTGAAGTAGGTATGCTCCTTTAGTCTCTAAGGGCCTTACTGGAAATAACTCAACTCAACTAGGTCTTTTCCCTACTACACGGGGTTGGCTATATGAAGTTGTCTTTTCCACTTTGCTTTATTCCAAATTTACTTGTTTATAGAGGAAAAGCTCTTCAAATGCTAACTTGGCAAGATTTGTTGGAGATATCAATGGAAAGCAAGGTAGTCAGGATCGGGATCCTAACCAAGATCGTTGAGGGGTTCTTGAGGATCGGATTGTGAGTTGTAAGATTCTAGAAATCGACTAAATTATATTTTAAATGTATATAAAGATGTCAAATAAAAGTAAACTAGCACTTCTAATACATTAACTAATCCGAAATATTGAGAATGTAGCACAAAAGGTACATCTTTAGTCTACAAAATGTTGACAAAGAGATCAAGTTTCAAATCCATGCATTCCCTACACCATTTATTAAATCAATTTCACATAAGCATGAAGGTAATATATCAAATTGCATGTATTTAAGTGTCCAACCCATTTACCATAGAAATTGTCAATGTATAAACTATAAAGTATGATGACATGATTTAAATTTCAATATCTACCCAAAAATATATCATATATATGACCAAAAAGAAAAAAAAAAGAAGAAAAAAGAAAGAAAAAGAAAAAAAAAATTAAAAAAAAGTGAATTGACTAGGATCTCGATCTTAACGATCCTACAATTCAAATCGCGATCCTTGCCTAAGTCACTCAATAAACTATCCTACACCGGTTCGAATCATTTTACATGATCCAGATCCGAATCCTAGCTACCATGATGCAAAGCCTTTTCTACTTTGCAGTTTGCAATGGTTGGGAACCAAGGATGCCCAATCAATAGAAGCAAGAGGGGTTTGGCTTGGAAAATTATCAACTATTTTTTGCATTTTTTGTGTAGGAGATATTCACCTAAATCATGCTTCTATGGTAATGCCATACATGATTAGAATGTGTGTTAAGCATGCATAAAATTGTAAAAAGGTAACTATTGGGCACTTTGGACCTCCAAAGCTGAAGTAGGCAAGGATAAAAAAATTGACATTGCACTAATCTTTGTTAATTAAAAGTTTGAAATTAATTTTGGGAGTTTTATTTGATGTGGAGAATTTTGCTTGTAAATATTATCCCTAATATTCTAAGAGGCACTAAAACAAATATTGTCTATTTATAACACATGAAAGTATTAATATGAATATATTCTATGATAGTAAGACATCAACAATGCTTGATGCATATTGTGTATGATGAAATCATGAATCTTCTCTCTTATTTTTTAGTATATTGTCATATGAATTTGAGGTTGAAAAATATTTGTAAAAATATAGTCATTTACAAGAGATCTATGAGTTGATTAATGTATCTAAGACATGTTTGGTAAACAATATCCAAAAGTTCGAAAACAAAAAAAAGGTGTTTGGTTGGTCTAATCTGAAAATAGTTCTTTTTGTGAATCATGAACCAAACACAACCTAATTTTTTTTTTCCTTTTCTAGGTGAAAGGTTTATTATTGTCATAGTTTGCATCTAAATTGAAATATTGGGATCCAAGTAATTAGCTTTTCTAGAGGATGAGTTGCTTTTATAAATTTAAACTATTTGTCTTCATAGTGTTTAGAGGTCTATTTAATTTGTTGACTAAGTTGTTTGTATGCACCTAAAAGTAATTTTAGCTAAAGCATTTATGCACTTGGAACATTTAAAGCTTTGTTTACTAATTAAGAAATATTAACTAATTGAAGAATTTGTATAATATTAAAATGATAAATTTTAAAATAATATTTAGTCACGTTTCAAAATTAGAAAATTATTAAAAGATGATTTTAGAGTTTATTATTTGTTTAAACATTTTTAGGTGAATATGAATTTTAAAATACGTAAGTTTTATTTTTTCACTTATAACAATATTGTTTATTATTGAACTCAAGTCAACAAAGTCTTCTTCTTCTTTTTTTTTTTTGACAAGAAACGTAGATATATATATTAAGGAAGAAAAAGATAATTACAAAGGATGGGATGAGTTGTCCCAGCTAATTACATAGAGAAAAGTATATTGTTCCAATTCATAACCCAATCCCTAAGGCTATACCCAAGGGAGAACTTACTAGAGCTAACCCACCTTGCAAACAAGAAAAGACTTTTTTCAAACACCTTTACATTAGAACAAAAACACTCATTGGAGATTTTGTTATTCCTTTCAGCCCAAACACACCACAAAATGACAAAAAGGACACATCTCCAATACAGTCTACTTCGACTACCCAGTAGAGTAGCAGGAAAACAAAAGGGAGGCGTAGCATCCGGCCTGCAAAAACTGGGATATCTTTTTGTCCATTCCAGCCACACGTCATTCACAAACGCACAACCCCAGAACGCATAATTAGCTGTTTCATTGCTTCTCCTGCATAGGTAGCACCAAGAAGGTGATAACATAGTGTTGGGAAAGCACTTCTTTAGTAAATCAAAATAGTTAAGTTTATTTTAAAGTGATAAGCCATCCGAGAGTCTTAATTTTTAGGGGAATAGGAGCAGACCAATCCAAATGAGACGGTCATCTGTGTTCTCGATTTGCACCGAAGAGAGACTGTCCAAGAGGATTGGAATTTCTTCAATAGCCTGTGAGGGGAGATTGCACCGAAGATGGAGATTCTAGTTTGGGGACCCATTCAAGTGATCCGGGGAGTGAGTAATAAAAGAAGATATTGGGGCATTATGGAGGATCAACAACCTGAAAATGTGGGGGAACATGGTCTTGAAAGATGATGATGAGCACCACAGGTCTTCCCAAAAGCAAACCATAAAACCATTACCAACGTTGAACTTAATTAGGGGGGAGAAAACTGGGTAGATTGAGTGAATAAACTTCCATGGAGATTTGAAAGAAACCCGAGGGGAAATATTGGCATCCTTGTTGTTGACTTGCAGACTATGGCGACTGATATACGAGCCCAAAGGGAGTGCTTCTCGTTAATGAAGCGCCAAAGCCACTTCCTCGCAAGAGCTTGATTCCTTTTGAGAAGATCACACAATCCCAACCCACCATGCTTCAGATCCATTTTCACATTTGACCAGAAAGAATCCCCAATCTTGATCCTCATTCTTCCAAAGAAAGGCACACATTTTTTTCTCGATGAGGGCAGCTACCATTCTG
Organism: Paratinospora sagittata; assembly: GCA_035771175.1. Lineage (NCBI taxonomy): Eukaryota > Viridiplantae > Streptophyta > Magnoliopsida > Ranunculales > Menispermaceae > Paratinospora > Paratinospora sagittata. Next base: position 2,337,520 of record JAYMFD010000012.1, on the reverse strand, counting down.
GCATTCAGAATACAAACATATAAAAGGTAGGAATGACTTCACGAACAGACCGCAACAAAATAATGCGACCACCTCGAGACAGATAGCTTTTCTTCCATCCATCCACGCGTTTGTTGATAGTATGAATGACTGGTTCCCAGAATGACATCCTGAGGGGGTTGCCACCCAATGGCAATCCCAAGTAGAGCAAGGGCCATGACCCCGTAGAGACACCATACTTTGTCGCCATGGAAGAAATCTCTTCAACTGGGACATTAATACCCACAATCTGACATTTCGAGAGGTTAATTTTCAACCCCGAAATAAAACAGAAACTGTTAAGAATTTTCATAATGGACTTTAAGCTGCGACCATCATTATTGATGAAAAAGAGGGAATCATCAGCGAATTGCAAGTGTGAGATGTGCACCCTATCCTTACCAATAAAAAAACCTTGAAATAAACCCTTAGCCATAGCCTGAGTAGTTAGACTGTTAAGCACATCAACAACTAGGGTGTAGAGGAATGGAGATAGCGGGTCCCCTTGCCTTAATCCCCTGAGCCCCTGTATTTTGCCACTAGGCTGACCATTGATGAAGATATAATAAAATACTGTCGACAGGCAGCCCCAGATCCACTTTCTCCATTTACAACCAAAACCTTTCTTCTCCATAACGAAATCCAGGAATTGCCAGTCGACCGAATTTGTAGGCTTTGGCAAAATCAACCTTAAAAAGAAAGCCTTGCTTCTTTGACCAGAATAGCATCAGTTATCTGACGATTCTTCACGAAGGCCATTTAAGCAATGACAACAGTGGAGTGAAGAATTTGACGAAGACCATTCACCAAAACCTCGACAATGATCTTATAAAGGCTTGTAGTGAGGTTGATAGGTCGAAAGTCATTTACTTCAATCGAATTGACCTTTTTCGGGATAAGGCTGATATAGGTTTCGTTAGTGCATTTGTTGATGATGCCGTCATCTAACTCCTCCAAGACGCGTAGAAGATCATCCTTCAAAATATCCCAATTTTTTTGGTAGAAAAGGAGCGTAAAACCATCGGGACCTGGGGCCTTATTACCATCACAGCTGAACATAGCATCCCAAAGCTCATCTAAAGAAAAAACACGTTCTTACCACTGACATTGATCCAGGTTGATTTGTCTCCACTCAATACCTTCAATACCCCTGTTCCTACTAAGCTGTTTTCCAAAAATGTTGAAAAAATGATTGATATCCTCAACATTCTTGATAATCGAACCATCGTTGCTCTCCAATTTACTGATAAGGTTTTTGGATTTCCTTATGCTAAGTAACCTGTGGAAAAATTTAGAATTAACATCCCCTTCTTTTGCCCATTTGACCTGGGCTTTCTGTCGAGCAACCCTGCCAATCTTACAATCCAAGGATTGAAGCTCCTGAATCAACTGAACCCAATTTTGTCTCAAAGAGCTGTTAAGAGGATCATTCGCAATTTGAGAATCAACCAACTTAAGATTGTTGGTCACGTGCAAGCGACTAATAGAATCAGAAGCCGCAAAATTCCTACTCCATTCCTTAAGCTTATTTTTAATCAGACGTAACAAAGCCTTCTTTTTAAAATCTCTCTTTATCTATGCCTCTATGATTACTGTGAATTCTTAATAGGTCACCGTTCTTAATTGACACATCTAATGGTCCTTTTCATATGTATCAAAACTACCTTAATTGGCTCTTTCTCATTTAATCTCCAATTGAGGTTACTCCCATCATTTCTCGAATATGTTCGTTTCTAATTTTATCTTTTAATGTTTACCACAAACCCATATTAACATTTGCATTTCCATTGCACTTTTTTTTTTTTTTTTTTTTTGAGAGGAAATAAGAGATTCATATAATAAGCATAAATGGTACAAGGAAGCACCAGCGGTACTTCAAAACAGGTATATTGCCTATAAGCCACACTAAATGCTTGCATCTACATACAACTATGCCAATTTCTACTCCATTTTGATACAGAAAACCCAACAGCAAATTTAGAACAAGCAATCCAAGTACTAGCTACCCATAATCTATCCGTATCCTTTGCAATCCCTTCAAAAATCCTACAAAAGCTCAAGCCACATAGACCAAATTGTAGCAAAACTTGCGACTTTCGGAATTTCCTTTTCTTTACTAGACATAGGCATACACTCTTCACATGTAGTAGGAATGAAGAACTTCCCGGGTAAAAAAAGGGTCCATCTTTCCCACACTCCTTTTATGATAGGGCAGTGTACAAACAAATGCTCTACCGATTCTTCGTTTTGTAAACACAAAGAGCAGCATTGTGGGGAGATGTGTAAGTGGGGTAAGCAAACTTGTAAAACATCCATGGTGCTAAGCCTTTTGTGCGTCAAGAAATTGGGAATGGGGAAAAAGAGGGGCTATCACAATGATATTCAAAATAGGATTTACATGAGAAAACGCCGGAAGAATGGAGGGACCAATGATAACCATCAGGAAGATTGGACAACTAAACTTGTTCCGACCTTTGAACAAGATGGCCAATTTCTGCAAGCTCCCTTGTGGATAGGGCTCTTGAGAGATGAAGATTCCAAGAAGGACAGTAAGAATGAGAAGGTGAGGGGTTGTTCATGAAATGACAGATTGGGATGTTATGCAATGAATAATTTCTGTATAGATAAGGAAAGGACACAGCAAGTGGGGAGTTGCCATTCCGTTTATCTTCCCAGAATCGGAATGTCTCACCATTAACAATCTTGGGAGTGATATGATCTAAAAAGTTCGGCGCCAAAAAGGAGATGAATTTCCACAGACTTCGATAAGTGCATTTCCATTGCACTTCGTTTACGTGTTGCTTCTTTATTGCCTAACATCCTATTACATTGTATGTTTGGTTTGATTATGGGGTCTTATAAAATCTTCTTTTTAACTTCAATAAGATGCCTTGATCATATACTGCTCTAGAAACATCCTCCATGTAACCTATCATACTTTAACTCTGTGGTTCACATCCTTCCCAATTTCTCCCTCTTGATGAAAAATTGATTCCAAGTACCTAAACTTTTCATTCATTGTTTTCTCATAAATACACAGTACACTACGATGGGTTACTAGAGAGAGCCAAAATAAAGTCTGAAGACCCCAATTTGATTTGAGAAAGAACAAAAATATAAACTTCTGTTGATTAACTCAAATACATACAGAGATACACTGCAATGTGTTGGATACTCAGCTCAGCAAAGTCTTTTTCCAAAATCCAACTACATGGTCGCCTACATAATCTGCTTCTTCCACTCTATTCTATCTTATGTCCTAGTCCTGTGCATGGTTTGATTATGTGGATTCATGCGATATGTGGTTTTTCCTTGTTTCTATCTGTTAAGTTGGAAGTTTCCGTCAAGTTTCACTAATCATGCCTTCTTAATGTTTTCAGCATCACAGTCAGTAAAGAAAATTATTGAAATTAATCCTTACATGCTTGGCACAATGGCTGGAGGCGCTGCAGATTGTCAGTTTTGGCATAGAAATCTGGGTATTAAGGTACTTTGGTACTCTCTTTCACTCACTCTCTCTCTCTCTCTCTCTCTCTCTCTTGCTCAGGTCTTTCTCTTCGTCTTTCATATTGGCTTCTTTATTCTAAGTTGTATTATGAATAATTGATGGCGCTATAGTAACTGTCATTATGATATGATTTGAATAATATTTTGTCGAAAATGTGGTGAATGTATTGTACATGCTTTGAATGGTGCAAATAGAACAGTGACTAGGGATGATTTTGATGATGCATGCATGGAACTTTCATGATGAACAAGAGGTTCCAGGTGATTGTACATGCCAAGTTAAAGTTCAGTGGACGGATATTACAATTTTTACAAATGGCTGTGAAGCCTGTGATTGAAGTGCTTATATTTTGTAATCAGACTGTATATCCATTATTTAGCTGTTAGAAGGAACATTTCTGACTCATTTAACCAAAAGGTTGATCTTTTTCGATATTTTGTTCACAGTGCCGCCTGCATGAGCTGGCAAACAAGCGAAGAATTTCAGTAACAGGGGCATCAAAGCTACTTGCCAACATTCTCTATTCATATCGAGGAATGGGTCTATCTGTTGGTACCATGATTGCTGGATGGGATGAGACAGTAAGTGTCATTGAATCTATCTTATTATCTTTATCTACGAAAATGCAACTGGGGCGGCACCTAAGTTTTCTCATGTGTTCTTTAGGGTCCTGGATTATATTATGTTGATAGTGAAGGAGGCAGGTTGAAAGGAACTAGGTTTTCTGTTGGATCTGGTTCTCCATATGCTTATGGTGTTTTGGACAATGGGTACAAATTTTCACATTGACTTGCTCATTGCTTAGTCTAAGTTTGGTGCTTTTGATGGTTGATTTTATTTTAAACCCACCAGATACCGATATGACATGTCCATTGAGGAAGCTGCAGAACTGGCTCGCCGGTCTATTTATCATGCAACGTTCCGTGATGGAGCTAGTGGTGGAGTCGCTAGTGGTATTCTCTCTCTCTCTCTCTCTTGAACTAATAGGCTCGTGCAATGTAAGTATACATACAATTTTATGAATTACACTTTTGACAAAAAATTTCATGTTACTTCTCAGTTTATTATGTTGGGCCTAATGGATGGAAAAAGCTATCTGGGGATGATGTTGGTGAGCTCCACTACAAATATTACCCTGTTGTTCCGAGCGCTGTTGAACAGGAAATGACTGAGGTGACAGGAGCCTGAATAGAAAACTTAGTCCTTGCAAATTCATAATCTGGGCTTTTATGTTGTTTTTTCTAAAGCTAAGAAGATCCTCTTTATATTGCAAAATCATGTGAATTTGTGGATTTGGGTGGCACCACTAAAACTAGAAAGGCAATTTTTTCAGTACCCATCAGCTTACAATTCAGATGCCAATAGAACATTACCGTCATTATCTTTTTATGAAAATTTTATTTCCATTGAAATCTATCTACTTAATTTTACATGAATTTTTTTCTTTCTATGATCTATTTGAGAAGTTAAAGGAAAAAGGTATAGATGTAATTGAAATCTAGTTGCTATGACCAGGGACTAACTCATTGGATGCTATTATTGAATAACTAATGGCATAAAGGGGGTGCCATTCGAATTTTGAATCAAGGGTTTGGATCATTTTAAAACCAAGTTAAGCTTTTACAAGAAAAAAAAAATCATTTTTTTGTGTTTTTTTTGAGGTTTTAATTGAGGTCAACCAACCTCCTTGAAGTACATTATTCATTCAATGCACTACAATAGCTTAACTACATCAATACCAAATATTTTATGAACTATTATTAATACAACAGTAAATCAATGAAGAGAATGGGAAATAATTATCAACGCCGAGATAAAGAAGAAACCACCAAACAATAACATAGGTAATGTAATACCCGAGATTTATTTAGAGTAGTACGCTATTTTTCGTTCACTATTTAAAGTTATTGAGGACAAAACTGAGTCTAGTTAAGTCAGACTGACTACTAATTCGATATAACAACAACGTAATACATGAATTTTATTTATATAGGCATAAATATGACAGTATGAACATTATACGCAATAATGCCGTGTAAATGAATAGTAGACATAATAATAAATGAATGTAAACTTTAATTAAAGTTATAAGACACGCAAATCTATATTTCGTTCATCACCTTCAAATAAGAACTCCTTTCAGAACTGGCGCTTTTTTTCGGACAAAATCACGTTGCGCCGCACAGAGAGTCTCGAAAGAGAGTCTCAAAAGACTAAAAACTTAGAATGAGTGGAAATGAGAAGAAAATCACAATTTAGAGTGAATTTGGTGTGAGAAATAAGGAGGGGGAGGGCTCCTTATATAGAAGATTTGGCACCCGAATGTCCGAATTTAGTGGCTACTCGGATTGTGAAATTAACCTTTATGAGATTTGAGGTTCAAATCCAAGGGAGACCCAGTACTATTTATGATGAATAGTATAGACAAATAATCCCGATGATATTAGACACTGTTGAGTGAGTTATGTACTGAGATGAAATAATATTATGAGATCATAGTGGCTAAAGTACGCTCGATAAGGTAACCATCACATCCCTGAAGTGTTACAGTTAATGTTAAATAAACTAAAAAAAAAGTAAGATTCATGACACAAACTAGGATGATGGGACCGTGTATAATTTCAATGTGCATGGTATCATCAATAATATTTTATTAATATTTTTACCGTTGAAAATTGTATAAGAGATCACCAACACCACCGCTGCAATAAGTAACAAACATTTTACAGAAGAAACAGAAAGAAGAAAGTAATAAGAATGGTGAGAGCAGTGGTTGGAGAAGAAATTCAACTCCAATTAACCGAAGATCGTCTCTTCCAATCTAATAATCTTCCCGCTCAGGTGACTCACTCTCTTTTGATCAATCCCCACATCTTCTTCTTCTTCTCTTCAAATCTCTGGAATTTCTTTTCTTTTCACTCGTTTTGTACAGATAGGTCTTGTGATTGGTAAGCTTAGTGCGGCTATAGATCGCGGATTCGTGTTCGATTTGGTTCCGACGCCGCCGAACGATTCTGGAGAACCAGCTTGTTCTTTGTTGGAAAGTGCCGGAAAGGACGAGAAACGGAAGGGATCTTCTAAGGGAAAATCTCAGGCGGAATCGTCTTCTTTGGTGATTGATGGCGATTGGGTTGCTGAACACGCTCGGCAGGTGAAAAGTGAATCTAAATTTATAGTTTTTGAGTTCTCATGTTCCTACTGAAATAAGATGCAAAATCTGATATTTTGGTTGCTAGATAGAAGAGAAATTTGGAGTTTTGTTTCGAGAAGGCTGTAAATTTCATGCTCAATGACATCAACATAAGCCTCTTTTGAATATTTCCTTGTGAATTTGGGGAGAAAAGTCCGAAATTGGTTGAATTATTGGGATGTGCTGAACTTGTACTTGGCAATTCGGTGATTTAACTTGGGTTCCTTGTGAAATGAATTGTGTATGTGTACCATTGCATTGTTTGATTTAACATAAGGAATGAAATTAGAGTGCAGTGAAGATATGTTCATGAATGTTTTTGTATGGGTTAGGAAGCTTAGTAGGGGGAAATTTTTGTTAACTTATTTCTGGTTACTATTTAGTTGTTTCGCCATGCTATTTGATATATCATCATTCAAAGCAAGTAAGCAACATGAAGCTGGATCAACTACTTGGATGGCTAAGCAAATCTTGGTCATTTTTTCTTAGGTATCAGTTTTTCCCCAGTATTCAACTCTAGTTGATTTTAGCATCTCTTTTACCTTTTGGATTCTTGTAGGTGCACTCCTTGGTCTTCATTCCACACCGCCAAACTACTTTAGCCTACTTTCCCTCATTTTATTTTTCAAATCGTGTTAGTCCCTTTTAGTTTTGTCCCTCATCCATCTTAATCATTTTATATATTATTGTTTCAGTGCATGACTGGCCTCATTGTGTTTTATGAAGTTCCATCTTAATGTCTAAGGCAATATATATATATATATATATGGACATCTAAATCATTGACATATATTGTGTAGTTCAACTTTCTCTTGGGATAATCTTACTATCGTCACATGACGTTTGTTCTGTCATCGTAGTGAAAAAAGAAATGTTTGTTTGGCTACAACTTGTCACCTTCTTTCTGCCAAGACTTAAAGCTTTAAATAATTTGTTTATACATAGAAGATTTGCACCAGATATGATGATGGATTGCTGTGCTTTCAGGTGTCTCGGATGCTACTTGGTGGCATGAATGTAGTTGGTATCTACATATGGTCTACCGAGAACTCGTTCAAGAATTCTAGCTTAAGAATTTGGCAGGTGTATTTTTATTTTATTTTGGTCAATATATTAGATGTTGGTGTCACGTTATGGCATTTCCATATCATTTATTTCTCCTGAAAAGAACTCTGTTTGCAGTATTGGTTCCTTCATTGATTCAAAGCTTCAAAATATTTTGTTAATTGAACAACTTTCGCAGACAGTCAACCAAGTTGCTGAGGCAGCGCCTGTTTTTGAGAGTGATGTGAAAGAAAGGTTGCTCATTCACATTTCTTATAGTCCGAGAAGGTATTGTTATACACTTTACAGATAACTTGTTTCAGAACTGAGGATGCTCTTGTTTATATTCATGCATTGATTGGCATCTGTGCTTTCAAAATTGTGTTCACGTAATTGTTTGTTTCATTTCTTAGACCATGCACTCCAGGACAGGCTTGTTTCGTTGGTAATTAACTGATAGAGATTTAATCTACTTGCCACTGTTGCTTGAGAAGCCCAAAATGCATCCAGATTTGCATGCATGTTTTATAATTGAATACTAATCTAATTAGTTTTATTCTGGTCATAAATCCTCTGAAAGAATACAGGGGCAGTGAAGAGTTCATATTTAGGCACCAAAATGATGCTGGTTCACTTAATTAATATGCAACATATGATCAGTGACATTGTCATAAAAGTATTGATGTGTTTAACCGGTACGTTAGGTGCACAAATATGGAGAAAATATAATAATATGTAGCAAGTTATACCAATTTTTATTTGGTATTTCAATGTAATAATCAAATAAGCTCTTTCTTCTTGATTGAAATGCTGCCTTAGGTGGACTTGTCGGAATTGCATGCTGGGTTCTACTTTTACATCAACAAGTCTCAGGCCCTGTGATTTCAAAATGGGGAGAGTATTACCATCTCTTCAATCATTTAAGTGTATGTACAATTTTGAATTAAGGTAAAATTCACACTTTACTGCTTCTGCTCTCTTTTAGCAAAGTTTTATTATTCATTTGTTGAAATCCATGTCATATATGCCACATCAAATTGACAAATACTTATGATGGTAGTTAGGGATCAGAATAATGTCAAACAATCACTTTTAGGATTGTCAATCATGTTACATTTAATAATGTTGGTTACATTTTTCCAGGTTGCCCATATTTGAGCCTGCATCAAGTGGGAATACATTAAGGGACATTCTCCACAATGCAATTTCACATCATGCCACACAGTTGAAAAGTGCAAAGGCCATAATTGATGGACAGCTGGTAAAAGCATCCCCTGTGCCAGACTTTTAGAAGTTTATTTTCTGTTCACCACTCATGGTTATCTATTATGTTATAGTTGACTGGAAAATGCATGTTATTTCCATGTGTCAAATAACAAGACCAAGTTCAAATTTTGATTTAGTGCAAATTAGAGCCCTGAGCGTAAAGAAGATGGTATATAATTTTCAAAGGCTGATAATACCAAAATGATTGCCCTTTGGCACCCTTTCATATGATATAGATGTAATCATAGTTGTCAAACCGGAATCGAATTGTAAAATCGTCAAGGGTAAGATTCAGGTATAATTTATGAATTTCTTTAAAAATGTATACAACAGTCAACACTCTTATTTTGGGTAAAAGTAAGGAATTTACTTATATTAGCACAAAGGTCCAATTTGGGATTAAAATGACGAAGTTGCATATATAAGTACACGAAAGTCGGATTTGACGTGAGTATTATGAATTTATTTATATAAGCACACGAAAGTCCCATTTAGGTTTTAAATTAGAAGTTCTTTATATAAGCACACGAAAGTACAATTTCGAGTATAATTCATAAATTTTTTTATATATGTACACGATTATCTCATTTTGGGTAAACGTTAGGAATTTGCTTGTGTAAGTATACAAAGTTTCAATTTGGGGTGAAAATCATGAAATTGTGTATATAAGCACACGAAAGTACAATTTCTATATATATGTGCACGCTCTCATTTTGGGTAAACGTTAGGAATTTGCTTATAAATATAAGCACACGAAGGTCCTATTCGGGATGAAAATAATGAAGTTGTGTATATAAGCACACAAAAGTACAATTTCTTTAATATATGTACACAATCTCATTTTGGGTAAAAGATAGGAATTTGCTTATATAAGTACACAAAGGTCTAGCTCGGGATGAAAATCATGAAAATGTGTATATAAGCACACGAAGATTAGATTTGGCGTGAATATTATGAATTTATTTATATAAGCACGTGAAAGTCCCATTTAGGTGTTAAATTAGAAATTCTTTATATAAGTACATGAAATTACAATTTCGGGTATAATTTATGAATTTCTTTTTATATGTACACAACCCTTTCTTTTTGGATAAAAGTAAGGTATTTACTTATATTAGCACATGAAGGTCCAGTTTGGGATGAAAATGATGAAGTTGCGTATATAAGCACACGAAAGTCAGATTTGGCGTAAATATTATTAATTTATTTATATAAGCACGCGAAAGTCCCATTTAGGTTTTAAATTAGAAGTTCTTTATATAAGCACACAAAGTACAATTTTGGGTATAATTTATGAATTTCTTTATACACGATTCTCTCATTTTGGGTAAACGTTAGGAATTTGCTTATATAGCACACGAAGGTCCAGTTCGGGATGAAAATCATGAAGTTGTGTATATAAGCAGACGAAAGTGCAATTTCTTTATATATGTACATGATACTCTAATTTTGGGTAAAATATTGGAATTTGCTTATATAAACACCCAAAGATCTAGTTCGGTATGAAACTCATGAAAATGTGTATCTAAGCACACGAAGGTCCGATTTGACGTGAATATTATGAATTTATTTATATAAGCACGCGAAGTCCCATTTAGGTTTTAAATTAGAAATTCTTTATATAAGCACACGAAAGTACAATTTTGGGTATAATTTATGAATTTCTTTATATATGTACACGATTGTCTCATTTTGGGTAAATGTTAGGAATGTGCTTATATAAGCATATAAAGGTCCAGTTCGGGATGAAAATCATGAAGTTGTATATATAAGCGCACGAAAGGTCAATTTCTTTATATATGTACACGATATTCTAATTTTTGGTAAAAGATAGACGTTTGCTTATATAAGCACACGAAGGTCTAGCTCGGGATGAAAATCATAATGTGTATATAGGCACACGAAGGTCATATTTGGCGTGAATATTATAAATTTATTTATATAAGCACGTGAAAGTTTCATTTAGGTTTTAAAATTAGAAGTTCTTTATTTTTATTTTTGACGAGAAACATAAATAAATAAATAAATAAATAAATAAATAAATAAATAAATATATATATATATATATATATATATATATATATTAAAGGAAAAAAAGGAAAAGAACACCAGAGGGACGAGTTGTCCCAAGTGAGCTACATTGCTTCGAGGATAGTGTTCCAATTGAACATCCACTCCCCGAAGCTATACCCAAAAGAGAGTTTAGAGGAGCTCACCCACGTAGCAAACAAAAAAAGAGCCTGCTCCCAAAGCCTAGAACTGCAACTCCTACAGGCATTAAAAACTCTATTGTTCCTCTCTCCCCAAATACACCACATATTAGCAAAAAATATACAGACCCAATATAACTTAAGTGTACTGTTCATCTGAACATTAGGAAAACTACAAAAGTACAATTTCGGGTATAATTTATGAATTTCTTTGTATATGTACACGATTCTCTCATTATGGGTAAACGTTAGGAATTTTTTTATATAAGTGCACAAAAGTGCAATTTCGAGTATAATTGATGAATTTCTCTATATATGTACACGATTCTCTCATTTTGTGTAAAAATTAAGAATTTGCTTATCTAAGCACATGAAGGTCCATTTCGGGATGAAAATCATGAAATAATGTATATAAGCACTCATAGGTCATATTAGGCGTGAATATTATGAATTTATTTATATAAGCACGTGAAAGTCCTGTTTAGGTTTTCAATTAGAAATTTTTTATATAAGCATACGAAAGTGCAATTTTGGATAATTTATGAATTTCTATATATATGTACACGATTCTCTCATTTTGGGTAAACGTTAGGAATTTGCTTATATAAGCAGACGAAAGTCCAGTTCGGGATGAAAATAATGGGGTTGTGTATATAAGCAGACGAAAGTTCAATTTCTTTCTATATGTACACGATACTCTAATTTTGGGTAAAAGATAGGGGTTTGCTTATATAAGCACCCAAAGGTCTAGTTCGGGATGAAAATCATGATGTTGTGTATATAAGCGCACGAAGGTCAGATTTGGTGTGAATATTATGAATTTATTTATAAAAGGATGCGAAAGTCCTATTTAGGTTTTAAATTAGAAATTCTTTATACAAGCACATGAAAGTACACTTTCGGGTATAATTTATGAATTTCTTTTTATATGTACACGATACTCTAATTTTGGGTAAAAGATAGGAGTTTGCCTATATAAGCACACAAAGGTCTAGTTCGAGATGAAAATCATGATGTTGTGTATATAAGCACATGATGGTCAGATTTGATGTGAACATTATGAATTTATTTATATACGCACGCGAAAGTCCCATTTAGGTTTTAAATTATAAGTTCTTTATATAAGCACACCAAAGTACAATTTCAGGTATAATTTATGAATTTCTTTATATTTGTACACGATTCTCTCATTTTGGATAAATGTTTGGAATTTGCTTATGTAAGGACACGAAGGTATAGTTTGGGATGAAAATCATGAAGTTGTGTATAAATATAAAGAAATTATGTATGTACACGAAAGTAGAATTTCTTTATATATGTACACAATACTCTAATTTTTGGTAAAAGATAGGAATTTACTTATGTAAGCACACGAAAGTAGAGTTTCTTTATATATGTACACAATACTCTAATTTTGGGTAAAAGATAGGAATTTGCTTATATAAGCACACAAAGGTCTAGTTTGGGATGAAAATCATGAAAATGTGTATATAAGCACACGAAGGTCAGATTTGGCGTAGATTTTATGAATTTATTTATATAAGCACGCGAAAGTCCCATTTAGGTTTCAAATTCGAAATTCTTTATATAAGCACATGAAAGTACAATTTCTGGTATAATTTATGAATTTCTTTATATATGTACAAGACACTCTCGTTTTGGGAAAAAGTTGTGAATTTGCTTATATAAGCATATGAAGGTCCAGTTCGGGATGAAAGTCATGAAAGTTTGTATATAAGCACACGAAAATACAATTTTTTTTTATATATGTACACACTCATTTTGGGTAAAAGATAGAAATTTGCTTATATAAGCACACGAAGGTCCAGTTCGGGATGAAAATCATGAAGCTGTGTATATAAGCACACGAAAGTACAAGTTTTTATATATGTACATGCTCTCATTTTGGGTAAAAGATAAGAGTTTACTTATGTAAGCACGCGTAAGTAGGGGTGTAAGCAACCCGACCCGACCAAACCCGACCATTTCGGGTCAGGTTGGGTCGGGTTTGATTGATATGTCGGGTTGGTCGGGTTAATTTTTGAGCAACCCGACCATACCCGACCTCTTAAAATTTATATATATATATATATGTATGTATGTATGTATGTATGTATGTATGTATGTATATATAATAAAAATACTAAAAAATTATTACATATAAGGCCTCTAATTAAGAATGCCCATAACCCTCAACTACTTTTCTTGAGTTGTTGGGTTAGATGGTAAGAAGAATAGGATAAGATGGGTGTTTGAGACTAAAAGAGAAAAGTTCTCATTTTAGTTAGTCCTACATTTGCTTGTTGGGAAGAATGGGAGACTCTCCTTCTCTATAAAAGCCCATAAACTCCCTATTCATCCTCATTCTTATAAGTCAAGTTTAAGAGTAGCTTGACTTGTACATATATGAGTTCTCCCAAAAAAGAGAAATCTCATCTTTTAAAGCTTAAATAGTAGTTTAATAAGCTGGATACATGATAATCCAACATATTTTATTACTAATATAAGCTTAAATAGTAGTTATTAAGCTTTAAAAAAAATTGGGCTATTTAATGGGGGCCCAACCCGACCTCATCGGGTCGGGTGGGTTAGGGGGCAAAAACCCGCCCAACTCGATTTCATCCCTACGCGTAAGTCCCATTTATTAGAAATTTCTTTATATAAGTACACAAAAGTACAATTTAGGGTATAATTTATGCATTTCTTTATTTATGTACACGATACTCTCATTTTGGGTAAAAGTCTGGAATTTGCTTATATAACCCCACGAAGGTCCAGTTCGGGATGTAAATCAAGAAGTTGTGTTTATAAGCACACGAAAGTTAGATTTTACCTAAATATTATGAATTTATTTATATAAGCTCGCGATTGTCCCATTTAGGTTTAAAATAAGAAATTCTTTATATAAGCACATGAAAGTGCAATTTCAAGTAAAATTTATGAATTTCGTTATATATGTACACGACACTCTCATTTTGGGTAAATGTTAGGAATTTGCTTATGTAAGCACACAAAGGTCCGGTTGGGATGAAAATCATGAAGTAATATAATGCACCCTAGAAAATGTTCATGCATCATCTGTCCATCCATAAAAATGCAACTGAAATTCTATCTTAGACTGAAAGGTGTCTCAAAATATTCTTGTTTATTTAGTTTTGAGTACCATTATAAAGTGTTTTCTCTTGTTTGACTTAATAACATTTAACAAAGGTATGCATTTTCTTAAAGAGCTTAGAAAGCTGACAATTCATGGTTGGTATGTATGAATTAGGATGCTCATTAAGAATGTGATTGCTTATGAGCTTGCTTCTTGTTCCCAAACGAAGTAGTTGAAGGCACAATTCAAGGCAACATGGGCCCCTAGTGCCTGATGCAGAAGGGGATGCACATGTCTAAGTGAAGCAAGGGAAACAAAACATAAAGATTATTATATATTCATTAAATGTAAAAAATAATAGTAACTTTGTACTTTATTCACAATGCCTCCATTTTGAACTAAAATACCCAAATAAAACAAAATTAACAAAAAATGGACTAATTACCATAGTTACATAACTTACATTCAGACCATAAGTAATCAAGGATACAACGAAATCATTACTATAGGTTATAGTATATTGCTATTGACAAGTTAAAATGTAATAGAGATATATCATTGTAATCTTTAAAATGTTTTTTAGTACAATTGAAATATAAGTTATAATTATAATCAGTCATTTAAGTGCTCCAGGATTGGGTTTTAGGAAGCACATGTGGTAAGGGGCCTTTCTAAATGTTAAAGTTCATGGATTCAAGTTGGCAAAGTCCTAGCCAACATTGCCTATTGAACTATGTGGAGGTTTAGGAGAAATCTCCTAAAAAAATGGTCTAAGTCCTCGATATTATGGTTCTAGTTTAGTGAGGCTTTCTATTTTTTATTTGCTTTTAGGTGGTTGACGATCAGCCTTTCAGTTCAGATGGTGTGCATGAAGTTGAATTGCTTTTACCGTTCATGAAAGATTCACCCGCTGAAGGTGCGTATCATCACATCTTTATTTGGCTATCCAAGTATCCTGCATTTCGTATGCTTCTGACATTGGTGATTAAAAGTTAACATTTCGGAGCTTTTGTAAAGCATTCAGTGAAAAGGGGGCTGTTGGCGTAGTTGTCTTCCATGGATCTGTCTGTTCCTTTTCATATTTGAGTCCCAAGGAACCTATTTTGCAAGCTATAGCAGACATAAAGGTACCTTGTTGCTGCAATCTTGGCTTCTTTTCTATATTTTGGGTTCCATGTTGTTACTATTTGGTTTTAGAACTAAGATTTTTGTCTTTGGCTATGTTGATTGCATCGACAAAATTTTCATGTATAAAAACAGGAACTTCAAGAATTGGGAAACTCCATCATAATTCAATGATTCAATACACCACAGTTAATGGAGAACTAGGTCCTTTTTCATTAAGAAAGTCGTGTCTTTGTTGGAGTTCTGGAAATGGGTGAAATCTGGCTTCTGCAACCCCATGAAAATATGTAGTACATGTATTTGAATCATTGGGAAACATAATGCTAAGTATGTCGGGAAATTATATAAAAAGTTATATTGTGTATTTCATGTCTTGTATAGTTGGAAACGTTATCATGATTTGAATGTTTTATTTATTTGTAACTGTTAAGTCTCTTTAGAGAAATTTATTTTGTTACCATGAACTTCTAGCTCACATTTGTATTCATCATAGATTAATACTATTTGAGCTATTTTCATAAGGGATAACCGGATTGGTATAGTGGATCTGTTTAACAATAATCCTACAATAGAAGTAGAGCTTTGGTGACTGGTGAGCATTATTGTATCCCAATTAATGTCTTTCTTCATTGAGCATTATCACTAGGCTTGGAAGAGTTAATGTATTAGCTAGATATTCTTTGTTTGGCATCTACCTAATAATCTAACATGATATTAGAGCTTAGGTTTGTAGATGTCTTGTGTTCAAACTAATAATCTAACATGATATTAGAGCTTAGGTTTGTGGATGTCTTGTGTTCAAACTTCTTTACAAGCATTTTTTTTCCCCGTAAACTGTAACCTCTGTAGTAATCTAACAGGCTTATTTCCTGTAAACTTCAATGCTTATATACCCAATTTAATGTTTTAAAATCCTTATTACTTTAACATGATAAAATCACCTTTGCATTGTGGGCAGGTGACTGTAATACTTGAAGCACATTATGATTTTATCCAGTATTATTCCTTAATAATGCAGAATGCAACTTTGCTTTCCATGTACTAAGTGACTGGTTTCTTCCCTTTGTTTAGGAAGATATCATCATGAGTTTGAAAAGTCGATTAGATATAATCTATGATGAGGCAGATGTAACTATGGATTCAACTGTTGGTGATGGAACTGAAGCAAGCAATGATATGTTATCTGACAAATCTGTCCACCAAGTTGCCTTGCATCTATTGAGGTGATTCTAGTATTTATTTACCATGCTTTAAAAAAAAAAAAAAAAAAAACTGAGAATTCATGAAGATTTTTAAACTGCATAGAGGTTCTCATCACCATGTCTCCTCCAATATATGTACTTTTCTATATTAGTATTTAGTAACAGTCAGCTTGAGAACTTAAAATTTGATCAGCTAAGCTGAACTATCTTTTTGGCATAATCTGCTTCACCACAGATTATGGGGGCATAACATATTTCATGGAGATACTATTTTCATATTCGGACCAAACAATGTTTTGTTTGTTACAGTAGGTTTTATGCTGGGTGGAAAATATATTTACTAAGGGTTACATTTTATCCGCAATAAAAGCAGGACATACAAAATATAAATATGTGATGATAAGTGCTTTCCACGTGACTGCTAGATGAGGGGCAACAAATGGTTTAGTTTTATGTGAGATGTAGAAAAAAAAATGGGATACGTGTTTTTTAATCACTATGGCTGCTGTTTCCCACACCAAAATTATAGGTCTCGTCGTTGTTGTTGAATAACTTCTAGCTTTTATTTACTTAGTAGCCTTGTTTTAGAAGCAATTAATCACTCACATAGGTGGTTCTAATTTAGGACTAAATGCTTCCTATATTGAAATGTTTACTGTGATGTGTAAACTTGAAATTATACACTAACCAGATGTGTAATATATATGTTTGGAAACAGAAAACCGTGCAGTCTCTTCTTCCCCCGAAGAGTTCTCATTCCCTGGTTGGCCGATGCATTTGTTTGTGATTATCTTCAACCTTCAGAAACATTTGAGGTTTGTAACTGTTCTTGCGCATGCTCCCGCACTACCACATATACATATCAGTTTCAATACAACATCATCATCTGATACACAAGGCATTATTTATCAACTACAACAATTTTTTTGCTGAAGTTGGGAATTGCCTATTTATTATGCCCTCCTTTTTATTTTCTTGACCTTTGTTATCCATCTTTAGCATGGTTAGAAGTTTCAGCAAATGATTTTTTTGTGATATAATCTTGGAAGAATACCATCTTAACCAAAAACCAATTATTTAATAATCACTTTAAGGCCCAATGATAATAACCTGATTGAAATGGTAATAATACTCAAAATGAACTTTCATCTTGGTCATTCTGATTCTGCTTCTCATGTTCTCTAGGTTTTGAAAGATCACTTCAAAGAGCTGCTCTCCATTGAAGCTCCTGCAGACATCTCTAAAATCCAAGAGCTTGAGACAGAATCCAGCATTAAAGTGACAAAATCTTTTTGGGATGTGACATCCTCAACCTACTCCACATCTGCCGATGATCAGCTTAGAACAAGAAGCAAGAAAAATGATTCATTGCAAAAAGAGGGCAACAAAGAATCTCTCAAGCCCATTACTTCCAATACTGTGACTGCTATTGCCATTCTCCTGCTAGCACTTCTAGTTGGATTGGTGTTCTTCATTTTTGATAAAAGGAGCTTGGCTGCTTGACCTCAATTCTCAATAGTTTCCCTAGGTTGACATGGTTGTTTAAAGTTTTGATCAAATGAGAACTCTGTTTCTTCTTCTGCTTGAATAAATTGCATTAAATTGCACTTTTCTCACTTTTCCAATACAAGTTATTCCTTTGGTTTGAACTGTTTCTTGTTTTCTTTTCTTTTTTTTAGAGGAAACAAACAATGCATTATATAAAAAACTTTGTTACAACAGCAACAGGAAACGAGCACCAGGGTAAAGCAAAAAACAAGAGAGGAAAGACTCAAACAAAACCAACATCCTCAAAAAAACATAAAAAAGACCAACACAAGAAAAAGAAAAGCACTACCTAGCATAAACAATTCTTCCAATGCCTAACCCAATCATTCCAGGACGAATCCCCATTAAGATTGAAAACCACAACCCAGGAGCTAGCCATGATAATGGTATCATGCCAAAGAGCCTCCACGGATTGAGCCATCCCGTTGAAAATTCGCTGATTGCGTTTCATCCATAACATCCAAAGCTTAGCCCAAGATCCCGTTCTCATAACCTCAACTCCACGCCTCTTCAATCCATGCACGTTCACCAGCTGCAAGCAATCGTCACAAGTCGAAGGAATGATGAACTTGTCACGAAGTCTGTAATGCTTTGAACTGTTTCTGACAAATATGCATTCAACATATATAGAAAAAATTATGGGTTTAGTTGGTTTCTATATAAATAGAATGCTCTAAGCTTTCTAACATCAGAATATGCTTGCCCACTGGCAGTAGTGTGATGCCATGTTCATCCACAACACTGAGATGCTTGCATGGTTCAACCAAGATGCTGGTTTCAGTAGCTCTTTTGGGCTCAGTATGCACTCTAGTAAATCCAATCAACTGCTTCAATGGAGCACTTTCAAATACTCTTGGTGGTCTTGAGAATAAGAGCACTACATGGCTTCCAGCCATTCCCCCTTTGTTAGTCAAAGATATGTTTACTTGAAATCTCATAGCATCACATGAAGAAGCTACCTCATCAACATTTATGTATTGAATCCCATCCCTGTTTGAATGATCTTTATTTCTTGAATGACCCTTTGGGGAAGAAGAACCTAGCAAGCTTATTCTGTTGGGAATTGATGTGAACTTGTAAGTATAACTTGTGTAGCTTAAACCCTCTCCAAATCCATAAACCCTGTTTCCGGTATAGAATCTGTAAGTCCTCCCGGGATATCCGCGAGCCATATTAGACCTCATTCTCATATCATTCATTGCAACCTTGGCAAATGACTCAGGATACCAAGTCATGGGAAGCCTCCCACCTGGATTAAATTTTCCAAATACAACTTCTGCAAGTGCTTGCCCACCTGCTTCTCCTGGGTATCCAGTCCATATAATGCTTCCAATTCTTGGGTCTTCTTTAGCAAATGAAATGTCGAGAGGCCCTCCACCTGTAAGAACCAGCACTAAAGGCCTTTTACTTGCAGTTGCAATGGCAGTTACAAGTTCCATCTGTTTACCCGGCAAAAGCAGGCTAACTCGATCTCGGTCTTCTGTTTCCTGCGTTAAATCAATCCCAAGAATCACAATAACAACATCAACCATTCTTGCAATATGAACGGCTTCTAGGAATCCATCAGAAGAATCACATTGCACATCAAAGCAACCGGGTGCATAGAAGGTTCGCGGCATATATCCCTTAAATCCATCTACATAGCTCTTTTGATTGCAAGAAATACCTGAAAATTTTACAAGAATCAAAATCTAGTTACCAGTGGAAGTAATGAAATGTAGAAAACAACCTGTGTAGTCTCCTCCCAGTTTGGTTGAATTGTTAGCTACAGGTCCAATGACACCTAATGAAGCAATTTTTGTATTACTTAGTGGCAAAAGCTTGTTCTCATTCTTCAATAGAGCAATGCCTTGCCTTGCAGCTTCCAGTGCCAGATTCCTGTGTTTTTGAGAGCACACATCATGAGGTCCCAACTTTCCAAATCGCCCTTTTGCAGGATTCCCATTGAAGATTCCAAGACGCAATTGAACAGAGAAAAGATTGAAAAGTGCTCTATCAATTTCTTCTTCCTTAACCTTCCCTTGTTTAATTGCAGAGTAAGTGTTTCTAAGCAAATAACTCCCACAGTTTATATCCATTCCTGCCAACAAATACCCAATACCCAAAATGCAAATTTAAGATCAAAACAGAGAGATAAGAGATAGAATTCATGGAGTTCTGATCATCAAGCTGCATAAAATTCAAACCTGCTTTGAGAACTGCTGCAACTGCATCTTCAGGTGAAGCTACATATCCCTGGTTCTCATATATTGTAGCTACAGCATCACAATCTGAGGTGATGTATCTGCTCAAATTTTTTCAAAACTTGTCAACAACATTATTTAGTCTTATATAACCATTTTCAGAATGTTCTATCATCTAATTCTTGTAGAATATAGTCTTTAGGATGGTGTTGGATTCTCAGTTCTCTCACCCTTTAAATTCCCAATCTGTTCTAGCTTTCTCTAACAAATCCTTCTTGGCACATGCAGGAACCCCATTTACTGCGTTATAAGAACACATCAAACAACTAGCTTTCCCTCCTTGAATGCAACTTCGAAATGGTGGCTGATAAGTGTCCTGCAAATCTTGCTCTGTCACCTGAAAATTACATTGAATTTCACTTCAAAATATTTCATCATCTGGGGGTTTGGGCTGAATTTTGGAGTTAGAAAATTTGATTGAAAATTGCGAAAAAAGATTGAAAGAATAAAAAAGTGAAAAGAAGTCCTAAAGAAAGTGTTTGCAATACCAAGGCAACATTATGCTAAAATTGATAACATTATATACTCTATTGCCAGGGATGTTTCTTGAAGTTAAAATATCTTAGTCTCTGTTCTCTAGATTTTCCTTGTTTACTTATTTTCCAGTTATTTGAAGGGGAGCCTTTGCGCAACATAAGAATTGTTGCCGTGTGATTATGTAGTCACGGGTTTGAGTTGTGGAAATAACCACGTGCCCAACATTGTCAAATTGTTGCAAAAAAAAAAATAAAAAAAAATAAAAAATAATAATAATAATAATAATGAGATAATAAATGAATGAATAAGTAAAAGTTGTTGCTCTTACCACAGCATTGAAGCTATATCTACTGAAACTCATCCAATTCTCCAAATCATAAGCAATACTGTGCTTGCAACAAGCAGAAAGCATCAATCCCCCATTATCTCCAGAACCCTGAAACCCCTTCACATACTCAACTGCATAAACAGAAGCAACCATAGGATCTTCCCCTGGCGTTTCTTGCCCTCTTCCCCATCTTGGGTCTCTAAAAATATTAATATTAGGTGCCCAGAAACTCAACCCAGCTTGACCCACATTGTACATTGCTCTAGCTTCAACCGCAATAGCTTCAGCAATGGAGAACCATAGACTTCTATTGAAAGAAGCAGCAGTAACAAGAACTTGTGGGAAGCCGGTGGCAGCATGAACGGCGGCGCTGTCGAAGGAGATGCCGGGCCCGTTAGTGGCAATGCCATGGAGCGATTCCGACCACCATTCATAGGCCGGAATGCCGAGTCGAGGGATCGAGGAGGCGTTGTTGGAGAGTTGGGTTATTTTTTCAGGGAGGGTGAGGAGGGAGATGAGAGATTGAGCTCTGATTGAGATGGGAAGTGAAGTGTTGCAGAAAGTGTAAGAACTGTGAATTGGTGGCTTGCACGGGTAGTTAGGATGTGGGCGTTGTAGAGAGATTGATGGTGGAATCACCATTAAAATCAGGAGAATAAGAATTTTTTGAAGAAGAAGATGGAAGAACATGGTTGGAATCAGTAGAAGAAGAAGAGCTTTTTGTAACTCTTTTTGTCATTTGTTATAGGTAAGCTTATATTCTTTATTATAAGTTTGTTTTGATAGGACGTAGGAAAAGGCACGTTAGTATGATGTGGACCAATTCAATGATTTGATCATCGATACAAGTGATGAAAGAATTCATGTATATTAAATCATGGCTCGTGGGTTGGTTGTTGCATGTGGGCCATTTACATTAATTGTCAAATAGAAATTATATATGCCTTTATCAACTAGTGACTTGATTGCATGAAGTGGGGAGCATCAACCACATGTTACTATTTATTATTCAGACTAAGAGCTAGTTCCTGGGTGTTCGCTTTATAGCGTATGGATTGTGCTGTGTCAAAGTTGTTTGAGCAGGGAGTATTGTAATCGGTATCATGGATGTTGCAGGTCGTACTACCACTGGTGCAATTATGATCAGATTTCTATTATTTTACCAATTAATATATATATGTTTCTTCTCACACACACACAAAAAAAAAAAAATAAAAAAAATGAAGATTATAATGGGATTTTGATTAAAAAAAAAAAGAACACCTATTAGTGTTTTTTGCTTTACTTTTGCTTGGACCAATCTATGTTTGCTTCGTATGTATCAACATGGGGAAGCTGCATTTTATTCTTATTTTTACTTTTTTCATTGAAAAAAATATTAATTTAACTAGCAAAAAAAAAAAAAAAATCTATATGTGCAACTACACTTTTCACATTCATTGGATCTACTATGACACACATTCATATATCCAATGAACATAATTTTGTAATTGCAGATGTACTTATTATTGCAGGCAATTGTCAAGAATCGTTAACTTTTTTCTAACGACAACTCCTTAGGAAAAGGTGATTTTCTAACTGATCATTAATAGATGATAAGGACCAATCGTTTCCTTCTAAAACTCATCTATCGGATATAGGATAGAATAGTATATCTTCAGCTGTTCGATAGTGGAGAACACCAAAAAAAGGCATTTTAAATTTGCGGAAGATAGCTGTTACTGAAAGGTGATGCTCAGGCAAAGAGGCATCTCCTTGTTGTTACAAACACCTTTATAAGCAGAAATATGAGCAAAACTCAGCCTCCAGTATGCCAAAAAAAAGACATCTCTTCTGATTGGCAAAACTCAGCCTCCAGTATGCCAAAAAAAATAGAACCTCGGAACCACTTCACAGTACAACAGTACATACTAAATGAAGAAGAAGAAACTGAACTAACCTATACTTCCCAAGAATGATTAGAGGAAAATATGGGCTTAAATTTCAAATAAACTCACTGCCTATGCTGATGAATTGGACTTCTCCTCTGGATGCTTCTCATGAGCAGCATCACTAGGGAGATCAAGCCCACTGGGAATCTTTCCAGGATAGTTAGTTTCTGAGGTATTTGATCCCATCAAACTGCATAAAAGAAACAAAAGCAAATTCAGCATCCTCACTAATTGTAAATGAAAAATCTAGAAACACATTGGTAACAACCATGGATGCCAAAACTGATGTTGCAAACTCTAGTGTTGGGTGGGTTTCATATCATCATAATGGTAAGGCAGGTTATAGGCAGGTTATATACCCAGTGCACGAGACTTTTGCCCTTGCAGGGTTAACTACAGGTCAATATATGTAGCCCTTACCCACCTTTACAAAGGTTGTTTCTATATTTGAACTTGTGACCTTTAAGCCACAATAGAGCTAACTTATCGTTGTTCTACAGCCGGCCATTTGGATTGACTCAATTGAGGACACTCAAAATGCTATATTGCTGACATCGTAATAGAGGAGGATAGACCTCAAGTTAATAGTTAATGATATCAGTTTTATTTGGTTAAAAACAAAGCCTTTCAAATATCAAAGTATTTGTTTTCAAGCTTCAACGTAGATCATGAGAAATAAAGAAAAAATGTGAAAAATAGCAAAGATAATGTAACAATAACGAGTGAAAACTAATCTTAGAATGCCTTAATGAAATATTGTTTTCAGTTGTTAGAAAAAAAAAATGTAGGACTTCAGGTAAAAAAAGAAGTTTAAACAAAGCATGCTTTAAGAAAGAATACAAAAGAGAAAATAAGCATCCAAATCAATTATTATCATAATAATTAGAATTTCAAGCCATTCCAAATTATGTTTTCTAGGATTCCAATGATATATGCATTTGGGATTCAAATTGATGAGAATTAACAACAGTAAAAAGAAGATCTCACCTTTTATCAACTATGACAACTGAACGGAGCTCACAATTAGCAAAGCTGCAGGTGAAAGAGATCAAACAATAAGTGTTGATTAATTATTTAATAAAAGCATTGAAGAACAGTTAAACACTAAAGTACAAACTGCAGTTATTAAGCTTCTTTTTTTTTTTCTTTTTCGTTTTTCTCCAATGGTTCCATAAAATGATGGATGTATTTCACCCAATCAAAACCTTAATCTCATCACCATGCCTATTTCTAACTTGCGAAGTCTGTATCCTAAACATCCTTCTAGGTTTGAAGCAGTCGGCAGTCACCTATAGTAAGAGGGACTATGGCCAAAAGAACAAAAGATTAGCGACTAAATCTTCATTTAGACATAGGTGATGGTGAATAAGCTATACATAAAATCAAGCATTACTAGCTATGCAACAAGAAAACCTCAATTTGTAAGGACTCCTTCTCTTCATTAAGAAAACAACAATTACATAACCTAAATAAAAGAAAAAGGGAAACTATGAAGTCCTGGGTGAATTTGATGATTATGTAAAATACATACTGTTTGCATACTTCTTCCTTCATCGATGGAAGCAAGTCCTTTCCCAAAGCTTTTAGGGTGTGAAATAAAAATCCACTGTGTGTAACAATGGCAATCTCCTTCTCTTTCCGTGTCCATAGCCTAGATAACATGACAGAAGTTACTAATGTTCCATTTTCCAGCATCTATATAGCATATATACATATCTAAGCTACCATTCCATAGAAACAACAAAATGGATGGGTGAGTTCAGTAAAGCTCATGATGATTAATAACATAGAAACTACCATAAACTAATATTATTTAATAATTTAAAGCTATCAGCTCTCTCTAGATGACAGAATATACAAGCCAAGGGAAGTGGTCCATTACTCCATTATATTAGTGACCAGCCAGGGAACGTTACCACTGTCTAATCCTTTAAAAATAAGGAAGTAAGCACCGTTACATCATACGATGGCCACAGACACAGATAATGATAAAATATTACACTAAAGAAATCTTTAAAGATGAAATCTAAATATATAATGAATTGAACAGTGGAGAAAATGGTCTACGCCAGCCCATTATTCCAAAATAGCAGCATACAACAAAGCTTACTGAAGCATGAAATCCATTACTTAGAATACAAACACTGTCATAGGACAATAATATAACATCATTCGTGACAATATAAGTGTCCCATTGTACTCAAACATCCTAGACCAGGAAGAATAAAACCATAAAATATTTGTTCCAAGTTTCAATTAAAAATGATTTCTCGATAGCAAACAAATTACACATCTTGCAATAAAAATCTACAGCAGTGAAAGCCTCTTTATATAAGCAAATTCCTAACTTTTACCCCAAATGCGAGTGTCATGTACATATACAAAGAAATTCATAAATAAAACCTGAAATTATACTTTCGTGCGTTTAAATAAAGAATTTCTAATTTAAAACCTAAATGGGACTTTCATGTGCTTATATAAATAAATTCATAATATTCACGCCAAATCTGACCTTGATGTGCTTACATACACATTTTCATAATTTTCATCCCGAACTAGACCTTTCTGTGCTTATATAACCAAATTTCTATCTTTTACCCAAAATTAGAGTATTGTGTACATATGTAAAGAAATTGCACTTTCGTTTTTCATCCTGAACTGGACCTTCGTGTGCTTATATAACTATATAAGCAAATTCCTAACGTTTACCAAAAATGAGAATGTTGAGTACATATACAAAGAACTTCAAAAATTTTACCCGAAATTTTGTTTCGTGTGCTTATATAAAGAATTTCTAATTTTAAACCTAAATGAGACATTCGCGTGCCTATATAAATAAATTCATAATATGTATGCCAAATTAGACTTTCGTGTGCCTATATACACAACTTCATACATATATAAAGAAATTCATAAATTATATCCAAAATTGAACTTTCGTGAGCTTATTTAAAGAATTCTAATAAATGGGACATTTGCGCTCTTATATAAATAAATTCATAATATTCACGCCAAATCTGACTTTCGTGTGCATAGAGATACACAACTTCATGATTTTCATATCGAACTGGACCTTCATGTTCTTATATAAGCAAATTTCAATCTTTTACCCATAATGAGAGCGCGTACATATATAAAGAAATTGTACTTTCGTGTGCTTATATACTCAACTTTAGGATTTTTATCTCGAACTAGACCTCTGTATGCTTATATAAGCAAATTCCTAACGTTTGGCCAAAACGAGAGTGTCGTGTATATAAAGAAATTCATAAATTTTACCAGAAATTGCACTTTCGTGTGCTTATATAAAGAATTTCTTCTTTTAAACCTAAATAGGACTTTCGCGTCCTTATATAAATAAATTCATAATATTCAAGTCAAATCTTACCTTCATGTGCTTATACATTTTCATGAATTTCATCCCGAACTAGACCTTTGTGTGCTAATATAAGCAAATTCCTATCTTATACCGAAATTACAATATCTAGTACATATATAAAGAAATTGTACTTTCGTGTGCTTATATAAGCAACTTCAAGACCCGAACTAGACCTTTGTGTGCTTATATAAGCAATTTCTTATTTTTTACCCAAAATGAGAGTGTGCACATGTATAAAGAAATTGTACTATCGTGTGCTTATATAGACTACTTCATAATTTTCATCCCGAACTGGTCCTTCATGTGCTTTTATATAAGCAAATACCTAACTTTTACCCAAAATAACAGTGTTGAAAGAAAGTCATAAATTATACCCAATATTGTACTTGTCTGTGCTTATATAAAGATTTTGTTATTTAAAACCTAAATGAGACTTTATCGTGCTTATATAAATAAAATCATAATATTCATGCCAAATGTGACCTTCATGTGCTTGTATACACAACTTCATGATTTTCATCCGAAAAATAGACCATTGTATGCTTACATAAGCAAATTCTTAAGTTTTACCCAAAATGAGAGAATCGTGTACCATATATAAAGAAATTTATAAAATATACCCAAAATTACACTTTCGTGTGTTTATATAAGCAAATTCATAACTTTTACCCAAAATGAAATAATCGTGTACATATATAAAGAAATTCATAAATTTCACCAGAAATTGCACTTCCGTGTGCTTATATAAGCAAATTTCTAACTTTTACCCAAAATGAGATAATAATGTATGTACACAAAGAAATTCATAAAATATATTTGAAATTGCACTTTTGTGTGCTTCTATAAAGAATTTCTAATTTAAAACCTAATGGGACTTTCGCGTGCTTATATAAATAAATTCATAATATTCACGTCAAATCTGACCTTTGTGTGCTTTTATATACACATTTTCATGATTGTCATCCCGAACTAGAACTTTGTGTGCTTATATAAACAAATTTTTATCTCATACCCAAAATTAGAGTATCTTGTACATATATAAAGATATTGCACTTTCGGGTGCTTACATACACCACTTCATGATTTTTATGTTACCGTATACAATTTTAGGAGTTTATGCAATTTAGGACTCTATTATTATTAGCTGTATATATTATCTTACCATGTATAGATGCTAAAGATTAGGAATCTGTTAGACTACATTTATAGCATATATTGACGTGTATAGATGGAATGGACAAGATATATAATGAAAGGCGCCGAATCATAGGGCAACTTTTCCAAACCTCTCTTCGTATTTTTTTGGTATCGAGTACTTTGACATGGTATCAAAGAGCAGGTTCTTGATTTCTGGTCTGTTCAAATTTTTTTCTCTTGGCTTTGTGGGTTTATCTTGTTCGGTGCACTCTGGGTTCAATCTTGGTGAACCCGACGTGAATTTCTGGGGGGTTCTCTTGTTCTCGGCTCTGGTCTGGGGTGTTCTCGGCTTGGTTCTTGCAATTTTTTGGCGCAGCAGCTGGTTCGGTTCTTCCTGTCGGCACCATACGTTGTGTTTTCCAGTGTTATTCTGGCAGTTCGGCTTCCTTTGTGGTGTGTTCTGGTCTGGGCTCTTGTTTTTGGCGTCATCTGCAGGTGTTCGGTTCTTGCTCTTATTTCCAGTGCCTCTTTCGGTTGTGGCTTTCGGCAATTTATAATTTTTGGCATTCCTGGTTTGTGCCTTTTATAATTTTCGGTGCAATATTTTTTTTCTGGTGGGTGTTTGTTTGTGTATTTTTTTTCTCACCGTGCAAGTTACAATTTTCTGGTGGGATATTATCTGTCTCTTGG
The DNA here is from genome assembly GCA_035771175.1 of Paratinospora sagittata. Classification (NCBI taxonomy): domain Eukaryota; kingdom Viridiplantae; phylum Streptophyta; class Magnoliopsida; order Ranunculales; family Menispermaceae; genus Paratinospora; species Paratinospora sagittata. The sequence continues at coordinate 2,309,127 of JAYMFD010000012.1, read as the reverse complement.
TTGCATCATGTCATCGGATAAGTTGGAATCATTCCATATTCAGTTTACTGGTAAAAATTATTCTGCTTGGGAGTTCCAATTTAAATTATTTGTCAAAGGAAAAGAATTGTGGGGTCATATTGATGGGAGTGTTCCCGCACCTCAAGGTGCCGAGGCTTTGTCTAAGTGGGAAATTCATGATGCTCGGGTTATGACTTGGATCCTTAGCTCGGTTGAGCCTCACCTTGTTCTCAATTTGAGGCCTTATAAAACTGCTGCTACTATGTGGAATTATCTTAACACGGTTTACAATCAAGACAACTCTGCTAAACGATTTCAATTGGAGTATGAGATGGCTAATTTCACACAAGGTAGTCTCTCTATTGAGGAATATTTTTCTGGTTTTCAAACTCTTTGGGCTGACTATTGCGACATTGTTTATGCTAAAGTTCCCACTGCAACTCTCTATGCTATCCAAGAAGTGCATGCAACCAGCAAGCGAGATCAATTCTTGATGAAGTTACGACCTAATTTTGAAATTGCCCGTTCTAATCTGATGAACCGTCATCCTGTACCATCTCTGGATGCTTGCTTGAGTGAACTTCTTCGAGAGGAGCAGCGTATCGTTACTCATGCTGCCATGGAACATCGGGCTAATGTTAGTGCACCTGTTTCTGTGGCTTATGCAGCACATGGGAGAAATAAGGGTAGAGACATGCGTGTTGTCCAGTGCTTTAGTTGTAAAGCTTTTGGCCATATTGCTCGGGATTGTCCCAAGAAGTTCTGTAACTATTGCAAGAAACAGGGTCATATCATCTCTGCTTGTCCCATTCGACCTGAAAGGAAGCAGGGTACTGCTTATCATGCCTCCACTGGTGCCTCTAGTTCTGCTGCATTGCCTGCTGCCTCACCGGTTGTTCCTATTCCTGCTTCTACAGCCTTAGCAAACCCGAACACACTCACTCCTGAAATAGTACAACAGATGATCATTTCTGCTTTTTCTGCTTTTGGGCTCTCAGGTAATCATAAAGTTTCTTCTAAGCCATGGTATTTTAACTCCGAAGCCTCTAACCATATTACAAATACTATTGCTCCTCTTTCCAATGTCAGAAATTATGATGGAAATCTGAAAATTAACATCGCTGATGGCAGTTCTCTACCTATCAGTGTTGTTGGTGATCTTTCCTCTTCCTTAACTGATGTTTTTGTGTCTCCTGACCTCTCGACAAACCTTATTTCTGTTAGTCAATTGGTTGATAATAATTGTAATGTCCATTTCTCTCGTTCTGGTTGTGTTGTGCAGGATCAAGTGTCAGGGAAGATGACCGCGAAGGGGCCTAAAGTGGGACGACTCTTTCCTCTTCATGTTTCTCATTCCACTATTATTCCTAGTTTTCCTATACTGTCATTTGCATGTAATGTTGTTGGTTCTGGAAATAAGATGTGGCATAGACGTCTAGGCCACCCAAACTCTGATGTACTTCGTACTTTGTTTAATTCTGGATTATTGGGAAATAAAGCATGTTCTTCTATTGATCTTTCTTTTGATTGTACATCATGCACACTTGGCAAAAGTAAAGTTCTACCTTTTCCTCATCATGCATCTCGTGCCTCACAATGTTTTGAGATTATTCATAGTGATGTTTGGGGGATTGCACCTGTTGTTTCTCATGCGGATTACAAGTACTTTGTTACTTTCATTGATGACTTTAGTCGCTTTACTTGGGTTTACTTCCTCCGGGCTAAGGGTGAAGTTTTTTCAGTCTTTAAGCGCTTTCTTGCACTTATTGAGACTCAATTCTCTGCCAGTATCAAGGTCTTGCGCTCTGATTCTGGCGGCAAATACATGTCTAATGAGTTTCAGGACTTTCTTCAAAGCAAAGGGATCATCTCTCAGCGTTCTTGTCCTTCGACACCACAGCAAAACGATGTTGCTGAAAGGAAAAATCGCCACCTTCTTGATGTAGTAAGAACTCTTTTACTTGAATCATCTGTTCCTCCTCGTTTTTGGTGTGAAGCACTTTCTACTGCAGTTCATTTGATCAATCGCTTACCCTCTCCTACGATAATACATGTTTCTCCTTTCTCTAAGTTGTTTGGTCATTCTCCTTTATATTCTGATCTTCGTACATTTGGTTGTGTTTGTTTTGTGCATCTTCCTCCTCATGAACGACATAAACTTACTGCTCAGTCTGTTAAGTGTGTTTTTCTTAGTTATGCTATCCCTCACAAGGGTTATGTTTGTTACGATCCCCATGGTTGTCGTATACGGGTTTCTCGGAATGTGATTTTCTTTGAAAATCAATATTTCTTTCCATCTCATGTTGAGCTGCCATCTGCATCTGTATCTCTTCTGCCTATTTTTTCTGAATCCCCAACAATTGTGGAAAGGTTCAAACCTGATTTTGTGTATGAGAGACGTAGTCGACATGAGTCTGGTTCCTTTGTGCCTCCTTCCGATCTTAACCCGGCGCCTGATCCTGCTCCTGCTTCCACCACTCTTCGTCGGTCTACTCGTCCTTCTTGACCCCCTAATTGGTATGGTTTCTTCTCTCTTGTCTCTCTTGTCTCTCTTGTCGCTACTTTATCCACTATTTCCATTCCTTCTTGCTACAAACAGGCCATGGAACATGAGTGTTGGCAAATTGCAATGCAAGCAGAACTTCAAGCACTTGAGGAGAATCACACTTGGGATATTGTTCCTTGTCCCCCTACAGTCAAACCTATTGGGAGTAAATAGGTTTTTTATGTAAAACTTCGTTCTGATGGCTCTTTGGACAGGTACAAAGCTCGCCTTGCAGCTCTGGGTAACAAGCAGGAATATGGGGTTGATTATGAGGAGACATTTGCTCCTGTTGCCAAAATGGCCACGGTTCAAACCATCTTAGCTATTGCTGCTTCACAGTCGTGGCAACTACATCAGATGGATGTGAAGAATGCCTTTCTTCATGGTGATCTCCAAGAAGAGATTTACCATGAAGCTTCCCTCTGGTATGACTATTTCTTCTCCTCATGATGTATGTAAGCTAAGGCGTTCTCTGTATGGGCTCAAGCAAGCGCCCCGCGCTTGGTTTGAGAAGTTTTGCAGTACACTTCTTTCCTTCAGTTTTACACAAAGTCAATATGATTCTTCTCTCTTCTTCCACACATCTACGTCGGGTATAGTTATTCTCTTGGTTTATGTGGATGATATTATCATTACTGGCACTGACTGTGGTTTGATTACTAAGCTTCAACAGCTGTTACATGCAACTTTCCATATGAAAGATCTTGGCCAGCTCACATACTTCTTAGGATTGGAAGTTCATCATCGAGCCCATGGCATTTTCGTGAACCAGCAAAAGTATATTCAAGATCTTATCACTTTGGCTGGTTTGGAGGATACTTCTTCTGTTGATACTCCTATGGAGGTAAATGTCAAATACAGGAAAGATGAAGGGGACCTTCTGGATGATCCTACTCTTTATCGGCGCTTGGTTGGGAGTCTTATCTACTTGACCACTACTCGACCTGATATCTCCTATGCTATTCATCAGGTCAGTCAATTTATGTCTTCTCCTCGGCATCTCCATCTGCTGCAGTTCGCCGCATCATTCGCTATCTTCGAGGATCACCTACTCGTGGATTGTTCTTTCCTACCGGATCCTCTCTTCAACTTGTTGCCTATAGTGATGCTGATTGGGTTGGGTGTCCGGATACACGTCGATCTACTACAGGTTGGTGTATGTTTTTAGGTGATGCATTAATTTCTTGGAGATGTAAGAAACAAGATCGTGTTTCTAAATCCTCTACTGAGGCTGAGTATCGTGCCATGTCTACTGCTTGTTCTAAAATTGTATGGCTACGTGGTCTTCTTGAGGAGCTTGGGTTTCCTCAGACTACTTCTACCCCTCTTCATGCTGATAACACTAGTGCTATTCAGATTGCCACCAATCCTATTTTCCATGAACGCACCAAGCACATTGAAGTTGATTGTCATTCTATTCGAGACACTTTGGAAAGTCGGGTGATATCTCTTCCTCACATCTCTTCTGATCTCCAAGTGGCTGATGTCTTCACCAAAGCTATGACTTGACAGCGGCATCAATTTCTTGTTGGCAAATTGTTGCTGATTGACTTACCAACATCAATTTGAGGGGGGATGTTACCGTATACAATTTTAGGAGTTTATGCAATTTAGGACTCTATTATTATTAGCTGTATATATTATCTTACCATGTATAGATGCTAAAGATTAGGAATCTGTTAGACTACATGTATAGCATATACTGACGTGTATAGATGGAATGGACAAGATATATAATGAAAGGCGCCGAATCATAGGGCAACTTTTCCAAACCTCTCTTCGTATTTTTCTGGTATCGAGTACTTTGACATTTTATCCCAAATTGAACCTTTGTGTGCTTGTATAAGCAAATTCCTAACTTTTACCCAAAATAAGCGTGTCGTCTACATATAGAAAGAAATTCATAAATTATACTTGATATTGTATTTGCGTGTGCTTATATAAAGATTTTCTACTTTAAAACCTAAATGGGACTTTCACGTGCTTGTATAAAAAAAACTCATAATATTCAAGCTAAATCAAACCTTTGTGTGTTTACAAAAGCAAATTCTTAACTTTACCCAAAATGAGGGAATTGTGTACCATATATAAAGAAATTCATAAATTATACCTGAAATTGCACTTTCATATGCTTATCTAAGCAAATTCCTAACTTTTACCCAAAATGAGAGACTCGTGCATATATATCAAGAAATTCATAAATTATACTCGAATTTGCACTTTCATGCGCTTATGTAAAGATTTTCTAATTTAAAACCTAAATGGGACTTTCGCATTTTATATAAATAAATTTATAATATTCACTCAAAATCTAACTTTCATGTGCTTATATACACAACTTCATGATTTCATCCAGAACTACACCTTCGTGTGCTTATATAAGAAAATTCCTATCTTTTACCCTGAATGAGGGCGTGTACATATATAAAAAAATTGTACTTTCGTGTGCATATATACACAACTTTATGATTTTCATCCCAAACTAGACCTTTCGTGTGCTTATATAAGCAAATTCCTAACTTTTACCCATAATGAGATTGTTGTCTACATATATAAAGAAATATTAAAAATAATACCCGAAATTGTACTTTCGTGTGCTTATCTAAAGAAAATCTAATTTGAAACCTAAATGGGACTTTTAGGCGCTTACATAAATAAATTAATAACATTCACGTCAAATCCGACCTTCGTGTGCTTATATACACATTTTCATGATCTTCATCTCGAACTACACCTTTGTGCTTATATAAACAAATTTCTATCTAATACCCAAAATTAGAGTACCGTGAACATAAATAAAGAAATTGTACTTTCGTCTGCTTGTATATACAACTTCATGATTTTCATCGCGAACTGGACCTTCGTATGCTTATAAGCGAATTCCTAACTTTTACCCAAAATGAGAGTGTTGTCTACATATATAAAGAAATTCAAAAATTATACCCCGAATTGTACTTTCGTGTACTTATATAAAGAATATATAATTTAAAACCTAAATTGGACTTTTGCGCGCTTATATAAATAAATTCATAATATTCACGCCAAATCTAACCTTCGTGTGCTTATTATATACACATTTTCATGATTGTCATCCCGAACTAGAACTTTGTGTGCTTATATAAGCAAATTTCTATTTTATACCCAAAATTAGAGTATCGTGTACATAATAAAGATATTGCACTTTCGGGTGCGTACATACACCTCTTCATGTTTTTTATCCCGAATTGGACCTTCGTGTTCTTACATAAGCAAATTCCTAAAGTTTGGCAAAAATGAAAGTGTCGTGTACATATATAAATAAATTCATAAATTTTACCTGGAATTGCCCTTTTGTGTGCTTATATAAAAGAAATTCTTATTTTAAACCTAAATGGGAATTTGCGAGCTTATAAAAATAAATTTATAATATTTGTGCCCAATCTAACTTTCGTGTGCTTATATACACAACTTCATGACTTTCATCCTGTACTGGACCTTCATTGGAGTAAGCAAATTCCTGACTTTTACCCAGAATGAGAGTATCGTGTACATAAATAAAGAAATTCATAAATTATACTTGATATTGAACTTGTGTGTGCGTATAAAAAGAATTTCTATTTTAAAACCTAAATGGGACTTTCACGTGCTCATATAAATAAATTCGTAATATTCATGCCAAATCTGAACTTTGTGTACTTATATACACAATTTCATGATTTTCATCCCGAACTAGACCTTTGTGTGCTTATAAAAGAAATGTTCCAATCTGTTGTGAAGAAGAGCAAAATCTGTGGGATTTATTTCCTTTAAGGATTTATTTCCTTTAAGGAAAAATGATAATTTTGTGGGATTTATTTCCTTTAAGGTTTATTTCCTTTAAGGATTTATTTCCTTTAAGGAAAGATGATAATTTTAGTAATCGTTTTATTTAACAGTTACTAAAATTGTAATTATAGCTATATGTGTGCATAGCCCTGTATGTCTATATATATGGTGTCCCTCCATTAAGACATCATCAAGAATAAGAAAATATTCCTCTCTTCTCCCGTGGACGTAGGCCTTGAAGCCGAACCACGTTACATCTTTGTGTCTTTTATTAGTATTTAACATGGTATCAGAGCTTTAAGCTCGTACAACTGGGAAAATTTTCTTTTCTTCCGACCTTCATCGTCCAAATTGTTTTATTTTGGCCTTCATTGCCAGAAAATTCCTTGTTGGCCTTCATCGCCATTATTCGTGTTGCTGATTGGTGCGTACGTCTTCATCACTTGGCACATTGGACAAACCCTCAGGTACCTATTCATTGGCCCATTCAGGTAACTTTCCTATTTCTATTGGATTTAACGTCTCGGATAAGTCATTTGCTAACTCTTGGGTTATAAATTCTGGTGCTACTGATCCCATGACCAATTCCCCCAATATATTTCATACCTTCAACCCATGTCCTAGTAGTCGAAAAATAGCCACGGCTGATGGATCCTTAACCACAGTTGCTGGTATAGGTGATATTCACATCAGCCCCACCCTTACACTCAGAAATATTCTTCATGTTCCTAAACTATCTACTAATCTTATCTCTATTAAAAAAGTAACCCATGATCTGAGTTGTAATGTAACCTTCTTCCCTACTTACTGTGCATTTCAGGACCAGGACTTGGGGACGATGATTGGACATGCTAAGGAACAGGACGGGTTGTATTACCTTGAGACGCCAGTACATCCTATCAAGAGTAACACTTCATTTCTCTCCGAGCACAAATTTTCCAATAAAGAAAAGCTATGGCTCCATCATCGCCGCCTTGGCCATCCTTCTTTTCGAACCCTTAAAATCATGTTTCCTTTTTTGTTTAAGTCTCTCAAGGTTGAAGATTTTCATGTGAAGTGTGTGAACTTGTGAAACACAAGCGTGTATCTTTTCCACTTAGTAACGAAAGAAGTTCAAATCCTTTTGATCTCATTCATAGTGATATTTGGGGTCCCTCTCCAATACCTAATGTTTCTGGAGCGCGATAGTTTGTGTCCTTCATTGATGATTGTACTAGAGTCTCGTGGATATTCTTATTGAAACAAAAATCCGATGTGAACTTTGTTCTTCCTACCTTCCATAACATGATACACACCTAGTTTGGTGCTAAAATCAAGAGATTTCGATCAGACAATGCTAGAGACTATTTTAATCAAACATTGACCAATTACTTCCAAAACGAGGGGATCCTTCATGAATCATCCTGTGTTCACACCCCATAACAAAATGGAGTTGCTAAAAGAAAAAACGGTCACCTGCTTGATACAACCCGAGCCTTTTTATTTCAGAATACTATGCCTAAGTCCTATTGGGGGGAAGTTGTCCTTACTGCAACACACCTTATAAACCGCCTACCAATTCGAACCCTTGGTTTCAAAAGTTCTATGGAAAAGCTACGTCAATTTTATCCTAAGCTTAAAATCTCCAACAATCTTATACCTAAAATATTTGGGTGTGTTTCATTTGTCCATGTTCACCAACCCAGCAGGGGAAAGTTGGACCCTAGAGCTCTTAAGTGTGTTTTTGTCGGATACTCTTCCACTCAAAAGGGATATAAATGCTATTATTCGTCATCCAAGAAATTCTTTGTCTCAACCGATGTCACTTTCTATAAACCTGAGCCCTATTTTACCGCTCCTCCTCTTCCCGGGGAGAATGTCATCATGGAAGATAAGGATCGGAACTCCTTGATAACCCTTTTGATCTTTTTGGCCCCTTTAACCTTCAACAAACCAAACCCGAATCTCCTACACCCTCTGTACCCAATGATGAACCTAAGGATCGGATGACTGGACAAATGTACTCGAGGAAGAAAGTTGCAGCTCTTAAACCAATGCAAGTTCAAGAATCTGAACCAATCCCTGAAAATGAGGTAACAAATCTTGAACCTTCCTTACAAATTTCATTAGTTCCTGAAACTAACAATGATCTTTTAGCCTCTGAACCTGACAATGATCTTCTCATTGCCATTAGAAAGGGCACAAGGGAATGCACTAAACATCCCTTGTATCCACTATCTCATGTTGTATCCTTCGAGAAGTTCTCGCCAACCCATAAGAGTTTCCTTACCAATCTGAACAACATCCAGACTCCTACATCATTATCCAAGGCTTTATCTAATACAAATTGGAAACAAGCTATGAATGTGAAAATGAAAGCCCTGGAGAAAAATACAACATGGGAGTTGGTAGACTTGCCTGCAGGAAAGAAACCTGTGGGATGGAAATGAGTTTATACAGTAAAATACAAAGCATATGGGTCCCTAGAGCGCTACAAGGCAAGATTAGTAGCCAAAGGATATACTCAAACATATGGTGTGGACTATCAAGAGACATTTGCTCTGGTTGCAAAAATGAATACTGTGAGACTTCTTTTGTCATTAGCAGCTAATTATGACTGGGATCTGCAACAATTTGATGTAAAGAATGCATTTTTATATGGGGATTTAGAAGAAGAAATCTATATGGAAGTGCCTCCAGGATTTGGCACCACTGATAAAGTGTGTAAATTGAAAAAGGCCCTGTATGGACTTAAACAATCTCCGAGGGCATGGTTTAGTCGGTTTGCCAAAGTAATGACAAATATGGGATATAGACAAAGCCAAGGAGATCACACTCTGTTTATTAAGCACTCGACTTCAGGGGGAGTTACAGCTCTATTAGTGTATGTTGATGACATCATCATGACAGGAAACAATGAGAACGGAGACAAAATTTGAAGCAGTGTTTGACCGAGGAATTTGAGATCAAGGAACTAGGGAGATTGAAATACTTCCTGGGGATTGAAGTGGCACACTCTAAACAGGAAATCTTTATTTCTCAATCGAAGTACATTACAGACCTTCTTAAAGAAACAGGGAAGTTAGCATGCAAACCAATGAATACTCCTATTGATCTTAATCACAAGTTGGAGAAGCTGAAGGAGCGCTGACTATTAATGAGGAGATGTATCAAAGACTAGTAGGAAGACTCATCTATCTCTCTCACACAAGACCTGACATTGCATATGCAGTAAGTGTAATAAGTCAGTTCATTCACAACCCTAAAGATATTCATTTGCAAGCAGCTAATCGCGTTTTACAGTATCATAAAGGGACTCCAGGACGGGGCATCTTATTTAAACGACACACAGGAGTGGTTCTTGAAGCATATACTGATTTAGACTATGCCGGTTCAGTAGTTGACAGAAGATCAACTACTGAATATTGTACGTTTCTTGGTGGGAATTTGGTGACATGGCGAAGTAAAAAGCAGAATGTAGAGGCCAGATCTAGTGCTGAAGTATAATTCCAAGCAATGGCACAAGGGGTTTGTGAGCTATTATGGTTGCAGGTAATTTTGACATATTTGAAGATACACTGGGATGGCCCTATGAGACTCTATTGTGACAATAAATCTGCAATTAACATTGCTCATAACCCAATTCAACATGATCGAACCAAGCATATAGAGATTGATAGACCCTTTATTAAAGAGAAGCTTGATAGTGGGTTGATCTGTACTCCATATTTGTCTACCAATAATCAGCTCGCTGATGTGCTCACTAAAAAGTTAAACCATACTGCATTTCAAGCAAATGTGTCCAAGCTGGAAATGGTAAACCTTTATTCACCAGCTTGAGGGGGAGTGTTGTGGAGAAGAGCAAAATCTGTGGGATTTATTTCCTTTAAGGATTTATTTCCTTTAAGGAAAGATAATTTTAATAGTCGTTTTATTTAGCAGTTACTAAAATTGTAATTATAGCTATATGTGTGCATAGCCCTGTATGTCTATATATATGGTGTCCCTCCATTAAGACATCATCAAGAATAAGAAAATATTTCCTCTCTTCTCCCGTGGACGTAGGCCTTGGAGCCGAACCACGTTACATCTTTGTGTCTTTTATTAGTATTTAACACAATCTTATAGCCAAAATTAGAGTCTCGTGTACATATACAAATTCCTTTCTTCTACCCAAAATGAAAGCGTGTACATATATAAAAAAATTGTACTTTCGTGTGCTTATATACAACTTCATGATTTTCATCCCGAACTAGACGTTCAGTCCTTATACAACCAAATTATAACTTTTACCCAAACTAAGAATGTTGTCTACATATATAAAGAAATTCATAAATTATACCCAAAATTGTACATTCGTGTGCTTATATAAAGAATATATAATTTAAAACCTAAATGGGACTTTCGCGTGCTTATATAAATAAATTCATAATATTCACACCAAATCTGATCTTCGTGTGCTTATATACACATTTTCATGATTGTCATCCCGAACTAGAACTTTGTGTGCATATAGGAAAATTCCTATCTTATACCCAAAATTAGAGTATCATGTACATATATAAAGAAATTGTAGTATCGTGTGCTTATATACATAACTTCATGATTTTAACCCCGAACTAGACCTTCGTGTGCTTATATAAACAAATTCCTAACTTATACTCAAAATGAGAGTGTTGTGTACATATATGAAGAAATTCAAAAATTATACCCGATATTGTACTTGTGCGTGCTTATAGCTAATTCCTACTTTTTACCCAAAATGAGAGCATGTACACATAAAAAAATTGTATTATCGTGTGCTTACATACATAACTTTATGACTTTCATCCCAAATTGAACCTTCGTGTGCTTATATAAGAAAATTCCTAACTTTTACCCAAAATGAGAGTGTTGTGTACATATACAAACAAATTCAAAAATTATACCCGATATTGTACTTGTGTGTAATATAAAAATTTTCTTATTTAAATCCTAAATGAGACTTTCTCGTGCTTATACAAATAAATTCATAATAATCACGCCAAATCTGACCTTCGTGTGCTTATATACACAACTTCATGATTTTCATCCTAAAATGGACCTTCGTGTGCTTACATAAGCAAAGTCTTAACTTTTACCTAAAATGAGAGAATCGTGTACATATATAAAGAAATTCATAAATAATACACGAAATTGCACTTTCGTATGCTTATATAAACAAAGTCCTATTGTTTACCCAAAATGAAAGAATTGTGTACATGTATAAAGAAATTCATAAATTATACCCAAAATTGCACTTTCGTGTGCTTATATAAGCAAATTCCTAACTTTTACCCAAAATGAGAGAATTGTGTATATATATAAAAGAAATTCATATATTATACTCGAATATGCACTTCCGTGTGGTTATAATAATGAATTTCTAATTTAAAACCTAAATGAGACTTACGCATGCTTATATAAATAAATTTATAATATTCACGCAAAATCTAACTTTCATGTGCTTATATATACAACTTCATGATTTTAATCTCGAATTGGACCTTCATGTGCTTATATAAGCAATTCCAATCTTTTACCCAAAATGAGAACGTGTAAATATATAAAGAAATTGTGCTTTTGTGCTTATATACACAACTTTATGATTTTCATATCGAACTGGACCTTCGTGCCCATATATAAAGAAATTCAAAAATTATACTTGAAATTGTACCTTCGTGTGCCTATATAAAGAATTTCTTATTTTAAACCAAAATGGGACTTTTGCTTGCTTATATAAATAAATTCATAATTTTTACGCCAAATCTGACCTTCGTATGCATAAATACACATTTTCATAATTTTAATGTCGAACTAGACCTTTGTGTGCTTATATAAGCAAATTCCTATCTTATACCCAAAATTAGAGTATTGTATACATATATAAAGAAATTGTATTTTTATGTGCTTATATACATAAGTTCATGATTTTCATCCCAAATTAGACCTTCGTGTGCCTATATAAGCATATTCCTAACTTTTACCCAAAATGAGACTGTTGTCTACATATACAAAAAAAATAAAAAATAAAACCAAAAATTGTACTTTAGTGTGCTTATCTAAAGAATATCTAATTTAAAACTTAAATGGGACTTTTAGGTGCTTATATAAATAAATTAATAACAATCACGCCAAATCCGACCTTCGTGTGCTTATATACAAATTTTCATGATTTTCATCCGAACTAAGACCTTTGTGTGCTTATATAAGCAAATTCCTATCTTATACCCAAAATTGGAGTATCGTGTACATATAAAAAAAAATTGTATTTTTGTGTGCTTATACACTCAACTTCATGATTTTCATTCTGAACTGAACCTTCGTCTGCTTATAAGCAAAATCCAAGCGTTTGCCCAAATGAGAGTGTCGTGTATTTATATTAAAAAATTCATAAATTTTACCTAAAATTGCACTTTCGTGTGCTCATATAAGGAATTTCTTATTTTAAACCTAAATGGGATATTATAGAGCTTATATAAAAAAATTCATAATATATACGCCAAATCTGAATTTCGTGTGCTTTATATACACAACTTCATGATTTTCATCCCGAACTAGACATTCGTGTACTTATTTAGGCCAATTCCTGACTTTTACCCAAAATAAGAGTTTCGCGTACAGATATAAAGAAATTCATAAATTATACCCAATATTGTACTTGCTTGTGCGTATATAAAGAATTTCTAACTTAAAACATAAATGGGACTTCCGCATGCTTACATAGATAGATTCATAATATTCACGCCAAATTTGACCTTCATGTGCTTATGTAAATATTTTCATGATTTGCAACACAAACTAGACCTTTCTGTGCAATAGGCAAATTCCTATCTTATACCTAAAATTAGAGTATCGTGTACATATATAAAGAAATTCTATTTCGTGTGCTTATATATACAACTTCATGATTTTCATCCCGAACTGGACCTTCGTGTGCTTAATTGTTTATATAACTAAGTTCCTAAGCTTTAACCAAAATGAGAGTGTTGTGTACATATATAAAGAAAATTAAAAAATTATACCCGAAATTGTACTTTTGTAAGCATATATAAAGAATATCTAATTTAAAGCCTAAATGGGACTTTCGCATGCTTACTTACACATTTTCATGATTTTCATCCTGAGCTAGACCTTTGTGTGCTTATATAAGCAAATTCCTATCATAACCTAAAATGAGAGTAACGTCTACATATATAAAGCAATTGTACTTTCGTGTGCTTATATAAATAACTTCATGATTTTAATCCCAAACTGGACCTTCCTGTGCTTATATAAGCAAATTCCTATCTTATACCCAAAATTAGAGTATCGTGTACATTTATAAGGAAATTATACTATCATGGGCTTATATACACAACTTCATAATTTTCATCTCAAACTGGACCTTCGTGCGCTTATATAAGCAAATTACTAACTTTCACCCCAAACGAGAGTGTTGTGTACATATATAATGAAATTCATAAATTATAAACGATATTGTACTTGCGTATGCTTATATAAATATTTCCTAATTTAAAACCTAAATAGCACTTTCACGTGCTTATATACACAACTTCATGATTTTCATCCCGAAATGGACCATTGTGTGCTTACATTAGCAAATTCTTCACTTTTACCCAAAATGAGAAACGTGTACATATATAAAGAAATTCATAAATTATACCCGAAATTGCACTTTCGTGTGCTTATATAAGCAAATTCCTAACTTTTACCCAAAATGAGAGAATTGTGTATATATATAAAGAAATTCATAAATTATACCCGAAATTGCACTTTCGTGTGCTTATATAAGCAAATTCCAAACTTTTACCCAAAATGAGAAAATTGTGTACATATATAAATAAATTCATACATTATACTCAAAATTGCACTTTTGTGTGCTTATATAAAGAATTTCTAATTTAAAACCTAAGTGGGACTTTCGCCTGCTTATATAAATAAATTTATAATATCCACGCAAAATGTAGGTATCATGTGCTTATATACACAACTTCATGATTTTCATCCCGAATTGGACCTTCGTATGCTTATAAAAGCAATTTTTTTCTTTTACCCAAAATGAGAGCATGTACATATACAAAGAAAATGTACTATCGTGTGCTTATACTACACAACTTCATGATTTTCATCCCGAACTAGACCTTTGTGTCTTTATATAAGCAAATTCTTGACTTTTACCCAAAATGAGAGTATCATGTACATATATAAAGAAATTCATAAATTATACCAGATATTGTACTTGCGTGTGCGGATATAAAGAATATCTAGTTTAAAACCTAAATAGGACTTTCGCGTGCTTATATAAATAAATTCTTAATATTCACGTCAAATCTGACCTTCGTGTGCTTATATACACATTTTCATGATTTTCAACCCGAACTAGACCTTTATGTGCTTATATAAGCAAATTCCTATCTTAAACCAAAAAACAGAGTTTCATGTACATATATAAAAAAATTCTACTTTCGTGTGCTTATATACACCACTTCATGATTTTCGTCCTGAACTGGACCTTCGGGTGCTTAAATAAGCGAATTACTATTTTTTACCCAAAATGAGAGTGTGTGTATATATATAAAGAAATTGTACTTTTGTGTGCTTATATAAACAATTTCTTATTTTAAACCTAAATGGGACATTCTAGAGCTTATATAAATAAATTCATAAAATATGGGGCAAATCTAACTTTTGTGTGCTTATATACACAACTTTATGATTTTCATCCCGAACTAGATCTTCGTGTGCTTATTTAGGCAAATTCCTAACTTTTACCCAAAAGGAGAGTGTTGTGTACATATATAAATAAATTCAAAAATTACACCCAAATTGTACTTCCGTGTGCTTATATAAAGAATATCTAATTTAAAACCTAAATGGGGCTTTCACATGCTTATATAAATAAACTCATACTATTCACACCAAATATAACCTTCGTGTGCCATATACACATTTTCAGGATTTTCATCCCAAACTAGACCTTTGTGTGCTTATATAAGCAAATTCCTATCTTATACCCAAAATTAGAGTATCACGTACATATATAAAGAAATTGTACTTTCGTGTCCCAATATACACAACTTCATGATTTTTATCACGAACTAGACCTTCGTGTGCTTATATAAACAAATTCCTATTTTTATCTAAAATTAGAGCGTGTACAGATATAAAGAAGTTGTACTTTCGTCAGTTCGTGTGGTTTTATACACGACTTCATGATTTTCATCTCGAACTGCACCTTCGTATACTTGTATAAGCAAATTCCAATCTTTTACCCAAAATGAGAGCGTGTACATAGATAAAGAAATTGAACTTTTGTATGCTTATAAACACAACTTCATGATTTTCATCACGAACTCGAGCTTTTTATGCTTATATAAACAAATTCCTAACTTTTACCCAAGATGAGAGTGTACATAATGAAATTCATAAATTATACCCAATATTGTACATGCGCGTGCGTATATAAAGATTTTCTAAATTAAAACATAAATGTTCTCTCGCGTGCTTATTTAAATAAATTCATAATATTCATGCCAAATTTGACTTTCGTGTGCTTATATACACATTTTCATGATTTTCATCCCAAACTAGACCTTTGTGTGCATATATAAGCAAATTCATATTTTATACCCAAAATTAGAGTATCGTGTACATATATAAAAAATTGTACTTTCGTGTGCTTGTATACACAACTTCATGATTTTCATCCCAAACTGGACCTTCGTGTCCTTATATAAGAAAATTTCTAACGTTTGCCCAAAATGAGAGTGTCGTGTACATATATAAAAAAATTCATAAATTTTACACGAAATTGCACTTTCGTGTGCTTTATATAAGGAATTTCTTATTTTAAACCAAAATGGGACATTCGCAAGCATATATAAATAAATTCATAATATTTACGCCAAATTTGACTTTCGTGTGCTTATAATACAACACTTCATGATTTTCATCCCGAACTGGATGTTCGTGTGCTTATATAAGGAAATTATTGATTTTTACTCAAAATAAGAGTATCGTGTACATATATCAAGAAATTCATAATTTATACTCGATATTGTACTTGTGTGTGCGTATATAAAGGATATCTAATTTAAAACCTAAATAGGACTTTCTTGTGCTTATATAAATAAATTAATAATATTCATGCCAAATCTGACCTTCGTGTGCTTATGTACACATTTTCATTATTTTCATCTCGAACTAGACCTTTGTGTGCTTATATAAGCAAATTCCTATCTTACACCCAAAATTAGAGTATGGTGTACATATATAAAGAAATTTTACTTTCGTGTGCTAATATGCACAACTTCATGATTTTCATCGCGAACTGGACCTTCGTGTGCTTATATAAGCAAATTACTATTTATTACCCAAAATGAGAGTGTGCATATATTAAGAAATTATACTTTCGTCTGCTTATAAATACAACTTCATGATTTTCATCCCGAACGAGACCTTTGTGTGCTTATATAAGAAAATTCTTACCTTATACCCAAAATTAGAGTATCGTGTACATATATAAAGAAAATTGTATTTTCGTGTGCTTATATATACAACTTCATCATTTTCATCCAAAATTGGACCTACGAGTACTTATATAAGTAAATTTCTATCTTTTACACAAAATGAGAGCGTGTACATATACAAAGAAAATTGTACTTTTGGGTGCTTATATACACAACTTTATGATTTTTACCCGAACTGTACCTTTGTGTGCTTATACAAGTCAATTCCTAACTTTTACCCAAAATGAGAGTGTCGTATATACACAACTTTATGTTTTTCATCCCGAACTCGACCTTCATGTGCTTATATATTTAACAAAATGAGAGTATATATAAAGAAATTCAAAAATTATACCCGACATTGTACTTGTGTGTGATTATATAAAGATTTTGGAATTTAAAATTTAAATGGGGCTTTCGCGTGCTTATATAAATAAATTCATAATATTCACGCCAAATCTGACCTTCATGTGCTTATATACCCAACTTCATAATTTTCATCCCAAACTAGAGCTTCGCGTGCTTATATAAGCAAATTCCTCACGTTTATCCAAAATAAGAGAATCGTGTACATATATAAAGAAATTCATAAATTTTATCCAAAATTGCACTTTCATGTGCTTATTATATAAAGAATTTCTAATTTAAAAACTAAATGGGACATTTGTGTGCTCATATGCACAACTTCATGATTTTCATCCCGAATTGGACCTTCGTATGCTTATATAAGAAAATTTCTAACTTTACCCAAAATGAGAGTATCGTGTACATATATAAAGAAAATAATAGATTATACCCGAAATTATACTTTCGTATCCTTATATAAAGAATTTCTAATAAATGGGACTTTCGCGTGCCTATATAAATAAATTCATAATATTCACATCAAATCTAACTTTCATGTGCTTATATACACAACTTCATGATTTTCATCCCGAACTGGACTTTTGCGTACTTATATAAGCAAATTCCTATCTTTTACCCACAATGAGAGCATGTACTGGTTAATCGTGTGTTGAACCTTAATTCTTAATATGTTTTAGGGAAAAAGTCGGGAATCTTTAGTTGTCATCTCCTATTCAGCATTTGAGTGTTATGGGCTTTAGTGTTTAGATTTGGCTTTGGAACAAGTAGAATGGTGAAGCCCATTCATCTAGCTAGAGCTAAGTAGTTGGGATCTGTCCTATATGATGAAAATGCCGAAAATAAACTCCATTTCAAGTAATCTTTATAATGTGCACTATAGCTTAGAAAAAGATCATTACCAGTCAAAAAACTTCATTCCCCTCGATCCAACTTCTTCATTGGCTTCTCTGATATTAGCTTTCCACAAAATGTCTTCGTTATTTTCCATCTGAACAAAAATCAGAACATGATTTATAATACACGTCTATGAGCCAAACTAGAAACCTTGTTCAACAGCAAAAGATTGCATCAAACAAGTTCATGATTTATGTCTTGGTTAAAAAGAATAAAAATTTACTTGCCAGAGAAAAGTCAATTGCAGGAAAGAGGGGTTCATATTCACTGACAGTTCTCCTCTTATCACAAGGGTGAACTCCCTGCTATAGCAAAAAAGGCATATGAACATCTCAGAGATGAGAAAACAAATGCAGGTTCAGGAAAGTGTCCAGGTCGCAAAAGTTCACAGAGATCTCATATAGAGCCTTGTAATTGAAAAAAAAAAAAAAAACACCCCCCCCCCCCCCCAAAACCAAGGATGAAAAAGTTGAGTTCACCTTAAACTTCAGCCCCTTAAAATTTTAAAATAACTTAGGAAAGTCCAATGCAACTTGGAGATCTTTTGTAAAAAAAATTGACATTGTAGAGAAGTATAGAGACTTTTATTTTAATGTTATAAAGATTTATGTTTCTTTCGATAACAAACACGGTTACATACTTAAAGGTCATTAAATTATGAAAAATAAGGGTTTAAAGTAAAATTTATAATCTCTATGTTACTTGACGCATGTTGTAGGAGTAGTAACAAAATATTTTATGACTTTTATGCTTAACATATATGAGATATATGGATTAATTGCACATAGTTTAAACATTAAAAATTCATTTTTGTTTTAAATTAGAGCTTTGTAAATCTTGTTATGCTTCTTACTTTTAGTGATTCTTTAGCTTTTATTCTTTAGGTATGAAATTATACATCAAAGTTTTGTACCTTTATTCTTTAAAAATATGCTCCAATAAAAGATGAAGTTGGTACTGATTTTTTTTTTTTTTACTCTGTATTTGAAAAGTTTTAAAAAATATATATTAAAGGATTTTTTAGTTTTACAAATTATTTTGATAATTTTACCAAACTTAGATGGAATTTTTGTAATAATACAATTATATATAATTCGTAATACAATGACTGAGAAATCAATAAAATTCACTTAAAATTTAAAGGATTATCTTCAATGTTCACTCCACAGCCTGAAACAAATATAATTATGTACTTAAAACTCATTAAATTATGCAATAGAATGGTTTATACTTTATAGTAAGATCTACAATATCTAAATTACTTGACTCGTACTATATGAATAATAAGAAATATTATGATTTTTATGCTTAATATATATACGAGACATATGGATTAAATACACGTAAGTTTATACATCACATGTTAAAAAAAAAAAAAATAGAGTTCTATAAATCTTATTTTGCTTCTTCTTTTTATGATTTTTTAGCTTTTATCCTTTTTTTTAGAGGAAGCAGTGCGCTCTAGACCCACAATTCCAACCAGTGGGGTATCAAGCTCCTTCGGAACCACTAATCCTCACACCAATGGATTGGTAAGAATGATCTATCCTAGAGCTCCACCTCCAAGCAAGAGAGCTAGTGTCCCCACTTTACCCGCCACCGTGTTGGAAAATCTCCCTGCCAAGCTGCGATTTGAACTCCCAACCTCTTGGAAATGAAGCTCTCCTCCATACCACATCATCCGAGCAGCCTCAAATTGTCAAGTCCAAGGAAGAGACACGCCGAGCTAATGACGACGATGAGCCAGTCAGTCTGATTGAAATCCTACACCGTTCCACCGGTCTGGAGTCGTAGAGGATTTCTTTAGTCCCGACTGAATCTTTTGTAATGGGCCCGCGTGCCTTGATGATTTTACCTTCACTGTACCTCCTTGTTTTCTGCTTCAATCTTAATGAATTTTTTGTTTTTGTTCCGACCTGACTTCCTAGCACTCTAAATTCGTACTTAGCTTTTTTCTTTCCAAAGTATTTGTGGTTTCATGCCGATCTCTTTACTTAGTCTTCTCTAAGTGTTTGCTAGGTCCTGAGGTCGGTGAGTCGTAGATGATTGTTGATCTCTTTACTTGATTTCTTCACGTGTTCTTTCTTTGAGTTGTGAGCTCGGTAGATAATATTCGACCCTTCACTGCATTCTAAACCTTTAGGTTCTCTTCTCGGTAGCGGTTGATTGCCGCTCCAAGGCACTTTAAGGGTCAATAACCCATCTTCTCGGTAGTATTTGCCCTTCTACTCTTGACCGTAGTCATCTTCTCGGTAGGTACATAGCTAAAGTTTGGTTCCCCCAAGGCATTCTAGGGTCGGGACCCTTCTTCTCGGTGGCTTCCGATCTAGTCGGTAGTCCCAAGGCACTTTTAATTGTAGATCGTAGACATAGATTTGTAAAACAAAACCTTTTGCTTCTTGTAGAAAAGTCTTGAACAAACACTTGTAGAAATCTAAAAAAACAATAAAGCTAGAGGTAACCAACACCTCGGTAAATACTAGAACATAACTACTGAGCTGCTACTGCTACTACTAATGCCTACTGGTAGTACTTCTTGAGGTGCTCTGCATTCCAAGGCTTAGGAATCCTTCTTCCTGTTAGATCTTCGAGCTCGTATACCCCCATGCGAAGTACTGCAATGATCTTGTAGGGCCCTTCCCAATTGGGACCGAGGGCACTGGCTCCAGGCTCGCATGTGTTCAGCATGACCTTCCTTAGCACTAGGTCACCAATTTTGAAGCTTCTATGCTTCACCTTGGTGTTGTAGTACTTCGAGATCCTCTACTGGAATGCCATTAGCTTGAGTTGTGTCTGTTCTCTTCTTTCTTCAAGTAGATCCAAGTCGGTACGCTGGGACTCCCTGTTCCTAACTTCATCAAAGAAGGAGGTCCTCAAGGTCGGTATATCGATCTCCACTGGTATGACAGCCTCCATTCTGAATGCTAGGGAGAATGGTGTTTCTCTTGTCGCTGTTCGAGAGGTGGTGCGGTATGACCATAGAACTTGAGGCATATCTTCAGCCCACATTCCCTTCTTTTCCTCGAGCCTGGCCTTCAATGTGTGCTTGATAATCTTGTTCACGGCTTCTACCTGACCATTGGCATGAGGGTGTGCTAGAGTAAAAATGAAGTGTCGAATACCGAGGTCCTCACAAAATGACTGGAACGTTGCGTTGTCGAATTGTTTGCCGTTATCAGAGATGATGGCTTATGGGACACCAAAACGACACACAATCGACTGCCAGATGAAGCGCGTGGTCTTTTGCTCAGTAATTTTTGCTAATGGTTCGGCCTCTGCCCACTTGGTGAAGTAGTCAACAGCAACAATTGCAAACTTGACCTGACCCTTCCAGGTCAGTAGGGGTCGTATCAGATCCACCTCCCACTGAGCAAAAGGTCATGAGCTCTGGATTGGAGAGAGATTCTCCGCTGGGGCTCGGATGTGGATTCCATGTTTCTGACAACTGTCGCACTTCCAAGCTATCCTTACAATGTCCTTGTGGATTGTTGGCCAATAATAACCCTGGCGAAGAACCTTGGACGCGAGATTCCTTCCGCCAAAATGGTTGCCACAGACGCCTGCATGAATTTCTTCCAAAACTAGTCATGCTTGTTCTTCCCATAGGCATCTTAATAAGGCATAGTGAAGCTGCGCCTATAGGGCTGATCATCTATTATGGAATATCTTGCAGCTTGTCTCTACACTTTTCTTGCTTTGACTCTGTCCTCGGGGAGGTTCCCACCTTGTATGAAATCGTGAATCGGGTCCATCCATGATGGGTCCTGGCAGAGGCTGCCGACCAGTTGGTCAGTACCCATTTTTCCAATACTTCTTTCTGGTAAGAATTCCACCGGGACTTGGATCATCAGCTCGGCCTCTGAGGAGGAGGCCAACTTGGAAAGGGCATCGGCCAAGGTATTTTTTGTTCTCGGCACCTGCGTCAATTCATACTCCTTGAACTTTCGTAGTAGGGCCAGGGCTTCTTTCAAATGTGCTTGCATTATGTCGTCCTTGGCCTGATACTGTAATGTGACCTGTCCCGCGACGAACTAAGACTCACAATGGACGAGCAGTTTGTTCAACCCCCAACTAAGAGCGAGTCGTAAGCCCGCCAAAAGTGCTTCGTACTCTGCTTCGTTATTGGATGTTGGGAAACCAAAGCGAAGAGCGCACAGATGTTTTTCACCTCTAGAGGAGATGAGCACTATTCCAGCTCCACATCCCTGTTGCAGAAAGAGTCGTCGATAAACAGCGTCCAGGCTTCTTCAGGGAACAGGTCGGTATGCAGATCTATCTGAGGCAACTCAGACAGAAAATCTGCCAATGCCTAACACTTCATAGTTGTACGAGGTCGGTACTCTATGTCGAATTCACTCAACTCGATGGCCCACTTAGTCAACCGTCCAAATGTTTCCGATCTCAAGAGCACTTGTCTCAGTGGTATGGTGTGGGCCTGGAAGTAAGATCTCAACTTCCGAGCTGAAGTGACGAGTGCCAGTGCCAGCTTTTCAATCTCAAGACACCTCGTCTCTGCACTGAGCAAAGACTTGTTGGTGTAGTACATTGCCTTCTGGTTTCCTAGCTCTTCTCTGACCAAGGCAGAACTAACAACCGCTTCCAAAACTGCTAGGTAGAGGAAGAGTTGTTCTCCATGAAAGGGTTTCGAGAGCAGAGGAGCCTAACCTAGATAAGCCTTTAGCTCCTGAAAAGCCTTCCCACACTCCGGGGTCCATTCGACTGCCTTCTTCTTGATCAGCTTGAAGAATGGAAGGCATCTGTCTGTGGACTTGGAGATGAACCTGCTTAGCGCGGCTACGTACCCAGTGAGCCTCTGGACTTTCTTCAAGGTGCGAGGTGACCGCATATCGACTAGAGCCTGAATCTTGTCGGGGTTGGCTTCGATTCCTCTCTGATTAATGAGGAATCCCAAAAATTTACCAGAGCTCACACCAAAAGTGCATTTTGCCAGGTTGAGCTTCATGTGATACTTTTTCAGTATCGTGAACACTTCTGACAGGTCGGTAGGATGAGCTGCCACTTCCACATTTTTGACCAACATGTCGTCGATGTAGACTTTCATGTTCACTCCAATTTTCTCCACGAACATGCTGTTGACCAGCCTCTGGTAAGTAGCCTCGGCATTTTTCAGGCCGAAGGGCATCACCTTGTAGCAATACAAACCTCGATCTGTAATGAAGGTTGTCCTTTCTTCATCTCTGCAACTCAGCACAATCTGGTTGTATCCTGAATACGTGTCCATGAAGCTCAGCAGCTCGTGACCTGCAGTTGCATCCACCAGTTGGTCGATGCGGGGCAGCGGGAAACTATCTTTTGGGCAGGCTTTGTTAAGATCAGTGAAGTCGACGCATGTTCTCCACTTTCCATTGGGTTTTTTGACCATTACTACATTAGCCAACCAATCTGGGTATAGTACTTCTTTGATGAAAAGCCTGTAATTAATAACTTGTCTACTTCTTCTTGTAGACCTTGAGTTCGGTCGGAACTGAGATCCCTTCTCTTCTATCGGACCGGTATGGCCTCTGGATCAACATTCAACCGGTGCATCATCGCGTTGGTCGGTATTCCAGGCATGTCTTCATGGGACTAGGCAAAAATATCTCCATGTTCCCGTAGGATACCGACCAGGTGATCGGTGAGGGAGGGGCTCATTCCCGTACCGATCTTGACCGTCCTTGCTGGATCTTCTCCGAACTGCACCTCAGCCCATTTATCCTGGGGTTCGAGCCCTGACACCTCTTCCTTGGGGTCGAGGTCAGTAACTGTTGGATGCTCTAGAAGCATTAGTTGCTCCTCTGTAGATTTGATACTTTCCTCATGTCTCGTCTTCTTCTTCACAGCTGTGACATAGCAGTCCCGGGACTCTTTCTGGCTACCCCGTACCACCCCGACGCCTCGCTCTGCTGGAAACTTCAGAGCCAGATGATAGGTTGATACAACCACCCTCAGGTTATTGAGGAATGGTCGTCCTATTATGGCGTTGTACACGGTAGGGCACTTTACCACCAAAAAATTGGTCATGACCGTGACTTTGTGCTTGAGTCACCGGCTGTCA
This sequence comes from Paratinospora sagittata, assembly GCA_035771175.1. Classification (NCBI taxonomy): domain Eukaryota; kingdom Viridiplantae; phylum Streptophyta; class Magnoliopsida; order Ranunculales; family Menispermaceae; genus Paratinospora; species Paratinospora sagittata. Next base: position 2,284,955 of record JAYMFD010000012.1, on the reverse strand, counting down.
CTGGTAAGGTTATTGTTGAGATTTGTTTCCTATTGTTGATAGATATGTTTCCTGTACAGAATTATTTCCTTACGGATTTATTTCCTTTAAGGAATATAGCAGTTACTAAAATTATAAATGTAGTCATAAGTACATAGCCCTGAATGTCTATATATATATGGAGTCCCTCCATTAAGACATTACACAAGAATAAAGATCCTTTCTCTTCTCCCGTGGATGTAGGCCATAAAGCCGAACCACGTTATATCTTTGTGTCTTTTATTATTTTAACATGGTATCAGAGACCTAGTTTTTATTACTGGAAAATTTGTTTCGGCCTTCATCGCCGGAATCATCATTGTCGGCCTTCATCGCCGTAGCTGCCGAAATCCTCCATCTTCATCACCGTTGCTGCTGCTCGTTGCATCTCCGCTGCCGCCGATCTGCAACACAAATCGCACCTGCACTGTTCATCGTCACTGTTCATCGTCACTATTCATCGTCTTCCTTTTTAGTCTGCAACTGTTGCTGTTCATCGATTCACTGTTCATCGTCTTCTTCGTCTGGTTCGTGCGATTCATCATCTTCCATCTGCAACTGGTTCGTAGTCTCTGCAACTGTTACTATTCATCATCTTCATCGTCTTCCTCGTCTGTCCATGCGACTGCGCCTCATCGTCATCTGCGATCATCTGCGACTGATTGCAAATCGCGATCATCTGCGACTGATTCTGCAAATCGCGATCGTCTGCAACTGATTCTGCATCTCTTCTTCTTTCTTCTTCATCGCACATCAACTGCAAACGCATCGCGATCAGTTTCACAACTGCAAACGCATCGCCTGCAACATTTCTGTCACTGTTCATCATCTCGATCACTGTTCACTGGTTCGACACTGTTCACTGTTTCGACACTGTTCACTGTTTCGACACTGTTCACTGGTTTGGATCACTATTCACCTGATTTTTGTCATTGTTCATCATCTTGATCACTGTTCACTGGTTCGTTTACTGTTCACTGGTTCGACACTGTTCACTGTTTCGACTCTGTTCACTGGTTTGGATCACTATTCACCTGTTTCGATCACGTATCACTGTTCACTAATTTTGTTAACTGTTCACTGTTTCGATCACTGTTCACTTTTAGATCTATCTTCGTCTGTAACTGTTTCTTCTTCTTCACATCCTTGAAGAACGACACAAAAAAAAAAGAAAAAAGGAAAATGTCGGTTACTTCTGAAACAGTGCAGATAGAAGAAACAGTTGATAAAATAGAGAAAGGAGAACTACCGAACATTCAAGCCGCCTACAGACTTGATGAAAAAAATTATTTGAAGTGGTCTCAGCTGGTACGTACTTTTTTGAAGGGCAGAGGAAAACTAAGTCATCTTCTGGGCACTGGACCTACACCCGGAGATCCTAAGTTTAGAGCGTGGGATAACGAAGATGCTTCTATAATGGCATGGCTATGAAATTCAATGGCGCCAAATATTAGCGATACATGCATGTTTCTAACTACTGCCAAAGACATTTGGGATGCCGTTCATCAGACATACTCAAAGGTCCCAAATCGAGACAATAGGGACAATCTAAGGTGCACTTATTGTCAGAAGACTAGACATACAAGGGAGAAGTGTTGGAAACTTCATGGCAAGCCTTCAACTTCCAGTAAAGACTGGGGTTACAACGGAGGACAGCAGAAAACCAGTGGTCAAGCACATCTGTCTACTGAACCAACAATTGCAGCCTCCCCGGTGACAGACGGATTCAGCCAAGACGATATTGAAAGATTAAAATCTTTGCTTGGCACTCTTGACAAACCCTCAGGTACCTGTTCATTGGCCCATTCAGGTAATTTTCCTATTTCTATTGGATTTAACGTCTCGGATAAATCTTTTGCTAACTCTTGGGTTATAGATTCTGGTGCTACTGATCATATGACCAATTCTCCCAATATATTTCATACTTACAACCCATGTCCTAGTAGTCGGAAAATAGCCACAGCTGATGGATCATTAACCACAGTTGCTGGTATAGGTGATGTTCACATCAGCCCCACCCTTACACTCAGAAATGTTCTTCATGTTCCTAAACTATCTATCAATCTTATCTCTATTAAAAAATTGACCCATGATCTGAGTTGTAATGTGACCTTCTTCCCTACTTACTGTGCATTTCAGGACCAGGACTTGGGGACGATGATTGGACATGCTAAGGAACAGGACGGGTTGTATTACCTTGAGACACCAGTACATCCTATCAAGAGTTCCACTTCATTTCTCTCTGAGCACAAACTTTCCAATAAAGAAAAGCTATGGCTCCATCATCGCCGCCTTGGCCATCCTTCTTTTCAATCTCTTAAAATCATGTTTCCTTTTTTGTTTAAATCTCTGAATGTTGAAGATTTTCATTGTGAAGTGTGTGAACTTGCGAAACACAAACGTATATCTTTTCCACTTAGCAATGACAGAAGTTCAGATCCTTTTGATCTCATTCATAGTGATATTTGGGGTCCTTCTCCAATCCCTAATGTTTCTGGAGCGCGATGGTTTGTGTCATTCATTGATGATTGTACTAGAGTCTCGTGGATATTCTTATTAAAACAAAAATCCGATGTGAGCTTTATTCTCCCTACCTTCCATAACATGATACATACCCAGTTTGGTGCTAAAATCAAGAGATTTCGATCTGACAATGCTCGAGACTATTTTAATCAAACATTGACCAATTACTTCCAAACTGAGGGGATCATTCATGAATCATCCTGTGTTCACACTCCACAACAAAATGGAGTTGCTGAAAGAAAAAACGGTCACCTACTTGATACAACCCGAGCCTTTTTATTTCAGCATAATATGCCTAAGTCCTATTGGGGGGAAGCTGTCCTGACTGCAACACATCTTATTAACCGTCTACCATCCCGGACCCTTGATTTCAAAAGTCCTATGGAAAAGCTACGTCAATTTTATCCTAAGCTTAAAATCTCCAATAATCTTATACCTAAAATATTCGGGTGTGTTTCATTTGTCCATGTTCACCAACTCAACAGGGGAAAGTTGGACCCTAGAGCTCTTAAGTGTGTTTTTGTCGGATACTCTTCCACTCAAAAGGGATATAAATGCTATCATCCGCCATCAAAGAAATTCTTTGTCTCAGCCGATGTCACTTTCTATGAACCTGAGCCCTATTTTACCGCTCCTTCTCTTCCGGGGGAGAATGTCATCATGGAAGATAAGGATCGGGACTCCATTGATAACCCTTTTGACCTTTTTGATCCCTTTACTCTCCAACAAACCAAACCTGAATCTCCCTCAACCCCTGTACCCAATGACGAACCTAAGGATCGGATGACTGGACGAGTGTACTCAAGGAATAAAGCCGCAGCTCCTGAACCGATGCAAGCTCAAGAATCTGAACCAATCCCTGAGAATGAAGTAACAAACCCTGAACCCTCCTTACAAATTTCATTAGTTCCTGAAACTAACAATGATCTTTTAGCCTCTGAACCTGACAATGACCTTCCCATTGCCATTAGAAAGGGAACAAGGGAATGCACTAAACATCCCTTGTATCCATTATCTCATGTTGTATCCTTTGAGAAGTTCTCACAAACCCATAAGAGTTTCCTTACCAGCCTAAATAATATCCAGACTCCTACGTCATTATCCGAGGCTTTATCTAATACAAATTGGAAACAAGCTATGAATGTGGAAATGAAAGCCCTGGAGAAAAATACAACATGGGAGTTGGTAGACTTACCTCCAGGAAAGAAACCTGTTGGATGCAAATGGGTTTATACAGTAAAATACAAAGCAGATGGGTCACTAGAGCGCTACAAGGCAAGATTGGTAGCCAAAGGATATACTCAGACATATGGTGTGGACTATCAAGAGACATTTGCTCCAGTTGCAAAAATGAATACTGTGAGACTTCTCTTGTCATTGGCAGCTAATTATGACTGGGATCTGCAACAATTTGATGTAAAAAACGCATTTTTACATGGGGATTTAGAGGAAGAAATTTATATGGAAGTACCTCCAGGATTTGGCACCACAGATAAAGTGTGCAAATTAAAAAAGGCCCTGTATGGACTTAAGCAATCTCCGAGGGCATGGTTTGGTCGGTTTGCCAAAGTAATGACAAGTATGGGATATAAACAAAGCCAAGGAGATCACACTTTGTTTATTAAGCACTCGACTTCAGGGGGAGTTACAACTCTATTAGTGTATGTTGATGACATCATCATGACAGGAAACAATGAGAACGAGAGACAAAACTTGAAGCGGTGTTTGACCGAAGAATTTGAGATCAAGGAATTAGGGAGATTGAAATACTTCCTAGGGATTGAAGTGGCACACTCTAAACATGGAATCTTTATCTCTCAACAGAAGTACATTACAGACCTTCTTAAAGAAACAGGAAAACTAGCATGCAAACCAATGAATACTCCTATTGATCTTAATCACAAGCTTGGAGAAGCTGAAGAAGCGCCGACTGTTAATAAAGAGACGTATCAAAGACTAGTAGGAAGACTCATCTATCTCTCTCACACAAGACCTGATATTGCATATGCAGTGAGTGTAATAAGTCAGTTCATGCACAATCCTAAAGATATTCATTTGCAAGCGGCTAATCGCGTTCTACAGTATCTTAAAGGGACTCCAGGACAGGGTATCTTATTTAAACGACACACAGGAATGGTTCTTGAAGCATATACTGATTCAGACTATGCTGGTTCAGTAGTTGACAGAAGATCAACTACTGGATATTGTACGTTTCTTGGTGGGAATTTGGTGACATGGCGAAGTAAAAAACAGAATGTAGTGGCCAGATCTAGTGCTGAAGCAGAATTCCGAGCAATGGCACAAGGGGTTTGTGAGTTATTATGGTTGCAGATAATTTTAACAGATTTGAAAATACACTGGGATGGCCCTATGAGACTCTATTGTGACAATAAATCTGCAATTAGCATTGCCCATAACCCAGTTCAACATAATCGAACCAAGCATATAGAGATTGATAGACACTTTATTAAAGAGAAGCTTGATAGTGGGTTGATCTGTACTCCATATATGTCTACCAATAATCAGCTCGCCGATATGCTCACTAAAGGGTTAAATCATACTGCATTTCAAGCGAATGTGTCCAAGCTGGGAATGGTAAACCTTTATTCACCAGCTTGAGGGGGAGTGTTGAGATTTGTTTCCTATTGTTGATAGATATGTTTCCTGTACAGAATTATTTCCTTAAGGATTTATTTCCTTTAAGGAATATAGCAGTTACTAAAATTATAAATGTAGCCATAAGTACATAGCCTTGTATGTCTATATATATGGAGTCCCTCCATTAAGACATTACACAAGAATAAAGATCCTTTCTCTTCTCCCGTGGATGTAGGCCATAAAGCCGAACCACGTTATATCTTTGTGTCTTTTATTATTTTAACAGTTATCTATCCTTCCGGCATGATGTTTTCAGTGAAGCCGATCAGAGGGACATCTACCAGGCTCAGTTGATCCTTGGTTAGTCCTAGCTTTTCGAATGCCAACCAGTAGAAGATATCTGTCGAGCTACCGTCATCGACCAGCATTCGACGGATGTTGTAGTTGGCCACAATCATCGTGACCACTAAAGCATCAGCGTGTGGACAAAGTATGCCTTGGGCTTCCTCCTCGGTGAAGGTAATCGCGAAATCAGCCCGCTTCTGTTTCTCAGGTCAGTACCCAAGGTTCATGACTTCCAACCTGGATTCCCAGACGTAAGCCTTCATAGCCCGATTCGAGGTACCGATCTAGTCTCCACCAAAGATTGTTCTAGTCTCGCCCACTGGCCCAGCTTGGTCATCTTCTGGAGTCCTCTGCCGGTTGGGATTCTTCACGAACTCCCTTAGATGACCTTTTCGGATTAAGAGTTTCAATCTCCTGCTTGAGATCATAGCACCGGTCGGTATCGTGACCATGGTCTCAATGATACCAGCAGTACTTCTTCTCGTCTCGCTGTTTTGCAGGAGTTTTCACCTTTCTTGGCCATCGGATGTACTCTCTGTTCTGGATCTCAAGGAGGACTTGCTCTCGTGAAGCAGTAAGAAGCGTGTAGTTGGAGTACACGTTTTGGGGTACTTTGTTACTCCTCTGATCTAGGCCGCCAGCATAGGATCTTTTCCAGCCTCTGTTGTCCTCCTTTTGAGTCGTATTCCCTTTTCCTCTTCTTCTCTTTCTTCGAGCTTTTCGGGGACTCATCTACCCCTTGTTTTGCTTCGATTTGCTCGTCGGCATTGATGTATTTTTCTGCTCGATCTAGGATTTCTTCGTAGGTCTGGGCCTTCTTTTTTCCAAGGGAATAGTGGACCTTCCCGGGCCTTAATTCTGCGAGGAAAGCGGTGATCGTCGTCTTATCGTCACAGTTGACTCGTACACCGTCAAAGAGACCAAGGTACTCCTTCAGAGTTTCGCCTTTCTTTTGCTTGATGGCTAGCAAGTTGTTCACAGGCTTTTCCCTTTCCTTCTTTCCAGCAAAGTGGTTCATGAACTTGTGAGCTAAGTGCCCAAAAGAACATATAAAACCGATTGAGTTTCCGGTACCACTTCCGAGCAAGCCCGCCAAGGGTGATCTGGAAGCCCTTGCACATGGTAATGTCGTCGTTGTCCTTGAATTCCATCCAAGACTTGTAGTTCTCAATGTGCTCTCTAGGGTCTACCTTCTCTTTGTACGTCCTGATCTCTGCGGTCTTGACGTTCTTTGGCAGCGGTGTCTCGAGTATATCCTCAATAAAGGGAGAAGGGAGTTCATTATACTCGTGGTAGTGCCGAGGTGCGGATCTAATAGTTTAAGAACGCTCAGATCCGTACAGCTTCCTTGGCAACGACCTGGCTAGACCAAGCTTTCTTGTCGCAGCTCCTTTTGTAGATATCTATCTGTATGAGGTCGGTTTCGTCGACCTCGGCCTTTCCGGAAGAGCCGACCTAATTCGGGAGAAAACCAAGCTGTGACTTTTCTTGGCGTCCAGCTAGTGACGCAAGTCTTTAGCAGATAAAGACTTACGATTCAGAGGTTGTTTCCCCGGTACTGACCTCTTCTTCGAGGTCACACTTCGGCACCTACTCTCCTCCCCTTCTGAGGTCGAAGGCTAGGACATGGTAGGTGACTGTGAAGTGATTGTAAGGAGAGTACCTCCCTCAACACCCGTTGCTGCTCTAGGACGTTTTGAGTCATCTTTTCCAAATTCCTCTCTTTAGCAGTCAACCTCGATTTCTTAGCAGAGTCCATTGACTGCTTTTTTGGTGGTCTTCCCCTTTGCTTCTGGGGTGCCGCCGGCGTGGCGATGGGCTCCACCTCAACTGGTATTTCTACCTCCAAACTCATGACGACAGAGTTGTTTCTGACTTGCAATGTCGTTCCCCACAAGCGGCGCCAAATGTTGGTGCAAGATTTGACCAACACCAGTAGACAATGAGGTTGACGGAAGATGTTGATCTGGAACTCGTCGGATTGCTGGAGAAATTGCCAGAGGTTGATTATCTGAGAGAGGGAAAACAAGAGAATACAAGCTATCGTATGAAACACCGGTGTGGTGTCGGCCAAAGACCCTCCGATGCCTAAGTTCAGAGCTTAGTAGTACTGAACTGAGTCGATAATGGCTTAGAGTTGCTTACCTCCCCCTTAGGGGTTATGGTCTTTTTATAGAGAGGGCTTGAGGTCTTTGGCCTTGTTGTAGTGTTGTTGTAGAATCAGGGATCCAAATCCTGTTTGGAGAGCATGTTTGATTCCTGGTCGAACTAGGAATATCTGGTACGATCTTTGTAAGATTAGGATGATTTATCAGTCTCCTAGTCGAACTAGTAGAGCTTCAGGCCTTATCAGAGTCGAATTAGGAGTAGATCCCGAACTTATCGCAGTAGATCACGCCTTATCCCTACCTGATCGGGCATTCCATCGTCATCCGTTTCGGAATAGAAAATCTCTATAGGTCAGTATGTCGATCTGTAGTCTCTCATTTTATCTGCTTGGTATCAAATACATGGTTTGTAAGAAGATCGGTAGATTGTGGTCGGTAATCCATGATATGGTGTGCCGACCTAGAAAACATTTGTGAATGATCTGGGCAGTAGTACCGACCATGGGCTCGGACTATGTGCACGGTTGGGTAGATCCGTATTCTTTGTCCAGAACAAGTCGGTACATCGACCTGGCACGAGTTACGTCTTATTGGGTAAGAATAACATGGCTAATGTGTCCTGTGCTCGGTATATGATCCAAAAGATACCATATTTTACATTGAGATATGCTTTCTAAAATTGCTATTTTTACCACAATTTTTTGAAATTTCCCTTCGAATCTAAGGTTAGTAACACTTTTACAAATCACGGACGTGAAATATCCATCCTAATCACAATGGACAAGTTTTTCTAATTGACACATCTGAAGGAATCAATGTTGGACTCATCGGATCCTTAGCAATTCATGGGGGTCTTTAGAAAGACCATTTCATGAAATTTTTGATCCTTTCATATGATTCAAAATTGGTTGAATGTTCATTTTGAACCAAACAAGTTTGATTGACTCTATTTTTCCATTTTTGTAGTACTAATCTAGACCAACTAAATTGAGATTAAATAGTATTGATGGTGATAATGACTCTTGACCAACTTTTCTAGTTCTAATACTCCAATCCGAGAGTTATCAATATTCATTTTGTTTCTTGTCAAAAAAAAAAAAAACCTTTCTAGCAAAATGCTATTGTATCAAATGAAAAACATTGTTAAGAAAGAGATGGCTTTTCCCAGCTAAAATAAATCATTTGATTCATGTAATAGGAGAAAGATCTGTAAGGAACTTGCAAATTTAAAACACGATAACTAATTGAAATGGGAAATGTTTGTGAATTCCCAAAAGGTAATGTTTTATTTAAAAAATGATTCTTGACCTTAAATCTATTTATATATTTATGCACACACTTCATTCATGGATTACCATAAATAAGTAACCACACCAAGCTACATGCACTTAAAAAAGTAAACAAAATTAGGTAAAAAGTGTGAAATATGGACCAAGGCTTTTTATCTTGAACTAAATAGAAGATTGATCTATAATGCAAAACAATATTTCCAAAAGCATAAAAATGAATAACTAAGCAATCAAATTTCATAAATCGCACTATCTTAGATATGTGAAAAAGCATCATGTAACTAGACATATACCATCAAGTTGAACATTACATCATGATACGTACCAAATGTTCTCGACAAAGCTCCACAGCAATAAAAGGTGCGCAGTTTAAACTTGAAATTGCAGAACGGTTGCTATTCCCTACATTTGCCACCATAAGTGGGGTCACACTCATCCCATCTGTGTAACCCTGACCTCCAAAGACGCCAACTGCTGTCTGCATTGTTCTGCAAGAAATTCCAAGTAACCATGTTGGTGAGCAGGAAAAGTTCGTTTTATAGTAGAAACGTTGAATATTGGCTTTCGTGACATGATTTCCTCATACATATCTACAATTAGATACATAGAATCAACAAATGAAAGGCCATGCATACATGATACATCAAGTTCCATAGTAATACTCTATACATAATGATTACCAAATTAACTCAAAAGCCATCCAAAAATGCATCAAACAGATTTCAAAGAAGACTAATCAATCTTGCACCATCTTTTACAATAGCATTGTATTAACCATAAGACTAACTCAAAGATTAAAAATTTTGAAGTAATAAGACCAGAATTTCAAGAATCTAAAAGTGCAGGCAGATTAATACCTTAGCAAAGGAGATGTAATGACTAAATCAATCTTCTTTGAAAGGCCAGAGGCATGAACATGCTTACGCAAATTATCGACCTGCAAATTACCACAATTCTTCTTAAAGCACTTCTTTTTTTTTTTCCTTTTTTTCTAGCAAAGAAAAATGATTTCATTAAAAGTAGCCAAGATGGCCAATAAAATACAAGAGAGGAAGAAGGAAAAAAAAGTACATCAATTAGGCAATTATCAAATGTAATCTATAACCATGTAGCCATAAATAAAAAAAAAAACTACAAATCTATGCAAAAGCTATAGCTGATAGGTAAAAATCCAACAATGTATATCAAACTATCCACATACCCTCTCTCAAGTGCAGCCCTATCGAAATACGCTAACAAACAAATACTAAACATGCATACGAGGAACAAACAGATGACTGCCACAAACTTGAGCTCTGATGTTAGAAAGTTTGACATAAAAGCTATAGCTGATAAGTACAATGTATGTTAAGCTATACTAACATCAGGTTAATCAAGGATATAAATGTCAACCATCGGAGTTTTAGTGCATGAAACTATGGATGAACGGATATTACCTGCTGCCAGCCCAGAGGGGTAAGATGCGCATCAAAGAGTTCTGGTGACATGTACGCTTTATGGTCCTTCTCTCCTTCTACATTATGAATCCCTTGTGCGTGCCTGACCTGCATGAGGGATATCACATGACCAAAAAGAAAAAAAGAACAAACTAGAAAAATTGCTATCTTCAGCACATTCAAACCAAAGTAGAGCCTCTTGAAATCCTTTGGAGAAATAGGAAGGCAGAATTTACTACAAACCAGATGCAAAGTTTTGCAACGGTGCAACGGAAACAAACTTGGACCCGAGTTACCATCCATGGCTGCAAATTGATAGAGCAAAAAAGTTCAGGTTTGATAAGCAATGCCGATCATGATTAAAATGATTTATACAAAAGTAAAGAAGCGGTATGCCCACAGCTAAACACTAGAAAGCAAATAAAGAAACTGAATAGTATAATATCCTTACATCAAGAAATTATATCTGTTAAGTGTGAGTTTTAAATGTAACAACTAGGTTGTGGAATGGGCAAAACAAATTCCTAGTTGACCTAGCTTTACAAATTTAGCATGTCGTTTATTCATGTATTGTGCTAGACATACATCCCATATCTTTTAATTGTTTATACACAACATGAGTATTGGCAGTCAATGTATTATAGTTCAACTAACAATGCTAACTAGCTTCCTCAATTAATCGAAGGAGAACACTAAGATGAAAAAGCCTCCAGATAGTACATAGATCTTCATTTTTCCTACATGTTCCTACCATCAAGAATCAAAAATTATTTATGGTGAAGACCATGAATAAGGGATTTAATTAAGATAGGTCTTGGCACTATGGTAGAAGTTGTTCCATTCTGAAGTGGATATCATAGGTTCAAATCTAGAAATAGTCTTTTCATAGCACAAGCATAAGGTTGCGTATGTCATCCCTTCTCCAAACCTTTCAATTGTGGGAGCCTTGTGCACCAGATACACCTTTTTCTAGGTCAAAAAAAAAAAAGGTTAATGCTTTATTTGTTTCCAAACACAAGACCTCACAAACCAATTATGTAAAAGTCATAGGAACTTCTACTAAATGCTAAGAGAAATACCAATGCGATCTATTGACCATGAACCACTAATAAGATTAGTTCATTTCTTCAATATCACCTTACCATTAATGGAGTAAAGAGAAAGGTTTTTTACAATTAGAGTTTTCTCCCCAGATTTAAGTAGATAAATAGTCCAATGTGTTGATAAAGGTGGTTGGGACACATGGAACAAAAACATTGGATGTGCTGGTTAGGAAGAGCAGCATATAATTATAGAGAAAAAGAAAAACCAAAAATAACATAGATAGAAAAAATTAATAAAGGTACAAGGATTGAGAATTTGGTCCTTGATAAAATAGAGTTGAGAACTTGAGAAAGTTTCTGTTGAGTTGAGTTTTTTCCCAAATAAAAAGAAGAAAAAAAGAAATTCGACAAAAATGGGGAAAAAAAGTAAGAAAAAATTGGTAACATTATGCAAATCAAAAAATAGAATCTAATATAGAGAACAATTTCAGTATTTTCTGCTACAATCTTTTAAAATCAAGAAAACTTTAGGCTGCATTTGATTTGTGATGCAACATAAAAAAGAACCATTTTTTGAGGAAAAAAAAATTAAAAAAGGTTTTTTTAAGCAAACCAAACACTTATTAATTATTCTAAGTTTGCTTCTTGTTGTTAGATGCAAACAAAAATATATATATTTAAATGGCAAACCAAATGACGCCTTAGTTTTCATCCAAGATTTGTCATGCATACTAAAAGGGAAAAAAATCAAACATAAAAATATCATATAATGAAGGCAAATTGAGATGACAAAAGAATTGAATTCTGAGAAAGAGTCTCAAATTTTACAAAATTCATAACAAACTAACAAGTAATCTTTACTTGCTTCATCCTCTTTCAACAAATTTTCATGGCATTCCCACCTTAAGCCATTAAGTGATAGCATAATTTTCCAATATCCTAAGCAATGTTTTCAAGACGTCACCTAGGTGACTTCGAATTGAATTGCGTAGGCAAAGCAAAAGGCAGGTAGAGGGGTGTCCTTCAAATTTGTTAAAAGTAGAGGAACGTTTTGTAGAAAATCAAATAAACCGAGATGAGGTTGTAAATAAAAAATTCATTTAAAATGATCAAATCCCCTCCCCCAGTTACGATTGCCCCCGTTTTCCTTCTTTGAACTCCTCTCTTGTTGCTTAGTGGCACCAAATGTATCACTTCCAGCCATTAACAACGCCAACAACAATGAAAGATAGATCTTGCAACTCCTTCAACACTAGTGGAAGTATCCTTTCTCAACAAGAACATAAACCCCGTGTCGAAACCCTCATTTCTACTACATTTTCCTAGTCAACTGAGTTGCTGAGGTTGACCCCCCAGTGACAGCGAAAACTGTCTCCTACAGCTACTTTGAGGTCAAAGTAAGTTTCGATTGACGCCAACAATGGTTTCTCATGTTTGAGTGAGCTTTTTCTTCTTCTTTTTTCCTTTTTTCCCCTTTGCATCACTTCTCTTTATATCTTCAACTTTTAACATTTTTTTTTGCATGTGTTTCAATTTATCAATTTTTGGTTTTTTTTTTAATTACTCACTATCAACACGTAATAGTGACAAGATTTGTGTTTCCTTTTTCCCTTTTCCTTTTTGCACTTTTCTAATTAGTTTTGCTCTCTTTGACACTGTTGATGGTTTTTTCCTCCTATTTGAATATCTTGGAGCACCTCCAATGTTTTGCATCCACGACAATCAAGCTCCAAGGATAGCTTTTTTTTATTTTTTATTTTTTTTCTATGCTCAATATTGTTGTATTTAAAAATAAATATATAAATATATGTTGAATATATATGTTGTTTGAATGTTTTTTTTTAAAAAAAAAATTTCTTGGGCGAGGTATTATTGTTTCTATTTACTTGCTAGTTTTGAGTACTTGCTAAGTTACTATTTTTTGTTTCTTCTAAATTCATGGGTCTTATTCACATAGTGTCATAATTTTGGGGGGGCCTCCTAAACTATAATTGATGAATCATATCAAAATATGTAAGTTGTTAAATATTAAAATTGTTAGATTATTTCTATAAGAAACTAGAAATTTATATTAAAAATAGAAATAGAGAGATCCAAACAAGCGATAAGAACCCCCTTGAGAGGAACTGATCACATCAAGTTGGGTTCAGATCCCCAAGGGAAAAGCCCAAGACTTTATACCCAGCTACAACCCATAAGCCTGTAAAAAATTTGATAATATCCCACAATTGTCGCCTGCCATGCCCCCTTTTGATTAAAGATCCTCTCATTTGTCCCTAATAAGGTTGACCACAACATGGCCATAATGGTAGCTCTCCAAAGTATACAAAAAAACCTAGGCCGATAAGGAGAAGAGGGAAAGTAAAAAATTCCTTCAAAGTACACCAGCATATTGAAATCTAGCTCGAGCTCTTCTCTCAGCTCCTCCAGATGTTGAGCAAAGACGCAATGGATGAAGATATGATTTGCTGACTCTCTATCATTCCTACAAAGAATGCACCAACTCGAGGACAGAGTATGGCTTTCATTTTTGCAACGTGTCATAGGTGCCTCTCTTGGACACCAACCAAGCAATGACTTTCACTTTTAAAAGGACTTTAGAATTCCAAATGAATTTCGTATCATGAAAGCGTAGAAAGGAATGGAAGTTTGTGAGAAGTGAAAAGAAAGATGTACAAAAGAAAACATTGGAAGGAATGTCTGACCAAATACATCTATCATCGACATTTTCTCTAATCCTAACCCCCTCCAATCTCCCTACCAAACCCTCGCTATCCCTCAACTCCTCCTTGTGAGGGTCACAAACAAAGTAAAAGTCCCAAGAGGCAAAGATGCTCATGGAACTATCATCATAAAGAAAGGAGGAGACTATTTTAAAGTGCCTATCGCAAATCTTTTAGAAGGATAGAAAAGAAGTAGCCAAGCTGGAACGACCACACTAGTTATCCTCCCAAAAGCAAATAGAATCCCCTTTAACTATAGAGAATTTGATGTGATTCCAAAATTCAAGGCAAACCAAAGTTAAAAACTCCCAAGGATTGTACGCCTACTAGTTGTACTTGCATCTCACAAATTATCAAGGATTGTGTGTCTACTCTTTATCAATGTTTTCAACGCCACGCCTAAAGCAATGACTAGTCCATCACCTAAGCCATTACAACTAAATCGTCAAGTCCATAATCAAGGAAAATAATGAGAGCTCTTTAAAAATTTAAAGGGGGTCAACATAAACATATCAAGCATGAGGCTTTTTATTCTTCATATTATTAGATACGTGATTGTATAGCTTAAACATTAGCATAACATTTAATTCTAGAGTTATACTTTTATATCCATAACGCAAATTATCTTTTCTTTTTTCCTATTACCTAATTTTGATTTCTAATTTTATTTTGCTATATTGCTGAAAATATTTCTTTCTTTTTTGTTTTGTAAGTATTACATCAAACATGGGTAAATCAATATACTTTCACTATATGCCAACTTGTATTCATGTTTTTTTTAGTTTTAAATTTGTGGATACAAAAAAAAGGGTGTAAAATATAGTTAAATTTGGTTACACAAGATTTGACTCTTATGTTATGGAATATGTATGTAATTTTATATATAGGGTGCGACTGTATAAATACATATTATTTTCATGGCCAAGGCATTGCCTCGCCTTGACACATTGAGAACATTACTCTTTATGACTTTGGACCACACGGAATTTTGCTCTTAAGAAAAGTGCCACAACCATTTTGGTACAAGACTCTAGCTTTGATATTCCCCATACCTAAACCTTCTTTCTCCTTGGGTATGATGAAACTGTCCCAAGCTACCATATGGTTTGAATTTCCTTCATCCACTCATTTCCACAAGAAATCCCTAATCAACTTCTTAATTGTTGTTTTAGTCTTCATTTTATGTTAGATATTAATAACTTATCTTTTAATTGTTTCCTTATATATATATGTATGTATGTACGTATATTTGTTTCAATTCCCTTTTTCATGTTCTACACCTTCTACTAAATATTAGTCATTGTAAATTGCTTGAATTTTTTTATAGCTTGTAATGTCGTATAACTATTTTTTTTTGAGTTGCTAATGTTGCTTGAATTTTTTATGGACTCCATAATTAGTTGTTTGTTAACATTTTTTACTCAATTTCAATTAATATATAGTGTTTTTATCATTTTATGATAATTTGAGTTTCACTATGGAGTATAGAAAGATAGAAAGAAGATGTACATAATTCTACATATCAATATTTGTGGGTGTATTAATTAGTTAATTAATTATTTAATTATCTAAAGACCTATAAATAAATATTTTTTTTAACTCACCTAGGCACCGCCTCATCTAAACAACACAAATCGCCTAGACATTGTCTTGGCACCTCGAGAACACTAATCCTACGAGAACCCCTCATCAACCTCGGCCAATTAGCAATTTGGTCTCAATCACCACTGAAGTTTATGTTGTATTCGTAAAATAGTCTAAGGAATTGGCCCTGGCAGTTTCTTAATTACGCTACAAAATCCTTTTGTGTGTGTGGGGGGGGGGGGGGGGGGGCAACGGGTATTTTTCCTCTAAATTAGTGGTAGACGACATCCTTATGAATATAACATTTTTATTTTTCTTTTAACAACCTTTCAAAAGTAATCAAATGTTACAAGAGATGATAGAAATATACTAGTGGACTTCTAATTATTTTCAGAATCTCAATCATGAGTAATTAGCTCCATGGACATTTATAGGGAACTTCATAATGGAAAAAAAAAACATCATGTTTGCATAATCTTCCATATGCTCAGTGCAACTAACCAAACTTCTAGGTCATTTCAACTTTCAATACTTCATATATGGTCCATTTCTTTCATAATCAAGTCAGCATACTCTAATTACCAAAGAAGAGGGAGGGTGGGAATTGTTATGAACTCAAACAAAAGAAACAAAAGAAAAATGCGAAAAAGTTTTTCATAAAAAATATTGGAAGAGCCATTCTGTAGTCTCTAATGGCACAAAAGACTTCCGATCATGTCATATCAACAAATAAAATTAAAAGATAACCACAGAGCCAAGCAGAGCTAAGTTTCCAGGGCGAATATATGGTAAAAGTAAAACCAGCATGCAATTACCAGCTCACTTATTCCATGATTCCATCATTTTCCTATTTCTGATTGATGATTCCTGGCTAATTGAGTTTAATATTTTCCAAAATTATCCTTCATCCAACTCCAGGTTTATTACCGAAGACAAAAACAGAGCCAAAACCCAACGTAGGAAAGACTCAATCACACGATTCAAGTAACGAGATAAACATTACGCCAGGTGGCACTTCTAGACACAAGATTATCGAACATTCCTCATTACACACATCATTTCCCCGAACCAAATCCGAATCGTTAAACAAGAACCACCAAAAACACATCCAGAACCCTGGATCCAATTCCAAACACCGCATCGATCAAGAAACCGCTTATCTTCTTATCCTATCAACGTCAAATCCATAACGACAAAAAGAACGAAAAAAAAAAATCACAAGAGTCGCAATTCTCCATGCTTAGCGACACAAAGAACAAGATTCAAAACATCAAAATCAGAACAAATCAAAGAGCAAGAAGATTTACCGGATTGAGAATAGGAGGAGCAAGAAACAGCCGAACGAAATGGCGCAGATCGCCAACAACGAGGAGAAGAAGAAGAAGAAGAGGTTCTAAGAAATGGAGAGTTTGACTTTGGATAGATTATAGTTATAGGCGAAGAAACGAGACAAGTTGTCATCGATAGAATTTGGGCCGTGCACCGCCACGTTCGTACCTTACCGTTCCTTCTTACATTTTCTCTCACTATCTTACGCCTTATGCGCACGCTTCACCACGACTTCAGATCCAATGCTCCCGGAGGTTCCTTTGCAATTAAAACCCTTACCCATCCATACAATACGATCTAATCTTCTTTAACTGATTTATGAAATAATATATATTACACTCTTGACATAGATGATGATTACGCTATACCTCACGTTTATGTTAAACACGTGGCATTAGCTGAAACCATCGAAGGAACCTATGGGTAGCGGCCAGAATATATTCAATAAGTACATAACATACGAATCCATGCTCTTAGCATAAATTAAAGAAAACTACTTTAGACAAGATACTCAAGAATATTTTTCTACCTATCATTTCTTTATATTATATTTGGAAAACACATTTCAAATATATTTTGTTGTCACCTGAAAAATACTGTATCGCTTTCAATTATATATTAACACTATAAGATAATGTAACTGTTGGTCAACCTCATGTTTTCACGTGAGATGGGATGGTAGGTGGCCAACGTTTTTTGAATGGGCTGCATGGGAACAACAAGGTAGCTAGCAAACTCACGTGGGCTACATGGAAACAAAGCAAGATTCACGTGGGTTGATCAATAAATTACGAAAATAATCCTGTTTTAATTCCTATAAATAGAGCCTTAATTTCATTCTTCAAAATCATCTGAGAGAGATCAAATATTCAGAGAGATTTAATTCTAGAAATCTAGAGAGCCTCAAAGAGAGTTTCTTTGAGAAGAAAAAGTGTGAGCCAATTTGTGAAGTGTTATCCACAAACTTCACAAATTGAAGATACATATGTATTATGTATTTGTGAGAGATCCACCGAAATGTGACGTTTGTAATCTCATTTTTATAGTGGAAGTTTCTTTAAGCGGCCTACGGGTCCCGTGGTTTTTACCTCATCTTTTAGAGGGTTTTCCACGCTAAAATCTTTGGTGTTATTTTGTTGTATTTTAGTTTGAAAAATTGTCCTGGGATTGTAGAATTTATTTCTTTACAACCATCGTTTTTTCCAACAAAGTGGTATCAGAGCCTGGGTTGTTTTCAGCTAAGGTACTGTTCATACATACAGTACTATTTACGTATACGATACTATTTTGTCAGTAATCACTATTTGAAATAGTAATACTATTCACGAAACACTATTCACAAGGGCACTATTCACATAACACTATTTATATAGTACTATTCATCACCGAAAATTCATCGCCGGTGAAGTTGCAAGCTCCGCGAAACCTGTTGACTGACGACTCAAATGGAGGAGAGCACAGGCAATATGAACACAGACAATATGATCAGGTTGACCGCATTTAATTATGCAATTTGGAAGCCGAAGATGGAGGATCTTTTATACATTAAAGATCTGTGGAAGCCGATTATAATGCCGAAGGAAGAAGCCGTGACTACAACTTCAACAGATAACAAGACACCAAAAACAACCAGCACAGACGCTGACTGGGCCGTGCTAAACCGAAAGTGTGCTGCTCAAATCAGACAATGGATCGACAAGAGCATTTTTCAAAATTTTGCTAATGAACACGATGCTTACGTTCTTTGGCAAAAGTTGGAGACAATGTATGCGAGGACAACCGTACAGAATAAAGCTAATCTCATACGACGATTAGTCAATTTGAAGTATAAAGATGGAAGCAGCGTATCGGAACACATGAGTGAGTTCCAAGGCATTGTAGATCAACTCAACTCTATGATGATGATCGTAGATGACGAGCTACAAGCGTTGTTGTTGACGAGTTCTCTACCAAAAAGTTGGGACACTCTAGTTGTGTTAGTTAGTAACTCAGCTCCTGGCGGCAAGCTTACCATGGATATGGTAAAAGACAGAATGTTGAACGAAGAGTCTCGACGAAAAGACAATGGTTATACTCCTGAAACTGAAGCACTTGTCATGGAAAAACAAGGCAAGCAAGAATGGCACGGAAGGAGTAAAAGCAAAAATCCTCGTAACCAAAGTCAGCAAAGAGGACGCTCAAAGTCCAGATCGTGGCATGACAAGAAGTGTCATCACTGCGGCAAGCCCGGACACTTCATTCAAGAATGTCGAAAGTTAAAGGCGGAACGATCCAGAAATCAAGAAGCAGAAACCCGAACAACTGACATCACAACTCTCACTGAAGAAATTGTCATTGTTCGAAATGCTGATTATGTCAACCTTGCATGTCAAGACTCTACATGGGTAGTTGACTCAGGTGCGTCCTACCATGTCACCTCACGACGAGATTTCTTCTCAGCCTACACGCAAGGTGATTTCGGACGAGTGAGGATGGGAAATGATGATGCATCCAAAATTATCGGCATCGGTAATATTTATTTAGAAACTAACCTTGGATACAGGTTACTCTTGAAAGATATAAGACATGTTCCAGATATCCGCCTCAATTTGATCTCCACCGGAATGCTTGATGACGATGGCTACAATAATAACTTTGGTGAAGGAAAATGGAAGCTCACCAAAGGAAACTTGGTAGTAGCCAGAGGCAAGAAAGATGCATCATTCTACCACACAGAAGCCAAGCTGTGTAAAGAAGAAGTAAATACCATGAGGAAAGAAGTTCCCACCGAGTTATGGCATAAGCGGCTCGGCCACATGAGTGAAAAAGGTCTCAGAATTCTTTCCAAGAAGGAGCACTTTCCAGGAATGACAGGTACATCTTTACGTACTTGTGTTGATTGTATTATGGGTAAACAACATAGAGTTGCATTTCGTAGTTCCCCACCATCTAGAAAGGCAAATATTCTAGATTTAATACACACAGATGTCTGTACAATGAGTTGTAAGACACTAGGAGGTGCTCATTATTTTGTGACTTTTATTGATGATCACTCTAGAAAAGTGTGGGCCTTTGCTTTGAAAACTAAAGATCAAGTGCAGGAAGTTTTCAAGCAATTTTATGTAAAAGTGTGTACGATCAGACAATGGCGGTGAGTATCGAGGATCATTCGAGGAGTATTGCAAAAATTTCGGCATCAGGCTGGAAAAGTCGGTACCAAAGACACCACAACACAACGGTGTCGCAGAGAGAATGAACATAACAATTTGTGAAAGAGTCAGATGTATGCTCTCAAATGCAAAACTTCCAAACTCCTATTGGGGGGAGGCAATGAGGACAGCAGTCGATTTAATCAACCTTTCTCCATCAGTTCCACTGAACTACGACGTACCAGAAAAAGCTTGGACGGGGAAAGACGTTTCTTACAAACACTTGAAAGTATTCGGCTGCAGAGCATTTGTTCACATCCCTAGAGACGAGAGGTCCAAGCTGGATGGAAAAGCAAAACAGTGTATCTTTGTGGGATATTCTCATGAAGAATTCGGCTACAGACTTTGGGATCCTGTCAACAAAAAGATTGTCAGAAGCAGAGACGTGGTGTTTCTTGAAGATCAGACGATCGAGGATTTTCAGAAACCTGAGAAGCCACAATCAGAAGAACTTCCAGTTAATCTGGAACCAGTCTCTCCATCATCAAATTCAGATGACAAGGAAGCTGCACCAGATACTGAAGATGATGTTCCACCAGCTCAAAGTTCAGAACCAGAACAAGTTCCTGAACAAGTTCATGAACAAGTCCAACCAGAAGCACAACTAAGGAGATCCACCAGAGAGCGACAACCAAGTCAAAGATATCCTCCTAGCGACTATGTGATGCTCAATGACGGGGGAGAACCGGAGAGTTATATCGAAGCTATCACTGACCAGCAAAAGACTGAGTGGATGAAAGCCATGCAGGAAGAAATGAAATCTCTGCATGAGAACCACACATTTGACTTGGTGAAATTACCGCAGGGAAAGAAAGCTCTCAAGAACAAGTGGGTGTACAGGATCAAAAGCGAAGAAGGTAGCGCGCAACCTAGATACAAAGCAAGATTGGTTGTGAAATGATTCAGACAGAAGAAAGGTGTTGACTTCGATGAAATCTTTTCACCGGTGGTAAAAATGTCTTCAATCCGAGTTGTTCTTGGCTTGGCAGCTAGTCTTAATCTGGAGGTTGAACAACTTGATGTAAAAACCGCATTCTTACACGGTGATCTTGACGAGGAAATCTATATGGAGCAACCCGAAGGTTTTCAAGTCAAAAGAAAAGAGAAGCTGATATGCAGACTAAAGAAAAGTCTGTACGGTTTGAAACAGGCACCGAGGCAGTGGTATAAAAAGTTCGACTCGTTCATGGAGAATAAGGAGTACAACCGTACGACAGCTGATCACTGCGTCTTCATCAAGAAATTCTCTGATGGTGATTTTATTATTCTTTTGCTTTATGTTGATGATATGTTAATTGTAGGCCAAGATATTGGCAAGATTAACACGTTAAAGAAAGAGTTGAGCAAGTCCTTTGCCATGAAAGACTTAGGACCCGCAAAACAAATCTTTGGCATGAAGATTGTTCGTGACAGGAAGAACAAGAAACTTTAGCTATCTCAAGAAAAGTATACTGAGAAAGTCTTAGAGAGATTCAACATGAGCAAAACTAAACCTGTTAGTTCTCCACTGGCAAGCCACTTCAAGCTTAATTCGAGCCAGTGTCCTTCAAGCGATGAGGAGAAATCAGAGATAAGCAAGGTGCCCTTTGCATCGGTGGTTGGCAGTCTAATGTACGCTATGGTATGCACCAGACCAGACATTGCTCATGCAGTTGGTGTTGTGAGCCGATTTCTATCGAATCCTGGAAAGGAACATTGGACAGCAGTCAAATGGATACTCAGGTATCTTAGAGGTACTTCTAGTCATTGTTTATGTTTTGGTAATGATAAATCTGTATTAGAAGGATTTGCAGATTCAGATATGGCTGGTGACGTGGATACGAGAAAGTCGATATCCGGGTACCTAATAACCTTTGCAGGGGGAGCTGTCTCATGGCAATCACGATTACAGAAGTGTATTGCTTTAAGTACCACAGAAGCAGAGTACATTGCAATCACTGAAGGTTGTAAGGAGATCTTGTGGATGAAAAAGTTCCTACAAGAATTGCAGCAGAACCAAGAAAATTATGTTCTTTATTGCGACAGTCAGAGCGCAATTCATCTCAGCAAGAACTCAACCTTCCACTCAAGGTCCAAGCACATCGACGTAAGGTATCATTAGATTCGTGATGTGCTGGAAAATAAACTGTTGCAAGTTGAAAAAATTCACACTAATGACAACGGGGCAGATATGATGACGAAGTCCCTAACCAGCGAAAAGCTTGCTATATGTAGAGAGATTGCAGGTGTGGAGGAGCCCTATTCCACATGAGGTGGAGGGGGAGATTTGTTGGTCAACCTCATGTTTTCACGTGGGATGGAATGGTAGGTGGCCAACGTTTTTTGAATGGGCTGCATGGGAACAACAAGGTAGCTAGCAAACTCACGTGGGCTGCATGGAAACAAAGCAAGATTCACGTGGGTTGATCAATAAATTACGAAAATAACCCTGTTTTAACTCCTATAAATATAGCCTTAATTTCATTCTTCAAAATCATTTGAGAGAGATCAAATATTCAGAGAGATCTAATTCTAGAGATCTAGAGAGCCTCAAAGAGAGTTTCTTTGAGAAGAAAAAGTGTGAGCCAATTTGTGAAGTGTTATCCACAAATTGAAGATACATAGGTATTGTGTATTTGTGAGAGATCCACCGAAAGGTGACGTTTGTAATCTCATTTTTATAGTGAAAGTTTCTTTAAGCGGCCTACGAGTCCCGTGGTTTTTACCTCATCTTTTAGAGGGTTTTTCACGCTAAAATCTTTGGTGTTATTTTGTTGTATTTTAGTTTGGGAAATTGTCTTGGGATTGTAGAATTTATTTCTTTACAACCATCGTTTTTCCCAACAGTAACAACTCTAAAAATTAATATCAACAAATATCCTATTTAAAATATCAATTTTTTCGGCATTGTGATAAGAAATAAAAGTAAATGTTAAGATTACAATTGTAATTCTTATTAAAATATATAATACATATTTATTTAATAATTTAAAATATATAATTATATTTATAACTAAATTAGCATTCTCCAACCACTAAAATCTATGGATACGTGTAGTTATACAAGCCGTGGCAATATTTGTAATTAAATTATCATTTTTTTAAACAATAAAGTTTGGGCACGTAAGTTAAAAATGATCAGATGGTGTGAGCGTGTACGGTGTACGACCAAATGGACCAGCAACAGGTGGCTTAGTTTGATTTTTGAGAAAATTTGGACCACTGGTTTAGATATAAACGGATTTATGGGTTTGTTAAGGTGTAACGGGTCGGGTTAAATCAAATAAGGGCTAAATCTTAATTTAATCCAAATTAGTTTAGTTTGATTTTAGTTAGTAAAGGATTGCTTTAGGTTTTATAATAATTTTAATTTAAATTAATTCAAATAATAAGAGAATTATAAAATAATTTAAAACACTTTATTAATAATATTTTTTATCGTATAAGTTATGATAAAGCTTTTAATTTAAATTATAACAATTGATACTAAAAAAATTAATTTTAAGAGCTTTATTTAATTATAACACAAAAATATTTATATTATCTTATAAAATTAATTATTAAAATTTATGAATATTATTAGGTGTATTCGGATTAGATTGGATTGATTTAGGGTCAAACCCCTAACCAACCTAAATTAAATTGGGTAAAGAATTTGCCAATCCAAAATTGCACCAATCCAACCCAAGTTGGATTGACTTACACCCCTAATTTTAATATTCAAAAATTTGACCATTTTTTTCTTTTTTCTAAGATGCATTTGGCATTATATCTAAAAACAAGGTAAAATCAAGGACTTGTAAACTTTTGGGTACAAGGGAGCAAGACATTCCATTCTGATTTCTGACCGTCTTTCTCTTCAGTTTTTATTCTTGTGGGGGTTTCAAACCAAGACATGGTCCAAGAATGATTTTAGGCCTACAAATTTCAGCCCAAATAATATTTTAATTTTTCAAGTTTAGGCCCAACAAATTTCTTAGTTCAAATAAGCTTTTTGTACAGGAAAATGTCCTACCAGCCGGAGAGCATTCTACTTTCATATGTAGAAAGCTGAACCCAAAGGGTTCGAGGGCCAAATCCAAGGAGAGTTAAAGAGACTCAATTTTGAGTTCGAGCCTCAATACATTTGTATACAATCGCCTGATCAAAAATACAGCCTAAGTTTTCACTTAGCACCTTTGTTTTGGTGTTCTTCCCCTCACTTAGTCACACACATGACCAAGGTACTTGGGGAATGTTTGATAGGTGAGAAATTTTTTTTTTCAAAAAAATATAGTTTTCTCGATAAATAATTTATAAAGCAAATATTTTAAGAAATTTTCTCTTGGTTGTTTGATTATATATAAGAAAACACTTTTTGATACACATATCATGCAAAATGAATGAAAAATAAGAACTTTTTTTTTAATATAAACATAAACATTATCAATAATGCTACAAATTTTCTTTTGAAAAAATTATATTTTCTCAACTTTATAGATGGGAAAATTTGGATGAGAAAATAAAGGGGTGGAGAAAAAAAAAATTGAGAAAATTTTGACAATCAAACACACAAAATTTTTATTTTCTTGAGAAAATAATAATTTTCTCGCCAATCAAACAAGCCCTTGATGAAAGTGTTTGTCTCTCCCTGACTAAAGCTAAAGTGAGAGTATTTGTCTATCCTAGGGTGAGAGGTAAATAATGTATTGACGGGCCTAATAGCTCGCTTTTCTTGTGATGCCCAACTGCCCTTTGTCTTGCAGAATCATGTAAAAGAATCCAACTTCTCATTTTTCCTAATAGCATACCAATCTGGTTTTTATCATCTTCTTCTTCTAATCTAATCCAAAACATTTGCTTCAAGCTAAACAACATTACTCGCAATTCGAAAATTTAGATGAAGATACGAGTTACTATCTTCAGACTTCTATACTTATCCTGAATATGAATTGGCAGGCAACATAATCAAAATTCATCATTTTTCTCTACCTCAAGAACTCTGGTTTACTCCTAGAAGCATTATATGCTACCATTAACATGTTTAATTTTGGACGCCTTTATCACATTAATTGCAGTATAAAAGCATAAAATTAAACACCCTTTATTAGTATAAACAATAACAAGTTAAGAGATTTGTTCCTCCTAGCTATATGAAATGGTAGCGCGCTGCAGTAGATAAGGTTCAAAATTCAAACCTACAAGACCGCTGAAATAGTGTTATTAATATCTTATTCTAGTAGTACTAGAGTGTAGGTGTAAATGGTTCATGCATGAGGAAGAAAGATGACAAACATCTAAATTAGCAGTCACATTTTTCCAAAACATATCCACCAAAACCATATCACTAGCTAATAGTCTATGGATTTCAGATTAAACTAGGCTTTGACACTGATGAGTTGCAAACCATATATGCCCATTACTGTTATCAATTTTTTCCTCACCAGCTGCTTACAAAACAGTGTAATATGAATGTCAAAATACCAAATCAGAAAGAATATTTCAAATGACGAAAAACTTGTTATAAACGTGTTGACAAATTACTTCACCCGATTTTGCTACCCTCAACTTAAGAAACTGAGGGATTTGCTTTAATGGTCAGCCAGGCATTGAAGAGGCTGACTAGCTAATGATCAGAGCCCAAAACCATGGATTTCATCTGATTTTCATGAGAAGGATTTAGATATCTGAAACAGTAAATATATATTAATTGGCAAGATAGCCAATAGAAAGAAATTACAAGCAACATTTGCTGCTTCAATGGTCTAATCAAAGTCACAAACCAAGCAAATCAGTATTAGGGTCCTGTTCAACAACCTGGTTTTTAAAGTTTACTTCTCTAATACAAGTATAGTACAATCAACTAAAAAAAATAAAAATAAAAATAAATCTCCCAATTGATGTTGTTCCTTGAGCTTGGTGCATAAAATATATTCAATGTGAATTAATTCCTCTAAAAGAGAAATGAGTAATAGCATTTTATTGAGAAGAGAAACAATAAAAAGAAATGGAAAATGCTAAATTGACGGCAGCAGTCACAATTTTTTGTGACTGTTACTGAGGTGGCGTGATATGAGGGGATGGTTGTTTGACCCCCTCATTTAGTTGTCTTTTGTGATATGAGGGTCAACCCCTTATATCACGCCATCTCAGCAGTAGTCACATTAAATTGTGACTGCTGCAATCAATTTAACATTCTCCAAAAGAAATAAAGTGAAGGTGAATATGTATGACGAATAAATATTTAACAAGTTTGCAGGACCATGTAGCTATTTTGTTTTGATTGATCAGTTGAAAGTGAATGGTGTTAAATAAAAAATAACTAGCCAAGCATGATGTCAAGCATATTGGTTTTAGCAATCATCCAAATGATAGGTGGATTTTCTAAACATATGTAGAGAATCTTTCAAATTAATATAACTACTCCAAGATGACGAGACAGCTCATCATCAAATCTTACCAACTAAAGGCAAGGTTTAACTAGGTTTCACATGAACATGTAATTAATCCTGATGTTTTCATATTTAGTCTACCAACAATGAATCGGCTACTTTTATATTTTATCTATTTATTATTTGTATTATTATTATTATTATTATTATTATTATTATTATTATTATTTTCCTTTTGGGTTGTTCGTATTGCCCCCACCTTGCTTGCTAATTGCTTGAATCCTAAAGTTGGCCAGAGCCTATGGTCATAGATTGCAAGGCTCCAGTTAATTTGCATCTGTTTGAACCATGTTTTAATATCCTACATATTAGTGGTGTTTCAATATAAGGGCTTGTTTGCAATATTTCATTATCTTGACATTGGATTCAAAAGCCAAAATTTAGCGAGGGAGACAAATATATATAGTGGTTCACAACTAGCTTTACTAATACTATATTATAACTATATTATAAGTTAAGAGGCCACCCGCCTCTATGTAGTTTGAAAAAAAAAATGTTGTATTAATGTAGAATTATTAGTCAGTAGATTCCGAAAGATGATTATAACTTTGTACTAGAACAAAAGAAATTATGGGCATCCATACAATTTATGAATAGTCATTGGATTTGAATATACTAATAATCTAAACAAAAAATTTGCTATTTTCTTTCTATCACTTCATATTTACTTCAGAGCTCCCATTCTAGAGAAGATCATACATTTGTTTACAAAATAAATTATGAGATTGAGGGAAGTGGTGGCATTGTAGCTGACTTATGAATATTTGTGAGCAATCTTCTTTGTATTGAAGATCTATTTTAGGACCCGAGTAAGGCAGGTTTGTTGTTTCTCATTTGGCCAAATTGAAAAAACAAAATCACTAATATTTAAATAAAATCAGCTGGTTGAACATGATTCGAGCAAATTAAATAATCTGAGCAATCATCCTTGTAAAAGAAATCCTCCCACCATTTTCTTACAACTCTTCTTCTCAGTTGACAAAATTAACTAATCCTAGACGACAACAGATAGAACTATTGTACAAATCTTATGAACCAAAGACAAGGTTGAAGTGAAGTTAAAAGGCTGTTCTAGGCATGATAGTTACATGTTCAGTCTCCCTGCATTGAATTGCTGGGTTTATGCACATTTTTTTCCTCACCAGCCCACTTCAAATCAGTCACTAAGCTTGAGATTTTCACAATAATAAACCTTTAATATCTCCACTTGGATTTTCTCTTTGGTTGTTCATGTTGCCCCCACGTAGTTTGACTTGGGCGTCTGCATTTGTTAGGACAGAACCGCCCAAACTAAATGAGCCATTCCAAATTAAAGATTTTTGTTCATTTTCCCCTTCTAAAAAATAAAAGGTTCAGTTTGAAAAAAGGTGTACCTAATGCATAAGCTTTCCTCCATTGCAAAAAGGTTGTTTCTAAATTCAAAGCCTGTGAACTTCAAGTCATAATTGAAGGAATATTTATCATTGCACTAAAGCTTTCTCCCTTCTGTTTAAATGATTTTTCTCAATTAGTTTTGATTAGAATACACTCTCTCATTGATTTTACTCAATTAGTTTGGTGTTTTCATGGAAACTTTGTTTATAATAGCAAACGATTACTCATAGCAAACAAGGTGCCACCAGTTTCTGCCTTTCTTTTTTCAGCTATGTCAAAATCCCATTTGAAATGTTTTAGACAAAGACTTAATTTTAAAGATTAATTTTCATTATCTTTGCATTGGATGCTGAAAATTTCATCATCATATGGTAGACGACAACTAACACTTGTCCTTGTATTGATTTCTACCTCACATTACTTGAAATCCTCCACATTATCAAAATATAATTTTCATATTAGTATAGATGCCACAATGTATATACATCCATACAAAGTAGCTAGTCTTTGGAATTAAAAATTTGCAATCTTTGAAAAGACTACCACTTTTTAATTAAACAAAAAAACAAACTTTAGAATACAAAAGTTTCAAGATTAGTACGTAGGAGTAAGATTGAACACATCATAGATGATGTTAGTGAAAATCAAGGATGACGTCAACCATATCATTGAGTTAAAGCAACTTGGGTTAAATAGAGGAATACTTATGGAAAGTATACGATTGAGAAATTTGCTTAAAGTCAAAAGAAAACATTTATAAGACTGTTATTAAGGTTAACCATGATTTATAATACAAAATGTTGGGCTAAAGAGCAACAATACATTAATAAATTAAGTGTAATAAAATCTATATTCAATGGATTTGTCGCAAAAACTTAAAACATACAAATTAGAAATTAATGGGATTTGCTAAATTGTAAGAGTAGCCCTGATTAGATAAAATAAGAGAAACCGAATAAGATGTTTTGTCTTATATTTCAAAGCTTTTCTATGATAGAATTCTTAAATATCTAATAAGTTTAGACCAAGACCCATTGAAATTCAACTGTCAAAAACATGAAAATAAACCCAAGATCAACCATTAATTAGAATTACGAAATAAAAGTATATCTTCTTCGATCTTATCCTTTCACAAAATTAGTCACATGAACTGCACAGCACCACTTCATGCATTCCTACTTTCTATTAAACTTCTTGAATGCACTTTCATCGTATTCCCACATGCCTAACAACTACCACCTTAATACTTCACCAAGCTAATAGCAGTGTATGTGTTATGTGTATAAGAAAATGCTTTGCAAACACACTTTCCAAGCGTACTTTGTTGACATTGCCTCGAATCACACATCGATCAATTCATGATTCAAGGCAATCTAACAACTCTCGAGGGCAATGTTAACAAAATGTATTTAAAAAGTGTGTTAGTCATGCATTACTCATATATATAATATAGATGTTTATGACATCTTACCCAACATATATACATGGAATCAAGCTTTTGAAATAGACCTCTTAATTAAAAGCATTTCTAATCAATTGCCCATCAAATTTAACAATCAAATTAAGCATGGAAATAAAATCCCCAAACCAGACCAGGCCATTAGAATCTAAAATAATAATAATAGTAAGATCAATGAAATCAAATTATTCAATGAAAATATTAATTTAAACAGATGGGTATAATTAATTACTTACAAAAAAACTCATATATGGCATTGCTGTTGCTTTCTCATCAGCATTCTTCACTGTTGTTGGTGTTGTTCTTTTCCTTGTTGTCTTCTTGCCCATTTGCACAGTAGAATTTAAAACCCCACGAGATAGACAAACCAAAACAAATTAAATCAGTTCAAATCAATCGTACTCTCTAATTCTAATATCTTTATTCTTTCTTTCTTTCTTTACTTCAAAAACACACACGCAACACAATGGCCCCATTACTGGGACCAATCTAGCTATCTCTATCTCTAGAGCTACTCCAAAAGCGGTTTTCTGAGAGGACCCATTTCGATATTGTGGGCTGAGAAGCCAACTACAAAACGAAAAACCAGTAAGAAGTAAAAACCAGTCTAAAAGAATGATTCTGTGCTTCTTCGGCTGGAGCCAAAGATATAAACCAGCCTCAAAACATTCAACTGTTGAGAGCTTTGTTTATTACACGCATCTCGATGCAGTGATTATGGAAGAACGGGGTTCATGGGAACCGGTCTCCGGTTCGGGAAAACCGCGAAGAGCCGCGGTTTTTTTGTTGCCTCTACTATGATGGTGATATGGTGTTGATGCTGTCGTAGCGTACGTCTGCTTCATCGGGATTGGATATATAATTATATTGAACAAAAAAAAATAAAATTATAAACAAGTTTAGTTCAAAAATGATAAGGGTAGTATTTTTTTTTTTTTTTAACTGCAAACTTAAAAGAGGGGTTCAAAAATAATAAAAAAACTTTTGAGATTTTTTTATAAAAGAAACAAGGTGTTCTACACACAGATATCCCCTCGTGGGGTATCAAGTCCCTTCGAGACCCACTAATCTCCACATCAATAGATTAATCAAACATTCTTTTAGAATGCCCTGCCTAATTGAGTGTCTTTGACAAAAGGGGCCCTTAGAGTAGTCAGGCTAGACCCTTGGAATTTTTGTGATTTTTACCTGCATGAAGCATCTTCGTGCAACTTCTTTGCCTCGAACTCACGACCATGAGGATAAAACTTTACCTCTGCACCATCGGACCAATGGGCCATTGTCAAACTTTTGATATTCAATCACTTTAAAAATATGAATTATTAATGATTTACAATAATGTCCATTAGGGTGTTGATTTGATGGTTCGGGAGCACAAGGAGGATGGAGAAGATGTAAGTTCAAGTTGAAACAAGGCCAGTAAATTTTTAAATTCATTGTGTAGGTGTTAGCCGTATGCCAGTGGAGGCTAGTGCGGGCTGAGAGCGACAGATTTTCAGACGTGTTGTAACTAAGTCCTGTAATGTTGAGTCATTGAGTCTAGTTAATGGGTAGAGAGTGGTCTGTCCTTAAGGAATGAAATACCCTAGGGATCGGGGCATAGGGTGTGTTGTATCTTATCTAAAACATAATTCATGATAATGATACAAATAAAATATCCTGAAACGAAGAAGTTAACCTTCTGGTAAATGACGTGATTATTCTTAGATCAGCCAAAAAAATAAAAATGGTTACTAAGCTATAAATGAAAAATTTATAGCTTAGTAATTATAAAATATATATATATTTAAAAAAAAACTATTTAGCATAAAGACATTATTTATGTTCTTAATAAGTCTTGAGATAATAATTGTAATCTTGAATCTAGAACAAAAAAAATGCAAATTGCCCTATTTTGAGGGATATAGGGACAGGTTTCCTAGTTCAATGGCCAATAATTTAGGGGTGCTGCCTGCTCACCAGAGATCAGGTATGATTCGCCCGTACGTACGATTACGTCCTTCACTGTTGTCGCCAACGCAAATCGGAGCCTGAATCAACGGCTGTTAATTGCTAATCAAGCTTGATAGTGTGATTGAGTGGGCCCCAAAGATCTCTTTGCCACGTGGGTGACATCATGTGTTACCGGGACCTTCACGTGTTTCTTGGAGTTCCCCGCGTACTGTTTAGATGCCCTTTTTACATGTAGCTCGATTGACATGATTGGCTTGTATTTGAAAGGGGCTGTTTGGCAATCACCACAGAAAAAACGCGCTATTCTACCAAACATTTAAATACAAGTTTTAGAGTTAAAATTTTTCTCATGTATTTCAATCATTTATTTATTAAAATAAAATTTATTTATTTATTTATTTTTGAGAGAGAGAGAGAGTTCTCTGGCCCACTCATTTTAGTTGTATTTTAAATTACCAAAATACCCTCCACTTGTAGCTCCTTTAAAAGTCTCTCAAAACTTCTTTAAAAGAAATAAGTTCTAAAAAAGAAAAAATAAAGGATAATAATAATATGAAAATAATTATAATATGGAATAATATCAATTGTTGTACCATAGTTCGCCCTACAGTTACGACCCTTTTTATGATAATCAAAATATGAAGTTGAGTGGCCCATCATGGCATTGGCTCATTAGTTCGGGAGGAGGGCAGAAGTCTTTGACCGAAGCAAATATCTGAAGTTCAATTCTCGAGATATAAATTCTCTGATTTATCCAGACTAATGCATAGCGGGTGCGTGTAGGTCCTATTTAGCAATGCGGATTTCATTTTGCAATTGAGGTCACGTTCGATGAAAAGAAAAAATTTGATAGATAAATGCATATGATCATCGCAAAGTCTTGTGTTGTTGTGACTATGTATAGACAAATTGATCATAATATTTTGTTCCTATGTAGGAGCCATAGTTTTCTTGTTATATAATAATAAAAAGGTAGAAAATGCATCTAAGATCTTATGCTTTTTTGAAGGACACTTTGATCTACCAAGAAATTAAAAAAAAAAAAGGACCTACTGCCATGAATATTCTGAATATAATTATTGCAAATCATCTGTCGGATCAATCTCCTTAGCTTTGTGTCATATCCTGCAAGTCAATGGCTTAGCTTGGTCCTAATCATGTATATATATTTATACCAAAAACAGATTTAAATTAACAGTAATCAACTAATAATTTTCTTACTTATAATTAATCATATTCAAGTGCAAGCAATTCTATATATCATTGAAGCTGGCCAAATTAATTAATTCCCTGTTAATTAATTAAAATGATTATCATGCATGATATATAGCATCAATCATCTTCACTAATAATACAGCTCCAATAATATGTATGATAGAGACCATTTACTGATCTCATCACAAGAAACGAAACACAATTTGAATTAAGCTATGGATATATATATAAGTTTGTTTTTTTCATTGAATTAACGCGTTTTTTATTACTTGTTCAACACATAAACTAGACAATTATTAACTTAATTATATGTTTAGTTACTATACTTGGACTGGAAAATATATATATATAACAAAGAAGAGCCTTAAATTGATTAAATAAAGAAGACCCAGTAATCCATTAAGAGATAATTAACATGTTAATGGTCAACTCAGCCTTAAAATACTTTGAAAGATTATAAATACAGAGAACCTGACAAAATTATGTGATGTAAACTCCATTCCTTTCGGTTGAGACAGATGGTTTAGTCAAATTTCTTAGAGTAAAGGGAATTAAATACATTTTTTTTTTTGAATTGCAGATTTCGGTGAAAAAGACATGCAATCACCTTGAGAAATAGAAGTGTAGAGAAAGAATACCATAAAATACTATATAGCATTTTATAATTGAAGGGAATCTTCCTCCTCTATATCTGTATATATATATATAGCTACAACTTGGTTTTAACTTCATGTCATAAATAAGTTCTCTCTGAAGATTAAATGTTCTCTTTGAGGTTGTTTTAGTGTGAGATAGGAAAGAAAGAAAGAAAGAAATGGAGTTCAATGGTAATGGTTTCATGGAGGAGCTACTATCTCTAAGAAGAGAGAATTGGGAAACCAATTTCCATGCTGAAATAGATGATTTCTTATTAGATAATTGGAATTTTGATTGTTTCTATCCAAGCCCAGATTTTATTTTACCAAACTACTCCCTCCAAGAAGCTGCTGCTGCTGCATCAAATAATGATCAACATGACCATGGCTTTGCATTTGGCCATTTTGATACACTGGTTCAAGAAGATAATGATTCATTAATGGTGGAGGAAAATAAGACTACTTGTAAAGTAGAGCCGGTACAAGTTACTGAAACTCCGGCGCCTTTGGATGCCGGATTATGTTTAGAGCGAAGGAATCTGGTGAAGAAGATTGATGGGAAGCCGTCAAAGAATCTAATGGCGGAGAGAAGGAGAAGAAAGCGATTAAATGACCGTCTTTCGATGCTCCGTTCTATAGTGCCTAAGATAAGTAAGGTATCTTCAGAAGATTCTTCAACTTCAAGTTGGCCTAATTCAGTCTCATGATCTTGTTAATTAAATAGCTTCTTTCATTAAATTTTGAACATAATGAGATCTTTAATTTTCATGGTAATTGATGAAATCATATACATAAACAGATGGACAGAACATCAATACTTGGAGACACTATAGATTATATGAAGGAGCTCCTGGAAAGAATCAAGAACTTTGAAGAAGAAATTGCTGTGGATTCAGATGGTTTGAATCTAATGGGCATGCTCAAGGAGCTAAAACCAGATGAAATTCTTGTCAGAAACACACCAAAGGTAGTTTCTAATTTCTATATCTTCTCATACTCATAGTACCATTAAAACTCTTTAACTAAAATTATCTTCTCTTGAACCATTTTCTGATTCAAATCAAATTATTTGATGCAACCATATCTTCAGTTTGATGTGGAAAGAAGAAATACGGATACCCGGATCGAGGTTTGCTGCAACGGAAAACCAAATTTGCTGTTGTCAACAATGACCACACTTGAAGCACTTGACCTTGAAATTCAACAATGTGTGATAAGCTGTTTTAGTGATTTTGCAATGCAAGCTTCTTGCTCAGAGGTATAAATTTATCAACTTAATTACTTTCTTCAGTTTTGAATGATCACCTAATAATATTATTTTTCTTTCACTTGTTCTTGTAATTTTGATAGGACTTGGAAAGGAGTTTATCAGTAAGTTCTGAAGAAATAAAGGAAGCATTATTCAGAAATGCAGGTTATGGAGGGAGATGTCCGTAGAAATGATGAAAACAATAAACTATAACAATAAGGGTTTAAGTTCTAACTCTGCTTTAAATTTTGTTTTTTCATTTCCATTTTTGTTGAAGTTGATGGAACTTTGTAAGTGAGAGGTGGTTGTTACTTGTAACTTTTTTCTTTTTGAATAAATGATGGTTATGTCCAAGGAACCATGTAAAAGCCTATTTTATGTGATATCTTGTTTCATTTGTTGCCTATTTTTCTCTTTAAAGTGGGTGAGAAATGCTTTTTTAGAGAAAAATTAGCTACTGAATGAAGTTATGGGCAGCTAAATAAAAGCTAGAAATATTTTTTAAAGAAATGGATACACCAGGTATGACAATCCTAAGAAGGATAAAAGAAAAGAAAAAAAGTAGAAAATATAGAATCAAAAATGAAATCAGTATCAAGAACAAAGGGTTATACTAAAGTGAGCTTATTCATCATTTAACTCTATAATGGTCATATTTTCTGTTCTGAAAGAAGATATATTGATAAAACTCCTACTTGGATTTTAATGAGGATTTCAAAAACAAGTGAGAAAACCAATCAACCAGTCTCCTACCAAAAGTTATATGATGCAATTATTGTATTCATAAAATCAGAATTTACTAGTATTTCCATCAATGGTGCTGTTTGGTACAACATTTGCAAAAGTGCTTTTAGAGAAAGTGTTTTTTTGGAAAATCTGGTCTCATCCTGCTTCTTCTAAAATTAAAAAACTGTTTTTCCCCACCACAGTTTGGTTAGAAGCAGGTGTTGCCAAACACCTCCAAAAGTATTTTTGCTCCGAAAGCACTATAAAAATTAAAGCTCTCCTGAGCAGGGTCAATGTCAAATGAAGGATTGCAAAATGGTTTCATGGTAGACTACAGAAGCCATGAATCAGGAGTTAGAAACAAATTACAACAACTATTGGTGTTCAAATTCCATTCATGACAAAGATTCATTACAGTTGAAACTAGCCTCAAGAGCAACATAAAAATACAGAAAAGCATGCTAAAATTATTCTTCACCTTCATCCTTTCCATTTCCAAAATCACAGTCATCATCCAAATCTTCACAATCGTTCATCGCATTAGCCTCTAGATGTTTAAGTTTGTTAATCATCTCTCTTGCATCAGAAACAAGGGTGTTCTTCGCAGCTTTAACCATTCCCATTTGTTGAACTTGATTTAACTTTCTATCTTTGTCACCAATTCTACATTTTCTGCCTTCCATTCTCCTAGCCTCTCTTCTATGAAGTTGATCAATATATTTCTCATGCAACTTCATGTTTTTTATCGGCTTCAAAACAGGTGGACTTGCAAGTGGTGTTCTACCCGAGTTTTTAAATCTTGAGTCGGGCTTTTTATTAGTTGACTGTGACTTCTCATGGCATTCTTGAAGAACACTACGGTTTTTATAAGTACAATCTGGGGTTGAGAATATTTTGGTTGAGAAAGGAGCTGAGAGAGATGAATTTGTAGTGTGTTCAAAAATTGAAAAAAGATCTGCTTCGTAATTTCGATCTTTGAGATTATGTTTCTGCAGTAAATGTCTTGCAGTTTTCTGCATCAGACCCTTCTTTTCTTTGTTTCTTTTTCTTTTTGTTCCAAGATCAGTAGGTTCTAACAGCTTACTTCCAGAAAGTGAGAGATCTCCTGTGGGAGAAGAATTTGTTCTCTTTGCCCTAGACCGTGGAGGGCGTTGAGGTGGAGTAGGGAAGCTGGAATGGACTTTATCAAAACATTCTTGTGCAGACTTGCCTGGCACCTGCAACCAAGAGTAACATAAGCATGCCATTATTTTATGGAAAGGCAGGTATAAAAGGAAATGAGACCAAATCGCCTCTAAAATCATTTGTGTAAGTTGCAGAATATTATTTGAAAAAACAGAAGAAACAACATTGAGTCAAAAAGAAAAAAGAAATTCACTATATGGATATCATGTAACCGAATGTTAAGGTGGATGTGGTAAGATATTAAAAGATAAAATTAGAAATGAGCATATTCGAGAAATGGTGGGAGTAGCCCCCTAATGGAAATAGAATGAACAAAAACCAATTAGAGTTGATGAAGACTTTTAAATAGAAGAGTTATCTATTAATAATCCTGGGTAATGATAGAGGTAGAAGAAGACCTAAACTAACATTGAGAGGGATAATTATAAAAGATTTAAATATTTGTAATTTAAATGTCGACTTAGCCTTAATAGAGCAAAGTGAAAATAGTGGACTTATGTAGCCAACCTCATGTACTCTAAAAGGTTTAGTTGAGTTGAGTTGAGTTCAGCACAATATGGCATTTGGTCCACAAATTTAGGAACTTCAGCTTTGATACCATCACAGTAGCCAAAGACCAATCTTGGTCTTCGAGTTTCCATTCCTTTTAATGAAATGTGTGGTATTCAATAACAAAATCACTGGCCAGTGCGTTTCCATCTTAAATTTTCTTCTCATTTTGTTTATGACTCAGTTTCATAATTTGACATAATAAGATGGAATTAAAATGCAAGAAGAACTTAATTTTTCGGGTAGGATCAGCATGTTGCAACACAGACTGTTTCCTAAATGTTGGTTGTTTAATTCCGCGTATGAAAAATAGATGATAAGCAGAACACTTGAGAAAAGAACATCAAGTTGATGAATTCACGACTAACCAAATAAATATAATATGAACTTTAAGAGATCATTGAGAGAATGCATAATAAGAGGAAACAAAAAAATACAAAATCATGGTTAAAGTAGCAAATACCAGTTTTGAAACCTTCTTCCAGAAATGGGGAGAAGGCTTTGCAGCAAAATATGCTCTCTGCAATGCTAATTCTTGTTCTTCCGACCATCCTTGAGGACTGACATTTTCTTCGCTTTGATCACTTTTTTGCTTAACCTCAGTTCCTCCTATCCCAGATTTGATATTTCC
Source organism: Paratinospora sagittata (assembly GCA_035771175.1). Classification (NCBI taxonomy): domain Eukaryota; kingdom Viridiplantae; phylum Streptophyta; class Magnoliopsida; order Ranunculales; family Menispermaceae; genus Paratinospora; species Paratinospora sagittata. Next base: position 2,247,385 of record JAYMFD010000012.1, on the reverse strand, counting down.
AACACTCTTCTCTCTACTTCCATTTGGCATCATTGCCTCAGAAACAAATGAAGAATTCAACCTCCTTCCTCCGGGCATCTTCCTCGTACACTCCTCGGATGAATCAAAGCCCAACTCAGATTTTCCTTCAATCTTCATAGAATCCATCACTCCTGGCAAATTACTTAGATCTTTTTCTGATTTTCCTTTATGGATTGCCTCCAAAAATGCCCGTTTACCCGAAAAATCTCTTGATGAACGATTTGAAACTTCAGCATTTTCCCCTTTCACCACATTAGGCTTATCCTGACTACTCTTCTCATTAATTACCAATTCATCACCCAGATTAAAAAGCCTCGAAGATCGTCTAGGACCTGGAAATTTTTCACCCTCTTCGATTTTACCGATAGATTTTTTTGAACTATTAATGGATTCCATAGATTTCTTCAATCCACCAACCAAGTTTTTTGCAGTAGGAGAAGTGTTTTCCAGTGAACTAAGAGGACACCTCAAGCGGGTGTTGTAACGCATTTTCTTCACTTCTTGAACACCAAGATTTTCTTCACATTGTTGCATTTTCCCATTATATACAACCTCTTTGATTCCTCTACTGCCATTTCTTCTCTTATTATCTCCACTTAGCTCCGGCGTCATCACTGGACGAATTACAGAACGATCTTCTCTTCTTCCCATTTCAGCTTCTCCAACAATCTTGGGTCTTTTTTCTCCAAAATCTTCACATGTATTCTCCTTGTTAGAAAACCTCGGAGATCGCCTAAGACTTTGAAATCCATCGAGCCTATTGATATTCTTTGCAGATTCATTCGACCCATTACTTGTTTTCCCAGAACTTCCCGACCCACCAATTGATCCAACCAAATTTCCCGAAATATTTTCAATGTGATCATCAAAGTTCTTCTTCTTCTTCTTCTTCAAAGGAACACTTTCTGTTGCTCGAAGTGGAGGATTTGAATACGCTTTATCGGTGGCGGAGATTGGAGCTGGAGATTCTTTGTTCTTCCTAGATTTGATCTCTTGTGATTTCGTAGAATTTACATGAAGAAATCTTGGGGATCTTCTGAGGGCCGTGCCGCTGCCGCCATCGTAGTTGCTGGATTTCCTGTGAGGCATTTTATCAAACGCTTGGTGTGCGTTGTTTTTATTGGGTTTTTGAGAGGGAATTCGCTTTTGTTTTACTTGAATTTGAATGTTCAAATACGATAGCAGCCGTAAAATAAAACAAGGTCCATGGTGGATTAATAGGCCTGGGCCTTACGAGTTACAAGGCCCACTGTTAAAACAAGCCAGCCAATGGCCCATAATTGGTGGGTTTGGCTTTGGCCTAGTTTGGTCCATGGATTTTAAAATCCCATCTTTTTTAAGTATAATGAGATTATCATTATAATATTATCATAAGATTGTAAACAATTTAATTTTAGGAAAATGTTATTCTAACTGTAAATTTTACAACTGCATGTACAATTACACATACTTATTTATTAAATATTAATATTTTACACATCTTAAGGTGTGTAATAAATGATTGAATGAATGTACATGTGTAGGTGCATATATAGTTGTAACTTTTTAAAGTTAGATTAGTATTTTTCTTAATTTTAACAAACGAGTCTAATGAAGGTGATAAATACATAATAAAGCTACAACTATCATTCTCATTGGATGCTAACTAGCACTTGCTTAGCTAGTTGGCAACCTCTTCCCTTCACTATCGACGAGAGTCCAAGTTCCATTATCAACAAAATAATAGGGTAACCATGGTTATTAATTCTTTGTAATCTTTACCGTATGTGTCCTTAGTTGTGAGAGATTTGCTCTCTTATCCTTACACCATTGTCTGCTTCCATGTGGGGCTTCCGTGCTCACTTTATATTTTTATGGCTCTTATAAGGATCACCAGTTCTCTATGTTTTCATGGTCTCTATAACGATTCATGACATTATTAATAGGATGTATTTTAAAAAAAATAGAGAATTATTGTAATCTTGTAACTGTTAACGATAACTTGATATACACTGTTGAGCCCTTATGTGACAGTCATAGCTTTTAGATTGAGTAATTTTTAACATGGTATTAGAACCTTAATTTTGCAAGAGATCTTAGATTTAAGTCTCGTTATTGATATTTACATGTTTTTCATTTTTATAATTGGTATTCTCTTTTTTTATTTCTATGCATACAAAATGGGGTTGCACGTGAGAAAATATATTGATAATAGCTTGATATTCATTGTTAGACCCTTATTTGACAACTATAGCTTTTAGGTTGAGTAATTTCTAACAGTAACAAAAAGAAATTCTCGTTTAACTGGATTAATTTGTTTAGTTCCATCAATATTTTTCTTCTTCTTCTTCTAATTAATTACAAATCTCTCCATCAAACCTAATCCAATTCATACAATTTAATTTGAAAGTCGAATCCAATTCATACATCTCTAGTTGGAAAAGCTCACCATATTTGAGTTGGTTGGCAGGACATTCCCTTAATTATTAGAAACATTAAGATAGTCAAATGAAAATCTTCAATGACTTAAAGTGACCAAACATATTCAAATTGTCTTTCAATAAAATTTACAATCAAATTGCAAATTGTTTTAGGTGAGAGTCTCATGGATCTCTGTCACTATTAATATGTGCGTTGTTCATTCCATGCGTATGAGTTGTCATGTCGATATTACTGCTTGATTTGATATGTTTAGGTCGAAAGCAAACCACTTACTTCAACATGATTGAGAATAGGAATTGAGAAAGAAAGTTGATTGAGAATAGGAATTGAGAAAGAAAGAATGAAAGCGTTTCAAAAATCCATGGCCCATCATTTTTTATGAGAGATATTATGCTTTGCAATATGATGTAAAAAGTATAAGTATGTATTTATTTTAAATAATTAATATAAAGTGCATCACAAATCATTCAAAAAAAGAAGAAGAGAGAATAGATTAATACTATAGATTGCCCAAGTACTCTTCACATGCATTAATAGTTTTTGAAATAGTATATATCATTTTCATTTTATCATGATCTAACTTTGGTCATGTATCTAATAATTATATTAAACACTATTTATTGTTTATATATATATATATCTATAGAAGTGGGACAACCACTTGCACTTTGTGAGTTTTAATAATATATTTGTTTAGCTATAAACGAATTTTGATACACCTTACATGTCGTAAGATATTGTCCCTTTTTATGACTTTTAAGTTGGGTCATAAAGTTTGTAGGCGCCTACGTAGAGTGTGTCATAAAAATAAGTTTAAAAAAAAAAATTTCTTAAGAAAAGACCTTTTGTTAGCACGAGAGGGTGAGACTTTCAAAGAACGACAGTTTTTGTAAAACTAATATCCGAAGTTAAACCTACCAACAAAATATATATTAAATAGATTAATATTCTTTTAAGATTTTCTTTTTGTTATTTGTAGCGACATACACATTAAATTAATATTAATAACAACGATATATAAATATTTAATAGAACACTTGATCATTAGTAAAATAAGATGAAAAAAGGCCAATTCATAAAATCAACCAACTTGTTGAAAAATAAAAGGCTTTTGTTTAGTGGAGTTACAAAGGTAGAGTTCAGACTTTTGAAGAGTAATAGTAGTTATATTATCAATAATACTTTTAACAAACGGCTGAGTTAGTAAGGGACGTAAAGTTCAATTATAGAATAAATCTTGAGTTTGAGTTTTTTCACTATACAATAATATTTTTTAGTGTTTATAGTCGTATCTCAATGAACTAGTAGATACGGGCTCCTGTCAAATATATATATATATATATATTGAGAATTTATTATTTTAAATTTCTTTTTAATCAGACATACAATAAACTTTTGATAAACTAATTCGAGTCTGAGCGTGCTTCTATTTATCTATTTCTGTTGAGAAAGTCAGTCTAAATGCCTCTATTATGCCTGAATTCAGAAAAATTAGTCTCACTCTCAAAGATAAAGAAGACAACTCCTGTGTGCAAAGAAATTAATAATAATAATAATAAATAAATAAATATCCAAAATATAGGTATCTATATTTGTATTTTTTACCATTTTAGTGGTGTTGTGATTTTTTTGTTATTTTTTCTTTTGGCGAGGGGTAAGATGTATAAGAACCCTACAATTTGGCGTAACACAAGGGCAAGACGTGATGATGATGAAGAAAAGAAAAAAGTAAGATAGAGAGAACTCAACGCTCCCCACTATCCCTTGTCGGGAAAGATTTAAAAAAATAGTAATAATAAATGGGTAAAAGGTTGATCGTGCTTATCAACCGTACGTTACACTCATCAAATATATATTTCTTCTCTCAATATGTCACTTTTTTTTTTCTCTTTCTGTCTCTCTAAATAAGTGCATCAGCTTTTCAATGAAAATCTCATTTTTGGTAATGGCAAAGCTTTCCAATTTCAAAAATAAATCAAAAGTTGACTTCATTTATGAATGTTTTCATATTTAAAACTAGAAAGAATATTACTACTTACAATATAAATATCAATTTACTACCTTTTAAAATGAAAAATAAGAAATAGATTTACGTGACTGAAATTAAGTCAAAATATATTAAACATATGTATTGTGTCACGTATAAATTGAAAAAAATGTCTTTTTTTAGAAGATTTTCTAATGCTAATTTTGTATAATTAGCTTAAGCTTAAATGATGATGGAAAATGACTATTATTCAAGAAATGATAATATGACTATTTTGTTAGGATAATTTTAAGGCCCTTTTTGGGAGAACTTTTTAATAACACCTACTTTTAGTTAAACAATCATAAAAAAAATAAAAAAAAATAAATTTTAGCTTTTAAAAAAAACTGAGACAGCTCAGATTTTTTTAAAAACACTTTTCCAAAGGGGTCTAAATGTGCCCATAAAAAATATTCACTCTATATATCGACATGCTTTGCAAATTTTCAACAATGATATATAACAAGTAAGTATAGAAATTATTTTTAGTACATACATTTAGAATTATCCATTTTGTTATGTGTTTGTTGATGAAGTTAAAAAAAAAAAGAAAAAAAAAAGAAAAAGAAAAAAGAGTCCATTGCCTTCTTCTTCTTCTCAAAGACCCCGAAACCAAACATCAAGTTCTCGAGATTTCCGCTCCATTCCTCCTTGATTTAGTCAAAATTCGAAGCCTCCGAGGAATAACCAAAGTAGGAGAATCCATCACTCAAGCAATTCTATCAAAATCATTCATCAAAACCTTTTCCGCAACCTCGTGTCAATCCTCCGACTATACTTCTCCACCACCATCATTGCCTTCTCTGTCGTCTTCATCTGCTTTTTCTAAAGATCTTTGAACAACGTTTTCTTTTTCTTCTTCTTATTCTTCTTCCTCCGCCACCTCGTCATCATCTTCTTCTTCTTTGTCCTAGAAGATACCTTCCTTAAAGGAAAAAATATTTTTTAATCAAAAAAATGCCTTGCTAACAACTATTTTTTAATCAAAAAGATGTCTTACTAACAAGTTCAGCTCCACCGTCTGTGTGACACTTGTGTGTGTCGACTGACTGAACGATAAATAATAAAAGTAAGCCAAAAAAAAGTTAATATTTATGTTTTGCTGACATTTATGAAATTTTTTTATTTTTTAAGGACAATCAGGTTCGCCGTGTATCCGGAAGGACAAAACACTCACGTTAATTTAATGCATGAACTGTCGGTTCCTCAATCTTAATCACCAGCTGCCATAATCCATGATCAGCTTCCATTAATTTTATCCTTAATTAATTATATACCTCGTTAATTAACTTTTCCAAAAATTTTGAATATTTAATTACAACTAAATTAATTGCAGTAATTAAGAGAAAAAAAATAAAAGCAAAAGAATAATTTAGCAAGAACTATAGCTAGTCTTCATGATCTTCATTAACGATATTGTATCAATTAATACATATATAATAGGAGAAAAATGATGATTAATTAATTAATATTATTGCATTATTACAAATAATTAACTCAACAATTGCAGTATACACCAAAGCTAGCAATGCGATAATTATAAGCAAGCAAATTAGAATAAGAGGAAGACGACGCCGATGACGATGACGATGACGATAGAGATGAAGATGACGGTGTCTTAAGATTAGTCGAAGGCGTCTCTATTATTGCACCAGCAGCAGCAGCAGCAACACCAATAGCTGGTTCACAAGGACAAGGCAACGCAATGAACCTGGGCGCTTCGTCTCCTGGCATTATCACTGGCAAGCTCTCACTTCGCTTCTCCTGCTTCGAACCCTACAACAAGAACAGCAAAAACAAAATTTTAAGTTCAAGTTAAACATATACATGCACATGTACATATGAATTAATACTGAAGTACTAATTAAATTAAATTAATATATAAAAGGGGAGCATAGTTAATTACTGGGTGAAATGAAGTGGGCTTGGTATGGATGATCTGATCATCATAAGTAGTAGAAGAATTACTGCCCCTACTGCTACTACTAGTTGCAGTGGCGGATTCGAGATCCGTAGAGCGGCGCCGGAGGGAACGAAGCTTTTCCCAGTGGTAGCAACAGGAGAAGATACCACTCAAGAAGAAGACTATTATGAGCAAAAGAGCAGTGCCTAAAGGGAACCCAAGCGAAGGCCTTGTTGCATCCACATGATGATGATGATCCTCCATGTTGATGATAAGCTATTAATAATAACCCCTCTCTTCTTGTTTGAGCTCCTCCTCCTCTTTCTTTTCTCATGTGGGTGTGTGTTCCTGAGAAAAGAGAGTACTGATCGTGAAAATTTAGATATATCTTCAAAGTTTTTAATAACTTGCTATGATACAATAAAGAGAAATTATGAGTTAAAGAAGGGTATTTAAAGGGGAGGCAGCGAGAAAAGTTGGAGTGGCTGTTGAGTTAGGGAAGGGCTGTCGTGGTACGGAGAGGGGAAATGGGTCATCGATGGAGAAGGAGACCATTCAAAGGTGCATTTGGGTCTGTTTCATATGACTTTAGATCTGGCAACAAGGAAATGAAAGGAAAAGCCACTTCAGGAAGAGACTAGAGATACTCATTCATCGAAAGTGTCGGTTTTAAACCTCACACTACAATGTCATGATAATATGTGATAAAAAAGATATATAACTGATGGTAAGATACACGAGAAATGTTGCTATTTAATTTGTGGACTGAGTAATAGTTTCACTATAGATATTAATAGCAAGTTTATTACGTGATATATAAGTTATAATCTCATGAGAAGATACAAATATATAATATTTGTTCTTTGTACGGTATTAGACTCAGTTCCTGAATCCACTAATTTTTAGACTAATAAAATGAGACTACAATGATCATCCAATGATATGAACCAACTCAAACTGAGTTTTTGTAACTCACGCCGACGTAACTTTTATAAATCTTCTATAGCGTATGTTGTGACATGTGATTTGAAAAATTGCTACCCTTTCAAGACTCGTACAATACCCGTAAAAATGACGACCAACTATACCAACACTTTATTGGTAGTTATAATCTCATTAATAACGTCTTTGAGCTCTAGCTTTGTATTCAATATTCTTTAACAATAATGATAGGACTGGGACTACGACGAGAGACTCGAGAGTACACTTGAGATCAGGGACTCAAGAGTATATATACTTGAGAATTATACTAGGGCATTTGAGTCCCTCAATATAGAGTTACCCTATGCATACAGTATACATTTTTAAAAACATTTTCCATAGTTGTAAAGTCTGCATAAATAGTGTCTTATTAATGGGTGTTGTTGCGTATATGTGTGCAAGAACTCGCACCAAAAAAATATGTTAAAATGTCCAACCATTAATATCAATCCAACCATTAATATCAATCACGGTTCATACTAGCTAATTGCTTTGGACAGTACCACGCACCCATAAAATCAGAATGTGGGAAACCAATAAAAGATGTTCAATTCAAAGGACGGTTTGGTAGTTCACCAAACTGCACTTATGAGTGTAAGAGTGTGAAGACCTCTTTGACTCCTTTCACTATCTTTTTATTACTTGATTCAAATAAATTCTCTTATATATATGTATATATATATATATATATATACATATAAGGTGTGGCTAGCTAGTAATGCAATTGTATTAAAGTAGGAGATACTACTTAACTTTATGTAGTCCTATGATTAAAGTTCAACAATTTTATTAATAAGTTTACATAAATTTTATATTTGCTATTTTTTTTTTGAGTGCTGACACTTAGGACTAGAAAGTTGAGATCCCTCATTAGGGCCAAAAAAGTAAATACACCGATAAAAGATATAAAAGACCCGAATGAGGACTATATAAATCAACTACAATGGTTCCGCTCTCACTTTTATTAGAAGAAAAAAAAAATTTACTTATTTGTAAAAAGAGATAATAAAACTCTTAATTTTAAGTAAAAGAATTTAGATGCATATTATTAAAAATATCCAACATTTAATATATTTGCACCTTATTGTTAATGGAATGAATGTTTTTGCTCCCACCCTTATCCAATGGGACGCATGATACTATTATGCGTCCTTGTCCCTTGATTAATTTTAGCTTGCATCAGATGGGCCATCTCGTATCCATATATAACAATCTCTCGTCAATCCATTTTTCTGACACGGACCACTTAGTAGGAGCCCAACCTAGACATCTAGCAATTATCTCTAGTGCTTATTGCTACCTTTTTCGGGCTTTTGACTTGTTAAATTTTTTAAATTTTTTTTATAAATATTATTAAAATTAAAATATTAATTTTTTTATTATAATTTGAATAATTAACGTTCTGATGTGATTACATTTAAAGTTTAGACCTAGTGACTGAACGTTTTCAAGAATTTTGTAAAAAAATAAATAAATAATTAAATACATTTTTTAAAGAGACACCATTAATTTTTTTTTTAACAAAGTCTTTAGTGACTTTCAATCAGCAAATCTAAACTTTAAATGTGATCACATCATATGTTAACTGATAAAATTATAATAAAAGGATTAATATTTTAATTTTAACAGCCTTTGGGAAATTTTTTTAAAAAAAAAATTATGGTAATAAGGTCAAAAACCCGACCTTTTTTTAAAAATTTATGTATAGATTTTTAAGAAGGCCTACTTATTTCTAGATTTATTTTTCTTTTGTTTCCATCTTATACTTTCATAGATAAATGCTTAAAAAACTCTTAACATGACTCAAACGAAACTTAAAGTAATGATTGTGACACTTTGCTTTAAAAGGGCAATCTTGATTGAAAATTTTGTTAAAAATTTCGTTTTAAAGAGTACTATTGGTTTTATTAATAGGTTTTGAAATCAAGTCTACTTATTAAAATTTAATTTGTATATTTTCATTTGTATGAATGGTATTTGCCTTTTTTCTACATTCAATTCATTAAAATGTATACAAAAATAAAAATTGTAAAATTAAAAAAGAATTCAGGTGCGGCCGAGGAGAGCCAGTAATAATGACCATTGTCTTGAAGATAAAGTCAAAGAAACACGTGTCGAAACCACGTGAAGATGGAAAAAAGGTCAATTGAGTGTCCAGTCACTCACCCGGCAATTCGCTTCGATTGTCCCAACATTGTCCCCCCTCTGCACATTCCTTTTTAGGCCCACTCCATGAATGCTTTGCATTTCCCTTTCTACCCTCACAAATTCCCCTCAATTCCCTCTCCATGCCACTCCGCGTCACCCCTTGCGTCATTCTCGAGCCCAGGCCCAATATCCATAAATATAGGCCCATCAGGCGTATTTCTTATATGTACAATTTTGTTTTTAAAAAACTGTTTTAATTAATAAATACGTGAGTTGCACGTTTCTTTTAAAATATAATTTTTTTTTATTATTGTAAAATTTTGTTTAGAAATAAATAAATAGTAAAAAAATAAATATTAATTTTAAAATAGTAAGAGAAACGGGTAGTGTGGAATAAAAGTTACTCAAAGTCAGGTAGTCTTATTAAACGAGGGATGAGATATAAATTATGATTGAGGGACGGGGTCTTAACTTCAAGTCTTAGTTCGTACCCATACTTTTTTATCTATTTTAAGAAGTGATGTCAACAACTTTTATAATTCTTGACTACGAAATAGTTTTGCTCATGCAAATGGGTTAGCAAGGATAGGGTCATAAACCAAAAAAACATAAAGTTGTTTAACCGCTTAAATTTTTAATTTTGGCCCAGTAACAAATTTAGAAAATAAAAGATAAAAATAGTTTTTTTTTTTTAAATAGATAATTATAAGTTTAAAGAATAGCTTTGAGAGTTTCACACAAATGGTTACATAGCGAACTAATTCTTTGTGTATTTGTATTATATATAGTATAGATGTGTATAACTACACCTTAATAGTATAAATTCAAATAAAAATTTGGAAACCGACTGCTAGTTTTCTCTCCCATCGTGTGCTTCGAACCTAATTTGCTTAATAAATATTTTATATTCTATAAATTTGTATAAACAATCAATTTCAACTAATATAAGTTAGAACATAGGATTCCTAAAAATGTGTTGGTGGAATTGAAGGGAGAATAAAAAAAAGAGAGGGAATCTTGGTAAAGGTGTAGTGCAATTTGGACTGGTTGATTTGGTCAAAATAAAGGCAGACAATTCCTTTATTGTTTGTCACCAGTTTGTAGCTTATCCCATTTAAGTATATCACTCAACCAAAATATGAACAAATAAAACAAACAACTTTATTGTGTTTTTTTGCTCCGTCTCTCTTAGTTTTAGATCTTACCTTCTTTTTTGGAGGTTGGTGGATATTCAGATTCTCCACTAATTCTTTTGGAGTACGACCAAAACACCTTTGGACACCGTTAGCTAATATATTAATAGGTGACATTAGTCTCACTTAAACTCCACATATCAGAGTTAAAGGCTTTATCCTTAATCACTGGTTCAACTAAAACTTTCTAATTAAAAAAGTTCAAAGTACTTTACATATGATTAAATATATGTTTTTAATATATTCTTTTTTTTTTTGGTATTAATTTTTCGGTACTCGATAGGCGTCATCTTTTTCTTTGAGGCGAGATTAATTTTTTCGGATTCAAAGATTTGCAGGGACAAGAGCACCTCTTCCAACAGGGATGTACGATGACAAGCTCGAATTCGTGACGAGTCTCTTAATCGTAATTCTTAATTTATTCTCTGAATTAGTTAACCAATCCCTTGTTAGTGTATTATATATATATATATTTTAAATACAATTATAATTATTGAAAAATAATTAAAAACATAATTAATTTTTTAATAACCATTTAAAATATTATAATTACTGTCATTCTTTTAAGATGAGCGACATAAGGTTAGAGGTAACTGAGACCTCATTTAAATCATAAAGGCAAACACAATAACAAGAAGTATACAAAATCTAAATTTGAATCATATAATTTACACATAGTCCAATTTTTACATTAAGACAATAGACTAATTTCACTTATTCATGTGAAAGAGAAGAAAATACACAATGATCCAATACGAGTAAAGCTATATATATTTTGGTTCATGAATTGAAAAGCTTTAGATAACATTCAAAACAAAATTTAGTTATATTATATATCTATTAAATGAAATAATCTGAAGTAAAATCCCGACGCGGAATTAGAAACAATTCTGGAACACACTTTCCTGCCAGGGAACGGAGAAGTTCTGGATCCACGATAATCTGATAACCAAACACACAGGAAGTATCGATTTATTAAAAACCTCAATAATAATATCGAGTGGGTGGTCGCGCCAGCGTTGTCGGGATTTAAGTTGGATGGTCCATCTGACGACGAAAAATATTTTATCACGCAAGGGGGTGTATATGTCATTTCACCGTGATGAAAAAGACTGGAAGATCAGACGGTCAGGGTTATCTGAAATAATCAATTCTACCCGTCGATCCAGAAAAAAAACTTTAGATAGAATTTACTGCCATTTTATTTTTTTTCTTAAATCATAAGAATGAATAATTATTTTAATTATTAATTTTGTGCTTTGAGTTTCTCAAGATGAGGATTGAAAGAACAAAAGAAAAAAAAAAAAAAAAAAGGTTGAAGCTTTTGTTGGTTTGTGGTTAATGGAGGAAGAAGGGTAAGAAGAAACAGAGCTCCTGCTTTTTCTCCAATGCCATTTGTGTTTTTCAATGCGATTTTTGTGATTAAACAGTCTTGAAGCTGGTTTGATTCTAGTTTCTTCGACTGATCTGGGAAGTCTTTGTTCAGGTTGTTCTTCAAAAGCTTAGATTTTTTGGTAGTTTTTTTTGTTTTTTATGCTGTTTTGGTTGAAAGGCTGTGACCTTTTTGGGTTTTTGGTGGTTTTAATAGGAAGGTTAGATTTTTAGCTTGAGTTTCTACTGATTTTTGTGTGTTTTGCTTGTTTTTTCAGATTTTTGTTTTTGTTTTTGTTGAAATTGGTAGAAATTAAATGATTTGATGCCTTGCGTGTTGGGTTATGTTGTTCCCTTGGAAACTTTTTGTGGTTTCTGGTTTGATTGAGGTTGAATCTCACTGCAACTCTCTTATACTTTCTGATATTTCAAGTTTTTTAGGCGTATTTCTCCATGAAAACTTAGACTCTATTTTAAGCTTTTTTTTTTTTTCCTTTGTTTTGTTTTTGGTTGGAGTGGTAGGAGAGGTTTGAGTTACTGGGAGATTTTGAGGTTTGATGCTTGTTTAGTTCTCTTATTTAGGTTTCTTATTTTTAGTTCTTCTGGTTTCTCATCCTCATACTGACAGGGTTTTGTTATTTGGTAAGATTTAAAGAATTTTTTTTTTTCTACTTAAGCTTTACACTGTATTTCAGTTTTCATTTATAAGATATTTGATGGTTTATTTAAGTTCTAATTTTGAGGTCCTTTATAAGAATCTGGACTCATGGACAGACCCTTTGTTCTGTGCACAATATGTATTGCTGTTGATGCTGTTATCTAGTTATTATTGTGCTTAATCTGGTTTGATTTAGACTGATCATGTAGAGAATTTCAGGCTAATTTGGCTGCAATGAATTGTTTATGAAACCATACCAAATTTCCTGGACTGATTTGGGAATTTGGCCTGTTGGTCCCGGGAGAAAACCAGCTGTTTTTGGTTTTTTAGAAACTTACAGATGGGCAATTTTCTCCCTAACTTCTCAGATTTATCATTTAGGAACATCAGCTATTCAGTTACCTCTTCACATGAGCCTTACCAGAACCTGTGGTTTTATGCCATAGCTGTTTGTAAGGTGACGATGTTAGTGTTCACCAGCAAACTGGCCCTTTATCTTCATCTCTTCTAGCATGGACAAATTATAATCTTAGGACTCTGATGATTCTTGAATGTAATAGGGCTTTCAAGCTCACTTGTTTAAGTAAATAGATTATTGGGTGTAGCAGGGAAAGTTTGATTTTATGAAATTTTCGCCTTTGGGTCATTAAGAATTTTTTGTGGTTTTTCTTGCAAGCAGGTTTAAGGGTGAAAATTTCTGTTTCGAAAGATAATGTCTCCACCGCTGCTTGATGTTGCGGAGGAGAGGCAGAGCAACGCCTCTTTAGTGTCTTCTTCAGCTTCTCTGGTTAACAGCTCTCTTAGTAGTGCTGAATTGAAAGAGCGTAATTACATGGGCTTATCTGACTGTTCATCAGTGGATAGCTGTACAATCTCAGGCTTCTCCGGTGAAAATAGGTGCAGTCTGAATTTAAAAGCAACGGAGCTCAGACTTGGGCTCCCTGGATCACATTCTCCTGAAAGGGATGAAGATCATTGTGTGTTTGAATCCAAAAAGCTTGATGAGAAGCCCCTTTTCCCACTGCTTCCTCCCAAGGATGGCATATTTTCCTCATCACAGAAGATTGTTGCATCTGGCAACAAAAGAGGGTTTTCTGATGCCATGGACAGGTCCTCGGAAGTGACAAACAATGTTTTTACTGAAGGGAATTGGGTTTATCCTGCAGATACTTCTGAGCCCGAAACTCCCCGATCTGTCACACTAGGGAAATTTCCTGTCAATACCGTTGGGAATGCAATGCTGGCTTCACGACCTCCTCAAAACTCAGGAGTGAAATCTGTATCCATGAAAGAGCACTCGGATGCTCAGCCGGCAATGCTAAAAGAGATTGTGCCACCAGAAGGATTACAAGAAAAGGCACGTAGTGCCAATGAGATCAGCCATAACCAAATGGCGCGTGCTAATAACAATAGCAATCTTCCCGCTGCCAAGTGAGTTTCCAAAGATTTTGATGGTTACCAGTTAATTTCATGTTCTCACAAGCGTTGTTTTCTTTTGGCAGGGCACAGGTTGTGGGATGGCCGCCTATAAGATCGTTCAGGAAGAATAATACATTGGCCTCCACGTCAAAGAACAATGATGAAGTGGATGGAAAACCTGGTCCTGGACCGCTTTTCGTTAAGGTCAGCTTGGATGGAGCCCCTTACTTGAGGAAGGTTGACCTGAGAACTTATTCTAAATATCAAGAGCTCTCTTCAGCTCTTGAGAAGATGTTCAGCTGTTTTACTATTGGTAAGCTATTTTAGAGTCTCAATTTCACAGAACATTCTATTTCAGTGCATTGATCGGTGGCTTACATTATGCAAAGATTGAGATTTTGACTTTGTCTTTAAGCTTTGATCATTTAAATTTGAAGTTAATTTGGACTTTGGAGTAGGAACTAGGAAGATTTTGTAAATAATTGACATCTAATAGAAATGTACAGAATTCTCATTCAAATGTTTGAAAGATTTATGTCTTCGTCAGTGCATGCTTTTATACTTAATTTATAAAATATAGTGGCATAAAATAAGACATATTCTAACTGATGCTTGGCCGCATTGTGTATGTAGCAAACTATTTCATTACCTATATTGAAGATTTATTGGCGTACCGAACATAGTTTATAAATTTTATCTTTTAAAGTCAACATTGGAGTTTTTAAATCTGAATTCTTTCTTCCTTTAGCGTTTCTTGTAGTTTCTATTTATTACATTTACATATGAGATTGATTTCAACTTTATATAATTTGTACGCTTTTCTAACCAAATAATTGAAGTTAGTATTGATTTTTTTTTTCCAGCTTTGAATTTAAAAAGTAAAAAATATTTTGAAAGTTATTTAGAATTATTGTATTTTTTGTTGAGATTTAATTTTGTATTTCAATGCTTAATATATAAACATCGACCTAACTTTGAAAAATTCTATTGTGTTTATTCTATGACTTTATGTGTTATATTGTTGTGTTGCTTTTCATGGAGAAATTTGTGTTAGTATTGATGTTGTTATTTCAATTTCCTTACTATTTCAGGTCAATGCGGGTCCCATTGTGCTCAAGGAAGGGAACCACTGAATGAAAGCAAATTGAGGGACCTTCTACATGGATCAGAATATGTGCTTACCTATGAGGATAAGGACGGTGATTGGATGCTTGTGGGCGATGTCCCTTGGGAGTAAGCTCTTATCCTTTCTATGTATAATTTGCTCTCCACATTGTTTTGTACAATTGTTTCTTAGATAAAGGTGAAGGAGATTATCCTCCTGTACTAGGAGCATGATTTTGTATATTAACATTATGAAAACCACATCAATGCTAAAGCAACCCGTCAGAATTTACTAGATACATTTTAGGAATGTAAAAGAGCAAACATTTACATCATTGTATAATGTTTTTTGTGGTTGGCGTGATTAGTGCATGTCCAAAAGTAAATCTACTACTGCATCACTTTTCTAAATCTGGTTTCTTCCTGTGGCAGAATGTTCGTTGATTCTTGTAGAAGGATGAGAATAATGAAGGGCTCTGATGCCATTGGCCTAGGTTTGTCTATTTTTCTTCATTTTGTATCCTTTTTTATTTTTAATATGATGATTAGTAATTTGGTCTGTGGAAATTCATTGCATGTTACTACAGTCAGAAGAGTTATCACAATAAGAGGCATGAATTTTGTTTAACCTGCCATTGTCATCAATCGAACATATTTGGCAACTAGCATGTGTAGAATTTAGTGCTTCCACCTGAAGATCTCTCAGGCATAATATGTCTGTGTTAATTCATCAATATATATATTTATGCAATCTTATATCATTCTTTGATCTCTGGCAAAGATGCGGGCAACTGATGGCAAGAAGCCTTTTTTTGCCATATTATTTGAAACTCAAGAACTGGCCTTGCGGTCCTCCACATTCCCTATGCATCCATGATGCGAAGCTTATACAGATTTGTTATTATGTGTTTAATTGTGCACGCTTAGAAAGCTATCTTTGGATGGTTAGCTCATGCATTCTGGAATTTGTTATTGAATTCATACACGCGTTCTTGGTAAGCATGTCATAAATCTGCATTCATCATTTAGCCTTTTTGAAAAAAGATTATCGTACTCATCAATTTTAACATCCTAATTTTCACCATACTTGTTATTTGTAACAGCTCTCATCTGCCCCTAATTCTTCATTTGAATTTACTGCCACAATTTATGAAAATAAGAAGAAAAGAAAATCTCCCTAACTTTAGGTTGTTTAAGTTGGAGAACTTGGGGTGATTTCCTCTTTACATTATGTTGATTTTCTTTCAGCGCCAAGGGCTGCAGAGAAATGCAAGAGCAGGACCTAATTGGGCATCGGAACGTCATCTTTTTCGCTTTCTGGCTGGAAATGGAAGTAAGGATGAAATAACAATTGAAGAAATGGAAGGCAAATCATGGGTAGATGCTGTGCTTAATCTCTTCATCTCTAAATTTTGTGGAAATTATGTTTTCTGAAATTGTTGTCTTGTACTATTGTAGTAACACGCTTTTAACATCAATCTGGGTCTCTTAGTGAGTTTTTAAATGATCCACCTGCTTCATGCAACAGGGGGGGCCTCCTTAGTCTGTAAAAATGCTGGTTGTTGCGGACCTTTCTTTCTCATGTTTGATATTAAGACATTTTCTAAGTCATATTTTCTCTCCCCTTGAACTGCCTTTGTTTTAATATTTTTTGTACTCCTTTTTTAACAATCATGATCAATTGATACCCCTTCAAACAATAACTAATTATAGTTCTTAGTTTCAGTATATTAACTGTTTTTTTTATTTATTGTATTTAGAACTTCAAAAGGAATATAAAGAGGATTAAAACAGGCTTTTTTTTTCTCTTTTTTTTTTTTTTTTTTGCATATTATCAGCAGCTTATAAACAGTCTCAAATGGTTGTGATCCTACTATGAACCCAAATTAAAGATATTAGGAGAACTTATACTGGTTTCCAAATTTTCCATACAAAATATATGGATATGATATTATGAAGGAAGAATTAACTTGATAGGTCCAATACCCATCTGCACCTTGCAATCTATTTGAGGGGCATTGAGAGACTTCTTTGCAACTGAACTAACAAGAAAAGTGCAAATTTAGAGCTCAAGTTTGCTAGTATGCTCAACATTTTTATGTTCTCCCGTTTCTTTTCCATTTTCACATGCGAGATGGGCTACCCTTCAGTGGGAGTGTTGAAACTAGCTTTTATATATATATACTGTTGGGTCTTTACCTATTAACTATAATATAAGATGACATAGTTTTTAACACCCCCTTGATATTCCTTGAAGAAGGGCATGTATGAAGCTGATTCTAGCCCTGCAATTTATCTTTTAATCACAAAATAAGTGCTATCAATATAGTCTAAGGAGAAATATGAACACTTGTCTATAGAAAAGTTTTCCTTGGTATTTTGACTGAGCAAAGTAGTGAGGAGTTGATTTCACGAGGGAAAGTCAAGTAACTTTAAGCCACTCAAATGTATGGTGTAAAAGGAGGGCACTATGAGGAAGTCAGCTATTCTTTTCTAGTTTGTACTATTTCTGATTGGTAAAAGGACTTGTAGTTTTCTCAATTGCTATTTGAAAACTTCAAAAGAGAGAGATAACTGTTCAATAATGTTCAGTTAATAGTTGAGCTCTGATGATGATGATGATGATGATGATGATTTCATGCTGTCATGCATAGGCATTGGAAATGATGCATTCTCCACTGTTCATGCTTACTAGATTGACCAGTGATAATTGTTGATTTTGACTTCTGCTTATCTTTTCTAAGGCACTACACATACATACATACAGAGATATATACATATTAGTTCTATATAAATAAAGAACTGTTTATATATATATATATATGGCTAGTTCTGTTTTGGATAGTTTCTGCTTTTAAAAGTACCCATTTGTTAGTGATTCCATCATGACCACCAACATCCTCCAGTGTCTTTTGGAAAGAAAAATAAAGAAATCTTTCAACTTACTTCTCATTGTACAAAGTGGTACTTTTCATTGAATTCAACTATATATATATATAAAAAGTTAGTGTAGTCTCTAACCTTGTCTCTGTCAGAAGAGTCCCCATTAGTTTTGATGGAGTTGAAGAAGTCTAAATCCACATTTTCCCAGTGCATGTACGCTTCTTCAATATCTTCTCAAGGTTTTATTTTTTAGTTTTTACATAGGTTCCATGAAGAGTAACAATAGAAGGGTCAACCTAATTAATTAGGTTAGTATTACAAACTTATCCCAAGAAATATAGTAGATCAAATAGGGATGTCATGAATTGCCTAGAAACACCTGCTGCAACAAAAGGATAAGTGAAGTAGACAAAGCAAGCTGCTTCTTTCATTGTACTATCTTATCATATAATCTTGTGGTCCTAGCACCCTTCTTTAGGGTATCTTTTTGAAAGGGCCCATGATGAAAAGTCCCCCAAGATTGATCGAATCAGACGGCTACAAATCAATAATGAGATCTAATTTGGTCTGTAGAATCATAAATTAGAGGGCCCATAAGTGTGGTCTGGTTTGCGTGATTCTGGCTTTAACGCTACAGTATTATAATTTGTTAGGAAAATAGGAACATGCCCTTAAACTGTAGGACCTGAACCTTAAGAGTTTTAGGGGTGGTGTGGTCTCTATATAGCAATTTAAATTCAACAACAACGTACCTTCTGCATTGCCTGACGTTTTTTGTTTGGTTCATTTCCTGTTGGGTGAGCCCTGCCCTTTACATATAACAATTCTGATCAGTCATTTTTTCTCTTGCTAATGAGGTTCACATGCTTCCAAAAACCATTACAAAATGTCATATTCTCCCCAATAATAAAAACCCAGTTGGGCAATGATAGAGACTTTTCTGAACTGTGCCAATCAATTATTATAAATGATTAACATGCCAGTTTCACTCTCAGCACCTTCTTGGATCATTCATCTTGCATTTATTTTTATTGTAAAATCTTTTTATTTTAATCTCTTCCTTTGTCTATTATTTTATCATTTTTACCATGCAGAGGAGTAGGAGTGCTAATGAATTGGTTCAAATTATAAAACTATATCGGACCTATGCATTTAGTTTGGTTTGGGTTCGATTTTGAAAAAGTTTAGTTTAGGTCAGGTTTAAAAATATATATAACCCAATCGATTCGGTTTAATTTACAGTTTGAGCAAACTTTAAAGGCAACAACGTCAATCAATATGTGGTAGTTCAGTTAGTTGAAGAATTTAGTATAAGTGATGTTGAGATTCAAGTCTCGAGTTCGAGTCTAAATGTGTCTTCATTTATCTATTTCTGTTGGGAAGGTCAGTCCAAATGCCTTTAGCATACTCGAATTCGGAAGGATTAGTCTTGTCTAAAAAAAAGAAGAATACCTCCGGGTGTCGAAAAATCGATAATTAAAAAAAAGAAAGGCAACAATGTTAATATATTACTTTCTAATGTCTTTATTACTATATATATTTGTATTATCACCTTATATAATAAGAACTTGTAAATTTTTTAAATATGATAAAATCCAGGTTGATATGCAGAATCATTTTTATATTTTATTACATCAAAATTGAGGCTGATCATTGTACACTAATATTAACTGTGTTGGGATTTGGGATCAGACAGTTGTTATTAATGGAAGCATCTAGAATCACTCTAACATGCCATCTGATCTCATCAAATGTGAATGAAGGGAATCTGATATTTGAACTCAGTGATCATGTTGGTACAAATTATTTATTTATTTATATTTAAAAAAAGTTTGATAGAAAAAACAAATCCTCCATATCATCCATGAAGAATCTGATCAAATACAGGTTGATACAGAATATTTTGCTATTTTATTGTATCAAAGTTCAAAAGTTTCCCACTAAGCTTAATGAATTTAATGTATTAAATTAACCCAAAAAATCTTAATATTTAATATAAAAAATGAATCATCAATGTGAGCCCATCACTAAAATCCCATTTAAACAAAGCTATTATTACCAATTTTTTTAATGTTACTTTTAAATAAAATAAAATATACTTAATACATAAAACTCCCACATCTTAGAGTCTAGGAAAGACACGATATATGTAGAGAGAGACTATTTACAGATTCAAACATACCACCTTTAGGTTAGAATAACTTAACGTGTATGATGACATGTTAGACTAAAATTAGAATATAAAAAAAAAGATAAGATTAATAAATGAGATAAATAAGTAAATGCTTGTAAGAAGCATTTTTTTTTAGGTGGTGTGACCTTAAAAATAAAACGGCTTTTGTTTTTTTTTTTTAATGGTAAAAAAAATAAGGTTCAGATATAATATTAGAAACTACTTAACCTAAAAGTTATATTTAATAGCTGAAGGCCGAGTGGGCAATAATGTATATCAAGCGAATATAAAAATTAACAAATTATCTTTAAAAAAAAAACCAATATCAATTATAATAAAATTTTAAATAAATAAGGTGAAATCTACTAATCATACAATCACAAGATTGTGCAGTACTATTTTTGAGATACACACCATGAGGGCCACAAAAGTAACTTCTTTCATCCTTTTTTTTTCTTAAATAATAATAATAATAATAATAATAATAATAATAATAATAAGCATAGGTAGGATTAAATTAATTTGAAATAGTGTTTTATATGATGAGGTTAAGAGGATCCATTTGCAGTTAATAGTTCATGGCATGTGCCCCAATAATGGCAACATCTCAACCACCATCCCCTGAAGGAAGAGAAATAAGCTTTCTTCTTGGCTTATATTAAAGTCTTTTGTTCAAATCCATGTGACCAACACCCACTACTAATGACACTTTGAAAGAATATGTCCAAATCCAACTGCTAAAACCCATCATCTTCTCCTATAATATATATATATTTTATTAAAAAAAATAATAAATCTTGTTCTATATATCTTTTAGTATATATGTTACTTAAAGTTAAGGAGCCCTAACCCAAATGGAAATTAATTTTAAATTTGATACATTGAAGGTGTTCATAATCTTGATAATGTGATGCTTGTCTTGAAGCTCTTAAAATTTTCTTTCCTTTAATTTATATATATATATTTTTTATTTTTTATTTTTGGCTTGATTAAAGTCATTAATCATAAGTCTAAGTAAAATTATTGTGGAAGAAATGACTTGATAGCATTTTGTTAGAAGAAATTAAATTAGGGTTTTGACATTGGAGTCTAAATAATTAATAGATAGGTTAATAATAGTGATTAATATGAGTAGACATTGGATAGAATTTAATGAGAAAGAGATAAGGTATTGATGGTAAATTTTATGATGTTATTTATAAAATAAAATAAAAAACTCAAATAGTATATGATGATTGATTTGAGTGGAATTTTCTCCTTGTTCTCAATTGGAGTTCATATTAGTGCAAAAGGTGTAAGAATTTTTTTTTATTTTTTTATTTTTTTTATTACCGGTTTTTTGGCACCCGAGAGGTGTTTTCCTTTTTTTTGGCCGAGACTAATCCTTCCGGATTTAGACATTGCAGAAACATTTTGGCTGACCCTCCTAACAAAGACGAATAAATTGGGACAAAAGCTAAGTAATCCGAGGTTTTTTCCACTTAGATGTGAATTGCACTTAGAGTCGTATTTATTGTAGTTAGATTAACATTTTTCTTATATTAATACAAAAAACATAATTTAGATAAACTTCTATAAAACATTATCATTTGGTAGCCAATTAATAATTTAGATAAGGCTTTGACTGTCAAGAGAAATATTTTCCTTTAATATGACTTTTGATATCAATTTTTTTTTTTTTTTGCTAAATTAATGAAATAAATGGTGCTTATGGAAAGAAAGGAATATAATCAAATTGAATGGTTGCTTGGTGGTCCTCAAGTAGAGGTTGGAAGGGGTTTTAAGTAATAAATAAGGATCATATGGGATGCTCAATTATGTCATGTGCAATGTGGGCATATTTGAAGTCATAAATCGGATATATATATATATTTTATTTTATTTTTGGATCAAAGTAGGATTGGGATTTGTAGGGTTTGGTCTCATTACATCATTATTTTTATAGAATTTCTTGACCTAATCTTCCAAATTCCCTCTCTTAATTACCTGAAGAACATAGAGTGCTTCCAAAGGCAGATGCATGTGACCACCCTTTTCTCTTTTTGTAGATCAAATTCAATATAGACATCTTCACCTACCTATTAGGAGCATGTTTCCATGACCCATATCCCAAAAATAAAAATTTAATTAAATTTGAAATTGTTTTTATTCTTTAGGTCTCTAATCATAATCAGAACTCATAAAGGGTTGACTTAATTATAAAGTTGAGCCAAGATAAATGTTTCAAAAAACACAAATATTAATCAACTATGTATAGGATTTATTTTTTACATATTCTTGTGAGATTTATATGATAAATTTAGTATGAAAACAATAGAAACATAACATTACCAACTAAGTTTTATTTTTTCATCTGTAATAGGTTGGTTACACAAATCTATTTCCTTTATTTCAATTATAAACAATTATATTTATTAATTATCTTTTTCAATTATAAAAGGAACTAGCCATGACCTATTAAAAATAAGGTTATGTTTGGTTGATGATTTAAAAACTTGAATTCAATAAAAAAACAAAAAATTCAGAAAAAAAATATTTTATCGTTTCCTAATAATAACATGTTTTCTTTACAAAAAATAAAAAATTGTTTCTTAATTCAATCAAATCAAATAATATTCTATGTTTTTGAATTTTTGGATACAAAAAACTGCATTGGAATCCCAACCAAAACCACTTGACAGTGACACTATTTTTCTTTTTTTAAATCTCTTTAAAATATGTTATTTTGTAAAATAATCTAGTTGAAAAAAAAAAAATCACCCTTGTTTTCAATTGTTGAATGATATTAAACACATTTCATCAAATTGAACATGTAATTGGTTTTAGAAAACTTATTTTTAGGTCAAGTGCTCCAAGAAATGCTATCCCAATAGCAATTACCTCTTAATTATTTTATTTTATTTTCCATATAGGTCCTCCTCATCAACCTTTCTTTAATGGTGCTATATTCTAATGTGTCAAATGTCCTAAAAGAATTATAAACTTATATATATATATATACAAATAATACTTTAGAGAAGACAATTTTACCAAGAATATGAACAGCATAACCATCCATTGATTGAATTGAAAATGGGGTCCAGCACCCATAAATCCAACTATGCTTTCTGCAAATTTTTTATTTTCCCATATTTTTTTTTATAAAATAAAAAATGATTAATTAATTAATTAATTAGTGGGCCCCCAGTGGTTGTTGGGCCCAACTCAATCAAGGCTTTGGCACGTAACGCCTTAAAGTGGGCCCAATCCATCTAATACATTAGGAGGTACAGCCGCGTCGTGAACCTCCTCTATGATTGCCACCTGTCCCAGACTCCCTCCTAGGAGACCTTATTATTACTTTGACCAGATTGATCCAAACAATATTTCAAAAATAAAAGTATAATCAATATATATATATTTTACATATTAAACTATAATAAAATTTTATCACAAATAAAAATGAAATTATTTTATGAATAAAGGATAATAACAAGTTTTTTTATTTTATTTTATTTTTATTTTATATATATATATATATATATATATATATATATATATATATATATATAACTTAGAGTATTCATGTATCCGGTCCCGACTAATCTCTTAGGCCCCTTAATTGCTTGAGCGGGAGACGCCGACCCCAGTAGTTAACGCTGATGGAGAGTTGAACTCGTCACCTCATCTCACATCATTGGCTTGGTCAGCTTTTACCTGACCAACTATCGAATTATCAGAAAGATTTTTATGGAATGTCCTACTCTTCCCTCTTTTCATGGACGGGCTCTAGCAGTGAAAATCTCATTTCGTTGACGCCAAATTCTTTACGAAGAAAACCACTCAACCAATCAGACGCTAGTTAAGGATAATAACAGTTAGTAGAATGGAGTACAAGACCTCATTACTTATCATGTTGGAAGCATGTCATATGAGCCATTTCTAGTGGGGCTTAGTTCAATGTTTGTGATATGCAAAAATTCAAAAACTATGAGGTCATGAATTTAGGAACAATCTTATTCATAAAAATTATATATCGCTTTCAAAATATCACTTCATAATAAATGCAATACCTTAATATAATTAAAATTTTATATTAATAGTTTGTTGATCTTTTAGCATATATATATATATAACTAATCCACTTTTATTTATTTATTTTATCAAGAACTTAATTAATTATTAATTAACCTAACACAATTTGATTAAGAACCACCCAAATGCCTCTCATTCATAGTAGTTATGGTCTGCCGGTACCAACAATTAGAGAGTCTGAATTAACAACAAACAAGACTCTAACAAGCTACAAAATTTAATTAATCATACTGACTCTTTGGCTTCTATTTTGTCATTTTTCAATCTATTCACATTATTTATATTTAGTTAGAGTTTGAATCTTTCCTCCTCATAATTGATAATATATACATGAGTTATTATTATTATTTTGAAAAAAAAAAAAGTAGCAATGATCAGTATAATTGTCTCAAAAATTATTAAATAATGATCCAATTTCAAAGCTATTGGTGTTGACATTCATTAATGAGATTGGTTTTCATTGAAAATTTGGTTTTACCATTTATTTCTTTAAAATAAAAGAAAGTAAATGTTAAGTTAAATGTAATAAAATATAGCTACGCGTTCATGTCTATTAAATTATTTATTACACATCTAAAAATATGTAACACAAATATATTTAATGGACAGACATATGTAATTGTACTTAAAGTTATATTTATTATAGTTAAAATAATATTTTTAATATTATAATTTACACCTATAAGTAATATTTAGTTAAATTTTTGAGTAATAATTGACTAATAAATTTTGTTGACATTGTCTATATAAGTTGTTAGAATCACGTGTTAATGCATGATTTAAGATGATCTAATAACTTTTAAGGACAATATCAACAAAATGTGTTTGTAAAAAAAAATTTTAAAATTTTTATCTTATATATTGAATATTAAATAAAAGGTATTGTATTTATGATGTTTATGACATTTTAAGACATAGTGAATCAAATAAATCTTAAATAAGTTAAAAAATAGTAAGACCAAATTTTAAATATGGCATTGAAAATGCCATCTCGAAAAATTCAAAAGTCATTATATCATAAATATATCTTTATTATTTTTTATTTTTTTCAATTTAAAAAGTCTATCATCACATTGATTGATTTTTTTTTTTTTTTAATACAAAGAATTGGATCCATATAATAAATAAGGCAATAATTGTTATTTTATTAATGATTTGACGCCAGTTTCCGTACTCACGAATTTCCACGCAAACGACGTCAGCACGATCTTAACGGCGTTAAACCTCAAAAAATTCGCGCTCAAGAATTATATATAAAAAGGCGTGAGTCGACCCCCGCGTTTGGCGACTCGGGATTAACTCAACCATGGTTAGATGAGAATTGTAATCATTTTCAGGGTGCGAGTTACAAGGCTTCGTGTTTGGGGCTGTGAAGCCGAAAGTGAATGGCCTTGGTGCAGTTAATGACACGTGGCCCATTGATTGGAACACACGCAAGCGTCGTAGCCACAGGTATAGGGAGAGTACGTAGTGCTGAGGAACACTATATCGTGGTAACCGCCTGTTGCCGGTCATTGTTCTGAATTTGTCGCGATAAATTGAAATTACCGCTCTGTCTGACAGCAAGATTGCACGACGATTCTCACGTGCCTTCTTCACCTCGGGATTTGTGTTTCAATTATTTCATAATAAATACAAAAGCCATTATTATTTCTTTAAAAAAAAGAAAAAAAAAAAAATGAATTCACAAGTTCAATTCTTCGCTGGTGATAGCCTAAGGGATTAGTGATACCCTTAATTATAAAAAAAAAAAAGATTTAAGGTGATATTAATTTTATATCTATTCATACGTAAAGACATCTTTTATACCTCCGTCTCATAAATTTCAAGCTAGGCTTTTATATTACTTTAAACGTGGGTTTGGTCGGTGATATTCGGGTATAGTTTTTTATATTCAAAAATTTGAAAAACATTAAAAAATTGTATTGATTTGAATGAATTCAAAAAACAGTTTTTAACTTTTTATAAAGTAAACATGTTGTTTTTAAAAAATAATAATAAGTCATTTTCTGTATTCAAAAATTTGTATTGACTTGAGTGAATTCAAAAAACAGTTTTTTACTTTTAATAAAAGAAACAAATTATTTTTAAAAAATAATAATAAGTGGTTTTCTGAGTTTTTTATTTTCATATTAAATCTTTGTTTTTATATTACCAACCAAACACAATCTTAAGAAAATGATCATTTTGGTAAAATTTGAAAGCACCTTACTTGAATAATTTATTCTCCGTTAATCAATAATTTAGAATTTATTAGATATTTAATTATTTTTATCAATATATGTTAGAGAATAAACTTTTATTTATTATTATACATTAGTAAATTAAATAAACTTTTATTTAATTTACTTAATGATTTGTAAACGTTGTCTAGTTTTAATAGTGTGCATCTGTACCCCTTCACTAGAGAGTTCAATTTTTTTTTTTTTATAAATAAGTGAGAATTTTTCCTCCTTTAATAAAAGTGAGAGTGAGACTATGGTAGTTGGTTCGTATGATGCTTATACAGACCCTTTATGTATTTCGTCTTTGTACTCGTCTTCTTAGCTCAACTGAAGGGTCCAGATTTTTTTTATCTCCAGTTTTAGTATTTTCTGACTTTGTGTCAACACTAAAAAATAAAATAAAATAAACTTATTAATTTATCATCTAGAACTTCTTGACAATAACAAGAACCATTATAAGGTGACCTCTTTCTTAATTATTAATGGTTTGAATCCTATAATATCTAGGTCTTCAGGAGCTTGCTAAGCCTAAAAATTTTGTAAATGTTTAGATGGTCTTGTTTTTTTATTAAAGAAAAAAAAAAAAAACAAAACATAGATCAAATCAATAACATCTAAAAAGTGTATCAAATGTACTATGAATGCCGACTTTAGATGTCAAGGAAAGCTTATAACAAGGCCAATTGACATCAAATCTGAGTTTTTTTGTGTTGCATATCAGCTAGAAAGTTTAAAAGCATTGTCAATTATCTGTCGTGAATTAAATATATCATTGATTTTTTTATTTTTATTTTTTTTCCTGATTGATTTACTTTAGAATAAAAAATAAAATAAAATTGAAATTAAATGGCAAAGAAAAGATGTGGGAATATATACTTGATGCTAAAGATATATTTATTGTTCTTTAAATAATCTTTAAAAACTAAATATTTTATACATAAAACTTGAAATACATAGTTATCCTTTCACATATGAAAGAAATACTAGAATGACCAACCATCGATTGGTTCAGTGGTTCGAGAGTCGAACTCAAGGAGGTTGAGGGACTCAGTTTCGAGTTCGAGCTCACCCTTGACAAAATCATAGTTGGAAGGGACGCCGTCGTCTTTACAGAATTCCGAAGTTTAGTAGAATAGAGGACAACACCGGAGTTGAAATATCGATAATAAAAAAATAAAAAAAAAGGAAAAAAGAAATACTAGAATGGCGCCAATATATGAAAGGATCAAAATGACTTACTAAGATACAAGGGCTATAATTTTCATGAATAAGACAATAATAAGGATAAGCCATATTCCAAGTGTTTGGAATGGACAACATTATTATCACTTTTACATCTTTTTATGTCTCCTACTATAATGTCAAAAATTCAAAGCTATGTGTTTACCTAAATTCAAATATTGTCCACTTATAAATAATTAATTAATGATGTTTTTTTTTTAAAGTTTTCATTTGACCAAAAAATAATGATTATTATGAACACAAACTATTTTTTAATACAAAAATATTGAGAGGGCTGTAGCACGGTACACATAGGTCTGAGTCTCTTAAATAATTTTCGAACAATTTGTATTGAACAATTTTAAATAAATTAAAGGGACCCAACAATTTTAAATAAATTAAACGGACCCAAGCGCGAGTGTATTCTTCTTGATCTTTTTAATCGAAAATAATAAAATGATTCAAAAAAATATGCATACTCAAAATCATACCATGTTGATAAGGCAAACGCTGGTTATTTTATTTTATTTTTCTTTGTTGATGAGTAGGTTTGATTTTGAATACGAATATGAGTCTATATAGCATTCTTCTTTTTTAATATTATCATTTAAAAAAAAATAATTTAATTATTCATCATTAAAATATGATGGCCCATATGAAAATTTCGTAAGGAAAAAAAACTAAAAATTGTGGTCAAGCTTGTTATAGTGTACAAACATTTGCTTGTTTATTATACGTTGGATTATTACATATATATATAAATTATTTCAGATCAATAAATTAAAAATAAGAATAATTTTAATTATTAATATAAAAAATAAATGTCAACATTAAAGTTTAATAAGACTACTACAAGGCCCTGACAGACACAATTACGCTTCATCTTACATAAGGTTAAAAAGATTTCAACTATCAGTCTTGCTTACGTAGAGGAAGTAAAAAAAATTAAATAAAAAAAAATTAAATAAAAACACAAGAAGACAAGAATAGGAGCAGAAGAGATAAACTGTGGGAGCCGCTTAAAGGTAAGGGCTCTTCTGCTGCAGTCATCAGCAGCGGTCGGTGACACACACCATAACGTGAAATGGAGAGTCTTAATCTCGTTGACCCATCCCTCACTCTAATTAATACATATTATTATTATTATTATAAAGTTTATAGAAAAATTCAAGTTCCACCGGATTCTCCCCGTTACCTTGTTAAAATCGAGGCTTACCCATTTCAACTAATATAAATATACAATCCAATCCCTTCTCTTCCACCATATCTCACTCTTTCTTACACAGTAGCAGAGATATATATAGATAGATCCATAAAAAATCCCAATACTACGTACAAGTAAAGAAGAAGAAGAAGAAGAAGTAGCAGCTTTGGTTAATTCAATTTTCTGAACAATCTTGAAGAAAGATCAATCCGATCCATAATCCCACATATATATGTTCTGTACTGCTAAATGGGTTGGAGAAGAGCTTTCTGTACAGCAATTCCTCGAGACGCAGAAATCAGACTCACAGACAACAAGCATTTACAGAATCAGAATCAGAATCAGCCGAGCCCGAGCCCGAGTCCCAGAAGCTTTACGAAGATGGGATTCGTTTCTTCTAACCCATCAACCCCGAGATTTCAATCTCAACCAGTGTCCAGCCCGAGCTTAAGATGCCGAACCGCCACGACAGCATCAGCATCGGCTCATGATAGCCCAAAACTCCATTGCAAGACCAACAACAACAACACTGCAAAGAGCCCCAGAAACTTGTTTCAGAGCTCTAATCCATCTTCCCCGAGATCCCCATTTTCGCTCTTCAAATCGGGTTTAAGATTGTCCAGAGTAAGATCCTAACTCAACCCTCTTTTTTTTTTTTTTTTGAAGATATGTTTGATATATGAAATAATCAAGCAAATTCATGCTACGTTTTCCAATAAAATTGCTCTAATACCATGAGAAAGAGATTATGAGTGCATTTGTGTTTGTTTCGCTGCGTAAAATCTGAACAAACTATAAGTATCAGGCAAAAGATAGAGAGATACTAACATGTTCTTGCTTTGTTTTGTGTTTTGTTTTGGCAGAATAACTGTGGGCTGTGTTTACAGAGCATGAAAACAGGGCAAGGAACGGCTATTTTTACAGCAGAATGTTCTCATGCCTTTCATTTCCCGTGCATAGCTGCTCATGTTAGAAAGCCTGGACCTCTGGTTTGCCCTGTTTGCGGTGTTAACTGGAGAGAAGTTCCATTGCTTCCTTCTTACAAGAATCAACAACAACAACATGAAGAACTCAAAGTAAGAGAAGATGAAAAAATAAGAGATGGGTCTCCCAAAATCAAGACCCAGAAGCTGATTTCTTCTAATAAGCAGATTTCTGATCAGAGATCCTATGATGATGATGAGCCATTGTTGTCTCCAACTTCTGGGTCTCGTTTCAATCCAATCCCAGAAGCTGATGAGAAAATAGAAGAAGAAGAAGGAATTGAAGAGTTTCAAGGCTTCTTTGTTGATAAAAAACCATCTTCATCTTCGTCATCGTCATCATATTCTAGTGATTCTTATAATGTCAACGCAGTCAACAGTGGAGATTTCATCAGAAACGTTGACGTGAGAATTGCTCCAGAGGCCGCTTTGGTCTCTGTTGGAAGAAGCCATGAAACATACGCTTTGGTGGTGAAGGTTAAGGCGCCTCCTCCGCCCCCGGCGCACAATAGCAGAGCCGCCGCCGCCGCTGCGCCTCTACTCGACTCAGCGCGCCGCGCACCGATCGATCTCGTCACGGTGCTCGATGTCAGCGCCAGCATGACTGGCGCCAAGCTGCACATGCTAAAGCGTGCCATGCGCTTAGTCATCTCTTCCCTCGGCTCGTCCGATCGACTCTCCATCGTAGCCTTTTCCTCAGCTCCTAAACGGCTCCTGCCTCTAGTCAGAATGACGGCTCACGGCCAGCGCTCCGCGCTGAAAATCATCGACCGGCTCGGTTGCGGCCAAGGCACCAGCGTCGGTGAAGCTCTTAGAAAGGCCACGAAGGTTCTAGAAGATCGACGCGAGAGAAACCCCGTTGCCAGCATCATGCTTCTATCCGATGGTCAGGATGAGAGCGTTTCTTCCAACTCCAACAATCAACGGAAGCCTTCATGCCACGTGTCGTCCACTCGTTTTGCGCATCTCGAGATCCCCGTACATCCGTTCGGCTTCGGCGAGAACGGCGGCTACAGTCAAGAGCCAGCGGAGGACGCGTTCGCGAAATGCGTCGGCGGTTTGTTGAGCGTAGTCGTTCAAGATCTCAAGCTTCAGATCGGGTTCGCGTCCGGTTCAGCCCCGGCAGAAATCTCGGCGGTTTATTCTTGGACCGGCCGACCCACGTTCCTCGGCACCGGTTTGGTTCGGTTGGGAGATCTATACGCTGAGGAGGAGAGAGAATTACTCGTGGAATTGAGAGTTCCCGCGGCTGCTCTCGGGGCCCACCACGTGTTGTCCGTTAGATGCAACTATCGTGATCCTGTGTCGCAGGAGTTGTTTTACGGGAAGGAGCAGACTTTACTGGTCCCGCGTTTACAGGCCGTTCGATCATCAGCTCCCAAGATCGAACGGTTGAGAAACATGTTTGTTACAATTAGGGCGGTTGCGGAGAGTCGTCGATTAGTTGATCACAGCGAGCTATCTAGCGCATTTCATTTGCTGTCTTCGGCTCGTGCACTGTTGTTGCAATCGAGCGCGGCTTCGGCTGAGGAGTATCTACGAGTGATGGAAGCCGAGTTAGCCGAGATACAGTGGCGGCGACAGCAACAGCAGAGTCAGCAGCCGCCGCTGTCTAGAAGGAGAGTGAGTGAACGTGAGCCGAGTTTGTTAGACGAGAATGGAGACCCGCTGACTCCGACTTCGGCTTGGCGAGCCGCTGAGCGGCTGGCTAAAGTAGCCATGATGAGGAAGTCGATGAATAGAGTCAGCGACTTGCACGGCTTCGAGAACGCTAGATTTTAATTTTCTTTTTTTTTAAATGTTATTATATAGAGAAAGGAAAGAAAAAAAAAAAAAAGAATAGAGTGGCCCCCGGCGCACAATAGCGACAAGCAGCGCCCGACGCTTCAACCCTTTCCGCAAAAAAAAAAAAAAGAAAAAAAAGAAATTAAGAAATTAAAAAAAAGAAAGAAGGAAAAGTTGAGAGCAGCCCATCTTTGTCTTGTATCATTTGGAAGAGGAGGGTTAGTTTGGGAAAAAGGGGAAAATGGGGGGTAGTTTGGGAAAAGGAAAAGTGGTTAGCGGGTTATGATAATATGTAAATGCATGTATTGGGGAGTGTGGATACTGCAGGTTTTTTTTTTTTAATTATTATTATTAACTGTGAATCTGTGATTGGTTTTGGTGGTGGTGGGTAAAATGTTCTTCAGGTGGAAGAAAAAAAAAATTTATGAAAAATAACGAAGTTCATCTTTGTAAATAATGAAGATCATATTAATATTAGAATTTGAAGAGCATTTTTATTTGGAAAGAAAAGAAACTATTAATGGTAGTTGAGAACATAGTTGTACCTTTTGATTGAATATTCTATATAGATTGAAACACATTATATTTGGAAGAGGCAAGAAGATCCCGTTATATGTCCCGCCTGGAATGTATCGCAACACATTCTATCCAGACGCGGGCGCACTTCCACTGCAGCGAGCGAACGTCAGCCATTATATACCACATAATATTGTCACATTCCAGTACACAGCACACCGCAGCGTCTAGTACCCCGGGATCATTTGTCAATACTATTCACTTATGAATAGTGCAGGGCCTCCCTTAGATTCGAACTCACAACCTCGTAAGGTTTGATTTCGCAATCTGAGTAGCCACTGAGCCACATAAGGCCTTTTTGTCACACCCCAGTACACAGCACACCGCAGTGTCTAGTACCCCCGGGATGTGATGGGTACGCATACCCCAACCATAGTACTACATAATATTGTCATATCGCCATGTAGCAACTCAACTGCAGCTGGTCTACATCGAAACGATTATTTATCCCTACTATTCCTTCATGAATAGTAAAGGGCCTCCCCCAAGTTCAAACTCGCAACCTCCCTTAAGGAGTTAGAATTCGCAACTTGAGTAACCACTGAGCCAATGACATCACCATCTCTGCATGAATTGAATTACAGTGTGATGTCTTTCTCAGTGACCCATCTCTTTGCTGGATCATTAGGGTGATGAAAGAGTGCATGAATGGAGTGTTCAATCCCATCTCTTGTAGTATATAGTTAGTTGTATAATCAGCTTTATCGTCATACCGTATTTTTGAAAATGTATTAGATTCGTTCTCAACTCATTAATTCCTCTTACCTTCAAAGGTGAGGTAGCGGTAAGAATTGAACTTATCTTTGGGTTTTAAAGTCACATTTTTACTAATTGCAATAATTCCATGTTGGCTTATATATATATATATGTGTGTGTGTGTGTGTATGTTTAAGTATGTATAAGATCATATATCCTATCTATCTTAGGAAGAGCATGTGCCAAAAGAGGTAGTGTTGGTAGATGGGCACATGGAGATATTATCAGGAATGTTGTTATGTATATGTCATGTGAAGAAACATACCAATTGGTTTTGATATGTAAGGGTCTCACTTTTTCTTCATTAGTTTGTCTTTTTTCAAAGGAATGTGGACCTTGCAACTTTGATCCTCTTAATCCAAAGAGAACCACCAGCATATATAATACAAATTAAAATAGCAAAACATGGGTTACCACACCAAGCCACCAAGTAGCACAACTGGATTATGCATATGGGACTGAAACATGGATGTTTAGTTTGTATTTTTGTTATAAACTGCATGATTAAGCATGTGAGTTAGTGAAGGAGAGAGAGAGACCTTTGATGAGTTATCTTTAATGTATTGGAGGAGAAGATGATTTGCTAGCTAGAGATGTGTGGAGGTTGAACAGGGCTTTTAGTATATTTAGGTGGAAAACAGAGGAATCCCAAGCCTATGGTGTGCTTTGGACAAAGGTTAAAGGGATTCTATATATAAAAAAAAGGATAAAACATTAACTTCATGCAAATTATAATATATATATGGAAAAATGTTGGGGAAACTCAATCCTCAATATTTTTTCATACGCTGTGTATTACGTAATACACACGACAGTGTGTGATGAAACTACCTCTGACCATTTTGAAAAAAGTTTTTTCCATGTTATATGTAAGTATATGTCACATCAGCATGAGTTGGGAATTCCGTTAAAAAATACAGTTGCTTTAGTATTACTCTTATATATATACTTCATTTCTCATGTGTGTATTGTATTCTCCTTAAGTTCTTAATTACAAATAATTAAAAGTATAAACATTTCTTATGATTGGGCTTTTCACTTATAGAAATGCTAAAGTTACTAGGGTATTGTCTTGAATGATGTATTGATGCATGATACAAGATAAACTAATGGTGATCAGGGTGCTAATTATTTTTGCTAAGTGAGCTTGCATACCAGTTTATATGAGTTTGGAACACTTAAATTTCTCATTTTACTAGCATCACCATCAGCATGAGTTGTTGCATTGGATACCATGAAAAAAAAAAAAAAAAAAAACAGTACTATGTGTTGTCTCAATCTGAAACATCTCTTTGTTGATTAAGCTCTAACAATGGATCCCTCTCATTGTATTTGTATCATTTATTAGGATGATGAGAGTGAGCATGTGTGCAGAGTATCCAATAATATAGAGGAATAGCTAGCATGTTCTCTAGATGCACGTTTAGCTTCTTCATAATGCATTCATCATTACTAAGAAACACACCATTTATCTAGAAAGAGTAAGTGCTTTCAATTTTAACCCTCTATGTTATATCCCTATTCAACACAACAAAGCCTTTTCTTAACTACATAACATCGGATTGATTAATTAAACAAAATTTTAAATTAGTTGCCAATTACCTTACACGACCCTAAACCTTTTCTATCTTTTTTCTATCCAAGCTTGAAGCTGATTATGACCAATTTACTTTCAAAACTACTTTTGGATAAAAAATAGTTATAAAAGCATTTGACAACATTGTTTTTGGACCAAAGTATAACATTTTGAAGAAGTTCAGTGAGACCAAATTTTTCAAAAAACGTTTTTCACTTGAATTATTTCTTGAAACCCACTTTTTTTTTTTTTTGAGTCATTGACCTTCTAATATCCCTGCTAACCCCTTTACAGGGACAAAACTATTCTGAAGTCGGGAATGGTACACGACATTGGACAATCTCTCCCTAGAGTGGGCGTATAGGCGTAGGCATAAATTTAAACACGAAACCGAGACCTTATTCCTCAACCATAGCCCTATATATAACTCGTACCGCAACTAACGAGACTACCTAACTCTAGGTTAAAAGCTAGTCTACTTCGCCAACAAAAAAAACTTTTTTACTACAATTTGATCCAAAAGCAGATATGTCAAATGACGCGCACTCTAAAAGCAGTTTTCGCTCAACCAATTGGGGCCATGAAAGATTGAGGAAACAAAGAATCGATGATGATAGCTCAGCCATATCAATTCCACGCTCTATGATTAAAAATCAAACATAAAGAAAAAGAAAGATGCTTCCAACATGAATTTCAGAAAGAATTTCTATTTACAATGAAAGTAGTATTGATACAGAAAACCACCACAACAGCATGACCCACATCCATTACTCGGTCTAATTTATCATACCTCCAAGAGTCACTTACTCTAACCAGGCATGGAGATGCAGAACAACACCACATCAGAAATGGAGCTGCTTGCACTGACCCATCGTTGCCTCAGCAGGGCAGTAAGGACACTTGAAGGTGCGTGTGCCACTCTTGGCCAACTTCACAATAGATTGCTTGCACAAAACATGCCCACAAGGCATTAACATTGGTGGATTCTCATCACTTCCTTGATCCCTTGAAACTGGACACACAAAAACTGAGTGAAACTGGAACTCCCTCCCCAAATCCACTGGCACAGGCAATTGCTTCATCGCTTGCCATTCCTGCTTCTTCACAGCCATCACATTCGCAAGCTTCAGAAGAGTCGGCAAGGCTTGGACCCCGGCCGCCACCGCCACACCCAACAGGTTCTCATAAGATTGGCCATAGAGACTGCAAAATTGCTGGGTCAGCTCGTCGGCCAGCTTCTCCCAATGTGCCGGAGATAAGAACTCAGTGTATGGGGAGGCATTGAGCCGGCCTGCCCACAAGAGACAAGCCATTAGCTTCTGGATCTCCGCCATGTGGGCGGACGCAAATTGAGCCAAATGTACCCTGGCATACTTGAGCGCGTCGGCTCTGGTCCCATTCTGCAGAATCTCCACAAACTGTAACCGGTGAAGTTTCAGCTCGAGACTTGACCCTTTCTGCAAGAGAATTTCATGGTGGGCAGAAGCCCAGTTCAAGGCAGGCTCGAGGTTTCTAGATCTCATGGACTCAAGTATCTTGTACAACTCGAGGAAAGGAGTTCTCAGGGAGCTGAGCTCTGGTTCTTTTGCCTCGTTTATAAAGCAGTCACCGAGATCAAATAGACCTTGCCGGTAGAAGTGGCTAGCGATGATTTGGTTTATTGTATGGATATCAAAGTCCACGTTCCTGTAAGCTTTGGATATCTCGGGATTGAAGGATTTCTCCAGCAGTTTCACATACTTGCTTAGTCTTACGTTGAGCTCCTTTTGTGAGCCTTCGAGTTGATTGAGTGGGCCCATCTCGATCAGCTTGCTGTGGAGTTCTTTGAGGATGGATTTTGAATCTGCAGCAGATTGAGGGTCAATTGAGTGCAATTTTGCTAATGCGTGTTCAATCTCTCGACCAAGTTGGTCTATTACTTCCTGGGCTTTAGATGATGATAATTTTTGCTTCTTGGTAACGCGATCAAATGCATCTTTTATGGTGCTAAGCTCCATTGAAGCTGTTAATTTAAACACGTCTATAACCTGTATTAGCAGCAAAAGAAATCACGCTGAGAAGATCCCACAAGAGAACTTAAGGATGGAGGAGATAAAAGTAGAGAAACAACACAAACGAACGAAGGGAACAAGTTACTAGGAACCAAATTTTCATTAAAGATATGATAAATGTAAATAAAAAGCATCCGTAAGGTCTTAATAAAAAACAAAAGAAAGTTGAACAAACAAATTGTGCTCTGTTTCCATGGCTTCTGGTCTCATTGAACAACATCATCACTGCTTTACTCATTTCACGAATATATTTCATGACTTGAACGAATTTATATCAAAAACATTATAGCTGATATATGAGCAGCACTGCAAAAGTCAGTCAAATAGCAACATGGTATCAATACCTCCATTTTAACCATCCAGTCTGATTGAAGAAGCAAATATGGCATGAAATGAAAGATCAGAATGCAACAAAGACAATGAAAAAGTTTCTGCTGGCTACAAATATTTTGAATCCACCAAGTCTAGATGCAGTTGGAACCAGCAATCTTGTGAAACAGAAACACCACAGAGACGAAGCTTAGCATTACATCCAAACCTCTTAAAGGATGGTAAGAAAAGAAAATTTACAAATGTCAACTGAATGTCCATCACACAGCTCTCCATGCAGTGATGCAAATCAATATTAGGAAATGCCAAAATCAATTCTCAACACTAACTAGCACAACCAATAACATGGATCACAAAATAAAGTTTAAAATAGAAATATATCTATACTATTTATAATGCCAAAACCTATAAACTCACGGTGTGCCACTTTTTGAAAATATCCCTAAATTACCCATGATTTTTTAAAGTTTTACTATTTATTAAATTTAAATATTGAGGGTAGTATGGTAATATACCATTAATAGTTTTACTATTTATTGAATTACCTAAATATGCCCTTCTTTTTCTTAATACAAAATTTGACACATGTCCAAGATATTAAATTGAAAAAGGGTATTTTTTGGAACTCTAGCAATAACTCCCTCTTAAATTATGGGATTTGCAATTATTTTTGAAACTCTAGCAATAATTCCCTCTTAAATTATAGGATTTCTAGTTATCTTTCACTTTCACTCCACGATCTTCCTTAATTTAAATTATAGGATATAAATTAAATTAGTAAATTTATTAACTTTGTCAATGTAAAGTTTTTTCTTTCTTTTTTTTCATTGTTGGTCCCCAACTCAAAAAAAATAATAAGGATTATAATTTAATTAATGCACTATTTAATTCACGTGCAACACATGTGCCCATGGACTAGTATATATGTATATATATCATTGCTCATAATTTAATTAAAAAAAAAAAGAAAGATATTTAAGTTATTACCAACACAATGGGGAATTAAAACTTCGGGTCCATAACACGCATATAATGAATCATCTTACCACGACAAAAGCACAAGATTCGATAAACAGAATTGAAGAAAAGGGAATGGTAGACACTTCTGATGATAATGTAACTTTCTCTAGTGCCTTAACCACTCACTGCAAAACAAATAAAGGACATAAGAAAAACAAACAAATTGAGTAAAGATGTAAAGCTTCAAAAGCTATAACAATGAATTTGGATTTCTTTCTTCCATTTTCCCATGTAGATGACAAGAATCGCATTGAATGAAAAAGAGAAGAAGTATGAAGGGTAGGAGATCTGACCTATCAAAAACAAAATACGATACTAAAAAGAAGATAAAACTAGAATAAAACAACAAATCCAAATATCTTGTCTACCCCAACTCCACCTTGAAAGCATCAAAAGAAAGGTATGACACTCCACGAATCAGAATGCACCAAATTTACATACACTCCTTAAATTGGTACAGACAATAAAATACAAAAAATAAAATCAAAACTTTATAAACTGATGATGATTTGCACCACATTCTCTTTTATTCTCATCAATTGCAAACAATATGCCAAATGTGGAAATCCAAACAAGGAAGAAGAAGAGAAATGAAAGTAGTCTCCAAAAACAGGAAATTGCAAATCCATTGGAGCCGTAAACAGATAATAGCATTTTCAAAGAAAGCTTAGGCCAGTTTGTAATTCTGTCCGACAATCTACAGAGATGTCTTATCTCCAAAATCTTGATTTGTACAAATTACTTAATCGTAACATGTATAAGCAGTAAATAGAAGTCAATGTATCTAAATAGCAAAGGACCCTGCTTCAATGGAGAAGACGTAAATGATCCGATTTCTCTCCATTTGATCACTTTCTAACTCTTAAACTCTATCAGCTTTTAATATTAGTAAAAAATGTTACTATACACAGCAGAAGGCAGATAATATACTGGATCCCCCAAGAAAGCCATAACACATGAGAACAGAAACTCTAACAGAATTCCCTCCAAAAAAGTAAAAGAAACTCTGATAGAGTTATAGAAAAGACTAAGCATGAGAATATCCTCCATCCTCTCCTAATTTGAATCCTAGGATTCAATTCACATTACTCACCCTTTTACTATGTGATTCATCTATGAAGCATATCAATCAAACTGGTCATTAGATTCAAATCTAAAATTTGAATCACAATTTCTAAAGATTCTAACATCACTTATCATCATTATATCTCAATGACCAAATGACTCGACTCTATGTTATTGTTTATGGTCAGTTTAGACATTATAAGCAGAGAAGCAAACAATGTTACCTTTAAGAAATGAATGTGAACAAGTTAACAACAAAAGTATGAAAGCCCCAAATGGTTTTCTTATAAGAATGGTCAATGATACATAGCATCAGTAGGTCTTCATATGCTTATGCAGGGCACTTTTAGCAAACAAGTTTAAATAGTGGGGAGCAACAAACATACTAAGTGTTAACAAACATACTAAGTGTTTAGCCCAACAGGTATAATGAAAAACATCACTTTGAAATGAATGTTTAATGAGCAAACAAAGGCCAATTATGCCAACATGAAGTTGGTGTAGTTGGTAAAGAGGTGACATTGGAACCTCAAGGTCCTAGGTTCAACTCTTGCCACTGTCTCACCATAGGGGGTGAGGGGGATTAATAGGTCAGGAACGGGCCTGATACCTCCGAGAAAGCAATCTAGTGATGGTGATGGAGTTAGTTATACAACTAACTACTATCCCCCCCCCCCCCCCACCCCCAAAAAAAATAAAAATAAAAAAATGCCAATTATTATCTTGAATTACAAGCAATTTCTAAGTTGAAGGTTCTAAAGAAATGAAACGCCAAAGAAGTTCGGACAAGATCAATGTAATGAGAGAGAATCTTGAAGACACCTAGCTAACCAGATGTTAGGATGGATGGGGCTTTCTTACAATGTTATCTTAGTGAGCAGCTTCTAGGTAAGGTTTGCTAAGTTAGGCCGGGCCGACTTGTTGAACCAATGAATCGAAAGTTAGTCCAACAAGCAACATTGGATTAGCTGATTGGATATTATAGTTGACAAAGCCACCACCACAACATTGCATTTCCTCAAGTATCATGATCGTCAATTTTTTTTCATTACAATGTTTATGAATTTAATTTCTCTATATAGACATCTTGCATAACTCAACTCAACTAAATAAAGAAACAATGGCCAATGAGGCATTGGGTGAATGGTGAGTGAATCAAAGTGAGAACGGGGCAACCCGGGTTCGATTCCTCCTTGGCGCCCTCTCCCAATGAATTGGTGGGCAGATTAGTCAGATTTGTCTGGCATATGTTGGGTCCGAATACTGTTGGGGGGGGGGGGGGGGGGGGGGGGGGCACTGACCACTAACTTTGTCTCTTCTCAAAAAAAAAAAAAAAAAAAAAAAAAAAAAAAGAAACAATGGACCCAAGAGCATGTATGAGTCAATGTACTTCGCCTGGAGTGCAACTAGGTGGCATCACAGGCCACCCAATCATTCTCCAAGAACATCATTCCATAGTCTTCAATGCAAGACCAAGTTTGCAATGAACACAAGAAAATCTACT
The DNA here is from genome assembly GCA_035771175.1 of Paratinospora sagittata. Classification (NCBI taxonomy): domain Eukaryota; kingdom Viridiplantae; phylum Streptophyta; class Magnoliopsida; order Ranunculales; family Menispermaceae; genus Paratinospora; species Paratinospora sagittata. Next base: position 2,206,714 of record JAYMFD010000012.1, on the reverse strand, counting down.
GGTCTCAAGTTAAATAAACATCTTATACTCTAAGTTTTCACATTGTGGGCATCTAGAATATCAGCAGCATATATCTCAATAGCAAAAACGCTTCATAGAAGATGAGGACTAACCAATTAAACTACCTGTCCAGACTGTAAAAGAGCACTTTGGTATTTGTTTCCAGTTAACGACCACTGCAAAAAACAACAAGAGAACATAATTATATGAAATTAAGAAGAAAGAAATCCATCTCCTAACTCAAAACCTCAAGAATTAAACAGACATACTTAGCAAGCAAAATATCTTATGAACGTAAAAGACGGGTTTATTAGATACCAGAGAAATCAACAAAGAAAACGTAACTTCAATTCCCAACCAAGTCCCATTTAGATATATCCACCCATATACCAAAATCAAATTGACCCATAATTATTATTATTATTATTATTTTTAAATCACAATCATTATACATCACCTCATGTACTGGAGCAGAGGCTGGTTTATTCCACTCAACATTCAATTCTATCTAAATTTCTTAAAAAATTCTAACATTGCAATCATTTTCTTCACTCATTTGATAAGAGAGCCAAACAAGCAAGTGGAGCAGAAAGCTCAAGATACAAGCTTTTCAAGATATCACATATAAACCCGTCACAAAAAATCCAGATTTGTGGTGGATTTGGGAAGCTTTTCAATAAACTGAATGGTGTAACCAGAACACCCAATAAAAGACAAGGGCAAGAAAGAATATGAAAAAAAAAAAATGAAAAAGGAGACAACTTTAAGAAAATATGGGTCCAGTATCAGCTAGATTCATTTGATTGAACGACACGTTTAATCCAAAAAAAATCAAAAAAGAAAAATTCAAGCAAAGAAATCAAAAAACGAAAAAGAAGAAGAAGATCGAAGAAATTAACGTGATTTTAGAGAAGAAGAAAACCTAGATTTTCACTTGAGAGAGAGAGAGATCTCAGGGCAGAAAAGAAAGCTTCTGGTCTCGCACGCACGCACGCACACACGAACCTGAAAATGTGTAAAACAAGAGAACAAGAGGAAGGGGACTTGGGAAGAAGAAGAAGAAGACGGTGTGCACGCAAAGCGAGCGACGAGCGTGCGAAAAACGTGTCTCAATGCCCTTAAATTACCTATTTAACCCTCTCAACTCTCAACTTCTTCGGGTTCGGGTTCGGGTTCGGGTTCATGCTCGGACATGTGTATTTAGTGGGCATAAATCTAGGCCCGGATTCAGTCCTATGTAAACAATCATGTTGAACATCATTCTATGTTTGTGCATAATTGTGATTTTATTTTATGTTTTGTTTACATCTCAACAACCAACACTAGTTTTTATGGTTAAGAGTTGTATTCTTGAAAACAAAACAAACAATCATCAAACAAGATGGAGAAGTGGTTAGAGCTCGTACTCATAATTTATAAGGACATGAGTTCGAGTCTTGTTGTTAAGTAGGGTGGTCACGGCCTTTTTTTTTTTTATGCATCGTGAACCATATGTGGGGGTACCTATACATTTATTGAGAAGACGTTACTCTCTATCGAGACCTCGTCCCTCAACTACAACTTATATCTCATTCCTCATCCGACGAAGCTACCGGACTTTGGGTAATTGGTACCATTAATTTGGATATTTTCATGGTGATTCAACCTTGATATTAAAAAACTAAGTTTTGATGAAGTGCTTGAACGAGAATCTTTTTGTTTTCCTTCCCCTCCAACAAGGAATAGAAAAAGCAACTTATTCTCTAATAAACAATGCGAATATTAGTCATCAGAGGGGCCTTGTCTAGGAACATAAGCTAATTGATGCTGATGATTTACTATTCATCATAAAATCATACTTCCTTACTCAAATATCAAATTGAACTATTTAGACAAATCAATTTCAGAAAAAGGGCAGAGAGAAATGGCACAATTTCAGAAACAATTGAATATTAAATTATTTTACTTCCTTCTCGATGATTGCCTGAGCTTCCATTGCTTATCGGTGACGATCCTCCTTATTTGCTTCTACAACCTCCTTGAGATTATCAACATTGTAAACTCGTGATGTCTTAAGTTCTGAGATACAAGAACCAACATTTCTAGGAACGGATATATCAATGAATAACCTTAATCCACCAATGAGTGGAAGGGTCTCAACGTTCTCTTTGAAGAACAGTAGGCTCTTTGAGGCCGTGCTAGTGAAACCACATCAGCATCAACAGCACAGTTGAGCATCTCGGTATCGAGACAAATGGTCCCAGCTAGTAGTTAGAATACATTTTTGGTATAGTATGTAACCTATGGCCCATACTAATGATGAAAAATCGAAGTATTTTAGACAATAGCCAAAGAATTTGATGCATAAACTATAGTAAACTATTAGCTTTTCAAAACTAATAACCAGTTTCTACTTGTTTTGTTTTATTCCCTACCTCTCAATACCATGTCATAGTGTATTTAGACTCCTCCCTCTCAATACCAAGAATCTAGAAACATATGTGGTTAAAGCCTATGAACAATACATAGATCTAGGCATTGACTTAGCAAGTTATATCATGCAGAGGAAGCAATCGAGTGAGCGACTGAGGAAGCAACCGAGGGATTGATCAAGGAAGCGACAGAAGAAGCAACCGCAGTGGATCAACCAAGGAAGTGAATGAGGCCGCGTACCGAGGAAGGGAACATACAGTTCTATGCTCCCGAGAAAGCAACCGAGGATTGATCAAGGAAGTGACCAAGGAAGCAACCGAGGGATAATGATATCTGATTAAGCAATATAATGCGATTATATCTAAACTCACCGTAGAATACTGCAGGATTCCTTGATTGAATGTTTGAAACCCGTGGCATCTAAAAATTTCAATACTTTAGATGAGACCCTCAAAATCACCACATGGGTGCATGGTGTACAGATCGTGGATTCTTGATACTGTACCCAGTAGCTTAACTGCAGGATTCCTTGATTGAATGTTTGAAACCCGTGGCATCTAAAAATTTCAATACTTTAGATGAGACCCTCAAAATCACCACATGGGTGCATGGTGTACAGATCGTGGATTCTTGATACTGTACCCAGTAGCTTAATAACAATGCAAGAGCAATATTTCAGTACACAGCCTTCATTATGTGAAGCATACAGAGTTTAAGTGGGGTCATATAGGATATTGTAAACATGAAATCAAACTTGCATTGGTTGTCTAAGTCACATATGACAACCAATGCAAAATAACGTAGGATTTGATAGGGCTTATTCAATAATCTTAATTCAAGTATAGTTTATATTCAGTAACACCCCGTACATCCCCGTACATCTGAGTCAAACACATGTATTGACTTATACATATTGTAAGACATATTTATATATATATATATATTTACACGTATGTATATGGGCCTAAAATGATGAAAATACATGTATTGTAAGGTTGTTGGTACCCTAGAATGTTAGTTGTATCATTAAATGTCCAATACTTAATGAAATTTACAATCTGGAATGCTAGAAATGCGCTTCAGTGGTGGATTCCAGAGAGCTGAAATTTGAGATTTTCGTAAGAAGCGCGCTCTTGGGTCAAGAAACGCATTCCTCACGAGTTTTGACAAAATTATGTTTTTTGAGCAGCACAGAAGCGCGTTCTTGAGAAGGAGAAATGCGCTTCTCTCGGTCAGACTGCATTTTTTTAAGTGGTCAGTGAGGCAATTTAAGGGTTTTAAAACTTGTTTGTTCGACCTTTTCAACTCATTTGAGCTAGAAGAATCTAGAAAAGGCGGAGGGAATGGAAATAGGAGCAAAGGTTAGGGTCGACCAATCCGAAGGTAAGGATCGATCCTTTCTTGATGAAATTTTCATATTTGTGTTCCTTTTTCCGAGTTATTCAACATATTTGAATTTCGTAGGATTTTGAGGGTTAGTTTGGATGATTGAGCTTGAATTTGGAAGAAATTGATGTGTATTGATTGGTAAGTGTTTTCGTGATATATGCAAGTAATTTGGTTGTGAAATTCTGTAAAATTGGAGTATTTCCATGGTTAAAACTTGCACTCCAACTGTTGAAGCATCTGAGGGTTTAAGAGCAATTTTTAATGGTGATTACAGTTGATTTAGATGTATTTTGTTGGTTTATAATGCAATATAAATGTGAATGACGAATATGGATGGAAATAGACATGGTTATGGATTGTGAAAGTAAAAATAATGAGTGGTATGGTTCCTGTTTAAAAACTTAAATGCGAGAAATTTTGTATGTGATGTTTATGTGAACGAATGATATATGATGAGTGGAAATGAGTTGATCATGTGTATTTGTGAGATGTTCAGTTTATGGAGAGGTTATGTTAAAATTTTTAAAAATTGTATATTTTGATGTATTGAATGACTGACAGTGTATCATATATGTATGTGTATGACGTATATGATATTTTGTGTCGGTCGTGACGTCACCCTACACAAGGGGTTGCGACATATTCGATTATAAATACATTTCTAAGGGAGTTTTTTATACTTGCACTCGTGAACAAATTTACATTGATTACGCTAAAAACACAATTACCTGTTTCAAAATTTTGTAAATGTTTTTTTGCCCAACTGAAAGTCAACCTTTGATTTTCTATATAGTCTATACATTTTTGGTTAAGAATAAAATACAAGTTATACTTAGTATCAAAATCCAAATAGGCCCTTCCTATTTCTTCAATTCTAACCACTAGTGTACATTCTTTATTATTACTCGGTTACAAGTTCAATTACGAGAGCTTAAATATATAACCATAGGTCCTTATAGAGCACAATGGTTACGAAAGAAAACCTCCAAAATGCCACTACTAATGTTGAAGTTGTTAAGGAAGTTGATGAGATTAAATCTTTTTTAGATTGTTATATATCTCTCTCTCTGCATATGAAGCATGTTGGCGAATATATATATTTGGTATCCAATATCGTAGTTCTGGCGTTGAAAGACTAGCTTTTCACCTTCTTGGTGAAAAATTTGTTACGCTCAGAGAGTCTGAGCCTTTACACAATATCCTCCAGAGGGATGGTATAAAAAATACAATGTTAACACAATGGTTTAAAGCTAATGAGATGTATTAAGATGCAAGGGAATCGACATGTGATTTTTCGTCTAAGTGGATTTGGCAACAAACTAAAAAACAATGGAAAAGAAGAGAAGTAGAGCGATGTGTTGGACGCATCATTTATGCACATCCAACATCAAGTGAGAGATTTTATCTAAGACTGCTTTTAAATGTTGTAAAGGGTCCACAGTTTTGAAGAAATTTGGATTGTAAATGAAAAAACTTATCCGACTTAAGAGCAACATGCTATGTTTTGGAATTGCTAGATGGAGATATAGAATGACATGATGTCTTAAATCAGGCAATTCAGTGGTCTACTGAAAATCAATTACGAGAGCTTTTTGTAACAATTTTATATTTATTCTTATGCCGATGGTACTTCTAAATGGTTAAATATCTTAATGTTATCTAATTTTGTTCTATTATTCTCAACAAACCGACCATCATCTCTTCTGTTGTAGATAGGGAAACCTGCGTCATTTATAGTTGTGTGCTTGTAAGAGCTTTTTGAAAAATGCTTTGAACGTACATTGTTTATCATACACGAAGAATTAATGTTTGCCTAACCAAATGATCCATGAATCATATACTGTGATGTAGTTGCAAATGCCATAGGATCAATATTATGATTTGATATTTTTGCAAAAATTATACAATCAAATTTTAATAGGAGTTGGATGCTTCTGACTCTGTGTAAAAATAGAAGCATACGAGAGCATGTGGGGGCTTTTGACATGATTACTCTTCAAAAATAAAATAATTTTACAAATGTCATTCAAACACAAATATTGACTCCTTTACCCTACTTTACTTTTCATAGCACAGCGCGCCACATGGGTACAGAAGTTGTATTTTTCAAAGAATGCGTCTTTTCAAAAGACACCTTACTGCAAAGTTTTTTTTTTTTTAACTGAAGGGAAGGCAAAAATTCATAATTTTTTTTTTTTTTTTTTTTTTTTTTTTTTTGCCCAACTTCCATCCATCTCCAATAGAATATTCACATTCTCAATACGACCTTGAGCGGCCGCAGTGCTTGCTTCCAAAAGCCGGCGAGAGCAAAAGCAACTCTGCAACTCAGCAAATCTCATTTTTCATTTTTCAGGCAAAGATTAATATTTATTCCGATTTGTTCCAAATTCCAGTTCCTCTCCGCTACAATCCGCAGATGCATCGCGGTAAGATCCGCATCAGTTGTTTCGCAGTCTCGAAGATCTCTCGCTAGGTCTCGAAGAAGAGAATGGATCATCTGTTCCTGAATCTCTGTAATTAAGGGATGATTTTCTCCACTCTGAAGAACTATTTGAGGTGGACCCCATCTGTGTATGAATCTCCATAAATCACTTCAACATCATCCTTTTGATCAGCTACCAATTTCTTGGTTTCCAGAATTACAAACTTCCCATCATCAGATACATTAGTCTTCACAATCGGGTCTTCATTAACTGATTCCTCTAGATTCTCCATTTCTTTATTGTCTCCTTCTTCTGTTAATAAAATCAAGATTAACAAACAAGAAAGAGAATTTGAAAACTTAATAAACTAGACACACCTTATCGTAAAAAAAAAAAAATTAAAGGAAAGACCTCTTTTCTCTTCACTTTAAAAAAAATTATAAAATTTTTAAAAAGACGTCTTACTTGTACAAAATATCACCTCCGCACCCACATGATGCTTGTTTGATACGCTGACTGTGCTATAAATAATAAAATCAAACATAAAAAAAATTAATATTTATATTTAAATAATATTTATAAAAAAAAAAAAATTAAAAATAATCATGTCAAAAGAGGTGGTATCATAGCTAAATTTCAATTTTAGACCTCTGGGTTATGTGCCCACCACACTTCCACTGCACCACTCTGATTTGTTGAAAGAGATGTATATTCTGATTTGTTGAAAGAGACGTATATTTTTTATATTTACTCTTATGTTCAGTCAACGAACTTAACATGGCACTTTTGAACTTTTACAAATTATAACAAGCTGTTTGAATCATACACATAATGGTATGGCTTACGTCAGTTTTAAAAGAATAAAAAATAACACCAATCCCTCATTTAAACTTTGAAAAACATAATTAATGCATTAAAGTTTGAGAGCCCAGAAGCCATAGAGGTTCATAGATTCTCAAACTGGAGTTTAAGGGCAAAAAATGATTTAAACCCCTTTTAGATCAAAATTCAGTATCAATTCTCACATAAATAAAAGAAAACTTGTCATTGTTCTAGCTCAACACTTGTGAAAATTTTCAACTCCCAGAATGAACTGCACAAGGCAAAATTTGTTTGTAGAGGTAGAGTGCAAGGCAATTTTCCTTGATGGTGACCAATTTATGAGCCAGAACAGACCTTGCTGATAGAGATGAACAATTCAAAGACCAGTAGGGCATCACTGCTGCACAAAGGCTTCACACAACTTAAGCTGAGAAATCACATATACCTGCAAATTGGCCATGCATTAGTATTAGATGGGGTTGAAGAAGTCATTGTTTATATTCTCAAACTGATTAACATATCAGACCCCTCAGCTTCGATCGGCCAGCTGGGCATGTTATTGTCAGAATTCATGTAATCTGGACACGCTACATAAATTGTAAGAGTAATCATGCTCCCAAGTACAAATATCAATCTGCCTATATATTCATCAGGTTCATTTTTCCTCTAACTGAACAAAGTCCAAGACTGAAACAGATCAGCCTAAGCCGGGCAATTTATACCCGTAGACATAACTTTCAATGCCAGAGCCAGATTCGTATAGGTATGAGACGGAGCAGCAAAATATAATCAATAGTGATGAAATCAAAATTTTAGAAGAGGAAACTCCTTACTGTAAAAGAAAACACAAATCCAGTAAATAAATCCAATACTTGAAGACGTGTCAGCTTCTTACCCCACCCCGACTAACAACTATATTCCACGTCGAAGCTCCAATTGCTTGGTGTATTCTAGAAGTACCTACAATCAACCAAAAACAGAAAAAAAAAAAAAACAGAGTGGGAAGGGATTATTGGAAACTATAACAAACGGTTTCCTAATTTCTTGACAAAGTAATAGAAACTAGGGGCTGAACCCTTGGCTCAATGACTTGACATAATAATACTTGGAACTACTAAATTAGACCAAATGTTCCATTTCCCAAGCATAAAGGTGAGATGACGTAATAGAGTTATTTATTCAAGCAAGACACGGATGATTCTGGAGAATACTTGACGAAGCGAAGAAAAACAAGAGTATAAGCCCATAAGTGAAAGAATAGATTTTGTGTTCTTACTTTTCGGATATAATTGGCTACTGCTTTACACCCTTCTGTTGCAAGTTCCATCACACTTTCAAAGGCATCCATTGGTAGTTTAGAGTCCGCCTGAACTAGAAAGTAGTATAACCATTATAATCATGGAATATATTAACCTAGCTATGGCAAATTGAAGTATTTCTCAAGGTTCTGGCATGAAAATTTTAAGCACAAGGCAATCAGGGAGCACAAAACATCACAATAGCATCAGGAATGCTTGCATGACTGCGACAGAAGCTTTGCACAGGATTATCCTTGAAATTTAATTGAATGAATTACTGAAATTGATATCACAGGCAGCCTAAGATTCAATAATTATTTTTTATTTCCGGGAGAATGTTAACTGCTGACTCTTGATTATAGCATTATCTAGAATTTTGAGACTTCAAGTGTTAATATTATTTCAACAAAGTAACCAACACAATGCAGCAGCCAAAAAAATATGGAAAGGTGCAAAAAATTCTCTCATTTGTGATTGAGGGGATGAATGGAAATTCAAATCGAAGGGGAATAAATAACATTTGATACATCAAAAGGTCCATGAAAGAGACCAACTGCATTCAACCTACAGCTTGAAAAATTGGATTTCAATTAGATCATAATACGGATGCACACCATAAATTGGTAATATGAAGAAAAAGATTGTTTACATACCAGTTATGCAAATCCTATTGTCTGATCTTCAAGCAATTAAATTTTCAGGAGAGATCCTGAAGCCCGTGAAAATAACGAAAGCTTAATGCATCATGCAAAACTAAAAACTAAAGCTCTAAATATGATCTGGTTTGGCTACTGCACTCTCTAGGGCAATAGAGATCCATGTGTTGCAGAAATTGAAATGGACATATATTTCTGAAGGCAACAACTTCCGAAAAAGCAAAGCAAGTGCTGTGAGTCTAAGGATAAAATTTCTTATCAACAATAAGAGTTTGGTGGAACACTGCAGTTTTTTTCTCTCCTTGATTGGAACATCTCTCACTCAGGGTGATACGGTGCTGATATTCATCCAAAGGGTAGGAACAAACCTGCCTGGGTGGGTCGTTGGGTACGACAAATACAGCAGAGGCAGGATGGACAGGTTCCGTCCTTCATCCCATATCCCTCTAAGTAGAAAATGGGGGCCCTATAAAATCAGGGTGTGGCATTTAAAAGGCTAGTTTTTTTATTTTCTATTACTCATTTGGCAGTGTCCTAACTCCTAACCAATGTTCTAAAGAATCAGAATATATCAAAAACAGGAACCAAAGCGCTATATAATAAAGAATATATATCAATTTATATCCTAGCAATGAACACCAAGACATTACGAAAGAGTCGTGGAATACTAATAGTATCTACCATCTGCAAAAGGAAATACGAAGGATCAACCGAAGGAAAAAATAATAATAAATAATAAAAATTGTCAGTCTGGAACCTGAAGTAGTGTCACTTTATCCAATTTAGGCAGAATTCCTACGGTGATATCCGGTCCTCCAGCACTGTCTTCAACATAGTTTAAATCTGCCATTAAAAATTTTCAAACAGCATAAGGTCCTGTGCATTTGACAAGATCCTTCCCAACACAAGATGATTTAAGCACATTTCAAGACAACTAATGTATGTACCCAGCAAAGGAGTGTTGTTAAGATATCCAGCACTACAGGAAGTGACAAGATCACGCATTGGAATCCCAGCAGCTGCAAGTGCCAAAGTTGCAGCATTTATACATGCAGACCTCGTCCCTGCAGGCAAAGAAAGAGTTTCAAATTTGTTTACAGTATATAGAAACTAAGAAACATGAGGAAAAATACAGCTCATTTTCAAAGATTTCCAAGGGAGTAAAGCTTTTTCTTAAAATTCTGATAGGAACATATTCTTTGCAGTTTATTTCTCAAGAGAAAGGGAACTTATAATGATTCTAAGTCTAAAGAAATTGCAAGAGATTTTTGCTTACCTCCATCAGCTTGTAGAACTTGAACATATATGTCTATCTACAAAAGAGAATGACCAAAAATGGCAGCTTTAGAAATAGTATTTGCTTAATAAAGATAAATCAAAAAGCTGTATTACAACCTGAGTACGGGGCATTTGGTGTGTCATTATGCAAGCTTCCATAGTTTGGCGAATAACAAGAGAGATCTCCGTTGATCGCCTACGTGTCATTAGAGAAATGTCAAGAAACATAAAATTATATATCATAAAATGGATTTCTTTCTGCAATGCCCATGTTCAAATAATGGAAAGGAATGAAGGACAAAGAGGGAAAAAAAGGAAAATAATCAATGAGAATTGTCAAGGGCCGAAAGTTTATAATTTTTTCCTTCTTGGCCACCTAATAACACATTTTTAAGCTTTAAACTTGAAACTCCTCGGATTTTGTTTTCAAAACTGACCATTTGGACAAACAATTCTAAGAAATGAACAGTATCCAGAGAATCATTAGGCAGCATCTCATATTCTCTTCCAAAGAGATCTTAAGGAATAAAATCAATAGAATTACATTTAGATAGTATCAAAGGTAGCAGTGACTTGATGGTGGTGGTAGTGGCAGCAGCAGTGGAGTCAATAAGTCACTATATGATGATGAAATTAGACCAGTAGCAATGGCAGGGGCTAGGAAGGTAAAGAAATGATTGTTTCCATGGTATCTATGTGAAAATTGAAAGTTTCAAACAGAATAAATAGAGATCTGGAACCACAAAACATTATTAAAAGACTTTTTGTTCTACATTATATATTTTGCATTTCTAGAACTACCTGGTTGTACAAATCTCTTCCAATATAGTTCTCCATTCATTGGAATAGATGATCGTTCCATAATAATGAAGTGAAATCACTCATACTGAACAAATACAGCATTAAGAGGAGCACAGTGGTGCTAATAATTTTTTTGCCAATGTTCGTATATTCGAAACTCCGCTGAAATGTTACATTTAGTGGAAGGACTTGACTATACCCAGCATCAATAATTTTAGTAATACTAAAAATGAAAATTCAAACCTTCACTCACTACAATGCAACAGAAAATAGGTTAAGAGAAAAAAGAACCTGTCACCCTTTGGTCTTCTCACGCGATCTCCAGTGCTAAAATTAGACGTGCTATATTCACACCGTACCTGTACACTATAGTGTTATAGTAAACAGAAAAATGAATGTCCAGTAAATACTGAGACTCTGAAAACATATTTTACCAGTGCCTGGTCGCTGATTTGTTGGCTCCAATTTTGGACCTAAAAGATAACAGTGAGGCTTTTATTAACATGGAATGCAGTAGCAATAGAATATCATTGAAGACAATCATTTCCCGAAAAATAATATTTGTGTAAATGAATCTAGGAGCATAATCTATTGAGCATTGAATAATACAGAAGATAGTTTAATAGGTAGCAACATTGGCAATTGCAGGAAGAAAATTATTGAATTATGCTGCACTACAGGGACGTCGTGCGTGGTTGATGCACAGCGTTTCCCCTGCTTTTCTCTTCTAACTAGGCATTCATAGTCACAGTGCAACAAATGATGAGGCAAATCCTTCTTCGCCAGCATCTTATGTAATGGTCAGCAAACTAAAGCTTGGAAAGTTCAATTTATTCTTTGTTAAAATAGTAATTACTTTCTATACCTTGGTATTTACAAAGTGTATCACTTGTATCTAAAAACATTCTTCTGTGTCCCCACCATTAAAATGGCAAGATTGAATTGCATACCCCTTCATTCTATTAGTCAAAATTATGATTCAATTGGGTACTTAGCACATTTGTTTACAGTCTAAAACTTGATAGCATTCGGTCTTTTTATTTGTAAAGAATGTGATGTAACTAAAATAAGATTTATTACAAACTTACAAAATCACTTTCTCATGTCAATGTTTGTGAATTGGAACTTGAAAGCAAATCCCAGTGAAGAAAACATTAAAATTAAATAAATATTCAAATAAAGCACAACATTAATGTTTTCAAGTACCTTTCTAGGTCCATATACTGCAGCAATGACTTTGGTGTTCCCCATTTCAAAAACGGCAGACCTGTGATTAAATCAGAAACGAAATTTGAAGAAAAACAAAGGAAATCCACAGAACTAAATAAAAAAATTGTTGTAGTTTTCTTTTATAAATTACCCATCAGCGTTGGGAGCGACACCAATCTCTGCACTAATTTGCCTCATCTAGATTGGACAAACAGAGTATAAAACAAAGGAACTGTAAATGAAAAATTCTGTGTGTTTTAAATTGCAAGAATAATATAGTGGGAGAAGTAAAGTACCTCTGTGGGAAGACGACCATCAAGACGAAGACCTTCGGGGCTCATATACTCCGTTTCTCTCTTCAAGGGCACGCGATGCTCCATTTTTCTGGTTGCCCTCAAATTTCGAAGCCTTTGCAACTTGGAGAACTCGCAGAGGTCTATAGTCTCGAGCACGCCGGAAGAGATGCAGGAAAGAAGAAGAGAAAACACTGTTCAATGAGAACCGCGCTAAGTAGGAAAGGTGATTTCTACACCGTTTACAGCGTAGTGAGGGCAAGAGAGTCACTCAAAGGGTAAAACACATTCTGTAGATAATTCTGTCGGACAATCTACAGAGATGTAAAGATCTCCAAAATCTATTTAAATTTTATTTAAATAAATTAGAATAAATATTTTTAATTAAAATAAGCACATTTTTTATAAAAGAGAATAAATATTTAATAATTAAAAGAATAAAAAATCTTAAATTGACAACTATTTTCACTATTTATTTTTATTTTTATTGCTTTTTTTATTTCTTAAATAAATATTTTAAAATTAAAAGAACAAAAAACCATGAATGAGCTTACCTTTCATTTTAATTTTTAAAATAAAAGAGAATAAATATTCTACTTCTCAATTATTCTGATTCTGAAGTCAGATATTGCAGAAGCTATTGAGTATCCCTCCCTAAAGTAGGCAGAAAAGTATAAATACGAACTCAAACTTAAAATCGAAACATCACTACAACTTATACATCATTCTTCGTTCAACGAGGCTATCCGACTTTGGATAATTGGTACCATTAATTTGGATCTTTTCGTGGTGATTCAACCTTGGTATTACAAAACGACATGGTGATTCAACCTTGGTATTACAAAACCAAGTTTTGAGGGAGTGCTTGAACGAGCATCTTTTTGTTTTCCTTCTTCTCCAACAAGGAATAGAAAAAGCAACTTATTCTCTGATAAACAAGGCGAATATCAGTCATCAGAGAGGCCTTGTCTAGGAACATAAGCTAATTGATGCTGATGATTCACTATTCATCATAAAATCATACTTACTCAAATATCAAATTGAACTATTCAGACAAATCAATTTCAGAAAAAGGGCAGAAAGAAATGGCACAAATTCAAAATCTAAAACAAAACAAATGAAAAATTGAAAATTTTTAGTAGAATAATCACAAGAATCAATAGTTCTTTCCAAAAGGCTGGCCTGGCCATCCATTCTCAGCAATTTTAGTAATACATACTTCGATACATGTACTACAACTCTCCCTAAAAAATTAAGCAATTTTTTCCCACCAAGAAAGATGGCCAAGCTCAATAAATATGCAACAGCAGCAACATTACAATCAATAGAAAAATTACAGAGCCTTCATGAACTGAAGAGAAACTCACCAGCAGGGACTTACCACTGTCTCTATTTGAGTTTTGAATTGAAGAATGTAACGTTAAAGTTGAAGAATACGGTAAGGAAGAAGTTCTTCTCTCCTCTTATTTGAATATGACAAACTTAAACGTTTTTCTTTTTTCTTTTTTTTCTCTTGAGATCATTTTGGGCCTATTTTTGATTGAATCTTCTGATCCAAAACAACCTTCTCCATCTCAAGGCCAAACATCCTATTAAGGGCATGCATGTTCTCGAGAGTCTCACTAAGAGTCCGACAATCACTCCCATCACACCTCAAATGTTGCATTGGACCATGAAGGACCTTGTTCATTATACCCCGACTAAGATTCTCCACCGCTTTCTTTGTTTTTACGGGAATGTCATCACCCATTCTTGATAAACACTTCTCCAATTCCGCAACCCTAATTTCCTCCACAAAAGCTCTGAGTTTTTTTATGGTAGGAACGGTCTCCAAAGAGTCCCTCCATGCTTCAAATTGTTTTGCTTCCTCCTCGATGATTGCCTGAGCTTCCATTGCTTTTCGGTGACGATCCTCCTTATTTGCTTCTACAACCTCCTTGAGATCATCAACATTGTAAACTTGTGAGGTCTTGAGTTCTGAGATACAAGAACCAACATTTCTAGGAACGGATATATCAATGAATAGCCTTAATCCACCACCTTCAGGACCAACCGTTGGAAGGGTCTCAACGTTCTCTTTGAAGAACAATAGGCTCTCTGAGGCCGTGCTAGTGAAAACCACATCAGCATTAACAGCACAGTTGAGCATCTCGGTAAGAGGCTTGTAGATTATCTCAACATCCTTTATTTCGTCACGAATGGCTGCAACTCTCTCCTCGGATCTATTCACAACGACCATTTTAGTGCACCCTTTTGCAACCAAATGCTTGATCACAAGTTTGCCCATCTTCCCTGCGCCAACCACCAGCATTCTAGCAGTGGAAGATGATGATTCGGGAAGCTTCATCAAGGCAAGTTCAACGGCAGCTGAACTAACGGAAACTGCCCCAGCTGATATGTTGGTCTCACTCCGCACCCGCTTACCAACTGTGATTGCATGCTTGAACAATCCACCAATATTCCTCCCAAAGTTTGTGACACCTTCTCCAACTTTGACAACTTGTTTAACCTGTGCAAGAATTTGTCCTTCTCCAAGTACAAGAGAATCAAGCCCAGCTGCTACTTCAAATAAGTGTCGTGTGGCATCGTTGTCGCGCAACAAAAAGAGATGTTGACGAAGCTCTACAGCAGGAATTCCACTTGTCTGCAGGGATAGGGGAAAAAGATGGTTAACAGCTATAAATGTCTCACATTTTTTTTTCCCCAAATTCAACAAGTATGGCAATATGAGAAGCTCATAAGCTGGGTGGAGAAGATAAATTACAATGCAAAAAAAAACCAAAATAAACTATTGGAAGCTCAAAACCATATATAGGTTCAAACCAATAGTTATAATCATCCTCCAACGAGGCGGATATGAATCCAAACTCTCAGAGAAGGAACCAAACAAATTTAACATTAGAATGCCTAAATAAGTGCTACGTGATTATGCTTCTCATCCATAGGAGTAAGAGGATACAATTAGCGGGCAAAACAAAATGATGTAGAGTAACATAACTATAAAGAGAGCACCTTTGCCATCCATTCTGTCACTTCTCTAATTCCACGATGCCACGATAAAGCCACAACATATATTTCCATCCTGTTGCAAGTACTAAGAACAGCAGCTTCTATTATATGGTTCAAGCCACACAACTCTTGAATAGCTCGAGGCCATTCTGCTTCTGGAATGGCTAGTTTCTCACGCATCTCAACTGGAGTGCCGTGAACACTAAGCCCCACAACCATAATGCTGCTCCTTTCTTTTGTGTACCCTAAAATATACAGATTAAGAAGATTTCCAAGTATCAGAACCGTATGAAACCTTAAAGTAATTTTTATTTAAAGGAAAAGTAACAATATGTTGAAGCCAAGGAATAACTCGTAGCATAGAGAAGGTAAACACTTTGCTAGTGAAAGCTATTAAAGAATAAAACAAATAGTCGCTGGGAAAAACACAACATAATAAAATATGGTAACGATCTTGGAAGTGCACAATCAAAAGAAACTGTCACCACTCTGCACCAAGGAATTCGAAGGACAACAGTGCAAGTAAATACAAATAGCAAATCAATCTTACTCCTACATCGCTTATTTTGAAAAAACTAATTTACAGCTATCTGTTCTACTGTATTTATTATGCCAAAAAAAAAATGCACATAAGCAACTGAAAAAATATATATATATATATATATATATTTTAGGAGGGCATCTATGGTTAGCAAAGTAGAGGAATTGCAGCCTCCCTTCTGAATCATAGAAACCAGAAATGAGATCCAGAAAAAAATATTCACCATTTTCTTTCACAGCATAGAAAGAGATTCCAAGTATAACCATGTTTCCCATTTATTCAGAACTTCTCATGCTCTTCACCATTTCCTCTCACAACAAAAAAGAGATTCCAAATACAACCCTGATTCCCATTATTTGAGATTTCTTATGCTTAAAACCTCCCTATTAGCTAATAATTTCTATAGGTTGTAGGAGAAACAAAACAATAATTGCATTACCACACTTCTTAAAACATTTCCCTTTTTGAGCAAAAGTACAAGCCTCAACACGTATTCTCATTTTTCTTCCAAGAAACACGGAATCAACATCAATGCAACTTAATTCTTTAGATTCAACCAGCAGAATGCACAGAGAAAATCAAGCATATCATCTTCTCAATTCTGTTTGAATTCCAAAATTATCCACAACTTCAACATCTCATCAGAAAACCTATTATAATAAAAACGTAATTGGGAAAATCAACAACAGTAAAAAAAAACACCCTAAAAAGGCGAAATTACTTACGATCACCACCAGATATCTTGAGCTGTTCCAAAGCGGAGAAGCTGGAATCCCTAAAATCACCCTTATCCTTATCATTGGCACCGTCGGAGATAGCCTTGCACCTCAGATTCAACCCCACCTTTTTACAAACAATTCTCCTCCTACTCCCCTCAAGTTTGCCAAAAAACCTCAATTGAGAAGAAGAAGAAGAAGAAGAAGAAGAAGAGTTGCAGAGGAGCGAATCGATCGTCTTCTTGACCCCTGCGACGGAGGTAGCGAAACCACTCGCAGCTGCCGCCATTGTCGCAGAGACGATGACAAATGATGATGAAACCTCAAACCCTAACCCTAGAAAGGCAAGGCCGGTGGTGGTGGTGGTGGTGGTGGTGGTGGTGAATCGGATCGGTTCGTTAAGCGAAAGAGAGGTTTTGGTTTGGTGGAGGGGTTGGAGACGGCGGTTGACGAAGTTGAAGATTTGATTTCTTCGTGTTCTGATTGGCGGGTTGAATACACGTTTTATCCACACTTTCCTTGAACTCTTTTATCTCTTTCTCTATCAATTCTCTCGCTTTTTAATAAGTGGTGCTCTCTTTTAATTTTCCCACTAAAAAACGTGGAAAAGAGATCTTTCTTACAATATTATTTTACAATTAAAATAATTAAATAAAATATAATATTTATTTTTGTTTGATATATATAATTCAACTTATAATAAGGCTATTTTTGGCCTAAATTATGGGTTATTGATTAATTTGATTTTTGGGTAAGCTATAAATCACACAAATCTACACAATAGAGTTTGAAACAAATTAATGAAAAAAAAAAATGTTTAATCAAATTGAATTTTTTAAGCTAATTATCAACCCTAATATTTTTGTACTTGAAATTGTACTATTACAATAAAAAAAGAAAAAGATGGTAACACAATTAGTGATGATGCTCTTGAGTTTTTATTTTTTAATTAATTATACCCTTGTTTTTATCATTTATTTTCTCTTAAATACCTGGTAGACACATTGGAGAAAGGGATAAGGTGGGAAGTGATGAAGCTGATCTGTGGATCCAAAGGCTTGTGATGGAGATTTGTTCTCTCAGATTTTCAGAGCTTCTCTCAGTCACAAGTTTCAAATTGTGGTTTCTTTTTCAATAGGGAAGAGCTCTGCTTTAGGATTATATTTTATTCAGCTTGTCGTTTCATAGATAAGATATATAACAAGTACCCAACTGTTGATTCTTGGTTGCTTGTTTGTATTATATTAATAATGGCATTAATTTACCAAAAAAATAAATAAATAAATAATTCATGATATTCAAAAATCTCAAAACCACAAGTTAATTTAAGATGGGTTTTGTTTTGAACTCGGATACAGTTTTTTGTATTAAAAAATTTAAAAACACAGAAAATTCATTTGGTTAGAAAATAATGAAATATTATTTTTTAAGTTTTGTATTTTTTAATTGGATTTAAGTTTTTGAACCACTAGCCCAACACAGCTCATTAATATAAAAACCGACAAAGATATATATATATATATATATATATAAATTAATAAATATTTTAAATAAATGAAATGTGTGAATGGGAAGCACCATAGATAGTGCCTTCCCCATATATAGAACAAAAAAAATAAAATAAAAGAGGAAGTTGTCTAAAATTCATGTAAGAAAGTCTCTAAATTAATTAAGCTTTCAACAGACAGTCTTGACTTGGCAAAGAAGAATTTTAGCTGTAGAGTTGAGTTCATATATTTATTCCTGCAATTCCAAATTAGAATGCTTAGCAGTGTAGTTAGGGTTCTCTTGCTGCATTTGGATTTGTGCTCTACTAGGAGTGGAGATGAAGCTTTTCGGTTCAGTCAGTTGTACTTGTTTCTAATATTATACAAGTTGCTCTGCTTTTTGAACTTGCTTTCAAGAAATATTACCTTTCAAGCATGGAAGATTAAGAGCTTCTAAGGTTGCCCTTTTTATTATTATTATTATTTGTTTTATTCTAGCTAATTTATAAGAATAGCCTTCTAGAACATTTCCATTGGTGATCACTTGCTACAAAATAGCAGGATAGCTAAGCCTTAAGGGCTTTTATTTTTTATTTGATGTAATGGCATGCGAGGCCCACAAGAAGCCCAATAGGAGCCCAAGGAGGGATGAATTACGAAAAACTCTTTTCCGTCACCTCGGCCTACCGAGGTGATTGACGTCAGCATTACGTTAAATTTCGTTCATAGCTCAGACTTAGGCATTGGAGAGTCTTAGATTGGTACCACACCATTACTCCTGACACTAGTTGATCTCTTTCTCTCTCTTTATCAGGTAAGAATTCAAGAAAGGCAAGTCCCGGCTCGTTGGACCCATTCCAACTCGTCATCCCCTACTCTCTTTCTACTCCATCAATCTTTGGTGTTGGTTAGATCTTGCACCAAGAGCTTCTATCTCACATTGTTTTTTTTTTTTTTTTGAAAGCATCTCTCTCACATTGTTGACGAAGTATTTTCAATCTTTTTGTTATTGGTTCTCCTTTCTTTTTTCTTTTTTCTTTTTAGAAAATAAAGGTTAATAGTTAGTTGCATAACTGGCTCTATCATCAGAAATCGCACTTTTAGGGAGGTATCACTTTCTAACTCATTAATCTCCCTCATCCCTAGGGTAAACCGGTAACAAATATATATAAAAATATATTTAACATAAATTATAATTTTAACCTTAATCGGTTCAATTCGGGTTAGTATAGTTTTTAAATTCTCAATCCGTAACCGAAACCGAATATGTTAAAAATCGAATCGAATACATCGGTTGAGTTTGATTTCGTAATTTTGATCAAACCATTGACATCCCTTTAATTATAGCAACACTAATAATATATATATATATATATATATATATATATATATATATATATATATATATATATATTAAGAGATTAACCTTTTAATTGATAGGATTTAGAGGTTTAGTTAAGAAAATATATTCCCTAAAACAAAACAAAAAAAGAATTAATAAGTTATAAAAATCAAGAGTAACCCACATGCACACAATCATATATTTAGACATAAACATATGTATATAAGCATATATTTACATATGTATGTATATTGTACATATATGATATGCTAACACTCTTCCCTTTCAATTTTGGTTTGTGAATCAAATACAATTTTCTTTCGTAATACAAAACTTAAAAAATACAAAAACCTGTCTTGTTAATTAAATCTATATATTTCAATTTTTGAATCACCAACCCAATGTAAGCTTAATACCACAATTGTTTTTTTTTTTTTTTTTTTTTCATTCATGGCAATCAACAACCATACATCCAAATAATTGACCTATGCAAATAATTGGACATGTAGACAAAGCCAACCAAAAAATAAATAAATAAATCATTTTCATCAGTGATATAAATTTTGGGGTTGTGGGGATGTGGACAAGTCTTCCAAACTTGGAGCTCAATCCCATTTTCTTTTCTCGTTCCTATCATCACTAATTAGTACCCACACCACCCCCTTTCCCAATAGACAAACTTCCAACCCATACCCTCTTGCTTTCATTCCACCACACGCACACACACACACATATCCCCCCTCCCCCAGTCTCCATCTTCACCACTTAAAACTCACATATATAAATACTTTATTTTATTAATTTTCTCTGCAACAGTTTAAATTTAATTAAGTTTTAAATTCAAATTAAATTTAGAAAATAGTTATATGTTTTTAATTAAATTTAAGTTCCTAACATTTATAACTTTAATGTAGGCTATTTAGTGTTATTAATAAGGACATGAAAAGCACCACCTTCTTCTACTAGTATAAAAGGGGTACCTCTCCTTATTTTTCTCGCACTGATTCTCAAAGCTCTCATTTACTTCTAAAATTCTCTCTTTTTCTTCTCTAGTTCTTTTTCTTTTTATTTGTGGTGTGTTGGTATGTAGTGATAGTCTTCTATAAAGCTCAATTCGCCTAAGTAGTTACGACATAATAGTTAGCTGCTTATTTACTGTTATATCCTGGGAGACGGGCACCGATCTACCTCTTGCACTAATGTGAGTGGTGAATCTGTTTTAAGGATGTTGTATGGTACACAAGCTTCGATTTCATCTTGTTCAACCTCTGCTATGCTAAATTTAATTTATTTTCTAAACTTGTTATATTGTTTATGTTATAATTACTTATAAATATATTGTTATTTGAATTTTATTATTCTATTTTAATATTATTTCAGTTCTTATTTGTTTGTCATTACATTATTGTTAACACCTCATTCTTTAAGAAATCCTATGGTCTTAGTGTTGGTGTTGTCGAGCCAAGTGAGCTATGCGCCATAAACTAACCAACCTATCGAGCATATATTTAGCAATTTGTATTGTTGTCTTAGCCCTTTAAAATGGAGTGGAAAAAATAGATTTATATAGTTGACTTCGTACAATTAAAAAAAAAGATTTTGTTAAGTTGAGTTACATTATATAATTGTATTAACTTATAAAGCTCAAAATTTCTAAATTTGACTTTCTTTTAATCTTAAAACCATCTTCCTTGCATCATTTTTTTTTAATTATAAGTTTTTCGGCACCCTAGAAGTGTCCTCTTCCCCGTTGAATAAGACTAATCCTCTCAGACTCGGGTATGGCAGTAGCGTTTGGGTTAGCCCTCTCAACGGAAACAAATAAATGAGGGCACGTTTATGTTTGAATTCGAGACTTGAACCTCAACTCCACTTATACTCAATTTCTCAATAAACTAAGCTACCACCTATTGATACCTTGCATCATATTTCATTCATCGTTTAGCATCGCTTAATTGGTCTTATGGTGGGCATTTTATTAATTCAACTTCTCCTTTTGATTATACTATCATTGGTTAATTTATACACAAAACCACAAAGGTATACCTCTTTGCTTTAACTTCGCCCCTTTTAAGAGCAATGACCTCAAGTCAAAATAAATCATTTTCCAAAAACCGTCACCTTTGATTGTTTCTTATCATACTTAATGTTTAATTACCCTTCTTTTTGCTTGTATTTATTCAAGTTCCATGGTCTCAACCATTAGCAATTTAACTATCTCTGAGGTAACTAAGAGTCTAGTTTATTCAACATTCAAAATCGGTTCTTGAGAACAAAAGTTTTTAAAATTAAATTTAGAGTTTAATTTCATAAAATAAATAATTTCTTTCACAATTTTTTCAAAAATTCAAAAAGCAATTTGTATTCAAACACCTAAAAATGATCCGACCAAACATTTATCTAACTCAAACATTGGCTAGTTTTAACGGTACGTATCCGAAACCCTTCACTCGAAATCGGGAGTTCGATACTCTCCCTTTACAAATAAATGAGAGTTTTGTCTCTCCTAATAAAAGAGACAGTAGAACTATAATAGTTAATTCGCATAATCTTCATCTGAGCCTTTTATGTCCTTCGCTGTTGTACTTACATTTTTTGCCCTACTGAAAAGTCTTGACTTTCTCTGGCTTTAGTGCCAATATTTTCTAATAAATCTTTTAATCTTATGTCAGCATTAAAAGAAAAAATATATATTTCTCTAATAAATCCTTACTTTCTAAAAAATATAAATAAATAAATAAATAAATAAAATTAATTTTAAACTTCATACCAAATAGCCCTACATGACTTATGTCAAACTATTGAACCACCAAGGGTTTAGGGTTTAACCCTTTGAAGTCTCAAACACCCATAAAGGGGTTGAATATGTATCCATCAACATGTTAAAAAAAGCGAGGAGCTAGATTTGTCCTATCAAGCCATATATGTACACACGGGCTCTTCATGATCTTACTTATGTCGTATGGCCCATAGTCATCATGCATGACCTTTTCACAATCATCCACGTCAAATCCTTGATGATGTTGCCATTACTCAATTTATTATTCATTTACAGCCGCTGATCTTCATGATGTTTTATTATTTAATGATCTTAATTTTGACTTGTTATTAAGGTACAGCTGGTTGAAAACGTACATGTGGTGACGTTTTTATTTTGATTGTTTTCATTTAATTAATAATTGTGAAAATTTATGTAAAATAGTTGGGTTTTGATTAAGAGACTTATCTCTCATGTGACTGAAGAAAAAGAAATGTTGAAAAGGTTATTGACTTTGTCTCTTTTGAGCTCAATGACCTTATATTTGCAAGTGGATCATTTTAATGTATTAATGTATTCATATTTTATTATATAGTTATATGCCCTTTACTAAAGCCATTGAGGTACTAATAAAATTTGCTGGTTGGAAGTCCATGGTTATCATGAATTAATGGGATTCCAGATAGTGGATTTTTTTATTTTTTATTTTTTATTTTTTATTTTTCCATTTTTTTAATATTTTTTATGTGTTTCATAAGCTAATAAGATTTTTGTATTATTTCCATCATCTTAATGTAGACAAGTAAAGTTACTAAATTCATATAAAATAATTATTATTTTTTTTGCATCATATTCTCATACATGATGTCTAGTTTTTGTTAGTCCACACATAACACGTGTAAAGACCAACAAAGTAAACTTTTAAGAGATTTTTTTTTTTGTCAAAGAAACTTGTAAGAGGTTTGCTTTGAGAAAATTGATATGATGAAAAAGTTGGATTTGTATTAATATTTCAAGAAATCCCAATATTCCGCTTTGCTTAACAATATATATATATATATGTGATTCATCATCTTTACAATTTTAGAGCGTATAATTGATTAACATCAAATGAGACTTTTTGGGCTCTCTTACCATTTATTTTTTAGAAAAAATAATATTAGTAGTTAGTAGTTAGTATTGAAAAGGCGTTGATCAAATGATTTGATAGAAGGACAAATAACAAAGAAGTTATGAATTTGAATCACATCTACTTGTGTCCTCTCTAAAATATGAGCCCGAACGAAATTTTTTTTAAAAATTTTAGAAGTGCCCCCTTTCTAGGCTAGGAGCTTGCACCCTCTTAGAATTAGTCAAGTGCGCGTAAATTGGCCCGGATATCCAAGCTTTAAAAAAAAGTAATTACTAGTTAGTTATATAACTAGTTTCATCATCATCCATCACTATATTACCCTTTTAGGAAGGTATTAGGTTCATTTTTTACTTATTAATCTCGTTCATCTTTTAAGGTAAGGCAGCAATAAGAGTTGAACATGAAATATTTGGATTTCAAAGCTACTTATTTACTAACTGCGCCAACTTTATCTTAATTGGGCTCTAATACGTATAATTATCTGTGTTACAAAAATATAAACGTTAAGAAGAATACAAGTATGACAAAATATTAAAAGATGTGCTAAGAAATTAAAAGATAAAATTAAAATGAATGTATTCAATAAATACTAAAAACTTGTTACAATTTGAGATAAACAAGAGAAAAATAATTAAAATTATTATTATGACACATGCAACAAAGGCCGGTTTGAAAGAGTTTTTTCAAAATTATTTTTTCAAGTAGTGCTTGTAAAAAAGACTCTTTTAAAAAAAAATAAGTTTCAAAAATATTTTTTTAATTTTACCATAATTTGATTAATTTACACTTAAATATAAAAATATTAGTAATGAATTTCTAATGATTTAATTGGCAAAAATATAGAAAATATAAAAAATAAAATGATCCACTTAAATTCTAATGAAATAATATTTTAAAAATGAAAAATGCGTGCCACGTGTCGTTATCTTGATAAGTTGGGTCGTGGTTCTCGGTAATGCCTTTAGTTGAAATTCGAAAAAAATAGTCAAGTGAAAAAATTGCCATCTTGAAAAATGTGCCGCAAGTTGGAGCACAGCCAACGGCTGCCACGTAATCAAGCTTTTCCAGGTTCACGGTATCTTTGGCCGTAAGCGGCCGTAACAGAAAAAATCTTCAAACACGAAATAAACTTAACGGCGTCTTAACGGGTGCTGACGAATTCCATTTTATCGTTTTCTTTTGATCGATTGGCTTAAACCTCGTACGATTTCCATCATGTAAATTCCACGTGGCCTCTCAAGTAACCGCTAGGATAAACCACATGAGTTTTTTAAGCAATTCAACTCCGCTTATTTAGAAGTGATCCGGTACTAAAGAAATATTTTTCAAAAAAATAAGTGAAAAAAACAAGTTTAAATAATTTGAACAAACGGGTCTACTATCTATTATCCATTTTATCATAATTATGATTGTTGGACATGTTTTCCCATGTATTAATCTATTTGCCACTTCAAAGAAATTTGAATAAGACGATAGCTTAACGTATAGACTACTGTACCTGAGATAACGACCACCTCACAGAGAACCTAATAAACTCAAGAGCGACAATGACGTCAACTTGGCATACCGAGCTAATGCGACCCCACAATAATAATAGCCGAATAACGACAGTACAAAACCCACTGCACCGAATCTGAAATATCAAGCGTATAATAGATGTCACGTGTCATCATAAAACTTATCTACAAAGACCCACCTCAATAAATACTTTATAATCATTCATTAATAGTTTTAATTAATATTCTGTTAATTTTTAAGAGAGCTCAGAACAGGTCTTTAATTGATACTGCATTACTCCTCTTTCTTTTATATGGGTCCGATGTACCTAATTCGCGAGAGACCTAATAGACTGATTCTAGCTTAGTATGGTCTCTCCACATCACTAATTCTTATTTTTGTCAAATCTTAGTTAATTTTAATAATGCGATGGTCGGGAAGCCTTCTTATATAACCAACGTCTGGAGCACTTGATTAAAACAGTGCTGACGTTATCGAGGAACCAAACGAACCGCGAAACCCAAAAGGTTAAAAAGAAAAAAGAGATAGAAAATAAAAACAGAAGGATAAACAGATGAGGTGGCCCGACGAGATAAACCAAAATCCCGTGTCAGTTTCATATATCGGAGAATTATCGCGATTTTTAATGCTATCGCCAGAACTTGAACACGTGGCACTATACATACTTTTACAGATGAGATTGATTTAAACATTGTTTTTTTTTTTTAATTTAAGGGTTATTTTATGTGGATAAGTTATTTATTTAATTAATTTTTTAAATACTGCATACTTCATTGATTATTAATATTTTTACAATGCTAATTCATGATAATTGGTCTTTATTTTTTTTTTGGGTTTCTTACATGCCTCTCTAACTAAATTAAAACTTAAATGACAAATAATTATATCTTTTTTAATTATTTTATGTCCATGTTAGTTTGACATTTATATCACAAATAATTATATTTCATTTAATTATTAAGGTTCATACATATATATATATATATATATATATATATATATATATATATATATATTCTCAAGTGAATGATCATAGTAGTATTTCTAAAGTACTTAAAGATGGCTTAATGAATCAAAGTTATATCATTGTTCTCCATCTATATTATCATGTTATTTATAATAGAAAGGTATGTAATGAACTCATGACCATGCCCTCTCAACTATATCTGGCCCTGTCTTATTCACAACATAGCATGATCATCTTAGAGAATAGTATCAGCAGCTTTATTCAGCAATAATTTGCTATTACTTTTTTTCTTTGTCTATTTGAAGCTATGTATATAGCTTTCTTTGTCAATATTAATTATAAGCGAGACCACAAGAGAAATATTAATGTGTTAAATTAATAAACTTTAATTATGATTCACACAAATGTATAATAAAATTTCATGTCGGATTAAGTGGATTTTATGTTCAAGAACTATCAATAAGAATAGGATGCTCATCAGATCAACTAATTCAAAGCTATTTTTTAGTATATTTGTTAGTCAGTTTATCCAGAAAATATGCAGATTAATCGTGATTTTGAAAAACTGGCTCTTACCAACTTTTTAAAATATATTCTGTGATTAGAATTTATTTATTAAAAATATCTTTATCATTGCTTCTCTTTTCTTACTTACTGATTTTTTTTTTTTTTTTTTTTAATTACCAGTTTTCTGGCACGCGGGAGGTGGTCTGCTTATCATCAAATTTCTTTTTATTACCGTTTTTTTGTATATCTCCAATGCAAATATGAATTGTCTTTCGAAAAAAACTGTCATGTGATCAATCTCAAATGACTTGCTTCACATGACACAAAAAAGTACTTGATAGACAATTAAGTTAAAAAATACTCTGAATGCTTTCATTCATTTTGATAAAGTGTTAATTTTTTTTTTTACTTTTACTTTTTCAGTTTCCATTTTTACTTATTTGAACCAAACAATATCCTTCATAAAAAAATAATATATATAATAAAAAAAATATACTTCATATTCTCTTTCATTAATGAAATATAAATTTTTTCTATATTTAATTTGTTACCACGGCTTGACAGTAAAAGGTGATAGTTGCATTGAAGATTTTTATTTTAACTAAATATTTCTTTAATTTTTTTCTTTGAACTAGAGAGGAATATAATCTTTTTAATTAAAAACACTTTTTTAAATTGGCAAATAAATATCTTTTTGACACTAAAAGGCTTTTGAAAAATAATTATCAAATGATTATCATCAATTTTTTTATAAGCTTTTTTACCATAATCACTTTTTAAGAAGGAAATGTTATAAGTAAAAGTTGTTCCAAACAAGTTCCAAGTCCTTGACCATAATCTTAAGCTATCAATAATCGCACGTGATTAATGCTATTTTAGAAATTAATGCTTGCAACGAGAAAAATATTTTTAATAAAAAAATTATTAATTAATTTTCTTTGTCAACTTAACGAAAATCTTAAGAGGTTAGGGATGAAACGAGAAATTGAGGGGAAGTAATAAAATCCCCGGATCTGAAAACGAAATACAATCTGACTAAATCTACGTATACGGTGGAAATACGCTTTTTATGCGCTTCTTTGAACGACGAAACCTCCTTATTTCGTATTTAAATTCCTTGTCTCGTTTCGCTTCCCTTCATTTGAACTTGACCAGTCCGTCCGGTTAAAAAATCAACCATGGTTAGCTGGCCTCGCCTATAAAAGAAACCGTCGTGTGCTCTGTTCTCTCATCCCTTATTCGTTTTTTGCGTCTCCTTAAAGCTCGTTACTGCAATTGCATGGTTCTTTCGTTTTAGTGCTTCTTTCGTTCTTCTTCTTCTACTTCTTCTTCAAGCTCTAATCTCTGTTTCTGGTTCGATCTCTATGTCTTTCTCTCGTTATTTCCTTAATTCTCTGTTTTGAAACTGTTGAGCGTGTCTAGATTTTTTTAATTAGCTAGTATTTCACATGATGAATTTGTTCATCTTCGATGTCGCCTATTCATTACGATTACATATTCTATGATCCATGTTGAATCGATTGTTGCAATTATCTCAAGTAGATGCAACTTTGAGAAACTATATAAGCACTTTGATATGCTTTACCTTGACTTGCCGAATCATCGAGATACCACTTGCTCGATAGATCTTAACTAGTATTCTAAACCAGAATTTTACGTGATGAACCTGTCTCTATCCTTAAGTCTCACAGAAACACCATTGTTCTTGAATTTTTGCTTGATTTTTTTACTCGAGATTGTAGAAATTTTCTGGAATGGATTATAGACTATTTTTCGATCTATATATATATACACTTACAGTTTTTGATGCTTGAGATTTGAGATAGGGATTTGGGATTTGCGGTGAAATTGCAGGGACGAGATGGCGAGCAACGGTGCTGGAAACGGGGAGTTCAGCTTTGCTAATGGACCGGCGGGAACTGGACGGAACGGCCTGGCGAAGATTCAGACGAACAAGAGGCACAACGGAATCTGCCACGACGACAGCTCGGCGCCGGTGAAAGCTCAGACAATCGACGAGCTGCATTCTCTGCAGAAGAAGAAATCGGCGCCGACCACTCCGATCAAGGACGCTGAGGGAACTTTCGCTGTCCTCTCCGAAGAGGAACGCCATAAGCTGCAGTTGCAGTCGATCAGGTAATGGGGGAAAGGAAATTTCCCTACTATTAATCGCAAACCTGTTTACGTGCTTCGCGTGTGTGCCACTTGGCATGAACTCTCTCTCTCGTAGAAAAGGGTTTAGTCGGAGAGACAATCGTGTGCTACGTGAAGTTAAATAGTTATCAGATCTCTAATCGTCTAGAGTCGCCATGTATTATTATTATTGTTTATCTTAATTTTTTTTTTCTTTTTCTTTTTGAGATATCAAATTATTATACACTATTAAGCTTTATCCAATCATATCAAGCTAAATGATTGAAGATCAATAGTAAAACTCAAAAAATAGTTTTCAAAAAGCCGTTTAAACATTTTCTTTTTTTTTAAAAAAAATTCTTCCAACATTAAGACTTCTTTTGGGTTGTGATTCAAGAAATACACAAAAAACATAAAAAAATATATGTTTGGTGTGAGTGAATTCGAGAAATTTTTTTTTCGTTAAAAAGAATTGTTTTTAAGAAAATAATCAAAATTCGTTTGCTGAGGTTTTTTACTTTTTGAATTAGATTCTTATTTTTGAATTACTTACCAAACATAGCTTAAGGCTTTATACAGTTTGAATAAATTTATTTTTTAAAATTAATATTCTCTAAAAGTGTGTTGTCTTTTTTTAAAATAACCTCAAAAATTATTTAATTATAATAAAAGTTATTTTTTTTTGTTTTTTTATACTAATTTTTTTGGCATTCGTGTCATTTTTTTGTTTAATGATGAAATTAATTTTTTTGAATTTGAAAATTTATAGAAGGTACATCGTGTGACATTTAACAACGAATTGGAATTCGTAATATTTTTATAATTTTTCATTAGTTTGATGTATTTAATTATTTATTTTGGTTTTTGGATGAACAGCGCGTCTTTGGCATCGTTAACGCGAGAGACGGGGCCGAAGCT
The DNA here is from genome assembly GCA_035771175.1 of Paratinospora sagittata. Taxonomy (NCBI): domain Eukaryota; kingdom Viridiplantae; phylum Streptophyta; class Magnoliopsida; order Ranunculales; family Menispermaceae; genus Paratinospora; species Paratinospora sagittata. The sequence continues at coordinate 2,177,105 of JAYMFD010000012.1, read as the reverse complement.
GGTGAAAGGAGACCCGGCGAGGAAGACAGAAACAGCGAAGGTTTCTCATGTGGATCATCACATTCCGACCATAAGCGTCAGCGACAGCTCCTTGAAGTTCACTCACGTTCTCTACAACCTATCTCCAGCTGGTATAATTTCTTTTTTCTCTCCTGCCCATCACCACCATGATCATCCATGAACCCTCCTCCCTCCACAACCAACTGTTTTTTACGATTCCGTGGGGCCTACGGAATCAAGACTCAATTATTATGGTGCACCTTCGTCCCTCTTGGATCAATGATCCAGTGGGACCCAGTAGTAGAATACTAAATGAAATCTGCCATTGAGCCTTGGGAATAGAAACCTGGGATACTATCCGATGGTACCGCAGAGAGCGTTACCCCGAGCAGACCGTTCTCCCTCTCTTGTTTCGACTAAAAAAACTGAAGTTTTTTTTGGTTAAAAAAAATGTTTTATTGGGTTTGTTAATGCAGATGTTCTCTTCAAAGTCTTCAAATTATCCCTCTGACCCCATAGTTTTAACGTGATACGGAGAACTTTAATTTTGTAAAGAGGTCTTGATTTAAGTCTTGTTCTGTATTTTATATAATTAATATTTTTTTGTCTTTCTTTTATCCTTTAGGAAGAAGGTTCCAATAATATCTTGATATATATTATTAAATTTAATTTTTGAATTAAGTAATTTTTAACTTACAAAAAAGTAATAGAGTATCAAAAAAAATAAAAAAAATAAAAAAAATAAAAATATATATATATATATATATATATATATATATATATGTATGTATATATATGTATATATATATATATTTTTTTTCTCAGCTTTTGAATTATATCTTTATATTTTGCAGAGCTGTACGAGCAGGCGATAAAGTACGAGAAAGGGTCGTTCATAACGGCGACGGGAGCATTAGCGACGCTATCAGGGGCGAAGACGGGTCGATCTCCCCGAGATAAGCGTGTTGTGAGAGATGAGACTACAGAGGAAGAGCTTTGGTGGGGAAAGTAAGCAAAAGAAAAAAAACTCACCTAATTTCTCACCATCCCATCGCTTTCCATTGCTTTTGTTTTTATTTTTATTTTTTGCTCTATTGACTTGACCATATTTTTCTCTCTATTGAACTTAGTCTTCCACTTTCATGATATATTTGTTGTTAATTTGCTTTTCCATTAGGGGATCACCCAACATTGAAATGGACGAGCACACTTTCATGGTTAACAGAGAAAGAGCCGTTGATTACTTGAATTCCTTGGACAAGGTTGGTACTCATGAATGCTCTTCTGACTTCTATACATATATGTGTGTCAAAATTAGGGAAGCTATATTAAATACAATAGAATTTTAGTGGTTTAAAGTTGCCAATATAATAATATATTATAGTGTCTTAGAATTCAACATATTCACATTATTATTTTTTTCTAGTCACTTGCAGCCTTCCTTAGTAGTACCCAACCCAAGGCTAGATTTTTTTTTTCCTGTTTTATTTTTTATTTTAACTTGTTATTTTCTATTATCTCTGCCTAGATAATTAAAAAAAATGAGATTAAAGAAAAAAATAATCGTAAAGGCATAAAACAAATGAGAAGAAGACAAAAAAAAGCAGTTACTTAGAAAAGGAAGAAGATAAATGTGAAAACATTTTATCCGCAAGCCAAGGCTAACCAAAGCGGCGACTTTTTGACTTTTTCTTACATACACTGACGCAAATACCCTCAAAAAACTGTGGAAACACCCATTTCGTCTTTTACCGTTGCTTTTACTCGGTTCAACAGAAGCATATTGGTGGTAATGTCACTCAACTTCTTTTTAAAAAAAAAAATTATTATTTTTTATTCTAGTTTAGTTATTTTATTTCTCATAATTCAGAAGAAAGGTAGGAAACCAAAAGATGAAGCTTCGTCGTCTTATAAATTGGGACACTTTCTTCTTGTCTCCCATCTTCCAGATTACTAGAGAATAATAAGGTGCTTTGCCTTTCTAAGCCATACCGGCAATGCATCATCCTCCATTATGATGTGATGAATCCACGTGTCCCTGGCCCAGTAGTAGCCATAGAGAGGGATTGAGGGAATACATCATCTCTCTTCCACGTGTCAGCTAGTGCTGAAAAGATTTGCCTAGTCGGAAAGAACATATAAGCAGACGTTGAAATTCCAACAGAACCCATTATGGTTCCTGCCCTGCCCTGCCCTCTTGTTCATTGTTTCTGTCCCGTTTTGAGCTCGACTGCCGTGCCTCTTTATCCCCACTGGTGAGGTTCAATCTAGGGGAGTTTCTAATTGCCCTATTGTAGTCTTATCTGACTGAATGACCCTTAACATAAATGAGATGTCTGGTCGTATTTCGAATCTCTGAACCACTGTTGTCGAATAAATTCTCCAAGATCAGATGCCTCTGCTTCCTTCTTACCCCTGGCCTTAACTGTGTCAGTCCTGAACCTGAGTCAGCTTTTGATAAACAAAAAATGCATAATAAAATAAAAATATTTATATTTAATGTTGAAATTCATTTTGAACTTAAGATGCTAAATTGAATGTGAAAGAAACCGCAGGAAGTCTGCGTTATTCTGTCACCTCAAGATTTTTTATTTTTGAGGTTGGCGCCTATTAAGATTTCTGTGCACAGCTACAAATGTCATTAGACACCATTGGTCAACGTATTAGAGACTTTTGTCTTGCAACCTTCCCAACCACTGGACCCAACTCCCAGTTGTCACCTTAAGATTTTCATTAAATAAAGTATTAATATGTGATTCAAGCAACTAGTGATGCTACATTGATTGGGTTGTGTTTTGGAGTGTAAACTATGTCACCTTGACACTTTTAGATTTGTATTAAATTAGATGTTAACGGGTGATTTGATACAATTTAAAAGTAATGACGTGTTGCAATTTATAACACCTTAATCACTTCATTATTCTATTTTATAAGTCCCCCTTCATTTCCCCCTTGGAAGACAAAAAGCCCAAATTACTTCTTGTTTTTTTTTTTTTTTAATTATTTTCATAACCTGACTTACATTTGCAAAGAGTATGGTCTACATTATTTCAACCTATCATATAAGCCGTGGAGGCCAGATGGTGGTGATTCATCACGGTTTTCATTTGTGATTTACAGGTGTTTGTGAACGATCAGTTTCTGAACTGGGATCCGGAGCACAGAATCAAAGTCAGGATTGTCTCTGCCAGGGCTTACCATTCCTTATTCATGCACAACATGTAAGTAAAACTTAGATCACTTTTATCAGAAGCCTAAGCCTACCCAGATAAGTCCCCTTAACGTTCATAACAAACATACTTATTATATAGACTTAATTACTATATATATATATATATATAGATATATGAAGTTGCTATAGAAGAAAATGTGCAGATGATCATGATCAGATGTAAAATGAAATGGAATCTATGTATAAGCTAGTGTGTTGTGTACATGGCATAACTGGGTGGATACGCAGGTGTATCCGACCCACACCTGAAGAGCTGGAGAATTTTGGTACTCCGGACTTCACCATTTACAATGCTGGGCAGTTCCCATGCAACAGATACACCCACTACATGACATCTTCCACTAGCATAGATCTTAATCTTGCTAGGAGAGAAATGGTCATCCTTGGCACTCAGTACGCCGGGGAAATGAAGAAGGGTCTGTTCAGCGTTATGCACTATCTCATGCCTAAGCGTCAAATCCTCTCCTTACACTCTGGCTGCAATATGGGGAAAGATGGCGACATTGCCCTCTTCTTTGGATTATCAGGTACAGTATCACCCGCCGGTTCGAGATCGCCCAAGGCCATCATTGCCCTCCTGCAGTCTCTGATACGCCCCTCTTTACTTTCTTTGTGTGTCTCTCCTTCGCGGGTACGCTTGTGGATTTTTAGGCCATTTCTAGTTGCCATTTATGAGTTTTCTTTGAATTATGTATAGGTACTGGGAAGACAACTCTGTCTACAGATCATAATCGGTATTTGATTGGAGATGATGAACACTGCTGGAGTGAGAATGGTGTTTCTAATATTGAGGGTGGTTGTTATGCCAAGTGCATTGATCTTTCTAGGGAAAAAGAACCTGATATCTGGAATGCTATCAAATTTGGAGCAGGTAAGCAGCATTCCTATAGCTTTAACAAAAAAAGAAAAGAAAAGAATTGTGAATTCTGAAGTTATTTGCTACTGTACATAACTTCATGGCTTATACAATTGAGGTCTCTACTTAAATGACTGGTTTCTGTTTGGCAGTGGTAGAAAATGTGGTGTTTGATGAACACACCCGCGAGGTGGATTATTCCGACAAGTCTGTCACAGGTATTGTTATAGAATTATGATCAAGTCTATATTCAATTATTAGGCGAAGAAAATATGGGGTAAAACCAGAAATAATTTGTCAATCCAAACAAAAACGTAAGCGCTTCAATGCTGTACTGATCATATATAGTGAAATTCTCCAAGAATTAGTATTATCTGGCCCAAGACACAACTGGCTCCAGTATATATAAACTCTGAACCGTCATCCTCAGTATGAATGACTGCATATATAAATGGGCCAGATTGGTTCTTCCATTTCATTTAATATGCGTCTTTGTTAAAAACAGTATATATATGTATAGATGATACAAAACTGGGCCAAGGTCAGGTTGGTCCCTATTTGGGATTGAATGAAATAATTTTATATTTTCATGTATAAAGACAAATTAGATCCAAATAATAGAGATATGAGATCTTGAATTATTCTTATGACATTTCTTTGAGATGCCATTTCTAATAATGTTGTTTTATTTCACAGAGAACACTCGGGCAGCGTATCCAATCGAATTCATTCCCAACGCGAAAATTCCATGCGTTGGTCCACACCCGAAGAATGTCATCCTTTTGGCATGTGATGCCTTTGGTGTGCTCCCACCAGTGAGCAAACTGAGCCTGGCACAGACCATGTACCACTTCATCAGTGGTTACACTGCTCTGGTATGTCCAATACTCTGTTTAATTTCCATGAAATTAATAAGTTATGGTGTTGGGGGAGGCCTAGATCCTGGGTAACAGGGAGGAGATCCTAAGTTATATATTCAATGTGATGAACTTGCACAGATCTGATGTAAGACTAGTATTCTGATCCACACACACTTAACAAATCTCTAGGAACATTCTTAGCCTGCTTTGGTGTTGTGTTTTACTCTAAAACACACTTAACAAATCTCTAGGATTGCCACACACACTTGCGTGCTCCACTGAGCCTAGGTGTTGTGTTTTACTCTAAAAGGTTTCAATACTATTAACATGAGATTGTAACTTATATTTCATGTGATGAATTTGGCCATACTTGATGTGAGACTATTATTTCAATCCATACTATCACAACAAGTAGGTAGATTGCTAAATTTGGAGCCCTTAAACACACTTCTATAGAGAGCTTCACAATTTCTTTGCAATCACTTTTAAGTCCTATGGTCTGATGTTGGTAAAGCTGTAGCTTGTTGGCGACTTGATAATAGCTTTATAATGAACACAGGTGGCTGGTACCGAGGATGGTGTGAAGGAGCCAAAAGCAACATTCTCAGCCTGCTTTGGTGCAGCATTCATAATGTTACATCCTACCAAATATGCAGCCATGCTGGCTGAGAAAATGCAGAAGCATGGTGCCACCGGTTGGCTCGTCAACACTGGCTGGTCTGGTGGAAGGTACGTACAGATATTAAAAACAGGGCTCCCTTAGAACTGTATATTATCTTCAGTTCTATAATTTTAACTTTGGTTAATTTCATTTAATTTTCTTGCAGCTATGGTTCTGGTAGCCGTATAAAGTTGCAATATACCCGGAAGATCATCGATGCCATACATTCGGGTAATCTTCTCAAGGCAAATTACAAGAAGATTGATGTATTTGGGCTTGAGATTCCGGCAGAAGTTGAGGGCGTTCCATCCGAGATTTTGGATCCAATGAACACTGTTAGCATCTTAGCTCCCTTTTTTTTTTTCTCTTAAATTTGCTTTCACAATTTGTGCCATACTTCATGTTTTAACCTGTTGATGGTGAAATAATATTATTGCAGTGGTCGGATAAGAAGGTCTACAGGGAAAGCTTGCTGAAGCTGGCAGGTCTGTTCAAGAACAACTTTGAAGTGTTTGTGAACTACAAGATTGGCAAGGACAAGAAGCTCACTGAAGAGATCCTTGCAGCTGGTCCTACATTTTGATCCCGAGCAGCAATAGACCTAAAAAAAAAAATAAAGATAGAAAAACAGATAGATAGATAGATGGTGCTTCATTATATGAATTGAGATTAAATCATGTTTGTTGTAACTATTTATGTCACTCTGTTTGATGATGTAATCTTCTATGTTTCTTTCAACCTTTAATTTTAATTCAAATAGAGGTCTCTCCTATGCTTAAAAGCAAGCTTCCTTCAAATCCTAAGTTGGGAAAAATATGCTTGTTTCATTCAAAAACACATGTCAGATCTCTGGTATCAATTGAACACAAGCTTGAAGCTAGATGAAAACTTGTGTCCAATCTTGCAAGTTTTGCATTTTTTTCTATATGATTCAAGAAATTTAATTGTAAGTGTGATCTTTGATGCAAAAACTACAAGACCCAAATTAAGAAAAAAAGTGGGAAGTTAGGCTGAAAATTTTGATAAACGACTTTTTATCATTTTTTGAAAATAACTTATTTTCTTAACAAAAAAAAAGTGGAAAACTGTTTTCAGAATTTGTTAAACCAAATAAGTTTTTAATGTTTTTAAATTTTTGAATACAAAAAATTATATTAAGATCACAAATCAAACGGGACCTAAACCTATACATATTTAGTGGAATAAATCTAATTTTTTTGTAAAAACATCTCTAAATCTAAATGTTTAACCAGTTTATAAAATCAACTTGCATGATCTTTTCATCTTAAGTCATAGTTTCATTAGAAGACTCTTCTGTTCATAGAAAACTCCTTACTTGTTGGCTCCAAAAGATGCTTTTCTTATGCCAGCTTCTCTTGGCAAGAAACTTGCACTTGCACATAGCAATTAAGAGGAATAATATTCCAACTACAAAAATGTGAGCTTTAATATTTCTTAGCATTACTTGACCATAAAAATACTTTTTATTAAATGATTTTTTATAGCTTTCTTATGAACACTTTTCATAATTTCATTTTTTGGCCTATATGATTTGTGATTTGAATACAATATTGTGTATCTAAAATACCGAAAACATGTTTGGTTAGTTGAATTTAAAACTATTTTTAAAAAAATTTACTTAAAAAAAAACATAACCATTTATAATTTTTCTCAATTTTTATAATGATTTTTTTTCATAAACTACAATGGATCAAAGCTATTAAATAGATAAGCTAATCCAAGCATGGCCCATAATGGGCCATAACAATTTTTTTTTTAATCTCGATTAATTTAGAGTTTTGCCCAAAAAAATTGTTTCACTTCAACTAATTTACTTCATTCCCCTTTAACAACAAATTTACTTCATTGATAAAGCTGCATAGGGCAAATGTTGCTAGTTGTAACGATATACATTTGAACTTTTTCACTCGAAATTAAAAATTTGATTAGCTCCAAGAGCTTTCCCGAGCGAGACCATGGTAGTTGATTCACATGATCTTCATTTGAATTTTTTATATTATTTGTTATTGTATTTGTCTTTTTAATTTTATTGAGAAGTCTCGCCATTCTCTAACTTATTGTTAATATTTTTTGACCTTTCATAAGCACTAAAAAAAAAAAAAGGTTTCCCCAAGCGAGATCATGGTAATTAGTTCATATAATTTTTATTTGAGTTCTTTATATTTTTTGTCATTATATTTATCTTTTTAGTTCTATTGAGAAGTCTCGCCTTTTTCTGACTCAATGCCAGTATTTTTTGACCTTGCATAAGCACTAAAAAAAAAGAGCTTTTCCGAACGAAACCATGATAATTGGTTCACATAGTCTTCATTTGGGTTCTTTATATTTTTTGTCATTGTGATTATTTTTTTAGTTCTAATGATAAGTCCCTATTTTTTTATTTTTTTTTTGACCTTTAAAAAAAAAAAAAAAAAAGTTGCTAGGCACGTTTTTTTAAAAGACCGCCAGTTTTGGGCCGCGGAAAAACAACCAAAAAACATAAAAAAGAAGACTTTTTCAAAATTACAAGAGCACCACAAAACGAAACCTCGTCTACTCAACTCTATCTAAAACTCATTTTGAGATTGTCTTCTGTCATTTTAAAACTTCTTCTCTTTTTTCTTTCTGCAATTCTACTTCGCAAAACACAAAGCACAAACACACAAAATAATTGGTTCAAAGTATGTTGGAGGCTATGATTTGTGGTCAAAATTTCAAGGTACGTTTCGAATTCGAGCTTGTTTTTCAGCTGAAATTCGTGGAAGAAGCTGATTGATTTCTAGTTTAGGTTGTGATTTCAATCGTTTAATTAGGTTATGATTCATTTTTCTTTAACTAATTCTTTATTATTATTATTATTCGAATCTAGTTTAGCTGATGATATACTTTCCGATTTTTTCCTTTTCCTTCTTTCGATTGTTTTTGGTTGTTCCGTTCATATGTTTAATTTGATTGACGCCGCTGGAATTGCATTTATAGATTTAGATTACCTGCATTAGCTTCTTGTTGTCAATTCGTCTGCAGGAGTAAAATAAACTTGAGGATTTAAAAAATAAAATAAAATTATTGAGATAATCAAGTTGAATGCAGTAGTGAAACTACTCGAGTAGGCGGTTCGGTTCTGCTTTTAGTTTGATTTCTATGAGACATAACTTTTTCTGGCCATCGTAATTGAGTATTTGGTAGTGGAATCCATGACTGGCATTTGTAGAAGCGAGAAGGAGCATTGCATGTTCCTCAGTGGCAAAGAGAATCTCGTTTATATGATTGCATAGCTTTTTTGTCAAAATTTTCTTCTAATATAAACTAGAAAAAAGTGTTATTCTATAGTCACTTAGTAGTAAGTACTGAAACAATGTAAGGCATGGTAGATCATGCAGCCGACATATTATTCGGCACTTGAGGAAGCATGGATAAGGAGGATTATCAAGATTAAAGACAGTTTAATAGTCAAATAACCCATATAACATTCTTTCCTGAGCATATTCAGGACTAAGCACCAGCTATATCAAGTTTCTAAGAGCCCTGATATCAGCGGTAGATTGGGATTCACGAGGATTCAAGCTGGTTGGGCTTTAATTTTACTGGTTTATCGTTAAAGTCATCATATATAGTTGATAATTGATATCTTGTTTTAGAAATATCTTTGATTCCTGGTACACTTAATGCTTTCTATTCATCTTATGCAAGAATTGATGTTATACTTGTGTACCATTTGTTGCTCATGCTTATTGATGTTGATCTGTGACATTTTCTATTTCATTTTCAGGATTGTGCTGTTATCTGTAAGATTGGGCCACGAAGGGTCTATCCTCATTGTTCTAGTCTACTTAGACATAATTTGTATATACCATTTTCCTGTAACCAGCAAGTGGGTTCACTATCATATACCATTAATTACACAAAAAATAGTAGGTTGAAAGGAGCAGATTTGTCGACATCATCATTTTTTAGTTGGCGAGATTGTTGTAGTTTTAACCATGCGAGGGCTCGCAGGCGAAGATTCCAGATATATGCCGAGCTTGATGTTGCTGGTGCCGTTGATGTCCTTAATGACTTAGGTTCAGATACATTGACATTTTTAGCTGTGACTGTAATGGTTGTTCCTGCATTCAAGATCCTCAGAGCTAGCCCTGTAAGACTTGCAATTGTGCTCTGCTTTCTAAAGAGCCAGAGCCATTCTTGATTTTCTTTTTAACAAGTTGCATACTACTGTATCGTGTTTGCTATTCTAAGTCAAGATTTGACACATATCACCTATACATTTCTGCTTCTAGTGTATGGGAATAATGATCATCTGCTTTTTATGGTTTACAATGGGTTGCAATTGTGCCACCTGTATTAGATGGGTGCTCATTTGTTTACAGTATTTGTCAACTTTTCAGATAAGAAACAGATTCCTTGGCATACTTTCTTCTGATCATCTGGTCTCTTTTCTTTTGGTTTATTACAGATACTTGGATTCTTTTTTGCTGGAGTTGTGTTAAATCAGTTTGGATTGATTCGAAACGTCACGGATGTTAAGGTTCTATCAGAATGGGGGATCCTGTTTTTGGTGAGCTCCTATACTTTCTTATGAAGTTTCTTGGATATTAGAGGTTTGGTATTTGTTTATCTCCCTGCCCTACTCAAACCTAAGGCTGCATTTAATAGTTAAGAAAACTTTTCCAGAGAAAACCAATTTTAGTTTTCCCAAGAAATTATTCCTCATGTGATTACTTCATGAGTTAATATTTTCTAAGCTTTTAACAAAAAATGACAATGATAAGAGGTCTCTTTGAAGAATTGTAAAATCAAAAATTATAACAACCATACTTTTACTATACTATTTGAATATACTATAAATATTTATTGGTACATTCATCATATTATGTACAAATATTCTTTTAATTGAAATTTTATCTTTTTTACATATGTCATTATCATTTTATAATATTCTTATTTATTACAAATTAAGAAAAAGATGAATTGGGGATGGTTTTTTATGGTTCCCAAGTAACAGATTCCCTCGTATATAAAATGGAAAGAATGCGGTAGTTGAGAAACATTGATAAAATTACATGGAAAATGAATATTTTCTCATTGGAAATGTGGATTTTTCTTGAGAAAATTAAATTCTATCAACAATCAGACCGGCCCTTAAGTTAACATGTTGATATTAGTAGTCTGGCTCCACCACAATTATTTTATTTAGAGGGTCAGTGATCAGCGCCACACATTCAATTTCTATGATTCATTTTGATAACAATTGAATATTGAAGTGAGTTTTTCAAATTGATTACTTTTGTTGCTAGCTTACTGTTTTCAACAGTTGTATGTACATGGGATATCTTTTAATGAGGAATGCGCATTTGGTCTCCTTGGTTAACACTGAATTTTTATTTGAGTCTCTTGACTACCTACAATTCAATGCTATTGTTTTACAGTATCTTACATATGGTTGATGCTTCTCTCTAGCTTTTTGAGATGGGTTTAGAGCTTTCATTGGCACGGTTAAAAGCTCTTGCGAAGTTCGCCTTTGGCATGGGGCTAACTCAGGTATGTGTTGGCAAAAACTGTGTTTGAATTTCTAGTAGGTTTCCAAATTTATGCATACTTTTGGCCTTGCGTGTCTTAATGCACACGCTTAATGGAAATAATATTAGAGCAAGAAATTTGAAGTTACAAGCGTGTGAGACAAAGGGTACCTTGCTTGTCTTTTAAATTATGACATGCTTAGGTCGCTGTTAGACATGGTTTCTATGGTGCTTCTGAAATTATGAATGAATTTTGTGTTAATAATAGCTTGATATGCATTGTTGGGCCTATACTTATTAGCTATAACTTTTGGGTTTAGTGGTTTCTAACATGTTATTAGAGCGTTAGTTTTGTAAAAAGTCTTGGGTTCAAGTCTCGCTGTCTGCATTTGCATGTTCCCCATTTGAAGTATTGATATTCATCTGTTCTCTCTTTCTTCTGTCTCTCCATGTGTAGGATGGGGCTGCACATGAAGGGGAGTGTTAACAGAATAATAATAGCTTGATATGCATTGTTGGATCTCCACCTGTTAGCTATAGTTGTTGGGTTTAGTGGTTTCTGACATCCCATTGTCTAAGAATGCACATGCAGTTTTATGGAAAGCCCTTTTTTTGTGGTGTGGATGATTTGGAATATATGTTAATGTGTGACTTGCGGACTGGTATTTGTGATTGCTTGGTCCTTTGACTTTCTAAATGGAAATACGTTCCTATTTCCTTATTATTGATTGAAGACATAATGCATTCTTAATGGAAATACGTTCCTTCCTATTTGCTTATTATTGATTGAAGACAACAGAAAAAAAAAAAAACTTGTCTCATATTGATTCTGTTTGTGTGGTGATTGACTGTAGAGGGATTTCCATGCCTGCATTTGCTTTGGTATCAATGTGTACTCATGTGCAACTGTGCTAGTATAATCATGGTTCTGTGTCAAATATATGCATGTAAATCCATGTCTTCTTTTTATTCCATTGTATTTGGATGGTTAATAAAAATGTTCATCCATCTATGCAGAGCATGCGTCATGATTGTGCACAAACTCTACTTAACATGTATAATGAATAATTTACTGCTCATTGTTATTTGACTTAAGTTGATCCAAAACATCTGCTTTGCCTATAACATACTAAGTCTTGGATAGCTGGCTTGCTTTATGCCTGTTCTACAACTATGTTTATTTTATTTTGTATTATTTATTTTAATATATTTTTATTAATGTTAGCAATCTTGTAATTATAATGCCTATCTTTTTTCTAGGTTGTTTTGTCTGCCCTTGCCTTTACATCATTTGAGCTTCCACCCAATGGAGCTATCGGAACCAAAATCCTGGAGTACCTTTTTCATTCAAGACCAGATCTGGTGAAAATTTTACATTCCAAACATCATTGATTCATGATTATTTTGATTTATTATATTCACCTTAATAAAATTGAACCTAGATGCTCCCATAAGCTAATTGGATTAGAATGGATGTAGTTGCTTTGTTGGTTAGACCAGGTTAAAAACACTCGATTAAATTCATTTCCATTGTTTCAGAGGCATACATTTTTCTCTAATAATTTGATTCATGTCAAACGCAGGTCAACATTAGAAGCATTGACGAGGCTATAGTTATTGGTGCTGCACTCTCATTGTCATCTTCAGCTTTTGTTCTCCAGGTTTGCCTGGGTGTCTTAGTTATCTTTGTAGAGCAATCATGTTTAATTGGTACTTATTTGGTTGACATGGACTATTCTTGAATTTCATAGATCTTGAACTTAAAGATAGCTCTGATGTGATGCCATAAATGTTTCATTGAATTTGGTCTTTTTTTTATACAGTGCTTGAAGAACTTTGTGTCTGAAGAAATGATTTTATCTACATATCTCATGCTATGCTTTTGGTTTTTCTTCTTCTTTTTTCTTTTTGGCATTTACCAAGCAAAAGATTTACATTTTTGAAAAGCTGAATTATTCACTCATGGAATTAGTTTACGAAAAAACAAAATATATTCTATAGGTCTCTGGCTATACCTTACAAAACATCCAAAGCTACTAAAAACACTTCTTATCTATTCTCTTAATAAGAGTTTAGCTGCTAGGGCTCCAGTCAATGCAACTCTAACATTCATAAGCTGTGTTAGCAACTTAGCACATTCCACTTGTCCAAAATAGGATTAGAGGACCTGGGATTGTACATTAAAGAACCAAGTAAAAGGTAAATATTTTCACTTAATAGACACCAATACATTGTCTGTAAGAGTCAATATCTCATTGTCTCATCCATTTACATGGATACTTTTTAGTACACCTTTTCCTTGAATACAAATAAATAAATGAATTAGTTAATAAATATTAAGAAGGGAAGTATTTGTTTAGTTTATACTTTCAAAACCAAAACTCAGCTAAAAAGGCTACTTCAAAATCTGTCTCTCATTGATAATCGACACATTGCAATTACAGTTATTTGTAATTGTTGCACTGAAATCTTTTGAAGTGTCAAATCTGATATGAGTAGTTTAGTGCTGCCACAGAGGGCAGACCTTTTTTTTCTGGTGGGGTGGGGGGGAGATGTTTGGCGCTCACCCATGTCATCCCATCTTGACAGATATCAGTTACTTGATCAATCTTGTATTTATTTATTTATTTTCAACAACAGAACCGTATTCTTATTTGTATTTTTTGGTGAAACCTTCATAATACTACAGATAGAACCAGTCAGCATGAAAAGAAAAAGAGATTGGAGAGTCAATCAATACTTTTCTTGGTCGAGTCTTTATTGGTCGTAATTAGGTTGAGGGCCTCTTTTTGGATAATTTCTAGGCATAGGGATATTGATGTACTTTAGGGGATCTGTTGAGAGGCTGGTCCTTGCTAATGTAATATCCATGGAGTTAGCTCCTGGAGGACTCCTCTTCCTCATGGTACCTTTGTATCTTGCATATTATATGTGAATGAATTATCAGTACCTTATGAGGAAAAGAGAATGTGGAGATTAGACTTCAATTTAGCATATCTTCTTCTAACTCTTTCTTTGATATAGTAAAAAATTGGCAGAGTACACTCTAGTTATGTTTATCTTCGATGTGTCATATCATAGTCTAATACACTACCGTAGAGCTTATCAAGAGTACAATGTAGCTTCTTGCAGAGAAGGGTGAGCTGCCTACAAGATTTGGCTCAGCAACTTTGGGGATACTTCTGCTCCAGGTTCTCGCCATTGCTCATTATTATGCTCAACTTTTATATTTGATACTTAATTAAGAATGGTGCAGTTATATTTCCTTCTATTTTTTTCTTCTGTAGTTGGATAGGGCCAATCATGAACACATCAAAAAGTATCAAGTGAATAACTTTTGGACTCATGCTGCTTGATTTGCAGGACATAGCTGTTGTCCCCCTCCTAGTCATACTTCCAGTGCTAGAGAGTCAGGTATTGCAGAGAGTTGCTCGTGTTTAATTGGGATGCTTGTTGCTGCTGTATTCTGTATGTTAGCTAAATGAATTGCCTAAGAAAATTATGTCTTGTGGTCTTGAATATTTTCTTTTCTTTCTCTTTTTCTGGGCAGAATCTTGCTGAGGAAAGCATCTGGCCAATGCTAGCTACAGAAAGTTTGAAGGCATTAGGGGGACTTGGTCTACTATCCCTTGGAGGGAAATACCTTCTTAGGCGTGTCTTTGAAGTTGGTATCACAATGTCTCACTTTTTAATTGCATAAGCCAGTTTCACCATTTCAAGTGCATCAGAAAAGAAACTTAATTGAAACATTCCTATCACAGGTTGTCGCAGAAGCGAGGAGTTCAGAAGCTTTTGTTGCCCTGTGTCTACTTACAGTATCTGGAACTTCACTTCTTACTCAGAAGTTGGGGTTTAGTGACACGGTGTGATAATCTTCTCTAATTTTAATAATAGCTAAAACTGAGAACTAGTGAAAGATGGTGCAAGTGGTGAAATAGTGATCTTTATGCAGCTTGGAGCATTTCTTGCTGGAGCACTTCTAGCAGAAACAAATTTCCGGACACAGATTGAAGCTGATATAAGACCCTTTAGAGGCTTACTTCTTGGGTTGTTTTTTGTGACCACAGGCTCATCCATTGACATGCAGGTACTAAACAAATGGAGTTGTAAGTAGTAACTTCATGTTCCCATGTCTATATCTTTGCATCTATATAATTTGATCAAGCTGGAATCAAGTGATTCTAGCACTGGGGCTTGGACCCAGGGCTCAAAGGTTTGACATATAACATGCTAGTTTTTGAGCTTGTCCATTCAATCCCCACCACTTACCTATCAAAAAAAGATTCCACCACTTCTCACTCAGAGTTCATGGATTACCTGAATACTTCAATATAACATTTGTTGTTTCTAAGAAAAATTGATTATGCATAGACCCTTAAGACGAAATGAACCAGATAGAGTACTAATATGATAATAATTAGAGATGCTTCCATCGTAATTTTCCTCATTTCTTTTTGAGGGTATAGTACATTCCTAAATTTCAATGACGCGGTCTTTTGCTGTGAAATACATACATGGCATACTGAAGAAACTTTGGAGTATTTTGTATTTAGTTATCAAAAATATTATACTTGCATTTAAAATAGCTAAAGTTAGCACATAATATCAAGATATTAGGTAGGATGCCCAGATCCATTCCATGCCCTTACTGGTTAGTGTAAACAATAAGGCAAAGGAAATCCTCAAAACACTCTCAAGAATTTTTTTACCTAATGTCTATGCATGAAAGCTTCACCAATTATTGTATGAGTTAAAAGTAATGAATGCAACTCTTGCCTTCTAGTTAATAGATTCTTTTAGGTGTTCAAGATTCAAAATATGAATGCAATTGGGATGTCATAAGAAATTTTAAGAGGATAGGGTCATAGAACCATATAACTTGATACATTTCATCATGGAATTGATTATCATGCATATGGGAGTGTCACCTATAATTTTATATCTGCAGGAGTACCATACTCTATTTAATAGTTTAAAGATGAAATGATGTGAATGATTTGTGTGTATAGCTTAATATCTTGGCTATATTTTCTTTTACTTGAGTTTTCGTTTTTGTTTTTGCAGCTTCTTCTCCGAGAGTGGCCAAATGTGCTTTCACTATTGGCGGGTTTAATTGCTATCAAGACTCTGATAATAACAGCAATAGGTCCTCGTTTTGGGTTAACTTTGCAAGAAAGTTTGCGGATTGGGTTTCTTCTTTCCCAAGGAGGCGAGTTTGCATTTGTAGTATTTTCTCTGGCAAACAGGTCAGACTTTTATGCCATGATTTCAAACATCATGCATCAGCTTTCTTCAGTAAATGACTGAATAATAGTTCTAAGTCATGATTTTTTTTTTCTTGAACAGGCTTGGAGTGCTACCACTTGAGCTGAACAAACTGCTCATAATTGTAGTTGTTTTGTCAATGGCATTAACACCCCTGCTGAATGAAATTGGAAAGAAGGCTGCTGAAATTATTGATGTGAAGTTTGATGAAAAAGACGTATGTATCTAGAATTGATATGTCATGTGTTTATTGTATAATTGTGTTTGTGAATGATGGCATCTAGTAAACGAAGTAGTATCTGCCGCAGTGGATGTCCTTTAAAGGACACAAGTTAATTGGGGTCCTTGGGATATGTACGGTAACTCAATAGCCAATAATTGACCAATGAATTGATTTGGCTTGGAAACTTGCTAATTGTTGCCTTTGGTTAATTTATCTCTCATTACATGTAATATTGTGTCGTGCCATCCTTATGCCTGCTTGATGATTTTAAGTTAACAAATACCATTTGGATTTCTCTTGAATGATATTTTAACTGTGCTTATTGTTGGATGCTTCTTTAATTTTCTCAGAAAAGTGCTGAGATGGTGAACTTTGATGTAACTGAGCCAGTTGTAATACTTGGATTTGGACAAATGGGTCAGGTACAATGATCATCTTGGTGTACTTTACCCATATTATCTGTATCTGTGGTTTTTAAGTTTGACCTTATACAGGTCCTTGCCAATTTCTTATCGACTCCACTGGCTGCAGAGCTAGATGGTGACCTAGTGGGATGGCCTTTCATAGCTTTTGATCTTGATCCTGGAGTTGTAAAGGTCAGTAAAACTCTTTTGTGCTCGTGTTCTTTAAGTCAGCTATTATAGTGATGACAATGGTAGAGGGTTTATGAAGCTTTCCTTCTAGCTGCTAGTGCATTTGATGCACTAATGCAACTCGGGTGAGCTTTAGGCCTGTTGAACACCCAAAATAACGGAGATATGGTTGTGGCAAAAGTTAACGAAAACTAAAAATGATAGAAACCAATCTGACACAATCTTTTGAATGATTGAGAAGAATATTAGAACAGTTGTTCCAATGGTATTTAATTCTGGAATCTGATATGTCCAGGTACCAATATCTGTAATGATGAGCGAGCACCCTTTTAACCAGGGGACTTAGGGGTCACAGCATCTGGCCTGCTGATTCTTATTCTCATTTTTAAATTCTTATACCAATATTCTACCTCTTAATGACCTAAGCAGGCGGCACGGAAACTGGGCTTCCCAGTCTTGTATGGTGATGGATCACGTCCTGCAGTTCTGCAGTCTGCTGGTATTTCTTCGCCAAAAGCTGTCATGGTAATGCATACAGGAAAGCAGCAGACAGTTGAGGCTATTCAAAGAATTCGGCTTGCCTTCCCAGGGGTAATTCAACTTTGAATCATTTTCTGCTAGTCATTTCTTGTTTCTTTGTTTTCTTGCCTTTTTTAAGGGCACAATAGATTGATGATGTCTAGATGAAAAGGAAAATATATAAACATGTTAAAGCTATTTAGTCACAGAGGCCTTAGTGGGAACTCATGAATCCAATGAACTTTGCAAGTCTACCAACATAAATTGAACTCTATCCCTGATGAGACATACCCCCATAACTCATATATTCCCTTTAGATGAATGTGTTGAACACCCAAGAAGGGGGTGAATTGGGTGTAATGACCATTTTTTAACTTTCCTAATTTCTTATAAGATTCCTTGACTTAATTGGATTCAATACTTAAATAAATTTAATGAGTATAAAGTAAATGCATAAAGTAAAGCACACTAACATTTATAGTGGTTTGGCCGCGCCTACATTCACTACCTAATCTCCCGATTAGGATTTCCAAACTTCACTAATGAATCCTCTTACTGGTGAGGACCAAACCGTTACAAATTGCCCTTTTATAGGTTCAAGGCAAACCTATCTTTTTGCAGGCTAAGGATGAACCACGTATCCTTTTTATGGGCTAAGGAAGAACCATATATCCTTTTTCCAGGTTAAGGAAGAATTCATGTTCCTTTGGCAGGATAAGGAAGAACCAAGATCTTTTTCGCGAGCTAAGGAACAACCACTTGACCCTACTTCAGGGTAGAGGGTAAACCTTTCTATGATTCCAACTTTGGAATCTTTAAGTGAATCAAGTTCACTTGATTTGGTTGTTTCAATCATGAAACACACCAAACCTTAGTTACTGGATTGCAATGATTAAGATGGTTCTAAACAGGTAGAACACATACAATACAACGCATATACATCAATCACAAGATATGAATTATAGAGATATCACTTACAACCTTTTACCTTTCAAAGATTCGATATTGCTCAAATGCAATCTTTAGAAAGCTCGTATGATGATCTTTGAAAAACGGTTGTGAAATGCACTTTGAAATCCTTTGTCTCGATCAAACACCAAATCCGAAATCTTTGAAAATGAGAGAATAACTTTGAAAAGATTGAAGCTCATTTTCTCATTTTGAAAAACTCTTTTAAAACTGAAAAACTTAGAAATCTAGAGAATGTGTTTGATTCTTTGTGTGTGCTCTCTCCCTTGTAAAACTGCTACAGTAGATGTATAAATAGATGGAAAATAGTTACTAGCTGTTGCACTAAAAAATATGACTGTTATAGTGTTCAAAGATTCAAAAATCTGATTGTTCGAATTCTGCAAACTGCAAGGGGCGCGCTTCTCTAAGAAGTAGAAACCTAGAAACATGCAGGGAGTGCACTAATACTATGAGTAGCGTCTTGGCACGTTTAGAACACTAAAAAACTCAGAAACACATTAGCACACTATCGCACGATCAGCGTCCTGACACTTTTTAAAACATAAAACTTCCTGATGGTTTCATCAGGTTGGTTCGATGAGGGCGCTTCTAGATGAGTAACGTTCTGACATGAACGAGCATAAACCAACTGATGTGCCATCAACGTCCTAACATGCTAGCTTGTCACTAAGTGACTGACCAGTGCATGAGCGTCCCGATGAGCTATTAGCGTCCTAGTGGAACACTGAAACTGATTTTTGACATTTTTCAACTTTTCAAAAATCGAGTAAACCATTGAAAACTTGATAACTTTGGATCGAATTAATCATCAACATCAAATTGAAAAAACCTTAAAAAACGAATTGATCAAAAATCATTTTCTCTTTGAAAAAGATAAGAGAAAAGCATGATTGAAAACATTTGGATCATTTTCAAATAGATTAAACATCATGATCATTTGAAATATAATAATTTTGCAAAAGACTAATGCATGTATGATTTGAAATGATTGCTCAATAAGGAATAAAAAAAGTACATTCTAATTCTAGACTTGCTTATCTCTCTCTTAATCTCAATTTTACTCTTCTTGAAATCTTCAAATTTTTGTTCGTGTTGTTCATCCTAGGAAGAGCCTTTGATCTTGAATTGAGTTTTGAGTCCACTGTAATCCTTCTTCGCTTTACTTAAGGTGCTGAAATATACTCGGTTTAAACATTAGCACCAAATGACATATTGTTTGTTAGCATCAAAACATTTAGGAGAGTGCTAAGTGATAAACCACTTAGGCCAACAGAATGATAAAGATCAGTCTTCATGTGGATGGGTTTTATTGGCATGCATTCTGTACAAGCTTTAGAAACCAACTAAAAGATAATCTCGCAGATACCGATATACGCGAGGGCTCAGGACGTTGCACATCTCTTAGAGCTGAAGAAAGCTGGAGTAACAGATGCCATACTTGAAAGTGCAGAGGTCACAATTAAATTTCTATTACCTTTTCGCAGTTCTTAATTGGAATCTTTCTTAACATGTTTTATGGTTGATATAGATATTAAGCATTCTGATGTGTCTGCAGACCAGTTTACAGCTTGGCTCCAAGCTTTTGACAGGGCTTGGTGTCATGTCCGATGATGTAACCTTTTTGAGACGACTTGTTCGGGAGTCAATGGAGCTTCAAGCTAAAGATTTTACAAACAGAACTGATGATCGGGATTCTGGTGTTATGGAGCCATTGCAGGTACCTGGATAATTGCTAAAGTGGGCAAAATGCGCTTTTAAGTTTGATTATCTTCCATGGTTTTTTTATGCTAAAAATCTGTTTTGGTGGTGACAACATAGTATCGGATGATCTGTTCAAGGCTCCACTAAAGGAGCCTATTTTGGTTCTTGAAAGAGAGTCATAAACTGCATATCTCAAGGTCCTTTAGCACAACTTTCTGGTTGAAAAAGTATCTATTTTCTAATCAGGTGAGAGTTGCAGACATAGTTGGTGCAGAAGCAGCTAATTCTCCAATTTCGCTCGAAAAGCAATCCCAGAACCCGGAGGAGTCCGATATACCTCATATATCAATGTTAGAGAATAATGGACAATCTGACATTCAGGCAGAAAAGGATTTATCTCGAGTCGAATCTTCAGTTGAACATTTTGAGGATGCTGAAGGTGGTAAAGGTGTTTTTCACTGAGATGGATTGAAAGTAACATGGTTTGACTCAAGATGAGTACACAGCAGGTGAGGAACCTTAACAAACTAAAGATTGCTCAGCACACTTTAAATGGTGCTTCCTGGAAGGAAATATGAGCAGTACAATTCTGTTGCAGCAAATAGAGAATAAAACTGTTTAATGGGTGGTGCGTTTTTGAGCTGCAGGAGTGGATTCATGAACGCCAATGTAACATTTTTCATCAAAATAGAGGACTAGAAGTACCTTAACAGAGTTACACAGAGGTAATGTAATTGTTGTATATCTTCTCTACTTTTTGAAATGCATCTATTGTCTTGTAATTACATGGTATACTAATTGATTCCTATTTGACTTTTAATCTTGCTAAAAGTTTTTTAATATTGTTCAATCTTTATAGTTTTGCACGCTGTTATTCAGGTATGTCAATGTAGTTAATTTGTTATTGATCATATTACTCGGTATTGTTCTAAGTTTAGGAATTGCTTTAGAGATTGATGAATTTAAAGAAATGGAAATAATTCTCCTGCTTATTAGATTCAAATATAGATTACCCATTTGGCTTAAGAGATTCAGTAATACACCAGAAAGTATGGGGTTTCAAATTACACCTACCTGGCATTTATTTTCTTCAAGAAAGGCCAAGTAAGACAGCAATTTTAGTATTAATACAGCAGTTTGAACAGTAGAATTAGAATACAAATTCAGATCCTCAGGATGATGTAGCATCGTCCTTGTGCTTGACCATACCAGAATCAACAAGAATAGGCACTTCTGCTGCAAGCCACGGTGCAAGACCCAAACATAGAGCATGTGCAATGCCAAACCTGGGGCTGTCAAAAATACAAGCAAAAGATCAAAAGGTACTATCATCCAGGAAGTTTAGAAGTTTGCAAACATATTTTCCTAGTAAAGATAGAAAAGATGAATGTCTCCGGTCCCATTAGATAAATAAAAGAACAAATATTCATTTATTGATAACTTCCATCAAAGTCTTTGTTTATTTTATTGATTTTCCAAAAAATCAAGGTTGAGGTACTTCATTTTGGAATTAGAAATAATTTATGATTATATTTTGTTAGAGTTTCTGTCTAATTAAAAATTAGGAATTAGAGACGTGTCAAATCAAAAGGTTGAGCTTGTGTCACGTTAAGAAATTAGAAGTTATTTATTGTAAGAACCCATGTTTGGTTGGTTGAGTGGGTTTAGGGCGCTCTCGTCTCAAAAAATGAGGTCACAAATTTAACTCTCCACTGGCATTCATCTCCTGCTCGAGCAATCAAGAGCAATCAAGGACCTAAGGAATTAGTCGGAACCGAATACTCGAATACCCAAAGCTATTAAAAAAAAAAATTGTAGGAGTTTCAGATTTTTTTTTTCTTTTAAGAATTAAATTTTGGTGTCTATAAATATTCCGCATCATAAGTTATAATACAGAGTGAATAAAGTTAAAAAGTTGTTTAGATCCAACAGTTCAATTAATCGTCTCCTTGTTTCTTGCTCTCCTCTCAATTCTAATGTATAAAATGCTTCAATTCTAATTCTAATAAAACAAAAAATTGAAGAAACATAACCATAATAAATCAAAAAAAAAAAAAATGCTCAAAATTTACAGAAGTAGAAGTCAATCATCATACCAGTTCTTCGCCCACAAAGGCTTGAAATGCACCGTCAAGCATATCTTCCCTCCTCTATACATCTGAAAATCCCAAAAGAATCTCAAACAATTCAAAAGAAATTGAAAAAACCGATACTACACACACAAAAAATCACCAAAAATGACAAAAAGAAGGAAGAGATGACATGAACCTTGTGAGTCTTGCCATCTAACTCAGGGAGCTCAATTTCAGGAGCAGTGGCAGGGTAGGTCACAGGAATGTCGAATTGAAGATCGAACTCGTACTTGAGGAGATTGTGAACGTACCAGCACTTACCAGTCCACCTCGTCCCTTCTGGATTCGCTGATGAAATCCTGAACCAGTCGTTATCTTTCGTCTTGTTCATCCCTGTATAAGCGATCAGCGCCTTGTACTCTTCCTTCAATCTCTGCGTCCATGCTGGTCCGTCTCTAGGGCCTGCCTTCGTAATCAACAGAGGGATCTGCGTTAGGGTCGATTTCGTGTTCGGATCCCATCCTTCCATTTCTAAAACCCTAACGCGACGATTGTTTCTCTCTTTTCTTCTTCTTCTCTCTCTCTCTCTCTCTCTCTCTCTCTCTCTCTCTCTGTGCGCAAGCTTTTATCTTTCTGTTGTAGTTGTAGAGAGAGGAAAATAAGGAGAATTTTATAGACATTCTCCTCCCTGTATTTTTTTAATAATTTGATGATAAAAGCCATGTTTACTTTTGAAAATTAAAATTAAAATTAAAATTAATAATTAATAATATGTAAGTCTCATGTCAAAGCTTATTTTTAAATTTAAGAAATATGAAATAATACTCTTTAATCCTTAAATGCAACCACTTCAGTTTTGATCTTGAATCATTTGGCTTATTTTTGAAAAACTAAACTAACTTTTTATCATTTTTTTGAAAACACAAGTAGCTTTCTCAGTATTATTATTTAAAAAAAAAAAAATTAAAGTACTTAAATTCAACCAATCAAACATGTTTTTTTGTTCTTTTAGATTTTTGGATAAAGAAACTATATCCAAAATCACAGATTAAAATTAGGTTGATCTCAAAAAAGAAGAAAAATAAAAGTTAAATAAAAGATGAAACGGAATTAGTGAAAATACTGTGTTTTTTCAATCAAAAATTGCAAAAGAAATTCTTCCACTGAAAATATGCAACAACACAATATCCAATGGTGGGTGGAAGAACTTAATGGAGTCTAACTCAACAAAACCTTTTCTTAACTTCTATAAACAAAAAACTGTAAAAAGAAACTTGTTCTTTCTCCCTTGTGTTCATCAGTATAATGGTGTGTGTTCACCAATCTTTTCCTCAATGTCATCCTTACTTCATTCACAAGCTGAAAAATTCGTTGCAATTATCAAATATATCTCCAAGCCTCATGCATTACATCGTCGTTTATATAAGGCCGCAAAGACCACATCATGCAGTAGCTCTCCAGTTCTCCTGATGATGAAGAAAGCTTCAGAGAAGAAACTATCTTTTCCTGCAAATAAAGTTTTCAGGTTGATCAACATGGTTATAATACTTGATTTTGTTTGTGTTTACTGTTCATATAAGCAATTTGATTATATGCGTGTGTTAAAAGCATGCATTTTATTTTTATTGACAGGTCCAATGGCAAGAGCTACATTTTAATAATTCCACTGTTTCATGCAAAGATGCTCCACATTTTATTAAACAAAAACAAGAAAGCATCATGCAACAAGATAAAGGTGACATCAACATGGGCACATGAAAGGGTTTTTTTTTTGTCAAAAAAAATGACGACAAAGGGAAGTTATGATCAGTCATTTTATAAACTTTAGATTTTCATTCATTTTCACATCTAAACAATGCCAGGTAATCTTGAAGAGCTTTCAAGGACTAGTTCAATATAATAAAAGGCAGCATCCATTTTACCTGCATTGTGTAGTCTTGCTTAAGCATACTGTAAACAAACCCCATCATGGCTGCATAGTCCCAAACCTCATGTTTCTTCGGATGGACAGGTTCCATTTCTTCCTGAGAAAAAAGAAGTTTCATAGTTTGAGATTTCAACATATCAATCAGAGCAAGTGTAAAATCTGGGCATCTCCTGACCTCCTTAGTCAGGTACTTGAACTTCATATTAGATTACTTGTTTTCCATGTTCATATTGCAGTTTTCAATTTTCCTTTGATTGTTAGGAGGAAAGCAGAGAGATTTCCTTCAACATTTTTTCCAAGTTTTGAATTTGAAAGGACAGATTATGATGCATCAATGACGTGAGGCACTTTATAATGGTTATTCCACTATTTATATTTCTGACATGAGAAAATTGCTGAGAACTGACATTAAACTCTTCTTAGGGGAGAAGAAAAAGAGAAATTCCTCGGTCGAGGGCATGTTTCAAGGTTCAAAGGGCAATTGTGCAAGTACCTTGAAGGCTTGAACAAAGCCATCCTCCAACCTTAAACAGTTTCATGGCAGCGACATGGTATAACTAAGTGAAGGCATGTTTCGAAAATTCTCCGAAATTCGGCGAACTTCTACGAATTATTTCTCGTTTTTTACCATCGAAGTGCGAAGTGGATGTAAAATAAAAAATACAAAAATTCGTCGAAATAGTTCGATAAAATTCGACAAAATTCGATAAACTTCAATAAAATTTCTATTTTCAATTCAAAAATGCAAAAATTCGACAAGAAATTCGATAAAATTCAACAAAGTTCGATGAAATTCGACAAAGAAGTAAAAAAATGTTATTTCATTAATAAAAACAAAAAAAATATCAATAATTATGTATTATTTTCAACTTCATCAACCAACATAGCAATATAAATTTAAAAAAATAATTTAATAAGCTAACAAATTATGTAGTTTATGGGATATGCTTAACCAAAAAGAGAAGAAAAGAAGCAAAAAAATAAATAAATAAAGTTGAAATAAGATAAAAACTTAAAAATAAATTAAAAAAATTTTCAAAGCCATCTTCTTTTAGTTAACTCTTATAAAACATGATTAAAAAATAATACATTTAAATAATAAACTAATAAATTAAGCATGGTGGGATTCAAACTAGCAAAGTATATGGTTGAGAAGCAAGCCACCAAAAAACTAAATATCAAAACAAAGAAAATAAATTAAGACCAAAAGCCACCATTTCAAATTCATCAACCCACTTAATAAGATTGATTTTGTTAGGTCACTTATTGATATTTTTATGAATTAAAAGTGTTTATTTATATTAGTTTTTTAGCTTATACTACAATAAATCTATATATTTAAGCATATATAAAAAAAATTCTCTGAACTTCTCTAATTAAGAATTTTTGTAAAAATTCTCCATGTTAAATTAAACTTCTCCAAATTAATTCCAATTTTCAAGTGACCGAAGTCAAGTTGAAATCGAATTTTCAATCCTTGGATGTGCGTTAAACAATGTTAATGTAAAAACACATGTTTCAACCGATTATATTTATACTTTTATATGTGAAAAGTATCTATTTATGTTTGTTTTCATAATTTCTAATAGTAATTATGCATATTTTAACATCTATATAGAAATTCTTTAAACTTTTCTAAGTTGGCGAATTTTTACAATAATTCTCCAAGACTTCTCAAACTTCTCCGAATTAATTCTGATTTTTAAAGGTCGAAGTGTCAGGCGAAATCGAAATTTCGAACCTTGAGTGAAGGCAAGAACAAGATATCACTAACCTTTTCAACTATTTCTGTTTGATATACCAATCCCTCATGAGCATGCTTATCCCATAGATGTGATTTACTCTCATTTGCAGTTTCCATTGCGCCAATCATATCATCCATAAGGCATTCTATTTCATCAAACAGATCTCTTGCTGCCAAACATAAAATAATAAGAAAAATTTCTCAATTTCAAGAAAACCAGATTGGAAAGTCATGACTGTGAACCACAAGAAAATAAATGACCAACTAATTCAATAATCACAAAAACAAATGCTCATAAGCAAACTCTAGGAAACGACAAATCCCAAACATAAATGAACTCATATAACCAAAATTTTCATTTAATGTGCAAAATTTCTGAAAAATTCATATCTCATAGAAGTAACCCCGGGCATAAAAACTTGGAAGTGTCTACAGCTATGTTACCCGGACTCTTCACTTTAACCCGACATACCCGTGTCCGACACTTCAAGATACGACATGGGTATGGGATATGTGTCCGACACTTTAGATTTTAGAATATTACTATGTAGATTCTCTAAAGTAAAAAGAGAAAGCATGAAAGAAGATAATGATTAATAGGTGAAATTTACTTAAGTGGGAGAATAAAATGAATAATAAATGAGTAAAAAAAACAACAACATATAATATAGCCAAATCCCCGTATCCTAGAATTTGAAAACGAACAAGTCCAACCTCTAAATATGTACCCGTATCCGACATCCATACCCGAGTCCATGTAACATAGGTCTACAGAAGAGAGAAGTTTCATGAGGATGATCTTTATCACCTTGTAGAAAGGCAGAAAGTGTGATAAATAACAAAAATATAATCCGGACGCTTTCAATAAAAAAAAACAATGGGCAAGTTTGTTTGCATGATCTATATCTTGTATACAAACTTGCTAGAGTGAGGGAGAGAAAACATAAAAATCTATATCATTTAGAGGCATCAAAATTGAAGACCTAAGATTATTTTCAAAGAGTGAGAGGGTGATCATTTTGTTCTCTCACTCTATGAAGAATATGTATTAGCTTTTCTTATACTATTCATCAAAGTCAACTCCTCTAAATATTCTCTCACCCTTAACTCCTTGAGTTAATGCATCCAAGTTTTTGCCAAAATTGTCTACAATAGCTTTTATTCAATAACTCACCCATTATGATATCTATCTCTTCTTCAAACAAGTTCAGTTGCTATAATCTTATCACCCACAAACAATGTCCAAAACCATCAATTTTTCTTGTTTGATACCCCTAACATCAAATCTCTTAAGACAAACCAGAACTACCATTCTTTTTGCCTATCCAAAAAAGAAGGAAAAAAATCTCATTCTTTTACTTCTTTTCTGGGAGGCTCCCATTCTCTTCATTGCAATGAACTAAGCAAATCAAGAAATTATGAATATCACATTTGTTATACAAAACTAGACAGAGCATAAATATGTGCAAAATTGTCCATATGATACAAACAATCTTGCAGATGACACACAATTATGCAGTAGTAAATTGGAAAATAAATAATCAATTAGACATTAAAAGCATTCCCCAGAGCATGCTTCTGATTTTTCCTTTAAAATTTTTGTCTTTAATAATCAAAGGATGATAATTGCTGTTACCTTTACTCAGATGGTTCTGAAATCCTTGTAGACATGTATTTACTTCTATGTCCACATCCACACACACATACGCAAAAAAAAAAAAAAAGTAATGAGTCTTTGAAGTAAGAAAATCAAGCAAAATAATTTCCAAATGAGAAATCCAACTGCTAACAGACTACAAAGAATTACGGGAGTAGAGAATGGAGCATAAAAACAAATTCACACCATATAGAATAAACAGGAAACTCAAAATAGGAATTTAGATTCTTTTCAGGCTAATGCATTATCGGCCTTCCAAAAATTATAGTCATCGGGATCTTAAATAAGAATTGTATTGTTAAGGCCTCAAAAAAATAAACAAATCTGAATGTTTCTTATGATCGTTCTCTCATCAAAGATGAATTCATTAGAAAAGTCTAGCTTCGTAAGCATGTTGCAAGTAATAAAAGATAACATATTGTAAGATAAAAATTCTTACACTTGCTAAGTATTTGGACACCATCGTGAATGGTTACACATCCATCTTTGATATATGCCTTTGTCGTTTCTGTTTCATTAGCTTTAATGATGGCATCCACCATTGTAGATGTCTTATCCAGCGGAGACCTTTGAAGCAACTCTAATTTTAAAATTTAAAAACAAATCAGATAATATAGATTTATACCAAGGTAGTGTATTTCTAGCCACAAAAGAAAATACTCACCTAGCTGGTAGCGAAAGCTGACAAGTGAACTTTTTCCTACAAACACCAACTCCTCAAACTTGGAAATCCTAAAGGAAAAAAGAAAAAGTTAGCAAGAAAATAATAATAATAATAATAATAAAACAGAGCTCAAAACTCATAGAAAAATCCCTCTATCTAGCCCGTCTCCTAGATTATTAAAATACGGATCAAGTCATTAAGACCACTGCATTGTTGAGTTTAAAATGCCGCCACAAACTATAAATTTTTGCCCAGAATAGATGGTATTATAGGACAACATGAACAGCACAGCTCGCTGAGGATAAGATGACAATATAGGTCATCAAAGCATGCTAAAAGGTGTTTGTAGTTAAAGTGTAAAAAGAACTATGTACTAGATAGTCATTTGATCTACCTTGTCATGAAGTCTGAAAATATTTGATAAGCTTTCTTGTTCAATTGAAGGGATGCCTCACTCTCACCGTCGTCCATTCCTCAATCAACAGATAAAATGAAATGGCTGCATCACATTTAATTGTGCATATAAAAAATGAATGAATAAATGATGATGAAGAAGAAGAAGAAGAGCTTAAGGGGTGTTTGTTAACTCTATTTGCAATCTCTAAAAATAGTAGGGGCTATTGAACAAATGACTTTTTTCGGTAAATATTTTTACTTTCTCTACCTCTATGAAATAATGTTATAATATAACATCAACAAAAATAAACAAAAATAGTTGGTCTTAAACCTCTACAACAAGTAAAGGTTCATTTTAAAGTAGAAGTAGACGGCAAACAGCATTACAAAACATGCCTTGAGTTTTTTGTATCCAAAAATTTGAAAATACCAAAAACGTATTTAGTTCAAAAGATTTCAAAAAACAGTTTTTCACTTTTGTTAAGAAAACAAGTTATTTTTAAAAAACGATAAAAAGTTGTTTTCCAAGTTGTCTCTTTTTAGATTATATTCTTGTTTCCGGATGGGAACCAAACGCAACCTTAATTAAAATAGCTTAATGCCTTAAACCCCGAGTCGTCATTAGTATATGCTAGATTGTCTACTTTCTACTGTTCGTGTGTTCTCAGCCTCATCCTCCGACAGGAATTCAGTGTATGTATCAATCAATCAATCAATCAATAATTTCATCAGGATGCAAATATACTTTGAAGATGAACTCTTTCTTCCTTTTCTTTTCTTTTTTCCCCTTTTCACTTAATTATGTTTGAAAACTATATTCAAACACTTGCAATACAGAAGCAGAAACGATAAGAGAGTTGAAAATAAGAGCAGCATCGCTACTTTCTTCCCTTAAGCGGAGTTGTCAAAGTAATAATATATACATAAGAATCGTCTGGATTTTGAGTTGAAACAGAACAGAGGAAGTTGAAATTTTTACCTAATTTAAGTTGAGAAAAAAACGCGATGATCGAATGGAAAGAGCCGTGAAGTTGATTGAAGTTCAAATGAGTAGGGATTGCTTCCGTTTCCTGTTTCGGACTTCTCTGTAGCTTTTACTCTCTCTATGTGCTGCTGCTGCTGCACGCGGAGGAAGAACACGAAAACAAGAAGAAGAAAAACAAGATTAAGAAAGAGAGAAGGGGAAAAGGGTGAATATTGATGCTTATTTTTCTTTTATCATAAGATTATTTAAAAAATAAATAAATAAATAAAAAGAAAACTTTTTTTTTATTACCGATTTTCGACCTCGTTGTCTTATTCTTCTTTTTATGTGAGACTAATTCTATTAGACTCGCGAGCATAACAGAGTCATCTGTATTGCGACCCCTTCCCGGGTGACGTCACGACCGGCACAATACCTCAGAGAATGTCACAACTCGACAAACTTGAGGCACCGATAAGCCTCTACTCGAAAAACATAATATGTATATGATCAGGATAGTTGAATTAAATACCGAGATCTGGTATCATCATCCAGAATATGAGGTCATCGACCCAATCCACAAGATTCGATTATCCTTACTATAAACATGGAACTTCAAAATATTCGTTTATTATTATTCCATTTAGCATATACATATCAAAATTTTCTCACGAACTCTATGGTATATATCATAGTATCTGTGATAATTATACATTAACAAAACAAAACACAAATATCTTATACTATTTTCCTTATGTACAAATCAAAACTCACATCAACAAGAAGTAAGGTAAGCTACACCAAATCTAAGTCTTGCCCTTTCCTTTACGATCTGATCCTGAAAAATATAAGGGAAAATGGAATGAGCTCAACTAGCTCAGTGAATACTTTTCACAAAAATCTCCACATATACACTTATGTAAAACATGTATGTTACTTGAAATAACATTGGTAAATTGAAATGCATTAAGAAAATATATGATTCATGCTTCCAAATTAATGATATAATTATGCATCATTTTCATAAAAGATATATAGAAAAGCCTCAACAGAAGGTCATATCAGGATAACTTTGCCTACATTTCCCCCATTGCGCCATGGGTTCAAACCAACACGTTATCCAACTAATCCTTCTACCCTTACATTCCTTAGTGATTCGAAAAGTCTTTTGCACAAAATACCAATCCAAGTACTCCGTTGGCACTTTTCCCTAAAGAACAAGTAAATAGAAAGAAATCCAACGCCAAGGTATTTAATCCGAAATACCTAAGGCCATGTTAATGCATAAAATCCGTGCTCATGATCATAAATACAATACACATATATAATATAATGCATATCATTCAAGAATTCAATTTCATATATCTACAATGCTATACATGGAGAAGTAAGGTGAGAAATACTCACAAATCACAAAATTTTGCCTAAGGCCACAAGTTTTCACCAATTCACCCATACTTCAATTGTGTTCACAAATCCTCATCCAAGTCATAAGCCACCCACTGCACATTACACGTTACACACATACAAATGAATTCTAGAAAATGAATTTAATCACTTGATTAATTACCAAGTATCCATAACCCATTCCCTTACCATTTCAGTTACTAGAATTTTCAGCACATGAGCAAAGTATTCATTTGATCACCAAATTAACACAAAATTTCCATCTCTATAAGTTAATCAATTGAATCCCTAAGCAAGTTACCTATGCATTCTTCAAATGCTCTAACATTTCCAGCACTTAAATTTCAGCCACTTACCCATCAAATTGATCAAAACCTATCATTGAACAACTTACCAATGTAGTGCCATTGCCCAATTTTTTTCTAAATTTCCAGCACTTGTTCAATTCATTAGTCATCAAATGAGTCATCATCAACCAAGAATTTCAGAAATTTAGCATTCCAATTTCTGTCAAATATCAACCCATCACATCCATAATCAATTTCCAATCAATACACATAAGAAAAGACCACAAATGGTCACTCAAATTGGGTTCCAAAAACCCTATTTTAACATGGCTGGAACACCATATTCTACCCATAAAAACCAGTGTTTTTAATCATCAAAATGGTCACCAAATATTCAAGACTAAATTCCAGCAAATAACTGTATCAAAATAGCAGAATTCAGTTATTAAAATCAGGTTTGAAATCTGTAAATTCAGCCATGAACATTTCCCATTTTCATCACCAATTTAATCTCTGAAAAATCAACATGTTTAACATCAAATTAATCACCAATGGATAAGGAATTAAAGCCCCATGATTTAAATCAATAACTGGTCCAATTCCAACATCAACACCACCATTGATCAAATTCAATTTCAGCCATGAAAACCAATGTTCAGACCATAAATTTGCTTACCAAACAACCCCTGATGTATCCACAGCAAATCAGTCCAATTTCCAGCCTTCAAACCCCAAGTTTCCAACGTCAATGCTTCCAACAAGCTTCAATTCTGCCAATTTGGAGCTCCAGCATCATCTTCTCCCTTTCTTCCTTTTTTTTTCTCTGTTTCAGCCAACAAGTTTTTTTTTTTTTCAATTACAGTCCATTTCTTGCAATTTTAGCAAGTTTAAAACCTCTAGATTGTTGCCAGCAAGATGGACATGTGTTTGCTGGTTTCATTAGGTGGTGCCAGCAAGCTTATTACGTGCCAAATTAGTGGCTAAGTGGCTGCAAACAAGCCAACATGTGCCACCACTTTCACCTAGTTGCCAACACACAAGCAAATCAACAAGTGGCTAATCCATCATCCCAGCAAGCTAATAGGTGTTTGAAGAAGTTCATGGTGGTTGAATGTGATGAAGACACCTAGTA
Organism: Paratinospora sagittata; assembly: GCA_035771175.1. NCBI lineage: Eukaryota > Viridiplantae > Streptophyta > Magnoliopsida > Ranunculales > Menispermaceae > Paratinospora > Paratinospora sagittata. The sequence goes on along the minus strand of JAYMFD010000012.1, from coordinate 2,144,457 downwards.
CATAGCATGCACAAACCACCTTATTTGTTTAATCTACGCATTTCATTATTTATTCATTAAAGTGGGTTGTTACAATTTGAGTTGACACTCTCAACAAAAATGAATAAATAAACGTTCATGTTTTAACTTGAGACCTAAATATTTATTGTGCATTAATCACGTTGCCGTAATTTACATTATAAATGAAATATGGTAGCTCTCGTCTTTTTGCTTCGGAGACATAAAATCTTTAGCAAGTAAAATTGATTTTTATTTGTCTATCATTTTTCCTTGCATGAGAACTACAAATAATAATATTTAAGTCATTCTTCCCCTCAACATTTATTTATTTATTTATTTTTATTTTTTTTGTTTACCAAATTTTCAACTCCTCGCGGTATTTTCTTATTTTTTGGGTCAAGACTAATTTTTTTGGAGTTCGAGATTCTGTAAGGGTTTATAAGCACATCTCTTACTCAAAATTTGACCGAAACAGAGCTCAAACTCGTAATCGAGGTCCGTTTTCTGTGCCAGCAGACCAACCCACGGTTGGTTCTCCTCTCAATATTTCAAACCTATGAAATGAGTTTTTCTTTGATATTGAAATAAAAGTATAGGGGTGAACTATTTCCTGTAATTTATAACCCTCTCTAATCCAATAATATTTAGTTGGCCTCACTCTTTTTTTTTTTATTAAATACCAAAAAAATACAATTATACAAACAGTAACCTAATAACATCATAAATAATATTGAAAGACTCTCAAAAACATACAATTAGTATTTCCTTTTTGTGTTTTGTGGAGGGCAATTAATATAAATTAGAATCAGGGTATTTTTGGTATTTTTTGTAATTCGAGTCTTGTGCAAAGAATCACGGGGGATTCGGGTGCACCCTCTCCAACAAGGCAACGACTTCCAACTTCATCACGCTCAAAGGAGAACAACCCAACACCAATAACACACTCACTTTAATTCACATCTATCTCTCTCTCTCTCTCTCTCCCACAAGTTTTCAGAGGCTTGCTTCGAAGGGCTCTAATGGACGCAATTCTGAACGCTTCCACTACTCATCGTATCTTCCAATCCAAAGCCACAACCCAAAAACGCTCCATCCAATCTCTTAGCACAGTTTGCTGCTGCTCCAGGTAAAATTCTTCACTGCAATCTTCAAGTTTCTGCCTACATTCGCGTCATTTGTCTTCCGCTTCTTACATTTTTGTCGTCATTCAAGTTCGTTGATCGGCTAATTGGTTGAAGCTACTTTCAATTCTCGTTTTTTTTTTACGGATTAATGTTGAGAAGGCAGTGATATTTTTGTAAGTTTGGGTGGAAAAGAACCGGATTCTTGTAAAAAACGTGATTGTGGAAGAGGTTTCTTAAAATGAAGATGAACTGTGCGGAGAGATCAATTAGGGTGTGTTTGGTAGAGAAAATTTTCCATAAGAAAATAATATTTTCACGTCAAAATTTTCTCAACAAAATGTACACGAGAAAAATTTCTCATGGTTGTTTGGTTCAACATGAGAATTTTTTTTCATGTTATTAGTTAGTTATTCAGTTATATAACTATAACTTCTTCAAATTTAGTGCAAATTTTTTTTCATATGAGATAATTTTATTTTCTCACCCACATAGCTGAGAAAATTATGGTGAGAAAATGGTGGGCTCGATAAAATTTGTAAAAAAAAAAATTTCACCATATTTGCCAACCAAACATTAGAATTTTCTCGAGAAAATTTATGTTTTCTCACCTACCAAGCACACCCTTAGAAGTTTAAGTGACAAGAAGAGAAACGTTACTTTGGAATGTTTTTGTTAATTGTCACACCTATAGATAATTTGTGATTTGTGCATACGGTCATTAGAGCAATTGGCAGTCTGTGCGAATGCAGATCGACTTTATCTGAAATATGATTTTCTCTCACAGGCTGCAAAGAGACATTGATTTCTCTTTTCTTGTGAAGAGATCAGAGTGAATAAAAAAAAAAGGTTTCTATGAGGTTCTCCATTTTCCAGAGAAGGATTTTCATGCTTAACCTTTGAGCAAATCAATGTGCCACTGAGTATATATGTATTCAAAGATCATGGAAATTATGCAAGTCATTCCAGTGATCTTCAACTTTTATTTCTTCAAGAACTTGATTCAGCACGATTCATCTCAATTGATTTAGAAACCTTTAAAAACTCCCGAACTAACTAGATATGTTGGAATCAACAGAGTTATGTTAACAGACAAATACTAACAGAAATAAATAGAATTATAGGATTGAAGTTTGATCCACAAGACAACTGCGACAGTTGGTACCACAAGCAGAATCTGATATGATTTTTTATTTTTATTTTTATTTTTTTGCCTTGCATTGAAAACCCTTCCTGCTGAACTTCTCTTCTTATCGTTCGGGTTCAATTGTATCTTATCTCAACTTTATTTTTTTCAAGGAAGAACGAGAATATCTATGGCGTATTTTCAGAAACTCCACATATTGAGTATGTAATGTTTCATTCTTGTTAGATCACTCTTTGTGTCCACTTTGTGTATGAGCTTTTTAATGCGCGTTGTAGGTCGGAAGACCATATTAACATGGGCATGCTTCAGGTATATAGTTCTCATGACAAAATTTTATGTTTCTTCTATCTTGGTTCATTTTGCTCAAGCTTTTTAAAATAAAAAATAAAAAATTTTCCCTTGTATTATTGATTAAAAGAAAATCATTTTCCCAGTTTTGTTCTCATATCAGATGCATCTCCTTTGAATTTTTATCAGGACTCTTTTCAGGCATCCAGTAAAAGCGTTGAAACGAATCACACTGACATATGGAAACATTTCAGAGAGGCTCAGAGGAGTAAGCCCTTATGCCAATGGCTCATCCTTTTATCAATTTCTTGAATTCAGATGATATGATTTATTCTGCTCCATGTACTTTGCTGCATGCAGACAATTCTATTGTTTTCTGTTCCTGATGAACTTTTCTGATGAATGTACAGATATTTTATATTTAAACAAACAACGTCTTACAGCCATAGAAGAACTGAAGAAAACTCAATTAGAGAAACAGTTGTTACTCGAAAGGATGGAACAATTGGGAGTTGGAAAGCAGGATAGTCCTGGAAAAGGTAATGATATTACATGTTCGTGTAGTTTTTAGTGGAACACAGTATCCATGAGAGAATATCAGGCACTTGAGAAAATGCACACCATTGGGATTTGGACATTTGACCTCCCTCTTTGATACTATGTCAATAGCCACTTTAAAGCTTAAGTTGACGAAGAACAATGGGACTATATATGTCAAATGTTTCAACACTAATATCCTAGATTTGGAAGGATTTAGAAGAAAGTTACTAGGTAAATATTTTAAGTTGAAACCATGGGTAGAATATAGCTATTTTGATTTTGGAATTCTGCATGTTATTTAGGTATCAAATGGTCAATTGTTCACTACTTCGCTTTAATCATATTTTCACATATAACAATTTTTATCAGATGGTTTAATATTAATATTCCAAGAGTTGGAAGGGTTTAAAAGAAAGGCACTAGCAGTGGAGAGTGTAGAGTGCAGACTATGGGCAACCTGCGTTGCACTTTTTAAATTTTGGGGCTTTTGTATATTATTTATGTATTTTAGGTCTATGGCTTGCTTTAGCTATATTTTCAGGGGTGTAAAATCCATTTATAATATGTTATTGGTTGACCTCTACATTCTATTGTTCCTCTGCCCTTGATTTGCCCTTGATTCTTGAACAAATCTCCTTTTGTTTTAAAAATAAAATATCTTTGGAAGCTAATGGGGATTTTATCTTGATGGTGTCTTAGCTACAATGGCTGAGTCAAACAAACCATCAACTTGTTGTGAACTGCTGCTCCGAATAGATTCAATGGTCCTTACAGGTATTGCTGATGCAAAGGAGGCATCCGATCTCCGGAGCCTAGTCATGCACAACAAAGTGAGCATCATTAATGCTTTCTCTGATATTCCAAAAAAGAGTGACATTGAGTTGCTGGCAGAACTTCGTCACTTCTTAGAAAGTAGCAAAAGGTATGCTTTGCCTGTTCTTTACTCCCTTGCTTGTCTACCATTGGAATTGATAGTTTTCATTGGAAAAAAGAAAAAAAAAAATTTCTTAATTTCAACCTGCATTGAAGTCTTAAACCTAATAAAGAAAAAGTACTAAATATGGTTTATGGGATGCATGTGGCAGTTGGGATTTGCAAATTGCGTATTGCTGACTTTTCTGAATCTTCACATAAATGATGCTAATAGTGTCACCCCTATAAACAATTTTTATCTTTCGTCTCTTGCTCTGCTCATATTTCTTTCTTCTTGAATGCAGAAATAGTTTCTACATTATCCATATTTGTGCAGAGATGGAACCAGTGGCATCTGTTGGACCCTTGGCATCATATGTAACGGGATTATCAAGTGCACTGCAGAAGAAGGGTAACCTAGTGGAGGTTATTTTGCCCAAGTATGTATCTGTCTGTTATGTTTCTTTTTTCTCATTTAGCTTTTGTAAAAGACAAATGATGGTCAAGCCTTCCCTTGTTAATGTCAGTGCGAAAATTTTGCCACTGTGTTTAACTCATTGCATGAAGCAGTTTTCGTCACAACATATGTTGAGGTTTTGGATTTCCTGTTTTTTAATCCTCCATCTCTATTCTCTAGTTCTTGTCTCACTCTTGCCTTTCGTTTGCTATGTAATCCTCCCATATCCATTTCCCCTCCCTCTTTTTAGCAGTGATACTGTTTCTCCAATCCAAACTATACATATTCCGCCATACGATTCTACAAATTCTGTGGTTAACTTTTGAAAATAAGAAGTGAACGTTATTTTCTTAGTTGGGACCTGATATAAATTCCCATTAAAACAGATATGCAAGCTTAAACACAGATGAAGTTCATGGGTTAAGGAAGATAGAGGCAGAGTTCTACTCATATTTTGATGGTCGTTGGCATGGGAACAGAATCTGGACTGGGTAAGAGTCTTTTGCCACCTTTTGCAAATGAAGTATATTTTTCATTCTTTGGATTCTTTTTATCATTTTTTTCTTTTGTTTCTTCCTTATTGTATGAAAATGAGTGAAGTCAACTATTGATTTCATTTTGTGATTAAACCTCCCGCTGATGCTAATTTTCTTTGCTATAGGGTTGTCTGCGGTATTGGAGTAACATTAATAGAACCTCTACATTACTCGACATTTTTTAACCGTGAGATGATTTATGGCTACCCAGATGACTTTGAGCGGTCAGTATGTTTTTTGTACAATGGATAGGCTACTACTTAGTTCCCCTTGGCATTTTACAGAAATTCAACAATATTATAGGGATTTTCTATCAAATGACATTAGGCACCTTATAGGAGCCAAGTATTGTAGGTTCAGTATCGGTAATTGATATGAAGATTAATTAACATAGATATCAACTAATTGTGGGGCATTTAAGTGTTTCTTTGTTGTCGGGTTTTTTTTTCTGATTTTTATCTAGAGCATACTTGGTAATCCAATGAACTTAATTTTGAATATCCCTTGATGTCATTTGGTATACAGCTGAAATTGAGTAGAAATGCAAAATTATATGGAAAAGTGTATAGATACTCCTTGACTTGTTCTTTTTTAATAACGGTGCAATGATATGTTTTTGCATGTTAAATATGCAATAGTTTTGGTTATTAACTGTATGCTTGTTAGGCTTTTACAGATTTACCTATTTCTCACGTGCCTCATTGGATTATATTCTAAAATCTGGAAAGCAGCCTGATGTTTTGCACATACACAATTGGGAGACTGCTATTATTGGGCCACTTTTTTGGGATATCTTTGTCAATAAGGTGCAAGTTGATTCTCCTTTGACTTTAATTAAATATTTTATCATAGATATGCAGTTTCAGCTCTATATCTCCTATGGTGAATTGAGTTCTATGTTCTCACTTAGTGGTTCTATAAGTGTATATTATATTTTACAAAAAATTTAACAGATCCACTAGGGGCCCCTGTGGGGATGCGACTCCATTATTAATTGTTTGATCTCTAAACTTTGAACACATCTAACGTGTTACTGTTGCTACTTAAATTTCTAGTTGCATACCCTACTTATGCACAAGTTTGCGTTTGAATTTAATTTAATAAGTATCATCAGCTATCAAAAGTAGCAAGCAGTTTTACACTTTGACTATCTGTTCACATCTTTTCGCTATTGAAATGGAAAGGAAACATATTTACATTACTTGCTAATCTCTATAGGGTCTTGAAGGCACAAGAATATTGTTTACATGTCAAGGGTTCAATTCTCAGGCAAGTTCACTGCTTATCCTCATTCCTTTTATGTCAACAATGAAGCTATATCTATGGAAATACTAGTAGCTTATGATGTATTTAACCTTTTAGTGTCTAGAGCTTCCCGATATGCTAGTGCTATGTGGCCTGGATCCTTTGCGACTTCACCGGCCCGATCGTTTGCAAGATAACATTAAGAAGCATCTTGTTAATATTCTAAAGGTACATCTTTGTACTCATATGAAAATGTCAATCATTGCTGGAGCAAAAATTTACAATTAACCATTGTATCCTATAGCCTATTGCATTAAGTTCCTCTGAAAAGTTGGGGCCAAGTTTAAAATTTTTTAGGTCTAATTTGCTTGTTTGAGGTGACGCAGAATCATCAAGGTGACATGAAGATAAGCCTCACATTTAAAAGAAACCAAAAAAACAAATAAAAATGAATATTTTGGAAAAAATATAAATATCATTAATCATAGAAGAAACTAATAAAATAAACACCTACAAACTTATTTTTATATATTTGAGTGACAAAATTGAGTGCTTGAGTTTGGGGGGTGGTGTTTAGGTGTGAACATTGTAGCCCACTTAACCTGGATACCCAAAGTTATCAAAAAAATAAAAAAAAAATCAAGTGCTTGAGTTACGCACTTGTTGTATAATTTTTTCAATGATTATAAACATTATGAAAAGCCTATTGAGCTTATTGCATAACTTAGGATTTCCGAAGATTAGGTTTTTTTTTTTTTTTTTTTGGTTTCACCGCTAAGCGGCACCCAGGTGGTGTCCTCTTCCACTTTTGCGGCGAGACTAATCCACCTATATTTGACCCATGTTGGTCCACAAAAATGCAAAGATCTCCCAACAAATAGTAGCTCCATACACGAGGGGGGTTTTGAACTCACGATCTCGCTTAAGAGGAATGGACGTCAAGCCATTCGAACCAACCAAATGTTGGTCCGAAGATTAGGTTTTAAGCTATTAAGAACAAGACTTCTAGGAACTTGGTACTAGAAGTTCTAGTAAGTGTTTTTTTTATGTAACTTATAGTCACAATCATTTAGAATCTTGAATAGTTTGGTTAATATTATATGATTGTTATTAACTTAAGAAATACACCAACAGTATAGGGCTTTTCCAGGACGCAAAGTGTTAAGTTGGCTGGTGATCTATGCAGTTTCTACATCAATTATCATATAAACTTCTTTATGATGCCTAGAAAGAAAAATACATAATATTAAGTTGGCTTATACACTAAAAATAAACTGCAGAAATCCTATTTCTAGGAAATCTTTGATGTACTCATCTAGGTGTTGTTTTCAGGGTGGAATTGTGTATTCCAACAAAGTTGTGATGATGTCATCTGTTCATTCCAAAGGCAAAATTATTCGCAGTTTGGGCCATGGATTGGAGCCAACTTTAGCTATCCACAAGTGAGTAAGAAGGTTATACTATACTCTTAGGCCTTTAGAGATTTTGCCAAAGGCTTTCTTTTCTCTTCTATTTTTGTTGTCTTTGTTCTTTTAAAATTTCTCATTAATCTGGAAATGGAGTGAAATCCCAGTTATTTCGCATGTAAAGATCTGCTTATATGCTGATTCTGTTTCTATTACTTAAATGTGGGACATCAGAAAAAATCACTATAGTAATTGTTGTTACTTGACATTTGGTCTTAGGGAGAAGTTAGCAGTTGCACCTCATGGATTTGACGGCAGCATCTGGGATCCTTCCACTGACAAATTTCTTCCAGCGAATTATTCTGCAAATGATGTTAAAAGAAAAGCTATCTGTAAAGTTGCATTGAGACAGCGATTAGGGTTATCTGGGCAAGCTTCTACAGTTATTGTGAGTGAGGATTAAGAAATCATTTACTTGTTTTAGTATTTTGCTCTGTTTTATATTTATAATCTAAATGCATGATTCCAATATTTAGCACTGACAGAGCTGATAATCAATTTCAGTTACATTGTCATTTTGTTCCTCAACTATCATTTGTGGGGCACAGATTCACTGCATAATTCTTGATTTTACTTGTTTACAATCAATTTCATTGCATAATGATTTAAGCATCATTTTGGAACTTCAAAAAACTTATAATTCTTGAATTGACTTGTTTTAGGTTGGATGCATCTGCTCAGAAGTCTCAATCATTGACCTGGACAACCTGAAGGCAGCTATTTGGCTTGCAAACAGAAAGGGAGCTCAGGTTGTATAATGTTGAAAAATACTGTTGCTTTTAGTGGATTTTATTTATTTTGTGTTTTGCAGCTTCTAATCTTTTCATTGATTTTTTCAGTTCATTTGCATGGGGACTAGCAACATACCAAGTATGCATGGTCAATTGGAATCATTGCAAAAGGAATTCAAGGTAAATTTTTAGAATTGGTTCTTATGGTTTTGGGTTGTCTTCTTTTAAAACCTTTCACATTGATCAGGCATTCAAGAAGTCATTTGGTGAGTGTTCTTCATTTTCTTTGTCTGGTGGTCTCATTGTTATGCATACCCTTTTTTATAGGCCTGGATTCAAATTTTTTGTTCAGCTTTCAGCAACCTTTCTTTATATGCTCATTGCCCCCAATGCCTCTTTAAATCTAAACTAATTATATAGATTATCATAATTTTAAATTAAACGAGATTGAAAGTAGAAACTTTCAAACACTCAGTTGTAATTACAATTTATATTTTTCAATCATTGTATGTTGCTGTAATTCACATGCACTACATTTTAATTTTGAGCTGAATAGGTGTATAATTATTATAGTCAATTTTATTGTGTGCTTATGGGATTATGTGACTACAAATTCATTCATTTTTGTTCAAAAATTATATTATATTATTAGTAATTTTGTCCAAAATTGAGGTGTAGTTAAGAATATATGAATTTGTTATTATTTTTAATTATTTTTGTTAATTTATATTAAATTGTTATGAAGTTTTGTGCCTTTCTCATTCAAGTATGTGCCTCACCTGGCACCTTGAGCCTTAGGCATCAAGGCCCCCCCTCACTTTTAGTGGAAATGTGGTATTGTGCCTTTAATTACTTTGAATCAAATAGTGTGCCTTGAATTGAATGGCACGGTGGGTATCTATTCGACTTCCAAGATTGGATCTCCATGTATAAGGTGTCAATCAAGAGAAGTATTTTCAGTTTAAGGACTGGACATTACAGACATATATATATTTGTGTCTGTGAAACATTAAAATCTACAAAATCCACTTATTGTCTATAAATGCTTAATTATATGCAAACGGTTCTTCCATAAATTTTATTTTTCACCTGAAATGAGTTCTTGTTACCTGTTGTGCTTTTCAGGATGAGAACATTAGATTTATAAACAAGTACGATGAAGCCCTATCACATCTATTGCTTGCAGGTTCAGATATCATGTTGTGTGCATCTTTTCATGATCCTAAGCTGCATATGCCGGTATGTATAAGAGTTGTTTTAAATTTATCTAAAATGAAAAAGTTGAGATCACCACATGTGGCTCTTTCCTTGGGATGTGTTCTAGGTCCTTGATTCCACTGGAAAACCTAACTATGCACCATTTTTTTTTCTCTCTTTTTTTATTTGAGAGTGGAAGGCCGGGAGGGGGGAGGGGTGATTTCAGTGTCTTCTACATCCTGAAACAGTACAAAAGAAAAATATGTTGCATACTGGATGTTGATAAATATGTGCCTTTGACTCATTATGTACTTGTCCACTTGATGCAGTTGAAGGCTGTCAAATATGGGGCTGCTCCTGTTGCACTAACCTTAAACAAAGATGAGTTTAGGTAATTATTGTTTTAGACGATTTGTGCTTACAAAAGCCAATGAGTGTAAGGATGTTATTTCTTTTCAATGATATTTTTGTTCTCTTCTTTCAGTGATCATCATGCCAGGGACCTTGACTTCGAAACGACTAGGACATCACAGTACATCCTTTGTGCCTTTGGAAATATGTCTCTAAGCCAAGCCCTTGATCAAATTGTGAGTCTTGGTAATGCGAGGTTCTTTGTTTCACATCATATGTTGCAAATGAACTTCATTGTATTGACTTTCTGTTTATTTATTTTTCATGTACAGAAGAAAACATCAGAGTGGAATTCGAAGATAAGGGGTGCAATGGCGATGAACTTCTCGTGGGATGCAGAGATCTCGGACATACATTTAGAGGCATACACATCCATCAAAGGTTTGTGAAGTGTATTTTCTTGTATACCAGTATACCGCCCTTTGGAATTCATAGTTACTCATCTGATCATGTATTGTTTTTTGTATATTTGTCCCTTAAAAGTATAATGTATCATGTATATATGTTTATTTATACAAATATCTTCGAGAAGAGAATGTATATATGTATGTATGTATGTATGTGACATATATATATTGGATTTAGTTAACGTAGTGGGCGTTATTTCTGTTAAGCTCCTGATGTGAAGGGTCATTTACTCTATGGTACCATGTTTTTAGCAAATTGACAGATGCTTATAACCCTAAAAATAGCTGCTGTAGATTTACAAGATAGAACATGGTTATTTGATAATGGCTAATAGATACTCCTAACTCTCGTTTCTGCAATATATACTCTCCTGAAATCTTAATAGAACTTGGTAATGAACTTCATTTTCTTTAAATTAAGTTTTGAACAATGCGTTTATATTTTGTTTTGTTTTAAAAATCTTTGGGAATGTTGGTTTGTCTGATTTATAAGTTAAAAATAATAATTAGTAATTAAGTGAAACTTAAGGTTGTGTTTGGTTGGTGATTCAAAAACTTCGATCCAATCAGAAAATATAAAATTTAAAAATGATGTTTTATCATTTTCTAAAAATAACTTTATTTTTTTCTCTGTAAAAAGTAAAAAAATTGTTTTCGAATTCAATCCAACCAAATGGATTTTTTGTGTTATTGAATTTTCTGATACAAAAAATTGTATCTAATTTTAAACCAAATGCACCCTTTAACTTGTTTTAAATTTATAAAATTGCCTTTAAGCACAAAGCACTCTCCTCTTTTTACGTTTACTTTTTTTTTTCCTTTTGCTTAAATGAAATGTCGCAGCAACTCATGAACTTTTCACTCTTTACATTAAAAATAATAATAATTAGTATCAATTTTATATTAAAAAATGATGGATAATTTAAAAATTTATTATAAAAATATAAGAGAGCTATTGACACTTCACTCCACCTATTTTATATAATTTTTAAAATACTTTTAATTGAAAATTATTAAAATATATATATTTTTTTAAATGTCACGAAGGTCGGCTCTACGAGGCCGATCCTTATATACGATGGTCGGTCATGGCGGGACGACCCTCCTTTGTAAAGATTATTTTTATTTTTACATATCATATTGCATTGAGATGTATTTTATAATAATTTGGTCATATTTACATTCAGTTCAAGTTTATTTTGACGGTAAGGTGTCATACTTCACCCGTACCCCACATGAGAGTAATAAGTGGAGAGCGGTGTCCATTAGTTTAAAATAGTCCGAAATAGGTAAAAATATGTCAAAATTATCACGAAATGTATCTTAATACAATATAATATATGATAATAAAAAAAGAGGGTCTGCCGACCCTTACAAAGGAGGTTCGATTGGCCATGGTTAACCTTTCTATACAAGAGTTGACCCTGCGTGGCCAATCCCAAGGACGAGCTTCGTTATTGTCTATTTTTGACGCAAAATACACTGAAAGACACCTAACTCTAATATTTTTTAACTAAGATAAGAAGATAAAATTGATGAACTTTAAATTTAGAAGCTAGGGTATTGGAGAAAAGAAATAGAGAAGAAAAAGAAGAACGAATGGTGGGGTAGATTGGGAGAACGGTGGTTTAATTTTTTTTATTATTTTTGACTGAAGTAAAAATAGTATATATATTAAAATGAGGCTGTGATAGTAATTAAGGTAAAGATAGTCGTGTATCTATATGTTCTCAAATATAATAATATAGATAATATTGAAAAATGCCTTATTATACGAATTCTAATGACAAGTCCCTTAAAGGTTAAATTCGTTGTTTCAAGCATCATAGCGACAGCGCGACAGGAGGAGGGACTGACTTCAAACACATCCGTTTTAGCACTCGAAGCAAAGAAACCGAGACACAGCGAGCAAAAAATAAAAAATAAAAAATAAAAAAAATCTAAACTTAAGAACGATCGGAGCTCCGATGGATGATGATTCGACTTCGAAACCTTCCTGGTTCACGCCCAAGAGGTTCCGTTCTTTCTCTCTTATCGTCGTATCTCTAATTTTCTTCTGTTACGATTCGATTTCTTCATCTTGCATCGGTTTATCAACTCACTCCTAGGGTTTACTTCATTTGATCTTGATTTTCTTATGCTGCCCTTTTTTTTTATTTTTTCTGATTCTGGTTTTTTATGGCATTCGGTTGGATGGCCGTGAAGAATCTTGAATTTCAAATTTCAGATTCCGAGGATATGCAATGTGGACTTTCTTCTTCTTCTTTTTTTCTTCATTTGGTGTATGATCAAGTTTGTTTTCACTGAATGAGTAGATGGATGTAGGAGAGTTGTTAGGTTAAGGAGTTCAAATGATTGCGTAAGAGGAAGTGACGAGTTTGAGCGAATGAGGAAAAAGAAAAAAGATTCTTCATGCAGAAAGAACTGTATATCTGATTGAGAAATGCTAATCTAACTATAAAAAAATGTAACTATACGTACAACTATGCATTCATATTCATTGCACCATTTATTACACACAATGAGATATGTAAAACACACATATCCAATGGATATAAAACACATGCAAATTCTTAAGGAGTGTAAACTTTAATGAAATACATGCAAGGTCTTGTCTAGTGTAAACTTTAATGAAAAATAATGCTTGTTTTGCAGGTTGCTTATAATTTTTTGTGTGGTTAACATGCTGAATTATGTTGATCGAGGAGCGATAGCAAGCAATGGTGTCAATGGTAGTCTAAGGACATGCACAGAAAGTGGTGTATGCACTGGGGGTAGTGGAATTCAGTAAGAATATTTGGAGTTTTTATTTTATCTTTTACTGTTATTCTTTTACTTCATTAAGGTTCCATTCATCTCATTGTTTGTTTGTTCTTATCATCACAGCACTATTTCATATAGCTTCATTGATAATAATTGTTTCTTATTTGAGAAAAAAAATTATCATAGTTTTTCAATTTTCATATCTTGACATCATTCTAAGATTTCATTTCTGAATTTCCCCTGTGAATCTTGCAACTATTGACTAAATTTCTAGAACATTTAAAATTGGCATCTTATTAATTTTTTGGGTTTCACATTCCCTTTCTTAATAGTTATTTGTTAAGGCATAATGTGTGACTGTAATTCCTTTGGACCTTGTAGACAGTGAATAATGCCTCTGTTTGTTTATGAATTTGTGTGTTATTTATTTATTTATTTTGATAAGAAAGATATATTTTATTAATGCAACAAAAGGATATGAATGTGTGTGTGTTATGTATATGTATCCATGCATGTTGTGCATACTGTAATGTGAACTTTTAGGGGAGAATGACATATTATCAATTATCATCCTCTTTCATTCAGCTGGACTCTGAAAATTTTGCCTTCATGTGTGGTCCATGTCAACTTGTTATTGGCCTAAGTAGCCAATTTCTAGAAATTCCAATTTCGGTACAAATTTCTCGATGATGCAATTTCTTATCTTTCAATTGTCATTTGCAGAGGAGATTTTAACTTGAATTATTTCAAAGATGGCGTTCTTTCATCTGCGTTCATGGTTGGGCTTTTGGTGGCTTCCCCAATATTTGCATCTTTAGCAAAGAAGTAAATACTTTAGATTGATTTGGCTGGTTGGTTTTTCCATTTCAAAATTTTCGATTCTTGTGGATCTTCATCATAAAATTTTGAACTCTTCTTTTATATTTTCTTGGTCAACTTTATTTATGCTTTTATGATTTGGTTTGACTTTTCTTATTGCTATTTTGGACTTTATGACACATGTTTATTCTTGATATGGTCGGACTCTAGTGATTCAAGTATGCTATATACCTGAGTTATTGATGATATAAACAACTATCAATGTGCTTGTTCCCAATACCTACCAATTTGCCTCTTCTAAGTTCTAACTGGCGGGAAGGTGGTCTTGAAGAGATATAGCAATTAACACTTACATCCTCTTGATTTGGTGAATAGCTCAAATGAAGCATGGGTTTTGACTTGCTTAAGAAATCAGTGCTTGAGAAATTTGAACAACTTGAGGTATCAAATTGAATAAAATGGGGTGAAATCTTTCTTGCAGATTCATTAATTTCTTTAGAGTTCTTAGCCGATGAGTATTTCCCTGCTCTGTTATATGTTATTTTTGCACCAAAGTGAGTGGTTCCTCCTCTCTCTTTCACCTCAACTGTGCCTTCATGTCTCAGGGGATGAGTTAATAGTGATACTATCTCATAAGAGGTGAACTCCCTAAACCAAACAATTGTTGGTGCCTCTTGGATTAAGGCATGAAACTCTGCAGTCTTTGGGCCTGGAGGAATTGGTGCTTGCGGCCTAACCAATTGGCCCAACTTGTAAGGAATTGCTGGCTTCATGGAGGTTTATTGTGATCTTGCAAGTTCCGCAATTGAAAATGTCATTAGATGGCAGAGATAAGGTATTACATCAAATTATAATATAGTTGTTACAAATTTTGATGTCCTAGGCTAGGGTTTTAGTTGGTGTCCTAGGAATTTCGATGTCTTTGTGTGGAATCTCCATGGCCCACCACAAGAGATATTAACACTGTTGGTGTTTTTAAGGAAAACAGCAATAGAAATAGAATCATTTCCTATATTAGAAAGTTCAATGTGTGTTTGAACCTCCATCTCTTGTAGGGTTGTAAGCGGGTCGGGTAGGGTCGGGTTTGGGCCAAAATGGACCTGACTCGATATTATCGGGTGAAGGAAAACTTCACCCAATTTCGACCTGACCTAAAGACTTGATGTATCATACTTGACTAACCCATTGGTTTAGCCGACCCGTTGGTTGAGCGGGTCGGTCGGGTTATCCAAACCAAATAAAAAAAAATTAAATAATTATCAAAATATAAAACTTAAAAACTTATAACTACAACTTAAGAAATAAAAAAAAGGAAGAGAATAAAAAAAGAACAAAAAGTTTCACAAGCCATATGAAAAAGATAAATAGAAAGAAAAAGATGAAGAAAAGGAAAAATCATACAAGTAATCAAAAGATAAAAAAAAAGGCTTTATAAGCCACATAAAAACACAAAAATGAAAGCAAAGAAAAAATTAAAAATCGTAAAAACAATTAAATTGAAAAAAAATGTTAATTTTGGAGGCTCCCCCTAAGAGTGCCTCCTGTTTGTGCTAGAGGCTCTCTTGTGGTGAGGATGGGAGAAGGAGAGAGGGAGGATTCCCCCCCCTCCTTTAGTCCCCCCTTTGACCCCTTACTCTCTCTAATGAGAGCTTTAAAACATATTTGCATGAGGCTCTCCCTTCCTTCAAATGAAGGACCTGGGGCCACCTTAACAAAAATTTGTTTGTATAATATATGTATGTAAGATAGTGTGTGTGTGCGGGCCACCTTAGGACCCCGCATAGGCGGGAGTTTCGTGCACCGAACTGTCCTTTTTCTTATATATATAAATATAAATTATTTGTCAGGCTGGTTGGGTTTATTTTGAATTTAGTACATTGAACCCGAAAACTGGCCTATTTTTGGATTGTTTCTAATCACCCGCCCTGCCTGATAGAAGGGTGGGAACCCACCCGAACCCGATCGGGTCAGGCGGGTTTTGCGGTTGTCGGGTTTAAGTTACACCCCCAATCTCTTGTTTGACCTTCCCATAATGTAAGTGGGATTCCTTACTCTTTGTAGATTGAATTGGTTCCTGAGAAATGTCGAATTGGAAGATCTTTTCTCAACCAGCATCAGTCTTACTTCCTAAACATACTTCTGACCACTTTTCTATTGTCTACGATTGTGGGTCTTGAATAGTGGATTTCTTCTATAATTCTCATATCAGTGAAGTAGTTTGGTTTTGAAGATCTCAGTCCAACTTGAAAACTCTCCTTCATCATGTTTGGGAACTGCAATTCAGTCTGAGACTGGTAAATTATAGACTTGAGAATTTGAACAATTTTCAAATGCTATGGCATTACCTGGAAATTTGGTATAAATTTGGCTGCATCTCTGTATACTTTGGTTTGGAAGTTTCTTACGCGATGCCTTTCACAGTCGCAATCCCTTTAGGCTTATTGGAGTTGGATTGTCAGTCTGGACTTTTGCTACTGCTGGTTGTGGGGCTTCATTCGATTTCTGGAGCATTGCAATATGCCGGATGTAAGTACACCAAAGTTTTGTTCCTTCAATTTAGTTAATTTTGATTTTCAATGTTTCTTATTATAGTGGTGCTGCTGCATTTATACTTTTAGGCTTGTTGGTGTTGGGGAAGCTTCTTTCATAAGTCTTGCAGCTCCATTTATTGATGACAATGCTCCTGTTTCTCAGGTTTTGTTCATAAATCTTGGACTTCATTTGTAATTTAGGATTTACATGAGAGTCCATAGATGGTTATGACTTTCTCATTTGATTAAACATTGAAACATGTTAGTGCTTTCAGGTTTCTTCGTATGGTTAGCTTCCAGCGCATATAATTTTGAACTTGGATACTCATTAAGTCCTTGGAAAAACTCCTCAAGAACAATGGCTATTTATTACAGTTTCTATGAGATACCTTTTTGCTTTTTCAAAGGTGTTTTCATCAATGATGTAAATTATAGCTCCCTTTATGGAACAGATTACCACATCCATTATCAGTTCTAGTTTTATATAGGCAGCGAAGATTGGCCTGATCTTCAGTTCTGTTATGTTGCCATAAGGAAAGTGGCGCATGATAATTGAAATGACTTGGAATATCACACTGATTTTTCGTTTAATGTTGTGGCTTTAATTAAAATTAAATATCTAAAATTTCTGAGTATTGCTATTGCAAACAAAATAGTTAACAACTCCCCTAAAGTCCTAATTGTTGGGTGTTGAGTACAGGTGGCAAGAATCAGATAATTGCATAAGCCATTTGTTACTTTTTAACAAAAGCTATTTATGTTTCAACTGTCATAGAATGTTCTTTTTATCAATAAAATTCCATTTCTTCTTAAAAAGCTCAACTCTATCATAGACTATGGCTTCTATGGATAATATAATCACATATTTATGAAATTGGTTAGAATTTGCATTTTGATTGTATAATATTTTTAGAGTCATCATAGACTTTGGTTACATATGGCCCTAGGTCTAGATGGCTTTCTTATGGTTTACTTTACAAGATGCTAGTAGCATTGCTATTACAGTTCTCATTACTAAGAAGCAAGTGGCTGAGTTAATAAGAGACTTTCACTATGTAAGTTTTTTGTTGAGCATGTACATAATTATTGTTAAAATTCTTGCTTCTACTGTTCTAACTTCTAACAACGAAAATTTTGCTGGCCATGCTATCTTGTCTCCCGAGGTTCTCTGTTAGTTTATAGAAAATCTTAGATAATTTCCTTAAGGAAAATGATTAGGTTTAATGGTGACAAGTTACAAAATTATATATGAAGGGAGTAATACCAAAGTGTTCCAAAGAAGAGTTACCTTGAAGTAGGTTTGCCTCTGCTTGGATCAACTTAAACCTAAGTGAGGTGTAGTTTCTATCACTCTGCCCTTGGTACTGGACCACACACAAGCCTGATAAGGCAACGAGATGTGCATTTAGTTTTGAATAAGCTTGGAAGTGTTTTCATGCTCTCCTTTGTCACTTCTCCTTGGTGCCTTGCTCTGACTTTGTCCTCTTTAGCATTTTTCGGGGGTTTTAGAGAGCCATCATTGCTTGAATGACATTGCAGTCCCATCTGATAAAAAAAAGGGTCCCCCTCCATTGTGGAGTTTCATAATGGCAGAATCCATTAATTTAGTATAAGTGACAGTGTGAACATGAGTGGGAAGAGATAATCGGTAGCAAATTAAGTAGACTTTATAGGTAAAAGGACATAATAGGGAAGGTCAACTTCTAACTGGTTAGATTAATGGTAAGAGGGGTTTTCTAAATAGTGAATTGTAGTTGAAATCCCTATGAACTAATGGACGCTCCAGCATTTGGTCCAACTCATTCGACTGCAACCATTGCTTCATTCCCTCAATGGAAGATAGCTCCAATTCGAACCATTGGTTCTCCTGATGGATCAAGTGAATGTTTTATCAGTTCACCTTTTGATTGGTCTTTTTGCAATATTTAATGCTGCAAAATGGGTTTTGACTACTGGGGTGTTAGATCTACTTGTTTATCTTCAATGCTAATTTTTAGATTTTTGTACAAAGTTCTATTGAAGCACTAATTTTTTTTTTCGCTCTTTTTTTTTTAATCAGTCGCACTTTGTTTGTAAGGGGGAGAAGGCACGGGGAAAGTACTATGGTGAGATGAGAACATGGCCACGTGGGTATACCCACAAGGAAGCCTCTTACAAAAACCCAGATAGGAGCACTAGGCCACATACTTGAGCTTGAGAAAAGAAGAAGAAGTTAAATTTAGGGATCTTAGTCTTGGATAATAATAAGAAAAAATAAGAAAAAGATAGGGTATGAGATATGAATCCTAAATCTCAAGTACCAACTCCCAAAGGCTTTACCATCAAGCTAGGAGGTATATTTCAAAGCCTTTACCTTTTTTTTTTTTTTTTTTTTCAAAAAAAGAAAATGGCAAGATGCTTTAAGCAAAATGATCTAATGAAAGAAATAGGAGATTTGTTGAATTTCAAGGCTAGTGAAAGGGGAGGATTCTTCTTTGATAAGATAACTCTTGATGTTCAGTCTAAGATGTTTTGAGTTGGTAGTAGGGCTAAGAAGTTAGCTATACAAGTTGACATTACCATGGAGGGATTGAGGTATAAGCTTTTTGGGTTGTCATGTTGGTTTTCTTCCCCATATCTTGCCATTCCTTTATGAATTGTGTAGGGCAAAGGAAATGCAGGACTTCATGCTCAAGAGAACGGGGCTGCATAGTCAAAGAGAAAAACCTATTTAATTTCTTCCCAAAGAAGAAAAAAAAAAAACCTCTATTTAATGAAGATGAAGGCAAAGACTCTGCGTAAAAGGCCATTGCCTACCTTCTGGCCTAGGTGTTAATTCTGTTATTATTCCAACTCTTGTCTCTATCCATTTGGAAAAACTTATGAAAGGTTCATCTGTAATAATTAAGAGAACAATTAAACTCTTCTTTCAGTATATTTAAACTATTCAAGTAGGCCCAAACCAACTCAGCGATAGAAATCAGGAAACTTAACTAATGAAGATGGGCTTTGGAGAGATCTGAGAGGACACAGAGATAAGCTCTGAAAGTACGTTCTAAGAAAAATATGGTTTAGTTAACCGAGTGTGGTCCTTTCTTCATTGCAGAATGGTTGATTCAAAAAACAAGTAGCTGTTCGGAGCTACTTGGAAAAAATCTGAATTTTTATTTTATTTTATTTATTAATGCCGGTTGTTTGAAATTGCATCTACTATATCGATTGAACAAAAGAGAAACAGAGACTTTACAATCATAACTCAATTCCAAATAGAAACTATTTAAAAACAGAGACTTTACAATCATAGAAACTTTGCTCCCATAGTAGGTTATGGGGGCAAAGTTTGTTCTGTTTTGCTAATTGGGTTAGTTCTTTCAAACTTTCATTGGGGTACAGTTTTGGGGATTGGTTGCTCAGTTGGAACAACATCCTTGATACTTTGTAGCTCTCTTTTGGGACATCTCATCCCTTTTGTTCTTTGCTTTTCTTTGTTCTATTAATATTAAGTATGTTTCTTGTCAAAAAAAAAAAAAAAAAAAATCATAACTCGACTCCAAATAGAAACTACTTAAAAAAATAGTGTTAAAAAAAGGACTAAAACTAGAATCAATTAGCTTTTCATCAAGCAGCTTAATTAATTATTTTTCATGGCTCATCTTTAATGTACATTTGTGTGTTTGATGGACCTTATGGTTTTTGTTTGCATCAACATATATATATATATAATTTTTCTCTGTTATACACTGTGCATTATATCCTGCTATTCATGTTGTTCCTACTTGAAGATAGAACATGTATAAGCATATTATTTTTGTGCTTATTCGCTAACTGTCTTCTTTCCTGGCATGGGATCAGAAAACAGCTTGGCTTGCGATCTTTTACATGTGTATACCAACTGGAATTGCTCTTGGCTATGTATATGGAGGATTGGTAAGCCAATATTCCTAAAATTGAGCTATTGAAGTTTATTCATCCATCATATTATTTAACAAATGGGATCTATGTAGATCGTGGTGTTTCCTTTGGTTGAAAATCTGTAGCCTCACTATATCTTCAATAAATTTTTGCTAAGAAGAAATAATGCTACTTGGGTAGTAAGTATGTCAGAGAATCCTATGTGGCTAGAGGCTTCTTTATGTGACCTTAATAAGAACTGCTGATCATCATTATTATTTATGCCCTATCACATTATTACTAACATTTTTTTTTAAAAGAAACTAAAAGATAGTATATATATATATATATGTAAAGAAAAAAGCATTTACAAAAACTGTACCCAAGTACAAAAGCACCCAACTATACTTCTAACCTTTAAACAAATTTGCCCCACCCTCGAAGCCAATCTCCTAAAGAATACCCATTGGACAAGTTACAATTGGCCACCTAAAAAGATTCTAAAAATGGGAGTTTTCTCAAACTTTAACTGCTGAACAGTTTTCCTAAACATTATGGGAGTTCTATTTGTGAAAAAAAAAAGAAAAAGAAAAAGTGTTGGAAGTTCTTGCAAATGTTAATTGTTCATGCATGCAAGAGTTACTCTTGTGTGGAATTAATTTCCATTGTCTAATCAATGCTGATTTTGTTACTGTTCTCATGAGTGTTAGGTTGGTGGCTCTTTTAATTGGCGCTTCGCTTTCTTTGGGGAGGCAATTCTGATGCTTCCATTTGCTGTACTAGGATTTGTTATGAAACCCTTGTCGTTGAAAGGTGTGTGCTTGATCATGAGTTACACTAATAATAATGCTGATATTGGAAAAAAATTGTAGCACACTTTAGCAATTTGTAAATGCAGGTTTTCCTCCTGATAAAGTAAATAATGTGGAGACTGTTGCCTCAGCAGTTGAAGGTACTGCATTCACATTTATGCTGTTATAAACTATCTGGTACAATGTGCATGTTTTAATTTTCTGCGATAGGGGACATGCCATGATCACATAAACAATCTAAGAATTTCATTACTGAAAGCTTGCATAAGTAGTCCTTGGTTTTTATTGGCTTCAAGATCTTTAAATTCTGCATTTCTATATATGGTATGGAGCAATGAGCTATGCAATGGACACTAATCAATTGCTTCGTTTTCTCATGAGTATCTTTCCCACTTGGAAATTAGCAGCTGCGCTATAACTGGATAGAGACCTTATAACATGTTTGTATGCCCAGAAAGTGAAGCAGCCCTTTATTAAGGTCCCTGGAACAAAAGATGATATAATAAACATTTGATTGTTTCAATCAATGATTAAAGCCCAATCTTGTGTTGATCTTAGGAATATATTTGATAAATATAATGTGGATTTCATGGAGAAACAGAGCCCACAGACAAAAGAGAGGTCTATCTGACCATGCTGTCCTAAGAATCTGTGAACTTTTATTACAAAAACCATAAGGCAACTCATTCATCAGATTCATCACTATGCTATTAGTTTTGAGCCATAAATCTCTGCTAATTATCTTTAATACAAGATCATGGCCATCCATGGAAAACATTGCAGTGTTTATGTCCAAACTTCACATTTAAAAGCGGAGTCTTAGGTTACAAGTTGCAGGATTTTCTGAACTCTGTATGCCTACATCTTCTAGTAGAGTTAGTCTTTTGTAGTTGATTTATTCTTTAATTTTTCCATCAATTCCAGGGGCATGAACTGGCAATCAGTATGATCCACTGCGTTTTTAAGCATTTTACTGTTATATATCAATGGATACGTAGTACACTATAATGTATATCCAGATTCAATAGGCCTGCCGTTGAAAAACTCCCAAGAGTTTTGAAAACTCTACAAAACACCAAAATCTTTTCAAGAGTTTTTAAAGTAGGCTTGCAAGTCCTATTTTATGATCTTGATTGATTTTGAGAAAATAGATCATAGATGTGACAACTGCTCTTTCCCTCAATCAAATAAATATCATGCCCGTCATGTGGATATCGTATTCACTTTTTTATAAAACACATATTCGGATCTTGTTGATTTTGTTGATACCTATACTTGCTAACTCATGTTGTATGGACTGCATAAAATTTGTGATTTATAGAATCATTCTTTTTTCAAAATGAAATTCTTTATTAGTCCTCCACACATTTTAATTGCAGATGCACAAGTTTCAAATAGTAAACGCAGTGTTTTGGTTGAAAATGAAGAGTTTGGTGATGACACCTCTAAGAAATCTTCCCTGTAAGATTTTCCTTGTCTTATCTCATCTCTTCTTATGTTATTCCTTTTTTTATTTTTGGATGTGGTGTATGTTTGGGTATGTGTTTTCTTTTCCTTTTGTTGTAAGTTAAGGATTTTTTTCTATAAATTTCTCTTTAAGGAAAACTCTGTCCCACTTTAATACATATACTTCACTGTTTCATTTTTTAAGTTTTGTGTATGTAATTATTAAACAACTACTCTCAATGTGGAAAAAACAAATTTCGGGATTGTATTGTACCAAGGCTTCTCCTACCTGCATTTTCAAAAGTTCTTTATTTATGCCTGGGCCTGAAACTGCTTGAATCATGTCTTGCCCATGACCAATAGGATGTATTTGTTATTGTCATCTTTGCTTATGTTTTTGTCTGTGTGAAAATCTAATCCTAACCAATAAAATGAACCGATCCAATTGGATGATAAAATTTAATAATCAATTAGATTGGATTGGTTATTGGTTTCAAGATTTTAAAACCAGCCATAGAATTTTAAATTGTAACTATGTTGCTTCTCTTATTAGGATTTATTTGATATATAATTCATATATTTTAAAACCAATCAATTAGATTGGATTGGTTATTGGTTTTAAGAGTTTAAAACCAATCATAGCATTAATTTTTTTTTTTTTTTTAAAGAAACAAAGGAATGGTATATATATGTATAAAGTAAAGGTCCAAAGTGACTGTGCGTCACGGGCCAACCAGGGCCCACCCTTAAGATGATACAAAATTACGCCATCCACGGAGCCAATCCCCGAAGGTGTAGCCGCCCTTTGACAAATTGTTGTTCACAACCCAAAATGAGGCTAGAAGGTGAGATTTCTCCCACACTTTGACAGCCGAATATACCTCCCCATCGAACACCCGTTTATTCCTCTCCTTCTATAGAGACCACATTACTACCAGACACAACCCTCCAATGATCTCTCCATGCGGACTGATTGCTATTCATGTAGGGGAAGATATTGAAATGTACATCCTCAATCCCTTCTCCGCTCATAACCGCAAAATGATGACACCATCTAGTCCACACCTCTTTAGAAAAAGAGCAATGCCAAAATATATGTTGCTTCTCTTATTAGAATTTAATTGAAATATAATCATATAATTCATAAATTGTAAGATTGCACCCTCTAAGTTTGTCTTATTGAAAATCATATGAGATTCCTTGACATATATCACATTATATATAATATTATAAATAAGTTGGCATATATATGAAATAAGATATAGTTGATTGAATTATAATTAACTAAATCCATTCATTTCGTACTATTGAATTGGTTGCGATTATTATAATTTGTTTGATATTTTTTCATGTTAATGATGAATTTACAACATTGGTTTAAGTACCCGTCATTTCCTTAAAAAAAGAATAGTGTATGCTATATTTAACATTCATCTATTATTTGGATTTTGGAGTATGAATTATAAAATATGTTCGAATATATGAAAAACATTTTTAATTCCTATTTGTAAAAATAAAGGAATATTTAAAGTAATGGAGAATCAAGTAAGAGTTGAAACTTTGGTATTAAAAGTCAATTTGGATTTACGCTTTGGAAATCAACCACAGAAACCACTGACCAGTTAAGGAGATTGTTCGAGAGGTAAGAATAGAAGAAGGAAGACCTTCATATGGTTTTTATTGATCTAGAGAAAGACTATGAATAGGTCCTGGAAAGCAATTTTGATTGGTCAATAAAAATACATTTCAATGCTATTTGTTTTTTGTTTTTTCTTAGTTTAGCCCAAGGATTGAAAATTCAATTTCGACTTGGCTTCGGTCGGTTGAAAATTGGAATTAATTCGGAGAAGTTTAATTTGACATGGACATTTTTTGTAAAAATTCTCTAAATTAGAGAAGTTTAGAGAATTTTTGCATATATGCTTAAATATCTAGATTTATTGTAGTATAAGCTAAAAACTAATATAAATAGACACTTTTCATACATAAAAATACAATAAGTAACCTAACAAAATCAATCTTGTTAAGTGGGTTGATGAATTTGAAATGACGGCTTTTGGTCTTAATTCTTTTTTTTTTGTTTTGATATTTAATTTTGTGGTGGCTTGCTTCTCGACCATATACTTTGCTAGTTTGAATTCCATCAGGCTTAATTTATTAGTTTATTATTTAAATGTATTATTTTTTAATCTTGTTTTATAAGAGTTAACTAAAAAAAGATGGCTTTGGGAACTTTATTTATTTATTTTTAAGTTTTTATCTTATTTCAAATTTATTTATTTATTTATTGCTTCTTTTCTTCTTTTTTTGGTAAAGCATATCCCATAAACTACATAATTTGTTAGCTTCTGAAATTATTTTTTAAAATTTATAGTGCTATGTTGGTTGATGAACTTAAAAATAATACATAATTATTGGTATTTTTTTTGTTTTTTATTCATGAAATAGTTTTTTACTTCTCTGTTGAATTTCATTGAATTTTTGCATTTTTTTAATTGAAAAATAAAAATTTTATCAAAGTTTATCGATTTTTTCAAATTTTATCGAATTATTTCGGCAAATTTTTGCATTTTTTATTTTACATCTACTTCGCACTTCAGTGGTTAAAAAAAGGGAAAAAATTCGTGCAATTTCGAAAAAATTTTGAACCATGGTTTAGCCAATCCATCATGAAGGGTAAAAAAAGGGGGTAAAGTGGCCTTTTTTTATTGTTCTCGAATAGAGTAATTAGAGATATAATATGGGGGTTTTTAAGGAAAAAAGAGAGAGTTACAAATAGGTATATTGTCTTGATTAAAGATATAGATGATGGAATGATGACCATAGTAAAAATACTAAAAATAACAATAGGAGAAAATAGTGCTTTCAAGTTATAGTAGGTTTACACGAACGATCAACCTTAGACCCTTATTTTTTCTACTAATTATGAATAAATTGACTAATTATGTATTTAAGAAAATATTCCTTGGTGCGTGTTGCTTGCTAAAGATTTATGCTAATTGATGAAACTAAACCGAGAGTAAATGCTAAATTGGAGAAAGATTTTAGAATTGAGAGAGTTCAAGATAGTGGAACTAAGTTCAAATATATTAAATGCTTTTTTAGTGGAAGTGGAAATACAAATGGAGAGATGTTGAAGATAGAAGCCAAGAGATGCCAAAAAAGAAAGTTTTAGATATTTGGGCTCAATTGTTCATCAAGAGGGAGAAATAGGAGATAATGTGAACCATAAAATTAAAGAAGAGTGGGTTAATGGAGGAGTGATTTTAGAGTATTATATGATTGACACATCTCAATGAAGTTGATGAAAGATTTTATAGAACAACTATTAGGTCTACCATGCTTTATAGAATAAATGTTGAGCAATAAGGAAAACATAATCGAGAAATGGTAGGAATAGCCCAAAATGAAGATAAAACAATAGAGAACCAATTAAGATGGTTTGAGCCATACATTAAAGACTATTAGAGCGACAATTAAGAAGAGTGATTTATTGACAATTAATGATAATTATAGAGGCAAAAAGAGAGGTTCAATAACATGGATAGATATAAGTACGAAAGATAAAACATTATTACTTTTGATTATTTATAATAGGAGTGCTTATTATAAAAAAAATTCATTAAGTCATTTTATATGCGTTTAAATGATTGGATTAATTGGATGCGCACTGGATCCTAACTAATGAATATTGGATTGATTTGGTTTGGATGATATTGCATGATATGGATCAGATTTCATTTTCCAAACTCCATGTATGTAAGACTTGGTTTAATTAACTTCTTCATTTACATTGATTTCAAACCAATGCACCCCCCTATATTTTAGCAACTCTACCACCATTTGTGTTATTTGATGAAAACAACACATTGACATGCTTTAGGAATGTTTGAATGGATAGGACATTGATAATGCTACATCTATGTAGTAGACATTCCTCTTGTTAGGGCATATTTGTGGTTGGTTGCATTAACATGAATATCTTAGAGTATGGATCCCATAAAAAACCGTTATGCATTCCCAAACTGCTCTAGCTGCATTTTTGGTTTTCCAGAGGGAAATTTTGAATAGAGCTGACTCTTTTGGTTTCTATCATCACGTGTTGCAGGTCAAAGGTCACATTTGCATCAGATATCTTGGATCAATTATCCAGATTTTGGAAAGATATGAAAGTGCTTTTGCTTGAAAGGGTTTATATCGTAAATGTTCTAGGTATTTTGAATCAATTTTATATTAAGATGTCGTTAAACTGATAGGATCAGCTTGCTGCTCATTGAAGATAATACTTCCATTCGTAGTAGTCAAAATTGTGAATCGGAAGAGTTTGATGAATTGAATCAGGATTTGAATCGATGAATCGTAAGATTCGCGTGCATTATACGAATCGTGTATAAAAACACACACACACACACATACACACACACACACACACACACACACACACATATATATATATATATATATATATATATATATATATATATCCAATATCCATAATGAAATGAGATTTAATGTATAGTTTTCTTAACTAGTCATTTTAGTTCTAATTGAAGATTTCAATGATATACATTATATATATTTTCACTTTTGAGTCTTGTGAATCATAAGACTCTAATCGTGCATCATAAGATTTGAATTGTGAATCATAAATTCTACTATTTTCTTAGGATTTTCTACCCGATTCAATGGCATTGGGATTCATGTTAAGTATTTGAATTGATTTCCCTTGTATCGAAAAATGAATCATAAGATTTGTAGATTCGAATCAAGATTCTGATAACCATGTTTCCATTTTATTTGCCCATACCTGAGCATTTAAAATTAGTACAATAATGTTCCAGTAATTATGAAAAATTTGACATTTTACTTTGTGCCTTATTCTGGCTGTCTGCAGGTTACATAGCATACAATTTTGTCATAGGGGCATACTCATATTGGGGGCCAAAGGCTGGATATTATATATATCATATGGTAATCACTCACCAATTGTTTGTATGTTTGCTACAATTTGATGTCATGCTCTGCCAAAGTGCCTGCCAAAAAGGGACATTTGAATACTTCTCATGGTTTAGGAACTAGAAAGCACTGAGCAGAAAGAAAAGATGTTTTATTTTGTGATACCCTTGTTAATTGTTATGTTCACAGATTGTATTTTAATTCCTTCACTGTGAACTTTTTGTTTGGTCAAAGTAAATTTATGCTAGATATAATCTCACATCACTTAAATTATTTTTTTGGTTTCCCACGAGGTATCCCCACACCCTTCGGTTATGGGACTAGCTCCCGTTCGAGGCGGGAGTGGAATGATAGACCTCTCCCAACGAGGGTGCCTCCAAGAATCACTTAAATTCAGTTGTTCAAGAAAGGCCCCAAGAATTAGAATCTAGGGCATCATCTCATGATTGTGCTGCAATGTTTATTTCCTTCCATTGTTTGATCTTAGATGCAAGAGTCACGTCAGCATTTCTTCCCATTAATTTTGTGGTCATATAATTGAAATCGTATTATTTCATTAACATCAAAATGTATTATGAATGTTTCGCATTGCTCTATACATTATTTAATTTATGGTAATTTTGCAATGTATTTTTATAACAATACACAAACTCTCACTTTGTTTTAATTTCAACCCATTTTTTTATTCAGTCATTGTATCATTTTCAAGTGTTATATTTTCATTTTTTAATTTGCATGGTTGTATCCTTATCAAAGCAAGGTTCTTGGCAGAGTAATGCAGATCTACTGTTTGGAGGGATTACAATTGTGTGTGGGATTATTGGTACCCTAGCTGGAGGCTATGTTCTTGATTTCATGAACTCCACTATTTCCAATGCTTTCAAGGTAACTCATTGCTTTCAAGGAGGCTTCCATGGTGTCCTGATTCTTTGAATACATTAACTAGTTTGCTCTTTTATCATTTTACTTTTTCAATTTCTTTAGCTTACATGTTTTCCACTTAATTTAATGCCTTTAAGACAGTTCGTTCATTTATGCTTTATATCATTTTTTCTGAATATTGCCATAATGCCATTCGAACTATTCTCCTTGTATTCTTTTACAGTCTTGATGGTTTGTCATTTTATCATGTGACCTCCAACTCCAAACACAACCTTCAAATTAACTGATTTGCCAATGGCTGAAAATCATCGGATTATTTTCTTATATTCAAGCTTCTATTGATAATTGATTTCCTTCTGTCTTGTCCATTAGTAAACAGTAAATAATCTTGCTTTACAAGTTAATGAGCCTTATGATTAAACTTATTGATTGTTTATTTAAGCATTTGCTCTAAGGCTTACTAATAAATTGTGTAACTCATCTGCATATGTTTACTCCGGACAAATCACAGCAAGCTCAGTTGCTTCTTGAGGCAGGGGTGCATATACTTAGTGCGAGTGAATTTTTGTGGACCCTAGGTCCCCAAAAGAGTATGATCCTATGCGGGAGCGCGGTTCTTGCGCAGGTTTCCAGTTTCCCAACATGCACACGGTTGCATTTGCATTTTTTTTTTTTTTTTCAAAAAAAACCTTTTCTAACGTTTTCTCTTCTAATATTTTCTGGGTTTCTTTTTTTCCTTTTTATCCCTTTTTTTCATGTTATTCCTACTCTATTTCTTTTTTTACCTCTTTTTATTTTTTCATTTTTTTTAATCTTTTTTATCGTTATACTTTATGATCAACTTTTTTGTGCAACTCAATTTTAATAAAAAATTAAAAATAATCTAAGAAATTGAATTTGATCTTGAACTTACAAACTATAGAATGTTATAATAAAAAATGAAGAGGAATTTCCTAATTATCTGACAAATAATAGCAATCAACTAAAAAATATTATAAATGCATGAAGTTCATAATTAAAAAGAGAAAAATTATAATATGTCGTAATGTCGTGATCTTCTAGTGCGAACATTTAAAAAGAAAATATTATTATTATTTCATCATTATTAAGATTGATAATTAATTTAAAAAATGTGATGAAAAGTTGAAACAAAAACAAAAACTGTGTAATATTATTCTTACCAGTTAAAAAAATTGAGCCCCTTATGTATACTTCGAAGTAATATCATAACGTACTAATTATAAATTTCAAGTTATTGTGAATAAAATGTCTTTTAAAGAGTGTAAATTAACTATCAGATAGCTGAGCTAATAATCCTCCCTACTACTAATTAAATTTGTGTGCATGTGATACCTCAATTACTTTATAGTCAAAAGTCTAAATCAAATATAACCATAACAAGGAGTATTACCAACTCGGTTGTTTGATAGTTAATTTTCACATTCTTCAACAATATCTTATTCACAATAAGTTAAAATTGTAATTAGCGTGCTTTTAATTATATATATGTTGAAGCACGTTTTGACCAACGCCAAATTATAAGGATGACCTATGTTGAACTAGAACTGGATATGGACTTGCCAAGCCGCGAGTTAAGAGAAACAGAAGAAAGGGGAATGGCTATCATGAGGAGCATGTTGTGGTGGTATCAGCTTAAAACCTTCTAATGTCTAAGTCAAAGCTAAGCTCTATGCACATTAATTGATTATTAATTGTGGTAATTAATTATTTACTTATTTAATGGAAATTAGGGGGTATTGATATTGAAGGGTTCATGGCCACATGGCATCTCATTATACGTTGAGGGGTGGTCTCTAGTGTTTTCAAGGCGTCGCCTTGGTGTTTTAAGGAGAAAACGCCTATGCACAGTGCTAGGCAGAAGATGGGGGGTTGTGCAAATATTTAAAAAGTTTAGGGGGGTCTCTCTAAACCCTTGAACCTTTCTCTCCCTAAGCACATCCTTTCTATTTTCTCCGACCAAGAAAAGTCGTCGAAATCTCTGGCAACCCTTCGTAGATAGATATTTGTTGCCCAACAATTTTTTTTTGTTTGACGTACGGGAAAGCTTTCAATTTCATCAAATCTCTTGGATAATGTGTATTGTGGCGTGAATTAATGTTTTGTGGATATGATTTTAACTAATATGAAGTGTTATTGATCATTCTATGAAAATTTAACATTTATTATAGAATATAATTAGATATATATAATTTTGTATATGAACTGTCCAAGGACTTGTAAATAACTAAATTACTTATCTAGGGACTTATAAATAAGTATTTTTTATTGCCTAGGCTATGCCTTGCCTAGACAGAGCAAATCGCCTAGACATCGCCTTGGCGTCTTGAAAACACTAATGGCCCCACATTAATTGCCTACAACAGTAATCTCAATGTTAAGGGATCAATTCCGTACCAACGACCTTGCGTCCTTCAAGACATCCCCAGAAGTCGTGTTCCTAGCATAAGGACAATAGCTTGACTTTGAACAAGCCTTCAAGCTATTGCTTTTCCCATATGTTCCTTGAGGGTTTTGCTTGGAGTCTGAGTGGGTTCATCACGCTAAGCTATCATCCTTTGTGTATGTTGCACTCTTAAGTAGGGGTGAAATCGGGTCAGGTCGGATTTTTGCCCCCTAACCCACCCGACCTAAGGCCGGGTCGGTCGGGTTGGGCCCCCATTAAATAACCCAATTTTTTAAAGCTTAATAACTACTATTTAAGCTTATATTAGTAATAAAATATGTTGGATTATCATGTATCCAACTTATTAAACTACTATTTAAGCTTTAAAAGATGAGATTTCTCTTTTTTGGAAGAACTCATATATGTACAAGCCAAGCTACTCTTAAACTTGACTTATGGGAATGAGGATGAATAGGGAGTTGATGGGCTTTTATAGAGAAAAAGAGTCTTCCAAATGAGAACTTTTCTCTTTTAGTCTCAAACACCCATCTTATCCTATTATTCTTACCATCTAATCTAACAACTCAAGAAAAGTAGTTGAGGGTTATAAGCCTTTTTAATTAGAGGCCTTGTATGTAATATTTTTTTAGTATTTTTATTATATATACATAGATACATACATACATATATGTATGTATGTATGTATGTATGTATGTATGTATATATAAATTTTAAGAGGTCGGGTCGGGTCGGGTCAGGTTGTTCAAAAATTAACCCGACCAACCCGACATATCAATCATTTCGGGTCGGGTCGGTCTAGTTGCTTACACCCCTACTCTTAAGCTAGGTAGGTGCCTAGGGATTTTTTGGAAAATTAACGTTGATGATTTTTTTATTTAAGAATTTCCTTTGTACAATAAACAATTTTGGAATCTATCCTAGTTGGACCGGTCAACGGTTGTTGATCGAGTCTAACAGGGTATCTCTCTTTCTTTTTCTTTTTTTTTCGTTTAGAAGCACATTTTCAAAAGGCGACTATTAGAGTCGCCTTTTGAAAAGGTGCTTCTAAACAAAAAAGAAAAAAAAAAGTCGGCTTTTCAAAAGACGTCTCTAAGAGTCGCCTTTTCAAAAGGTACCTTCTAACGAAAAATGTGGAAAAAAAATGAGATCTAACTTGTTGGACTCGGTCAACGACTATTGACTAGTCCAAGTAGGGTAGATTTCAAAATAATTAGTTATACATAACAAATTCCTTAATTTAAATTTAATCAATAGTAATTTTAAAAAAACCCAGGTGCCTAGCTTTGTACCAAGACACCGAACAAGCATCTTTTACAAATATTCTCACAAGGTTGTGTCGACCGTCATTTCGGAGTACTATAGATATGAAGTTGTTGTCTTCGAATTTAGGATAAGTAATCCATCTTGAGTTCATGACCTTCTAGGTAATGACAACGAGCAGTTTTTTATTACTTTTTTAGTATCTATGCGAGGCTCAATTTTGTTTAAAAAATGATGAAATAATAATAATATTCTCTTTCTAAATGTTCACACAAGAAGATCACAACATTAACACAAATTATAACTTTTTAGTTTTCTTTTTGCTTTACGTACTCCATGCTTTCATAATATTTTTTTAGTTGATTGTAATTATTTTTTCATATAATTTGAAAATTTCTCTCTAACATTCTATACACTAATTGGAACTTGTGAGTTTTAACTTATGATGGAGCAACCTTATCATTGTGTGAAGGCCTGCATGTATCTGGCTACTAAATGGAGATGTGAAGATAGTTCTAAAAAAAAAGTGTTTATTCAAACATATAAAAAATCAAAACAAGAGGATTGTAAAATTGCAGGTCTGAACTCTGAAGTTCCATGAAGATCTGATCTTTTTTGTTAGAATGGATCTCCATGGCATGCATGAAGTTTTAGTGGCCTTAAGTCTTCTTGTATATCTAACTATTGAATTCATATAGAGTGCTTTCTGTGTGAGATTTTCAATTAAACTTTGTAAAACATGGGTCTTTTTTTTGTTTCTTTAATTTGATGAAATTTCGTAATGATTACCTTGCAGCTCCTTTCTGGAGCAACGTTCCTGGGTGCAATATTTTGCTTCAGTTCCTTCTGCTCACCAAACTTGTATGGTTTCATAGCTCTTTTCTCCATTGGTGAATTGTTCGTCTTTGCCACACAGGTATGGGTTAGATTAGAGAACAAGTTATATTTGCTGCTAAGTTTGCTTCTGTTATTGCAAGCATGCTCTGGCATAGTTATGTGTTATTAGCATGATATAGCGTCATGAGAAATTGTATTCATGATGAAGTAAACAGCTAGGATTCTCACTACCTTAGTCTTCTAACAAATATACTCATTTTAGTTATCAAAAGAATCAATTCTTTATTCAGTCTTCAGTCTATAACAATTGCTTGCTTTCTCTCTCTCATATTTTCCCCTTTTGGTAGGGAGTTGGGGAGAACATATGAGTTTATGAAAGAGTGTGAAAAGAATAACAAAAATTGAAGCTGATAAGAAAAGCTGACACAACATATGTTTTCAATGTGCAACGGCTCACTCTCTGCATAATTTAAACAAGGAAATGAGGAAACAGAGATATGAAAGATTAAATAATGCTGATCTGATCCCTTTTGTGAAAAACTCCTTACACTGCAAGCAGCAACAATTTCATATCACACTGCTCTTTGAGAGCTTTAGCATACTCTTTCTGGAATAAATCAAGGAATGATAAAAAGAATTGGCATCTCGCTAAATGTTTACAGCATTGATGCATTAATGTCATACATTCTCAAAAAGAAAAGATGTACCACAACTCACTTTGAAATAGATATAGCAATGAGAATAGAGAAAGCATTTGCATTTTGACTTCACTTGTACTGAATTAGTGTCAGTACGTATACAACAATGGTTCTTTAGACCATTACATAATTCAAAATTGTTGTAAGTCTTATACAAGCTTCCAACATCACTATTGTTTAAAGTGAATACAACTATTAGAACAAAGTAAGAGCTTGGAAAATTTCTATTAATATTAATAACATCCTGTATCTGCAGGGTCCTGTGAATTTTGTGTGCCTCCACAGTGTCAAACCCAGTTTAAGACCACTAT
This sequence comes from Paratinospora sagittata, assembly GCA_035771175.1. Taxonomy (NCBI): domain Eukaryota; kingdom Viridiplantae; phylum Streptophyta; class Magnoliopsida; order Ranunculales; family Menispermaceae; genus Paratinospora; species Paratinospora sagittata. The sequence goes on along the minus strand of JAYMFD010000012.1, from coordinate 2,110,389 downwards.
CGATGGCCATGTCTACTGTTTCCATTCATATATTTGGTGATGTTCCTTCTTCACCACTTGTTGGGATTCTGCAGGTATGTTTTGCAATTTCTGATCGCTTGCACCTTTGCAACTTGTGTGCTAAGTTGAGAATGTAATAGTTAATATCTTTCATTTTCTGAGCAAAATGTTGGTTCATAATGATTAATATCTTTTGTTTTATGTTGGGTTTTTTAGAGTTAGGTCCTGAATCTATTTGAAATAAGAGGGTAGGTCTTGCCCTCATTTTATTTAGAAAATGGGTCTTCAAATGCACTTTTCTCACCTGCTTATCTTGTCCCTTTTTAGAAATACAAAAATACACTTCTTTAGGCCATTTTCGAAATCTTGCTGCAAATTGACATTTTTTTAACACATGTAAGATAGTTTTTTCTAACCCCCCAAAAAAAATAAATATATATATATATCCATCAATCTTTAAAATATGAAGTATTAAACCTTTTCTCAGATGGTTATTTTCAATGAATTTCAAGTTTTAGTTCCACGAGACAACTTTTAAGGGACAGACAAAGAGGTAGTCAGTAGTCTCTTAGTGGTGTTCATATCTAAATTTCACATGCTCGCTCTCAAGTTAAAAGGTCTGAATGTCTTTTACCTATCTGGATCAAATTTAGTGATGAGAATCATTTTGGTAAACATCATTGCAGGATCACGTCAACAACTGGAGGGAGAGTGCTTTGATTCTAACATCGGTTCTATTCATAGCAGCTGGAATATGGTTTATAGGTATGTTTAGATATGTTGATATGGGTCCTTCCTAGATTTGTTTTTTTTTATCTCTTTCGCATGCATTCTGGTGAAATTTCAGAACTCTAGATTGTAGTGGTCATCTGTAGAGCCTATGTTCTAATTGTCTAAAAGGTGTCAGTCAAGTCTTCTAGGAAAAATCAAGGGTGCAAATCTTGCAACTTCATGTTTGTGGAGAGAAACAAATAACAAAATACTAGATATGAAAATTAATCTAGCAGTGGGAGGGATTGGAAAGGAGAATTGTTAACTAGTTGGCCCTAAAAAACAATTAGCTACTAGGGGGTTCTACTTCTTGGCAGCACATGGGCGCACCATTACAAGATTGAGATGACTAGAGTCAATTGATGACTTTTAGGGGCTTGTAATCCTCCAAACATCCATCTCCTCCTGTTCTTAATTTTCATTTTTACTTTTCCTCTTTTTGTCAGAATACCAGGAATGTAACCGGTGACTTGAAAGTGATGAATAAAGAGAATTTGGGTTTATACTAATTTTATAAACTTTTTTATATTTTTCCGCTTTTGCAGGGGTTTTCCTACATAGCGTGGACAGATTTAACGAAAATAGCGAACATCATGTATTCTCAATTGAGAGATCGGACCTAAGGCCATTGCTAGAAGGGAACAGTATAAACGCCTCGGAACAGTCTGCAGAACCATAATCACATTCCAAACATAATTCAGGTTCCGGATTAAAGTATTATTACATGCTGCATTCCATCACTGTATATTTTGTTCCTCTTGTAATTGTATTTTAAGTTCTTGAATCTCAATTACCACTATAGGATTCAGTTACTGATGAAGATGTATGTATGATAAAACAGCATCATTTACTTTGCCAAGAAAAAATGTGTAATAAAACAGTTATTTTTTGCTCAGATATATGATCTGAGAGTTTTTTTTTTTTTTTTGTAAACACTGGACTATCATTTCTATCTCAAAGTTGATTCCATTAGTGCTATATAAGATTAAAGATACTATTAATTTATATACATGATTTAAAAAAAATCATTTGTATAGGTGTAATCTTTCACCTGTATATACGAAATATATTGGGTATTTCCGTGTGCTATGTTGGTACAGTTAGTAAACTAGCACTTCATCAGCTACTATTAGATTTTGCCTGAAATGGGCAAAATATAATGAAGCCAAGTGATAAAATATTGTGAAATTTGTGTTAAATTATATATTGCCTTTATTTCTGTTTTATAATTTAAGATGCAAACTAGCGAACTCTGTGCTCAAAAGAAAACCTTAATGCACTCGTTTAGACCACAAGTATCCCCTTTACATTAGTTCTATATTATAAGATTATATATAAAAGCTATGATTAATATTTCCAAAAATATCACTATGATCATATGGCAAGCGTGCCCCTTAAAAAGGACATCTAAGAGGAGAAAATTAGAATAAAAAGTTCTAAATTAACCAATGCATGGTTTGGTATTGCGAGTGTTTGAGAAAAAAGTCTAATCCAATATGCAACAACAAAAAAGTCTACTCCAATAAGAAAAATGTTTGATATACATTAGATGTTAATGTCATTTTTTCAATAAATATTTTTAGAGGATATGTGTGTATTGTACATTATCCTCAACATTAAAAAATGAGGATTGAGCTATACAAGGGCTTACTTGGGCTATAGCCCAGGTAAATATTTTGGAGGCCTTGCAAAACATCCCTCATAATATCCTTAATTTTTTAAATCGGCCTAAACTCAAAATCACCAAACCCTAAACCCTCAAAATTTTCCAAATCACACGACCCTAAACCAAACTCAAAATTAAACGCCCAGCCAAATTCCATATTTCCCAAATTACTCGATCCTCAGACTCATTCACGCCTCTGTTCATTTTCTTCTCTCTAATCAAACCCATTCTCGCTCAATCACTCAACTCAATCTCTGTCACGCGACTCTCTGCTTCTCTTACGACTTAAAAAAGTCTCGATCCATTTGAAGTTTGGTCGTTTTTTTTTGGTTTACGAGTGATTTCCTTAACTAAACATGTGCTAAATAGTGAAGATTTGAAGTGGCTTAAAAAATATTTGATGAAATGCTTGAATGAATGTAGAAACTAGAAATTTCAGAGTAGAACCTGTTAGATTATTAGGTTTGTTGAAAGTAGTGGTTCCATCCACTACGTAAACATAGGTTTGTTCATGTAAGCAGTTTTAACTGCATGGTCAAATAAGCCCTAGAGTTTAGGGATCAGTTGAAGTTGGTTTCTTTCAGACTTAGTCATATACCACGTTTAGGTTAGTGTTTAACGTGGGTTGCATGTTTATCCTTCAGTTATGTAAGGCTTATATAAAGCCGGTTCTTTCTTTGATTAATAAAAGAGTGAATTTCCTCCCAGTTTACAAAGATCTCATTCGATAAACACTCTGTTTTAACATTTGGTATCAGAGCACCACCCTGGGGCTCTTGATCGAAGCTTGAGAGATAGCAATCTTTTGAGTGAAGAGGTACGAGAATATGGCAGGAGAAGGAAGTGGCTTTGTGCAAGCAGCCATTCCAAAACTGGATGGGCATTATGACCACTGGGCGATGCTTATGGAAAACTTCCTACGTTCAAAGGAATACTGGGATCTTGTGGAGCATGGAATCCCTGCAGCAGCAGAAGGAGCATCACCCTCAGAGGGGCAACGGAAAGTGCTCGAAGATCAAAAGTTGAAAGATCTAAAGGCCAAGAACTACTTGTTTCAAGCAATTGATCGGGCTGTGTTGGAAACAATCTTGAACAAGGATACGGCTAAGGAGATTTGGGATTCGTTGAAGCAAAAGTATCAAGGGACTGCGCGAGTCAAGCGAGCCCAGTTGCAGGCACTTCGAAAGGAGTTTGAGATGCTTCACATGAAGACGGGAGAAACTGTGAATGAGTTTTTTGGTCGAACTCTGACCATAGCCAATAAGAGAAGGATTAATGGTGACAAATTGACGGATGTAGAAGTCATTGAGAAGATCTTGAGATCGATGACTCCTAAATATGACTATGTGGTTTGTTCAATTGAGGAATCCAAAGATCTAGACATTCTCTCAATTGATGAACTGCAAAGCAGTTTGCTAGTGCATGAGCAGCGGATGATTGGACATGTTGTGGAGGAGCAAGCACTAAAGGTAACTTATGAAGAGAATTCTGGAGGAAGAGGACGTGGTCGAGGAAGCTTTCGTGGAAGAGGTAGAGGAAGAGGTCGACAAAACTTCGACAAGTCAACGATTGAGTGCTTTAATTGTCATGAATTAGGGCACTTTCAGTATGAGTGTCCTAAGAAAGACAAGGAAGCAAAGGTCAACTATGCAGAAGCTGGTGAGGAGATGTTGCTAATGGCGTACATGGATACTCAGGAGATCAAAGAAGACATTTGGTTCCTGGACTCGGGTTGCAGCAATCATATGTGTGGTAAGAGGGAGTTCTTTTCTGATTTTGATGGAAGCTTTAGAGACACTGTGAAACTAGGGAACAACACTAGTATGGCTGTTTTGGGAAAAGGAAATATTCGACTACAAGTGAGTGGATTGACTCAAGTGATCACGGGAGTGTTCTATGTGCCTGCTTTAAAGAACAATCTTCTAAGTATTGGTCAGCTTCAGGAGAGAGGTCTTGCTGTTCTCATTCAACACGGGAAATGCAAGATCTATCATCCTAAGAGGGGACTGATTATGGAAACTGTTATGGCTGCAAACCGCATGTTCATTCTTATTACTCAGTATCAACCCAATGTCCAGGCATGTTTCAATGCTCTCACAGATGATCCAGTTCAGTTGTGGCATTGCCGATATGGGCACTTGAGTCTTGGTGGCTTAAAGATTCTACAACAGAAGCAGATGGTGAGTGGACTACCTCAAATAAAGGACTTCTCAAGAGTGTGCGGGACTTGCTTGATAGGCAAGCAATCAAGAGATCCCTTTCCAAAAAAGAGTACTTGGAGGGCTTGTCAACTTCTACAACTCATTCATGCAGATGTATGTGGACCGATAAAGCCTATATCCAATAGTAAGAAGAGGTATCTACTTACCTTCATTGATGATTTTAGTCGTAAGACTTGGATCTATTTTTTAACTGAAAAGTCAGAAGTTTTTCAAGCCTTTAAGTCTTTCAAAAATCTTGTGGAAAATGAAACCGATGCAAGTATTAAAAGCTTGCGAACGGATCGTGGAGGGGAGTTTACATCTCATGAGTTTGTTGAGTTTTGTGTTGAGAATGGGATCCAACGACAACTGACAGCAGCTTACACCCCGCAGCAAAACGGAGTAGCTGAGCGTAAGAATCGGACCATCATGAACATGGTTCGAAGCTTATTAACCGAGAAGAAGATGCCAAAGACTCTTTGGCCTGAAGCAGCAAACTGGGCAGTTCATGTACTCAACAGGAGTCCCACACTTGCAGTCAAAAACAAAACACCCGAGGAGGCATGGAGTGGTACGATACCGTCAGTGAGTTATTTCAGGGTTTTTGGGTGCATTTCATATGTACATATTCCAGACAACAAGAGGACCAAGCTGGATGATAAAAGTATGAAGTGTGTGCTACTTGGAGTTAGTGAAGGATCGAAGGCCTATCGACTACTTGATCCAGTTTCCCAGAGGGTCATAATCAGTCGTGATGTTAGATTTGACGAGAATAGCAGCTGGGAATGGGATGAGCATCATCATGAAGCTGTCATAGCAGATCTGGAATGGGATGATGATGAAGATAAAGAAAATGAAGCTGGTGAAGCTGATAATCAGGGAGAAGATGAAGATGGATCCGATGGAAATGAAAATGACACAAGCAACAATAGTGGATCAGATGAAGTCTCAGAAGCAAGCTCATCCAGTCCAGAAGAAAGAAGACCTAGGGCTCCGCCAGTATGGATGAAAGATTACGTAATGGGAGAGGGATTATCTGAAGAAGAAGACATGGTGCACTTGGCTCTTTTAGCAAACAGTGATCCAACTCAGTACAATGAAGCTGTGAAAAGTGATAAATGGAGGAAAGCTATGGATGTTGAAATAGCAGCTATTGAGAGGAACAACACTTGGGAATTGACAGACTTACCTCAAGGAGGGAAAGTGATCGGAGTCAAATGGGTTTACAAGACTAAACTGAATGAGAATGGAGAGATAGACAAGTACAAAGCTCGGCTTGTGGCTAAAGGGTATGCTCAAGAACATGGGGTTGATTATGTTGAAGTATTTGCTCCTGTGGCCAGGTTAGATACCATTCGGGTTGTGATTGCACTCGCTGCGCAAAGGGAGTGGACAATTCATCAATTGGACGTGAAAAATGCCTTCTTACATGGAGATATTAATGAAGAAGTGTTTGTAGAGCAGCCACCTGGGTATGTGCAGAGAGGAAAGGAGCATAAAGTCTACAAATTAAGGAAAGCTTTATACGGACTTAAACAAGCCCCTCGTGTTTGGTATAGTCGTATAGAAGCTTACTTCTTGAAGGAAGAGTTTGTGAAGTGCCCCTATGAACACACTTTGTTCATCAAAACTGAAAATGGAGGTAAAATTCTCATTGTTTGCCTTTACGTTGATGATCTCATTTATACTGGCAATGATGAATGCATGTTCACTAAGTTTAAGCAGTCGATGATGAATGAGTTCGAAATGACCGATCTTGGTAAGATGAGGTATTTCCTTGGAATTGAAGTATTGCAGCAGGTAGATGGAATATTCATCAGCCAAAAGAAATATGCTCAGGAAGTATTGGAAAGATTTAATATGAAAGGTTGCAATCCAGTGCAAAATCCTATTGTTCCAGGTACCAAGCTAACTAAGGATGTGACTGGTGAGAGGGTTGACAATACTTTCTACAAACAGATTGTGGGGAGCCTTATGTATCTCACAGCCACTCGGCCTGACACTATGTTCGTGGTAAGTCTAATTAGCAGGTTTATGGAGTGTCCAACAGAAATGCACTTGGCAGCGGCAAAAAGGGTTCTAAGGTATTTAAAAGGCACGATCAACCTTGGAATTCTTTACAAAAAGGGAGGACATGCTGAGCTCAGAGGCTATTCAGATAGTGATTATGCAGGTGATTTAGATGATAGGAAGAGCACATCGGGGTATTTGTTCATGCTAAGTTCAGGAGCTGTGAGTTGGTCGTCTAAGAAGCAACCCGTGGTTACGTTATCAACAACTGAAGCTGAATTCATAGCAGCAGCTTCATGTGCCTGTCAGGCAACCTGGTTGAGAAGGATAATGAAGGAATTAGGTCAAGCTCAGCAAGATTCTACAACAATTTTTTGTGACAATAGCTCTGCAATAAAGCTCTCCAGGAATCCTGTAATGCATGGTCGAAGCAAACATATAGATGTACGTTTCCACTTTCTCCGTGAGCTGACTAAGGATAAAATTGTGAATCTGGTTCATTGCAACACTCAAGAACAAATAGCAGACATACTAACCAAGCCTTTGAAGACTGATGTCTTTCTGAAGATGCGTGAGCTTATGGGAGTGTGTCTAGAACCAGGTGTAAACTGAATGCTTAGCAATCAGTTTAAGGGAGGATGTTAGATTATTAGGTTTGTTGAAAGTAGTGGTTCCATCCACTACGTAAACATAGGTTTGTTCATGTAAGCAGTTTTAACTGCATGGTCAAATAAGCCCTAGAGTTTAGGGATCAGTTGAAGTTGGTTTCTTTCAGACTTAGTCATATACCACGTTTAGGTTAGTGTTTAACGTGGGTTGCATGTTTATCCTTCAGTTATGTAAGGCTTATATAAAGCCGGTTCTTTCTTTGATTAATAAAAGAGTGAATTTCCTCCCAGTTTACAAAGATCTCATTCGATAAACACTCTGTTTTAACAGAACCGATGAAAAATGAAGGACTTTGTATTAGTTTTAAGGTTCTTATCTTTGTTGAAATTACTATTTCATTTTTGTAAGTCGTATTTTTCTTTACCTTTTTTATATTAATTTTAAGTTGATAGAGCATGTTTCTTGGTAGATTAATCCTGTAATCAGTTCCTTTTTTATTAGAATGATTTGCATTTACTTTAGAAAATGATTAGTCTCTGACTACGCTACTTCTTGTGTGAAGGTAAAAAATGACCACGTACTTTTAGCACTACCCATCCAATCCAATGGTCCCGTTGTAAGAGAGGTTTAAAGGACAGGGGGAGCAGGACGATTAAACACTAGCATTTGAGAAAGGAACAAACAAGGTGTGGCACGCGTTCAACACACAAACCCACGTGGGGATTTGGAGCCGAACCACCGTTTTCCAAATAAACACGCGTTTGTGAGAGTGTGTCCCAGTCATCATGAGATAAAAGGATAAATTAAAAAGTGATAAACTAGCACGCAAGTTTCAGAAACTGCATGAACGTACGTAAACGGTTTCCAGCCTTAGATGTTGTTGATGCTTTCTACATACTACTTAGAAACATCTAACGCCCACAGAGACACCCCTCTCTAAACTCCGACTCATGTAATAATCCATTGTTTGGTTGAGAGAATCAGAGCTCATGTATTAATTGCGTTCCATTCCACCGTACCTCCCCTGTATATATATATATATATATGCACATGTAGGTTTTCTCCATTGTTTTAATCTCAACAAACAAGAGAGAAAGAAAGAAAGAAAGAAAGAGGAGAATGGCTCCAACTGCTGCAATGCTCATTCTCTCCAACCATCATCACCACCATTTCATCACCAAATCTTCTCAACCCTCTTCTTCTTCTTGTGAGACAGTTAATTTTTCAGGGTCAGAGAGGTGGTTTTCGTGGATTCTGGGAAGACCCAGAACAGGAGCCAAAGAGCAGAGTGTTAATGCTTCTTCTTCTTCTTCCTCTTCTTTGGAAGAGAGATTTGCAGAAGCCGTAAAGCTGAGCTGTTGGTCTTCCTAAAGAAAGATCAATATCTATCTTACGTGAATGTGATTTTCAAGTGTATCTATGTATGTATGTATTTCCTTCGCAAGCCAAGCTTTCTGCCACCCTTTGTACATCTCTTTCAGCATTCACATGATTTTTTTTTTCTTCAATGAAAAATGTCATATTAACTTCATGTTCACTGGATCATTGTGCTTAATTCTGCTTTGAAATGTAGCATTAAAGACAAATGGGTTGAATTTGGTTTATACTGAGTACATTTTTTACCCAAAAATGGCTTAAAATACATGTTGGTGAATGATTACAATCCAATTTAGCTAAAATTATTGACGAAATCTCGCAAACTAATTGATTAAGGCATAAATTAGTAATTAGTTCAAGACTAATATGAGCTCTTGGCATTACAGGTATTTTTATAAGGTGAATGAATTTAAATTATCACATATGGTCTACAAAGGATCTTCTCATTCTTTATAATGATAAGGGCAGCCTTTCTCTATATTCTTCCTTAATCAACATATATCCCTCCTCGGACCCTCCAGCTGATGGTACCAACAGCAATTCAATCAACCATGATCCAGACCATTGTTTAAAATTTTTAAAAAATAGATAAATAGTACTTTTTTTTTTATTTTTTATGAAGAGTTAAGAAGTCCCCCAAAAATGAAGCTAATCAAAATCCTGACAATAAATATTACCAATAGTTTAAGAAGATAAAGTCAAAAAGCAGTAGCATAGTCCTGTAACGATCAGGATGATAGGCAGCAGCAGTGAGCATCTCCAACTTCTAGCCATATCACATTTTATACAAGGGAAAGCTCTCCTGAAGGAATTGACCTCTTCACTAGTTTAGCCCATGACTCATTTGTCTCAGTGATGACTTTAAGAGCAAACTCCTGTAACGATCAGGAAGAAAGAATTAAAAAAAAAATAAAAAAAAATACTAATAACTATAATTGTATTTTAACGTAAAATATGTAACAAGAAGTGCGCTTCATTGTGACCCAAAGATCATAGGCTGATTTAGAAACAACTTCTCAAATGTATGTGGAGGTATCAAATATATAACATTACATTTTGGAGGTTCGCCGTCCCATAATGATGGCAAATTCATGTCCCATTACGACAGGAGCCTCGTGCGTTAGGTACGCCCATTTACAAACACAAGAAGAAAACAAAATACCTTATTAGCTGCCTTGTTGCCAAGACCAAACTTATTAGGAGGCTTTCCATCTGGTATCTTGTAGTCCCTAAACCAGTCCCTAATTGAAGTGAGAGTACCCTGAAGACAATTGCAAGATCAGACGAATGAAATTGCAGAGTACACCACTGTAGATACCATACGTCATATGCTAGTAAGACTAAGAATTCAGATTAATACCGGGAAATGTTTCTCAACGTCGTCGATATCATTGACTAATGAAGCTTTGGGGTCATCCACTGAAATGGCTACTATCTTCCAGTCAAGTTCTCCTTCATCAATCATAGCCAAAGCAGCTAAGGGCTTGACCTTGAGAACCTCGCCAATCTGTCTTCTGCTTTCACCAATCTCAACAACATCAACTGCAAATCGAAGAAAAAATAGAATAGAATTTTAAAAAATAAAGCTCCTTTTTGTTTTGTTCAAAGAATGAGCTGCCTATATAATTGAACATTCAAGCTTGCAACAAATATGAAAAGAGAAGGGCAACAGACCCGGATCATTATCTCCAAATGCCCCTTCTACTTCAGGATTTGCAAGAGATGGGTCTTCCCACGTCTGCGGAAGCAATCCATAATTCCAATTTATGTTGTAGCTGAAAGATTGAAAATATGGTTCACAATCTGTTTGTTCACCATTAAACGTAATAAAAGAGGAAGCAAAATTAAGATGAATAAAGGATTGTAATCCGGTCAGATTGATATAAAACTGAAAATTTCCAAGAGTCAAAAGTAGTTTCTCACAACTCAGAATCTTCAGAAATAAAGATAGATTAAACAAAGTTCACTTTCAAGATAATTTTGCAAAGCCTATTGAGTTATTGTTTCTAACAATTAAACACTACTTGCATATTCACAAAAAATATCCAAGTTTTTAAAGGATAAACAGTTGAATTCTTCAAACCAGATAAGAACCCGAGAAAGGGTGAAAGAAGAAATATTAACTTAATGAGAAACAAATTTGCAGAGGGATGGTTGTTTCCAAAGAGGCATCCAAAAATTTATATTAGAAATTTAGAAATAAAAAGAAATCATTTTCAATCATAACAGAAACAGAGATAAGAAATAATAACATGGTATACCAAGCTTTTTGTTCAATCAATAAATAAAATTGTTTTAATGATAATCAATGTGACTAACAAAAGAAGACAACAAATAAAATAGGTTTGTGTCTTTCTTCCCAAAACAGCTGAGAATTTGTGACATTCAAATAACATTTTGAATTATAAGTAAGTCGAATGTTCTATAAAGAATGCGGCAAAGGAGGGATAAGCTGAGTATAAATCTTACGGGTAGTATCGAAGTTTTCCCTTCTTTGTGTCCTGCTTTATGGGAGTGAATGGTTCATCAGTAGCAACCTCCATCTTAGCATTTGACTCCTTTGGTATCTCAACAACAAAATTGAAAACACCATCACCTAAATGCAATGGTATGTCATGCCAAGGAGATACCTGCACAATAGTAGATATACTTTCTTTTAGCACATCAATGAGATCAAAACCTCCCCAACCTCAAGACACAAAGCAATCCCAGCCCCAATTAAATTAGAATTTCAACTCACTCAACCTCACCAACATTAGAGAAACTTAAAAAGTTGTATTTTTCAAAAACAAACAAGAAAATCCAATTCATTAATCCGGGCGGCATGTCTCGTTGGTTTCTCATCTTTTGACAATTGCACATATCTCAATCCATGCCGGGTAATTGCTAAACACATTGCTAAATTAAAATAAAAAATAAAAACAATCCTCAAAGAAGTGCAAAAATGCCTTTTATGATTGCTTTAGATTCTCATTTCTCAATCTACAGTAAAAAATAATAATAAATAAAATAAAATAAAAATAAAAAAGAAGAAGAAAGAGGTGTAAAGATGGAACCTTTTTGCCGAAATTATCAACAAAGAAGACTCTATAATCTAGGGTTTCAGATTTCCCTTCTTCCTTGATCTGAACATCGGGCTTGTAAAGAGCTGTACAAGTGAAAAAACTCTTAGATCGTCTGTTAACAACGAGACTCGGAAGAGCTTTCTGCTTCTGCTGCCTTAAAGGCAAAGTGAACGATTGCCTGAGAAGTAACGATGAAGAAACAGCGTTGCAGCGGTGCAACGGTCCTCCTCTTGTAAGTGTTGCTGCTGCTATCACTCTTGTAGTTGTTGCCATCTTCTTAATCTCTGCTGCTGCTGCTGAAACTTGAAGAGCCGTCAATGGCAGCCACGCAAGTCTACTGGTACTGCTGTTGCTTCCTTCCTTCTTTATTCGAGAATCTAATTTAGGATGTCTTTTACTCCCGGGAGTTGGTTTTCAATCCGGCTTCTTTGTCTATTTGCCATGCCACGTCCTTGGCAACGCTTCGGGATTTTAACTTGATTATCCTTAAAAAAAATTTAAATGTCATCAAAATTTAAATAATTATTGTTTTGTCTTATTTTGACTATTTAAAGCTCAGTTGACACACAGACGTCACGTGGGCTGAGGAACTGGAGCAGTTAAGAAGGCGTCTTTTCAATTTCATAAATTTTTTTTTATATGCCATCAAAATTTAAATAATTACTGTTTTGCCTTATTTTGGCTATTTAAAGTTCAGTTGACACACAGACGTCACGTGGGCTGGGGAGCTAGAGCAGTTAAGAAGGCGTTTTTTCAATTCCATGAATTTTTTTTTATATGCCATCAAAATTTAAATAATTACTATTTTGCCTTATTTTGGCTATTTAAAGCTCAGTTGACACACAGGCGTCACGTGGGCTGGGGAGCTGGAGCAATTAAGAAGGCGTCTTTTCAATTCCATGAATTTTTTTTTATATGGAAGCGTTTTTTTAAAATACGTCTTTCCTAATAATTTTTTTTTAATCAAAGGCATCTTTCAAAAAGACGTATTTCCTAAAAAAAAAAAATTTTTTATAAAATGCGTCTTTCTAAATAAAAAAATTTATTTAACGAAAGACGTCTTTTTAAAAGACTCCTTCGCTAAATCTAACGTCACAAATACCCGCAACTCCACCCTCTCCGACCTACCCCACACTCAAATTTTTTTTCTGAAACTCTTTGGTCTATCGCGGTAGATATGCCATCATCATTCCTTGCTCCATTAGATATGCGAGCCAAGAGAAAAGAGAAAAATGGTAGAAGAAGAAATGTCGAGAGGGATTGGGGAACGATGATGCTAGAGAGCAGAGAGTGAGAGGGAGCGTACTTTTCAAAAGCTTCCATTTGTTAGAATTTTTTCTTACCTTTGGAGAAGGGAGATAATGAACCTTAGTAAAAGTGGTTGTTTTTATTTTATATTAGCCCTATAGTTATTTTATTTTCAAAATACAACTATAAGAGTTGCATTCCTCGAAAGGAAAATCGATTTTAGAAAAAAATTCATTAAGGGTACATTTTCGAAAAAGCCAGTATTTGGGTTTAATAAAACTACATTTTCAATAGTTCTCTTAATATGTATATGTTACGTTCTATGATTATTCTAATTGAATATAATAGAAGTAGCTTTATTAATATAGTCGATCTATGTAGTGAAAAAAAGAAAAGAAATTAAGTTGAATCGAGGACAATTATATATCAATTAAAGTAATTCTATGTCTTTTTATCTGTTATGGAGAAGCGAGGCAAAATATGAATAAAAACGTAAATGTCTTTCATTCATCCATTTATCATAGAGTTGCACAATACATATAAAATACTTTGTGATTTAGATATATTTTTTGTATTCAAAACTCAAAAACATAACAAAGAAATGAGTTTATTAATTAAATCCCCCCACCCCAAAAAAAAAAAAAACAATTTTTATCCCAAAAAAATTCAATTTTCTTTCTTTTAATGATAAATTAATTATAGAGTGCCAATGATATAATTATACAATTCCATTTATTAAACCATCAAAGATAAAATGATAAGTGGGTCAACTTAAATCGTCACCAATAATTTCTAGAAACAAATATTAAATTTGGGTGGTCCACCTAGAATTTAACATTGACGAGTTTGCTTATTAAACATAATAAAATAACACAACTTTGATTTGTGTTCTCAGCGCTGAAAATGACAGTTCAAAGATTCAACTAACCAATTCCAGTTTGGCTCAATGAAATACAGAACCAAACTATTCCACCCCGAGATCAGAACAACATTGTTCCTAGAAAACAAACAGAAGCAGCCTCACGTTTTCCTATTCCGGAACTACGCTTTGAATGTGAAGCCGACCTCACCTACCGAACAACGATCGAATTCGCCGTTTCAAAATCAACTATTTTTCTATCAAAGTCGATTCGTTTCTCCATAGATTTCTCGTATGTGTGGGTATTGTTAATGGCGTATGCGGAGATCGAAGTGGTCGGGGTTACAGACGCTCAAACCCGATCGAATTCGACGAATTTGAACGGAAAACCTAATGGTTTCATTGTAACAGGCGTTCTTTCCGCATCAGTTTACGGCGATTTCGAGAAATTACGGAGATTCGTCGAAGAAGAAGGCGCTTCCGTTTCGAAACCAGACGGAAATGGCTACTACGCGCTTCAATGGGCCGCTCTCAACAATTTCCCCGAAATTGCGCAGTATATAATCGATGTGCGTTTCAGGTTCTGTTTCGTCTCGTGTTTTCTCTGTTTGTGAAAATCTTCTGCGATTGATTTGAATTTTTTTCTTTTTCTTTTTTTGTGTGTGTTTAAAGCATGGTGGAGATGTGAATGCCGCTGATAATGCGCGGCAGACGGCTTTGCACTGGGCGGGGGTTCGTGGTTCGGTTGTTGTGGCGGATTTGCTGGTGCGGAGTGGAGCTAGGGTTGAGGCTGCTGATGTTAATGGTTATCGAGTGAGTTATTTGAGCCTTTTTTTTTTCTTTCGGATTAGAAATCTGTGCGGTTTTGAAATTTTTTTGTGTGATCAAGTTTGGTTTTTGAATTTTTGATTGTGATTTCTTTGTGTACCAGGCAGTTCATGTTGCAGCTCAATATGGACAAACGTCGTTCTTGAATCACTTAGTGTTAAAGTACGATGCTGATTTTGATGCGCCGGATAATGATGGCAGGAGCCCTCTTCATTGGTATGCTAAGTCTGTTGGTTTTTTCTACTGATCTCGGGCTTTGTTCTCCGATATTTGCATAGTTTTTAAGTCCATTTTGCATGAGATTAGTAGGGTTCTGATTGGGTTCTTGGATTTCTTCTGTGTTATTATATATATGCTGGGTTGTTTTTGTTTGGAAGTGATTAGAATGTGCTTGTTTCAACCAGGGCTGCTTATAAGGGATATGCGGATGTTGTAAGGCTACTTTTGTTTAGAGATGCAGACCAAGGGAGACAGGACAAAGAAGGTATACAACAGGGAATTTTCTTTCCCTTGAATTAATGTAGTTGGTCAGTTTCCTCTAATGGACACGTCACTGTTTGAGAGTTTCCAATTTTGTGATAAGGGTAATTAGTGTAAATGATAAATAAATTCCAATAGTGTGATGAACCTGGAGTTCTTAATCTATCACTGGAGCAATTAAATCACAACGCCTTTAAATTTTCTAAGACAAGTATGCTCTTTTTTGGATATGATCGGTTGATAACTAAGGGAAATTGTATTGATAAATGACAGATCACTCCAAATAACGCAATGAACCTCGGGTTTCTTAATCTATCACAGGAACCATTAAATGACGGTGACTTTAAATTTGCTAAAAAAGAAATATGATATTTTTTGTGGCTGTTATGATCAGTTGATGATGACTAAGGGAATTGGTATGATAAATGACGGATTACCCCCAATAACATGATGAACCTTGGGTTTCTTAATCTGTCACTGGAACAATTAAAGATGGTGATGCTAAGTTTGCTAAAAGAAATATGGTTTTTTGTGGCTAGGATTAGTTGATGACGGTTATGATCAGTTTTTTTCATTTTTGTGGCTATTATGATCAGTTGATGACTATGGGAATTTGGTATGATAAATGATGGATTACCCCCAATAACATGATGAACCCTGCGTTTCTTAATCTGTCACTGGACAATTAATGATGGTGATGTTAAATTTGCTAAAAGAAATATGGTTTTTGGTGGCTAGGATTAGTTGATAACTACCAATATATGATCTGTTGGAACTTAGTCTAACCTTTTCTTACTGAAGATTTCAATATCTCATGGTTTTAGGCTGTACACCTTTGCATTGGGCTGCGATTAGAGGAAATGCAGAGGCATGCACTGTACTAGTGTATACTGGCACGAAGCATGAATTAATGGTGAAAGATCAAGCTGGATTTACTCCTGCTCAAATCGCTTCTGATAAAGGTCATCGGCATGTCGCCTTTCTCCTTGTACGTGCTTATATTGATATTGCATCACTTGTGGAGTTATTAATTTATGCTTGGGTCCTCTTGCAAATAAAATGACATTTGGCTTTTGTGTGACATTTTTCTGAAGAATTCGAATTTGTTTAGAAGTCCTAATTAGTGTTAGTTTAGAAGTCATATTTGCTTATAAATATCTTAGGATGTAATTTAGAAATTACAATTTAATGAATTGAAAATTGATTTCCTATCTTGATTTCTCTCTCGTTCTCGCTCGCCATTACTCCATTTATTTAATTTTTAATTCATTTATACTTCTTTTTTTTTTTCCTTCTGCCAATATCCTTGTACCATGCATCTTGGTCCTTGTAGTGTATTTTGTTCTTGTTTACTACAACAGTTGTCTTGGAATCTCTTAAAAAAAAATTTCCAATATTTTTATTTTATTTTTATCACCATTTGAGCTTTGGAACACTAACATTCAAATGTTTAATTGTAAATAGACAAATGCACAACGAAGGCGTCATGTTCTTTGTGGAGGCAAAATTTCCAAAGGGAATGTTGAATCTATAGGCTATGCTCCTGTTCTGCTGTTTGTCATTATCATTCTTACAATCATCTTCATCAACTCTGTTTTTATAGGTGGGCAATTCTGTCTTCAATGTATTCATATATTAGGTTTTATTTGCAAGTTTAAATTACTAACTGCTTACAACTCATAGCAGCTCCTAATTTCACAAGGATTACTGCTACTGTTGCTCTGTGGGGATGGATTAGTATTTCTCTTCTGGTTGGTTCGCTTATAATGTTCTACAGATGTAGCAGGTATCATGAAGAATGCTCGATTCTCATGTTCTCTTAATCTGAGTAGCTTTGCATGTGAATTGTATCAGTGAACATTTACCCTGTTATTCTTATTATTTATATGATAGGGAACTTGTTGTCATTCTTTGTTCTATCTTTTCTTTCCATCTTTTATCTCAAATAAAAAAGAAAAAAGAAAAATCAAGATAACTTCCTACTGAACAGCACAACATTCTCATCTTATTAATGTTGTATAAAGGGTCATACCTAGTGCGCAAGCCTCCCGCATATGCCTAAATGTCGTGAGGTGCAAAATTCATAAAAAACTCAGTTACACTTGCACATTAAATAATCTTATTAAATTATATTTTTTAACCTATATACCCCATTTTTAGTAGAATTATAAAAAAGAACAAATATTAACAAAAGTTTTTATTTTTCTCATCATGCATTTTAATGTTCATGGTAGCACTTCACAACTCTCTCGATGGAGCATTATAGGAACCATGACCCAAAGGGGTCTAGGCCCATCCTCCTTACATTGTTTCATATTTCATAGCTGGTACTAATCTTATTTTTATTTGCTTTGGCACTTAAATTTGAGTTGAAATAAGAAGCATTAAAGTAGGGAATAGGTAGCAGCAAAGAAACAATACCAGCTACACTTTTACACCACCAATGACTTCTAAATATGATAGCAGTAGTTGTACTACTGTTGAGCACTAGCTCTATTGTTGTCACAACAGCAGCAAGGTGTTATACAAACTCGAGGGAAAAGGGTCGTGATTTTTCATAAATCATGAGTGCAATTTTGTTTTCCTCTCTCTCTCTCTCCCTTTTTCTCGCTCTCTCTAGTCATTAATTGTTGTTCCTTTGCATTTGACATAAGAAATTGGTTGTTCATCATCACATCTTTCCTATTTTTCATATGTATGATGATCCCATTTGAATTTCAATCTTTGAAAACATAGATACAATACTTTTTTAGGTGATGATAGGTGCTTCTTTGTTGATGAGAATTCCTGATTTGATAGTTATGCTTGCACCATTTTTATTTTGCTGCTTGTTATTCAAAATCCTTCTTGTTCACAAATTTGAGCTGTTGCATGATTTATTTTATATTCTTGCAGTAAGGATCCAGGTTACATTAAGAAAAGTTTAGGTGGGTCAGCTAACCATACAGATAGTGAGGTGTGTAATCACATTTGTTCAATTTGAACTCTAAAATTTCTTTGTATTTGTTAACAAGTATATTGCATTTGTGTTAAAATTTCATTTGTTACTAGTGCAATCAGGGTGCCTCTAAGACTCTAACTAAATATTTTCTTTTCGATTAATTTGTTGTATCCTTAGTAGTCCTATCAAATTTCATGAGTTTGAAGTTATGTCATGACCTTCAAATTAATGAAGCGACTGCAAAATTGTTCATAAAAGTTCCTTTTATTGAGGCAATCATTTATATTTAAAAATGAGTCTTTGCCAAGTGAGTTTAAAAAATTTACATAGGTCTAAACCAAGGTGGGCATCTCTATGGGATTAGGAATTGTTTTACAGAAGCAATAGGACATGGTAGTCTCAACAAAGCTAGAGGAAAGTTTAGATGGCCACTGGATATTTTTGTTGATAAGACTAAACACTCTGACATATTTTTTGAGATCAGAAAGTTACAATTTTTTGTGGAAAAGTAAACAGTAAAATGCTAGAGAGAAAAGACTATTAAAAGGAACAAGATTTGATAGGACCTGGAATATATTTCTCTGCAGATGTTGTAGTCAGCTAACTTGGTGAGGTTGTGGAACTGCATAATTTTTCTGGTTCACTTCTCATATGATTTCTTAATTGACATGTAATTGCACATAAACTTGCAAAATTTTAAACGCTAGTCTCATTATTGATTCATGCTTGATATCTTTCAATATTTTTTTTCCCTGTATTCAAACTGATGTTGTGATTTACCGGTTGGCATAGCATACTCTATTTGACATTCATGAATGCAGATATGTTTACCCCACTTCTTTTTTTCTTCTCTTTTATATTTTTATTTGTTTGAAGATTATGCACATTGAGCAACTTTTGGACATTTCTTTCCAGGATCCATTGTTGAGCATTGATTTGAACAATTCCTCCATTTGGATGGGAAATTGGTCTCAATTGTGCCCTACCTGCAAGGTTTTCTCCAATCAACTTATGATGTGTAATAAAACTCTGTTCTATGAATATTATACCAACACCGTTTGGCACTTTTTGTGTTATTAATATTTGAGACTTGCAATGCAATTAATATATAGCTTATACCGTAGACGTTCATCACCTCAGATAATTAGGCCTGTTCGCTCCAAGCATTGTCCCATTTGCAATCATTGTGTGGAGCAATTTGACCATCATTGCCCGTGGATATCTAATTGTGTGGGGAAGGTAAGAAATCAGTATACTGCAAAGCAATAGAAAAAATGCACTTTCTCTAGATTTGCCTATATTTGATGCTAATTGTCTCTATATCTGCCATCATTAATTCATTTCTATCTCCCTTAACTTTATCCTTGGTTTTCTGGATAAATTGCAGGAAAATAAGTGGGACTTCTTTGTTTTCCTTTGTTTGGGAACATTGACATCTTTTATTGGTGCTGCCATTATGATTGAAAGTATGTGAACTGAGGAATGAAAGATTAAGCTTACATGGTCCTATTTTTGTTGACATTATGCCTTTTTATTTACACTAAACTAATTATTCATTGATACAATGTGTCAGGGATTTGGACAAAATTGCCAGTTCTGCCTTCTTCTGGGTCATGGTTTTACCATGTTATTGTTCATCATCCTGGTGGTGTTACATTTATGATTTTTGACTCTCTGATACTGATTGCTGCTACCACACTGACCATTTCTCAGGCATCACAGGTAATTGGTCTAAACCCATATTGTTTTTACTTATTCTTTGTGTATGCCAGAAGCTAATTGGCATGGTGATTGAAGGAAAATAGGTTTGATGATATCATATTATCATTTGACACAATTACAAAATGCTCTCTTGAATTGCCATGTCAATGCTGCTCACTTCTCTCTCTTCACTCACCTCTTCAATACATCAAATGCTTTGACCTTGTTGAACTCTGGCATTCATTATACTGCAAAATGATTCGAACCTGTCTGCCTGTATCCAACTCTCAGTAACCATAGAATTTCTAGACTTTTTTCGCCAACACAAAACTAGCCCTTAAATGTCTGATGGTACATTTATGTTCAGATAGCACGGAATATTACCACGAACGAGATGGCGAATGCAATTCGTTATGGGTATCTTCGAGGTCCTGATGGGCGGTTTCGCAACCCTTACAACCATGGTTGCCGAAAGAACTGCTCAGATTTCCTCATAAATGGGTACACCGATGATAATGAAATTGCTTGGCCTACGCTGCAGCAGGCGACAAATTAGAACCTCCACGCACAGTGCTCTGTTTGATATGCCCTGTTAACTTAAATTGCATTCCAGATCCCCTCACTGCTCAGAGATGCTGCTACCAGGAATTAGCCTCCTCATCAGAAGAGAATACATCATAATGGTGGCACCTTATAATGTTGTTCTGCAACAGATAGGGCCGGAGGATAGCTTGTACATGCTGATTGATGTTATATGATTTGATCATGTTGTTATGTTACCTATTGTATCTGAAAACTCTTCAGTGTGTGCAGTCATTTGTACAATACACAAGACTAGTTTGAAAATAAATAGGATTCACATTTTCTGTTAAATTACATGTATCATTAATATTGTTACCATGAAAAAAAAATCATAATATCTTAACCCTGTAATGTCTAGCATTTTTTTTCTTTCAATATTTGAATTTATCATTTAATGAGGATACATGCAAATGATTAATAACTTGAATTTGTAGCTTTCCAAACAACCCATTTTTTTTTTTTTCAAATTGTATAATATAGAATAGTAATATTTGACTAACATATTTTTTTAATATATTTTGGTGATATTGTAGTTATTAGATCACTTAGAATTACATGTTAATAGGTAATTTAAGGCGATTTAACAAATTTCAAAGGTAATGTCAACAAAGTGTGTTTTTAAAACATTTTTCAATCTAAGAAATTCTTCGTATTTAGATACATTCTAATTTTAACAACCAGCTCCAATGATGTATATCCGAACTCCTTCACTTAAAATTGAGAGTTCGATCCCTTATAAATATATGAGAGTTTTCCTCTCTTAATAAAAGTGAGAGCGAGATCATACTAGTTGGTTCGTATAGTTTTTATTCGGGCCCCCGGTGCCCTTTGCCGTTATATTTACTTCCTTGGTCCTAGTGAGGGGTCTCGACTCCCTCTGATTTTAGTGTCAACATTTTCTAATTTTATGTCGGTACTCAAAAAAAATAAAAATAAAAATCTTAACAGTTAGATGTTAAGGTTGTGTTTGATTAATGATTCAAAATTTTAAAAAATAATATTTCATTGTTTTCTAAAAACATGTTTTTTTTACAAAAAAAAAAAAAAAAAAAGAAAGAAAAAACTAATTTTCAATTCACTCCGGCCAATCGAATTTTTTAAATTTTTAAATATTTAAATACAAAAAATTGTATCCACATTCAAAACCAAATGCAACTAAACATTTAATATATATATTTTTAAGTAATTTGAAAAAAGAAGATATTTTATAGATAAAAAAAATAATTTGGCGGGAGAGATCAATTTTAAGACCCACGTGGTGGTTAAATGGTTAAGGGCCAGGGTTCAGTCTCTATTCTTGAATCAGAGGATTCATTTTCCTATCTTCCTCAAGTTTCGTCTTCGTTCTTCTTCTTCTCCTAAACCCTTGCGATTTCTTCAGTCTCGAAGAGAAAATCAAGCGTGATAGAGAACCGGGAACAACATCACCATGAGAGTAAGATCTAAGAACTCTCAGATCATCATCAATCAATCAATTTCTCACGATCGAACCCTTTCTTTGGTTTCTCTTACCTGCTTATTTTGTTATTTGTGTTTCTTGTTTTTCAATCTGTAAAGATCGCGGTTGAAGGTTGCATGCACGGCGATCTCGACAATGTGTACGCTACACTGTTGCACCTAGAGAGAGTGGAGAACGCGAAGATCGATCTTCTCCTCTGTTGCGGTGATTTTCAGGTTTGCATGGCAAAAAATCTCAAATAGAAATTCACCGATCTGTGCCTTGGGAAACTTTTGATTTTGTATTTCGGCTAAAACATTTTTTTACACGTTCTTTGATTGAATCAGGCTGTTAGGAATGAGAAGGATTTGGAGAGCTTGAATGTGAAGCCGAAGTATCGGAGTATGAACTCATTTTGGAAGTACTATTCTGGTCAAGAAGTAGCTCCTATTCCGACTATTTTTATCGGAGGAAATCATGAAGCTTCAAATTACCTGTGGGAATTGTGAGTTTTCTGTGTTTATAACTTCTCTTATTTGTGGTTATAATCGATTTAGATTCCTAAATTGTGTACAAGTTAGTGAAATTAATTTTTGGGTGGATTCTTGATAAATTGGTTCAGAAATGCTTGAGTGTTATGCTTACTTTGCTGTATCGGTTGTGTTACTTCAATTTAAGTATCAAATTATTAGAATCTGGGGATCATGTTGCTGTTATGTTTGGTTTTTGTGCATTGGTATTTATACTGATAGCAAAAGTTTTGTACTCTGTCAATCCCTACTTGATCTAACACCTTTTGTGGACATTGATAGATACATGTCTGTGTAAATTTAAATCTGACCTTTTACATTCTGTTTGTATTGATAGATATTATGGTGGATGGGCAGCACCTAACATCTATTTCTTGGGTTATGCTGGAGTAATCAAGTTTGGAAACATACGTATTGGTGGCATATCTGGAATTTATAACGCACGGCATTACCATTTAGGTAAATTAGCAGGCTAACATCCACAGTTAACTTGCCTATGCATTGTGGTCCCTCATCAGGCATTTAAGCCTTTTTTTTTGTTTTTTCAATTTAAATCTGAGCATTTGGTAAAATCTTTTGTATAATCTTTGCTGAAAAGCTCAAATGCATATGCATTATTATGATTAGATACCCCAAATGACAAATGACACAGTAATAATTATATGCTTGTGCGGAACATTCTGCTAGTATGACATTTTCTAAGGAGCTTATTAACTGTAATTATTCTGTGGCAGTCAACCGCTTTTAGGTATTAAAGTGTGTTAGGTGTCTTATGCAGGACATTTTGAGAGGCCTCCTTATAATGAGAGTGATATCCGCTCCATTTATCATGTGCGTGAATATGATGTCTACAAGCTCAAGCAAGTTGAGGAACCAATCGATATCTTCCTGTCACATGATTGGCCTTGTGGAATCACTGACTATGGAGACTGGAGGAAACTTATTCGTCACAAATCCTTTTTTGAGAAAGAGGTAACTTCATGAGAACTGAGAGCACACTTTAGAGTGTTAAAATAGAAAAAAACAGCATATTTTTGGAAATGCTTTTTACTCGTGATTTTTTTTTTGCTGCTCCGTGTTTAATGTTTATTAGTTTAATTGCTGGTTGATGTTGAGTTTTCTTAAATTGTAATTTGTAATACGTACAAATACAAATAGGATTGATCCAAAATTTGGTATCATATTTATGCTGAAGATCATTTCCCTCCTATTTTTTAATAGAGAACATGGAGAAGAGTTAGAAAGACCTTTTCTTTTAAGTGTTCCTAAATTGATTAAATGGAGGCAAAGAAAAAAGAGTTACGAATGGTAAAATATTGGATAACATGAGTGCCGAAAGTTGTGAAAATTGGTGAAGAAGAATAAGAAGCTTTCCAATGGTGGTGGATATTGCCTATAGGCCCTGTTTGGCACCGCTTGTCTACGGCTTCTCAACCGTTTCTGAAGCAAAATCTGCGCAAAAGAGTCGTTTGGAAAAAAAAGCTAACCGCTCAAAATTGTAAATTTTCTGCGATTTGGAGAAGCTGCCTGCTACCAGCTTCTCGACTTCAGCTTCTGCGACTTCAAAAAAAAGTGACAATTATACCCTCAAATTTGTCAATTAATGGGAGAAGCACTTATTTAAAGTTTAAACAAGCAGTTTTATAATTTTCAAAATCACTTTTTCTCTAATTCATCAAACAGGGTGGAAACAACTTTTTAAAAATCAATTTTGTAGTAATCACTTTTTCAAAAGCTAAAAGCTATAAGCATAAGCTTTACCAAACAAGGCCATAGTCTTGGTCTTTAAGAGGGTGTTGAATGGTTTTGGGATAGGTGATACTCGTCTCCACAAAGACATCCCTTCCATATCAACTTTTGAGGTTTGGAATGCGCATAAAAATATATTTTCTCGGAGAAGTTATTTGGGGGAGGTAACCTGCAACTATTTGATGTTTAGCTGAAAAGAAACTGTTCTTAAAGTTAACTCAGAGTTAGAGGTGGCTTTCATGGCATTTGACCATTCTTGCCCATTGAAAGAAACCTTGGTATCTCCACCTAAGAGGAGCTTTTATAACAAAATTGAGCCTCACAACCAACCTTGTGAGTTGTGACAATAGCAAGGTGTATGCCTCTCACAGTCTCACTTTCATGGTTAACAAATACCATGTGTTTTTTTAATATTTTTCTTTTAAATAATCTTACTGCTATATTTATTAGGCAAACATTTTTGAGAATTGATGCTCCCTCATTTGAGAAAAAAATAGAGATTTGCTATTGGACATCCTTGTCCCTTTGCCTTCCAGAAGGGTCCCTTACTGCTACTAATATATCTTGAAGTTTAATGACAATCGTAGAAACTAGAAATGCTAATTCTGATAATTGATTTTAAATTCCTAATTACATCTTTTATTTTTAGAGTTCAAAAGCTACTAAAAAGATGAAACGTGGTAAATAATTTGCCATATTTCTATTATTTGTTATTTTTATGTTTAAAAATCTGAAGTTTGGAAATCTTTATTTACTTTACTTGAAGTTTTCTATTTTATCAAGTTCAGTCTTAATATATATATTTTTTCATTCTTCTTTTATTTACTCATATGCTCATAGACAACATTAATATCTTTGTGAAAAATTACAATATTAATTATATAAATAAGTTAACATGTTATTTTTAATTAAAAATATAAATTTTAAGTTAAAAAAAATATTATATAACAAAAAACAATGTGAAACACACGATATCATTGTATTAAATAATAATAATATATGCTCATTAAATTTTTAATAATACTATAATTATTGAAATAATTGATTATCAAGCTTGTAGCTTAATGCTTAACATTGTTACTGGATGAGGTGACAAATAAAAGTATTATACGTTTTGCTTATTCTATATTTTTCTAAATCTTTTAATGATACTTGCATTCTTTCAAGGATCAAAAGTTCAAATTCACTCACACTTTTGTCCCTTAAAATTTAGAATTAATTTGGAGAAGTCCAATTTGACATGGAGATTTTTTGTAAAAATCTAAACATTGTAGACAAGTTTAAAGAATTTCATTAAATTAATTGTTTTAAAAATCTATGTTTCTTTTAGATATGCTGAAGCAAACATAAATATACTACATAAAACTCATTAAATTGTAAAATATAGTGGCTTGAAGTAAATTTTACATCTCTATATTGCTTGACACATATTGCTCAAGTAACGAGCTAATTAATGACTTTTATACTTAACATATATAGAAGATATGGATTAATTTCACATAGCTTATCAATCACATGTTCACTTTTGTTTGAAATTAGTCTTTTGTAAGTTTTATTTTGCTTCTTCTTTGGGTGGTTCTTTAGTTTCTATTTATTACATATGAAATTTCACTTCAATCTCATATACTTTTATTCTTTAGGAATATTTTCTAGGAGAATTTGAAGTTAGCACGTTGTTTTTTTTTTTTTTTTTTTAATTTGTGATTGAAAACTTAAAAATACTAAGGTTGCATTTGGTTTGGGATTCGGATACTATTTTCAATATTCAAAAATTCCAAAACTCAAAAAATGCGTTTGGTTAGGCAAATAGGAAAACAATTTTCCAAGATTTTAGCTAGAAAATATCTTGTTTTTTGAAAATGATAAAATCATTTACTGAATTTTCATTTTTTGGTTTTATCCATGTTTTCGGATCACAGACCAAACGCGGCCTAAAGGATTTTATTGAGTTTTGAAATATATCAATATTTTTCCTAACTTTGATGGAATTTTTGTTAGAGCACTTGATGCCATTGCCACATGCCAGTATAGGAAAAAAGAAGAGTAGAAAAGGTGGAGTCTCCATTTTTATATAGTCTTAGATAATTGAAAAGAGATGAACAAGAGGGACTTGAAAGCAAAGAGGAAGATCATCATCTTGACATTATTTGAAACATGGAATCTCTATTTTTAGACTTATCTAGATTGTTCATTGGCATACAAAGTGAACCCTTGATGTTTTTGTATCTAAATCGGATTGTCATTTTATTAGGTATGCATTTTATTCTGAGTATGAGGTTTTCTTTGACTAGGAGGGGTCTGCTCATGCTCATTGCGACCACGTACTTTGTTTTCATTTTCAATATTTGAATAAAGTTATACTTAATAAAAGACAAGAACAGAATATTATGATGCAAATGTTTCTGCACTTGGTTTAGATTCAGGAAAAAACTCTTGGAAGTAAAGCTGCTGCAGAATTGCTAGATAAACTGAAACCACCTTATTGGTTTTCTGCTCATCTTCACTGCAAATTTGCAGCTGTTGTACAGCATGGGGATGGTGGTCCAGTTACTAAATTTCTTGCACTTGATAAATGCCTCCCTGGGCGCCAATTTTTGCAGGTAGGCTTTGTTTCTGGTGGTTGTTTAGGCCATTGAGGTGTACTCATGTTGAACTTGAACCACATATTGAGATTTCTTCCCCCTTTTTTTTTTTTTTTTTTTTTCCAGATTGTTGAGATTGAATCAGAGCCAGGACCATATGAGATTCAGTATGATGAAGAATGGCTTGCTATAACACGAAAATTCAATTCTGTCTTTCCCTCTACAAGAAAACCTCCACAGTTGGGGTGTGTGCAATTGCACTTTTGTTAATTTGCTTTTCTCTTTCTTATGCACCTTTTAGTTTTGTGTTTCTTTGCAGTTTTGGTAATAATATGTAAACATTATGCTTAAATATAGGGGTCTCCAGCTTGACTTGCAAGACCGTCAGTGGGTCAGGAGTAAACTGAGAACAAGAGGGACCAAACCTTTTGATTTTGTGCAGACTGTTCCTTCATACAACCCTTCCCATTCAATGTCTAGTGGCTCCTTTTCTGGTAGTATATTTTGAACTATTATTACATTTACAGTTATCATTAATAGCCTATCAGTTTGTAAACAAACTACATTGTTGATGAAAATTGCTCCAAACCTTTTCTTTTTTTGGTAATATTTTTGAAATTCTATTGCTTTTCTACTTATTGTTTTGATTATTAGTTTTGATACTAAATTTAATAATGTGGACGGAATGCACTGAAAACTGTTCAAATGCATGGAAATTGAGAAATTAGCTGTTAAAGTTGAACAATGACAATTGACACTGAACGCTAATTAGGAAACACATCAAATATTTGGGTGCATTGGCTTTTTTTTTTTTTTTTGAAAAATTCCTCTATCTCTCTCTCTGACACCAGTGTTTTCAAGGCATCGCCTAGGGAGAAAATGTCTAGGCGCTGTGCTAGGCAGACAGTGGGGATTTGTACAAATATTTTAAAAGTTTAGGGGAGTCTCTCTAATTGAAAAAAAGCTTTAAAAACAGAAACGCCCCCTTTCTACAGTAAACCCTCAAACCTTTCTCTCTCTAAGCCCATCCTTTCCATTTGCTCCGACCAAGAAATGCCGTTGAAATCTTTGGCGACCGTTAGTGACCCTTCGGCGATAGATATTTGAGTTTTGCACTTTTAAACCTTTTGGATTATGTGTATTACGACATGAATTAATGTGTTGTGGACACGATTTTAATTAATATAAAGTGTTTTTGATCTTTTTGTGAATTTTTAACATTTATTATAGAATACAGTTAAATATATATAATTTTGTATATAAACTGTCTAGGGACCTGTAAATAATTAATTAATTATTTAGGGATCTATAAATAAATATTTTTTATCGCCTAGGTCACGTCTAGGCTTCGCCTCGCCTAGACATGGCAGATCGCCTAGACATCGCCTTGACGCCTTGAAAACACTGTTTGACACACACACACACACACACACACACACACATGCCAGAATAAATACTCTAGGATTCATTGATCACTTCATAGTCTGTATAATGGGTTCCCTTTCAAAAAATTTGGAGATTGTGAAGAATTTAGCAATGGACATCATAATCAGGTATTTTTCTGTAGAATCTTAGACTTCTTAGTCAATTAACTCCTCTGTCTATAAGGAGGTCTTCTATGTATTATGTGGCACAGGGGATTACTGCCCTTGTTTGCCTTCAGAGTTATGAACTCAAAATAGTCGTAGAAACGTAAGTATGCTTTTCTATACATTTGGGATCCTTTTTCTCACTTTACATTGGAAAAATTTTTTATGCTGGAATTGAACAGATATTGCCAAAGTGGAGAGAACTTCAATCAAAATTTTAGCGAACTCAAGACCGTCTAAAAATTGTTGCCAGTAGTGTCCATCCAAGAGTTAGGGATAGGCACTCTCACAAATAAGAGAAGAGTTATGTTGTCGTCCAAGTTTCATCATTTTGCTAATTTACAACCAAGATTTGTAGTCAGACTTATGTTCAATACTTGATAGCATGGGATGGTAATAACGATTATATTTTAAAAAAAATATGAGTGACAGGATTCTTTTGATTATATATTTTCATGTAGAATCTATGAAGAAACATGGTAAAGTGAAGGTCTCAAGGCTGCAACTGAGAGAAACAAAAGGAGGTTTGGGTGTCAAAATCATGAGGGATAAGTAGCTAAATCCCATAGAGCCTTTTGATAAGTCACAAATTGGGGGTGGGGGTGGGGGTGGGTGAGGGAAGCAAGTGGGTGAAAAGTTATGATATTCTTACAAAATCAGATAGTCTTGTTCTAGCAGTGGTTGAAACTTCTTATAAATCTGGTAGGTCAGCTTGAGTATGTGAGTAATTTTGTTTTCCTTTGGACAAATTTCAAGGTCTAATCAAAGGATGCTATGTAACTATGCTAAAATCAGTATGTATCACCTATCTTCATAAGCTCCAAAGTCTTGATCCATGATGAGTCTTATGTTGTATCCTAACATATAAATACCATAACCAATATTGCTAATTTATTAATTATTTCTTTTGATTATCCTATATATATTATGATAGTGGTCTTTTAAGTAGTGTTATTGGAAGTCAATACCTCTAATAGAAGAATTTTCCATGTAACCCACACTTTGACAGTTTGACTGATTTCAAATGTCTTATTATTGTGTGCAGGGCACTGCCGAAACCCTCAAACAGAATCTTTGGTACAATTCTTAGAAATTCCTTTTCTTCTTGATAATGCACTAGAGCCAAGGGAACTAGCGCATAGTCCCATGCCATCGATAGGTAAGTCTGTTATTTGTTCTTGGCATTTTGTGTTTAAAATTTTTTCCTTGTAAATTTTTGAATCTTTTAACATGTCATCCCTTTATGCTCTCTAGGTATTGTTGGGATTTTAGATTTTTATTCTTTTCCAAACTGTTACATCAAAAAGGCCCACTTCTGAAGCAAATCAGAAATAGAATAACCTCGCGCACTCCCAGAAGTCACTACCCAAGAGGATGTAGTTAACTTCACTGACTCCCCAATAAGATTGGCTTTAGAAGCCTTATTATCAAAAGGCCTTCAAAAGGCCTTATATTCCTTTCTAACCAGATTTTCCATGCCATAGCGAAGAAAGCAATCCTCTTAATATTTCTAGCTCTTGAGATAGACCAGCATATGAAATAGAGAGAAGCACTCCTCACAATTGTGAGGAGCTAACAGATTCCCACCCATAAACGACTCTCACTTCTTCCACAACAACCCTGCAAACTGACACCCGAAAAATAGATGCTCAATGGACACCCCATCCTAAAGACACGAAAGGCAACAATGTGCAGAAACCAAAGGACTTGAGAAACAAGTTTGCAAAACGACTGGTGCTTATCTTATTGTGAGCTAACAATCAATCCATCAGTTTAACTTTGGAAGGGATATGAGCTTTCCATAAGGTTTAGATTTGTGTCAACTACTAAATCATTCATATGTTTGAATGTGGGCCTTTTATGTTACACTTTGTTTTGTCTATCAATAGCACCTCGATTATGCCTCACGAATTTTAAAGCCTTAGCAATGATATAGTTGAACAAGTGGGTTTAGGTGACACTCTATTAGGCATGATCAAGTTAGCTAACCGCAGCTTTTGAATTACCTACTCGATTCTCTCCTCTTCACCCACCATTATATTTCTTTCCGTAATGCATTTGTTTATTTCTAATTTTTTTTTTCTAATTAAACAGATAGATTTGAAGCAACCTTTGAGGATTATGGTGAAGAAATTCCAATTGATGATATAGATGAAATTGAAGAATCTACAGATGCTGGTGATTTGTGATTTAAATTAAGATGATGAAAGATCTAATTTTTCTTAAGGTAATAGTTTCATTATTCATCATATTTATGATTTCTTGTTATTTTTTTTCCCCATTGTTTTTCCTAGGTATGTTGGTGTGAAACCTATGACCATGATTGTGGTGTTGAATGTCAACTAGTCAGGTGATGGGCTTAACTCCTACAGATATTCTCATTATGTTTGTGTTTGCTATGGTTCATCCATTGAATACCAACATACCTTTGTAAATTTTACTAAATCTAGCCACAAAATGCTATTCTTGCATGTTCTTAGGCAATTATCAAGCCACATCATATTATGACGACTCATTCGAGAATTAATTATGTTGATCACATATGTTATGTTCCTATTTCTAATACTTTGACACATTTTGTGCATATTGTAATCTTTGAGCTATTTACATATGCAGTTTTTAGGTATTAATTTCAAGCTGTGTACATTTTCTTTTGTTTATTGATTTTTGCCAATTTTCTCTCTCTGCACCATTTCAGATTGGCTAATGAGCTGGAAAGATTCAAGAGGAATCCCTGCTCATCATTCATTTTCCTCGATGCTTATCAAGAAGTTTGGAGATTCATTGTAACTTGGATGAGTTAGGAATCCCCAGCCTTGGGCTTTGTAATATGGAGTATCTAACTTTGAAGTTTGAGGAATGAATGACACAATTGATCAGGAGGCTTTAGAGAATCAGAAAAGAGGATGAAATTTTCGAGGAGATTTGTTATGACCATGTATGCCTATAATACCTTTTTCTTTTTGGTTGGAAGCTGGAGATTCTTTTTCCTCATAGTGTTGTAGCATTTGAAGATGCATTATGAATATATGAATAGGGTTTAGAGGATTAACATTTTATAATGGTCATGATTCTACAGTGAAGAGGTTACTGGGGATTCAAACCTTTAAAAATGTTATAACATTTTAAAAGTGTATTGACCCTTTATACAAGACTTTAAAGTTATCCAAAGTTGCCGTAACTTTAATTATTTATTTTTTAATTTTAGTTTACATTTACTTCTTACTAAGGCCTCTATGGCTTAAGTTTGAGAACATTTCTTTTCTATGGAAGTGAAAACAATATTAATAGGATATAAATGTGCATGACTTTTACCTTCATAGGATTATTACAATTCATCTAGGTTTTCATTTTACAAAAATGAAGTTTAGCAATAGAATAGGCTTTATACTGCTTTTGTAACTTTCGAATAATGCATGTATTTTGCAATTGTTTTTTGTTGCAATAAATATGCATGCATGCATGTATATTGTATAATTTTGATTGGGGGTAGCAATGTGTGCCTAAGCAAGGAGTTTGGGCATTATTGTTAAAAGTTAGGTTGAGTTCGAGCAAAAATCCTAAGCTTGAATTTAAAACTAGGCTGGGTCTGGGCAAGCACATTTAAAAATCATGACCTCACAATTATCTAGCTCTCTATGGAAACCCCAATTTGTGCTTCCAAAGAAGACATTCCTCTTGGAGAATATTTGTGGACACTTAAAAGAAGTGTTCCTAGCTTTCATTCTTCTCAAACTCATAACCACTGAATATCTGGCTGCATGATCATGGATTTCAGAATCCTGATTCTAGTTAATGAATCTTATGATTCATGATTCAATTAGAGGAAGATGATTTGAATCCTGTACTAGAATATTATAATGAGTCCTAAAATGATTGGATACCTTATGATTCGTTATTTTCTTACAAGTGAAGCTTGCTTGATTCTTATAGAAATTAGAAAGTATATTCTGTATATTATATATTGTCAAGCACACAGTATTCCAACTTATGGATTTAATTTGCTTTGATCTAATTTAGTGAATGAGCCTTCAGTGAATAGAATTGTTGATTAGAGCTTTTAGGCAACTTGAAGACACTTGTCCGATATATGTAATATGTATATTATAAGAGGACACATACACACAAGCACACAACCTTGTGGATTGTACTTTCCATTTGATAAGCAAACTATAATGCTTGAAAAGCGTCAAGTTCTAAAGCTTTTTGGCCACCTATCATTTCATAGTTAAGTGTATATCATTTTGGTTAGAAATGTAAGGGAAAATGTTGCCAGGACGCTCAAATGAAACATTAAAGCTAATGAAAGGCAAGTCCTTGCTATTTTCAATAGTTTATTATTTTATTCATTCGTTTGTTGACCATGCAAATGCAAGTAGTTTGTCTTATGTCAGCTTTGTTTCTGCAATTTCTAATTGTGCTTTGTGGTACTATTCTTTCAAATGTGATAAACCAGAAGCTGTTTACATGGCAGTATGGAAAATCTAGTGTAGGATGCGCTCCACTATCTCTTAGAATACTAGTGAGCAATCCCCTTGCCAGAGAAAGTACAAACATATTTTTAGTTCAGGGTATAGTTTGCTGGATAGCTTTTTGTCTTATTAAATCTCTCTCTCCCCACTCTTCTTCTTGGTTGCATGAATTTAGAGTGATAGAATAAGTTGTGCAAATGGACTGTACTTGAATTTATTATGTCATTGAATGTGGTCGAAAAGTCAAGATAGGCTATTATTAACTGATTAGAAGGTGATGGTCATGAGAACAAGTTATTTTGATTTTGTTATGTCATTAGATGTGTTAGAGAAGTAAAGATACTGTATTAACACTGCTTCGAAGGTAATGGCCGTGAGAACAAATTATGTGTGTCATGACAGGTTGAAACTACTGCTAGTGGCAATATGCATAAATGGATGGGTAACACAGCAGGTAGCTGATGCAATGTTTCTCTGAGAAATATTCGATGACAGAGCAGCATATGCTTTTAATTACTCTGTCAAAGCTAGAATCTAGTCTCATTGAAAGTTTGAAACTCCGTTGTTCCGTGGAAGGACAAGATGTGGCTTCCTAGTTGTAACTTGTAATAGGTGGATCAGATAAATTAGAACTAAAACTTGGTTCTATAAATTGCTAATGTCTTGGAGGAATAAGTACTTGAGGAAATTATGATCTACTTAGCTTGTGTCATGGTTCAGCAGCTTCAGCTAACACTTGGGAAAGGAGTTTCTTAGTTATTCTTCACTTCCACGTTGATATTGATCTTCAGATTTTTGCACATTTATATATAAACTTATTGCTAAATTTGAGTTATATCATATATGATGAATCCATGGGATATCCTTGTATAGAAAGTCACTGAACTTCACCAGTTAATTTATGTGACATCCCATTGTAAGTGCCAAGCCCTGAACCCACATCAGCATGCTGGAACAAGTGATTTTCGTTGCTAAATGCTAATAAAATCACTACTATGAATACTCTTCTGATTATTTGTTTCTTGCTAAATAATTTTGAAGTTAATGTAAAGTAAGGATCAGTGTTTGGAAATGGATTGGGTGTGAGGGGGTAAAGTGTCCAAGTAGACATTAACTTCTCATCCCATTTAACAGGGTAATGCATGGCCTCTACAGTTGTCCTGTTTGTTGACAGATATATCACCATCTTAAGATTTGTTGTATGGCTGTTCAATGAATTTGTAGCTGCCCTGTATTATTTGGTAACCTGACTCCTAAAACCACTTTCCCTTCATTGCATTGTTTATGTTTATTTTATCTTCATGAAAATCTAATAATGCCAAGTAGATGATTAAATTTTGGTTAATGATTCTGTATGTTTATAGCATTAACACCTACTATTATTGGTTTGTACCATGTTCAAGCATTCTAAGTATGCTAGTATCATGAGGTTGTTGCAAGAGAGATGTGACCCATGAAAATGAATAAACAGGTGCTATCATGAGGTTCACCCCCATTTTTTATGTATGACTTTTGCAGACACGCTAGAGAAAAAGAGCAATGACATTTTGGCTCCTTAATGGTTTGGTTTGACATTCCCTCTCATTTCTTTTTTATTTTTTTTGTTTGTCAGTGCGTCACTACTAGCTCATCTTTAGTTTTATTATGTGCTTAACAGTTTACAACTTTGAATCCAGTCATTTAACCATTAAATTAAGGCGATAGTCAAAC
Source organism: Paratinospora sagittata (assembly GCA_035771175.1). Taxonomy (NCBI): domain Eukaryota; kingdom Viridiplantae; phylum Streptophyta; class Magnoliopsida; order Ranunculales; family Menispermaceae; genus Paratinospora; species Paratinospora sagittata. The sequence goes on along the minus strand of JAYMFD010000012.1, from coordinate 2,075,981 downwards.
CCTAAGCATTAGAAAGTGTCAACCAAGGTTTAGGGATGGTATCATTTTTTTTAGCTTTGCTTTCATTACAATGTAAAGGTGCATTGATTGAAGTATATTTTTTTGAGACTGGCTGCCTCCCTAAGCCTCCCATAAGCATGTTCAGCATTAAATAGAGTTTGTTTTGTTATCTTTTCTCATTTATAAAAGACAGTTCATGGCTTCAATTTCAAGTTTCAACCTTTACTGGCAAAAGTTTTGGCTCATCCTCTTATCAAAACTTTTAGATGTTGACTTCTGTAAAGGAGGGAATATTGGGTGATTTACAAAGTCAGAAAGCTTTACATCAGACTGAGACGTCCTGATTTGAAGGTTGGCTTGAATTTGAAGGTAAAATTTAGTAACAATTTCTGGTTTTCATATCATATGGACAATTATTTCACTAAATTTGTTACCAAACTGCCTTCAAATCCTCACATTATTTCACAATATTTGTTTGTTATGCTTAGTATCAGTGCTCAAACTAATAGTATTTTCTTATTTGATCTTTTTTTGAATGGCAGTGTCAAAGGAATACTGGCATGTGCTCTGTGATGCACGAGTCCAATTTGGTGTCTTGGGTTCCATCAGTTAAACCAAATGCTTACACGCTATATACTGCATTAGACAAGTGGGTACTGAACTTAAAAGGGTTTTATCTGATCAAATGGTGGCCTCTCAAATATGATGCTTTGAAGAAAGAAAAAGAAAAGGTTGAGAACCAGAAGCATCAGCATCTGAGTGGGCTCTCTCCACACGCCACATTTATCCATTAAAAAAAAATGCCCGTACAGAGAAAGAGGATTACTATGATGCATGACCCTGGACATGACAAAAGGTAAATAAAAAAAGGTACATGAGACATTTTTTTTTATGCATACATACATATATACAAAGTAGTACATATATGCACGCGCACTTGGTGGTAAAAGTAGGTGTTTTCTTGTGCTTTGCTTAATGGGGCCATCAGGGCATTTCCCATAGGAGAAAGTTGTCATCAGTACTGGTCATGAACTTCTGGTAAGATTGGGAGTGGCAGCAAATGCTCTGCAATCTACACTCACTTCATACGCACACATTTGTGGGGCAAGGGTTTATTGGTCTTGGCTCTAGTCATAGGATAATGGGGCACTTACAATTTCCTCTTGAAAAGACATTTAAGAGGGCAGTGAGAGGGACGGATACTCGTGTTTTAGTCTCTTTTGTGCTTTTTCTTTCTATTAAATTCTTTTGAGGGAATGAGACCTAACACTTCCACCAATGAAACTTAGAGATGGTCGTTGCCTCTTTCTCAGTTTCTTTCTTTCTTTTTTTTTTTTTTCTTTAGGTGGAACAACATGAAGTTCTTTTGGGTTATAGTATAAAACTTTAAATTTTTTTTTAAAAAAGAAAAGGTGTTACACAAATTCAAGCCATTTGGCAGTTAGTTGTGGTGCCATGTGGCATGCATATATTCTTGTCCTAGTTGCAATAGTGGGGATCATGAGTAACCTTGTCCTCATGACAAGGCATCTTGAAGAGATTCCCTTATGTTATCAAACATTCTAATCCTCCCCTCGTTGGATAGAACATAATATTTTATTCCCTTGTGTAGATAAGAATATAATAATATTAATACAGGTGAATGGTCTTGAAATTGAGGAGAATCACTTTTGTTTCATTTGTATTTGAAATACATAGCTTATACTTTTGAAAAGAAATATAGTGGTTAAATTATATACTTCAATGCAAGTGGATGGCCTCTAGTATTGAAAAAAAAAAAAAAACACAAAGGACAAAAGATATCATCGCAAGGTTAAAAGGACTATACACAATTTTACTTCTAGATTGGAGAGGTTTTTGGATTTGAACTTAAAACAATAGTTGAAATTGTCATGTTTCAAGGCTTGCTCTTTGCGGGCTCCTGGTATTGTAAGAACATAAATTCGTTTCCTCAGTATTTTTTTTTAAAAATTTTTTTAAAGAAAATATATGGTTGTTTTCGGATTTTAGACCTTGGATGAGCAAGATGCGTCTATTTGAGTTCATGTTACTTCTTTATTTAAGTAATGTAAGTTTTGTAATACATGTATATCCAATTCTCATAACTCAAAACTATTTTTTAATCTATAGCGTTTTTCTTTGTAATATTAGTACTTTTTCATCAAAAGTATATATATATATATTTCGTCTATGTGGATTGGTAGGTAGAATTTGATGTATATAGCAAGTTAGCAACTGTTTTTGTATTTGGGTATATATATACATGCACGACTGCTAGCTTATGCACATACATCCCAAGGCATTTAGAGGCAGCTGGGGGTAGGGGTGAAATTGGGTCTATGTATAACTTATTAAACTATTATTTAAGTTTTAAAAGATAAGATTTGTTATTTTTGAGAGAATTTATATATGTACAAGTTAAACTACTTTTAAACTTGACTTATGAGAATGAGGATGAACTTTTATATATATATATATATAAATTTTAAGAGGTCGGGTTTGGTCAGGTTGTTAAAAAATTAATTCGACCAACCTGACATATCAATTAAACCTGACTCGACTCGAAATGGTTAGGTTTGGTTGGGTCGGTTGGGTTGCTTACACCCCTAGCTTGGGGGCATTAAGGAAGGTGAGGTGTTACTTTTGTTTAAAATATTTATATTACCCCTCATTATGTTGAAGTGCAACTTCTGAATATGTAGAGAAGTGTTAGTATGTTGTGAATGCAAGTGTTGGTGGGACTGTTTGTTGGTAAGAAATAAATTTTGTTTCTTGTAGGGAGAAAAAAATAAAACGAAAGGGTGAGTGGGGGAGGGATTTTTTGAGTTTGGGTCTTGTGGGTATTTTTATCTGGTGCCGAGGTTTCATAGTTTTTAAAATTAGCATTTGAGTCTTCAACCATATTCGACTAATTAACCTGTTATAAGTCAATCAAATTGTAGGTTGTTAAATAGTGCATTTGATCATTTTGTCTTTCTCATTTTAATAATCTTTTAAATTCGGATTAAAGTGATTCAAAAGGCATTGAAATTAAAAAGTTCTTGATCGGCGATCAAACAACTCGGTAACCGATTGGTGATTGATCGGTTAACTCGATCATCGATCGGTGATCGATTGGTCAACTCGATCATTGATTGGTGAGTTTTTGGTATATCATTTGGTCATCGTTGACCAAAATGTTATTTAAAGCACTTAAATTTGTAGATCTTCTTCTTTTTTTTTAATCGCATGTTGAATTACTTAAATTAGAGTTAAAACCAAAAAAATATATGGTCATTTAAAATTTGCATATTGATTGGTGATCGATCGGTGATTTTTTGGTCAACTCGGTGATCGATCGGTGATTTTTCGATATATTGTTTGATCGATTAATAAGAAAATTTCAAATGGTCATAATTTTTTCGTTTTAACTTCGATTTGAGTGATTTAAGATGCGTTGGAAAGAGGAAGAAAAGATTTACAAATCAAGGTCTTTTAAGTGAGTTTTCGGTCACCGGTGACTGGTCCAGTGGTTGTTAAATGTTCAATGTATTTAAAATTATCAATTTTTAGTAATTTGTCCTTGGTGACCGAAATGCAAGTTAAACCACTCGGTTTGTAGATCTTTTCTTCTTCTTTTCAGTGCATCTTGAATTATTTAAATTGGAGTTAAAATGAAAAAGTTATGACTATATAAAGTTTTTCTTATTGATCGATAAAATGATATATCAAAAAATTATCGAGTTGACTGATCGGTGATCAATTGATATGTAAATTTTAAATGATTATAATTTTTTTTGTTTTAATTTTGATTTGAGTGATTTAATATATGTTAGAAAAAAAAAAGATAAAATTTATAAATTCAGGTGCTTTTAAATAATATTTTGGTCAACGGTGACTAAATCGAGTTGATCGGTGTCGATTACCAAATTGTTTGATCGGAGGTTAAATTTTTTTTAATTTTAAAGTCTTTTGAATTATTTTAATTTGAGTTAAAAAAATGGTGAAAATAAAATAAAATAAAATAGTCAAATGTACTGTTTTTAATCACCTGCAATTTGATTGAGATGTAAGAAGTTAATCGGTTGAAAATAATTAAGAACCCAAATATTAATTTTAAAAACTATGGACCTCCGTACGGACCCAAACTCAAAAACATCCGAGTGGGAAGGGGGTGGCAATGAAAACAGGGTAAATAGGTATTGGAAAGTACGGTTTTGCAGAGGCGCTGCTGCCCACTTTGTCATCTGAGAAGTAGACAGATTCAATAATAGCTGGATTTTGTTTCTGCAATTTGAAGCAGGGGACCAACACAACCCTCCACCTCCCTCCTACTCTTAGGTACCGTACAACCATTTGCTTTTCATACTTACTGCGTACTTCTTCAGATAGGGTATTTTTATTCTTAAAGCCCTTTATTATTACTTCATCAGTCATCACTTTTGTTTCTATATATTTTTTCCTTAGCGTTGTGACCCTTAACCGGGAAACATATCTTCTCTTTTTAAGAACAATATGGAGCTTAAACAACAAGGGTCAAAAACTCTCAACGAGGGCCAAAGACAGCAACTGTGATTTTATTTGCACCCTTCGATGGAGGAGACTCTCTCCTTATCCACTAATGGGGGCAGGGTGGGGCGAATACCATTGAAGCTATGCTTCGTTCACTGTGAAACAGATTGAAAGTATGTGATGTATTACTAAACCATCAATCTTTTTTTTTTTTTTTTAATGTTCTTTTTTAGGTACACATTGGTCAATCCTATTTTAAGAAGGATTAAGGGCACTAAGAAATTCCTTAGTATCCCCTTCTCTTGTTGTCACTCTTTCTTTCATTTTTTAATCTAAGTAATAATGACATTTGCACTCATTATGGTGGTGAAAGAAAGGGCGAGCTTTGATGCAACAATTGAGGTTGTTTTATTAAAAACCTCTTCAAACCGTTTTATAGTAGGGAGTCTTGTATACTGTCTATGCCCTTTTTACACTCAATTGTAAAATGATAATGTTATAAATTATAATGAAGATACATTACGAAAAAAATGACATTGCCTGATATATGTAAATGAGAAATGTAGGCGTAAACAAGTGTCACAATAAAAATAGATATTGAATATAAGAGAAGCCATAGTTGAAGGTGATTGACATTATTGCACAAAGTATATTAAATGCAATACATCTTGGAGGTGGGTTTTGTCTCCTCTGTCTCTCTTCATAATTTGAGAGTAAGAGTGTGAATTGAATTGAAACTCCTCTTAACATGTCTCTTTTTAAGAGATGAGCGTGCACCTGCAAGTCCCTATCTCACACACATTAGGTAATCATCAAGGCTATATAGGAACTTGTGGGTGGCCTCAAGAGGAATCTTTATTTTTGTGGTTCTTGTGGAAATTGATTGGTAAGCCTATGCTTCTTGAGGTACTTGTCTTGGTTCAACTTAGTCAATAGGCTTAAACCCTTTTGAGGTTGATTTCCTATCACATTTTAATCCTTCAAGTATTTGAAAGGAAATATATTATTGGGTACACTAATTTGATGGTGATTTTTTTTTTTTTAATGCTTAGTTTTGATCTGACCATAGATACCCAACATGTAAAAAAAAATAAAAATTGTATTCTCTAGTTATACAAACTAAATATTTAGAACTTATTGTCATTTAGAGAATTAGAAAAAGTGAAGAATTTGTGCACATGCTTCTCATGTACATTTTCAGATATTTATGAATGTTTGGACACTATTCACATATTGTCTATATAATAGATAAGGTCCACATGGAGATGAAAAAGATGTATCTCTAATTTAAATTTTGTATTCATTATTAAACTTCATAACTTGATTTTGACAATCACAGAGGTAAGAAGCTTTAGAATGGTCTTACTTTTATGAGAAATTTTCTTTCTAGAACATAATTTTATGAAGGTTTTTCCCTTAACACTCCTTTTGTACCACTTGGGCTGGAAGAATAATCTTGACATGAAAAAAGAAAAATAAATAAAATTGTGTATGCAATTTCTCTAGTTATATAGCACTACTTTAAATAGTTCCTAAGCATCTATTCCCTTGCTTTTGAAAAGAAGTAGAAAAAATCATTGAAAAGTGTTACTTGAAAATTCTTAATGGGCATTAAACTAATTCTTCATTTAAGGCTGTTATTTTGTAATGGCTTTAAATAGAAAGCATTAAAAAGAACATAGATTCTCTTCTCCATCCTAGTCTTCAAAACAACCGACAGCTTAACCTTTTCCAAATGTCCCTTTCCTCCTTCCTTTTCATACTGATTTACATTTTTCCTTCAGACCCATTTCCTTAAGAAAATTTTCTTACCAACCCTAAGGATGGAATTCAAAAAAAAAAAAGAATGGGAGGAACAATGATTCATATGTCATATTAAGCATGGAATTGAGAAAAGCTTTGAGAATAAAGGAAGACATAGTAGCTCTTTTATCTATGTTACAAAGCCAATACACAGTAGCTTTTCTTTCAACAAAACAAAACAAAACAGAAAAAAAAAAGGAAAAAAGAAAGAAATATTTGGGGAAAGAAGATTTAAATCTTACTTCTCTCCAGTAGGCTTATTATTAGATATAATAAGAGGGTCTGTTTCTTGTGCAACAGACCTCACAAACCCATCATTTCTGCACACAATCTCCTCCAAATTACCTACACTTTTAGCTTCCTTATTATTATTATTAACAGTAGAAGATGGTGATGATATTGTTGTTGCAGAAATAGATGAAGCTTGTGTCAGCATTCTTGCTCTCTCTACTTGGACCACCCAATTTGTTGTTCCCAGTACATACACCATCAGAATTGCACATGAAGCCTGTGCTGCCAGCAATCCAATCCAGAGTCCAGGAAACCCAAGCTTGGCCACAAAACCCATGAAGATAGCCACTGGCATGCCCACCAAATAAAATGATCCAAGGTTAATATTGGCACCCGTTTTAGGCCTCGCGCTCCCACGCAACACCCCACAACCGGTGGTCTGAGGACAGTTTCCGAGCTCGCAGAGCCCTAATATAGGCAGTGTCATTGAAGTTAGCTCAAGAATTTCCTCATCACTTGTGAAGAATTTTCCCCACCTATGTCTCATCAATGTGGTGAACAACAAGGCGGCTAGCCCGACCCCGATGGCGCAGCCGAGTGAAACAATCATGGCTACCCGGGCCTTAGCCGCTCGTCTTGCTCCTAGTTCATTTCCTACTCTTGTGGACACTCCAAGACTTAGAGCAGATGGGAAGACATAAACTAAAGAAGTTGTTTGAATTAGAATTCCCATTGAGGCAATGGTTGCTTTCGGATTTCCAAGTATTCCACATATTATTATCATGAGTTCATACCACCACCACTCTAGGCATACAGAGAGGCAAGTGGGCACTGCAAGCCCAAGTAATGAAGACCACCCTTTAAGGCAATCCATGCTTGGTGCCACCCAAGAGTCCTTATAGACACCAGAGAAGAATACGAAGACAAACAAGAGTAAAAAAAAGTTCAAATTGGTCCATGCCATGGCCATAGCAACACCTTTGATGCCCATCTTGAGGTGCACCACTAGGAGGAAATTGAGAGGAACATGAAGCATAACTGATATGGCAGAGCAGTAAGTTAATGGCAATGTGATGCTTTGGGTCCTCAAGTAGATTCTTAACGGGTGGAGGAGTGAAAGGAAGAAGAGGTCTGGTATGGAGAACAAGATGAAGACATAAGCCATTGATGAAATTTCTTCATCTTGGCCACACCATAACAGGATTCTCTTCATGTTTAACCACAAGAAGGAAATGGGTATGGTAGAAGTAAGAAGAAGAAGAACTGTTCTTTGCAGAGTTATGCCCAGTAGCTTCGATTGTTTTGCTCCATATGCTTGTCCACAGATGGGTTCCATTCCCATGGCTAAGCCAGAGATTACAGAGTAACCCGTGATGTTTGCGAAGCCAATGGATAGCGACCCGCCGGCTAGTTCGAGTTCACCGAGGTATCCAAGGAAAAGCATGGAGGTCATGGCTCTTGAATATAATAGAAGACCCGTTAGAGCTGTTGGGCCTGAAATTTTTCCTATGGCTTTCACCTCCTCAACAATCTGAAAGCAGCAACAGGCAAAAAAAAAAAAAAAAGTAAATGAGTGAAGAAATGTTATTAGTTATACATTATAGTGAAAGAATACTACTGAAGAGGGACTTGCACGAGTTGCAAGGTAAAAAAAAAATAGAAGTAGCCTAGTGCACGAAGTTTCCACTTATATATATGCGAGTTGCAAGGTGATTTTGTTATATACCTCGGAGATAGCTGGCCATCTTTGAAGTTGTTCTTCTTCTTTATCATCAATATGATGATCCAAGGTTTTGGGGGGATTTAGGAAATGGGTGTCATTTGAAGATAGCAACAAGGAAGGAGAAGATGGCTTTGAGTTACACATGTGAAGTGAATATCTATACACTTCCCAAAAAAAAAAAAAAAAAAAACACAAAAACAAAAGTTGTGAGAAGCGTTTGTTTTGAATGAAGTTGGAGCAACACTTTATGTTGGTTTGGGTTCTCGTGTTTTTTAATTTTTGGATGAGGAGGCTGGTAAGGGGTTGTATTTATATTTATAGATATAGATATTGATATACATAGACATTAGAATAGTTGGGCCACTTAGTACTGTTGGCTTGGTAGAGACAGGTGTCACTGTATGAAGATTAAGAAAGAACAAAAAAAAAAAAAAAAAAAAAAAAAACAATATTGGAACTGCTAGCTAGGTTCCAAGGAAGAACCATGCAAAGGATGGTTTAGAGAGGCTTTGGGTAGAGTAGTACTCTTGAAAGCGCAAGTTCACAAGTGCTGTGTGGAACCTTATCTCAAAAAAACACTGATGTCAAGACCTAAAGAATGACCCCTGGATTTTATTGTTTTTCTCTTGTGCTGTTTGTTTAAAGTGCAACTTTTGCTATAAGTTTAATCTAATGGTGTGTTCTTTTGGGGGGGAATTTTTTTTTTTTTTCTAAACTTTTGGTTTAATGTTTTGCTTAGGTGTATTAAACTAGAATTATATTGCTTATCTTATGTTCTTTTATGATGTGGGTTTGATGAGAGGTTACCTTCTTGGCTTTGTCAAGTAGATTTGGTGGAGACTGATTCGCCTACTCATGACATGACATGTAGCATGTTGCCGACATGGGTGCTTATGCATCGGATGGCATTCTACATACCCATATAATAATAATACTCATGACCCATGATCAATCCCTCTATCTTTTTAACCCATGCATGAGTTGAGATGCCACCCTTGCATGGGTGGTTATGTAACTTGTTCCCATTATAGTTAGTTGATCCTGCATCATACAAAACCAACTTGCTTGAGCAAGGGAAACTCTTTTAAACTATGTTTTTCTTTATTGAGTTAAGGATAAGAAAAGGGTTGGGAGTAGGGTTTCTAAATAGAAAAATGACACTTTTTCTTGTGCTCCATTACAAGGATTCTTTTAAGATTTTCAACTCAATTAAAATTCAAAAACTGTATTCAGAAGCTAATCTCTTGAAGTTAGTGGGATTTGGGTAAATCTTTTTTTGTGGGCATCATCGTCATCAAGGTTTCCTAACCATCAATTTTTTGTCATCTTTATAAGTATAAAATATTAAAAAAACAAATCTTTCTACTGTTCTACTACATGTGTCCCTATTGATGCATACATGAGTTGGAGTGAAACCAATCAATAAGACAGCACAAGTGGGATTTTTTGGCTGGCGCAAGTGACTTGTCAAAGTGTCTAATCCAAGAGATTCCATCTTTGCCGTCTGGAAGGAAACCACCTTCTCATCACCTTTTTCTTTAAATAAATAAATAAAAATCAATAATACCCTTTGTTTGATGTTTTGTGTTGCACAGTATCACTGCATTGAAATGGGTTTTAATTATATAATTGGTAGTGTACAGAACCGGCAGTCTGTAATAGAGGGAACACAAGAAGAGCCAGCCACAAACCTAGCCATTTCATATAAAATAAAATTAATCTGTCAACAGTCTCCTCAAAAACACAGACGCGTGAGTAACTGAAGAAGGCTTTGGGTGAATCAAACTTTCACTGTCAATACACAACAGAAAAAAAGTCAGGTGACCCCACCAAACTCTGAAAGCAGTTTGCACAGTTCTTTTCTTCTTCCTCTTTCTCCTAACTCTGCAACTCTCCTAACTCTGCAACTCTGCTGCAGCTGCAACTCAAACAATGGGTTTCCCTTTGTTTCCTTTGTATCAGAAATTATTTCCCTGAAACTCAACACCCTTGTCAGTATCTATCTGTCACCATGTTAAAATATATTTCTTTCTGCACATAGAAACCCCCAAAATTTAAATAAATAAATCACCCATAGGGTTTTAAAGATTTCTTCTTGTTATCTTCCACTTGGGTCAGAGATGTGATTACATTATCATTAGTAGCAGTAGTACATGGAAGCCCAGCTGCATTGTTGCCAATGTTAAAAAGAGAGAAACCACATCCAGAATTTCTTGTTGAACAGTAAATACCAGAAAATAGATTGCCCATCACCAGTTACATATCATTTAGCATAATCCATAATATGGACACTTCAAATGGATGCTATGAACTTGTGGGGCACTTTGGATCTTTTTTTTTTAACTGTATTTCCTGGTGTCCTTGATTTGCTAGGACCCCAGCTTCTGTTGTTTCCAAGCATCATAACATCTCTTGGTCTTGGTATGGGACAAAAAGTGTATATGTTATGTATGCTAATCAAATGGTATCTTAGATTACTTGTTAACTCAACAGACATGCATGCTAGTTAATCATCTATGTACTTCAGAATATGATCAATGCATTTAAGCAAATATTAGAAACAGTGAAAAAACAAATTAATAAAGCACAAAGGGATCAACTAAGTATAAAGATTTTAACATTAAACAAGCGTGAAGATGACATTAATATGCTAATATTGGTCAACAAGCCTTTTACCCTTTAAGGGTTTCCTTTTTTTTCTTTTTTTTTCCTATCATTAAAATAATAAAAGTAGAAAAGCTAAACCGTATAAAAAGAGAAGCTTCCAGTAATTAATATGGCTCTTCGGAAACATTACGTCAAGCATTGAAGCAAAACAAATATTCATCAATACTGAAGAATGTATGCTAGAATTTATTCCAATTTTCTGTTGCAAGCAAAGGAAAAAGAAAAAGAAAAGAAAAGAAGAGAACAATAACAAATGAATCGAGCTCCCAGAAACTTGAGCATAATGGCTAGTCTCTTTCAGCACTTTAATCAGCATAAGCACAAGAACACATTCATACACCCATACATGCACCATATATTGTCAGATTCCACAAGTTCCAATAAAACAAACTGATGGCTAGACAATTTGGAGAATGGTTCACATGGCACAAACTCAATCACAACTCGCAACTAAATATCTTCTTTGTATGTATATATATAAAGGGTTGTTATTTGAGATTGAGACCCATATAATCCGCAATGGGTGCACCTACTGTTCTGTATGGACTTCCATAAAGCAAGATGGGAATGTTCGGCTACCAAAGATCCCTTATTGTGTGCAAAGCAGCTGGCTTCAGATGAAATCCCATAAGAGCAGTTCAATCGTTAAATTTGGAATGTCAATTCATATGGAAATTCCTGCAAGCAACCAGTTTTTCCTAGCCACTCATGGAAGAGCATTCACACATGTTGCTTATAGAGGAAAGCCAAGGGCTCCCGAGCCTCGATGCATTCTCAAGTGTTTTCTACCTATAATCTTGTGACATTTTTCTATGAGCTCATCAGAGATGTCTACATTGTAAACGACCAGCTTTCAGCTGAACAATGGCATATGGATTATAAGCAAACTGGAGAAACAATGGTCAGGCCATTTACTTTAAATCAAGACATTCTCAATGAGATAGCAGGGGGGAAAAAGAAAGATATTGTGTATATTAATCAACAATAGTAACAATAACTATTTGCAAGGTTTATCTTCTCGTGATTCCTTATTAGCACAGTTAATGAACATATGCACTAAGAAAAGAATACAATATAATACCTTAAATGCGTGTCCTGGGCTTCTCAATATGAGATCGAGGAAGAGCCAAGATGGCCAACAGTCCACTAGCAAAGGCTGCAACTGCTGCCACAGCAAAGGCTGGTGAATTTCCACCACCAAATAGCTGATCCCATGGACCACTTCCCAGTGATACCACTATCTGATTTTAGATAAGAAGTTCCATCAACTCAATGGACAAACTAAATTGAATAACATGGAGCAAATAAATAATATACACATTTTTTTTTCCTCCTCAACAAGTAACCACTTTCTGCATTGAATAACAAAGGACATTAGGCAACTATTTAGATCATTATTACAACAGGTATTGATGGAACAGTAAAGCAACTTCCATATATCTATTTTGATCTGACAGCAAAAGTGGAACTTTACAATTAGCATGAAATAACGAAGAACGGACAAATCAGTGGAGGACTACTGAATCTCTACAGTACTGTCCAAGCCTTCTGAAATAATTATAAAAGAAGAGCCAAAGATTTTGGAGGTTTGGCCATGAAAATAAAGGTTGATTTGAAAAAAAAATAAAAAAAATGAAAAAGGTCAATGAAGTGAGAAAAAATCATCCTCCCTGCCAATCAAGTGAACAGAAAAATGGGGATATAGCCTTCATTCAGTTTGTTCACTTGGAGATTATGTTGAAAAACTGAGTAATCAAACAATTAACATAACCACCTATAAATTTCTGCGGATTGCTATGCTATATGTTTTACATCATCAATAAAAATGTGATTTGATTGAAGATTGGGATCACTTAATATTGGGATCACTTAATATCCAATATCCTTTGGACATTGACTCAAACTCAATTATATGGATTTTAACTAGATTTGGTTGTCCACGTATCAGATTGGAATCTACTCCAATTATAAGCCTAAATATGCCATACGATATGATTTAGATATCCAAGTTTTCTATGCTGAAGAAACAGATTGGCATGCATTTAGAAAGAACTCATTTATCTATTTATTTATTTAGGGTGAAGGTGAGGAGGCTTTCAAACATGTGTTCTCATATATTTGAAAAAGGCTTTAACTGGATCCTCCACTAAACCACTAAATCCCACAAAGAAGAAACTATTTCATGTGTTAAAAACCACTTGACCCAAAATCTATAGCTGTCAGATAAGGGCCCAGCAATGCATATCAAGCAATCATCAACACTCCCCCTCACGTGCAACTTCATTCTGTACGTGGAGAGCCAGAACAGAGATAAAAGAAGAGAACTATCAATTATGCAAATGGAGAACATGCAAATGCCAATAACGAGACTTGAACCTAAAACCTCTTACAAAATCAATGCTCTGATACCATGTTAGAAACCACTCAACCCAAAAGCTATAGCTGTCAGATAAGGGCCCAATAATGCATATCAAATAATCATCAACATTAAGAACGTCAAGGTTGCCAATTTACCACCATCGAGTTCGTTGCCTTTTTTCCTTTGAGTGAGAGGAAGATGTTAAACACATGTATTTGCATGAATTTTAGAGAGGTTTTAACAGGATCTTTCTTCTTGCCAGCTCTTTGAGGAGATCAAGGTGGGTATTTCCAAAGATGGAGATGGCAATTAAAATACAATTATGTTTTATCTTTGTCTTTCGTTAAACCCCTTGTAACAATGCAAACAGTTGCACACAGAGGAAAGGCCAAGGCTTGAGATGGCAATAAAATCGCTTTGCCCTTTTCGTTTTTTAAATAGCCAGGCAACACTCTTTGAGAAAGGAAAGTGAAATTTGATCCCTTAGAAAATTTTTATAAAATGGTCTTTCTAAAGAGATCTAGTGACCAATCCTTGCACAACACTTGAGCTTCAATGTGAATTCTCTCACATGCTTACAAGTATTAATATTCTCCATTGACATGAAATATTCAAAACTTTTGTTTTTTAATATCTTTTTCTTTTTTGACAGACAGGTAATTTCCAGATTAAGGAAAGGAAATACATCTCGAGCTTTTGTGAAAAAGGAAGTACCGGTAATTGATACCTTCACCAAAGTGTGGAGCAAATCAAGACTACAACCACTGTTAAGGACATTAATTCCTCCATTTTCACTAACAGCTGTCCAATATTTTGCAATTTACTAGTGAATTATTTGAGTTCTGACCAGTATGGGATAGCAAAACTATTTCAAGGGCAGAAAATGAACTCTCATTCTGACATGTTTTGGAGAAAATGGAAATAGCAACGACTAAAACAGTTTTTTTCCTTTTTTCCTTAAGAAAAAAAAAGAGAGAGAAAAGAAGCAAACTGTACCTGTGGGATCACAATGGCCAAATTCAGTACACCCATTGATAATCCTGCAAGAATCCAACAATTACAAGATCATTCTCACAACTACACCTCTAATAAAATTTAGTAGATATGTAAAATGAACACAACAGACCTTGGCCAAGACCCAATGACTCTGTACGTGTGGAAATCATGGCATAAGGAACACTATAGGTAACCTGCAGATAGATGTTTCACATACATCAACTCACTGGTTAAATAGCTCTTAAATAATAAAGAGAGCAAAATGAAAGAAGAAATATAGGTGAGGATATTTAATAATCCAACTTGAGCCTGACTTTTCCCCATGCAAGTGAAGATGGCTAGGCACCATCATGGCATCATCAATTGGGTTCTCCAAGACCCAAAAGGGACATGATTAAATCTTAATAACCATAAAATATATATTGTTTAAGACCTGTTTTCAGACCATCAAATGAATGCTGTAGCCCAAGAATACATATAACCAGAAAAATCAATTGGGTTCTCCAATACCCAAAAGGGACATGATTAAATCTTAATAACCATAAAATATATATTGTTTAAGACCTGTTTTCAGACCATCAAATGAATGCTGTAGCCCAAGAATACATATAACCAGAAAAATCAATTGGGTTCTCCAATACCCAAAAGAAACATGATTAAATCTTAATAACCATCAAATATATATTGTTTAAGACCTGTTTTCAGACCATCAAATGAAAGCTGTAGCCCAAGAATACCTATAGACAGAAAAATGAAGGTTTTGGTCAAAGGAGATACTCTGGGTCAGAGTGATCTACTGGTTGGGCCTGCCCTCTAAATAATGGACACATTTAGCTATGATGATGAGGATCACATGCAAAATCAAGTTCATTTCTTCTTCTTATTTTGAACATCTGAAATTGAAATTTTTCATCATTTCTTTAGGAGAAAAAATGAGACAACTTACTGCCAGTGGAGCACCAAGAACTGCAAAAGCAACTAGTGAAGCAAGGACAACACCTTTAGGAGGAACATCATTCTCAGAGAACTCGATATTCTTTACCACAAAGGATATGAGAATCATTGATATAAAACAAAGTGACATGAGAATATTGGAAACCCCCCATACAAGACCACCACCCCACTTCTTGCACAGTCTCTCCATTAACACAGAAGTTAAACCAAGAACAACAGAATTCAACATTAAACCAAAGGAACCCATTCTCACTCCCATATGGTAGCCGCGTCCTTCATTTGGCTTCCCCTTGTAAATATCTCGGCCCATCCAATCAGTATCAAACAGTAAAAATGGGAACCATCCAATCCATGTCAAAGCAGTAACAATAAGGATTATCCATACTGGTCTTGTAAGGTACCTAAATGCGCCAAACAATTCCCAGAGGAAGGCTTCTTCAGCACGGTTCGACTGTCCTGGAATTTCATCCCCAGAGTGTGAAGGCCTATTGCTGGAAATCAGAGGCAGCTCTTGGGAGGCTGAAATGCTCACAGATGCAGTTAAGATGATAAAAGCAATGTCAAGGAAGAAAGCAGACTTTAGATTGGCACAATCCACACTACAAGAGGAGGTCATGGTGAAGGGGAAAATGATGAACCAGCGACTAAAAGAACCAGTGGCAAAGCCAAGGATATTCCCAACAGCCATAAACAATGAAAAGTATGCATTTGCTATGCGGTTCCTGCGGTGATCATTGCCTACAATGAAAATATTACAAGAAAACTTGCATCATTATCTAGCTAGTGTTGCTAATGTTTAACTTCGGCATAAAAAAAACATGTGGTACTACTGCAAGAGCAGGGATAGGATCCATATGACATTCCCCAGAAATAACATAAGAAAATTGCTTCATTCTCGCGATTTGGAGTTTTCCTTCCAAAGGAAAGTGCTATTTTTAGCGTGATACCCCTTCGATTTATTGTTCCCCCATGAATTATATGGAAAATTATGACAAGGGGAGAACAGGAAAGCAAGCATCAGCATATGAAGAAACTTTCTTGAAGATCTTCTACCTCAAACTGAACCAGATTGAGGACCATTACTATATAAAATATGCAGCATTCCTTCGAGAAGTTAAAGTGCGGTACAAAAAATATTGGAAGCTAAACAGTGCTCATTTCTGGTGTCCAAGTTTTAATAAAAGATGAAAATTGAATGCCTGCACCCAATACCAGTGTTCGTATGATTGAAACGGGTGGATAAGATGGGTAGTGCATAAAGCATTGTGAGGCTGATGACTTGTAAAAAGTGACTCAGCTTGTCCCAGCCAAAAATTAAAAATTGTAACTTGAAAGAGCTTAGCAAGGAAAGTATCATCTACAGATTCTTCACTCGTGAAATGTAAAATGGTAGGGGAATGCATAGATCATCTATTCATCCACTGTGAATTTGTGAGGAAGATTTGGGGGGAATGGATCAACTTTTCAGGCCATAGGTTCATGGCCCCTAACCAGGTGGAAGATGCTTTGTCTCTGCAACACTTGCCCTCTTTATCAATTAAGGAAAGAGGGTTGGGTATGATAGCATTTTATGCCTCTTTATGGATGATATGGTTAGAACGTAACAACAGCGTTTTCCATAGTGTGGAAAAGTCTGAGACACAGCTATGGGAAAACAATAAGCTTAAGGCTAGTACATGGGTCTTTGCCTCGCCTTTGGGCAAGGGTTTCTCAATCTCAATGGTTATTGAACTGGAATAATTGCATGTATGTGGGTAGGGCTACTCTATCTTAAGTGGGATATGGCTTCGTTGGGGTGTATATAAGGGTAGAGGATTGGGTTTATTCTTCTTACTATCTCACCTCTGGTGAACAGTGCATGTGCAGTTCTCTCATTCTTACATTAATAAAATTATACTTTGTTTCTGGTAAAAAAAAAAAATGTAAAATGGTAGGGACTAAAACAGAATATACAAAATGTCATGAAAATTGCTTCCTCATGAAGCAAGAAATAGGATATGTTGGAAAAATAGAGAAATTTATCTATTTATGATGAACTGCATGCATTGATAATTTATTTCCCTTAAAATGTAAGCTAATAACATTTAACATAAATTTTAAACATACATGTATTGAATAGTATTATAAAATTCTCATAAATAATAATTCAAATATATAATGAGAAACCCCCAAAATATTAGAATAATAAATTTTTTATGCGCAAATTATGGTCCATGATTAATAATGTATTTTGTTATATAATTGAATTTTATAAGCATTAACAGCGGAATCGTTTTTGCTAAACTTCCAATATTTCCCTTCTAAAAGTTTTTTTTTAATCTCTTACTTTGAAAAGGTGATTTTGATATTATCTATACTATATATTTGGAAGAGAGGTTGCTGCGTTGACATCTTTGCTAATGTTCCAAAATTAACCCCATAAATATTATAACTACAGTATTTTATTTTAAAAAATAGTTACAAGGTTAAAATAGAAATTAATAAATCTCCACTTCCCTACATATCTCCTGCTTTTAAGCTCAATTTATGTGAAATATCTCTATTTTACCCTTTTGAATCTTTACATTTTACTATATCCTCCCCATACTCATCTCATTTATAACTAACATTAATATTTTTTAAATTAAAACTTTAATTGATAAATTTCATACATTTCTTCTCATATTCTTATCTCTCTATACTCATCTACTTATAACCAAGGACTAAAAATTAGCTGAATTTCGGCGAAATTAGCCGAATTTTTTCGGTTTTTTTACCATCGAAGCGAAAAGTGGGATGTAAAATAAAAAATGCAAAAATTCGCTAAATAATTCGATAAACTTCGACAAAAGTTTAGTTTTTCAATAAAAAAATGCAAAAATTCGAGCAAAAATTCGATAAAATTCGACAAAATTTGATGAAATTAGACAGAGAAGTAAAAAAGATGTTACTTCATCAATAAAAAACAAAAAAACACTAATAATTATGTATTATTTTCAACTTCATCAACCAACATAGCAATATAAATTTTAAAAAATAATTTAACAAGTTAACAAATTATATAGTTTATGGGATATGCTTTACCAAAAAAAAAAAAAAAAGAAGCAAAATAAATAAATAGTTAAAGTCGAAATAAGATAAAAACTTAAAAATAAATTAAAAGATTTCCTAAAGTCATCTTTTTTTAGTTAACTCTTATGAAACAAGATTAATAAACAACACATTCAAATAATAAACTAATAAATTAAGCATGATAGAATTCAAACTAGTAAAGTATATGGTCGAGAAGCAAGCCACCACAAAATTAAATATCAAAATAAAGAAAACAAATTAAGACCAAAAGCCGTCATTCAAATTCATCAACTCACTTAACAAGATTGATTTTGTTAGGTCGCTTATTGATATTTTTATGTATTAAAAGTGTCTATTTATATTAGTTTTTAGCTTATACTACAATAAATTTAGATATTTAAGCATATATGCAAAAATTCTCTAAACTTCTCTAATTTAGCAAATTTTTACAAAAATTCTCCATGTCGAATTAAACTTCTCCGAATTAATTCTGATTTTTGAAGGTCGAAGTTTAGGGCGAAATCGAAGTTTCGTACCTTTCTTATAACTAACATTAATATTTTTAAAATTAAAACTTTAATTGATAAATTTTATACATTTCTTCTCATATTCTTATGTATGCACATATACTAGTAAAAGATAACATAGATATTTAAAAATATAATTAACTTACAATCTATCTACTACATTCTCCTATTTCTTGGTATCAATTTAATTGTAAATTCTTTATTTTACCCTTTCCACTCCTAATTATATACATTTCTTCTCATTTTGAAATTAAAGAAAACATTCTTATTATTATACTCCAATCAAAAGACATTGGTATCTATATATATATATATATATATATATATATATATATTAAGAAACTATTAATTTAAAAATAAATTAATTAATTAATCCCTCATTCTATAAACCTCAAAACTAAAGGAACCACTTCAAAACAAGCCCATAGACTCCTTAGTCGGCCCTCCTTAGTCCTCCAAGAAAACATGATGAAAAAGACCAGAACAAGGTTTTCTTAAAGAAAGTGAAAAGAGTAAAGATGCTTTGAAACCAACACCCATATATAAAATGACATTAATCTCCCCAAGAATTATCAGAAACAAAACAAATTCCCTACACTGTTATTTCCTAAAGCTCCAATTTCTCAAAGGCCATTTTCGTAATTTTACACGAAACACTCAATCATAATTTTCTTCTTCTCTTTTGCTGAAACAGGAAAAAGAGCAGAAAGCTAAAAAGATCAAAACCTATCATCAGATCGCGATCTTTTGCGTACAGAGATGGTGAAAACTAACATATCGTAATTTTTTCTTCCAACAAAAGATCTCAAACTAAATAAAACAAGCAAAACAAGATCGAAGAATTATATACGAATCGAAACTTACACGTTAAATCCGCAAGAAGAGCTCGACAAGGCCCCTGAGTCATGTTATTAGCGACATCAAGCAACCAAAACCCTAACACATACGCGACAACGGCCCCCGGCCGCCACCGTGACTCCGGCCGATCTCCGAAAATATGTCCGATGTCGGCAGAATGTCCGATGATGAGAACGGCGACGACGATCGAAGTGGCTCCGGCGGCTATGAACGGCCTCCGGCGACCGAACCTGGAGTTGCAGCGGTCACTCATGTGGCCGACCAGAGGTTGGACGAGAAGGCCGGAGAGCGGACCGCACAACCATATGAGACTCGCCCACGCGTGCGGAACTCCGAGCTCTTGCACGTACGGCGTGAGTAGCGAAAGCTGTATCGCCCATCCAAACTGTATCCCTCCGGCTATCGACGCCACTCGGAACAATCGCTTCAATGGCACCACCGACGATGGTCCCCTCTGAGCCGTCGCCTGCGCCGGTCGCACCCTCCGGTCAGGGTTCGTAATCTCTCTCACCCTCCGGTCAGATTTCGTCATCTCTCTCTCTCTCTCTATAGGGTTGTTTTTCCCTCTAGCTAGATTGTTTCTCTCTCTAGAACTTGCAGGTGGTGGAAGGAGAAAGTGGAGGTGGCGGGAAGGAAAAGAGAGCGTGGAGGCTTGAGAGGTTGGGGGCAAATGCCATTGGATTTGTCGTTATTTACGGAGGACGGGACTCTGTTTTGCTTTTGGAATTTGGAATAAACCAGAAAGTGGCTTTGGGAAACGTAGTTCTGACATATGCCAAGTTTAGTATGGTTATGTAGATGGTGTGGGCGAAATTTTGATGGATAATTAGGGGCACATTTGTCTTTTAACGGAGATTTGAGTTGAGTGTGAAGTGTAAACCTGCTTGCCACCCTCAAGAATAATATCTATTTTATTATTATTAAAGTTAATTTCAATCATTTTATTAAATTTGTAATTAATTATTTTATTTTATTTTATTTTTTTGAGAAGAGCAACACTTTTATTTAAAAAGAAATGATTTTAAAAAGAGTTGTATTAAAATTTCTAATACATTATTGAAATATTGATGGAAATAATTAAACAAACTCACAAACCGAGTGGATTACTACTGTTATTGTTTTGACAATGGACCATTTTTTTAGAGTAACATAATATATCATGGTAATTGAAAAATATAAAAAAATAATACTAAATATACATTGGGTGTCAACGTTATTTTTTTGGCACATTCAACCTCCTTTGATATTGAGATGTTACGCAATATACGTGCATTCTTAAAACATCTAAGGGTATTAAGTGTCACCGAACCGAACGTACACAAAATAATTTTCAAAAAGATATTAAAAAAATCTTACCAACAAAATGTTAATCTTATTATAAGAAAAATAAATAAAAAATGAGTAAGCTATTGAATAAACACACAAGACTGTTGTTTCTCCCAACCAAAGCAGCTTTGTTCCTGGTCGCCAAATTACAGATAATGTCATTGTGTATCAAGAAGTCATTCATTCAATGAGAACTAAGAAGAGTGGTGTTTCTCATATGACAATTAAAATTGATCTTAAAAAGGCCTATGATCGATTATCTTGGGATTTTATTGAAGACTCGTTGAAGGAGATTGGTCTTAGTGATGGGTGGATCCGAAATGTGATGCATTGTGTCTCTTCCTCTAGGATGTCGATTGTCTGGAATGGGGATCTTTTGGATTGTTTCTCTCCTGAGCGCGGAGTTCGGCAAGGGGATGCAATTTCGCCTTATCTTTTTGTTCTGTGTATTGAAAGATTGGGTCATTTGATTAATGGGGCAGTGGAGCGAAAGGAATGGAAACCCATACAGCTTTCTCGTAATGGTCCTTCTATCTCCCACCTTTTCTTTGCAGATGATATGGTTTTGTTTGCGGAAGCATCTACAGAGCAGATAAAGGTTATTATGAAGTGCCTGGATTTATTTTGTGCGTGCTCGGGCCAAAGAGTTAACTACCAGAAATCTCTTATATTTGTATCTCACAATGTGGAGCTTGCGGTGGCTCAAGACATATCTACCATTTCTGGTATTCCCCTTACGGACAACTTGGGTCGGTATCTTGGTGCTCCCTCCATTCATGGGAGGGTCCGACCTGCTGACTTTCAGTACATTATTGAGAGAGTGACTACTCGATTGGCGGGGTGGAAGACAAAATTCTTGTCCTTTGCGGGTAGATTGGTTCTAGTTAAATCGGTGCTTAACTCTATTCCCATGTACATCATGCAGACTATGGTGTTACCAATAGGGGTGTGTAATACCATTGATAAATTAGTTCGACGTTTTCTATGGGGAGGGTCTAATGAGAAGCAGGGCGTCAACCTCATTAAGTGGAAAATCATCATCAAACCTATGGAGGACGGTGGTCTTGGCATTAAGAGTATGGCTTATATGAACTTGGCTTTTTTGGCCAAATTGGGATGGAGACTAATTACAGATAAGAATAGCTTTTGGGCCAGAGTTGTTTACATGAAGTATCTGCATCGGGAAGCTACTATTGATAGGTTGCAGCCTAAGAATGGGGCTTCCAATGCGTGGCGGGGCATTGTTAAAGCCTCGCCTATTTTACATAGCGGAGTGCAGGCTTTAGTTCGTAATGGTAAGGACACTCTTTTTTGGCTTGATACATGGGTAGGTGAGGTGGCCTTAATCAATATGAAAATGCGGGATTTGAGTTTGGTGGAGATGTATAGGCTTGTCTCAAGCTATTGGGTGAAGGGTTCAGGGTGGGACTGGAATGCTCTATCAGGTTTACTCTCTTTTGAGGTTGAAAATAAACTTGCTGCTGTGCTCTTATGGGATGAGGAGGAGGTTGCAGATGGCATTTGTTGGGGAGCTTCTAAGAGTGGCATATTAACGGTGACCTCTGCTTATACTATTTCTACTGGCACTCTTATGGGAGTTCCTACTTCCCTTTGGAGGATGATTTGGAAGCTTAAAGTTCCTCAAAGATGCAAGACTTTTTTGTGGATGGTTGCGCATCGAAAGATCATGTGCAATGCTGAGCGGATGAAAAGGGGTTTCACCATGGCATCTGACTGTATTGAATGTGTGGGATGTATCGAAGATGTCGATCATATTTTTCGAAATTGCTCTAGAGCCGTGCAATTATGGAAGCGTCTATTGCAGCCAGTTGAGTATCATCTTCAGAGCAATTTGGATTTCCAAAGCTGGCTTGCTCATAATCTTGCTGGCGTTAATGATTGTAATGTTGACTATGACTGGGCTTCCTACTTTACAGTTGTCGTGTGGGCTCTTTGGAAATGGAGGAATGATTTAGCTTTTCGTAATCTTCGTTTTCACTTCGAGTATAGCATGGCTTGGCTTAAAGGGAAAGTGGCTGAAATCATTCATGCTTTTCGAGCCAAAGTGGAGGTCCATGGTGCTGGACGAATAGAGAGGGTGAAGATGGTAGGCTGGTGTGCTCCCAACCATGGTTGGACTAAGCTTAATACTGATGGATGTCTTAAGACTGCTTCATCGCGAGTAGGGGGTGGCGGTCTTCTCCGTGACTATCGTGGTATGTAGTTGAGGGGGTTTGTGGCTAATATTGGTTCTTGTACTGCAACTGAAGCTGAATTATGGGCTGCCGTTCATGGCTTACGTCTTGCTTGGGAGGAGGGCCATCGTTCTGTAGTTTTCGAAACAGATTCGGCTATGGTGGCTGGTTGGTTAAAAGGCAA
Source organism: Paratinospora sagittata (assembly GCA_035771175.1). Classification (NCBI taxonomy): domain Eukaryota; kingdom Viridiplantae; phylum Streptophyta; class Magnoliopsida; order Ranunculales; family Menispermaceae; genus Paratinospora; species Paratinospora sagittata. The sequence continues at coordinate 2,052,616 of JAYMFD010000012.1, read as the reverse complement.
CAGTATGCCGCAGCTTAGCCTTTCCAACTTGGTAAATGAGTGTCGAAGACTCCTTCAGAGAGATTGGTTAGTTCAAGTCGAGCACATTTACAGAGAAGGTAATAGAGCAGCAGACTATTTGGCTACTGAGGCTTTGAAGTTCAATCGGGGAGTGTGTATCCTGTCTTCCCCTCCCCGTGGGTTATTCAATATTTTGAGGGAAGATGCAACTGGGGTTACTTGGCCTAGGAGAGTTCGAGATGTAGTGTACTAGTTGTTCTTGCTGGGTGTTCCCCCTCTTTTCCTTTCCAAAAAAAATAAACACACAAGACTGTTGATTAATTTCATTTGTTTGAGAGTATAGTTCTATGTTGGTGTTTCCCAAGTCATCAGTTTCAAGCCATATAAGATTACCTTGAAATCAATCATCAAAATGTTGGAGAAGCTCCAATGTATTTGAATATTGTATGGAAATTGTAACACCCCGTAAATTTAATTAAATACATACGTTGAAGTACGCGTATATCGAGATGTATAATACACATATTTTATACGTATGAGCTACATATACACGTGATAATACACGTAGTTGATACGTATGCGCTAAATATACGCGTGTATGAGTAGTAAATAACTAAAATTATGAAATGAAGAGGATACATGTGAATTACATTGATTAATTTATGTGATTGGTTAATTAAAAATGTGGATTTGATTATGATTAAATGAATTTAATGAAATTTGATGGAGGAGTTAGTTAATAAAGGGAGTCAAGGTACATGGAATCATATTTGAGTTTTATGGATCATGTAAACTGATTTTAGCATTGGAGTTTGTAATGATGAGGCTTTGCGATTCCTCATTGTCATTTCGTTAGGTCTGTCCTAACAAGGGTTGCGATCCTTGAAATGACTGTTAATTGGGTAATGAGATGTTGTGGCTACCTTGTAACGGCCATACAACGGTTAGACCCGCTCTCGTGCCTTGCGGAGGAGGGAGATTGTGTATGGTGTTATTGAATTGGGTCATGAGAAGTTGTGTCTATCTTGTACGACCATACAAGGGTTAGACCCGCTCTCTTGCCTTGTGGAGGAGGGGGATTGTGCATTATGTTATTGAAAATCATGAAATTTATGATGTTGACATGTACAATATATTCATTGAATGATGCATATGTTGAATAAGTGTTTGAAATAATTTTAAATGTCATATTTCTCTAAATGCATATAATTGTCATCTCAAGAACTATATTCACTGAGCTGTTGTTTGCTCACCCTATTTCCTCCAATATTTCAGGTATTGAGTCGAAGGGAAAAGGAACTTGTCTGGGTATGTATGCTTGGAGGAAATAGATTATATTTTTGTTATTTTGATATGTATATTTATCACACAGTATATATATATGTAATACCATCTAGATGGGTTGTGTGATAATATTATATGAGGAAATGAGATGATCATAGATATTTATCAGGTGAGAATTTAATTTGTGGAATGACTGGAATGAATGTGAGTGGAATGATTATCTATATTGGATTTGATTTGTGGTATGGGGAAAAAAAATTATGTACATTTTGGGAAGGTTTGTGAGAGTACGTGAAGGCTGACAGTATATTATATACTGTATATGGATATGTACAGTGTATAATATACTGTGCCGGTCATGACGTCAGCCTACGTCAGGGGCGTCGTGACAGAAATAATTAGTGTTATTGTATTTGAATATTGTATGTTGGCAATAATGTTTTGCATTATTTACAATTTAATGAACCGACTACTTAGTTCAACATTGTCAAGCAATCACTAAAACTAGTTTTCAAAATTTAAAAATAACTATAAGATTTTAATGAATATGTTGGACCATATATATTTTATAAATAATCGTTGACATTAAGATAGAAGTGTTGAACATGAAGGGCTGAGTTGAACTATTATTATCCCTCCTGAAATAGAAAAGCTAAATAGGAGGTGTCGGCCGGAAGTGGATGACCTTAGGTGGCGGTGATTGGGAAACTCCCAAACAAGGGAAGCTCGGATTGATGCGAGGTTAGAAAGACAAGCTTGGATGAGATGAGGTTGGCCAAAGTGTCAACTTAAGCTAAGTAGAGTTATCGTCACTACATCGACTTTCGATGACAGTGATGAGGAAAACTTTGAGTATTGAGCTAAGCTTGAAAGGAGATGAGGTCGGCACCTCGCTGACCTAAGATGAGCTAACTTGGGTAAGACCTAACCCTTAGAATGAGGTCACCAACATGCCAACATGCCAAAATGTTTACCTGATATTACCTGACATGAGACCACATTAGAAAAGTGACTAGAAGAAGGGACTACCTCAAAGGAAGCGTACTCCTTGTGAAACACCAAGGTGTTATATGCTCCTATAAGGTGAACTCTGACCCTCTATTATAAATAGCTTTGTGTTTCACCCAAAAGGGTAAGTAACTTTACTTACTACAATAACTTTCTACTTCATTTTATCATTTTTAGTTAGTTTAATTTTAACTTAAGCATTGGATGGTCATTGGTCGGCACCACATATATGTCCTCGCAATAGCCATTTGTCAAGTCTTCCTTTACAGGTCTAAAGTTCAGATCTTAGTCGAGAGGTCCACTATCAGCTCATCCGATTCATCATCAATTCATTCAACTTATCAACTTCAGCTCTTCCAAAAGTCTTAGCTATATTATTTTTAGTGTTGGTTAATTTTTGCAACCAACATAATATTTTTGAAATAATTGCAAAATTAATCAAATCGTAAGTTTTGCAACTTTTTCATTTGAGAGAACCTTGCATTTTTTTTTGAAGGGAGAGAGAACCTCACACTTGAGATTAAATTCTACCATTGCACTTTTTTTTTTCTTTTTTATTAATTAAAATTATTTCTTAATTTGAAATGAAAGTTTCAAATTAAGAATATAACTTATAATATTATTATTGATATTTTGTTAAAATATATTAATATTGTTTATGTAATATTAATATTAATTTATAAATAGAATAAGGCTAAAAATTACTAAAATGTTACAATTGAAAGAAAAGGTAGAAAAGAGAAATTAGATGTAAAGTGGGGTTTTGATGATGAGAGAGAAGTGGGGTTTTTAAATTATTTTATTAGTCATATAATTATTTTTTATTATAAGTTTCCTTAAAAAAACAATAGATCAGTAGAAGACATTTATATATGCATTCTTACTGTGGTTGTTTTATTTTATGCTTGCCATTCAGTTCGATGAAGTGATGGAGCGCCCCTTCCACTGGATTGCTGGATTATGATCTTGTTAAGGGCTTTCAAAACCATTAGCTTTCTGAGAATCCGAACTTTATGTCATTTTACGCAATTGCTTACAGATCAGTCCGCGCAGCAGAGACGTTGCGTCTCTTATTCTGCTGCACTCCAAGTGTTCGACGAAATTCCTGAAAGAAGAAATTCACATGAACATGAACGTGAACTTCTTGATTACCAATTATGCGGAAGAAATTATTACCCTCATTTATTGTCCACTCTTACTAAGTGTGGCCGTGTTCACGAGGCATTGAGGTGCTTTCATCGAATGAATGGGTTTGGGATAGTGCCCACAAAGTTCAATCTTTGCATTATTCTCAATAGTTGCACAAAAGCAAGAAATCAGCTTTTGGGTTCTCAGGTTCATGCTCGAATTATTCGAATTGGGCAAGAAGGAAATCTCTTTCTTAACAGTGCTCTCGTTGATTTATATGCTAAATGTGATGCATTGGTTGAAGCAAAGAAGGTTTTTGACAGCATGGAAGAACATGACCCAGTATCATGGACTTCAATCATAGCTGGATTTGCCCAAAATGGGCAGGGAATAGATGTTCTTTTGTTGTTTAAGTTTATGTTGAGGACAGATATTAGACCCAATTGCTTTACTTATTCTTGTGTTATAAGTTCATGTCCCGAATTTGAAGGTGGAATTCAGTATGGTGTATTGCTTCATGCTCATGTGACAAAACTTGGGTTTGAATCTAATAGCTTTGTGGCTAGCTCTCTTATTGATTGTTATTCAAATAGTGGGAAACTAGACCATGCTGTATCTATATTTGCTGCAACTTCTGAGAGAGATGTTATTCTAATAAACTCTATGATTGCTGGATATTGCCAAAACTTGCAAGGTGAAGAGGCCCTCAAACTTTTTGTGGAAATGTGGAGAGATGGCGAAATGGGTCCAACGGATTATACGTTCTCTAGCATTTTGAATGCTTGTGGGAGTCTCACTGTACTTCAATTAGGAAGACAAATTCACTCGTTTATAACTAAGACGAGTTCGGAAAGTAATGTTTTTGTGGCAAGTTCATTGATAGATATGTACTCAAAGTGTGGGAGCATTGATGAAGCTCGTTACATATTCGATCGGCAAGTTCAAAGGAATAATATCTTATGGACATCCATGATTATGGGTTATGCTCAAAGTGGAAGAGGAACTGATAGTTTGGAACTATTTGAGCAATTGGAGGGTGAAGATGATTTGAGACCCGACCATGTATGCTTTACAGCTGTATTAACTGCTTGCAATCATGCAGGTCTACTTGATAAAGCCATAGAATACTTTGATAAAATGAAAATAAAGTATGGTCTGGATCCTGAATTAGACCAATATGCATGCTTGGTTGACCTCTATGGAAGACATGGGTATTTGAGAAAGGCGAAGACCTTGATGGAGGAAATGCCCTTTGAGCCAAATTCTGTAATGTGGACTTCCTTCTTGGGTTCTTGTAGAGTTTATGGTGAAGTAGAGCTTGGGGGAGAGGCTGCAGAAGAGCTATTTAAAATGGAACATTACGGTGTGGCAGCTTATGTGACACTCGCGAACATTTATGCAGAAGCTGGTATGTGGGGAGAAGTAGCGGAGGTTAGGAAAATAATGAGAGAAAAAGAAGTAAAGAAGAGTGTCGGGTGTAGTTGGATTGAGGTAGGAGACAAAGTACATGTTTTCTCGGTGAATGATACATCTCATCCACAATTGCAAGAAGTTCATGCTGAACTCAAAAAACTGAACTTGGAAATGAGGGAGGGTGTTTGTTTTGCCAATATTGAAATATCTATCTTTAGATGTCTATAATGGATATCTATAACAGCTTGAAAGACTAGGTAGACTAGTTTATGGAGATATATTGTTGATTGGTTGAAGACGCTGCAGCAGAGCTCTAAGAGAGGATGAGACTATCAGCCTATGGCCTTGAACTCTGTAAAGTATATATCTATTTTCATAATTTAAAATGTTTCACATAAAATTTTTTATTAGTTGAATTCTTTCTTTCTTTCTTTCTTTCTTTTTTTTCTTTTTTTTTTCTGGATTAAGCTTATGTTTTTTGTGGCTCGACGCAATATACTTGAAGTTGTATGCTAAGTGTAATTTGATGAACATTTAGGGAAATTCTCAAGAGCTATGTTTGAACTCACCGTTAACTCAAAACACCTTGCCATAATGATTTCCTTCGTATGAACTGAACTAAAATGGACATTTTAATTAAAAAAGCTACTTTAAACTTTAAAGTCTCATAAACGGGAAATAATATGAATAATTGTGGTTTTATTAATCAAAAACAAAATTTAACATGATTAAATAATAGGATTTTTGAAACAATAATGTCTGTATCTTTGAACCAGTAGTGAAAACAACAGATTTAAATAATAGGAGGGTTGAGATATAATCTGAAATATATGATTTACTTGGCGGCAATTCCTCTTCTTAAGGAGACAAACCAATCTTATTTATGGATTGTTTTATCTATTGTTTGAACACAACCCTTTGCATGGCTAATTTTTGTACAATTCAAAAATATTGCTCATTCCAACTGAATGGTTCATAAACTTCAAAATTTAGGTACCCAAAAGGACAAAAAAAAGTACTACCTTGGTTCTTAGTTTTTTTTTTATTGAATGTGCCAAGTTGGTGAACCTAAAAACAAAGCTTATATCTTCAAAAATCTGGTCTCTCATAGAATAAGGACATGTGCAACCAACCACCAATCTAACACATGATCTTAAATCTTGCAAAATCTACAACATGATCAAGTAGTCCATCTGCCTTTATACCTGGACAAGAGATCCATCTCAGCCCTTTTCTTTTTCAATTTTCTCCTCCCCCCCCCCCCCCCCCCCCCCCCCCCCCCCCCCCTACCCGGCTCTTCCAAAAAAGCCCTTTGGTGGATAAGCTTGGTTTCAGTAATTCATTAAATACTGAAAACAACACAAACTCTGGTATTGTCCCTGCAAAACACATAGTTCTTCTATTGGAATTAGATGTTTCTCTGCAATGAACAAGCTAATATGTTTCCCATGAATTCTTTGTTGGATGAAAGACATTATGAATTGAAAACCATTTTAATCAACTTGAAGAAAGAAACTAATTAACCTGCATTAGGTTCTAACCAATTTTTTCCATGTGACAGATTGGAAGTTCTAATCAAATTATTGAATTGAAATGTATTTTAACATTAACATGCGACCTAGAACACGCAAGGCCTAACGTGTTTTTTTTGTTCTTACTTGATGCAATGGATTTCACATGTAAACAGTTTATTTTTTGCCGACGTGTGATATATGCTTTGTCGGCTATTTGTAGAAGTAAAGACATTTAAAATTTTCAATTGAACAGACTTTATTATTCATTACCTAATGATCAACCAAGTTTTCATTTGATTTATCTACTGTTCAAAACAATACGCAATCGCGCTTGAAAATGACAAATTTTGGTGTATTTCATTGTAATGAGAAAACATAAAACAATGTCAAATGTATCTCTGTTCTTACGCGGCTAAGAAATTCGTGTTCTATATTATCTGTAGTCTTTGATATGTATATATTGTTATGTTATGTTTTTATGATAAAATGTAGCCTGTATTTGAAATTTATCATTATCTTTCAGGGCCCCGATGATTTTGATTGAGATCTAGAATCTTATATAATAGTAGAAAAGAGATTTTGGTACCACTTTTTAAGTTGTTAGCTAGGAATCATTACTTAGACTATATTTTGTCAAGGATTGTGAGAATCCAGACCATGATATTTCAAGTTTTAGTACAACACTTAGTTGATGAACATGATCCCAAATGGATAAGGATTACATAGCTCTTACAAACAAAATCCTTAAGAAACTGGCTCTTTCCTTCACCACCTCACGTCATTGCAAGTTTTAGGTATCCGTAAGGACAATAAGGTTCCAGCAATATTTTATTTAGCCAAGAAAGTTCCTTGGTCCTTGAGAAGTTAGAAATCAATATGAATATCCTAATAGCTTGAGTTTATTATATAATCTGATATTTGTCAATCTAAAACAAAAATGAAATAGCCTAGTTGCCATGATTCAGTCAATCACTGTATTATACTTTTTGAATCTTTAACAACCTGATTAAAATAAATTGCGGGCAATGTGAGGATCAGTTGTTTTTTTATTAATAGCATTTTCATTTTCATTTTCATTTTCATCTCGCCATGATAACAGTTTGTTCATGACTGTTAGAGAAAATGCATTAAAACCTTTCTTTGGGGCTATATTGCAACAATATCTGCATCGTTAGAATAGTCACTGGAGTTAAACTTTTTTAAGATTATGCAATCCATATTATCTAATTGCTACATGAAATCTTGAACATTGCCAGGTTTAAATTTATCTCAGAGACCAGGGTATGGAGCATTGACCTCGAAGCCAACCTGTTAACTTGGGAGAAGAAAGCCGATTGGCTGATTTAGACAGGTGCAGACCAATTCAATCTAATGAGCAAGAATTTCAAATTTCAAAATGTCTTTAATTCATTGCAGAAACCTATTAGAAAATTCATTAGGACCTTCTATTATTGTTAAAAAATAAAGGGTAGGAGCTGGCAAAGAGATTCTAAAGATCCTGCAGGATTAATTGCAGTCATGTAAGGAATGTTTTTAAGGGTAATTTCATCAGAAACAGTTCTTTAACTTCTTAAACAATATAATTTTGTATGCAATATAGGTCTTACGTTACTTTAATTAACTAACTTTGTTTAATATTCCTGTGATTAGGAGCTCTGCTACTCGGCAATTTGGGCGAGGGATGGTTAAAGTCGCAGTAAAATCACATGAAACATGTGAGAATGATTGATTTAGGGAGAAAGAGACAGAGGTAATTATGTCTGAAGATCCTTCGGCAACTGTCGTTTACATCTAAATTATCATTTTGTTTTGTCGTCTGTACTGCAATTAGAAGAAAAGTTTAAATAATGCAAGTGATTAAATAAATTTATTAGAGCTTAATATTCTATTCTAAATGACAGCTAAAGTCACTGTTGCTTATGAGTTTAAGCAATCTTCTTTGTCTTTATGTGTTATCTCATTATAATCACACACACATATAAATACATAAATTCTAACTCATAATCTTTGGGATGATACTCCCTGCAACAATCTCGCTAATCCTGATTTCATTAAGAAATGTGTTTCAATTGGAAATATGCTCATCTTCTTCAGCTAACTTAACTGATTTGGACTGCGTAACCAAAGTAGGCTCACCTTAAAAGAGTATTTTTCGATAAAATATTTTTGAAAAAGAACTAATTTTCTTTTGAAGTCATGGTAAACTCAACAAATATTAAGTATTTTTTCAACTACATGGATCAGCTTTTGGAGTCATGGTAAAATGTGGACTAAAAGAAGGGTGTGTTGGTTTACAACTTTTTTGATCAATTTGATCTCAACCATTGGTTTTCGCGTGGACCCATCGATTAACGTCATTGATTATAGATTATAGCTTTTGCACGTAATCCATCTCTTTATTATGAGATATGAGAAATGACGATATATGCAATCTTGCTTACATATTATGTATAAGGATCTCGTTATTATGAGGTTTGAGAAAGCACGATATACGCATGACTTACTTTTAAGTCCTAATAGAGCAATTTTAACTATTGTCCCAAGGTTCGCTTTCTATTGGGCAAAATCAATTTAACTTATAATGATAAGAAGAGCTGTGCTAAACCAACATTCGTTGGCACGTCAAAATCTAATCCTGGCACTCAACAAGATGTATAATACATGTATCTCACCAAACATCTAACAGGTTGTTGGGTTCTGTTGAAATAATAATACTTAACATTAGATTGAGCGAGTGACGGAGTCAAAGAACATAAGTTTCTAATATAAAATGAATCCTGAGTTCAAGCCTCTCGCCTCATGCAACGACGTCCTAGGGTATTTATTATCATACCCCAGAGGCCCAGTGAGAATGGGCCCCTCTCGATACTCTTAACCTTAAAAAAATAAATAAATAAATAAATAAATAAATAAAATAATAATAATTGAAACCAACATATAAGCACCTCTACCCAAGAGTAGCTAGCATACAAAGCCAAAGAAAGCAAAAGAGATTTTGGACGGAAAAGGATAATTAATTTTGTAATATTTTAATTTATTTATCTAAGATCGAGTTGACTCACTGTGTGAACAGAAGACAAGCTAAACAATTAGCCGAAATTGATAACAAGTTTTTCAACGGATTTATTGGAACTCTTTTTTTTATTATATAATATAATAATTATATATAATTATATATAACAATAATATTGTCAAGGTTCATCATGAGATTATTAAATAAATGCCTTAAGATATGGTATATATTTCTTGTCCTTTTTGACAATATCGTTACGTTTATTCAACGCCATCATCATAGCTTAATTAATCAAAGCATAGACTAAAAAACAAGTTTTCTAAAAAACGAAATATATAGAAAATACAATCTGATATTATAGATAAAAAGCAATGTTTTTATTCTAAATATTAATACATTTTAATTAATTAAGCCAATGAAACTGTTATTATTTTTTGTCATATTTCTTTATTTTCGATATAAAAAAGAAATCATCATATGATCGACCCATAAATTATTAATGATTTTCTTCTTCTATAGTCTTCCTTGGAAAAAGGAACTCATCTCTGTTTCCAAGAAAGCTGGATTTACAAGGTGAACAGATTTTTCACGTGGTTGGAGTTAAGTCAGCCGCGTGGACTTCTATGTACGTTGTATGAACTCTTAGTATATATATTCTCTCTTCTAGAAGAGAACGAGACAATTCAAAATTTTCAAAATAAATAGTACCATATTCACATTGACAGGAAAATAAATAAATAAATAAATATACATTATATTTTACACTTTATTGAAAAATCATTAATGAACCAAGGTGGTAGTTCAATTGCTTGAGGAATTGAATATAAATAAGGTTAAGGTTCATGTCTGAAGTTTGAATCTGAGCGTAATCTCATTTATCCACTCCTATTAAGAGGATCAGCCAAAATGTCTCTGTCATGCTCAAGTTCAAGAGGATTAGTCTCATCCAAAAGGAATGAAGACACCTCTTGGGTGCCGAAAAATCGGTAATAAAAAAAAAACCATTACTACATATAGTATATCCAACATATTAACATGGATATATATTTGTTGAAAAAAAACAAGATTTTGCAAGAAATTTACTATAAATAATCCACCCAATTTATGAAAATATTAGGTCGATATAAAAAAATGAAGTAGCTAATTTAAGGGGTTAGTATGACTTTTGAAATTAAATCTATATCATTAGGGAGGATTCTTGATCATTTCCAACTTTAGTATTTTTTTTTTCTTTGAAAGGCCAATTTTAGTAATTAATTCAAATTAATTATAATTACTTCCCATTGATTTATTCCAAAAAAAAAAATGAAGTAGTTTTAAGGGGTTATCCCATTGATTTTATTTTATTTTTTTAAAATTTTAATTTTAATTTTTATTTTTTTACAAAAAAGCCCTCCAATTGGGGTCTGAGATCCAATTAGTTAATTGTGTGCCCTAGCTAGACATTAAACGCGTAGGACTAAATTTACAGCTAAGTTGGTAGAATTAATCCTCAATGATGCATTATATTAGATTTTGATAACCTTTACAGCTAAGAGATTAGAATTTATCATTAAGCAAATTGATCAGCTCCAGCCCACATCCCAAATGAGGCAGAAAATCATGCACGGTAGATGTTTTTGGACCTAGCTAGCTAGCTAGAACAAACCTAACCAACATATAAATTATTCACTAATTAATTGTTCTCTTCTAATTAGTCATCCAAATTAATTTATATAGTTAGAGTTCTAAAACATATATTTGAGAAATAGTTATATTTAAATCTCAATTAGTGCATGGTTGATTCATCATATATACTCTCGAATATTTATAAGTAACCTGTTTCAATTTCATGACTTAATTATATATATATTGTTCAAGATCTACATATCCTGTTGTGAACACTAATATATATATATATATATATTTATTTATTTATTTATTTATGTTGTTGGCCATTGAGCAAAAAGAGGGTGATATAATTAATTATTAATTGCAGAAAGTAAATGGGCCTTTTCTAGATAACATTATTTTAATTTAAAAGGGTATTTAATTCATTAAAATAATATTCTACCAAAATAATTAATTTGACCATCAATAGAATAATATTAGAGAGAGGAGAAGAAGACAGAGATTGATCACACGTGTGGAAATGGTCCATGTCGCTCCCTGCTTCTATATATAAAACAAGGTATAGCTAGGTTTTCTTCCCTGGTGGTGGTGGTGGTGGTGGTGGTTAAGCAATAATATTGGAGAGGTTGGAGTTTCCATTGTTGAAGCTTTTGAAGGTGATGAACTTATTTTCTTCCCTTTTTTCTTCCTTCAAATTAAAGGCTTTTAGATGCTAAAACTCCTCAATTATGTATCCAAAATCATAATCATAATCATTTTTTTTTATTTTCCACCCATAAATTGAACTGGGTCTTGCTTTTTATTTCTAATTTCTAATTTATAGAACTAGCTCATCTCATATATATATATATGATGTTTTTATTGTATTTTTGGACTATTTCCTTCTGGTTCTCTTTTTCTCTTTTATATATATCTATATATATTTGGTTATTGAGGTTTTCTCTAATTATTGCCTATGTATATGAATTTTCTTTCAGAGTCTAATTTTCAGAATTATTATTCTTTTAACACTAACATATGACACATATACATATCATCTTCTTTTTTTCAGGGATCTTAATCTTAAGGGTCTAATAATTAAGGTGTTTAATTATCACATGGAGATTTCAACAGTCAGATGGTTTTCTACTGAGCTGGTATGTATAACAAAGATTATATATATATATATATATATATATGCACAGCTTGGTTTTATTTTTCAAAGGTAGCTAGGATCATATATATAAAGATTTATGTAGTTTAATAATTAATTAATTTTCTCTTTATATATATACAGGGAATGGATCAGGATCTGAACTACATAAACCAAAACCAGATGGATGAGCTCACCACACAACATATAGCAGCTGCACTTATGGACAACTTCCAACAGTATTCCTCCTACCCAATTTCTAAAAACAACCAGAAAAGAACCTTCATGTGTCCTTCATCAATGGAAGCTCATGATCATCATCATCATCATCTTCTTGATCAGAGACCTACAAAGCTGATAAAATCTGATAGCTGGAATTCTTCAAGTATCTCAGAACATATATCTAATACTACCCTTGAAGCAGCTGCACCTTCTTCTTCTTCTCCAAACGATTATAATAGTAATATTCTTTCTTTTGGGAGTACTTCATCAGATTCATCACTGCCCAATATTTCTCATAATCATGAGCAGCAGCAATTGTATGGGAGTTTTGTGGGTGAAATGAAGCCTAATTATAAGGAAAGCAATATTAGCTATAATATTTCTAATAATCAGAGTCATGGGTGCAAAGTGGGTCATCAAGGGAGGCCTAGCAGTGTAGCAAACAAGCCACCTAATTCTCATAGTCAAGATCATATAATAGCCGAGAGGAAGCGCCGTGAGAAGCTCAGCCAACGGTTCATAGCTCTATCAGCCATTGTTCCCAATCTAAAGAAGGTACCCCTGCCCCTCTTTAATTTAATTATTTTCTTTCTTTTAATTAACTTCTTTCTCTTATTAGTTGATCATCTTCATCATGCGTAGACATGTACATATATATTATGTCTAATTTAGCTAAGATATATATATATACATACATATATATAGGGGATTCAACCAAGATGATAGATCATTTCTAATTAAGGAACCAATATTTAAAGAGATAGCTAGAATGATTATAATTTCCTCTTGAATTAATCAAGAAAAGACATATATAAGTAACAGTTTTAATTAATATATATGCAAATTAAACCCAAGTTTTCTTCCGAGGCAAAAACCCTAATTATGTATATGTGAAAGGATTATTCTTTCCTCTCCCTGCTTGTATTTTCAACTTGTTTTGTTACACTTTAGCTCTAGCTAGCTTGGTAATTTATTACCACATAAGTACTGATGATTAATAATTAAGGAGATTGATTTAATTGGTGTTGTTTATCCTATATTCCATAAGACTCTCTCAAGCTTAGCTTGCTACACCAAGATAACCCTAGCTACAGCTATATATTCAACTCAACATAAGCCTTTTCAATTCCCAACTACATATATAGAGTTAGCTACATGTGTGTGTTAATTAATTATATATTACAAGAAGAATATATAATAGGCAATAGGCCAGATTGAAATTTCTTGATTAATTTGCTCGGTTCATATAATTGATAAGATCATATATATACTAATTGGTATTATATATAATGCAGATGGATAAGGCATCTGTGCTCGGAGATGCTATAAAGTACATGAAACAGCTGCAAGAGAAGGTGAAGAACCTTGAGGAAAAGGTGGCCAAGAAGAGAAGTAGCGTTGAATCAGCTATCTTTGTGAAGAAATCTCAGCTGCTCTTGGATGATGATGATCATCATGATAATAATATCGATGGCGGCAACAACTCTTCTTGTTTACATGATGATCAAATCATTAAGGAGCCACTGCCTGAAATAGAAGCAAGAGTTTCAGATAAGAATGTGCTGATAAGAATCCACTGTGAGAAACACAAGGGTGCTCTACTGAAAATTATCTCCCACATAGAAAGCCTCAAGCTAACTGTTACCAATTCCAATCTCATGCCGTTCGGAGACTCTTCTATCCACATAACTGTAATTGCTCAGGTAATGTTTCCTTTCACAAGAAGGGCTACCTAGCTCTAGCTTATATAATTTAATCACCTTTACCTTTGTCAATTCTCTCAAATAATAATTGCCACTTTCTTTTGCGATAACTAAATGATCTTTATTATATTTAGAATGTAGATTAATTGATCTTCTAATTATAATGTCAATTAGTAATTCAAGGAAAGTAATTGTTTGTAGAAACCACTCAACATTATGGATAAGAAAATGATGACAGGACTCGGGTGATAAACTCAATTGGTGTACTCCAGTCTCCTGCGCCAGTTGAGTCCCTTAGATTATCCTAGAGAGCTGCATGTATTGGGTGGCTCTAGGATGATCTAAGGTATACCCAACTACTTATACGATTATATTTTCATGATTAATATTAAATATGCAAGTATTATATACACATCGATATCTCAAAATGTATGTAGTGCATGATTTAATAATCAATACAAGGTACCCTCTTTTGTCGCAAACTATATATATATAAATAATGGTACAATTGAACATGCAATTCATGTAATTACAAATCCAATTAAGGAGGGATCAATTTAATTTCTATCTCGTACAGCATTATTAATTGTAGCTCTTATTTGGAAGATGACGATATTAATTGCTGCTTCTCATCTTCTCTACATTAAAACTATGTACTAAAGCCTATATATTTATTTTCTTTCAGATGGATCCGGAATTCTGCATGACAGTAAGAGATCTTGTGAAGAATCTACGGTCAGCTTTTCTCGAGTTCATATGATCATCATCAGTTTTGGAACTGCTCTAGCAATTCTAGAATCAACATTAAATATTCTCCTGACCACCTTCTATATATAGTATTAATTATTAGGCTACGAGAATATTGATTTTTGCAGGAGCCCCAATATACTGGTGTTTTTTTTTTTGCGTGGTTGATCCTTTTAATTACCACGTTTTACAATCCAATATATTAATCACCTCCTGCTTTAATACTTAAATTCTCGTGGCTATAGCTAGCTACTCTATTTATATGGTTTTTGAATTTTTTTTTTTTTTTTACTTCCAAAGCTTGTTTCCTTAGTTGTGTTTTGGAAGTATGGGTGAATTTTCTAGGATTAATGGTACTGTAATGTATGACTTGCAGGTTGCTGGTTTATGAAATATGTATTATTAATGGAATAAAAATACAGATTTGTTGGGTGGTAGTTGTGATATATACCCAATAATTTTGTGTTGAAATAAATGCATCTGGTCTATTGATTTATATGCATGAGGAGTTTTCTTCATTAATATTAAGATCAACTTATAGTTAATTATAAATATAATATATATATATGGCTAAGGTAGCTAGGCATCGTGTCTCACTATATATACCTTATAATATTTGTAATTTATGTTCATGAGATGGTGCTTAATTGCTAGCTACTCTTAAAATGCTGAAATATATATCTACTGGCGCCCATAAAATTTAGTGAAAATTAAAGGGTATTTTAGAATTATTTGAAGAGTTTAATTAATAAAAAGTAAAACAAATGCAAAGATAAACTATATATATGGTGTGAAAATTTTACATTAAAGACAAAACTATGTATCATTGGGAAAATCTCATCTATATATATAATAGTATTGCCTCCATATATACATTTTGAAACTAACGAGTCCTCCTTAATCAAAATTACAAAAGAAAAAAGTGTATAATCTTATATTTTAATATTTAATTTATTTTTATTTTTTTTTATGTTAGATTGAAGTACTATAGAGCATCCATTTTCAGCACACGGCCTATTATATACATTGGATGTCCTTAAATCATGCATTAATACATAATTTAAAAGAATCAAACATATATTACAACGGTGTGTGCTAAAATTATATCTTGGGTGTGTGCTAAAATTATATCCTGAAATCATATACACTTATCATTTCCTTATACTCCCTATTTATATATATATATATATATATATATATATATATATATATATATATATATATATATATGTAGAGGTTATCTTAGTGGAATCTATTAAAAAAGAGTTTGCATGAACAATATTTATATAGCAAGTTCAAATATATATAAAATTAAATCAATCTACTTTACAATTATAAATAATCATACTTAATCAAACTTCTTAGCTTTCATAAAGATCTTCAAAAATCAATATATTTAAGAATAACCAAGATATGGACATAACCAAGATCTCAAGGTCAAAATTATTTGTTACTGGTTGGAGGGCTCATAAGTCATGTATAAAAAAAAAAAAAACTTGAGAACTTATTAAAACAACACCAAAAAATACAAGGGCACCCCACCATAGATAGTGATATATCTCTTCCATTAAGATATATTAACTCAAGTGCCTATATGTTAATATAAATAATTTTATGGCTTTTTGATAACGATGTAAGCCTCAATTAATTATATAAAAGATTCTATATTCCTAAACTTACTTACTCATGATCATATAAAGCCAAATGCAATCAAAGGTCTATATATCATTTGTTGCAATTCATATTTAATTAATTAGTATCACACAATGAGCTTTGAATTTTGATCCCGAGATCTCATGAATTAATGGGACCATGTGAATATTTAAGCTATTAATAGAAGGTTTCATTTCACAGGTTGAAGTATTTTTTTAAATGAATGATTATAGCGTCAATTAATGCTAGTTGATGATTTTTTTATTTTTATTTTTTCCTTTGAGAAGGCTAATTGATGATTTTAAAAAATATTAATAAGTTCATGAAAAGAAAATTAATATACTAAGGACATTAATGATTTGAGAAAAAGTACATCAAAATAAACAAGCATTTCAATGAAGTATGATTCATACACCAACTTTTTTCTTTTCTTTTTTTTTAAACAGTGGTATCCCAGCTTTATGCGCTTAATGCCCGACGTCAGACTAGTCTACCCGGGACCTACACGTACCCACCACACATCAGTCCAAATAAACCAAGAAATTAATCTCTCTAATCTAGGAATCGAATTTCAGACCTTTAAGCCTTAGTCAAAGTCTTCCGCCTTCCTCGCGAATCAGCGAGCCAATGCCTCGACGGGCATACCAACTTTTTGAAGATGTGATCTCTAATGTCTTGTAGTTCTTATTATATATATAGTTGCCATAGTAATTTGTTTACAGCTTAATTCCATCAAGGTAGTTTGCTCAATTAGTTATTAGTTTTAGATCAAATTGAACTTAATTAATACTTAAAAAAGTTTGACTTTGAATTAGACGAAGTTCTACTATCTGTATTATAAGTAATTTTGAAATTAAAGTCGAGTTTAATTTAATCCATACCAATCATTTCGATGTTAATTAAGCTTATCTACTTAAAGACCCGCTTATTTAGTTCATATTTAATTTGATTTAAAGTCCTATTACACTAAACAAAATTATATATGTTTGACTTATAAATATGCCAAAGTGAAAACTTATTAGCCAATTATAATTAATA
Source organism: Paratinospora sagittata (assembly GCA_035771175.1). Classification (NCBI taxonomy): domain Eukaryota; kingdom Viridiplantae; phylum Streptophyta; class Magnoliopsida; order Ranunculales; family Menispermaceae; genus Paratinospora; species Paratinospora sagittata. The sequence continues at coordinate 2,035,150 of JAYMFD010000012.1, read as the reverse complement.
AGTGTTCATTAATTCCAAAATAGTTAAGAATGAAAGTGACATAAGAAAAATTAATTAATCAAATCATGATTTTGATGTTTATATTCGTTTTTTTATTATTAATTTATTAAGGCCTATTTACTTGAAAATAGAAAATATGAAAAAGAAAATAAAAAATAATTGAATTAATTAGGAAACTTATTAACTTATTCTTGAAGATAGGAAAGGGAATATTGTCAACCTAATCAGTTGTTAATTTGATTTTACTATGGTACGAAAGGGTAACACAACATTACCCAAAGTTGGATAGTCTCATTAGTTGCGGAATGAGATATAGGTTGTGGTTGAGGGATGAAGTTTTAGTTTCGAGTCTAAGTTCGTGTCCTTGCCTCTACGTCCACTCTGGGGAGGGACTGCCCAATGCCGCGTACTATTCTAGACTGTAGAATAGTCTCACCTCCGCAAAGGAATTAGCCGAGATAATGGGAGTCAAAGACCCAAAAAAGAAAGAAGGGTAACACAACATTAAAGTCAAAGTGAAAGTCAATGTTCTAGTTGAAGGCACGTGAAAGGAGTGATCACTTCAGGATTATATTGCTTTTTGCCGATTTATTGGACTTACTAGAAGAGAACTAAAGGCCTTAGCGGTGCAATTGTTATTTATATTATTATAACAATGCTAAAATATTTTCTTAATTATTCAATTTAAGTATAATTTACGAGTTTAAGGTCTTGTTTGTTTATGTGACATAAGCACTTTTTTTTCACTTTTTTATGCAGAAGAAGTAGAGTTTGACCTGTTTGTTTGCTTTTTGCTAACTGCGAATAATCACAGATCTAATGCAATTTGAAGAAATTGTTCATGGGTAGATTCTCCATTTTATTTTTGCAATTTTAGTCTTTTAAAACAAAAATATATATATATTTTAGATATACTAAAATAATTATCAAAAATACTTTTTAAATAAAGTTGTCAAGCAAATTATCAACAACTTTTTGTAAGGCATTATGAAAAAAGGGGATTCATGTGGCCTGTGAAAAAATCTTAAAATATAAATATGAAATTTCAACATTTTTTTTTTTTGGTGACCCAAGTATCCAAGTTGCTTACGTCTATTAACTAACTCCTAAGGGCAAGTTTCAATCACGAAGAGAGAGAGTGATATTCCCTCAATGAGCGTACAGATACCTCTATGTGAAACCCCTCGCGAAAGAAATTTTTCCTTTAACAAAAGCCAAATCCATCTCACCTGGCAACAGACTTTAACTCTATTTATCGGGTCATGAGTATAAGCTCTAACCCCTTCCTAGTCTTGTTTGGTGGTAATTTTAACTTCTTTTTCTCACTTGCACCATCACATGCATCTTGACTCTTTTAACGTTTTTTTTGTTTTTTTACTAGAATATGCAAGAAACGCTAGTGTAACTAGGCCCATACAATATTTTGGACAGGCCCAACCCAAAAATGTGTAAAGTTTTAAGAGAGGAAGTAAAACTGGATTGGGCCAAAAAAAGCCCAATACGTTGAGCTCGTGGATTAGTCCGATGTGTAATATGAGAAATGATAACTGAGAAGAAGAAGAAGAAGAGCGCTTCAACAGGCCCAGTCACGAAAATACCGGAAAAACCGTTCTTCACGATCGATCGATCAACCTCTTCACTTCTTCTCAACTGAAGAAGAAAAATAAAGAAGAAAGAAAACTGATCTCAGAAACTTCATAAACTTTCAGATCAAATAGATATATACATAATATATATTTATATATATAAACTATATATAAAGCAGATGAAGATGATGATAATGAAGACAATGGGAATCAGGAAGGAGGTGGCAGTGGCAGTGGCGACGGTGGCGGTGGCAACAGCAGTGGTGGTTCTGGTGAGGCGATGGCAGCGAAACTGCGAGCGCCGGTGGAAGCGAACGCAAGACTTTCTAAGGAATCTCGCGGCGCAATGCGCCACTCCGGTGCCAAAGCTCTGGCAAGTGACCGACGAGCTCAGCGCCGAGATGGAAGCCGGTATCGCTTCTCCGGGAAGAAGTACCAAGGTTCAGATGCTGGTGTCTCACGTAGAAACTCTCCCCACTGGGTTCGTCGTGTTTTTGTTGTTGCTGATTTTGGATGATCTCCCTTCTTTAACAGATTAACTAGTTAATCCATATTGTCCTCGCACATGCGTAGATGTTCAATTCAATTCCTTGGAAAATATATAAGAGTTTGCAAAACATATTCATACTAATGTGGTATACGACGAGTGGAAGATGTTTCTTTTTTCTTTTTTTCTTTCTCATGATATAATGTTGTGGTGTATTATCACATCAACTTAAGTATATATTTTGGTACAGTTGTTTAGCACTCCTCAATATATAATTCAAAAATGTTATTCTAATTACACTAATATTAGAGATATACACTTAGGATGTCAACGTAGGTGACATTACTCTTAAAAAATATTGTAACTAACATGAGACGTACATTAAATTAATGCCTTTGAATTATGTATCAATACGTAATTCTTGTACACTAATCATTTTTCAACATGCAATAATTTTCCAGTACATGATTTAGAGTACCCTAATCAATTTTCCAATATATGATTCGAGTGCTCTAATCAAATCATGTACAGTAATCATTTTTTAATATATACAGTCCGAAGCTCACACTTATACGGGTCTCGAGAAAAAGTTAAACAACATTAAGTTTGTTTTAGCAGACTTACCTTGCATCACAAGAGGTTGTTTCCACGACTCAAACCCCCTAATTAACCATCTAGTCACATACCATTTCACCAATGCTCCCCTTCATTTTCTAAAACACATATAGAATGAAATTACTAATTAGCTTCAAGTCAACCAATTAGCTTGAAGTTAGCAATATAGGGCATGATTTAAACCACACACATCCAATGAAAATGAACATGTAGCATTTTTTTGTAACATTTCCCTTATCATAATTTTCTTTATAATAATGGAGTTGCACGCATGATTGTATTTTTATGTAGTTACAATAGTATTTCCTTTGATTGTGTGGAATATATTAGCTAGGTTGAAGTTCATTAGTACTGATATATGATAATTTGCAGGGATGAGGAAGGAATATATTATGGGTTGAATCTGAGTGGAACTAACTTCCAGATGTGGAGGGCACTGCTTGGAGGAAAGAAAGAACGTATTGTTAAGCAGGAATGCGAAACTATTCCAATTCCATCAACTATAATAACGGCTTTTTCTTCTTCTTCTTCATCTTCAGTAGAGGTTGAGAATTTGAGATTAATTCAGTTTAACTAATCCTTAGTGCTGTTTAGAATTTTTTTTTTTTTTTTTTTTAAATTATATAAGAAGATATGATGATGAAGAATGAATTAATTTCAGGAGTTATTCAATTACATTGCAATGGAGTTAGCCAAGTTTGTTTTGACAGAGAACCAGAGTTTCAGTAGTAGTAGTAGTAGTAGTGTTGTAGCAGGTGATCATCAAGGACATAAGAAACTTGGGTTTACTTATTCTTTTCCTTCTGATCTCCCTGATGAAGTTTCTTCAAGCACCCATTTAAGGTGGAAGACCTTTTCAATCCATGATGCAGTTAAGTCAATCAAATTTTTACTAATTATTTTTTTGCCCTTAATTATTTGCAGATTTGATCAATATATATAGAATATGAACAACTTAATTAGCTTGATAAATTTGTTTGATTTATTGTGTTCAAGTTTAATGAAGATTACTGAAATGAAATCAGGTGGGGAAAGACATGGTGGACAAGATGAACAAAGCTTTGCAGAAATATAATGTGCCCATGAAGGTTTCATCAATGGTTAGTATCTCAATTTCAAAATTACTTTTCCAAAAGCCCTTCTTGGTGCCTCTGATAAAGATGATCTCAAGTTTATCAGTTTAATTGGCCCTTGAGCAGGTTCATGATTCCGTAGGAGATTTGGCTGGAGATCGATACTACAATAGCGATGTCATTGCCGCAGTTACACTAGGTTCAGGGACTAATGCTGCTTATATAGAGCATGAGAATGCAGAAACCAAAATCCGAAGAAGAAGAATCCAAATCAAAAGAAATGGTTAGTTTTCAAATGTACCCTTTTTTAATCTCTATTTTTTTTTTGCTTTCATTTAGTTCATTAATATTGGAACAAACTAAACATCTAAAATGTCCAGATTATCAACGTCGAATGGGGAAATTTCAGTTCTTCTCATCTGACTATAACTGAATTCGATGCGGGTTTAGACGCTGAAAGTTCTAATCCTGGTGAACAGGTATTTTAATTAACCAGCTAGCTTTAATCCTATAAGTTTTAATTCAACTGATCTGTTTTGCAAATTTCATATGTTCTTCCCTTTCTATTTCTTCAGATATTTGAAAAGTTCATATCAGCGAAGTATTTGGGAGAGATTGTGAGAAGGGTCTTACTGAAGATGGCTAAGGAAACAGCTCTATTTGGAGAGAGCATCCCACCTAAACTTAAGATTGCATATGTTTTAAGGTATTTTGGTGCGTGTATATATATATATATATATGTTCCTCCTCTTGCCCAAGATAGCATAATTTCAGAATCCAAAAAGGGAAATTACTGTTCAGATTAATGATATTAGTTAAGCTTTTAATTGGAATAAACTATATTTGAATATTTGATTTGAACAGCTCTCCTGACATGGCTGCCATGCACCAAGATATATCAGAGGATAGACATGTAGTTGGTGAGAAACTCAAGGAGATCTTTGAGGTATTGTTCTCTGTCATCCTAAAACTATTTTGAAGTAGTGTCTGTTAAATCTATTTGCAACCCTCTACCAAAAAATAAAATAAAATTGAGGGTAATTAAATATTACAAAATTACTTTTGTTGTAAATATTTTATTTTTATTTTTTTGAACCTCTGCCACAAATAGAAGTTCATTTTAAAGAAAAAATAGGGCCCTAAATTCCTTTTTTCTAACAGTTTTTCAGAAAACTGCAAAGCTAACAAATTCTTGAGAAGCTACAGGGATACAATTCCAAAATGAAAATTGAGAAAATAACTTTTTATTGTTTTCTGAAAATAAGTTGCATTTTATTTTTGAATACTGAGATCTTCAATTTCTTGAAAACCCAGATTGTGAATTCCACTCCAATTGTGAGAGAGGTTGTAGCAGATGTTTGCGACATCATCGTGGAGCGAGGAGCTCGAGTTGCAGGAGCTGCAATGGTGGGAATTTTGAAGAAATTGGGAAGAATTGAGACAAAGGAATCAAGTGTTTTAACAGTGGATGGAGGGGTTTACCAGCATTATAGGCTGTTCAGGAACTACTTACACAGTTGTGTTTGGGAGATGCTTGGGAGGGAGTTCTCAGATGATGTTCACATTCATAGTTCTAATGGAGGGTCAGGAATTGGAGCTGTGTTTCTTGCAGCTTCTTCAAATTAACAAACACTCACCTCTGATTAACTTAGATTTATTTTATTTTTATTTTTTTTACCCAAAAGGTTTATTTTTTAGCATCTTGATATAGGGTTCTTATTTCTAGTTGTGAGTTTTTTGAGTTGATTTTTCAATGGAGGCTTTGATTGGCTACCAAAAGCAAGGAGGGTATCAGTTCAGGTTTGGGACATAATAGAAGAAGATTGGAAATTTTGAATTTTCTTAATGGATTGATTTGTTATATTATATATATACTTCCCTGAATTTTAAATTTCCCTAATCTCATTGAAGAAATTGTTAGACAACTGATTTTAAATTACTTGTTTGTGCAAAATTAATATAACAAGCAATATCACACTTCTTGCTTCCTAATATTCTTACTTACAAATGACTAAAACAATACAGATAAGAGATTTGACAGAAAAAGTAAATCTGACGTATGAAATTGAGTTTTAGGAAGAACAGATGAAAAAAAAAAAATGAACTTAAAGCTATTTATTCAAGAAGCCACATCCAATTCAAGGCTTCCATCAATCTATTCAAATAAAATCAACTCAATGAGAAAAGTTGACAGGATTCCACAAATTTAGCTCATCCAAAAGGATCTAATGCTTAAAAATGTGTGTCTGATTAATTGATTATGTCATAGAAAATGTGAAGATACACTTATCATCTAGATTTCCATACCACTAGAGACTGCTTATTATGAGGAATCATGGTCTACAAAAGTGCCCAAAAAAAATTACACTTTCTTATCTCTTGGTACAACCCATCTCCCATATAAGTAAATCATACTCAACTTACTTATTTCCTAATGAAGTTAACTCCCTTCTGAATGCTTGCTGCTAATTCTTTCTTTGCCTTCTCCAAACCAGCCCTGTTGATTCCCATAGATAGCATATTAATTAGTAACAAGCAACAAAATAATATTAATTAGCGCCAGAATGATTTACATAGTTGTGATAATCAGACCTTTCAAACTCGTTAAGGGGTCCTAGAGGGAATATCTCCTCGGCTCCAGCATGACCAAGCCTCACCTTGATCGCGAAGAACGGAAGTTCAGTGACCTATTTCAAGATATATTTCATCTTGTGAATGCCTGTGAACTCTTTTTATAAATTCTTTTGGGTAAAAGCGAAAGTTAAAGAGAACGAAATCAAGTTTTTCATAAGAGTACGTGAGAAGTCACAAAAGAACATTCAATGATGCCGGCATCTCCTCTCAGGCCCCGAAGGCATGCATCAGCAAATTTAGCAGCAGCAAATGCCTGCATTTAAAAATAAAAAATAAAAATAAATGAACTGATTTAGTAAATCCGTGATTTTATTTGGAACATGAGGGTGATGGAAGAGAAGTAGAAGAAACGAAATTGCTAACCATGGAAAGTGTTGCAGAACCAGCCCCGGCCTTTGCCTGTAAAAGAATGTGAAGATTATAAGAAGACAGCAATCAACTTCAGTAATCAAGCAATGGATGGAAATAGTAAAACCATTTCTTTGACTATCTGCTATTAATTTCAGGATCTCCTTTGATTACCATAAGCACTAATTTAATATATTCTTGGTCACAGAGGTGGCTAATGTGCCTTGAAACAAAAGACTCTTCCCAAACTGGACATGTGCTATATAAGCAAATTCCTAACTTTTACCCAAAATGAGAGTGTTGTGTACATATATAAAAAAATTTATAAATTATATCCAAAATTGTACTTTCGTTTGCTTATGTAAATAAATTCATAATAGTCACGCGACTCACACCAAATCTGACCTACATGTGCTTAAATACACAACTTCACGATTTTCAGCCTGAATTAGACTTTTGTGCATTTGTATAAGCAAACTCCTATCTTTTACCAAAAAGTAGAGTATCGTGTACATATATAAAGAAATTCATAAATTATACCGAAAATTGTACTTTCGTGTGCTTAAATAAAAAAAATCTAATAAATGGGACTTACACATGCTTATATAAATAAATTCATAATATTCAAACCAAATCTATCCGACTTTCGTGTGCTTATATACACAACTGCATGATTTTCATCTCGAATTGAACCTTCGTGCGCTTATATAAGTAAATTCCTATCTTTTACCCAAAATCATAGTGTGTACATATATAAAAAATTGTACTTTCATGATTTTCATCCCGAACTTGACCTTTGTGTTCTAATATAAGCAAATTCTGATCTTTTACCCAAAATGAAAACGTGTAAATATATAAAAAAAATTGTACTTTCGCGTGCTTTTATACACAACTTCATAATTTCATCTCAAACCGGACCTTCGTGTGTTTATATGAACAAATTTCTATCTTTTACCCAAAATGAGAGTGTGTACATATATAAAGAGAGTATACTTTCGTGTGCTTACATAAACAACTTCTTGATTTTCATCCCAAACTGGACATTATTTGTTTGCTTATATAAGCAAATTCCTAACTTTTACCCAAAATGAGAATAATACATATATAAAGAAATTCATAAATTATACCCGAAATTATACTTTCGTGCACTTATATAAAGAATTTCTAATTCTAAACCTGAATGAGACATTTGTGTTCATACATAAATAAGTTAATAATATTTACATAGAATCTGACTTTCGTTTGCTTATATACACATTTACATAATTTTCATCGTGAACTGCACCTTTGTGTGCTTTATATAACAAAATTACTAACTTTTACCAAAAATGAGAGTACACATATAAAGAAAGTAATAACTTATATCCAAAATTGTACATTCGTGTGCTTATTTAAAGAATTTCTAATAAATGGGACTTTCGCGTGCCTATATAAATAAATTCATAATATTCATGTCAAATCTGACTTTCGTCTGCTTATATACACAACTTCATGATTTTCATCCCAAATTGGATCTATGTGTGCTTATATACGCAAATTCCTATCTTTTAACCAAAATGAGAGCGTGTACATAAATAAAGAAATTGTTCTCTCGTGAGCTTATATACACAACTTCTTGATTTTCATCCCGAGCTGGACCTTCGTATGCTTATATAAGTAAAATCCTAACTTTTACCCAAAATGAGAGTGTTGTGTACATATATAAAGAAATTCAACAATTATATCTGAAATTGTACTTTCGTGTGCCTAAATGGGACTTTCACATGCCTATATAAATAAATGCATAATATTCACACCAAATCTGACCTTCGTGTGCTTATATACACACTTTCGTGATTTTCATCCCGAACTAAACCTTCATGTGCTTATATAAGAATATTCCTGTTTGCCAAAAATAAGAGTGTCATGTACATATATAAAGAAATTCATATACTTTACCCAAAACCGTACTTTCGTGCGCTTATATAAAGAATTTCTAATTTTAAACCTAAATAAGACATTCGCATTCATATATAAATAAGTTCATAATATTTACGCCAAATTTGACTTTCGTTTACTTATATACACATCTACGTGATTTTCATCCAGAACTGGACCGTGTGCTTTTATATAAGCAAATTTCTATCTTTTACCCAAATGAGAGTATCATGTACATATATAAAGAAATTGTATTTTCGTATGCTTATATACGCAACTTCTTGATTTTCATCCTGAACTGAACATTCGTGCGCTTATATATGCAAATTACTAACTTTTACCGAAAATGAGAGTCTCGTGTACATATATAAAAAAATTCATAAATTATACCCGAAATTGTACTTCCGTGTACTTATATAAAGAATTTCTGATTTAAAACCTAAATGGGACTTTCCCGTGCTTATATAAATAAATTCATAATATTCACGCCAAATCTTACCTTCGTATGCTTATATACACAACATCATGATTTTCATCCCGAACAAGACATTTGTGTGCTTATATAAGCAAACTCCTATTACCCAAAATTAGAGAGTCGTGTGTATATATAAAGAAATTGTACTTTCACGTGCTTACACGCTCAACTTCATGATTTTCATCTCGAACTGGACCTTCATGTTCTTATATAAGAAAATTTTCCATTCTTACCCAAAATGAGAGTATCGTGCAAATATATAAAAAAATTCATAAAATATACTCGAAATTGTACTTTCGTGTGCTTATATAAAGAAATTCTAATTTAAAACCTAAATGGGACTTTCACGTGCTTATATAAATAAATTCATAATATTAACGCCAAATTTAACCTTGGTGTGCTTATATACATAACGTCATGATTTTCATCCCAAACTAGACCTTTATGTACCTATATAAGCATACTCCTATCTTTTACCAAAATTAGAGTATCGTGTACATATATAAAGAAATTGTACTTTATGTGCTTATACGCACAACTTCATGATTTTCATCTCGAATTGGACCTTCGCGTGCTTATATAAGCAAGTTCCTAACTCTTACCCAAAATGAGAGTATCATGTACATATATAAAAAAAATTCATAACTTATACCTAAAATTCTATTTTCGTGTGTTGGTGTACACAACTTCATGATTTTCATCCCGAATTGGACCTTCGTATGTTTATATAAGCAAATTCCAAACATTTGCCCAAAATGAGAGAATCGAGTACATAAAAAAAGAAATTCATAAATTTTGCCCAAAATTGCACTTTTGTGGGCTTATATAAAGAATTTCTAATTTTAAACCAAAATGAGACATTCGCGTGCATATAAAAAAAAATTCATAATATTTATGCAAAATTTGACTTTCGTGTGACACAACTTTATGATTTTCATCCCAAACTGGACCCTCCTGTATTTATATAAGCAAATTCCTATCTTTTACCCAAAATGAGAGTGTACATATATATAAAGAAACTATACTTTCGTGTGCTTATATACACAACTTCTTGATTTTCATCCCGAACTGGACCTTCGTGGCAAATTCCTAACTTTTACCCAAAATGAGAGTGTTTTGTACATATATAAAGAAATTCAACAATTATATTTGAAATTGTACTTTCGTGTGTATATAGAATTGTTAATTTAAAACCTAAATGGGACTTTCGAGTGCTTATATAATTAAATGCATAATATTCACGCCAAATCGCACCTCCGTGTGCTTATATACTCACTTTCATGATTTTAATCCCCAACTAGACCTTTGTATGCCTATATAAGCAAATTCCTATCTTATACCCAAAATTAGAGTATCGTGTACTTACATAAAAAAAAATTGTACTTTCGTGTGCTTATATACAAAATTACATGATTTTTATCCCGAATTGGACCTTCGTGTGCATATATAAGCAAATGTCTAACGTTTACCCGAAATGAGAGTGTTGTGTACATTTATAAAGAAATTCAACAATTATATCCAAATTTGTACTTTTGTGTGCTTATATAAAGAATTTCTAATTTAAAACCTAAATGGGACATTCGCGTGCTTATATAAACAAAAGCATAATATTCACACAAAATCTGACTTTCGTGTGCATTATAAACACACTTTCATAATTTTCATCCCGAACTAGATCTTTGTATGCTTATATAAGAAAATTCCTAACGTATACCAAAAATTAGAGTATCATGTACATATATATATATATATATAAAGAAATAGTACTTCATGTGCTTATATACACAACTTCATGATTTTCATACCGAACTGGACCTTCATGTGCTCATATAAGCAAATTCATAATGTTTACCCAAAATGAGAGTGTCATGTACATATATTAAGAAATTCATAAAGTTTACCGGAAATTGCATTTTTGTGTGCTTATATAAATAATTTCTTATTTTAAATCTAAATGGGACATTCGCGAGCTTATATAAATAAATTCATAATATTTACGTCAAATCTGACTTTCGTGTGCTTATACACACAACTTTATGATTTTCATCCCAAATTGGACCTTCATGTGCTTATATAAGCAAATTCCTAACATTTAACCAAAATGAGAGTTTCCTGTACATATATAAAGAAAGTCATAAATTATAACCAAAATTGTACTTTTGTGTGCTTATATAAAGAATTTCTACTAAATGGGACTTCAACGTGCTTATTTAAATAAATTCATAATATTCACGCCAAATCTGACTTTCGTGTATTTATATACACAACTTCATGATTTTCATCCCGAACTAAACCTTCGCGTGAATGAGATAATTCCTATCGTTTACCAAACATATATAAAAAATTGTACTTTCATGTGCTTATATATACACTTTCATGATTTTCATCCCAATCTGGACCCTTATGTTCATATATATAACAAATTTCTATCTTTTACCCAAAATAGAAGCGTGTATATATATAAAGAAATTGTATATTCGTGTGCTTACATACACACTTTCATTATTTTCATCCTGAACTAGACCTTTGTATACTTTATAAGCCAAATCCGACTTTCGTGTGCTTATATACACAACTTCATGATTTACATCCCGAACTGGACCTTCGTGTGCTTATATAAGCAAATTGCTGACTTTTACCTAAAATGAGAGTGTCGTGTACATGTATAAATAAATTCATAAATTTTACCCGAAATTGCACGTTCGTGTGCTTATATAAATAATTTCTAATTTAAAACCTAAATGGGACTTTTGTGTGCTTATATAAATAAATACATAATATTAACGTCAAATCTGACCTTCGTGTGCTTATATACACACTTTCATGATTTTCATCCCGAACTATACCTTTGTATGCTTATAAAAGCAAATTTATATCTTATACCCAAAATTAGAGTATCGCATACATATATAAAGAAATTGTATTTTCGTGTGCTTATATGCACAACTTCATGATTTTTATCTCAACCCGAACCTTCGTGTGCTTATATAAGAAAATTCCTAACATTTGCCTAAAATGAGAGTGTTATGTACATATATAAAGAAATTCATAAATTTTATCCAAAATTGCACGTTCGTGTGCTTATACAAAATAACTTCTAATTTAAAACCTAAATGGGACTTTTGTATGCTTATATAAATGAATGCATAATATTCACGCCAAATCTGACCTTTGTGAGCTTATATACACACTTTCATGATTTTCATCCCGAACTAGACCTTTGTGTGCATAAGCAAATTCCTCTCTTATTCCAAAAATTACAGTATCGTGCACATATACAAAGAAATTATACTTTTGTGTGCTTATATACAAAACTTAATAATTTTCATCCCGAACTGGACCTTTATATTCATAAATAACAAATTCCTAACTTTTAACCAAAATGAACGCGTGTTTATGTATAAAGAAATTATACTTTTGTGTGCTTATATACACACTTTCATTATTTTCATCCCGAACTAGACCTTTGTATGCTTATATAAGCAAATTCCTAAATTTTTCCCAAAATTTGAGTATCGTGTACATATATAAAGAAATTATATTTTCGTGTGTTTATATACACGACTTCATGATTTTCATCCCGAATTGAACCTTCGTGTCCTTATATAAGCAAATTCCTAATGTTTGCCCAAAATGAAAGTGTCTTGTACATATATAAGGAAATTCATAAATTTTACCCGAAATTGCACATTTGTGTGCTTATAAATAATTTCTAATTTAAAACCTAAATGGGACTTTTGCGTGCTTATATAAATAAATGCATAATATTCATGCAAAAACTGACCTTCGTGTGCTTATATACACACTTTCATGATTTTCATCCCGAACTAGACCTTTGTATGTTTATATACACAAATTCCTATCTTATGCCCAAAATTAGAGTATTGTGTACATATATAAAGAAATTGTACTTTCGTGTGCTTATATACACAACTTCATGATTTTCATCCCGAATTGAACCTTCGTGTGCTCAAATAAGCAAACTCCTAACATTTGCCCAAAATGAGAGTATTGTGTACATATATAAAGAAATTCATAAATTTTACCCGAATTGCATTTTCGTGTGCTTATATAAGTAATTTCTAATAAATGGGACTTTTGTGTGCTTATATGAATAATTGCATAATATTCACACCAAATCAGACCTTCATGTGCTTATACATACACTTTCATGATTTTTATCCCGAACTAGACCTTCATATGCTTATATAAGTAAATTTTTATCTTATACCCAAAATTAGAATATCGTGCACATAAATAAAGAAATTGTACCTACGTGTGCTTATATACACAACATCATGATTTTCATCCCAAACTAGACCTTCGTGTGCTTATATAAACAAATTCCTAACGTTAGCCCAAAATGAGAGTGTGGTGTACATGTATAAAGACATTAATAAATTTAACCCAAAATTGCACTTTCGCGTGTGCTTATATACACAACATCATGATTTTCATCCCAAACTGGACCTTCGTGTGCTTATATAAACAAATTTCTAACGTTAGCCCAAAATGAGAGTGTGGTGTACATGTATAAAGACATTAATAAATTTAACCCAAAATTGCACTTTCGTGTGCTTATATAAATAATTTCCTATTTTAAACCTAAATGGGACATTCGTGAGCTTCTATAAATAAATTCATCATATTTACGCCAAATCTAACTTTCGTGTGCTTATATACACAACTTCATGATTTTAATCCCGAACTAGACCATCGTGTGAATAAGCAAATTCCTGACTTTTACCCAAAATGAGAGGATTGTGTACAAATATGAAGAAATTCATAAATTATACCCGAAACTGTACTTTCGTGTGCTTATATACACAACTTCATGATTTTCATCCCAAACTGAACCTTTGTGAGCTTATATAAGGAAATTCCTAACTTTTACCTAAAATGAGAGTGTTGTGTACATTTATAAAGAAATTCAACAATTATGTCCAAAATTGTACTTTTGTGTGCTTACTTAAAGAATTTCTAATAATCTCATAAAATTCACGTCAAATCTGACTTTCGTGTGCTTATATACACAATTTCATGATTTTCATCCCGAACTGACCTTTATTTGTTTAAATAAGTAAATTTCTATCTTTTAACCAAAATGAGAATATCATTTACATATATAAAGAAATTGTACTTTCGTGTGCTAACATACACAACTTCACGATTTTCATCCCGAACTGGACCTTTATTTGATTATATACGCAATTTCCTATCTTTTACCCAAAATTAGAGTATCGTGTACATATATAAAGAAAATTGTATTTTCGTGTGCTTATATACACAACTTCATGATTTTCATCCCGAACTAGACCTTCGTGTACTTATATAAGCAAATTCCTAACATTTGCCCCAAATAAGAGTGTCTTGTACATATATAAAGAAAGTCATAAATTTTACCAGAAATAACACTTTCGTGTGCTTAAATAAATAATTTCTAATTTAAAACCTAAATGGGACTTTTCCGTGCTTATAAAAATAAATGCATAATAGTTACGCCAAATCTGACATTCGTGTACTTATATACACACTTTCATGATTTTCATCCTGAACTAGACCTTTGTATGCTTATATAAGCAAATTCTTAACTTTTACCCAAAATTAGAATATCGTGTACATATATAAAGAAATTGTACTTTCGTGTGCTTATGTGCACAACATCATGATTTTCATCCCAAATTGAACCTTCGTGTGCTTATATAAGCAAATTCCTAACGTTTGCCCAAAATGAGAGTATCGTGTAGAAGTATAAAGAAATTCATAAATTCTATCTGAAATTGCACTTTCATGTGCTCATATAAATACTTTTTTTATTTTAAACCTAAATGAGACATTCACGAGCTTATATAAATGAACTCATAATATTTACGCCAAATCTAACTTTCGTGTGCTTATATACACAACTTCATGATTTTCATCCCGAACTGGACCTTCATATATTTATATACACAAATTTCTATCTTTTACCCAAAATGAGAGTGTATATAAATATAAAGAAAATGTACTTTCATGTGCTTATATACACAACTTCTTGATTTTCATCCCGAACTGAACATTCGTGTGCTTATATAAACAAATTCCTAACTTTTACCAAAACTGAGAATGTGTGTACATATATAAAGAAATTCAAAAATTATATCCAAAATTGTACTTTGGTGCGCTTACTTAAATAATTTCTAATAAATGGGACTTTCACGTGCTTATATAAATAAATTCATAATATTCACGCCAAAATCTGACTTTCGAGTGCTTATATACACACAACTTCATGATTTTCATCCCGAATTGGACCTTCGTGTGCTTATATAAACAAATTCCTATCTTTTATCCAAAATGAGAGTGTTGTCTACATATATGAAAAAATTAATAACTTATACCATAAATTGTACTTTTGTATGCTTATATAAAGATTTTCTAATATAAAATCTAAATGGGACTTTCGCGTGCTTATATAAATAAATTCATAATATTCACGTCAAATCTAACCTTCATGTGCTTATGTACGCAGCATCATGATTTTCATCCCGAACTAGACCTTTGTGCGCTTATATAAGCAAACTCCTATCTTTTATCCAAAATTAGAGTATCGTGTACATATATAAAAAAATTCATAAATTACACCCGAAATTGTACTTTGGTGTGCTTATATAAAGAATTTCTAATAAATGGGACTTTCGCGTGCTTATATAAATAAATTCATAATATTCACGCCAAATTTGACTTTCGTAAGCTTATATACACAACTTCATGATTTTCATCCCGAACTGGACCTTCGTGTGCTTATATAAGCAAATTCTTAGCCTTTACCCAAAATGAGATTTTTGTGTACATATATAAAGAAATTCAACAATTATATCTGAAGTTGTACTTTCGTTTGCTTATATAAAAAATTTCTAATTTAAAACGTAAATCGGACTTCCACATGCTTATCTAAATAAATGCATAATATTCACACCAAATCTGACCTTCGTGTTCTTTTATACACATTTTAATGATTTTCATCCCGAACTAGACCTACGTGTATTTATATAAGTAAATTCTTGACTTTTACCCAAAATGGGAATATCGTGTACATATATATAAAAATTCATAAGTTAAACCTAAAATTGTACTTTTGTGTGCGTATATAAAGAATTTCTAATAAATGGGACTTACGTGTGCTTATATAAATAAATTCATAATATTCACACCAAATCTACTTTCGTGTGTTTATACACACAACTTCATAATTTTCATCCTGAACTTGACCTTTGTGTGCTTATATAAGCAAATTCCTATCTTTTACCCAATATGAGAGCATATAATATGTAAAGAAATTGTACTTTCCTGTGCTTATATACCCAACTTCTTGATTTTTATCCCGAACTGGACCTTCGTGTGCTTATATATAAGCAAATTCCTAACTTTTACCCAAAATGAGAGTGTCGTGTACATATATAAAGAAATTCAACAATTATATCCGAAATTGTACTTTCGTATGCTTATATAAAGAATTTCTAATTTAAAACCTAAATGGGAGTTTAACGTGCTTATATAAATAAATGCACAAGGAAAAGGCCAAAAAGATCTCAATTATATAGGTAATCTTGTTCACAACTAAATGGTTAACGGTTGAAGACCTTAGCGAAGAAAATATCACTTTTACGTCATGATTATAAACTACTTTGAAGTTGGTAAAGAAATTATATTTTGTATTTGTCAATTACAAACTACAAACAAACCATCATTAATATCGCATGCATTCCCTATTTTCTCTTGAAAAAAAACAGATGAAGATCAATAAGAATATAAAATGGCCAGCTCTAACAAATTGAAATGCAAAACTAACCAACTGGCTCTATTATCATAAATTCTAACACATCTTAACTCTTTTTCCTCTTTGCTAGCTGCTTAATATTGAAGTCAGATTCTTATAGCTATGTATGACATACTGATAGATGATGTAATAGTAAACAAATAGTTAGTAACCTACACTACAATCAAGAAACAAAGCAAATTGCCAATATCGCTTCAAATGGAACAAAAATGCCAATTACCCAACCGATATCTTTTTATCTTTCTTTGTTGGCTTTTTGTTTTAATAGATATTATTTTTTCTTCTCCAAATTTATATTAAAAAAAAAAGGGGTTACCTCAACAACTTCTGTTCCACCATTCTGTATGCGATCTGTCAGGTAGCTAGCTTCTTCTGGGGTGAATGAGCATGGAGGCTTCACCTATAAGAAGTGATACTAGGTTGAAGACTGATATCAAATACACAAATATGTAAAGCATTTTAAGAGTTAGAAAGAAATTCTCTCAAACCTGGGAAAGAAGGGGTAAAATAGTTACTCCTGCATGGCCCCCGACAACTGGAACATTAACTTCCCTTGGATCAACTCCCAAAACTTCTGCCTGTACGAGAAGCCCGAAATATGATGAATCTATACATTTCCCTTACTTTAACATCAAAAACATAAATTAATGGAGAATTCTAATGCATACCACAAACGTATTGGCCCGCACAACATCAAGTGTTGTGACTCCTAAAAGCCTTTTTGGATCAAAGGTGCCGGCTTTCTTGAAAACTTCAGCTGCTATTGGAACTGTTGAGTTCACGGGATTACTGATCAGATTCACAATTGCATTAGGGCAGCATTTCGCTATCCCTTCACAAAGGGTCTTAACGATTCCTGCATTTATGTTGAACAAATCATCCCTTGTCATTCCAGGTTTTCTAGGAACACCAGCTGGGATGATCACAAGGTCCATTCCAGTAAGAGCATTCTCAAGTTGTTGCTGCCCCAAAAAGCCTCGTACCTGAAAAAACAAGATAGCATTTAACTCTAAGAATCAAAATGAGATACTACTGTTCATGTTTAGAACTTCTAACAAGATCACCATGATATCATGACTAATAGCCATTTTGGTAACTCTATTTAACCTCTAAACAGGCTCTAAACTGAAGCTCTATTTGTACCAGAGATTGAACCTCGAAAACAAGATAAAATGAAAATAATTGAATTATATATTTACGGGCTTCAACCTCTACTTCTTTTTAGATATAGGATTGATCAATTTACTTATTAAAAAGATAAAATTTTACGAGAAGTTGATAGTAGAGTTACTAAAACCACTTAAGACCTGAACTGAAAATTCAAACTTAAAATTATAAAAGCCCAAGAATCACAAGAATCAGAAATACCCATCAAAAATATATATAAAAGAAAATAATTCAACTAAGCCTTTTTCCAACTACATGGAGTCGGCTACATGATTATGCTTCCTCCACTTCGCTCTATCAAGAGCTAAGTTGACATTTAAATTACATGTAATTATATTTTTCTTAATTACCTCTATCCATGTTACTTTAGATCTTCCTCTACCTTTATTATTACCATGGATTGTTAACATGTCACACTTCCTAACTAGCAAATCCAAAGACCTTCATTGTATGTGTCCAAACCACCTTAATCGGTTTTTTCTCATTTTATCTTTAATTAGGGGTACTCCTACCATTTCTCGAACATGCTCATTTCTAATTTTATCTTTTAATGATTTACCACATATCCATCCATCTTACTATAGGAGTGATCAATATACTTATTAAAAAGAGAAAATTTTACTAGAGGGTTGATAATAGAGTTACTAAACACCTACTAAGACATAAAAATAAAATAAAAAATCAAACTCAAAACTACAAAAACCCAAGAACCAGAACATACCCACCAGAACATTTATACATATATATATGAAATAAAGTAACTAAAAAGAAGAAAATTACCACAGCACCAGTATCCATGTGACTAACATCAGCAGTGACTCCAGGAGCATTGACAACATCATATAGATGGAGAACAGAAACAAGTGGATTCATCTTCATCAGCAATGCAAGAGGCTGGCCTATGCCACCAGCAGCACCCAAGATGGCTACTTTGAATCCAGGTGCCCCTCCTTTTGCCCTGCAATTTGCCCTCCTCAGAGCAGAACCTCCCTCCATCTTCAAGTTCAAAAAAATCCACATTAAACAAAACAAACATCCATAAACTAGCTATAATAATAAACAGTTCAATTATAAGAGCTTCATTTACTATACCAACAGCAAGATTAAGAATCGAAGTCATTGAAGCTTGATACTTCTAAGTGTCAATTAAATTCCCATTAAAAAAAAGATTAATCATATAAAAATAATAATGCTAAGAATACCGTAGAAAATCAAAAAGAAGAACAACAATAAAATTAACGAAAAAAAAAAAGCACAGCAAATTAAATCAAAAGCTAATAAAAAATAAATAAAAAAGCAGCCTTTTTGAGGATACTGGAGAATACCCAAAAAAGAAAACACCAAAAAAACAATAAATCAAAGACGACCCATAAGAGATATCAAGAAAATAATGCAAAAAACATCGAATCACAATAGAATTGAATTGCATAAGTACCATGGGATTTGAAGGGTGAAGATGAGCTGCAATCCTTGCAATACGTTGATTGATCTCCGAACTGGGCTGCATCTCGGCAGTGTTGGAAAGAGCAACAACAGTTAGAAAGATAGAATCACAAAAAGGAAGTACAGGTACTAAAGGGTGTTCGATTTTGGATCTCTGTATATATATATATATATATATACAAAAAAATATAAGAAAAAAAAAAGAAAAACAAATAAAAACAAGAGAAAGATGAGAGGCTGGCGTGAGGTCGATCTCCTAATTTTGGGATGTGTGGAAACCAAATTTCTAAATCCTTATCCTCTTCAACCTCTGCCTCCTTCAATTGAATTCATCAATTAATTTCCCCTTTCACACACTTTTTTTTTTTTCTGTTTTATAAATTATTTCAGCAGTTTCGTCTTCTCTCTCAGTTCCAGCTTCAATACTCTCATCCTCCGCTGCCACCGCTACACGTAACTTCCTGTTTGAGTCGTCGTTACGTGACACGTCAATGACTAAAAAAAAGTATCGATCCAGTACTCACACAGTCATAAATAAAATAAATATTAATGGTGACATCTGCAATTGTGACATCTTTGATAAATAAAAAATAAAAAAAAGACGATAAATAAATAAAATAAATATTAATGGCGTAAGAGGATAAAAGGTAGAGGTGCCACGTGGTATATTTTTGAGGACAGGTGGTAGAGTGACAGAGTCTTTCTTACAAAGCTATCACACAAAACGGATTAGGCTTTAAGCATTTTGTGGGAATGTTTCGGCCCACTTAGCAGGAAATGGGCTTTTGCATAACGCTTCTGATTATAGGGTTGGCCCAATCAGAGTAGGCTTACATTTTAGGTCTATGTCCTACTTAATGGCTTACTGGGTATGGAATTCAAAATACGACTATAAGTATGGGCCCATTTAGAAAAGTTTTTCTAGTGTTTTTTAAAGTAAAAGTATTTGTGAAAGTGTGACAACACTTACTTTTAGCTAAAGTAAAATGAAAAAATAGTAACTTTTTACTTTCTTTTTTTTTGTCCTAAATCCTCCGGTACCCTCAGCTAACTCCTTTGTAGGGACAAGACTAATCTGGAGTTCGGCGTCTCGAGAGGGTAAATAGCTAACACATCCCTATCAGTTCAGGTCGTAGTGGGACTCGAACTCGTAACCTTGTCCCTTAACCCATTAAGACGTTGTTGTCATCACCAACTGCATTGTAACCTGATGAGTTTCTTAAAAAAGAGGTACAACACGAAGACTTCCCACGATGTTACCCATCCTAGTAACTACTCTCGCGCAAACACGTTTAACTGCGGGGTTCTGATAGAATCTGGTGCATTAGTACTTGTATGATCACACTCTTTTCTATTTTTAAAAGAAGCTACAAAAAAATGCTTTTAAAAAAGTTTTGCCCAAGTGGGGCCTGTGTTTGGTTAATTGAACTTAATTCAACTCAATTACTTTTAGCTAAAGTAAAATGCAAAAAAAGTAATTTTTTACTCTTTTTTTTTTCCTAAACCCTCCAGTGCCCTCAGTTAACTCCTTTGTAGGGACAAGACTAATCTGGAGTTTGGCGTCCCGAGAGGGTAAATAGCTAACACATCTCCATCAGTTCATGTCGTAGTGGAACTCGAACCCGTAACCTTGTCCCTCAACCCATTCAGACGTAGTTGTCCTCACCAACTGCGTTGTAACCTGATGGGTTTCTTAAAAAAGAGGTACAACACGAAGACTTCCACGAGGTTACCCATCCTAGTACTACTTACTTCCCATGAGGTTACCCATCCTAATACTAATTCCGCCCAAATACATTTAACTGCAGAGTTCTGATGAAATCTGGTGCATTATTGCTTGTATGATCACACTCTTTTTTACTTTTAAAATAAGCGAGGTGAGACCAATTTTTCTATTAATTTAACTCAATTAAGTTTTTTAAACTATATTCATCGGCTACACGAATCTGCTTCCTTTACTCTTATTCTATTAAAAGCTAGGTAGCCATTCAAATTATTAAAAGTTAAATCTTTTTTTTTATTTTCTTTGTTCTTGTTATTTTAGGCCTTCTTCCATTTTCTATTGTTACCATGTAATGTTAATAAATCGCTGTTCTTAGTTGGTACATTTAAAGGCTCACGTTGTAATTTCATTTTAATTCGACAACTGTCGGTCCCAAGTCCGTAGAAAGAAAGATGATTGCATTAGAAAGCAATTGGCTAGACCATCACAGTGCGGCGATCCAACCATCACCGAGCCCACTGTCCACCCAAAACCACAAGTCTTTCACATGTTGGTGTTGACTTTGACTCTCTTTATTAATTTCTTTCAACTTTGGCTTTGGGACACTCTTTTTTTTTATTTTTTTAGTGGTTTAGTCATGAAGTATTTTTTTAAATGATATTATTTTGATCAACGGTTATGTTGGTCGAGTAGAATGTAATTCACATGCATGCATCAACATATATATATATATATATTATAATTATTATTATTTTTGGATTTTCTTATAAATTTTAAAATAAATCTGCTAAAGTTAAAGTATTCCTAACCTGTATTAGAAATTTTTGATGTCTGTATTAGAATCTATGCTAATTTATGTTGGATGACAGTACCCTTAATTAGATCATACAAAGCTTTTTTTTTGGGCGTGTGACAGGTCTAGAAGAGTAGAGATAACATAAAGAAAACTTTTTTATTTAATCATTTAATGTTTTATTTATTTATTATTATTATAGGATTTCTGGCACCCTAAAGTGTCAGTCTTCTCTTTAGACGAGACTAATTATTTTAATTATTTTGGATTCATGTATGACAGAAGCGTTTAGACTGATCCTCCCAATAAAGGCGAATAAATAGAAAGATTGATAAATGTACGAAATAACATGACCTCGAAAATAATTATTTTTGAGCAACAAAATAGTTATTGGATCAAAGTATTATTTGGAATTAAATTAAACTAAACCATAAATAAATAAAATTCATCATTCTGAAACATTTATTCATTTTAGTTTGGTTCTTTGATTTGTAAAACTTTTAAAATAATTGCCCTTGATTAGATTTGATTGGCTTCATCTCAAATTGAATAATCAAAATAAAATTCGCGTAGCAGCTTATTCTATATTTTTAAATATATATCTCAATACATGAATAATTATGATAATTATCAACATGTGAGGTTGTTCAGTTAGTTAAAGAATTAAGTATAAGTGGAGTTGAAATCTCGGTCTTGAGTTCGAGTCTAAGCATGTCCTAATTTATTCACTTCTATTAGGAAGACCAGTAAAAAAATGTCTCTGGCATACATGAGTCCGAGAGAATTAATCTCGTCTAATAAAAAATAGAATACCTTCGATATGCTAAAAAACTGTTAATAAAAAAAATATAAAAAATAATAATAATTATGATAATTGATTAAATTAGATCTTGGACATTAAATAATTATAGTATCATGCCTAATTCTAAAGCATCAAAGTCTGTAGCTAGTTAGTTACACGAGATATTGATGAATTTAGGGTTGTTTCAAAACCAACAAATGTAGATGCGTGAATAATCCATGGGAATTAATAATGGCAATCTAGAAGGTCAATGGTAGGTAGCTAGCTTGTAGATTAATTATCTTCATTGTCAATATAGCAGGTTGTCTTATTGGAAAGTTTTATTAGTTTCTAATCAACGTCATTTATATTTAGTAATTGTATCAAAATGGAATTATTTATTTACTTATTAATTATTAATTTGCTTCTAATCAACATCAGGTGTATATAATAATGATAGAAAAATAGGGTTTTCTTACAAGATAGAGAATAAACTCTTTATTAAACATGCAAGCTGTCTATGTAGGAATTAATCATTTTGAGAAATTAGGTGGGATTAGCTTGTTTCTACCATTTAAGAAATTCTCTAGTCTTTTAATAACTAGTTTACATGAAATTTAAACTATATTTCTAGGCATCATATATACGTATTCATACAGATTTCGTATACAAAATATAATTGTCATCTATCTATAATGCATATATTCTAGAATATCATCTGGTGCTTATTCTTTATCCAACTTTAACTCTTATTTAAAAGTTTGATTTTAGCACTATAATAATATGTATTTTAAACAAGTACCCTTTGTTCTTAACCTTTTTTTTTAATTAAAAAAATTATATATATATATATATATTATTATCAATTTTTTGTCATTTTTCTCTTTAGACTAATTATTCTAAACTCGATCATAATTTTTTTGGCACCCCAAAAAAATCACCTCAATAAAAATAAAAATTGAAATATATCTCTGAATATACTTACCCTACCTTTAATATAACATAAAAAATAATAAAAAAAACCTTTAGTAACTTTATTAATATTCTAATCATGAATTAAAAAAAATATTTTACTTTTATAACTAGACCTTTTTTTTTAACCTTAATTAAAAAAAAGATTTTTTGTTAATACGACCAAGCTTATCTAGAAGAAGATAAAAAACAGCCATAAACCACACGTGCTTCAGTCGGTCAGCTATGGCGGCTCAAGGTTCACAACAGGACAGCATAAAAATAAATAACATCAAAATTTTCAAACTTCTCATATATTCCAAAAAATCAGACTTTTCTTCTAATTCCACGTGTAGGCCACTACGCACTTGGAATCTTCTACTGCACAGCAATTTGCCTTAATCAACTCCACACAATCTTAACTAGACTGGGGTTGTGATTAATTGGGTTTGATTAGGCTTAGTGCACGAATCCGAACTCAACCAACTACACAGACGGTTTGTGATCCAAAACATAAAATATAACTTAAAAATAAAAATTTTATAAATAATATATTATTATTTTTTTAAAAAAATATATTACTTTTATAAATTTTAAAATTTTATTTTTGAATTTTAATAACTAAACATCTTTTTCGTATTTTTAAAATTTTAAGTTTACAAAATTATATTTGAGTCATAAATTAAATATAATCTTATTAAATAAATTGAACAAAATTGGTTTAAGTTAATTAATTTAAATATTTAACTTATAATAATAATTATTTTAAATAAAAAAAAAAAAATTTATTTTATTATTAAAAATTAATTATGTTTATGTTTAAAGTAACAAGTACATATGATAATATATATAACATAAATTATAATTTTTCGGTTCAATTTAGTATCATTTTTAACCCTGAACTAAATATGTTAAAAATTAAATGAACATATTGGTTCGGTTGGAAGTTTGGACGAATTCATTGATACTTCCACATTAGACCAACTACCCCCCAAAAAAAAATTATCTGCCACGTGGCAGTAAAAAACTCCCGGTGACCATGGCTTCGAGAGGAGTACAGGATAGGAAGCCTCGTGACGAGTTCTCGTCCCACACGGGTGTTGAAATGCTCGAGAGCTCAGCGTCTTTCGTCTTCCACGGAGTCCAACAACTAGATCTGAAGAACAAGAAGAAGATGTCCTCACCTGCAAATTTTTTCACTGGAGGGGCTTCTAAGCAGTTACTAATATTTCTTCTCTGTGCTCTAAGCTTCTTCGCCGGCACCAGCTCCGACGAGCTTCAGATCCTACTGAACTTGAAATCCGCGCTTTCGAAATCGAATTCCGATGTCTTCAATTCGTGGACACCGGCGGCCAATTCGCCCTGCAACTTCACCGGAATTTCTTGCAATTCCGATCGGTTTGTGTGGCAAATCGATCTTCCGAGGAAACAACTGGTCGGAACTCTGCCTCTCGATTCCATTTGCCAGCTTCAATCGCTTACGAAGCTCAACCTCGCGTCGAATTCCTTGTATGGCGCTGTTACCGACGATTTGAAGAATTGCAGTAAGTTGACGTACTTGGATTTGTCGCTGAATTCGTTCACCGGAAGCATGCCGGATTTCTCTAATTTGATCGGATTGAATTATCTGAATCTGAATAAAAGTGGATTTTCCGGTCGTTTTCCATGGAAATCGCTCGAAAAGCTGACGAATCTCGAGTTTTTGAGTGTCGGTGATAATCTATTGGAGAAAAGTCTGTTTCCGGTGGAGGTTGTGAAGCTGAATAAGCTTTATTGGCTTTACCTCACGAATTGCAGTCTCGGAGGACAAATTCCAGCAGATATCGGGAATTTGACGGAGTTGATTAACCTAGAGTTTTCTTGTAATCAATTAACCGGTGAGATTCCGCAGGAGATTGGGAAATTGAAGAAACTCTGGCAGCTTGAGCTTTATAACAATCAGTTAACTGGAAAAATTCCGGTTGGATTCAGAAACCTTACGAATCTCCAGAACTTCGACGCTTCAACGAACAAACTCGAAGGAGATTTGTCGGAGCTGAAGTTCTTGACGAATCTCGTTACTCTGCAACTCTTCGAGAACAATTTCTCGGGTCAAGTTCCAGAGGAGTTTGGAGATTTCAGGTTTCTCGTGAATCTCTCGCTTTACACGAACAAGCTTACAGGACCTCTGCCTCAGAAGCTTGGATCCTGGGCGGATTTTAACTTCATCGACGTTTCTGACAATAATCTAACAGGTCCGATACCACCTGATATGTGCAAGAAAGGGACGATGAAGAAACTTCTCATGCTTCAGAACAGCTTCAGCGGAGAAATTCCTGCAACTTACGCCAACTGTTCGTCCATGACGCGAATCCGAGTGAGCAACAACGCGCTCTCAGGCGTTGTACCTGCGGGACTCTGGGGATTGCCGAATCTTGATTTCATTGATCTCGATTTCAATCGATTTGAAGGCACCATAGCTCCTGAGATCGGGAATGCGATGGTAATCACGCAGATACACGTCGCAAACAATCGATTTTCCGGACAATTACCGCCAGAAATCCTAAAAGCGACGTCTCTGGTCTTGATCGACCTGAGTTTTAACCAGTTTTCAGGTGAATTTCCATCGGATATAGGACAATTAAAGAGACTCAATAGCATCTATTTACAGGAGAACAAGTTTTCCGGCGACATTCCGGATTCTATACTCTCATGTTCGTATCTAAACATCATAAACTTCGCCGGAAACTTATTCTCCGGCCGACTTCCGTCCAATTTCGGATCCTTACAGTCTCTAAACTCCTTAAATCTATCAAGAAACCAACTCTCCGGTCGAATTCCGGAGAGTTTATCTTCTCTGAAACTCAGCCTTCTTGATCTCTCACACAACAGATTAAGCGGTCAGATACCGCAATCTCTTTCAACCGATGCTTACAGCAGCAGTTTCTTCGGAAATCCAGACCTCTGCAGTCCGACGATTCGAACTTTCAGATCCTGTCCGTCAGATTCCGGCATGTCGAACCAGCTCCGAACAATCCTCTCTTGCTTGCTTGTCGGCATGACTGTTCTTCTGATAGCGCTTGCGGCTTTCATCTTCGTCAAGAAAAGAACCAAAGATCGTCGAGAACGAAACATGAGATTTGAGTCTTGGGACGTAAAATCCTTCCGTATTCTCAATTTCACCGAGCAAGAGATCCTGAACTCGATCAAGCAAGAGAACTTGATCGGACAAGGCGGCTCCGGCAACGTTTACAGAGTCGCGTTGGACAACGGGAAAGAGCTAGCTGTAAAACACATCTGGAACTCCGACCCGAGAAGTGACCGGAAAAGCAGCCGGAGCAGTGCGGCGATGCTGATGAAACGGTCGGGGAACTTGCCAGAGTTCGACGCCGAAGTGGCGACGTTGAGCTCTATACGGCACGTAAACGTGGTGAAACTTTACTGTAGCATAACCAGTGAGGACTCGAGCCTGTTGGTTTACGAGTACTTGCCAAATGGCAGCTTGTGGGACCGACTGCACACGTGTAAGAAGGTGGAGCTTGATTGGGAAACGAGATATGAGATTGCGTTAGGAGCGGCTAAAGGGTTGGAGTATTTACATCACGGGTGCGGTAGGCCGGTGATACACCGTGACGTGAAATCGAGTAATATTTTGTTGGATGAGTTTTTGAAGCCTAAAATTGCTGATTTTGGGCTCTCTAAGATTGTTCAAGCTAGCGGTGGAAAGAACTCGACCCATGTCATTGCTGGCACACATGGCTACATTGCTCCTGGTAAGTTTTTACTTTTTATTATTGTTGAAGTTAATTTGGGTGTTTTTTTTTTTATTAGGATTATGCGGATCAGTTGATCAGTTGAGATTTTAAACTAGTTGTTAAAAGCTTAGAAGATGAGGATTTAAGGTTTTTTTTTTTTTTTTTTTTACAATCCGATTGATTGTGTTTTAATCAATTTTTAATTTTAGAAATTTAAAATTTTTAACTTTGATAATATAATTTAAAAAAAAAAAAAAAAACCCTTAACAAGTGCAACTGGTGACTAATTATGATTTTGTATGGTGTGCAGAATATGCTTATACATACAACGTGAACGAGAAGAGTGATGTGTACAGCTTCGGAGTGGTACTAATGGAACTGGTGACTGGAAAAAGACCAATTGAGCCAGAATACGGTGAGAACACGGATATAGTATACTGGATGTGTTGCAGAATATCTAGCAACAAGGAGAGCGTTATGGATTTGGTGGATTCAAGCATCCCAGAAGACCTAAAGGAAGATGCGGTGAAAGTGCTAAAAGTTGCTGTGCTTTGCACTGCTAAATTACCAGCACTTAGACCTTCCATGAGAGCTGTGGTTCAAATGCTGGAGGATGCTGAGCCTTGCCAACTGAGGATGATCAGTATAGCTGTGGATAAAAGCGATTCTGGCCGTAAGCCGTCCTTGGATTACAACAGTACTAATGGGAAGCCTAAACAAAGCCCTTAATGAAATCAATAAGCTTCTTTCAATTGTGGGCAGATTTAAATGAAGACCCATTTAGAATTGCCAATAGAAATGATGACCTAAATTGCTTAGCTAGTCTTTTTAATTTGCTTCCTCGTAAAGTTCTTGTTTTTGTTAAGAGGGCTTGTGATTTTATGCAGATTTTTGAGTGGGGAAGGTTAATGGTGCAATTCCCATTAGTAGTCCAGAATCAAATGAGTGTAGCAATTACTCAAAGATGCTGAATATATAGAAATCTCTCGATGCTCTCTTTTAATTCATCACAATTTTTTCTAATTCAACTGAAAAGAAACAGTAGATTTAAACAAATTTAATGAGTTCAAGTTTTTGGGTTTTGATTTCAAAGAGTAAAAAATGACATTGAAAAAAAAAAGTTGTAATTTCAGATTAATTCTATAAATAATGTTGACTGTTAGAGCCCTTTTTCTTTCTTTTTTTATTTGTACGTAGGAGAAAAGGCTGGGTCTAGAACCAAACAACAAAGAGTAATAATAACTGCAAATTCCTGGGTTCAGACCTTCCAGAAAAGCCTAACCAAGACCATTTTCTACCATTCAAATCTAGCTATAATCAAGTCAAGCAACAACTCTAACAGCACAAGATGATGTGTAAAGAAAAAGAAAAATATCATGCAGTCTCATCTCTTTTGAAGAATCAAAGTTATATTAATTACAAAGACAAGAGAGGGCAACATCTGGGGCTAATGTGAAAGGAGCAGTACTGTAGTACTAGTCAGATCGACAAGCATCACAACTTTTCTCTTTTCATTGTCCCTACCGCATGAACTTTTTTAGTACAGATACATTAATTGGTTAAATAAGTTTGATTATTGTCTCATTTACAGTCATTTTCAGCTTTTCAGCTGCTGCTCCTATGAGTGGGAGTTAACACAAAAAAGTGGATAGATGAATCATGTGAGGTCCTACAGTACTCCACTATTTTGGTTCTTTCATATATAACCAAGAAGGTTCCTTCATGGTACCCACATGGTGTTCCATGCTACATTGCTGAAGACCCAATAGTTATATAAATATATATACTGTTTAATTAATTTTTAGGGATGTTAATGGCCTTGTTTGGGACAGTAGTGAAATTGCCGGGGTGAGTAATTTCATCAAAACGTACTTTTGATGCAATTTGACATTTACCGTTTACGATTGTAACGCGATTTTCAGAGATATTCAACGCGTTTTAGTAAAGTTTTTTGGAATTAGCTTTTGCATTTACGATTACGTTTAACAAAAATGTTTTTGGGTGAAAACAAGGCCAATGTTAATGATTTGAGACTTTAGTTAGTGAAAGAATATACATAAACAAGAAGGAGTAGCATTGTTTTCAAGGCTTTTGGAAAAATATAGGTCTTTTGGTTCTTTTAAAATAAAAAAGCAGTGATTATATACATCTTCAAGTCATCTCAATGCAAATTAATAATGTATATATATTTGTAGTTTTATAACCTCTCACTTCTCTATTCAAATATTGCTTTATTATTATTGTCGCATTTGTCACACCTTTTTTGACTTTAAGGAGGTACTCTCCATTACCTTTTGTTTTTGGACAAGGGGAAATGTTATGTATTAATAGAAATGTGAATAAGGTGTTTGTCATAACTTTCCAAGTACTGCCGTGTATTAATAGAACAACCCAAATGAGACTGATAGGTCGGTTGATGAATGGAGGTGAGGGCCTACTCACCACCGTCCAGCTTATTTTTTTATTATATACTCTTTTAAGTGGAATGAAGATTCAAGGAACTAATAATAATAATAGTAATAATAATAAAATTAGGTTGTTTCTTAAGTTTTAATAATAATAATAATAATAATAATAATAATAATAATATATTGGTGGAGATCTTGAGGAAATGATCTTACATGAAGTATATATAAGACTTTTTTTTTTTATATTGGTTTTTCGGTATTCATGAGGTGTCATTCTCTTTAGGGAGACTAATTCTCATAGATTCAGGCATGACAGAAGTGTTTAGGTTGACCTTCCGAACAGAGGTGAATAGATAGAGACATACTTAAGTTCGAACTCGAAACATGGACCTCAGTTCTACTTATACTTTGTTCCTCAACTATGTGAGTTACCGCATTTTGGTTATATATGACTTTTTCAAATAAGGAAAATAAAAGCTTAGGAATCGAAATATCTTAATTATTCACATTTAATTAATGAGGGCTAACTCAAGATATACTTAAAACATACATGTAGACAAAACTTATGCTGATGTAAATGATATGATATGAGTGACATTTAATGAGGAACAGCTCAAGATATACTAAAAACATACATGTAGTTGTTGCCAATTAGTTAAATAAAACTTATGTTGATGTTGATGACTCTCTTATTTTCAAAGTTTTGAATGGATTCCTTGTGAATAATATGATAAAAGTACTATCTATATGACCTTATTTGATTGGTAAAGTTTTTTCAAAAAGTGTTTTTAGTTTAATAATAGTTATTGACGTGTTTGCTAACATCTGTCTACTTCCAGCTAAAGTTAAATTGAAAAAAAATAATTTTCTACTTTTACAAGAAGCGATAGGGGAGACTACACTTTTATAACCGTTGTACCAAAATGACGTATATGTCACTTTAACAACTAATATTGCAATACTATGGAAACCAAAGCATGCATGCCCTTCAAAGGAACATTTGAAATCTTTTCATTAATTCAATAAATTGATACTATTCATCTATAATAAGAGTATTAGTACCAACAAAATAAAATAAGAAGAAATATATTATATTTTTAAAAATTTCTATGTGATGTAAACCTTTTAGTGCATTCCATTATTGACTACTAATGTGATCAAGATATTTTAATAAGAGATTATTGCAAGGATTTTATTTTCTTATTACGAAGGTCTTGCTCTCTTGTTGTAAGAATTATGTCATACTCTGCGGATGTGATAGGTACCTCATACAGAACGTACTCTAGCCACTATGATCCCATAATATTGTTTCATCCCAGTACACAGCCCACTCAACAGTGTCTAGTACCCTCAGGATCATTTGTCAATACTATTTATTATAAATAGTGTAGGGTCTCCCCGAATTCGAACCTCACACCTCATATAGGTTGATTTCGCAATTCGAGTAGCCACTGAACCAACGACTCAGTGGAAGGTTCGAATTAGGGGGAAGATCTGTACTATTCATGATGAATAATATTGACAAATAATTTCAGAGTACTAGACACTGTTAAGTGGGTTGTGTACTAGGATGAAACAATATTATGAAATCATAGTGGCTGGAGTACGCTCGAGTAGGAGGTACACATTACATCTGCGGGGTATGACAATTATGTTCTCTTGTTGTTTTTTTTTTTTTTTCTATTTTCTTGTAGAGCCTTTGTACTCATCTGCTGGTCTATTAAACCAAATTGCATATTGTAACTGTTCTTCAATATGCATTTGTACCTGTTTGGAGGATGTTTTCTTAACATGGAGATGAAATGACAATGAAAATTTATCTTTAAAAAAAAAAATATTGTTTTAAAAATCATTTTTTACTTATTTATTTTCTTATTACTGTGTGTGTCTATATAAACTATAGTATATTATTTTTATTAAAGTAAACAATTATATTGATATATTAATGTAGACAGCTAATTGTTGATTTATAGTTGATAGCATGCATGGGCTTCACATTTCTTTCAAGCCCAATATATTATAAATTTGCTATACTTGTGTTGTGCATGAGTTGGGCCAATTAATGAGAGTTTTGTGGGC
Organism: Paratinospora sagittata; assembly: GCA_035771175.1. Lineage (NCBI taxonomy): Eukaryota > Viridiplantae > Streptophyta > Magnoliopsida > Ranunculales > Menispermaceae > Paratinospora > Paratinospora sagittata. Next base: position 2,003,117 of record JAYMFD010000012.1, on the reverse strand, counting down.
TTACCTTACCGTCTTTAATGTTCTTGGGCCAATATCAAATATCCTGTTCAAATAAGGTCTTCAGATTGAAGCAGGTATCTCCTAATTCAGGCCCATTTCCTCTTTCAGAACACCATCTAGAGTGTTTTAATCTCTACTAGTTATAAAGTCAATACTTTTTAACAATGGTGCACCACTTTTACTAAAATTATCAAAACTACCTAATATTTATTATTTATCAATATTCAACTAAAAATTACATTTTACCTTAAAAATAAAATAAAATAAAATAAAAGTATTTCTGTAAAAAGTCATACCAAATCACAAGCTTCCTAAAAAGTTGGCCGTGTTTTTACAATTACGTGCCCAATTTCCCTTCAAAATTCAATACTTTTAATCTAATATAACTAAATTTTTATAAATTTTGGGCACTAATAAAACTTATTTAAAAAGGAATATATGAAAAAGAAAACACAACAAACTTATTTAAAACATTCAATTCTTTCAAATAGGTGCAATGCACGCCTCCGTTAACTAGTTATATTAAAAAAGGAAAAATACATTAATGATACGAGAAATTTTTTGAAAAATATTATTATAAGCCCTCTATTGCTATCATGTTATTATTATTATTTTTAAATAACATGTCATTCTATGTTAAATCACGATATTATGCTAACTACGACATAATAGATTTTCGGAAAAAAATGTTTTGGGTTGCATTTGGTTTGTCAAATGAAAACAATAATATAACTTAGAAACATAAAAACTAAGAAAACAAGGTTTTATCATTTTCTAAAAATAATATATTTTTTTTTATAAATTTTAGAAAATTGTTTTTGAGTTTCACCTAACCAGCTTTAAAATTGTTCAAATGTAAAAAATTATATTAGAATTATCAACCGAAGGCACCTTTCTTGTAGAGATTTGAATGCAAACTCTTAGCTTTAGCTAACTTTTGCAACCATTTTAATTTTATAATTTTAAAATTAAACCCATCCATAAGGCTTATTCAGTAGTAGTAGGGGTATGCAAACACTGGTTCGATTCGGTTTTTGTTAAAAACTGAAATCGAACTGAACTTAGTTTAAGTTGAATTTTTTGAAATCAAAATCAAACTGAACTAATACTCAAACAGAATCGAACCGAACCGAATTTGTTATGTTTGAGTTGATCTGGTTAGTTACGTCAATTTTATAGTTATAAATCTTATACTTAACACTATTTTATCTTTTTTAAATACACTCAATTCTTTAAAAAAATATAATATATAGTTTTATCATTACAATTAAAACATAAAATACATTATTACATTCAATAATAAGAATTTTAAAAGAGATTGATATAAAAAATTTATACATGTTTTTCAATTAAAGCTTTTCTTAAGACAATTTTTTTTATGTACTTAATCCAATAGTTTAACAAATAAAAATTAAAAGCAAGTTTAAAGGATATTTTAATCATGTTCCTATATATTTAAAGCTTAGGGTTATACGAAAAATGATAGTTTTTTAATGTCTAAATCGAAAACTAAATCGAACCGAACCGAACCGATCGATTTTTTCATTCTTTAAATCGAAAATCGAACCGAACTTTACAAAAACAGAATCAAACCGAATCGATCACATCGGTTTGATTCGATTTCGTCGGTTTAGTGGCAAGAAATGTAGTTTCTCTACATATTTGACCCAAAAAGGCGATGAATTGAAATTGGGCGGCAAAAAAAATAAAAATTTAAAATCGAAACCATGGTTAAAGACGTAGTTACGCTTGGCCGATTTCCTCTGCTGCTGGCCGTTCGTAACCATGGTTTACTAACCACGGTTAAAGACCAGATCTTCCTTTATAAATACCAAGCGAAACGACTGAGACCCTAGCATTTTGGAGGCGTCTTGATAAACGCCTTTCATCAACTGCTTCGCGTCTCGTTTCTTCTGTGCTCTAGCTTCGATTTCGATTTGTGTTTTTGGTTCTTTGATTTTTAGCGAAAATGAGAGAGTGCATTTCGATCCACATTGGTCAGGCCGGTATTCAGGTCGGAAATGCCTGCTGGGAACTTTACTGCCTCGAGCACGGCATTAAGGTACGATTTCTCTCTAGATCTCAATGGTTCATTTGCTATTATGTGATCACGTTGTTTCCTGATGTTCTGTTCATTTGTTTTCCTTGTCATTTGCTGGATCTGCGTTCCTGCTTTGTGATTTGGTGCAGGTCGGCATCTAGATTTATTTATTTATTTGTTTTATGAAATGTGAAGAGATCCAAGGATTTTTTAGTTTGAAATGCTAGATCTGTTCTGGATTCGAGTTATTAGTTCATGAATTTTGTTTCTATTTCTTAGATCGAGTTGTTTGGAGGCGATAATTGACGCTTCGCTGTTTTGCTTCTTGAAATCTTAAATCTGTGCTAGTTGTTAGTTTTTTTCCCAATTCATGTGTTCGTTTGGCGATGAAAACTTCCTGCCATCTCTCGAGTCTGATCGCTTAGTTTGTGCTATATTTGGTAACATATGAACATAAAACTTTGATAATTTTACTGGTGTTATGTTTTATAAGTAGTTTTTCTCCTTTTTCTAGGCTGGTAAACTAGATCTCTCCTTATAATTAAATTGTAATTGCGTATTCAAGTTGGAATTGGAGTGAATACGTTGGTCTATTGCAAATTTTCCTGAGGTTTGGATTAGTTATGTACTTCATCATTATTTGGTTGGTTGGATCTGCACTCTTGTTATCAGATCTAGACTTATCTTTGTGATTGCTCTTCTTTTTGCAGCCTGATGGCCAAATGCCAAGTGACAAAACTGTTGGAGGAGGAGATGATGCGTTCAACACCTTCTTTAGCGAAACTGGAGCTGGAAAGCATGTGCCTCGTGCTGTTTTTGTTGATCTTGAGCCTACTGTCATCGATGAAGTGCGAACTGGAACATACCGTCAGCTCTTCCACCCTGAACAACTCATCAGTGGCAAAGAAGATGCTGCGAACAATTTTGCTCGCGGACACTACACAAGTAAGCATCTTTCCTTTTGTACCATGTTTGCCCAAACCCTCTTTGTATTTTGAATAGTAGATACTTAAATTTTTGACCTTTTTGAACAATTTTCAGTTGGGAAAGAGATTGTTGACCTCTGCTTGGATCGCATCCGAAAGTTAGCCGACAACTGCACTGGTCTCCAAGGATTCCTTGTTTTCAATGCTGTGGGTGGAGGCACTGGTTCTGGACTTGGGTCACTCCTCTTGGAGCGTTTGTCTGTTGATTATGGCAAGAAATCAAAGCTTGGTTTTACTGTTTACCCATCACCCCAAGTTTCCACATCTGTTGTTGAGCCTTACAACAGCGTTCTTTCAACACACTCCCTTTTGGAACACACTGATGTGGCTGTACTTCTTGACAATGAGGCCATCTATGACATTTGCAGACGCTCCCTTGACATTGAGCGCCCTACCTACACCAATCTCAATCGCCTTGTTTCTCAAGTACTCCTTACTATATTATACTGTTTTACAATTTCTAGTATTCATATAAACTTCTATAAGCACAATTTGACCTGTTTTGAGTTGTGAATCAGGTGATTTCATCCCTCACTGCCTCATTGAGGTTTGATGGTGCCCTCAACGTGGATGTGACAGAGTTCCAAACTAACCTGGTGCCATACCCCAGGATCCACTTTATGCTTTCGTCATATGCACCGGTGATCTCTGCTGAGAAGGCCTACCATGAGCAATTGTCAGTTGCCGAGATCACCAACAGTGCCTTCGAGCCATCATCTATGATGGCTAAATGTGATCCCCGCCACGGCAAATACATGGCTTGCTGTCTGATGTACCGTGGTGATGTTGTGCCCAAGGATGTGAATGCTGCTGTTGCCACTATCAAGACTAAGCGCACCATTCAGTTCGTGGACTGGTGCCCAACTGGGTTCAAGTGCGGTATCAACTACCAACCTCCTACTGTGGTGCCAGGAGGCGACCTTGCTAAGGTGCAGAGGGCTGTGTGCATGATCTCCAACTCCACTAGTGTTGCAGAGGTGTTCTCTCGTATCGATCACAAATTTGATCTCATGTATTCAAAGCGTGCCTTTGTTCACTGGTATGTTGGTGAGGGTATGGAAGAGGGAGAATTCTCTGAGGCTCGTGAGGATCTTGCTGCACTGGAGAAGGATTACGAGGAGGTTGGCGCTGAGTCTGGTGAGGGTGAGGATCCTGATGAGGGAGAAGAGTATTGAAAGCAGCTGTAATCTTAACAGCTTTTTTCTTTCCATGTGTGCCCGTATGTTAGAACTGTTGTTGCGCTATGTTTTCTCCTATTACCCGTCCGTTCTCTCAATTCCTGTGCTACTTTTCATATGTTTTTCTTACATAAATGTCGTATGAATAATCTCTTTGGTACTTGAGACTGAAATACCAAACTTTGTTGAGCTCCATTATCCTACCAAGAGCCACACTAATAAGACATTCACAACTGCTCACATGTTGATCGCTCAACCTAACAATTTATTTTGCGGCCCAATTGGGACTTGTTCAACATGGACGGGCGAGGATGCTCTTTCGTCCATTCCAAAGCTATTGCTTACTACTACAATATATCAGGCTTAGCAAAGCCATAAAAGCTATTATGATCATTACTTAACATTCTATATGAACAAGTTTCATTTCACAAGTCAGGTAAATGTTACACCAAACAATTCTCTTCTCTTTACAAAAGTTACGAACTTATGATTAAGAAAATTGGTTTTTCTTTCTTTCTTTCTTTTTTAGTTAGATAAGAAAAATAGTTTTGTATTTATTTATATTTTAATATATATATATATATATATATATATTTAAAACTTGGATATTCAAGCTAACTTGCGCGCAAGTGCAAACCCTTAGCCTGCTATTGGAGCACTCTTTTGAAACCTTAGGAACAATCTCTAATTGGGCTTATACCTTAGAGGGGCACAAGCAGATGATGTTCAAACTCGTAAACTTTCAATTACTTGGTTGATGATAAATTAAAATTAAAGTTTTTATAAGAAATTCATCCTATATAAGGTAGATAATTGTAATCTTTTTTCAACTATATGAATCGACTATATAAATATATTTCTTTCACTGTCTCCTCTATCAAAAGCTAAGTTGACGTTTAAAAAAAAGTTCTAGCCCTTTGCTTAAATTGATTGAGTATAAATTTATATTATAATTGATTTAGCTAAATTTGAAATTGCTATTACCTACCTAATTAACTCTCTCTCTTTATCCAGATTTTGGATCATTTGTATTCAAATACATGGGTGATTCTATTTACAAAAAAAAAAAAAAATCTAATTCACCAAAAGTGCAAAGGGCAAAAAAAAATCTGAAGTAAAATTACATAAAGCTAGTCCCCACTAGTCTTAGCTTGAAAGAAAGAGAGTGTGTAGCAGAAAGCTGGTGACCGGTCGCTTGCGGTTCAACTGCACGTGACAGGCTCCTCTCAACTATGAGGTGCATTGAATTCTATGTACCTCTCCAAACATATTACAATAACCCTTCACGCCGGAGATAAGCTCCACGAGGCACGTGGCGTGGCAGCAGGAACAAAGGTGTGGGACTCGAAATATAAATGCAACAAAAGGACATCACACAACGGGAAAAAATCTGGTATTTTCGTAATATTCCCGAATACCAGACCCATTGTGAAATCAAATTTAAAAATCGAGCGGCAAACTGGATAAAAAGAAGAGAACCATGGTTAATTAACATGGGTGGTTACGTTAACGTTACTAAATTAGAACCAAGATCTTTCTCTCTGTGCCTCCCTCGCGTCCTATATAAACAGCGCAAAATCGCTAGGGCGATCACAGAGAGACAGAGAGAGCGTCTTGATAAACGCTACTCTTCGATTTAGATTTTCTGAGATCTTCGTTCTCTTTTTCCGTAGTTTCTTCGTTTTTTGTTCTTTGATTCGTAGCGAAAATGAGAGAGTGCATTTCGATCCACATTGGTCAGGCCGGTATTCAGGTCGGAAACGCCTGCTGGGAACTTTACTGCCTCGAGCATGGCATTCAGGTATGGATTTCTCTAGATCTGAAGCGGTTTCTGCATATCCTAAACTTCGGTTTTTTTTTTTTTTTTTTTTTTTCTGGTAATTTTTATAGATCTTCCTTTTTCTCGCTGTGTTTTCATCGGGTTCTTTATTTGTGTTTTCTGTTTGCCAGATCTGTGTTACTGGTTGGTTTTTGGTTTGTTTGTTGTAGATCTATGTGTAGGTGTTGGTTTTGTAATGATGTTACCGGTTTTATTTTCGTATTGGTTGTTTTCAATGTCTGTAGATCTGAAAATTAGTAATGACTTTAGATTTGTAAATTAGGTCAAGTTTTTCCTTGTGTATTTTATTGTTTTTGTATGAAATGAAGTCTTAAGAGGTGAATGTTGTCAGATCTGTTGGTCTAGTTTCTTCAAATGTGTAAGTAGACTATCCTATTTTTTTTTTTTTTTTTTTTTAAACACAAGTTCATAATATTCATTTTGTATTTTGAACTTTCTCAGATCGGCTTTATATCTATTCGTTTTGCTCGTATTTTTATACAGTGTGTTGATGTGTTTCAAATTTAGATTTGGTCGATATGATGATTCATTTGCAGATCTGGTCTAATGTGTATGAATCGCTTCTCCTTTTTTGCAGCCTGATGGCCAAATGCCAGGTGACAAGACCGTTGGAGGAGGTGATGATGCGTTCAACACCTTTTTCAGTGAAACTGGTGCTGGAAAGCATGTTCCTCGTGCTGTATTTGTGGATCTTGAGCCCACTGTGATTGATGAAGTAAGGACTGGTACTTACCGCCAGCTCTTTCACCCTGAACAACTCATCAGCGGCAAGGAAGACGCTGCAAACAACTTTGCCCGTGGTCATTACACGAGTAAGCTATTCTCTTTGCTTTCTCAATGTGCTATTTCTTCTGTAAAGCTCGATTAAGTGCTGAAGCTGTGTCCTTTTTGAAATGTTTCTCAGTTGGGAAAGAAATTGTTGATCTCTGCTTGGATCGCATCCGAAAGCTAGCGGACAACTGCACTGGCCTCCAAGGTTTCCTTGTTTTCAACGCTGTTGGTGGAGGCACTGGTTCTGGACTTGGTTCACTCCTCTTGGAGCGTCTGTCCGTTGACTATGGCAAGAAATCAAAGCTTGGCTTCACTGTTTATCCATCTCCCCAAGTTTCCACATCTGTTGTTGAACCTTACAACAGTGTCCTATCCACCCACTCCCTTCTGGAGCACACCGATGTTGCTGTGCTTCTTGACAATGAAGCCATTTATGACATCTGCAGACGCTCCCTTGACATTGAACGCCCTACCTATACCAATCTCAATCGCCTTGTTTCTCAAGTGATCTCATCCCTCACTGCCTCTCTGAGGTTTGATGGTGCCCTCAATGTTGATGTGACTGAATTCCAGACTAACTTGGTCCCTTACCCTCGTATCCATTTCATGCTTTCCTCATATGCTCCAGTCATTTCAGCTGAAAAGGCCTATCACGAGCAGCTTTCCGTGGCAGAGATTACCAACAGCGCTTTTGAGCCTTCTTCTATGATGGCCAAATGTGATCCTCGCCATGGTAAGTACATGGCTTGCTGTCTGATGTACCGAGGTGATGTTGTACCCAAGGATGTGAATGCGGCTGTTGCCACCATCAAGACCAAGCGCACCATTCAGTTCGTGGACTGGTGCCCAACTGGGTTCAAATGCGGTATCAATTACCAGCCTCCGACCGTGGTGCCAGGAGGCGACCTCGCAAAGGTACAGAGGGCTGTGTGCATGATCTCCAACTCCACTAGTGTTGCAGAGGTGTTCTCCCGAATTGATCACAAATTTGACCTCATGTACGCCAAGCGCGCCTTCGTTCACTGGTACGTTGGTGAGGGTATGGAAGAGGGAGAATTCTCTGAGGCCCGTGAGGACCTCGCTGCGTTGGAGAAGGATTACGAGGAGGTTGGTGCTGAGTCCGCTGAGGGCGAGGATCCCGATGAAGGAGAGGAGTACTAAGCAGTCAAATAAATCTTATAACAAGTCTTTTTTTCTGTATTTGTGTGTACCTCTGGTATATAGCCATGTTTGCTTTGTTTTCAGTTGTTAGTGTTCCTTGTGCGTGTAACAGCTTAGAAGCTGTTGTTGTGTTGGTTGGATTGGCATCTGTACTTGGCTGATGGTATTAATGGATTGGAGTTGCTTCTAATACATATATGTTTTCTTCTACTATTCAAGATTTTAATTTATTCACTGAACTAAGCCTTTCCTTTTCCCATTTAACTGCATGAATTCCTTGCTCATTTATTAAGAAGTGTTAGATTTTAATAGCAAGGGAAAAATAAAATTATTTTTATGGGACTAGATTGAATGGAATGAGATGAGATAACTGACAAAAAAAAATTGATAATGTTTTTTTTGTGTTGACACAAAAAAATAAAAATATTTAGCTGACATTGTTATATATAAAATCTTCTAAAAAAAGAAAATAATCACCATTTTATTAAAGCAATATAATAATAAATTAATAAATAATTGAAGGCTCAGTAACAATTGTCTCGAACTTCAACCAATTAATATAAAATTGGATTTCAGTACCTTAGATGCGTCCCAGATTTTGGACGAGGCGGTCCTCAATCTGAATTCTTTTTTTCATTAACCATGTGTACTTGGACAGCAGCTGAGGTTCTCCTGCAGGCATTGCTAGCTTGCAACTGAGAGATGTATTCTCCAATCTGTTCTCATATATACACGAAAATGGCACGAAGCTATCCTTATTATTGCAGAGCCATCCATGAGCTGCCCTTAACGCTGCACCTAAGGAAGCTGAATCTGTCCAAAAAATAAAAATAAAAATTTAATTAATTAATTTATTTAATTCTCCATTATACCAGTGTTGCTATTAACTTCACTTCATATAATATGCTCAAGAAGAAGACAGCTAATAAAATTGAGGGATTAGCAAGGAGTATTATCGCCTTTTGCTTACCAGGTCTTTGGACTGTGTAGACATCGCAGCCGAAAATGGAAGCTATAGACTTGAGAATACTCTGATTTGCTGATGCACCACCTGTTGCTATTATTCGTTTCGGAGGAGATGGCATCCCAAATCTCTCTGCATGAGCTCTCATTGAGAGGAAGTGCCCTTCAATAATAGCTCTTACCTGAAAATTCACTTATTAGAAAAGAAAAGAGAAAAAGTTCGTCTTCAAACTATAATATCTCGTACTTGAGAAGAGTATTGAAATAATCAGATTCACCAACCTCTGAAGGAGCATCAAATTCCCCTACTTCATGCTCTTTCAATCCATCCAAAATCTCCCCGTTGAAGTTTTCAAGGATGTAGCGATGAAAACCAACTACATGAATTCATAACTCAAGTCAGAATATAGACAATGACATAAATGTATAATAACACAAAGGAAAATTACATACCAGGAAGAGGAGGAAGTATTTCATGCTCCTTGTAATAGAATCCCAACTTTCCACCTGTTTTAAAGAATTGGAATGTTGGAGAACATATAATAAAAAATAAAAATCAAAATAAATATGAACGATGATTTATGTACCATTTAGAGGTGGTGTGCTTTCCAGGAACTTGTTGAATAGATCCCAAGATTGCTCTGCACAACGGTTCCGAACATCTGGCACCAAATAGTATTAACATGGTGAAAAAATGCTTCTTAGAAAATAAGAAACTTATATTAAATAATATGGTTATCACCTTCTCGAGTTAGCGATCCATTCTTGTACACCAACATTACCATGTAGCCTCTCATATCAACAGGATTGGGAAAAACGTGGCCTTCTAGTCTTGGCTGAGGTTCACTGGAGATTCCAAAGACCTGAACAATCGGCAAAAAGCTAGGTAAGTAAATGAGAAGTCAAGAATAAAAAAATCATTTTTCGAAAGGAGAGCCATGTGTACTTTGCAGAGCATATAGCACAACTGACTATGAACAAGTATGGTGATTATTGAATTTCTTACGGAGTTTATTATATGGCATATACAGACATGACCATTCTTAAACATACAGAACAATATCTGAGATTAGGATTGTAGCTTACGGTATCACTGGTGCCAAGACTAATTGCCAAATCGCCTGGTGTGTCGATGGTTAAACCTGAAATAGACATATACAAAGAAAGAAGATCAAAATAAGAAAATTAGAGTATCGTGTAAATATATAAAGAAATTCATAAATTATACTCAAAATTACACTTTCGTGTAATTATATAAGCAAATCCCTAACATTCACCCAAACAGAGAAAATTGTATACATATACAAAGAAATTCATAAATTATACCCAAAATTGCACTTTCGTGTGCTTATATAAAGAATTTCTAATTTGAAACCTACATGAAACTTTCACGTGCTTATATACATCAATTCATATATTCACGCCAAATCTGACTTCATGTGCTTATATACAAAACTTCATGATTTTCATCCCGAAATGGAACTTCGTGTGCTTATATAGAAAACTTTATGATTTTCATTCCGAACTAGACTTTTGTGTGCTTATATAAGCAAACTCCTATCTTTTACCCAGAATTAGAGTATCGTGTACAACTTTAAAGAAATTGTACTTTCGTGTGCTTATATACACAACTTCATGATTTTTATCCCAAAATGGACCTTTGTGTGCTTACATAAGCAAATTCTTAATTTTTACCCATAATGAGAGGAATCGTGTATATAAATAAAGAAATTCGTAAATTAGACCCAAAATTGCACATTTTGTGTGCTTCCTTACATAAGCAAACACCTGGCGTTTACCCAAAATGAGAGAATCGTGTACATCTATAAAGAAACTCATAAATTATTCTCAAAATTCCACTTTCGAGTGCTTATATAAAGAATTTCAAATTAAAACCTAAATGGGACATACGCGTGCTTATATAAATAAATTCAAAATATTAACGCCAAATTTGACTTTCATGTGCTAATGTACGCAACTTCATGATTTTCATCCCGAACTGGACCTTCGTGTGCTTATCTAAGCAAATTCCTATCTTTTACCCAAATGAGAGTATCGTGAACATATATAAAGAAACTGTACTCTCGTGAGCTTATATACACAACTTCTTAATTTTCATCCCGAACTGGACCGTCGCGTGCACAAGCAAATTCCTAACTTTTACTCAAAATGAGAGTGTCGTGTACATATATAAATAAATTCATAAATTATACCTGAATTTGTACTTTCGTGTGCTTATATAAAAAATTTCTAATTTAAAAACTAAATGAGACTGTCACCTACTTACATACATAAATTCATAATATTCACTCAAAATCTGACCTTCGTGTGCTTATATACACATTTTCATGATTTTCATCCCGAACTAGACCTTTGTGTGTGTATATGAGCAAACTCCTATCTTTTACCGAAAAATTAGAGTATCGTGTACACATATAAGGAAATTGTACTTTCATTAGCTTATACACAAAATGCCATGATTTCCATCCCAAACTAGTCCTTCATGTGCTTATATAAGGAAATTTCAAACGTTTACCGAAAATGAGAGTATCATGTACATATGTAAAGAAATTCATAAATTTTGCCCAAATTGCACTTTCGTGTGCTTATATAAAAAAATTCTAATTTTAAACCTAAATGGAACATTCATGTGCTTATATAAATAAATTCATAATATTTACATCAAATCTAACTTTCGAGTGCTAATATGCACAACTTCATGATTTTCATCTCGAACTGGACCTTCATGTGCTCATATAAGGAAATTCCTAACTCTTACCCAAAATGAGAGTATCGTGTACATATATATAAAGAAATTCATAAATTATACCCGGAATTGTAGTTTTTTGAGCTTGTATAAAGAAGTTCTAATTTAAAACCTAAATGAGACTTACGCGTGCTTATATAAATAAATTCATAATATTCACGCCAAATCTGACCTTCGTATGCTTATATAAGCAAACTCATATCTTTTACCAAAAATTAAAGTATTGTGTACATATATAAAGAAATTGTACTTTCGTGTGCTTATATATACATCTTCATGATTTTCATCCCAAACTGGACATTCGTGTGCCTATATAAGCAAATTCCAAACTTTTACCCAAAATGAGAGTGTCGTGTACATATATAAAGAAATTCATAAATTATACCCGAAATTGCACTTTCGTTTGCTTATATAAAGAAATTATAATTTGAAACCTAGATGGGGCATTCACGTGCTTATATAAATCAATTCATAATATTTATGCCAAATCTGAACTTCATGTGCTTATAAACACAACTTCATGATTTTCATCCCGAAATGGACCTATGTGTGCTTACATAAGCAAATTCTTAACTTTTACCCAAAATGAGAGAATCGTGTACATATATAAAGAAATTCATAAATTATACCAGAAATTGCACATTTGTATGCTTATATAAAAAAATTCCTATCGTTTACCCAAAATGAGAAAATAGCGTACATATATATAGAAATTCATAAATTATAACTGAAATTGTACTTCCTTGTGGTTATATAAGCAAATTCCTAACTTTTACAAAAAATGAGAGTGTCGTGTACATATATAAAGAAATTCATAAATTATACCTGAATTTGTACTTTCGTGTGCTTATATAAAGAATTTCTAATTTAAAACCAAAATGAGACTTTCGCAAGTTTATATAAATAAATTCATAATATTCACACCAAATCTGACCTTCGCATGCTTATATACAAAAATTCATGATTTTCATCCCGAAATGGACCTTCGAGTGCTTACATACACAAATTCTTAACTTTTACCCAAATGAGAGAATTGTTTACATATATAAAGAAATTCATAAATTATACCCGAAATTGCACTTTTGTATGCTTATATAAGAAAATTCCTAACATTTAACCAAAATAAGAGAATCGCGTGCATATATAGAAATTCATAAATTATGACTGAAATTGTACTTTCGTTTGATTATATAAGCAAATTTCTAACATTTACCCAAACAGAGAAAATTGTGTACATATACAAAGAAATTCATAAATTATACCCAAAATTGCACTTTCGTGTGCTTATATAAAGAATTTCTAATTTGAAACCTAGATGGGACTTTCGCGTGCTTATATCAATCAATTCATAATATTCATGCCAAATCTTACCTTCATGTGCTTATAAACACAACTTCACGATTTTCATCCCAAAATGGATCTTCGTGTGGTTACACATAAGCAAATTCTTAACTTTTACCCAAAATGAGAGAATCGTGTATATAAATAAAGAAATTCGTAAATTAAACCTAAAATTGCACTTTTGTGTGGTTACTTACATAAGCAAATTCCTAGCGTTTACCCAAAATGAGAGAATAGTGTACATCTATAAATAAACTCATAAATTATACTCGAAATTCCACTTTTGAGTAATTTTATAAAGAATTTCTATTTTAAAATCTAAATGGGACTTTCGCCTACTTATATAAATAAATTCAAAACATTCACGCCTAATTTGACTTTCACGTGTTTATATACGCAACTTCAAGATTTTCAGCCCGAACTGGACCTTTATATGCTTATCTAAGCAAATTCCTATCTTTTACCCAAAATTAAAGCGTATACAGACATAAAGATATTTGTACTTTTGTGTGCTTCGTACACAATTTCATGATTTTCATCTCGAGCTGGACCTTCGACTACTTATATAAGATAATTCCTAACTTTAACCGAAAATGAGAGTGTACTTATATAGAGAAAATCATAAATTATACACGAAATTGTACTTTCCTGAGCTTATTTAAAATATTTTTATTAAATGGTACTTTCGCGTGCTTATACAAATAAATTCATAACATTCACGCCAAATCTGGCCTTCGTGTGTTTATATAAGATAACTCCTATCTTTTATCCAAAATTAGAGTATTGTGTACATATATAAAGAAATTCATAATATTTGCTCGAAATTACACTTTCGTGTGCTTATATAAAGAATTTCTAATTTTAAACATAAATGGGACATTCGTGTGCTTATATAAATAAATTCATAATATTTATGTCAAATCTAACTTTCGTGTGCTTATACGTACAACTTCATCTTAAACTGGACCTTCATGTGCCTATATAAGCAAATTCCTAACTCTTACCCAAAATGAGAGTATTGTGTACATATATAAAGAAATTCATAAATTATACTTGAAATTGTAGTTTTTTGTGCGTATATAAAGAAGTTCTAATTAAAAACCTTAATGAGACTTTTGCGTGCTTATATAAATAAATTCATTATATTTACGCCAAATCTGACCTTAGGGAGGGTGCATATATAATCAAACTCCTATCTTTTACCCAAAATTAGAGTATCGTGTACGCATACAAAGAAATTGTACTTCCGTGTGCTTCTATGCACAATTTCTTGATTTTCATCCCGAACTGGACATTCGTGTGCTTATAAAAGCAAATTCCAAACTTTTACTAAAAATGAGAGTGTTGTATACATATATAAAGAAATTCATAAATTATACTCAACATTGTACTTTCGTGTGTTTATTGTATAAAGAATTTCTAATTTAAAACCTAAATGAAACTTTGGTGTGCTTATATAACTAAATTCATTATATTCACGCTAAATTTGACCTTCGTGAGCTTATATACAAAACTTCATGATTTTTATCTCGAACTAGACCTTTGTGAGCTTATATAAGCAACCTCCTATCTTTTACCCAAAATTAGAGTATTGTGTACATATATAAAGAAATTGTACTTTCATGTGCTTATATAAACAACTTCCTAACGTTAACCCAAAATGAGATAATCACGTACATATATAAAGAAATTCATAAATTATAACTGAAATTGTACTTTCGTGTGTTTATATAAAAAACTTCTAATTTAAAACCACTTTCGCATGCTTATATTAGTAAATACATAATATTCACACCAAAACTAGACCTTTGTGTGCTTATATAAACAAACTCTTATCTTTTACCCAAAATTTGAGTATCGTGTACTGTATTCATATATAAACAAATTCATAAATTATACGCGAAATTACATTTTCGTGTGTTTATATAAGCAAATCCCTAATGTTTACCCAAACTGAGTAAATCGTCTACATACACAAAGAAATTCATAAATTATACCCAAAATTGCAATTTCATGTGCTTATATAAAGAATTTCTAATTAGAGACCTAAATGGGACTTTTGCGTGCTTAAAAAAAACAATTCATAATGTTCACACCAATCTGACCTTCGTGTGCTTATATACACAATTTCATAATTTTCATCTCGAAATGGGCCTTCGTGTGCTTACATAAGCAAATTCTTAACTTTTACACAAAATGAGAGAATCGTGTACATAAATAAAGAAATTGCACTTTCGTGTGCTTACTTACATAAGCAAATTCTTGGCGTTTACCCAAAATGAGAGAATCGTGTACATAAATAAAGAAATTCGTAAATTAAACCCAAAATTGCACTTTCGTGTGCTTACTTACATAAGCAAATTCTTGGCGTTTACCCAAAATGAGAGAATCGTGTACATCTATAAAGATACTCATAAATTATACTCGAAATTCCACTTTCGAGTGCTTTTATAAAGAATTTCTAATTTAAAACATAAATGGGACTTTCGCCTACTTATATAAATGAATTCATAATATTGCAAATATGACTTACATGTGCTCATATATGCAACTTCAAGATTTTCAGCCCGAACTGGACCTTCGTGTGCTTATCTAAGCAAATTCCTATCGTTTATCCAAAATTAGAGTGTGCACATATATAAAGATATTTGTACTTTTGTGTGCTTACATACACAATTTCATGATTTTCATCTCGAGTTGGACCTTCGTGTGCTTATATAAGCAAATTCCTAGCTTTAACCAAAAATGAGAGTGTCGGTACGTATATAAAGAAATTCATAAATTATACCCAAAATTGTACTTTCATGTGCTTATTTAAAAAATTCTTATTAAATGGGACTTTCGCTTGCTCACACAAATAAATTCATACTATTTACGCCAAATCTGACTTTCGTGTCCTTATATACATTTTCATGATTTTCATCCCGAACTAGACCTTTCTGTACTTATATAAGCAAACTCCAATTTTTTACCCAAAACTAGAGCATCGTGTACATATATAAAGAAATTGTATTTTTGTTTGCTTATATACACAACTTCATGATTTTCATCCCAAATTGGACCTTCGTGTGCTTATAAAAGTAAATTCCAAACTTTTACAAAAAAAGAGAGTGTCGTATACATATATAAAAAAATTCATAAATTTTACCCGAAATTGCACTTTCGTCTGCTTATATAAAAAATTTCTAATTTTAAGCCTCAATGGGACATTCGCGCGCTTATATAAATAAATTCATATTATTTACGCACAACTTCATGATTTTTATCTCGAACTCGACCTTCATGTACTTATATAAGTAAATTCCCAAGTCTTATCCAAAATGAGAGTATTGACTACATATATAAAAAAATTCATAAATTATACACGAAATTGTACTTTTGTGAGCTTATATAAAGAAGTTCAAATTTAAAACCTAAATGGTAGTTTCATATGCTTATATAAATAAATTCATAATATTCACGTCAAATCTGACCTTTGTGTGCTTATATAAGCAAACTCCTATCTTTTACCCAAAATTTGAGTATCAATATATAAAGAAATTGTACTTTTGTTGTGTGCTTATATATACAACTTCATGATTTTCATCTCGAACTGGACCTTCATGTGCTTATGTAAGCAAATTCCTAACGTTTACCTAAAATGAGAGAATTGCATACATATATAAAGAAATTCATAAATTATAACTGACATTGTACTTTCGTGTGCTTATATAAAGAACTCTAATTTAAAACCTAAATGGGACTTTCACGTGCTTATATTAATAAATACATAATATTCACGCCAAATCTAACCTTTGTGTGCTTATATAAGCAAACACCTATCTTTTACCAAAAATTAGAGTATCATGTACATATATAAAGAAATTCATAAATTATACCAAAAATTGCACTTTTGTGTGATTATATTAGGAAATCCCTAATGTTTACCCAAACTGAGAAAATCGTGTACATATACAAAGAAATTCATAAATTATACCCAAAATTGCTCTTTCGTGTAATGACCCTCATTTTCATAAAATGGGACCCCAAGAATTTTTAGATGTTGTGTGGCATACTTCTAGTGAGGTAAATTGCTAATGAATGTATTTATGCTATGAATATTATATGGTACTGATTTATTAAATGTAGTTTGTTTATAAAGCTTAAATGGAGCAAATTAAAGCATGAAAACCATATTGACATAATTTGTGGAAGAAAGAGATGAGAGTTGGCTTATTATATAGAACATGGGTGTACGGGAACAAGTTTTATAACTTGCTCTCATATCTCTCTTCTCTTTAACGTAAGAAAAACACAAAAAGAGATGAGTGTTGGATAATAAGTGATGCACGGGAGTATGGGAGAAACTCATCTAATAGCTCCATTTATCATTCTCTCTCTAGCGTGAATTGAAAAAAAAAAAAAAAAAAGAAGAAAAGGAAAGGAAAGAAAGAAAGGAGAGAAAGGAGAAGAAGGAGAACGAAGGAAAATGGAACATGTTTTGCGGTAAATCCGAGGTTCTGGTGAGTCATTTTCACTTCTCTTTGTTGCAAAATCGATCTTTAAGCAACGTGTGATGATTCTACCGGTATAATTTTTGCTATAGGAGGTGTTTTACGATGTTTCCAAAAATGGGGTTTTGACCCACTTGGATTGGAAACATGTAGAAATGATAGATTATCACTCCTATAGTAGTGTAAACCCCAAATATGTAATTTGTTCGTGTTAATGAGTAGTATTGGTGTCGGTACAGCTACTGGAAGCCAAATTTGACACTGGAGACCTTTGGAACCTAGTTAAACCCCAATGAAAATATGGTTTGAGACCTTAGAATCGTAGATGGATCATTCCCATTTCGATACCAAGATCATGATTTTTGGGTATCGGTTAATATTTTAGTATGTATTCAATGGTGTCGGTAAATACGTTGGACTTGGAGACTTGTGAAAATATGGTTGAAAAGCCTATTTCTGTTGTCTCACTTTGAAAATATTTTAGAGGGTGGTAGGAATTATGTGGACTGACCCTCGCCCATATGTGAGACCAAAATGGAATTAAGAAAATTATAATGAGATGGAAATTATGTGGAATTAGAAAATTGATATGGGAAGATGTTAATATAAAATTAAATGATATGTGCAGGCAATTATAGAGCCGTGTGACTCCATATTTAGTGTGGGAATTATTTCTGGCAATTGTTGTAAGCAGACATTCACTACATTTTCATTTATATCATCATATTATTTATATGCGGATGCTTGTTCATGTGTATGTTTGCTTGTAGCATAAGGAAAAGGCAGAGATCTTCTGTATGAACCAATGAATCTATTGGAGCTAGACTTTTGGGTATAACCGAATAGGTTGAGTTTACTCCCTACAAGGAATAATTAGGTCTAATGGTCCTAGTTAGATTTAAAGGTCTATGTGAAAATCTATTCAATTGGAAAGGGAGACATGGTTCTAGTATTAATTTGCAAGGAAAGCTAATTAGGTTCTACAAGAGAGACGTTTACTTAAAATTAAGCACGGTTTACATTTCCTCTTTAGAATACTACTTGGTAAGTATAAGATGGTACAAAGAACAGGTCCATGAGTACTCCTGGCTGAATTATTCAAGTAAGGCTGGATTGTGACTTTAGGCTACAAAACTAGTACCTATAGACTATATGCATTCATATATGTCTTGGGAAGTTGTCACAAACTTGAATAAGGCTGAAATGGTATGTGTTGCATAAGGATTTGAATTGCACTGTATATTGAATGTTGCTATGGTATGTATATAGTTGCATATTGAATTAACATAACATGTTCATGCATACATGATGATGTAGATGTATAGATGGTGGTATACATGATTTTTATTCATTGGGCATCGTTGCTCACCCTATTCCCATTTTTCAAGTCCTTCAGCTGCTGATTAGGGCAAGGGAACAACACTACAATGAGAAAATTAGTGCTTTGCCAGAAGTCTACTTTTGATGTAGGTTGATGATATGGATGTATATACATATTTTGATATTTTGGTTATGTAAATATACGTATATAACACCCCACGCATGATATATGAATAAATGGATGTCATATGATATGAACTTGTAATATATGGATGTTGTTAGATGTTGTTTAAATTTGATTTGTGGATATTTGTGGATTATGAGGTTTTGAAATGTATTAGATGGCCTATTTACAGAGGAGACTCTGCCAGAGTCTGGCTGAGGCTTAACAGGGATCTAATAGTCTTATAGAGAATAGGATAGTTAGATTTTTGTGCCGGTCAGGATGCTCCTGGGAATCGTGAAGGGGGTCCTGACATTCTTGTGCTTATATAAAGAATTTCTAATTTGAAACCTAAATGGGACTTTCGCTTGTTTGTATAAATCAATTCATAATTTCACGCCAAATCTGACCTTCGTGTGCATAATAAGCAAATTCTTAACTTTTACCAAAATGAGAGAATCGTGAATATAAATAAACAAATTCGTAAATTATACCCAAAATTGCACTTTTGTGTGCTTACTCACATAAGCAAATTCCTAGCGTTTACCCAAAAATGAGAGAATAGTGTACATCTATAAAGAAACTCATAAGTTACACTCGAAATTCAACTTTCGAGTGCCTATATAAAGAATTCTAATTTAAAACCTAAATGAGGCTTTCGCATACTAATATAAATAAATTCATAATATTCATGCCAAATATGACTTTCGTGTGCTTATATACATAACTTCATGATTACAACCCGAACTGGACCATTGTGTGCTTATACAAGCAAATTTCTATCTTTTACCCAAATGAGAGTATCGTGTACATATATAAAGAAATTGTACTCTCGTGAGCTTATATTCACTTCTTAATTTTCATCCCGAACTAGACCGTCGTGTGCTTATACAAGCAAAATCTTAACTTTTACCCAAAATGAGAGTGTCGTGTACATATATAAAGAAATTCATAAATTATACCCAAATTTGTACTTTCGTGCGCTTATATAAAGAATTTCTAATTTAAAACCAAAATGGGACTTTCGCGTATTTATATAAATAAATTCATAATATTCACGGCAAATTTGACCTTCCTGTGCTTATATACACAACTTCATGATTTTCATCTCGCAATGGACCTTCATGTGCTTACATAAGCAAATTCTTAACTTTTACCCAAAATGAGAGAATCGTGTACATATATAAAGAAATTCATAAATTATACTTGAAATTACACTTTTGTGTGCTTATATAAGCAAATTCCCAGCGTTGCGTCAAAATGTGAGAATCGTGTAAATATATAAAAAAACTCATGAATTATACTCAAAATTCCACTTTCGAGTGCTTATCTAAAGAATTTCTCATTTAAAACCTAAATGGGACTTTCGCCTACTTATATAAATAAATTCAAAATATTCACGCCAAATCTAACTTTAATCGAAAATGAGAGTATTGGGTATATATATTAAAGAAATTCATAAATTATACCCGAAATTGTACTTTCATGTGCTTATTTAAAGAATTTTTATTAAATTAGACTTTCGCGTGCTTATACAAATAAATTCATAATATTCACGCCATATCTAACCTTTGTGTGCTTATATAAGATAACTCCTATCTTTTACCCAAAATTAGAGTATCGTGTACATATATAAAGAAATTCATAATATTTGCTCGAAATTGCACTTTCGTGTGCTTATATAAAGAATTTCTAATTTTAAACCTAAATGGAACATTCTTGTGCTTATATAAATAAATTCATAATATTTACGTCAAATCTAACTTTCGTGTGCTTATACACACAATTTCATGATTTTCATCTCGAACTGGACCTTCATGTGCTTATATAAGCAAATTCCTAGCTCTTACCCAAAATGAGAGTATCGTGTACATATATAAAGAAATTCATAAATTATACTTGAAATTGTACTTTTTTGTGCTTATATAAAGAAGTTCTAATTAAAAACCTAAATGAGACTTTTGCATGCTTATATAAATAAATTCATAATATTCACGTCAAATTTGACCATCGTGTCCTTATATACACAACATAATGATTTTCATTCCGAACTAGACTAGACCTTTGTGTGCCTTATAAAAGCAAACTCCCATCTTTTACTCAAAATTAGAATATCATGTACATCTATAAAAAAATTCATAAATTATACCTGAAATTGCACTTCGTGTGATTATATAAGCAAATCCCTGAAGTTTACTCAAACTGAGAAAATCGTGTACTAATATAAAGAAATTAATAAATTATACTAAAATTGTACTTTTGTGTGCTTATATAAAGAATTTCTAATTTGAAAACCTAATTGGGACTTTCGCGTGCTTATATAAATCAATTCATAATATTCACACCAAATCTGACCTTCATGTGCTTATATACACAACTTCATGATTTTCATCTCGAAATGGAATTTCGTGTGCTTATATACACAACTCCAATCTTTTACCCAAAATAAGAGTATCGCGCACATATATAAAGAAATTGTACTTTCAGGTACTTATATATACAACTACGTGATTTTAATCCCGAACTGGACCTTCATGTCCTTATACAAGCAAATTCGTAACTTTTACCCAAAATGAAAATATCGTGTGCTTATATAAAGAATTTCTAATTTAAAACCAAAATTGGACTTTCGCGTGTTTACATAAATAAATTCATAATATTCACGCCGAATCTGACCTTCTTGTGCTTATACACACAAGTTCATGATTTTCATCCCGAGATGGACTTTCGTGTGTTCACATAAGCAAACTCTTAACTTTTACCCAAAATGAGAGAATCGTGTACATATATAAAGAAATTCGTGAATTATACCCGAATTTGTACTTTCGTGTGCGTATATAAAGAATTTCTAATTTAAAACCAAAATGGGACTTTCGCGTGTTTATATAAATAAATTCATCATAGTCACGCCAAATCTGACCTTCGTGTGCTTATATACACAACTTCATGACTTTCATCGTGTGCTTACATAAAAAAATTCTTAACTTTTACCCAAAATGAGAAAATTGTGTAGATAAATAAAGAAATTCATAAATTAGACCAAAAATTGCACTTTTGTGTGCTTACTTACATAAGCAAACTACCGGCATTTACCCAAAATGAGAGAATCGTGTACATTTATAAAGAAACTCATAAATTATACTCGAAATTTCACTTTCGAGTGCTTATATAAAGAATTTCTAATTTAAAACCTAAATGGGACTTTCGCCTACTTATATAAATAAATTCATAATATTCCCGCAAATATGACTTACATGTGCCTATATACACAACTTCAAGATTTTCATCCCAAATTGGACCTTCGTGTGCTTATCTAAGCAAATTCCTATCTTTTACCCACATGAGAATATTGTGTACAACTGTACATACATAAAAAAATTGTACTCTCATGAGCTTATATACAAAACTTCTTAATTTTCATCCCGAACTAGACCATCGTGTGCTTATACAAGCAAATTCCTAACTTTTACCCAAAATGAGAGGGTCGTGTACATATATAAAGAATTTCATAAATTATACCCAAATTTGTACTTTCGCACGCTTATATAAAGAATTTCTAATTTAAAACCAAAATGGGACTTTCGCGTGTTTATATAAATAAATTCATAATATTCACGCCAAATCTAACTTTCATGTGCTTTACACAACTTCATGATTTTCATCCCGAAATGGACCTATGTGTGTTTACATAAGCAAATTCTTAACTTTTACCCAAAATGAGGGAATCGTGTACATATATAAAGAAATTCATAAATTATACTAGAAATTACACTTTTGTGTGCTTATATAAGCAAATTCCCAGCGTTTCCCCAAAATGTGAGAATCGTGTAAATATATAAAGAAACTCATGAATTATACTTGAAATTCCACTTTCGAGTGCTTATATAAAAAATTTCTAATTTAAAATCTAAATGAGACTTTCGCCTACGCATATAAATAAATTCAAAATATTCACGCCAAATTTGACTTTCATGTGCTTATATACGCAACTTCATGGTTTTCATCTCGAACTGGACCCTCGTGTGCTTATCTAAGCAATTTCCTATCTTTAACTCAAAATTAGAGCGTGTACGTATATAAAGATATTTGTATTTTTGTGTGCTTATATACACAATTTCATGATTTTTATATCGAATTGAACCTTCATGTGCTTATATAAGCAAATTCCTAACTTTAACCGAAAATGAGAGTGTCGAGTACATACATAAAGAAATTCATAAATTATACCTGAAATTGTACTTTCGTGTGCTTATTTAAAGAATTTTTATTAAATGAGACTTTTGTGTGCTTATACAAATAAATTCATAATATTCACGCCAAATCTTACCTTCGTGTGCTTATATAAGCAAACTCCTATCTTTTACCCAAAATGAGAGTGTCGTGTACATATATAAAGAAATTCATAAATTATACCCGAATTTGTACTTTCGCGCGCTTAAATAAAGAATTTCTAATTTAAAACCAAAATGGGACTTTTGCGTGTTTATATAAATAAATTCATAATATTCACGCCAAATCTAACTTTCGTGTGCTTATATACACAACTTCATGATTTTCATCCTGAAATGGACCTACATGTGTTTACGTAAGCAAATTCTTAATTTTTACCCAAAATGAGGGAATCGTGTACATATATAAAGAAATTCATAAATTATACCCGAAATTACACTTTTGTGTGCTTATATAAGCAAATTCCAAACTTTAACCGAAAATGAGAGTGTCGAGTACATATATAAAGAAATTCATAAATTATACCCGAAATTGTACTTTCGTGTGCTTATTTAAAGAATTTTTATTAAATGGAACTTTCGCATGCTTATACAAATAAATTCATAATATTCACGCCAAATCTGACCATCGTGTTGCTTATATAAGCAAACTCCTATCTTTTACCCAAAATTAGAGTGTCGGGTACATATATAAAGAAATTGTACCTTCGTTTGCTTATACACACAACTTCATGATTTTCATCCTGAACTAGACCTTCGTGTGCTTATATATACAAATTCCTAAAAATAAGAGAATCATGTACATATATAAAGAAAGTCGTAAATTTTATCCAAAATTGCACTTTCATGTGCTTATATAAAGAATTTCTACTTTTAAACCTAAATGGGACATTTGCGTGCTTATATAAATAAATTCATAATATTTACGCCAAATCTAACTTTTTTGTGCTTCTACTCACAACTTCATGATTTTCATCTCGAATTGGACCTTCATATGCTTATATAAAGAAATTGTTCTTCATGTAGTTATATAAGCAAATTCCTAACGCTTACCCAAAATGAGAGAATTGTGTATATATATAAATTCATAATATTAACGCCAAATGTGACCTTTGTAGACTTATATGCACAACTTAATGATTTTTATCTCGAACTAGATCTTTGTGTGTTTATATAAGTAAACTCCTCTCCTTTACCCAAAATTTGAGTATTGTGTACACATATAAAGAAATTGTACTTTCGTGTGCTTATATAAGCAAATTCCTAACTTTTACCCAAAATGAGAATGTCTTGTATATAATAAAGAAATTCATAAATTATACTCGAAATTGAACTTTCTTGTACTTATGTAAAGAATTTCTAATTTAAAACCTATATGGGACTTTCGCGTGCTTATATAAATAAATTCGTATCATTCACGCCAAATCTGACCTTCGTGTGCTTATTATATACACAATTTCATGATTTTCATCTCAAAATGGACCTTCATGTACTTACATAAACAAATTCCTAACTTTTACCCAAAATGAGAGAATTGTTTACATATATAAAGAAATTCATAAATTATACACGAAATTGCACTTTTGTATTATATAAGCAAATTCCTAACGTTTAACCAGAATGAGAGAATCGCGTACATATATATAGAAATTCATAAATTATAACTGAAATTGTACTTTTGTGTTGTTATATAAGCAAATCCCTAACGTTTACCTAAACAGAGAGAATCGTGTAAAGATACAAAGAAATTCATAAATTATACCCGAAATTGCACTTTTGTGTGCTTATTATATAAAGAATTTCTAATTTGAAACCTAGATGGGACTTTCGCGTGCTTATATCAATCAATTCATAATATTCATGCCAAATCTTACCTTCATGTGCTTATAAACACAACTTCACGATTTTCATCCCGAAATGGATCTTCGTGTGCTTACACATAAGCAAATTCTTAATTTTTACCCAAAATGAGAGAATCGTGTATATAAATAAAGAAATTCGTAATTAAACCTAAAATTGCACTTTTGTGTGCTTACTTAGATAAGCAAATACCTAGCGTTTACCCAAATGAGAGAATCGGTACATCTATAAAGAAACTCATAAATTATACTCGAAATTCCACTTTTGAGTAATTATATAAAGACTTTCTAATTTAAAATCTAAATGGGACTTTCGCCTACTTATATAAATAAATTCAAAACATTCACGCCTAATTTGACTTTCATGTGCTTATATACCCAACTTCAAGATTTTCAGCCCGAATTGGACCTTCATATGCTTATCTAAGCAAATTCCTATCTTTTACCCAAAATTAGAGCGTATACATACATAAAGATATTTGTACTTTTGTGTGCTTACATACACAATTTCATGATTTTCATCTATTCCTAACTTTAACCAAAAATGAGAGTGTTGGTATGTATATAGAGAAATTCATAAATTATACACGAAATTGTACTTTCCTGTGCTTATTTAAAATATTTTATTAAATGGGACTTTCGCGTGCTTATACAAATAAATTCATAACATTCACGCCAAATCTGGCCTTCGTGTGCTTTTATATAAACAAACTCCTATCTTTTACCCAAAATTAGAGTATCATGTATATAAGGAAATTGTACTTTCGTTTGCGTATATACACAACACCATGATTTTCATCCCAAACTGGACCTTCGTGTGCTTATATAAGCAAATTCCTAACGTTTACCCAAAATGAGAGAATCGTGTACATATATAAAGAAATTCATAATTTTTTCCCGAAATTGCACTCTCGTGTGCTTATATAAAGAATTTCTAATTTTAAACCTACATGGGACATTTGTGTGCTTATATAAATAAATTCATAATATTTACGTCAAATCTAACTTTCGTGAGCTTATAGGCACAACTTCATGATTTTCATTTCGAGCTGGACCTTCATGTGCTTATATAAGCAAATTCCTAACTCTTACCCAAAATGAGAGTACGTACATACATAAAGAAATTCATAAATTGTACTTGAAATTTTACTTTTGTGTGCTTATATAAAGAAGTTCTAATTTAAAACCTAATGGAGACTTCCGCGTGCTTATATAAATAAATTAATTATATTTACATCAAATCTGACCTTCGTGTGCAAATATAAGCAAACTCCTATCTTTTACCCATACATAGAGTATCGTGTACATATAAAAAGAAATTGTAGTTCCGTTTGCGTCTATGAACAACTTCTTGATTTTCATCCTGAACTGGACATTCGTGTGCTTATTTAAGCAAATTCCAAACTTTTACCCAAAATGAGAGTGCCGTATACATATATAAAGACATTCATAAATTACACTCAATATTGTACTTTCATGTGCTTATATAAAGAATTTCTAATTTAAAACCTAAATGGGACTTTCGTGTGCTTATATAAATAAATTCATAATATTCATGTTAAATCTGACCTTCGTGGGCTTATATACAGAACTTCATGATTTTCATCTCAAACTAGACCTTTGTGTACTTATATAAGCAGACTCCTATCTTTTACTCAAAATTAGAGTATCGTGTATATATAAAATTGTACTTTTGTGTGATTATATATACAACTTCATGATTTTCATCCCAAACTGGACCTTTGTGTGCTTATATAAGCAACTTCCTAACATTAACCCAAAATGAGAGAATCGCATACATATATATAGAAATTCATAAATTATAATTGAAATTGTACTTTTGTGTGTTTATATAAAGAACTTCTAATTTAAAACAACTTTGGCGTGCTTATGTTAATAAATACATAATATTCACGCCAAATCTGACCTTCATGTGCTTATATACACAACATCATGATTTTTATCCAGAACTAGACTTTTGTGTGCTTATATAAACAAACTCCTATTTTTTACCGAAAATTAGAGTATATGTTGCAGAGAATAGAGAAATCTGGGGGATTGCGTTGCCATTTATGGTGTTGCTATTTAGAGGAAAAATTATTTTTAGCAGTTGCCATATCTAAAAGATACTGAAATTGTAAAAGTTACTATACAGTGAACAACTCTGTAAGTCTATTTATTCGGTGTTCCTCCATTAAGGCATTATCACGAATAACAAGAATTCTCCTCTCTTCTCCCGTGGACGTAGGCCATAGAGCCGAACCACGTTACATCTCTGTGTTTCTTTATTATTTTATTTTCCAACATGGTATCAGAGACCTAGTTTCTATTACTAGGTAATCTGTTTCGGCCTTCATCGCCGGAATCATCATTGTCGGTCTTCATCACCGTTATACTGTTGGAATCTTCATCGCCCTTGTTGTCGTTGCCTTTATTCTCCATCGTAGCAACACAACCACCACCATCGTTACTTTTGTTGCTCGTTGGTGTCGTTGCTAATGCACTCCAAGAAATCCTTCATCGCCATCTTCATTATCTGTCGTCACCGTTTGCCATCCTCATCCTTCCCCACCTCCATTGCCACCGCCATCAACGCCATCTTCATCGTCATCTCCATCTCCATCTCCATCGCCTGCCGCCGTTGAACCTCGTTGTCGCCACTGTTGAACCTCATCATCCCCGCCATTGAACCTCTCCGTAGTCGTTGTTGTTGGACACCATCATCGTTGTCGTCGCCATCACCGTTGCATCGTCCTCTTCATCTTTTTTTTTTAATTTGTTTTTTTTTTTTTTTTGTTTAACCCGTAAACCCTTAAAAAAATAAAAAATAAGGAAATGTCTATCACTTCAGAAACTGTGCAAACTGACGAAGTAGTTGACAAAACAGAGAAAGGAGAACTACCGAACTTTCAAGCAGCATATAGACTTAATGGAAAGAATTACTTGATTCTCAACTGGTGCGCACCTTTTTAAAGGGCAAAGGGAAATTGAGTCACCTTTTGGGCACTGGACCAGAACATGGAGATCCTCAATTTAAAGCTTGGGATAACGAAGATGCATCGATAATGGCTTGGCTTTGGAATTCAATGACGCCAAATATTAGTGATACATGCATGTTTCTGACTACCACCAAAGACATTTGGGATGTCGTTCATCAGACATACTCTAAGGCACATGATGCAGCCAAAGTGTATGAGATCAAAGTGAAAGTTGGAACAACAAAACAAGGCAACATGACGATCACAGAATATGCCAATGTATTGAAGAATCTCTGGCAGAGACTTGACCATTATAGGTGTATTGAGACTAAATGCCCTGCAAATGCTGTAGTTCTAAAAAACTACATTGAGAAGGATTGGGTCTATGACTTCTTGGCTGGACTCAATGCAGAGTTTGATCAAGTGAGAGTTAAGACTCTCAGCAAAAAGTTGTCAACTCTGAATGAGACTATCTCTGTTATCCAAATTGAAGAAAGCAGAAGAAGTGTTATGCTCACACCTCAGAAGATGGAAGGCTCAGCTATGGTAACCAATTGGGGAAATGATCAAAAGACAAACACTCCGCGAGCTGAATCATTAAAGGTCCCAAATCGACACAATAGAGACGATCTATGGTGTACTTATTGTCAGAAGGCTAGACGTACCAGGGAGAAGTGTTGAAAACTTCATCGCAAGCCTCCAACTTCTAGTAAAGAATGAGGCTACAAAAGAGGACAACAGAAAAACAGTGGACAAGCACATCTGTCTACTGAACAAATAGTTGCAGACTCCCCGGTGCCAGTAGGATTCAGCCAAGACGACATTGAAAGATTGATATCTTTGCTTGGCACACTGGACAAACCCTCATGTACCTGTTCATTGGCACATGCAGGTAAATTTCCTATTTCTATTAGATTTAAAGTCTCGGATAAGTCTTTTGCTAATTCTTGGGTTAGAGATTTTGGTGCTACTGATCACATGACCAATTCCCCCACTATGTTTCATACCTACAACCCCTGTCCTAGTAGTTGAAAAATAGTCACAACTGATGGATCCTTAACCATAGTTGCTGGTATAGGTGATGTTCACATCAGCCCCACCCTTAAACTCAGAACTGTTCCTAAACTATCTACTAATCTTATCTCTATTCAAAAGTTGACCCTTGATCTAAGTTGTAATGTAACCTTCTTCCCTACTTACTGTGTATTTCAGGACCAGGACTTGGGGACGATGATTGGACGTGCTAAGGAACAGGACGGGTTGTATTACCTTGAGACACCAGTACATCCTATCAAGAGTAACACTTCATTTCTCTCTGAGCACAATTTTTTCAATAAAGAAAAGCTATGGCTTCATCATCGCCGCCTTGGCCATCCTTCTTTTCGAACCCTTAAAATTATGTTTCCTTTTTTGTTTAAGTCTCTAAATGTTGAAGATTTTCATTGTGAAGTGTGTGAACTAGCAAAACACAAGCGTATATCTTTTCCACTTAGTAATGAAAGAAATTCAGATCCTTTTAATCTCATTCATAATGATATTTTGGGTCCCTCTCCAATACCTAATGTTTCTGGAGCACGATGGTTTGTATCTTTTATTGATGACTGTACTAGAGTCTCGTAGATATTCTTACTCAAACAAAAATCCAATGTGAGCTTTGTTCTTCCTACCTTCCATAACATGATACACACCCAGTTTGGAGCAAAAATCAAGAGATTTCGATCTGACAATGCAAGAGACTATTTTAATCAAACCTTGACCAATTACTTCCAAAACTAGGGGATCCTTCATGAATCATCCTGTGTTCACACCCCACAACAAAATGGAGTTACTGAAAGAAAAAACAGCCACTTGCTTAATACAACTCGAGCCTTTTTATTTCAGAATAATATGCCTAAGTCCTATTGGGGGAAGTTGTCCTTACTGCAACACACCTTATTAACCACACACCATCCCGAACCCTTGGTTTCAAAAGTTCTATGGAAAAGCTCAATCAATTTTACCTTAAGCTCAAAACCTCCAATAATCTTATACCTAAGATATTTGGGTGTGTATCATTTGTCCATGTTCACCAACCCAACAGGGGGAAGTTGAACCCCAGAGCTCTCAAGTGTGTCTTTGTAGGATACTCCTCCACTCAAAAGGGATATAAATGTTATCATTCGCCATCAAAGAAATTCTTTGTCTCTGCCGATGTCACTTTCTGTGAACATGAGCCCTATTTTTTCGCTCCTTCTCTTTAGGGGGAGAATGTCATCATGGAAGACAAGGATCGGAGTTTGTTTGATCCTTTTGACCCTCTTAACCTTTTTAACCTTCAACAAACCAAACCTGAATCTCCTACCCTCTTTGAACCCATTGATAACCAAAATGATGAACCTATGGATCGGATGACTGGACAAACGTACTCAAGGAAGAAAGCTTCAGTCTCTGAACCGACGCAAGTTCAAGAATCTAAACCAAGTCCTGCGAATGAGGTAACAGGCTTTAAACCCTCCTTACAAATTCTATTAGTCTCTGAAACTAACAGTGATCTTTTAGCCTCTAAACCTGATAGTGATCTACCCATTGCCATTAGAAAAGGAACCAGAGAATGCACCAAACGTCCCTTGTATCCACTATCTCATGTTATGTCCTTTGAGAAGTTTTCACCAACCCATAAGAGTTTCCTTACCAATTTGAACAATATCAAAACTCCTACATCAGTATCTGAGGCTTTATTTAATAAAGATTGGAAACAAGCTATGAATGTGGAAATGGAGGCCTTAGAAAAAAAAATGCAGCATGGGAGTTAGTTGATTTACCTGCCGGAAAGAAACCCGTAGGATGCAAATGAGTTTATACTATTAAGTACAGAGCAGATGGGTCACAGTAGAGATACAAGGCAAGATTAGTAGCGAAAGGGTACATCTCTGTGTTTCTTTATTATTTTATTTTCCAATAGTATCGTGTACATATATAAAGAAATTCATAAATTATACCCGAAATTGCACTTTCGTGTGATTATATAAGCAAATCCCTAACGTTTACCCAAACTGAGTAAATCGTGTACATATACAAAAAATTGCAGTTTCGTGTGCTTATATAAAGAATTTCTAATTTGAAACCTAAATGGGACTTTCGTGTGCTTAAAAAATCAATACATAATATTTATGCCAAATCTGACCTTTGTGTACTTACATAAGCAAATTCTTGGCATTTACCCAAAATGAGAGAATCGCGTACATATATAAAGAAACTCATAAATTATACTCGAAATTTCACTTTCGAGTGCTTATATAAAGAATTTCTAATTTAAAACCTAAATGGGACTTTCGCCTACTTATATAAATAAATTCATAATATTCCCGCAAATATGACTTGCATGTGCCTATATACACAACTTCAAGATTTTCATCCCACACTAGACCTTCATGTGCTTATCTAAGCAAATTCCTATCTTTTACCTAAAATTAGAGCGTGTACGTATATAAAGATATTTGTACTTTTGTGTTGTTATATACACAATTTCATGATTTTCATCTCGAGTCAGACCTTCGTGTGCTTATATAAGTAAATTCTTAACTTTAACTGAAAATAAGAGTGTCGGTACGTATATAAAAAAATTCATAAATTATACCCGACATTGTACTTTCGTGTGCTTATTTAAAGAATTCTTGTTAAATGGGACTTTCACTTGCGTACACAAATAAATTCATAATATTTACGTCAAATCTAACCTTCGTGTGCTTATATACACATTTTCATGATTTTCATCCCGAACTAAACCTTTTTGTGCTTATATAAGCAAATTCCTATCTTTTACCCAAAATTTGAGTATTGCATACACATATAAAGAAATTGTACTTTCTTTTGCTTATATACACAATTTCATGATTTTCATCCTGAACTGGACCTTCGTGTGCTTATTAAAAGCAAATTCCAAACTTTTACAAAAACTGAGAGTATTGT
This sequence comes from Paratinospora sagittata, assembly GCA_035771175.1. Lineage (NCBI taxonomy): Eukaryota > Viridiplantae > Streptophyta > Magnoliopsida > Ranunculales > Menispermaceae > Paratinospora > Paratinospora sagittata. Next base: position 1,971,079 of record JAYMFD010000012.1, on the reverse strand, counting down.
ATACATATATAAAGAAATTCATAAATTTTACCCGAAATTGCACTTTCGTCTACTTATATGAAAATTTTCTAATTTTAAGCCTCAATGGGACATTCACGTGCTTATATAAATAAATTCATATTATTTACGCCAAATTTAACTTTTGTGTACTTATACGCACAACTTCATGATTTTTATCTCGAACTCGACTTTCATGTACTTATATAAGCAAATTCCAAACTCTTACCTAAAATGAGAGTATCGATTACATATATAAAGAAATTCATAAATTATACACGAAATTGTACTTTTGTGTGCTCATATAAAGAAGTTCTAATTTAAAACCTAAATGGAAATTTCGCATGCTTATATAAATAAATTCATAATAATCACGTCAAATATAACCTTTGTGTGCTTATATACACAACATAATGATTTTGATCCCGAACTAAACCTTTGTGTGCTTATAGAAGCAAACTCCTATCTTTTAGCCAAAATTTGAGTATCGTGTACATATGTAAAGAAATTGTACTTTCGTGTACTTATATATATAACTTCACGATTTTCATCTCGAACTGGACCTTCGTGTGCTTATATAAGCAAATTCCTAACGTTTACCTAAAATGAGAGAATTGCGTACATATATAAAGAAATTCATAAATTATAACTGAAATTGTACTTTCGTGTGCTTATATAAAGAACTCTAATTTAAAACCTAAATGGGGCTTTCGCGTGCTTATATTCATAAATACATAATAGTCACGCCAAATCTAACCTTCGTGTGCTTTTATGCACAACATCATGATTCTCATCCTGAACTAAACCTTTGTGTGCTTATATAAGCAAACTCCTATCTTTTACCAAAAATTAGAGTATCGTGTACACATATAAAGAAATTCATAAATTATACCCAAAATTGCACTTTCGTGTGAATGATTATATTAGCAAATCCCTAATGTTTACCCAAACTGAGAAAATCGTGTACATACACAAAGAAATTCATAAATTATACCCAAAATTGCACTTTCGTATGCTTATATAAAGAATTTCTAATTTGAAACCTAAATGGGACTTTTGCGTGCTTATATAAATCAATTCATAATATTCACGTCAAATCTGACCTTCGTGTGCTTATAAAGACAACTTCATGATTTTCATCCCGAAATGGACCTTCGTTTGCTTACATAAGCAAATTCTTAACTTTTACCCAAAATGAGAGAATCGCGTTCATAAATAAAGAAATTCGTAAATTAGACCCAAAATTGCACTTTTGTGTGCTTATTTACATAAGCAAATTCCTGGCGTTTACCCAAAATGAGAGAATAGTGTACATAAACTTATCAATTATACTCGAAATTCCACTTTCGAGTGCTTATATAAAGAATTTCTAATTTAAAACCTAAATGGGACTTTCGCCTACTTATATAAATAAATTCATAATATTCACGCCAAATCTGACTTTGGTGTGCTTATGCACATATTTTCATGATTTTCATCCCGAACTAGACCTTTTTGTGCTTATATAAGCAAGCTCCTATCTTTTACCCAAAATGAGAGCATGTACATATATAAAGAAATTGTACTTTCGTTTGCTTACATACACAACTTCATGATTTTCATCCCGAACTGGACCTTCGTGTACTTATATAATCAAATTCCTAACGTTTACCCAAAATGAGAAAATTGTGTACATATATAAAGAAATTCAAAAAATTTACCCGAAATTGCACTTTTGTGTGCTTATATAAAGAATTTCTAATTTTAAACCTCAATGGGAGTTTCGCGTGCTTATATAAATAAATTCATAATATTCACACCAAATTTGACCTTTGTGTGCTTATATACACATTTTCATCCTGAACTAGACCTTTGTGCGCTTAAATAAGCAAATTCCTATCTTATACCCAAAATTAGAGTATCGCGTACAATTTTGCACTAGATATTAATTTGGAAATAATATACTAATGCTACTAAAAAGGTGTGTGTTTCAATTATGGGTGGCAAAACGTGTTTGTATCTGTTTGCTCGCTTTTGTAAAATCTAGTTTAAAGTAGGTAAACACATAAAATTTTGCTACAGTGGGTCAAGTATGAACATATACTTCATGTTCGTTTTTACAAGCAAGCTGAGTCTAGACATCAACAAATGGGCCCCCTTCTAGAGTTATAACATTAAAGAAAATTAATTAATTGTTCGTTAATAATTTCTATTACCCATAAATATAACTCATTCAAAAGTTTATTTTTCTACTATATAAAATTTCTTTTAAAATGTCCAATATATTAGTTTCCCATCCAAAATTTTATTTTCTATAATTGTTTTTCATAATTTCTAGTTTGTGTTCTACTAGCTATAAGAATATCTCAAGTAAAGCTCACTACACCTGCATGTACTTTTCTTGAGCCTTCTTAACCAAAACCTTGATCTCTAAGAAACTCTTGACAGATTTCAAACTATGTTACCATTTATAAGAGTTACATCTATACAACAGACCATCATATCGTGTAGAAACGCTTCATCAATTGTCAAATCAATGCAAACCCAAGTAATGAAGATAATATGAACCGTACTAGATGAGAAATGACAACCATAAAGCCAAATAAGCATGACAAGTAATAGATCATGACAAAAGGGATTCAAAAAAATAAGAATCTTATCACCTGCCAAGCTGTTTGGGTTGTCTCCTGACCATTGAATCACCAGACAGTCCTTGTTGAAATGGAACCTGAATGTAGTTCAATGGCCACTCTCATCAATAGTCATACCAATGCAACAAATAACGGTACCAATTCACAAGGACAACAGTTAAGGTACAAAAAGATATCAGAATGAAAACTTCAAGCATAGATCAATGATACCAAAATATTAGCCAACGCCTAGTTCTCACTCAACAATTTGAGAAATGAGTTCCAAACTGACCTCTCCACAAAATAAGGAGCAATAGGACCGGCAACAGCATGAGCAGGTGCTAAATTCCCAAGCTTTTCTTCTAAGCCCGGTGCAGTAGCCTATTTTTATCAATGAAGGACATGTCAGCACACAAAATCATAATGTCCATCAGATGTAAGCCACTCAATCTAACTTTAAAATAATAGACCTCTAAAGCAATCTTAGACCAAGCTCGTCGCCTGATTTCCATCAAGTTCATCCCAGCTCCATCAGTCTCATCAATGCTTGCATAAGCCCCAATGAGAAGACAAGCCATGAAAGAGCTCACAAGTGAGATCCTCTCAGTCTCACGATATACATCTGGTTGTGTCTCATATATCTTTCGAATTTGTGGGCCTGTGTACCGCTCATGAGCACGGGATCCAGTCAATTGAGATAGCTCCAATGCACCTCCAACTGCATCCTCAATTGCCCTGCATTGAACAGTTGTGCTACTATCCATCCATATCGGAGACTCCTCCGTGGCAAATGCACCATTAAGCTGATCCCGCAACGTTTTACTTGGATCCAAGGATGCAAGCTTTGCTACACTGCCATTCTTCCAATAAACGCTACCGTGTTGCTGTCCACTACCAGAAACAGCCACAATCTTTCCAAATTCCAGTTTTGCTTTAACAAGTTTATCTAACAAGAGATCCAATGCTTCCACCCACATTAAAGTAGGAGACACAATTCTACCATTAACAGATGAATCTCTATAAACTCCATCCTTTGTTTTGTAATGTGGCAATTCAGAATCAAAGTGAACAGCCTCTGATGTCACAATGTTTAGATTTGAATCTAAGACCGTGGCCTTCAACGACCTAAACAACCAAAAAAACACCAAAAGAGTTCAATTACAATTTCATTGTTCATAAAAAGAGAATTTTCAAATTTATTCCAAGTGAAGAGAAGTTATAAGCAAGTTATAAAGATGCAGAAATAAACAACATGTAAATTGGAGTCTAAAACTACATAACCGATCGACCGAAACAACCAAAATCTAAATCCACACAACCGATTATTCCAAGTTAAAATCCTGAGTGAAGAGATGTTATAACCTATCAAGAAGCAGAGATTAACAACACGTACATTGGAATCTAAAACTACTCAACCGATCGACGGAAACAACCAAAATCTAAATCCACACAGCCGATTATTCCAAATTCAAATTCTGAGCTAACGAGAAGATAAAAGAATCAAAACTTGTTGAAAACAAATAGAAATCTAAAACCCTAATATATCTACGATCGAATGCTACAATGGTGAGACTGATGAATCAAAGAGTGATTGAAATAAAATAACCGAATTTCAGCAACTGAAATTTTCAGAAAGAATACAAAGAAAAGGAAGAAGAGAGGAAGTTACTGCGTGGAACTGTCGAGTCCAAGGAAAAGCGAACCCTTAGGCAGAGAGAATTCTTCCATTGATGCAACGATCGTTCAGTTCAGGGAAGAGTTTGAATTACAGGAAAGCTGAATCGAAGTAAAAAACATGTTAAGAAAATAAACAATAAATAAATAGATAGAGTTTTTTATTGTGTTTTGATTAAAGAAGAGGATAAGAAGAGATCTTTAAATTGAAATCTGCTTTGGCATTTAAACGGGTAAGGATTAGCATGAAATATATAATTAGTATGGCATCCACCTTGATTCGTTCTGTCTGGCTAATCTGCCAGATTAGCCTGATCTCCCCAATAAATTACATGACATTTATCACATTATTTTTAATGAGATAATTCTTTAACATAAGAGAGTCATAAGTTCTTTAATTTATTATTTTGTATTTGAAGACCCTTTTATAGTAAAGATAAGATTTTAAAGTGTAATTGGGAGTATGTGCTAAAAATGGTTGAAGGGTAAAAATCTTAAGATCAAAACTCGTCCTCATCTTAATCGCGCTCACTTAAAAAGAACCTTTCAATGCATCGCGCTCACTTAAAAAGAACCTTTCAATGCCCCTGCTTTGCTTGAATGCAGATCACGTGAGAAACCAAAAAAACAAAAAAAAAATCATGTAAAAAAACATAAATTCTATATAATTTGAAATGTTCAGTTTCCTTTTGTATTTTAATTTAAAACCATACAGTGCAATATTTTTAAAGGGGCTTCAAAAATATATTTACATAGAATAGAAATATAACAGTTACTTAATTTATGTCTTTAGATTTAGGGGAACTTTTGAAATATGAAATTAACAACCACAAAAGTAGTAACATAAACGCTGTATAAATTCTGCAAAATGAGGCAACGGCGTTTACGGTAATTATTGAGACCTTATGAGAGATTTGTAAGATTATCTCATAGAGAATTGGCTGTAATAATTTTAAATGTAATATACATTTTTTTAACCTTCTTATTATTAATATTATTATTTTCTATGATTTGAGAAAGTGTTACCCGATTCCTATGACTTATGATCACTTGATCCCACAAACAAATCTACCAGTCAACACTGTCAAGAGAGTAAAAAGGCTCAGTTGAAATGAATGTTGCCTTGAGCTTAAACGAAAGCATTTTGCCTTGCCTATGATGGGGTGCAAGTGACGAATGATTCATACAAGCAAGAAATGGAACAAAAGCAAGAGATGACATATGGGAACTTCAAAAGGAAATTCCATCAAGAATATTATTTCCATCAAATGGAATTAGAAGAAGCCCCATCTGACATCTCTCTCAGTATTTCTTACAACCCCACTTGAAATTAAGAAATATGCAATCAAGCAAGAAGTGCAAGGGAGAAAAACAACTAAGAAAAAGATGACAAAGAAGAAAGAGAAAGGGGAAGCCCCAGACACTCTAGGTAGCTATCAACAAGTACATATAAATATAAACTTGGAAAAAAAAAAATAAAGCAACAAGACCCATTTCACCACTGTAGTCTCCAATACAAAATCCAATTCCTGACACAAAATGCTCCAAAAACCATTTCATCGAAGCAATCTTTAGTCATTGTGCATTCCCCGAGCTCACAGGACTGAGTTTTCCAAGCAGAGTTCAGAAGCAATCAAGGGATATCTCTCACGCTTTATGTATGGCAGCTCTCTGGCGCATCTGGCCAAGCCTCCGAAGGACATATCTCGGTCCAAAAATGTAATGACATTGTTCCATGCCACAGAGGGGTTTAAAGTCACTGATCTACACACACAAAAATAAAAAATGGTATCAACCCTGTCAGAGCGTCCTCTTGTTATGCCAAAGCAAATAAACTTGCTAAGTGCCGCCAAATAAGATCCTGAAAACCAATATTGGAAAATGATAGACGCTGTCATAACACTGCCATGATAACAATTATCTTTATTTTGCCAACCCCACCGGACACAGTAAATCTCAATCCTTAAGTGACAATAGAGTATGCCCCTAAGTCTACACAATCAACTATATCCTACAGATGATAATTTGTTTCATTATTTGGATCACATCTTATCATTTTTATAACTACTGCATCTTATTTGTTTAATAATTGACATACCCATCAGGATATTGGTTTCCCTATGTCTTTACACACTCTTGCTAAAGTAAAGTGTGATTATTTTATTTGTTCGCATCAGCACTGAGATTATTCTATTTTTCTCTTTCTACATCATATCCAATCCGCCAAATTTTCAATCACACTATCCTTCAGTATAATATTTCTCCTTAATATAGGATAACTTCAATTTGGTGCTTAATCAATTATTTGCATTCTCTCATCTCTATTCCTCATGACAGGAACATTTTGTCCAGCAATCTTGTAGCCTTTCACATTTTCATTTATTTTTCCCTAGACTTATTTAAACAGCATTCACAGAGGGGGAAAAAAAAACTGTGTGCAGTCGTACACAACCAGAACCCTTCTGTTATCTCTCGCAATTTACACCATAGGAATGAGACCAGAATTATCTATTCAAACCATACCTAGCCAAATCTCTACAATTTCAAAAATCAGAAGCAAAGCTGGCTAAAATCCCCACACTTCAAAACCATAGCACAAACTAGCTAGTCTTGGTATCTTCTAATGATGTGTATTGTCTTTGACACTATCTAAACAACATATGTACACAAAAAATCTATTCAAACTCCAAGCTGTGCAAAACCTTCACTAACAAACTGGGTGTGAAGACTGTTACATGCTTCCAAAGACCTGTTTCCCCAGTTATTTTTGTGACTGTTCTCTTTGCCCATTGTTAAGCCTCTTCCCTTTGCCCATTGTTAATGAGAAATTCCAAGGAAATGTATAGTTGATTTAAAAAAAAAAAATTATGAATGTCGTCAAGTAGAGGACATGCAGCTGGAAGCCTGCACATTCGCCACAGCTCCCCCCCCCCCCCCCCCCCCCCCCCCCCGAAAAAAAAAAAAAAAAAAGATATTTACTAACAAATGTATATCAGAAAGTATAAATGTTCATCCCAACAAACAAAAACCCCCCCACAGAAGCATATGCATGGTGATGAAGACAAGGACAGATATCAGAAATGAGGTAAACAAGAAATGCTTGTGCTTGTCTCTCAACATAACATATTCGTGAAATTGTCCCAAAAGTAGCACATACATTACTACAGAACAAGATTTGTGTGTGCAATGCACAGAATGGCCCCCAATAATTAGATAGTCATATACCACATGCAAAACAAACCTGGATGTTAAATCTTTTGAAGCCATCAAACTGCATCAAGGAAAGTTCTCAACATCTGCCATATAAAGCATGCACAGAATTTTAACTTTCAAAAAACAAAATGAGTGCCACTAAGGCTTCCACAAAACCAAAAATGGGAGCTACATCAAAAGGAGGAATAGTAGAATTTTTTTGTCCACGAGATGAGAAAAGAGCTGCAACAGAAATAAGGATATAATGTTCAAGAGAAACACATGTTTATTCATCAAAAAGGTTACCACAAAAATTAGCAAGAATAAAGCACCAAGGAAAAGAGACCTTAAGCAATTTATCCAACTTTTTCTTTTCTGAATCAAGTGTATTTCAGCATTTTAGAGCACCCAACTAGTTCGTTGAACATCCCAATCCCTACACACCGGAGCATCTAAGTAGAGTGACAAACTAGGAGTGAGATTTGAACTTTATGGGGAATAGTTCAACCATGTCACGACTCATGAGTTCATACACAAATTTCATAGAAGGTATGGCACTGGAAAATGATGCATGATTTATATTTGGAGAGCATTATTCACAATGAAATCCTTGGGATAGATTAGAAGATCATCTAAATAGAGTCAAATTTCATTAACTTTATTCATGTCAATAGATTTTAGTTTATATCTTTCATTAGTGACAAATAAATACTATTATTTCTTTTGGTATACATGCTTTTTCATGCTCTTTCAAAGGCTGGACCTCAACATGGCAATTAAGGTTGCTCCACTGTGACTTGAAGGTTACAAGTTTAAAATTTTAAATAAACAGAATGGACTAATGGAGGTATCCTCGTGCACTGGGCATGCCTCTTTATGCTTTTCACACTCTCTTCAAAATAGATCTTCTTCCACTGAACCGAGTAGAATTTATATTAGTTTTCAACTCCCATAATTTTGCAAAAAGGCCGTATTATACAATGACAAAAATTCTGTAAAGACTATCTTTTGTACAAGACAGGTGCAAAGGAAACTGGATCGATTAGAGTCATCTACAATTAACTTTGTTGGAGTTAAAAAATGATTTCAAGATTCTTGGTGATTTTTCTTTTTCTTTTTCTTTTTTCTTTTTCTTTCTAAACCCTAACTCTAAATATCGATTAGGTATCTTATTAGAGCTAATTTTTGGATTCTCTGTTAAAGAAAACTCTCACAAAGTGAAGCCAACTTTCTGATTTGTTCTTTGGATTGCTGTCTAATCAAGAAAAAGACGAAGAGGGTTAAAAATTTGAAGGAGGACTTCGAGTAATGAGAACTATTCTGTAGGTCTCAAGTGAGAATTTTTCTTTTAATAAAGGAGTAAAGGATTACAAGCTAAGAAGTAGAGGACCAGAATTTCTTCTAAACTCTAAAACCCAAAATAGTAACAGCAGCTTCACCCAGTCACTCACCCATTCTAAATAGCTATACCCATTACCTAGTTTGCTAGAGGCAACCATTAGGAGGTCAGAAGTCTAGAAGCCTCCCAAACCTGCAAGAGTCAGGCTTTCTATTCTCAAAATTATTATGATTTACTACCTAATCATATTGCCAATGAAGTTTATTTCCATTATTTTGAATTCTGTATTTCATAAACTGAAATAAAGCTCCCTAGACATGAGGAGGTTTTCTCTCCTAAAGGAGGTTTACTGCATTTAAAAAAAAATACTGTGATGTGGATTTTTTTTGTTACATTGAATTGTTGTTAATGCATATATATCAACTTATTTGAATAGAAATCATATCAACCAAACATATGATGAATGTATCATTTGCTCAAGCCAAACAATTGCTGAGGAAGAGAGATCTGTTTTTCTTCCACCCCCACCCTGCAACAACCCAAAGAAAAAAGAAAAGAAAAGAAAAGGTGGGGGGCTTGGAACTATATATTTAGATTTCAACCCTTAATCAATTCTTATTTGCATGGTTGCACCTTCACAACCTCCTCCCTTAAAGAGAGGAAAGAAAAAAATGGTAGATAACAATAGCATGGACATTTACCACTGCAGCATATAGAATTTGTTGGCTGATATTATTATAGCTGCTTTCTAATTCCATGGTAAAGTAACGAGTTAATTGTAACTACTGCTAAGCCAACTATGTTCTGATTTTGATTCATGGTTCTGCCTATAAATTTGGCCCATAATCTACTTAACTGCACTAGACAGAAGTATTTGAGACTGAATTTAGATAAAAGAATTCTCAAAGGCACTGGCAACAAAAAAGTAAATATAATTATAAGAAACTCCAATAGTTCTTCACTCCAGTATACATTTGTCTCCACATTCATTTGGCAACAAAGGTACAACTCAGACATTCTAAATAACTATTTCAACAAAATTGAAAAGCATGCTTCAAATGATAACTCGGGCAAAATCTGAAACGTGTTCCCAGTACAGTTTCAGAGTTTCAGAGTCTCAAGTCAAATTTAAATTCTTGCATTCCCCATGCACCTCTGTCTTTCTCTGGAAAGTTGAGTTTAAAGCAGCATATACAAGGCACTAAGCATTAGAACTTTATTTCCATTTTAATCTCATAAGTGAAACTATGAGCTAATGGAAGGAATTACATCACTCCAAGTACACCACGTACCTGTCTGTTGGCTCAAATCAAGGAGAATCCGCCCCACTCATAACAAATGCTTGAAGAAGACTCTGCGCTGCATGTGTCACTTCAGGTGTACCAGATATTATAATCACAGTCTCAGTTGCTCCAGGTCTAGGTTCAGTTATGGTAATTTTTGCACCAGATATCTGAATTAGAGATAATTGTCAGTGTACAATAACCAATGATAAATGAAAGCATAATAAAGATATCAGCTAAGCAGCAACCTGGCGGATCTGTTTCAAAGACCCTCCATCCTCTCCATAAATTGAGGGAACGAGGGCTCGAGGAACAACAACTTCTACTGTGGTGCTTGTAATAATAGCTGGCTGGCTTCCACTGTGTAACCAACAAGAAAATAATTTTGTAATTTATTGATTGATACGCAAGAGTTGACAATGAAAAAGTAGTTAGACAAACCCTCCAAATCCCCCAATTCTTCTTTGAGGGGCACCACCAGCATAGTCTGAACCACCCATTGGTCCACCACCATCAGGAAGTGCCTGAAAACCATTTCATCAATTTAGAAAAGATTAAAGCAATAGAACATCACTGAAAATGCTATCAATAACAGAAACAGAGAACAAAAGTTCATATTAGCTAATTTGCATTACTAAGTGCAAATTTTTAGACAAGAAAGAGACCAGATGATCCAGTTACTCATATGAACGTTCAACATCTCTCTGCCACAGCTTATTTCAACTATAAAGTTAAAATCAGAGTCAATGGTGATTACGAAGAATGCTAAGATACTATCTGTGCAGTATACATCATACTTTAACGTTTGAATGCAACCATATAAGAAGACCATACAGGTCACCGTAATTATCTCATTGGATATCAAAATTTGGCAAAGTAGAAATTTGCATAAGAACAAAGCTGTTAGGTACCTGATGTTCCCATGGAGCTGAAGGAATTCTTCCAGGACCATGAGGGATGCCTGGTCTCTGAATATTGTGCATAAAAGGAGGCCTATCATCATGGTGATGGATACGGCCATGTGGAGGCAGGCCACCAACTGCATCAAACTTATGAAAAGGGGGAGCCATATTTGAATACATTCCAGATGGTGAAGGCTCCCTCCTTCCCATGTAAGGAAATGGAGGCACCTGATCTGGAAAGGCAGGATGTCCTGGATGGTTTATAGAGGGAAATGTATCACGAAAGAGATGATTCTGCAACCTAGAGGTTATCTGCAAAAGGGCCTCTTGCACAGACTCAAATTCCCCTGTCATCTGTAAAAGAAGAAGGCCGAGTAAGATTCCCACATGGTAAGCATAAAACACATACAAATCAGTCACAGGAAAGGAAGATAGGTGCCCGAGCAGAGAGCACAGTGAGGATAACAAGCGCTCTGCCTGCCAAGCAGGTGGAAACAGCAGCGGGCAATTGCTTGTTAGGCCAACGGCTAAGCACTAGGGCGGAAACACAATGCTAAAAAAAAATCAGAGAGAATGAAGATCAAATTTCATTCTGCGATTCAGCCAACCTAGTCTTAGTATGAACCACTGATTTCAAAATCACCTCCTAGGAATCTGCCAGTCGAGCAAGACCCCTGAGTAATATTTGAAAAGCTTAGGTTCCCCCTCTAGTTTTGTTTTTCAACATTTTAACCCCTCACTTGATTGAACCCTGTCTCTATCAAACAAAAATCTCTCCCTCTAAAAACCTTAACCCATCCACCATTATCAGCATACATAATGCTGTCAAGGCGCCGAAGCAATGTCTATACTATAGCTCATATCATCACTCAATTAGTTGCCCAACAAGCATCATAATATATCTTTCAAATGCTAATAAAATTAACTTGAAAAAGAAAAGAAAGGGAAAGAAAGAAAAAAAGAACTATAATTGCAATGTTGAAAACTCTCAAACTTTGTAACATAATTATAGATTTAGACCCTAATAGAGTGAAATAGAGGAAGTAGATTTATGTAGCTGACCTCACATGATAGAGAAAAGACTTTGTTGAGTTCTCAAAAAGTTAAAGACCAACTTTACAAGGGAAAACTAAGAGGCGACTGAAAAGAACAATAGGGCCTGACTTAGTGTATAAGGCTCACACCATTACGAGGTTTACAGAAGAGACTATGTAGACAACCTTATATCCCCACATTAAAGAAGCTGTTGCAAATAATCTTAAATAGAGTTTACCATACATCTCAGAATGTTTGGACCTAGTTAATAGAAAGAAATGCCAACAATTCTGCAAAAAAACATGCACATAATAGCATACCTGCACTACTTCTTCATTCTCTGAAACACATTTGGGAATCTGATCCTTTGGTAATATACGAATATGTGCCCCAGATACCTTTCTCATTTCTGCTATTATGGAACCACCCTTTCCCAAGATGCAACCAATCTGATTGGAGGATACAAGAATACGAGATATTGCATTCTTTTCGTTGTTATCAGGAACAGCCCTAACTATTCTTCCTTGCACACGAAGAACAGCATCCTGCACTGCAGAGATCCTATCATCTGGATGCTGCAGCAGTCACACAGTGTCAGTTTCTTTTAAGAAAAATTTTGAGCAAGTTGAGCAATTTATATTATTTAATCATCTTACAATAATTATAAATAAATGAGAGCATTACCACTGGACCAGATATGACTATAATTCGATCTTCTGAATCAGAAGCACCGTCCAAAATTTTGATGTCACAACCAGTTTCATGTTGAAGCGTCTTAATTATGTTTCCTCCCTTTCCAATTATACCCCCAACCTTATCATTGTGGCACAACAAACGGAAAGTTATGTCTAGAGGTGGTCTCATTCGACCTGGCATAACACTGTCACGATATTTCGGAATTGAAGGTGGAACTGTCAAAGGAAAGTCAGCACGGTCATGAGGCCCAGTAGCATATGGCGCTCCTTGAACGGGAAAATGATAATTGGGTGGAGGGTGAACATCAGGCTTTGAATAAGGAACAAACGGATGAGATGATGTTCCAGCAGGTTTGGTTGCAGGAAATGAGTCCCTATCACGAGGTGGATTCTCCATAAGCTGTTGAGAAACAGACTGAAGAGCCTTCCTAACTGCTTCAAATCCTCCTGTAAGCTACAATTATGGTGTCGCAGACAAATAAAATTAACACGCCGGGGATCAAAATCACAGATAGACTACAAATAATTTTGCCATCCAAATAAAATTAACACATTGAGGAATCGATATCATTGACAAATTACACAATAAGTCTGCTACAGTATTTTACTATAATTCTTCTGCAACTACAGCACATAATACAATAATTCTACTTCTACACATCAAAGAGGACGGCACCGAAGAAAGACAGAAATGGAACAATAATAGCATGCCCAAAAATAAATAAGTATAGCTATTATTACTTGTAGAGTGGAGAATGTAATAAACCATGAAAACTTATTATTATCTAGATAAGCAGAACACTAGAAACTTAAAACAAATACCTGGACCAGCTCATCTGAAGGAGATGCACACTGAGGAAGCTTGTCTCTAGGAAGAATCCTGATTTGCGCCCCGCTGTCTGCAGCCATTTGCTTGATCACACTTCCACCCTTCCCCAAAAGGCAACCAACTTGGCTCGAAAGCACAAGCAACCTCACAACAACCGAGAAAGGCTTTTTGCGCTCTCCATGCCCTTCATCATTCTCAGATTCTCCTTCAACAATTCTTTCAAAGACAAGCAACAGAGCTTTCTGCACTGAAGAGGTCAATTTTTCTGACTGCGAATCTTCCACTGGAGCTGATTCTTTATCTTCATTGATCTCATCATGCTCCTTAGCATCTTCACTCTCGTCAGCAATATCTTCTGCACTATCTTCTTTGCCCTTTTCATTGCTGGTATCTACCTCTTTCTCAGGACCTATGATAAGAATTATTCTCTCATCCTCCCCAGTGACTGGTTCCTCAACTCTCACCTTGGCACCAGTTTCCTGACGAATTTGAGATACAACTGCACCACCTTTCCCAATAACACTTCCAGTCTTTGAAACAGGACAGAGAACACGGAATACAGTAGCACCTGGGGCTATTTTTAATGGTTGGAGCTGTGGATGAAAACCACCTGACTTTTGCCACTTGCCCTTCCCATTATGCTCTAATGGATTTCGATCATAGGGTCTCTTTGAAGGTGTCAAAGGAACCGACATGTCTATCAAATTGCCGCGGCAGAGTTGTATCAGCGTCTCATTACATAACCAAAACAAAAGAAAAAAAAAAAGACCCTACTAACAATAACAAAAATAATAAGTGCAGAACTTCTATTGCAACTATAAATGAAGGAAAACCTTACAAAATTGAGTATTTCCTAGTGATGTTTAAAAAACTAGTAAAACAAATTGACAGTCAATTGTTTCGTAACACGTCATTATTCATTAGTCCCACATATACCTCACGTCCAAAAGAAGAATAAAAAAAAGGTAAAAAATAGAATAATATATCTGAATTTCAATTCTAAAATTATTTATGGACAAATTAACAGAAATGAACAGCGTGTATCCTTTTCAATTTATTAATATTACTCTTTCACTGCTGATATGCAAGCATCGTTTTGTTAGTAACGTGTGAACCGAAATAATGGTCTCAAACTGAATATAGGAAAGTTCATTACACGGAATATTTATCGGAAATCTCTCCCTTTAATGAAGTTTTTAGAGTGAAACCCCACACTTAGGCACAAGGTAGTTAAGTGGAAACAATATTGGTAGAAGTCGAGATCCAAGCTCACCAACAAGTGGTATAAAAAACGATGGTTCGCTTAAGATATGACGTGTATACTGAAGTGGAACACGTGTAGTACTCATGAGTCGCAAATGGTTTCTCGAGATCGATGCTCATCGAGATGATAGCAATAAGTGGTCCGACCCTTCACCGAGACCCTACGTATTGGCTGGAGCTTCATGATTTAACATGGATCCCGCTATGTATGATTGTGATGAATGATTGAAAACCCGAGAATGGGTGGATCAAAATAATAGTATCACATCAGATATGGACACATTCATCACACGATATACACGGATTAGAATCGCTCCCTTATTAGTACCAAGGCCTCTTACCCTACCACCTAAGATGAAAGGTACTTACTTAAGTAAGAATAGTATCAATACTAGTTGAAACTCTCACGCCCTTCAACATTTTTTACATGTAATACAAATTAACAAGCCCACCCAAGCACATTACCAGCTTCCCAAGCTATCAAATTAAGGTAGCTAACCAAATCAAGACAGTCTCTACAAAATGTATGTTACTTAATACACTTTCAACAAATGCCATCATTCTAAAAGCCTTAAAAAATAAAAAAAAAAGATTGCCTACAGTATACAATCCCTTACAAGGAACTAAAATCAATTACAATATCAATTGCTTTTAAGGACTTCCATCAAACATTCCAGGGATTTCAAACAATGAAACCTAAACATATAAACATTTTCGAGGCCTCAAAAACAAGAAATAAACTGAAAAGATGTTGTAAACGCGAAAGGAGAAATGAAGATGAATTCTATGATGTAAAGAAACAAAAAAAAAAAAAAAAAAGAGCAGAATCTGTAACTGAGAAACCCTACATTTTCAAAAAGAATAAAGATAAAAGTAGTAGAAAGATCAGAAAATATTACCTTAAGATTTCACAAAACCTTAAAGTATACGAAGCGAGAATACTGGAGAAATAGACAAATGAGCGAGAAAAAAGAGAGCTAGGGTTTTCGAGAGAACGAGACTTGAACTGGCGTTAACCAGCACCAGTAGTACACCATCAGCAGATTAAAACCAGACGCTTATTTGTGTTGAGATTTATATGAGGATTAGGGATTCTGTAATCCAGGGAGCTGGTTTGCAACTCGACTTCTTAGTTTTTTTGACTGCCAGCTGGTCTTTTCTTGTTGGGTGTGTATCAACTAAAACTTGTATGCATATGATGAACGTGGGAAATACTATAAGTTGACAAAAATACATATATAATTAAAAAAAAACACACACACACGCAATAATATTGAGTTGTCAATGTATATAACAAATTATTTTTAATCATAAATGTTTTTAATGTTTGAGTTGCCTCTCAATTAATAAAGAATATTTGTGGGAGAGACTAATTATTTATTTATTATTACTATTATTATTGTCACTGTTATTTTACTACCAAATATATTGTTGTTGTCTAAGTAAAAGGATAGAAATGTAGGGTGACAAATAGTAAAATATTAAGAAACAAAAAATCGTGCAAAGTAAGCTTAAAAAACAGGAGAAGTAGAAGAAAGTAATATGAAATAAATTATTAAATTAACCCCATAACTATGATTACTTAGTTAAAAATTAAATATATACAACTTCTACTTCATAATCATATTCAACTTTTATTTTTATTTTTTACCTTTTTTTCCTTCTAGAACAATTTCTACTACTAGTACTACTACCACAAGTAACACTCCATTCACAACAATGTCAAATTCATTTAATACTCTATTCCCAATAATATAAAGATGGATCTAAAAGAAATAATAACAAAAAATAATATAAAGATGGATCAATAATCACATTGCCAATACCATTGATTAATTTGTCCCCAACCTTTTTATTTTAAGTACCAAATTGAATTAATTATCTCAAAATCTCCAATTGCCCAGCTTCTACTGTTGCAGCAGCTTCCTTTCGCTGCTGCTCCTCGCAAGGTTTCTAATGCATGTTCAAGCTTTTTGCATCAATTGCAAGCTTCTTAAGAATCTCATAAGGCGCAAATCAGAAATTTACAGAGATAAGAACAAGGCAACTAGCCAAGTCCATCAGATTAGACTAACAGTACAAGAGGTTTCTTATATAGGTGGAAGTTTCAAATTTATAAAGAATTAAGGCAACTAAGCCAAGTACATTCGAGTAACTGCAACATAAAACTGTACTACGTTTTCATTTTTTGTTTTTTTCGGTTGGAAGATTTGGAGTAAGCAGCAAAAGCTTGCTAACCTTCTTCACTTTACAAGGGGAGCAGTCTGAGATAGCCTTTCATCTTCAAGAAGTTTATATGGATCAATGTAAGGGGGAGGTGAAATGGACGGTTGGCTTGCGTCGTGAACAAAGCTCGGGCCAAAATACTGCAAACAATTCAATATTCAGATATCAAGACAAGATACATGCAAGAACTCAACAAAAGAAAGGTCAAAAAAAAGTAGCTACCATAACCTCAGCTTTTATCAATCAATTGAAAGAAGATCACAACTGAACCAATTGGCCTTTCAACTTTCAACTGACGAAATCATAAAACAAAGTTTTTAATGCGGGCTAAGACAAATTCTAAAATGGAAAGTTTCAAATTCTCAGATTTTGAGCAATTTTTACTGAAACAGTTAATACATATTGATGTAGAAAAGCGTTCCAAGTAACCATGAGTTCATGCCCAACAGGGGCAAATGTTTCAAAACAATGAAATAAAGCATGAGATATTAGAAAGGTTTACCAATTGATTGAAGTGATCAAAACTATGGAGAAATGTCTAATTGTCTAAATCCCATTAAGCATCTTTTAACCTTGGCGCATGTAATAGAATTAGAAAATACAACTAGTTACAGACACTTACAATGTAGAGAGCAGAAAAGGAAGCCAGGGTTATGAGAATCAGAGGCCCAAAGGCCAAGGAGAATGTTCCTCCCAGTGTCAGCAGCAATTTAGCGCGCGGAACAAGACCCTGGATTAGAATTAGCAAAGACAGCAAGGACGCATATTATAAGCGAGTCAAATAAGAAAGGGAGAAAAGTAGTAGTCAGTAATTGTGCAGGCTGGCTATAAGCAGTTTTGGTTAGATGACGTAAAACTAGAAAGTAATTGTGCAGGCTGGCTATAAGCAGTTTTGGTTAGATGACGTAAAACTAGAAAGGTGAAATTGTGTTTTCCTTCTTTTCTCATTTCTCTTTCATTCTTTCATTCTTATTCATTTTTGTTTCTTCTTTTCTAGGACCATATATGGTTGTGGTAAGAAATTCACACCAGCCAAGCTATGAACTTGAGAAGCAATACCCATTGTTACAGTCTCTATGTCTATGCTCAGACATCTTGTTCTAAAAGGTAATACATATACCAATTTGCCCCCATTTGTCTGGAGAAGTTAGCTGATTTTCCCGACTTGAACCCATGCCTCAGTGGTCAGAGCTTGAACAGATGAGCACTTGCTATTACAACAAATCACCACCTCTATCTCATTTTGAAAGGCAAGAAGAAAATAAGATGAAGGTTTGGTACTGCTTTGCCTTGACTGATTTTGAAAAATTCCACTTACATTATACCACCTCAAGAGAGACAAAGACTTGTCTTGGTCACGAGAAAGGACATTAAACCATTCAATCAAGTCATTACTAGATGCAAAATTAATAAAGAGAAGACAGACGCGCCAACCTCTAGACCTTCACTATTCAACGCCATAGAACGTTCCCTTTGATTAGATAGATTTTTCTCAACCTCTGTTGAGACCATGTTTCTGTTTGAGAAGCCTCTGTCATCCTCTTTCAACTGTATCTCCTCATCAAATTCAAACATCTTTCTATTGCTATCATCAATAAGTGAATTAGGAGTCATGCCCCTTCTTCTGAGTTCCTTTGTGAACAGTGATTCAGGACGTTCTTCACCTGAGACAGATGGAAATATCCTGTGAATATTAGATGAGCAAAGCAGATCCATAGCAGATATTAAAGAAATAATATCCTGAAAAGGACAAGGAAATAAGTGAAAAGGCATCCATATTCAACAATCTCTCACAAGTATCTTTAAATTACTAAGATTGAAGATAGGCAAACTATTATAGGGAAAGATTCAGCAGAACATCCTAAGAGGATGGAATAGAAATACAGCGGAGCTTATAACGAAACAATCTTCCTTGGTTTCCGTTTGAACTGAAACAATATAGAGGTTTAGTAGAGATCCACGTAGTCTATCTAAAACACTACTTGTACCGGGAATCAGTTAATGGAAACCCATCAGAAAGCTAAGTTATGATATTGGATCCAGCACATTAACCGTGTAGAAACAAGGCTTTGCAACCAGATGGCTCAGCACATCCCAATCCTCACCTCCTACCAAATATATATTTTTAAAGGATCTGGTTATGCTTCTAGTGGTGTTTAATAGTTTAGTGCTGCTGCAGGCTCTGGTTCCTAATCACCTAGTTGCCCAAACCCAACCTTGCCTTTGCTAGGTATGAACCGGCATACATATTAATAAGAAAAACCAAAAGCCTTCACCAGTTTTTTGCTACGGGTTTTTTTTTTTTCCTTTTTTTTCCTATTTCTATTTAGAATGATATATCCATGGGCCTGTTGTGCAACGCTGTTTGAGCATGTTCTAATAGTAAGCAAGGTAGCAAAGCCTGCTAGTTTCTGTTGTCCTGTCTAATGCATGTATGATGACATTTACATTAATTTAATTTTTAACACGCACAGGCCTTGCTACTCTCTATGAACCACCAGCCAGCTGATCAGGAAGGCCTAACTTACTCAAATATATTCTTGACCAAGCAGCAGGTCCATTTTACACGCCCTGAGGGAACTGAATTCGCAAAAATGACAATTTCTTCTGCATTATTAGGCATATACATTTGAACCAACTTGGCAGTTCTATTAGTAGTTGATTGTGAAGCTTGATCAATCCAATATAACGTTCAAAACTTTGGTTCAACTTTTGGGGCTTGACTTTGACTGAAGAGATAGAAATTCAGGCATTTGTCATTTGAGTGGTCCATTTCTCTACATCCATAAAAATCAATGGAAATCTTTCTTTCTTTTCCTTGTACTCTCTAATACTCTCAACTCAACTCAACTCAACTCAACTTAAACATTTCCCCAACTAGATGGAGTTGGCTATATGAATCTGCTTCCTTCATTCCACTTTATCCAGATCAAAGTCGAAATTCAAATTACAATACCTCTCTAATACTCTCCTTCGTAATAAATAGCTCAAGGTTGATCTCCCAATCTGAAACCCAATATAGTTTCAGATCTTAATCAATTTCCAATCACTTGTGCTGATGATTGGGAAGAGCAGTTCAAGTTTCAACTTTTCATAATATATAACAGTTTGATGCATTGATTATGAGGTGTGCCTCACCTAATGTTAAGACTCTGCTCTGTTCCTATCCTAAATTGCCCTATTCAAGCTAATCACCTCTCCATGGATCTCTCTCGAGTCCCAAATATATGAAACTCCCTTGACACACGTACAAAACAAGATTAACATGAGTTTCACTAATCAGGTTACTGCAAGCTTTGGCAAGATTGCCAAATTAAACGCTCCATATCTCTGAAAACACAGCGCATTCTATACTCCTATATACTTTTCAATGGAAAAAAAAATGGTAAGGATGACAATTCTAGTCCATAGAGACTATAAATCCACGCTCGGAGCTATAAAAACGTCAGAAACAAGCTTAAAACTTCAGATTCTAAAGCTCAACAACAACATAGCAGCAGAACGCTTACACAAATCAGTGACCAGGAATTCACACTACAATCGTCATATAACTTCAAAACTAGATTGACATCCATTCCATTCGCCACTAATGCTGCATTAAAAAACCAACAATTTCTTCTTCGCGCGATACCAACACCAGTTTAAACAGTAAATTCCAAACAATTTCAAATACGAAAAGTAAAGAAATCTCACCATTGCTATCGCTCTCTCCCTCCGGAATCCGGCAACGAATCCTAAACCTTCTTCCACCGACCACAGTTCTCGACAATCCGCGGCTCTGCAATTTCAGAAACCTCGTCTCCGACGCCGCGAAATCGTGCTCCGACCATGTCCAACTAGATCTCCGGCCAAAATCCGATCGGAATCCTAGAACAGGAGACAATCCTGAATTCGCTATCTGCCAAGACGCCATTGCCTCAAAACCATAACGAGAAGCGACGAAGCTCGCGAAAGAAGTAAAAGGCGTGTACGAGTTGAAAAACTATGTAGTAGAAGCAACTAAGCAAGTGAAAGGACGGCGATGAAGAGGACAGGTTTTTTGGTGGTACCTGGGGGCGCATGTTAGCTTTTTATTAGTGTTGTGTTTTAATTTGCGCGTGAGATCGAGCAGTGGTTTTGTAGCCACAAGCTGTGTGGTGAGACTGAGTGAGGACACGTGTGAGGTAGAGAGACACGCAGCATTGGAAGATTCACTGTAACACCGTCGTGTTGATTGGTAGTGCGAGCGCCAAGTAGACGGTGAAAGATCTGGTTCTGGAAAGGCCACCGCCTGCTTCGGATCGGACGGTTTGGTTTGGGTCGGGGGTCGATGTCTAAAACGAACCCAAATCCAAAGGCAGTCGTGTTATTATTTTGTTAAATCAAATTAAATGGACGGACCTGAGTAATCCTAACCGATACTATTAATCAATTTGGTTCGATGGCGCAAGATTTGACTAACAGTGGTAATATGGAGCAAATATGCTAAGTTGCCTTCTCACTAATTATGTACCTTAAACCTACGAAAAAGAGACAGAATAGACTATAATAAGAAATACCGGTGTGATGCCGACAAAAAATTTATAATGCTTAAGTCAATTTTGAGTTGTATAACAAATTAACTTTATATTAATTAAAATAATTAATGGCTTATCCCTTAAGGAGGGATTACTATTGTATTTGTATTTATTACGATGGGGTCTTGTGGCCATATTGGCAATGACACACAGCGCCTTTCTATATGCTCAATATTTTGAATATGGTGCGGTGGGTCCTGCAAAATTCGTATCAAGTGATCACCCTTGTAATATCACAACTGCTCAATATCCCCCGAGCTAACACATTCTAATCAAGTCACTATGTTCACTCTAGACAACATTCTTTTCTCGAAAACTTGTTCGGTGTCCCGATTAGGGGTGTTCATTTTGCCAATCAACCCAAACCTTATAAGTTGGGTTCGGTTTGGTGTTTATATTAAATTGAGTTGGGTTGAGTTGAGTTAGAAATTAACAATCCGATCAAGTTTGGGTTAGGTCAAGATTTTGTAAATCAACCCGAACCAACTTGAATTCGTCAAGAATATTAAGTATTTATCTAGTTATCATTTTTATTAAAGTCACATATTGTTATTAGATCACATGAAATCTCGTGAATAAAATAACATGAATAAAAATATTATTTAAAATTATATTTATATTCATATTTGACTTAAAAATCTTATAAACATATTCATATTTGACTTAAAAATAGTTTACGAAATGAAAATTTAGAATCAATACATTGAAGTAGACCATACTCTCAGCATTATACTCGGCGCAAGTTGTATCGCAGATGGTCGCTGACACTCTCGCTATTATGCCAGGTGCGAATTCGAGTATTGCTGTTGCGAAAGGTGCGTTTTAATTGTTAATCATTATGACGTGGGGGGTAGGCAGAGATGCTGTAAAGCTTTATTACGTTAGAAGGACAAATTTGCAAACACATTTTGGGTTGTGTATGGAGTTGGGTCGGCTAGGGCATGTTGCACTTATTGGTGTCTGATTAGTCTGTTATTGAGGGATGAGATACTCACAGGGAGTCAGGATTTGTACTTGCTTGTATCTTTTCTAAAAAAAACGTAAACCAACCCAATCAACCCAACGCAAAGTTCTTAGGCTGGGTTGGGTTTAAGAGTCCTATTGAGTTAGGTTAGTGTTTGACCTTAAACCGACCTAACATAACCTATAAACACTCCTAGTCCCAACCCAATGTTTTCCTTTCGTGCTGAGACGGATGAGCTGACTAGTCGCTAGGTCGGTACGCCAAGATCATGGCTCAACAAATGGTAATAAGAGAAATCTAAATATTAAGAAAGTGACTCTTGGAATGACCATTAAGACATTTACTTCGAAGTCAATTCGATTTAAACCATTTTTAAAACCATAAATCAAATATAACCAACCGATTAATATGTCTTCACAACTTAATCTAAATCAAATTTATTAAAAATCAAATCAAATGCACTAATTAAGCTCAGTTTTGCGGCTTGATCTAACACACCCAACTTCAACATGATTAGCGTCAAATGGGCTCAATGGCCACCTGAGCCCATGGACCCGAGCCCAGCTAAACAAATCGGCTCATCGAGAACCAAACCCAGACAGCAGAGTCCACTACAACCCTTACTCTGCTCAGATAAAGCGCTTCTCTCACTTTCTTCTGGGCGTCGTCGAACCATGTCTCTGATACTCCGAGCTCTTCCCGCCATTACTCACAGCTCCAAGCTCTCCTCTTTCGCGCCTTTTCATCGCTTTCTTCTCAACTCTCTCGCGCTTCAACCGAAGAAGCTTCTTCCAAAGAGAACAAAAATCTCTACAATTTCTTTTTCTTCTTCTTCTTCTTCTTCTGCTGCTGCTGCTCCAGCTCCAGCTGCAGCTGCAGCTGCAGAAACCCTAATTCACGACTCAAAAACAGCCATTCTTTCTGCGAAGGAATCGCTCGAATGGATCAGCAGGACTGGTTTTTGCGGCGAATTGTCTGGGGACGACGTTGGAAGGCGAATTCGGTTGTGTGGATGGGTTGCGCTTCATAGGATTCATGGGGGCGTTACGTTTTTGAATCTTAGAGATCACACTGGAATTGTTCAGGTGTGGTTTGTGTTTTCTTTTTTTTTCTTTTTTTTTTTTAAATTTTTGTGTGTGTTTTTGAGAGAAAGTTTTGATTTTGGAGGGGGATTTGGTGTTTGTTTGTTTGGTTGGTTAGGTTACTACGATTCCGGACCAGTTTCCTGATGCTCATTCTACCGTGAATGAACTGAGATTGGAGTATGTAATTGCTGTGGAAGGTGTTGTTCGATCTCGGCCACTCGAGTCTCTGAATACGAAGATGAAAACTGGCGCTATAGAGGTAAGATTAATGCTACACTGATATCAAAGTGTACATTTGTAGGTTTTTGATCGTTTCATGGTTCTGATTTATATCATTTTGTGAATATCATTATGCAAGGTTGCTGCAGAGCATGTCCAAGTATTAAATTCGGTGAGAACTAAATTGCCTTTCTTGGTCACCACCGTGGATGATGCAAAGGAGACAGCCAAAGAGGAAATCCGTTTAAGGTTGCTCTTTTTGATTATTTCACCAATTTGAAACATCAATTTTAATTGGTAAATTGCATTATTGTGTATGCTTCTCAAGCTTGTCAAATTCTTCGTCTTCTTCCCATAAAATTTAATGCAACTTAGCTTTACATTAAGTTATATTTATACCTCAAGGCGTAGAACTTCAGAGTAATTCCTATCACTCTGTAACCATTGCGCATTTTAAAGGCTATAAGCCTATAATGCAATTTTATAGCAAGAGTTTCCTTCTATAGACGTGGAGAGTTGGGGAAAATGGATGTCAATGTTCTCATACGTGATGCATGTTTATT
The DNA here is from genome assembly GCA_035771175.1 of Paratinospora sagittata. Lineage (NCBI taxonomy): Eukaryota > Viridiplantae > Streptophyta > Magnoliopsida > Ranunculales > Menispermaceae > Paratinospora > Paratinospora sagittata. Next base: position 1,946,648 of record JAYMFD010000012.1, on the reverse strand, counting down.
TTTTCCATGGATCATCTCCCAATTGAAAAAAAAAAACTTGGTTCCTTTGTTTATTTTTTCTCAAAAGTTTGAGTCTTAAATTAGAACTTAATTTGCATTATTCCAAAGTGCCCTAGAGATTCTACATTTTTCTACATGTTTCACTTTAATTTATTGTTTTAGAAATCCTCATTTGTTCATCTAAAGCAGCGAGACACCTTTGCTTTATAAACCTTGTTGTCCTTTTAATTCTACAACACAATAGATCCGGGTTGATTGATTTTTAAAACTCTTAAACGTATAGATCTCCAAGCTTAATTCAATTAAATCTGTATTGCTACATGGTACTAGATACCGATGCCTTGATTTACGCCGGCAGCAGATGAACAACAACTTAATGTTGCGGCATAGAGTGGTCAAGCTCATCCGACGATACCTGGAAGATGCTCTTGGTTTTGTGGAGGTATTATTTGATCAAGTTTTGATTATTCTTTGTTTCACTATTCTGTTGAAGTGGTACAAGCTCCATTTGTTCTTTTCGTTTTTTGTTTCCCCATTTGCTTGTTTTGATACTGACTTTCTCATGGTTGTAAGGTAGATTGAGACTCCTATACTTTCTAGATCCACTCCTGAAGGCGCTCGGGATTATCTTGTGCCCTCACGAGTTCAGGTACTTGCGTTTTGTCTACCTACTATTTTTTTTCACAACTTGAATTTTTGAAGACTAACCAAGTTGATCTTGATCGTATTTTGCTCTGAGTGTGGATGCTACAATCTTTAGAGGTTCTTAGTTGGCACCTAATTGTGGGATATTTTTTAGTCCATTGTATATTTTCTCGTTGCTCGAATTGAGTGTTGTATGGTTCTTCCTTTTTTTTTTCAAATAAAGCTTTTCTTTACAATGAACATCGAGATTATTGCAGGGTAGAGGGGGAAATTGCAAAACAGTCTATGTTGGGAATAGGTGGATATGATGAATTTTGAATTTGCAGTCAATTGGCATTTGATATGCACCACCATAGCCTTTGTTTTTCACGACATAAGCCTCATAAACACACAAATCTTCATATAGATAAATGATGAAATATAATAATAAATTTCGAATTATGTTTTATTTCGTTGTTTTAAATAAATTAGTTTACTTACCTCAAGGTTTGATATTGTTTGACAGTCATGTCAACCAACATCTGTGGACGTGTAAGTAAGTAATGCCGAATTCACAAGTTGTTGCATTTTACATCATTCTAATCATATTTTCATCATACCAGAAGTTTTCATATGGTGATAGATAAATCTCAGTGTTTCTATGGGATCATACTTGCGCAAGGGACTTGTGTTATATATTTTTGTTATTCTTTTAAGTATATTGTGTGGCTGGATAAACAAGATTTGCATCTTTGATTTGTTTTAATGTCTTTTTGAAGCCAGGAACATTCTATGCCTTGCCACAAAGTCCACAACTGTTCAAACAAATGCTGATGGTTTCTGGATTTGATAGATATTATCAAATAGCAAGGTGTATTTTCAATTACTAATTTGAATTATTTTTTACAAGCACTGAATTTGTTGCTTATGTTGGTTCTCTGTTTTCTGCCTAGAAACAAATTAAAGAATGTTTTATTTTGTACAAAAATTGTCATATTACAAATCTATAAAGCTGTAATAGGGCCCCTGAGCTATGTGTTACTTCAACCATAATTTGAGAAGCATTTGATCACAGAAGCAGGAAAAGAACATAAAGGGAAAATACGTTTGTTTTTACTGTGACGTCAAGCTAACTTGTTATTTTGTGATAAACAGCTCCAAAAAAAAAAAAGAAAAAAAAGAAAAAAAAAAAAAAAAAAGACTGTTCTTAACAATATATTGACTCCATGACCCTTCAATTATTTCCCTTCTGCAGGTGTTTTCGAGATGAGGATTTGAGAGCAGATAGACAACCAGAGTTCACACAGCTAGATATGGAATTGGCTTTCATGCCCTTAGAAGACATGTTGAAGCTTAATGAAGATTTGATGAGACATGTTTGTGCTTATTCTCTTAGTTTGGCTGTGAAGTATAATTTATTAATTAGCTGAACTGTATGTAAAAGCTAATGATGTCTTTAGGTTCTTTCTTCAGTCCAAAGAAGCATAATTCCATAATGTATTTGTGGCAGGTCTTTCAAGAAATAAACAACATAAAACTTCCTAACTCCTTTCCAAGACTTACATATGCTGAAGCGATTGATAGATTTGGAACAGACAGGCCAGACCTTCGTATTGATCTTGAGTTGAAAGATGTAAGTCCACACTTATTTGATGCATCTAAATGTTTAGCTCTGAGATCTTATTGGACAATACACCTCTGAGATCTCTTTATGGGTTTTATGAATGAAAGCAATATTCTTTCTGACATATTGTTCTGATTTTTTTTGCCTATTTTTTCTCTATGGAAACTCAGGTTTCCAATATTTTCAAAGGATCCACTTTTAAGGTTTTCGCTGATACCTTAGCAAGTGGGGGGATTATCAAGGTGTTATGTGTACCTTCAGGTGCAAAAAGATATTCAAACACTGCTCTTAAAAAAGGAGACATTTACAATGAAGCAATCAAATCTGGAGCTAAGGGTTTACCTTTTCTTAAGGTCTTGGATGATGGTAAGAGGCGTGTCTCACTTCCATTTTGAATTTAGTGAGGAGTTATTTGATTTCTGTTTGATGGAGTTGAATTGTTAATTAGGAATGGTTGAAGGTGTTCCTGCTTTGGCATCTAGCCTGGAGCTCAAAGATAAAGAGCAACTGCTGATGCAATGTTCCTCAAGGCCAGGCGATCTTATTTTGTTTGCATTGGGTCACCATACATCGGTTAATAAGACTCTAGACCGGCTTAGATTGTTTGTGGCTAATGAGCTTGGGTTGGTAGATCATGTAAGTTTCCCTTGAAATTTAGATTTAATAGCCCAAGAGAGAGGGAAAAGTGTTTGCTTGCTATCCATTGTGTTTCTAATGTCCATTAGCCATTTTTGCAATGTCTATAGTCAGCGCGTTCAATTTTATGGGTGACTGATTTTCCAATGTTCGAGTGGAATAGTTCCGAGGAGAGGCTTGAGGTATGTTTCATATCCAAATTGCTGGCAATTTCAGTCGTATGTGTGTTAACTGTATATATGTATTAAGGCACTTGATTCTGGCACATTTGAAGTCTAATTAATCTAAAGGATTTATTCTGGAAAAGGAACCTAGCTTATGTATTGCTGAAGAATTTTCCTGGTTATTTTTAACCATGGATGTTTTGCTTCTCCACCTAGCCTGAAAAGAATAATCAAATAATTGTTTGTGGGCTTGTGTAATTTAAATGATTGATTCCTGCATTTCTTTCCTTCTCATGCCCAACATAACTGAAAGAATGAAACTACAAGTTTATAAAGAGTTTGCTTGTGCACAATTTTTGAGGGTGTTAAACTCAGAGCTCTTTGTAGGCCTTGCATCATCCATTCACTGCACCAAACCCTGATGGCATGGAAAATCTTTCCTCTGCTCGTGCTTTAGCTTATGATATGGTGTACAATGGAGTTGAGGTATGTTTTGGTTCCTTTCTCTTCCAATTTTTTTCTTCTTCATGGAGGATTAACCAGTTGTGTCCTTTCGCTAATTCTTTGGGTTTTGTCAGATTGGAGGAGGAAGCCTAAGAATATACAAGCGTGAGGTCCAAGAAAAGGTTTTGGAAATTGTTGGTATTACTCCTAAACAGGTGAGTTGTTCCTTTCTGTAATGTTTGGTTTGATCTGCTCCATTTTCCCTTTAGTTTCAAGTTTCAACGGTCAAGTGGATCCCATTTATTCCTACCTTTCCTGATTGGCTGCTTTTTCTTAGAGTAGGTGAATCCCAGTGTTGAAGTTATCTTAAGATCTCAACTTAGATTTCTCGAGGAAGTGATCTTTTTTCCTTCTCACACACAACTTTACCATTTCGGTACTCTATATTTCCAATAATGTAATGGAACACAACAAATGAAGTAAGCAAGATGAAGATTTGAATTGTCAAAGTTCTTTTCATCATTCTCTGACACTAACTTTTTTTTTACTTCAATTCAGTATGGGTTGTTTAGAGTTGACAAAATTTCGCTAGGATTTTTTTTTCTTTTTTTTTTGTGTGTGTGTGTGTGATCTGAAAGGTTGAGTACTGTATGCAGGCGGAAGAAAAATTTGGCTACCTACTTGAAGCATTGGACATGGGAGCTCCACCACATGGTATTAGACACCTTCACATGTACCTTTTCCTTGATGTTATTTTCTAAATGAGTAAAAAGACTGACAAAAATCATAAGGAAAATGCAATGTATCCGCTTTTCTGCTTCAAGTTGTCAAATCCATCTATTTATGCACTGATTGATCATTTGATCACAAAGAAAACATGAGTATTTTCTGATGTGAACTCTATCCATTTTCTATAAAATGTGCAACCGTATCTGATGAATTTCTCTCTAGACCTTTTCATAAGATTCTAGCAATCGCCATTGAAGAATTTGTCCAAGTTCCAGTAATTGAACTTTGTTCTGGTAGAATTAGATTTTGCATTTTGTACTAAATAAGATCCAGTTTTCTTGTCCCTGAACAGAAAAGCCATCAAGAAGTTGTTGCAATACATACAGAAACATGTCTATATATTTGAAACTTAAACATCTTTCCAAAGACATGACAAACACTTAATTCTTTGATCCAGGTGGGATTGCTTATGGGTTGGATCGATTGGTGATGCTGTTGGCGGGTGCCAATTCTATCAGAGACGTTATAGCTTTCCCGAAGACCACAACTGCACAATGTGCCCTAACTCTGGCACCATCGGAGGTTGATCCTCAACAACTAAAAGATCTTTCTTTTCCTAACAGATAAAAATTTGTATCTTTATTAGTCTTTCATCTGCTTCCCAGAGGATAATTTAAATAAGGTGTTGGAGTTCAACACATTCCCCTCTTGTAATGTTATTGTTGGACTTGTTAATGATTGTTTAATTGATTTGAGATGATTTGAGATATCGATAAAGCAGGACGTGTATATCTGATCTGATCTGTATGATTTGACATGATCAATGAGAATTACTTTATATTGTAACTCAACCAAACATTTTCTCAACTACCTGGGAATAGGGATTGCTGTTGAGATATATATGAAATAATGAACAAACAGTACTATGTTGATTTTTATACAAGGCTGGACAAGGCATAACATTTAAATTGATTTGAATGTAGATCTAACAAATCAGAAATGCTTCAAAACAATAAATGCTACCAACAACCTTTATTAACATTGGAAAGGTGATCTGAATATAGATGCAGCAATCAAGAAGGATTAATGAATGAATCTTTTTAATCATCTGTTATTTTGCCAATAATTCCCTAGTTGTAAAGGGTAATATGCATATTTAACAAATATTCCATCTACCATAGATAGGATTAAGTGAATAAATCAAGCTTAAGTAGCCAACTTCCTATGGTCAGTAAAAGGTTTAGATTCCATAGCTGATGGTCAAAAATAGATATCAAGTTTGAAATTAAGACAAAAACCTATACAAAACCATACTTTTCAAGAGAGATCACAACCTTATATGAGGTGTAGCTCACCTGTTTAGGGCATTTATCCGGGTTCAAATCTCATCAGCTTCATATGCAACCCTTGACTTTGATCTGTAATGACATATAATGACTTGTAGGCATGTAATCATCCAATGTAACAAAATACAATAGATTGACAAAAGAAACAGTGATTCAAAACTCATACTCTGATTTCAAGTTTAAAACATCACTCAGGAACTCGTTTTTGAATCATAGACATTGAATTCTAACTTGAAATATCAGAAACTCATTTTTCAACATGGGACATCTAGTTCTCGAAAACACTTTTTAACTTAATATTGACATTGCGAGGCAAGAATCTTACATGTTTGCTTGTGCACCACCTTTAGTGAAGATATCAGAAGTGAACATAGAACTAAAACTATAGAAACATATAAATAAGAAACAGAACTCTACAACATTGTCATTCTGCAGCTGCATCTTCGTTGTCCATCGCTTCGTTTTGCGTCTCTGGCAAGGTGCCAAGATCCGTGCGCGACTCACTCTCTTCTTCCAATATCATAGAATCCCTAGAATCATTAGATAAATTCAGAGCTGCATCTCCATTGCCATCATCACCTTCCCTTGTTCCAGTATTGGGGTCGTTGGACTTCTCGCTCACAGCTCCATCCTCATTCTCATTTGTACTTGAAGACCCAGATTGTTTCTCTTCTCTGGCAGTTGCATTTGATGCGACAGGCTGTTCCTCAAAATTACTAGAAGAATTTGTTGCTCCTGCCTTAGTTGCATCTGCATTTTCATTAGAAGTGTTGTCACCTAATTGCTCCACCCCAGTGGTTGTGTTATTCTTCTCAGGCAGCTCTTGAACAACTGTCTTCAGATTGGAATTACCTCCAGTAGAAGTTTCCATCTCCTGGTAATGATCTTGAGCTTGAACTGAGTTCATATTGGTTCCATTTAAAAGGGGCAAAGTAGGAGCTTGTGCAATCTCAGCCGTTGAGTTATTTTTCACTTCTGATTGGTTGTTGGATTCAGTTGACAATGTGGAATTCGATTGGGACTCATCTGCCGATTCATATAGTTTGGTCTTGGGTGCAGCTTCACCGGCCGTCACATTCAAAGATTTTTCACCTTCAATGTTTTTACCAACTCCGGAGGTGTTCGGGTTAGAATCATTTGGATTCGATGTGGCTTCCTTGGTACTGTTGGACCCATTTTTTGACTCCAACTGATTCTTGTCGTCCTCAATACCGTTGCTTGACTCGCCACTTCCAGCTTCAGTGTTGGAAATTTGAGAATCCCGAGCCACTGCACTGGAAGCATCATCGCCCTTGTAATTTTCTTCGCGTGCCTCTTGTGTATTCCTGTCATGATCTTGGTCATCAGATGAATCCGTTTCCTCTCTCTCATTTTCTTTCTCTTCGTTCTCTTTATCTTCTTCGTCTATAAAATCTTCTTTTCTATCAGCGTCTTCATCCTCCCTCTCCTGATCTTGCTCGTCTATCTCATCATCCCCACCTCCTCTTCCTTCCTCCCCACTCTCTTCAGGCTTGCTTTCTTCTTCTTCTTCTTCTACTTCCTCCTCATGCTTATTTTCTTCAACTTCTTCTTCCTCACTATGTCTTTCATTTCCTACGGTTGTTTCTTCAACTTGTGGGTGTAGGTCCTTCCTCCCGAGCTTTAAGATTTCTTGCCGATTCCCAAACTTTTCTGTGAGTTCTGAAGTGCTCTCATCAAATGCCTTCTTCTTGTCATGTGAGTGCTTGACTTGGTAAAGTAACCAGAGACAAACGGCAAGCAACAGAAATATCTGCAGGCCATGCTTTACCTTGAATCCTTTGGATCTTTGATTTCTGCTGGGTGATTGCCTGAACATGGTTGCACCCTTCAACATCAAAGAGGCTTTTCTCCCAATATGAGCAAGATACAGAAAATATCCAATCTATTCAGGGCTCTCGAACTGCATGAGGAGAATCAAATCAACAAATTGATCAGCCATGAAGTGATTCAAATGAGGAAGTGCTCATTTTTATGAAAAAAAAAACTCCATAATACATGTGGACAACAAGGCCAAGTCCATAACCACTGTGTAGTTGTTCAAAATGAATACACATTTTTTTTTCCTGTTTATTTCAATGTAAAAACATGTATTCCTATCACCAGATAACTTGCTTGTATGTATCAAATCCAAAAACTCAAACAGGAAGCAAGAAAAATCATTCAACAGTAGGAAATACCATCTTCTTTTCTTACCATCAGAATTCCTAAATGTTCCTCACAAACCCCATTAGATTCTCATAAGATGCCTTATAATAAATTTTGGAAGTATCAAGTTATAAATCAAGCTGAACCAAAACGAACAAAGGCTATAAGATAAACAAGTTTACCTATTCAATATTAATTTGAACTGACATGGTCCAAGATGCCAGTGCTCTATATATAATGCTCTTGAATTAAAGAAATAAAAATCCAAAACCACTCCTCAGATTAACCCACAAATCACAAAATCAAAAGGGGAAAAAAACCCTCATTTTATCATAATGAAACCCAAAACCAATAAGAAGAATGATTAAGGAGCTTGAACAACAATTTTCCCAAAATTTCAACATCCAAAACAATGAATCATAATAGATCAAATCACCCACACCCCACTTCAAATCCCACCTCCGGCCTCATTAACCAATCAAAGCTGCGAATTTAAGCGCAAATGGAGGCAAACAATAAACAACGGATCAACCAAACCAACACGACACCCACATTTCTAACTTCTTAAGAAACCGCCAAATATCAAACCCTAACTCCCTCAAAACTAAAAGCGACTTCAAAACCCCAAAAAAACTAACCAAAATCACATCTTTCTCCGATCCCAGCACAGAATCACAATAGACCCACACACACGCACACAGAGACACAAAAACAACGAAAAGTCCGCACAGAACATTACATGACATTTGTCAAAAGAAGAATCGTAGAAGACGTAATAAAAAACAGACCATTTGAATAAGATTCAAAAACCCAACTAAAAAATCGAATTCATATACCTAAAGAGAGAAAGTAAGCATCAGCAACAGCAGCAAAAAGCTTTAGTCTTCAAAGAAGAAGACTGATTGATTGTTTTCTAAAATGTGAAAAGAGAGAGTAGAATTTGAGAGAGTGGTGGAGAAATTAGGGTTTCTATCACAGATCTGAAATAAGAATTAAAAATGGAGAGCAGACGAAACAAATAAACAAAGCAAAGCAAACAAGAAATGAAACAAGAAAGAAACAAGGATTGTGGATTGTGGTTCGGAGAGAGAGAGAGAGTTAAGTGTTTAGTTACTGAATCGAGTACGGTTTGTGTCGGTAATTATAGCGACAAAGACAAGGACATCATTGTCATTTTACTATGTAACTTCTCACGTGCGCTCCGCGTGTGTCACCTTTTAAAGGAAAATAAAGATCGTACAAAGCGTAACATTGATGATTGTATACGTACGACCGTACAAGCGAGCGAGCTTCTTTTAGATGTTCTCAACCGTTGCATGCTATCAAGATTAATTACGCTAACAATTTTATAAAAAAATTATTTATAGGCTTTTTTTTTTTTTTTTTTTTTGAGTTAGTCATTTTAAGGTTTTATCAAAACAGACAAAATCCTTGCAATTACAGCCACAAATGTTCCAACTAGTAATATGATATAATAAAGTGAAATAGAAGTCAAGTTATTGTTAAGTTCAATGTAATTATTTTACTTTTTAAAATACAAAAATTAGCTTACTGATGTGATATTATTTATATATAACACAAAAACAAAATAACTTTTTAAATGTAATACAATATTAAAAAAATATTAAGAATTATATCTCCCCCAACAATTTTCTATCAACTTAACTTTCGATTAAAAAAAAAAAAGAAAAAAAAAAGAAAGAGAGATGTATCTAAGATTCAAAAAAGACTTTGCTAAGGTACGTTGCATCTTCTTTAATTATCAGCAATCATTTGAAGCTTAATCAATAATTAATCATTGTTTGAAAGTTAATAAAGCTCTCAAACTTTTATCATTCAAGCATAGCCACGTGGCACTGTAAGAGTGTGTGGAGGATAATATTTGCTTTAAGCCAAATTATTGGCCATCATCAACAAATCTTTTGTCATTTACAATTTTTTGGCAACTTGTAAAAATAGGCAAAATGTTATTTTTTTCAAACGTTCAGTGGTAAGAAAATATAACATTAAGGATAAAATAAAACAGGAATTCATACACAATGATCAAAAGCCTCTCTCTCTCTCTCATTTGTTTCTTGACCTACCAAACATCTCTACAGAAAATTCCCAGTGAAAAGAAAAAGAAAAAAAATGCTCATCTTTCAGTTAAAAACCTGAAAGCACAGAAGCAGAGACTCTCTTCAGAGACTCACACACTTTAAGCAAATCAGATTCTGAATGTGCTGCTGAAACATATAACCTGAGCCCAGCTGGGAGGTTGCACTTATCAAGTGTAGACCTTTTGGGTGCTACCACAAACACTGAGTCTTCCTTCAACACCTGCGGGAAGAATTAGAAGAAACCATCATGGTCTAATTAATCCACTTGAGTTCATTGTGAAAATGTAACCCTAATTTTGTTAAATGTTTGATTGTCTTACGCGATCAGCGATGGTTTCAAGCAGCTGTAAATCCTTCTTGAAGGAACCCGTTGAATTGCTGCTTAGTTTCAGAAAAACAAGAGGTGATAGCGGGTCACTTGTAACTGAAAGCCCTCGAATATCTGCCAACCCTGCACCTTACACCAGTGAAAATTAGAATGAAAGCATTCAAAATGTTGAAGAAAGGTCTCTCAAACTAATTAATTGTTGGGACCCACCATGTGAAGAATGTTAGGAAAGTGGCGGCAGAATAAACCACAACTACAAGAAATATGCAAACACAAATAGAAAAACACAAATAGAGAAGAAATAAATGAGACAAGAGATTTAACGTGGTTCGGCACAAACTTGCCTACGTCCATGGAGCACACACACTTTCACTATAATGGAGAAAAATTACAAGAGGAGCACACTACTCACAACTCTCTTTGAAGAGACTCACTCTTTCACTTTCTCCTTCTCTCTCTTTCCCATGCTACACTTGCACACACTCACTGCACTTTCTTTTTCTTCTCTTGGACTACACAAATACTCATACAACATGAGTTTATATAAAAAAAAGGAAAGGAGAAAAGATTTCTCCCACAATTAATTCCTCACCTACTCCACCGTTTCTTATTTTGTCTTCACATGATGGGACCCAACAATCTCCCACTTGAAGACAAAGACAATTCAACTACGATCGATGGTCAGTGGTGTGCTCAACCCATCTTCAACCTAAAAGACAGACTGAAGCTTTACAACCTAAAAGTCTGTTGGGTTCTTACTGCCTTCATATTAAACATGCATTTGAGCGTTGCTTTTAAATCGACGCTCTCTATCAAAACATAATATTTTATTATGTTCTTCTTCTTCAACCGACTCTCCTCTTCTCTGCAATTCACGAGCACTGAAGCAGATGCATGTTTAATATGCTCTCTTAAAAGCAACGAGGAGTCTTGGGTGTTAAGACTTCGGTGCCTCATTCCATGCTACCTCTCAAAGAGATTACTTGGAAGATTATGTACCCGATAACTATGAAAAAGTGTACCTTGGTAATGACCAGCCCTGCGACATTGTAGGAAAAGGCAATGCAAATATCAAGCTGAACGGATCTACGTGGGCGCTGAAGAATGTCAGACATGTCCCCGATTTGAGAAAGCATTTGGTCTCAATTAGACAGTTGGCAAGTGAAGGTTACACAACGATCTTCAACGGTGATAGTTGGAAGATCTCAAGAGGAGCAATGACGATTGCACGAGGCAAAAAGAGCGGATCTCTCTATATGACAACAGAAGCATGTGGAACTATTGCAGCTGCTACAAGTAATGAGGATGCGAACCTATGGCACCAGAGACTTGGCCATATAAGCGAGAAAGGGCTCAACGTTATGCACTCAAAAGGAAAGCTACTTGGTCTACAACAAATCAACGTAGACATGTGCGAAGATTGTATCTTCGGCAAGCAAAAGAGGGTGACCTTCAGACATACGGTCGTTCTCCCAGAAAAGAAAAGCTAGAGCTGGTTCATACAAATGTTTGGGGTCCAGCACTTGTTTCATCAATTGGTGGAAAGTTATATTTTGTAACTTTTATCAATGACCAGTCCAGAAAGGTATGGGTTTATTTTCTAAGACATAAATCTAATGTCTTTGAAGCATTCAAATTGTGGAAAGCCAAGGTGGAGAATGAAACAGGATTACAAGTAAAAAGACTTAAATCTGATAATGGTGGAGAATATGAAGATTGCAGATTTAAAAATCTTTGTAATGAGCATGGTTTCAAGATGGAAAGAACAGTTCCAGGAACGCCACAGCACAATGGCGTCGCCAAACGAATGAACCGGACATTGACTAAGAGAGCCAAAAGCATGCGGATACAGTCAGGTTTACCGCTGCAGTTTTGGGCAGAAGCAGTCAATACAACATCATACCTAATTAACAGAGGTCCCTCAGTACCTCTTCATTTCAGAATACCAGAGGAGGTATAGACAGGCAAAGAGGTAAAACTTTCACATTTGAAAGTTTGATCCCAAATCCCTTAAATGCACCTTCATTGGCTATGGTGAAGATGAGTTTGGCTATTGTATGTACACATTGGTGATTAAAGCAAAAACAAGCTTGATCCCAAATCCCTTAAATGCACCTTCATTGGCTATGGTGAAGATGAGTTTGGCTATTGTATGTGGGATGACTTGAACAAGAAGGTGATCCGTATGTGATCTTCAACAAGCGGATCATGTACAAAGAAAGACACACAACAGACTCTACTAACTCCGAAGAAAGTGATCCAATATATGTTGAGCTGGATGAAGAGTCAGATGATAGCACATAACAACAACAAATAGTTGAGAGTTCTCAACTTGAGGAACCAGCTTCACAGACCAGAACAGTCAATTGTACAGCAGGCACCCGACCTTATTCCGGAGTTGAGAAGATCATCTCGACCCCATGTACCAAATAAAAAGTATTTGGATTATTTGTTGATTACAAATGGAGGAGAACCAGAATCTTATGAAGAAGCATGTCAGGCAAAAGATGCGAGCAAGTGGGTGCTTGCAATGAAGGACGAGATGAAGTCCTTAATTTCAAACAAGACATGGGAACTTACGAAATTACTGAAAGGCAAGAAGGTTCTTCACAACAAATGGGTGAATCGTGTAAAGGAAAGCCCGACTGGTAGTCAAAGGATTTCAACAGAAAGAAGGTATTTACTACACGAAAATTTTTTCTCCAGTAGTGAAGCTAACCATTATTCAGACAATATTGAGCATTGTTGCAACTCAGGGTTTACGCTTGGAACAGTTGGGCGTGAAAATTGCTTTTCTTCACGGAGATATAGATGAGGAGATCTACATGCAGCAGCCACAAGGATTTTCAAAAAAAGGAAAAGAAAATCTTGTCTGCATGTTTCAAAAGAGCTTGTATGGTCTGAAAGAAGCCCCCGGGCAATGGTATAAGAAATTTGATAGTTTCATGCAAAAGCAAGGGTACCACAAATGTAATGCTGACCACTGTTGCTATTTCAAGAAGTTTCATTCTAGCTACATCATTATGTTACTTTATGTCGATGACATATTAGTAGCAAGACCAGACATGGACGGGACTAGAAGGCTGAAAAAGCAATTGTCGAAGGAGTTTGACATGAAAGATCTTGGTCCAGCCAAGCAGATTCTCGGAATGCGAATCATCAGAGATGAGTCCAAAGGAATTTTCCGGCTACCTCAAAAGGAGTATGTAGATCGCGTTCTGAAAAGGTTTAACATGAGCAATGCTAAACCAGTTCGTACACCTCCCGCATGTCATTTCCGATTGTCTAAGGATCAATCTCCTTAGACTGACGAGGAGAGAAACTTCATGTCTAAGACTCCTTATGCATCAACAATTGGTAGTCTAATGTATGTCATGGTCTGTACTAGGTCTGATATTGGTCATGCAGTGGGAGCAGTCAGCAGGTTTATGTCTGATCCAGGAAAGATCCATTGGCAGGCAGTGAGATGGATCATGAGGTATCTTTGTGGTACAAAGGATAAATGTCTATGCTTTGGAAAGGGAGAGATAAAACTCCAAGGCTATGTAGACGCAAATTTTGCTAGCGAGATAGATTGCAGAAGGAGCAATACCTTGCACTACAAGAAATATGCAAACACAAACAGAGAAGAAATAAATGAAACAAGAGATTTAACGTGGTTCGGCACAAACTTGCATACGTCCACGGAGCACACACACTTTCACTATAATGGAGAAAACAAAAGGAAATTACAAGAGGAGCACACTGCTCTCAACTCTCTTTTTCTCACTCTTGCTTACACTAGCACACTCTTGTCTTTCTCTTTCTTGCACTACACGAATACTCACACAACATATGAGTTTATATAGAAAAAGAAAAGGAGAAAAGATTTCTCTTACAATTAATTTCTCACCTACTCCACCGTTTCCTATTTTGTCGTCACATTCAATTCATTAATGTCTTACCTGCTCCACCATTTCTTCTTCACATGGTGGGTCCCAACAATCTCCCACTTGAATACAAAATAATTTAACTACGATCAGTGGTTAGTAGTGTGCTCTACCCATCTTCAACCTAGAAGACAGACTGAAGTTGTACACAACTCCAGTTTCTCAGTTGTAACAACCTTTGTTAACATATCCGTTGGGTTCTTACTGCCCTTGATCTTTTCAACTTTCAAAACTTCATCTTCTAACAAAGATCTGGTGAGATAGAACGCAAGAGCACTATCGGTTACGTTTTCACAGTTGGAAACACAGCTGCTAGTTGGATTTCACAAATACAGAAGATTGTTCCGCTATCAACTACGGAAGCTGAATATGTAGTTGTAACCAAGGCCAGTAAAGAAATGATATGGTTGCAAGGATTGTTAACAAAATTGGGGTTCAATCAAGTGAAGAATGTACTGTACAGTGACAGTTAGAGTGCGATTCATCTAACGAAGAATTCGACATTCCATTCTAAAACCAAGCACATTGGATTGCGCTATCACTTCATCAAATCTTTGTTAGAAGATGGAGTTTTGAAAGTTGAAAAGATCCAAGGCAGTAAAAACCCAACGGATATGTTAACAAAGGTTGTTCCAATTGAGAAATTGGAGTTCTGTACAACTTCAGTATGTCTTCTAGGTTGAAGATGGGTAGAGCACACCACTGACCACCGATCGTAGTTGAATTATTTTGTCTTCAAGTGGGAGATTGTTGGGACCCACCATGTGAAGAAGAAATGGTGGAGCAGGTAAGATATTAATGAATTAAATGTGACGACAAAATAGAAAACGGTGGAGTAGGTGAGAAATTAATTGTAAGAGAAATCTTTTCTCATTTTCTTTTTCTATATAAACTCATATGTTGTATGAGTATTTGGGTAGTGCAAGGAAGAGAAAGACAAGAGTGTGCTAGTGTAAGCACGAGTAAGAAAAAGAGAGTTGAGAGCAGTGTGCTCCTCTTGTAATTTCCTTTTGTTTTCTCCATTATAGTGAAAGTGTGTGTGCTTCGTGGACGTAAGCAAGTTTGTGTCGAACCACGTTAAATCTCTTGTCTCATTTATTTCTTCTCTATTTGTGTTTGCATATTTCTTGTAGTGGTGGTTTATTCCGTCGCCACTTTCCTAACACTAAAGTCATTCACAGTAGGCATAAGGTTGAGCGGCAACAATCGAGTTGTGGGGTTGGCTGCCAAATCCACCTTTAGGTCACCTTGGAAATACATTCATTCACTGCTACCCCTTTTTCTCCCCACACATTAAACTCAAACTAGGAAAAGGCGAAAACATACATTTTCTGGGAAGACCCTTGGTGCGGCCCTTCTAGTTTCTCCGCTTTATTTCCATCCCTTAGATTGTTGTTCAATTCCTTAAACAGATTTGTTTCCACTTTCTACTCCGTGCTAAACGGAAATCATGTCCTTGTTGTCAATTTTAGAAGGGGTTAGACTTACAGAGAACGATGATAGGAGAGTGTGGACCCTTGATTCTTTTGGAACCTTCTCCACAAAGTCCTTTTCAAACCTCATCCATTCCCCAATAGTGGTCCCTTTCTACCCTTTCTACAGAAAGTACAGTGACTATCAAAGTAAACGTCTAGGCTTGGCTCATAGACCTAGAAAAAATTAATACGGCAGAAATGGTTCAGAGAAGATTCCCCTTTCGTAGCCTTATCTCCCCAATGGTGCAACTTATGCAAACATGAGTCGAAATCCATTCACCAGTCACCACCTCTTTGTGCATTTTTGTTAGATTGGTTTGGGAGAAGTGAAGGGAATTACTACCATGGGCACCACCCTTGGCCACTAACAGGAGAGCTCTTCACTTCCCCACCATCTTGGAACCTTCTTGAAGTTACAAAATCATACTAGAGCATCATTACTTTTTTATGTGTTATGGAATGTTTGGAAGGAAAGAAATAGACGAATATTCGAAGGAAAGTTTTCTTGCTCAGATAGTGTTTGGGATGCGTCACTTTTCTAGTGTCATCGTGGGTGTCCTCTTGTACACTCTCAAAGGGGTTGGGATTGAATTAGTGGCTAAGGTGTTGGGGGCACATTACTTGTATTTGATCCTTATTTAGCATACCCAGTGCTAAATAACTTTTTGTACCAAATTTCTTGGACTAAATTTTTCCATAAATATAAAATTTCTATTCTGTTTCTTATAAAAAAAAGAAAAAAAAAAAAAAAAGAAGAAGAAGAAGAAAGGTCCGTCAACGCGATAAATGCATAATTACCCGAAGTTGGTTCATTAAGTCGTCACAAATTTTGATACACAACACACCTAGGAAAAGTTGTTAAGCTCCTATTACCTGGGAATCCAGACTCCAAATGGAGGGATTATCATTGAAAGGTAAAGTTGTCAACAACTAATGCCAAGGTCACTTTCAACTAAATGGTTGTGTTACTATGAGTTAAAAAAAAAAAATCACAAAGAGGTTCAAATTCAGCAAGACTGCACCCTAGAGAACTTGGATAGAGAGATTTGGTAGAATTGTGAAATGAAAAAGAAAAATATTTAGGCCACAGAACGATATGAGCAAGATATAATCTCCATGATTAGAAGTGCACAATTAGAACATACCTTTCCACAACAAAGCAATATTCTCCTTGAGCTTTTTAATTAGAAGGGGATTTTCCTCCAAGATATCTATAGCAGTAATTGCACCACTCGCCAGATAAGGAGGCAAAGATGCCGAAAAGACATATCCAGAGCTACTAAGACGCTGCAAAGAAAGAGCAAGAAATCAGCTAATTTAAAACAAAAAAAACCAGTGCAGCACTTGAACTAATAATTGAAAATTGCAAAAACAAAGGCAAAATTGGGCATTAGCTTCTCTAATATATTGAGATATTGATAGTTGAGAAGTGCAATTTTATTTCCGAGTAAAGTTGATATCCTAAAAATATTAACCTCATGTAAAATAATCATTCATACTTGGTGATCAACCACCCTAGCACTTCCAGTACAAAATCCTCCATCAGTAGCCAATGAATGTCCCATAGCGGCAGTTATAATATCAATCTTCTCAACCTGCAGTTACCAAACCATAACGAATGTGAGAAACAATAAGGTCAACAGTTAAAGCTCATAAAGTTTCTGATCATACCGCAACTCCATAATGTTCAGTGAGACCTCTTCCAGAACCTCCAAGCACACCGATTGAATTAGTCTCATCTAGCAAGACACGGAACCGATACTTCTCCTTCAATTTGATAATCACATCTAAAGGTGCTATTTGCCCAGAGTTCTGTAACAAGTTAAAAAAAAAAAAAAAATGCATATTGACATCTTGAACCAACCAAAGGTAGAATCTCAACCAATATAATTGCAGTAACATAAAAATTAAAAAGAAGAAACATTACTTTTACATATGCACTGACCACTTAATGAAACAATGAGATTAGTTCCAAAAAGAAAAAGGGGATGCAGTTGAAAGGAATTCCAATGCTAAGAAAATTATCATACTTGGACATAGAAAGTGGTTTAACTACTATGTTTACACAGAAAGCGCATCAAAACAACAATACTATAAAGCATGGAACACTTAAAGGCAATTATTTGACAAGTTCTTTGTATTTTCTTGATTCTCCTAGCTTCTAAAGTTTTTACAGATAATAACATGAAATTTCATTGTAGTTTATACAAGAAATTACTAGTTCGGTGTTGAGTTCATTTGAAAGAAAAGATACAACACGAAAGTCTTATCCCAACTCTAAGAAAGGAGAGATCATTGGAGGAAAACAAGGGCCATATGCATGTAAGGTATCTGTCCAACTTCACAACAGCATCAAACATCCCTCCCTTCATTGCCAGAACTTTTCATACAAGTTAATGGTCAAAAATGACTTTGCAATCCAACATGCCCATCGCACGTGTCTCCGCAAACCAAAAAAAAAAAGAGTTAGCATGGCAGACCTAAATAAGTAGAGTAGTACCTGGTATAAAGCTTCAACAACAATGTAACGCCTGATCTTGTTTGCTCGTTTATTTTCTCGAGTGATCTTCTCTAGGACAAGTTCCAGTGACTTCATATCATTGTGCTTGAAATACACAACAGTGCTCCTTGAAAGATAAAGACCATTTTGTATTCCCCAATGAACACCCTCATCCCTGAAATAAAAAGAAATGAGGATTCTTTTGATCAAGGTAGAATTGTTATCTCGAACTCTACCAATACCTGACCTCTAAACTATATATGTAAAGATTATAATGTTAGAAGCAGGAGGATAAGCAAAAGCTGTATATTTTATGAACCAAAAACAAGCAGCTCCACACTTGAATAAGGTGGAGTGTTCCCAGGTCCAATAAGAGGCTGGTAAGGTTAAGGAAATTCTGAAGTTCAGGCCATTGCCAAAATGATATATCAACAATAGCATGCACTCTAAAGAAAACTAGTTTCATCAGGAAACTGCTAGTTGTAACCAAGCAAAGAGACAAAAGCAAACTTGCTTTTCTGATCACCTCATCATAATCATTTTACATTATCAACTAATATTTCCAACGAACATAATAGAAGCTAAAGGGCTTCATAGACTTATTTAGAAAAGAATATTTGTTGTTTGTTATAGATGGGAATCCCAATGGCAACAACACCAGCAGACTCTCTTCTAGATCACTTTTTATGTGTTTTCACTCAAGTTCCCATAAAATATTGAATGACAAACAAAAGTGAGAATTGACAAAGAAAATACTCACACTACAATGATATCACCTTTCTTACAAAAGGCTGGAATTGCACTGAACATGGTTGAAATCCCATATGAATAGAGTATTGAATCAGTAGTTCCCAAAAACTTTGCTATCCTGGCCTCACAATCAAGGTGGACATCTGGATAAAAAAAGAAACCTGTCAGCAGGTGAATGCGCACTGTACTTGAAAACAAAATTTTTATACTTTTTATTCCGTAAAAACAGAAATGGAATACTGAAAAAGATTGTACATGAAGCAGAAGCAGGAAAACAGGGAAAAAAAAAAAAACAGGCTGTACAAAAACTGGGCCACATGAAGTGATAGTGAAACTCTTCAACACCTACCTAAATCATTGACCAGAGAAATTAAGGAGCAGAAGTTTGATAGACCTCCAATTTTGCAGGTATATTCTAGAAGGGGTAAGAAGGTCACTTCACATGATGATGAATGAACAATTTGGTTCGCAACAGAGAAGTATAAAAAGAGGTTAGGGTGTTTAGCTTTTTCTTTTCATGGAGATTTTCTTGTAAGAAAGTGTAAAGGAGAGTGATAGCCTCGCGAATTGTTATCCATTCTTTCTGTAAAGATTACATTGTCCCATTCAATAAAACATTTCGTTTTCAGTTTTGTTCTTGTTTTCTTGCGGATTCCTATCACAGTTCCACCAAAAACTTAAATGCCGAAAGGGGTTTTTGAGTCTCATATAACAGTACACAACGCAAGGTCGAACCTTGATTTCACAGTGATCATTAAAAGTTCAACACAAAGCCACTCCATCAGAATCTATGTTAATGGTTAATAAATACCAATTCTTACCAATTGTTCCATAGAATCCCCGAGGACCACAGGAACCGACACCGAATTTCTCCAGAGCAGCTATACAAGATTCCTGAGATGCAATTGAACTATCAATTATTTGTTTGAGTGTTACAGGCAAAAAAAACAACAATAGTTTAATCATCCCAGCATCCACACCATCAATTTCTCCTGTCCTATTAATCCAAGATAATCAGCGGAAGAAAAATTCACGACATCCTTTCCGTTGATCACTGTATGTGGCCCTGCCGCACTGCATGAAATGGGAAGTCAATGCATGGTTACCATATCATCCAGCAATAAACCCTTTAGTATGAAAGGGAGATTATTTGAATAATTGCTTTAGCATCAGAATGTCAATGCAGGATCAGCATCGCAACCATCTTTAATAATAGTAGGGGCAGAAAATAAATAGCAAGTAAAAACAAATTTCTGACGAGAAAATGGAAGCACACAGCAATGCATAAGTCAAAAATATTGGAAGAGATAACAGTTCATCAATTTCTTTGGTTCACCATTGTTTGCAATGGTCAATAAGGGATAAACAATAATATTTCTTCCTAAAATCTTTCTGTGTAGGTCAAGAGACTTGGCTATAAGCTCTTACAGTTTTACCTACCTAGCTTTGTTTATGAAACTGGCATTTCCTTCAAGGTGGTATTTTCATATGTAATATGAACTCTCAAGAAAACTACATGGTAAAAATTAAGCATCACGAGTCTACTATATATGACTATTAAAATCGAAGATAGCTTGAGGAATATAAGTATACCACTTGAGTTAAAAGTTACGTTAATATTTAAGCTATACAATCATATTACAACAATATAAGAATACCACTTGAGTAAAAAGTTATGTTCACATTTAAGCTATACAATCATATTGAAACAATATAAAGAAAAATAAATTAAGTTTTACATATTTACACATGCCTCCTTATACTTCTAAAAAATTTCAAAAAGCCCCACTGCCTGCATTAAGTATGGCCTAGACAGTTTAGTTCCAAACGGTTGTGGCGATGGACTAGTTGTGGCTTTGAAAACACTGATTATATCTTTCTCAATACTCTACCTCTATTGTTATCATGAATGGTTAATAGGTCACTCTTTCTAATTAACGTATCAAATTGTCTATGTTGTATATGTCCAAACCATCTTAATTAGTTCTCTTTCATTTTTTTTCTTTTCCAATTGGGGCTAGTCTTATTATATCTCGAATATATTCATTTTTAATTTTATCTTTCAATGGTTTACCACATATCCATCTTAGCATTCATATTTTTGTTGCAATTAGTTTCTCATGTGTTGTTTCTTACTCAACATTTTGTCTCATAAAGCATTATTGACCTAATAATGATTTTATAAAATTTTCCTTTCAACTTAAATTTATGAGTCAATCATATAATACTCTATAATTACTTCTCCACTTAACTCAGCCTACTTTACTTTGTGGTTCACATCCACTACAATTTCACCCTCTTGATGAACAATTCATCCTAAATACATAAAGTTTCCACTCCTTTGTATCACTTGGCTTTCAATATTCATCATTTGTTCATTTCTATTTCTACTTCTTCCAAAATCACATTACATGTTTCAATATTAATGCTACTAATCTTGAGCCCTATAAATTTTAAAAGTCTTTTTTCAAACCTCTAATTTAACATTTTCTCCCACTTTAGCTTCATCAATTAGCACTTCATTATCAACAAATAACATACACCATGGAATATATTCTTGAATACACAGCTAGTGCTAACATATTTACATACCTTTATACATAGCTGCTCCCAAGCCCAAATAAAAAAAGATTGTATGAGGCAGTTGACATCTAATGCGAAACTTTGTCATATCAAT
Organism: Paratinospora sagittata; assembly: GCA_035771175.1. Taxonomy (NCBI): domain Eukaryota; kingdom Viridiplantae; phylum Streptophyta; class Magnoliopsida; order Ranunculales; family Menispermaceae; genus Paratinospora; species Paratinospora sagittata. The sequence goes on along the minus strand of JAYMFD010000012.1, from coordinate 1,925,157 downwards.
ATCAACTACGTGATGTATCTTAAAGTTAATCATAAATGAAATTAGCATGTATATATTAAAATTTTGTTCCTTCAAATTTCTTGGAGTAAATTTGAATGATTTCTTCTTTGCGTTTAGTTCTAAAACCAACATATTTGGGACCATCTAACTTACTAGGAGAGTTCTTTGGGAAATAGTGGCATTTGAAGTCAAGCAAGAAAAAAGGGGGACAAAAGAATGCTCAAAGTGAATCTAGGAGGCATTGAAAATATTATCCCAAATACTTAAGCACCTATTTTTCATTATTCTATTGTTGTATCTAGACATAACATAGAGGGATTGCTCTTTGATCAATATCTTCGGTTGGGATTCAACACCCATGGGGAAAAATTAGCATGTGGAACTCATTTTTTAGAGGAAACGAAGCATGTGGTACTATATTTGCTACATGTTGCATTCATAGCCTCTATTCTTTTTTCGGGGGGGGGGGGTTCTCCGCCACATACTACTGATAATACTTCTCCAAATGAAAATTATATACAAACAACATATCCAGGAGTTAACAAAGAAGAACAAGGGAATGGTAGAAAAACCAAAATTCTATTTGAGGCTTATGCCTCAATGGTACTATATGAGGCTTTTCAACACAAGACTTGTGCCTAAAACTTATGTGAGGCTTAAGCCTCATTGGATGTGAACACAAAGCAAACCTAGTTATTTTTTCTATTTACATTTTCCTACTTTTTCCAAAATACTTCATTTGATATTAGAGTAAACACACTAATTCTTTTTCTTTCTTGAATTTCTTAAATTTTGAAACTCGAAGCCTAACCTCAAAGTTGTTTTTTCTATTTGCATTTTTCATTTTTTTTTTCAAAACACTCGAACTAATATTAGAATCAGCACGCTAGTTCCTTTTCTTTCTTAAAGTTCTAATCTCAATTATTAGGAGAGATCAGAGATCTAAGGTTTGAAAGTCCAAGCATGCGCTCAAAGTGCTTTTTCTATTTGCATTTCTTTTCTTTTCTTTTTCAAAACACTCTAAATAATATTAAAGTAAATATGTTAGTACCTTTTCGTTCTTAAAGTTCAAATCTTGATTATTAAGAGAGACCCAAGGTTTGAAACTCCAAGCGTGAACTTCTCATAGATTACATACATATTACTTGGAGAACTTCAATGCTAATTGTTTCTATGAGTTTATTGCAAGGAGTGATCAATCAATATAGTTTTGAATAGCTATATTTCAAAACTAGGAGTTGGTTCTTTTCATCGTACTTTCTATAGCTATATTTCTATTTTCAGTAGCAAGGGACGAAATTGTTTGCATCATTGCATATCAAACAAGAAAGAAAGAAAGGAAAAATGAAATTCTAAATTTGTATTTACCATACCATATTAGGAGTACTCTTCTCATTGACTTGAATATAATTTTAACAATAAATAAAAAAATAACCATGACAAAGAAGGAAAATGCAGGAAAATTTTTTAAAATTTTATATCTATATCACACACACATAGAGCACGTATGTAATGTACAAAACGAGAAAAAAGTTGGGGAAAAGAGAGACCTTTCTAATACTGGAGCCTCATATTTCATATCCTCGGTTAAAGGAGGAATCAGAGAATCTGGAACCCATTCGTCGCAAAGCTCATCTATTTCCTACAAATACATGCACCAATTATTTGGGTGAAAGCTTAACAATCATACAACAAGACCAATAAATAAGCTACATAAATTAACTTTACTTTATGAATCAATGTATACATACACATATATATGATAAGATAAGTCTAGGGTATTCAAAGGGAATGAATATGTTGACAATCACCAAAGCTAATTTGCAAGGGCAATGAAGCAGTCAAAAATTATTCCATTGAGTAATACATAAGCAAAGTCAGAAGAAGTCATACTTGATGGAAACAAAAGAAAGAGTCCCAAAAGATAAATTCAAAAACTACCATTCCAAAATAAAGCACTATAAAGTTTTGAGTAAGCACAAACATTTAACATGAAGGTTGGAACCACACATAAAAGATTGGATTCTTTGAAAAAATCAACGAATAATGTTATATTTTCATAAAATCTTTAGAAAATCTGAACTAAAATTCTAAAAACTGCACATAATGACAAATAACAACCACGAAGAAATTTGAAATCCACCAACTCTCCCTCCCCTCAACAAATAAATAAAGAACAAGAAAAAATACTTAACAAAGGAAAATAATGATGGGCAATAAAGAAACATATTAATAAACTAAGAGTAGCGGAACTATGAATGTTAAGATGGGCATGTAGTAAAATATTAAAAGATAAAATTGGTCTAGTCCTTTCATATCTTCCCTCATTCTAACCCAATAACTCAAGAAAAGTAGTTGAGGGTTATAGGTCTTCTTAATAGAAGGCTTTATAAATGATGAATTTTTTTAGTACATATAAATAATATTAGGGGATCGGGTTGGGTCGGGTATTTTCGGGTTGAGCTTAATAAAACCCGAGACCCAACCTGATTTGGTCGGGTTGTATTAAAAATGACCAAACCAACCCGACTTATGATCCAAACCCGACCCGACCCGAAATAGTCGGGTTTGGTCGGGTTGCTTACACTCCTATAAGATACTATCATCAGTTAATTAAAAGTGTAAATAAGCAACAAAAGTTAGTTATCAGCAATTTTCTATAACTGAAAAGAAATCTATTATTTGTAATGATCAATCTAAACCTCAAGAAAGCAAACAGCGGATGTCAAAGAAAGATAGAGACTTTCCACACTTACCTTCTCTGTCAATGGTCGTTTTGGAGGCTTGTAACTTTTTTGGAGAAGTAGGAAAATGATAGCAACCACAAGAAGAGCCTCTACCACATAATGTCCTTCAACCACAGAAAAATCTCAAAAATAATGGGTAAGGAACTGCAAGCGCACACACTGAATTGTAAATGCAATAGTGCATACAAACTATGATAACTTACCGCCAATAGGTACACCAAAAACAACTGCTCGAGCAAGAGGAGCATCTAGTGACACCAATGAATCTATAACAGATTTTATTAAATTTAGTATATTGGATGCCATCTTGGTTAAAAAACCTCCTGTTGCCTGTTTCAGTTTCAGACAGTGACGCTTGTACTTAAATGCCAAAGTTACAGGGTATTGTGCCTTCAAACAGAATCTAGCACTTCTCTCCTCGTTTCTCTTCAGTTAAGCATCACATGAGCAGTGAATTCCCAAGGTCAATATGTGATGTCTGTCGTATCACAAAAAATCCTGCTCGAACAATTGTTTAAAAACCACTCAACTTGGTGTTTAGCAGATCTTCGGCACAAGATTTCAAATTCACCGAGCAATCTCTCAAAAGTTCAACAACACAAATGAAAATTTAACATATCAAAATGCAAAGAGAATAATGAAATCGGAAAAAAAAAACACAATAACAATGGCCAAGTTCAGCTACATTAGCATGAATTATGTTCTCTCATTTCCATTATTGAATTGGAGAATAAGAATTCATGTAAGAGATGGAAAATTTTTACGCCAACGGCACAACGTAACCCAATCTTCCTTTTCTAATTCTATAGAGTATCGAGAAGGCATGTGCATCGATTAGGACAACGTACATGGAAATCTACAAAACCTAATCCAATCCAAACCGATCCAACAATTATCAATCCGAATCCAATTTTCAATCCAATTACTCAATTCCAAGTATGATTTACTTCCATTGGCACTAGTATTCAGATCCACAACCACCAAAGAACTTCCAACAACAAATCACAACACAAATTATTAAAAAGAAAAGAAAAAAAAAAGCAGTTCATTAATCCTATGCAGCAGATTCAAGAAAATGGAGAATAAACAAGGTGTTACATCTCAATGTTTGAACGATTGAACACAGGACTGCCTAGGGATTTAGAAAATAATTAGAGATCTGATCATGCAATTGGAGGAACATAGAAGCAGTGCGATCCAAAAATGGCGAAGAGAGACGGAGCTCGATTAGAACCTGGTTTGATCCGAGTTCGGCGCCGGCGTTGAGGAAGAGACGGCGAGCGAACGATAATCGGAGAAGGCTGCTCCGGCGACTGATTTCTCCTCTGGTAGACTGATTTCTTCGACGGACTCTTCGGAGCTTCGGAGATGAGGAACACTGACCAAGAACCGATTCAAATTAGGGGTGCTTTGGAAATTAGAAAATACAATAAAAGTAAATAATTTTTATTTTTTAGTTTCTTTTGACTGGTTTGAATTGTTGGAAATTTTCAATTTAGATTTGATTTAACTTTAACTTAATTAGTAACTTATCAGTGGCTATTGCATTAAAATAAAATCATAAAACAAAAAACAAATCCAACTTAATATTTTTTGGAGGGTGTGCATGCATGGTTCAGAGCCATGCCTCTGTTTCTGTGCGGGTATATATGACATCAGAATTATAATGTAATAATATTAAGTAGTTTGTCTTTGTAGTTCTTATGTGCTATATTTAACATCGTTTTCTCTATGAAAATATCTAACATTCCGGTCGGGTTAGTAATAGTCCTTATCATTATTATCATCCTTCTAATTGTTTGCTGTCGTCTCTATTTTGTATGTATCATCTGTGATTCAGACACTGTAGACTTAGACCCAGTGGTAGATTCCTAGATCAAGATCACAGACTTGATTGAAAGTATCTACAGAGCAAAAGAAAATAGCTTTTTCACTTGTTTAAATCTAGGAGATATAAAAGAACAGTCCTTGAGAGGCCAGAACAGTCGTGTCGGACAAGTCATACCTTATCTATGAAAGCTTTTGGTGAAGCTACAACCTCTACCTCTGTATCTACTCCTCAACCAATTTTAAAGTCTTCGTCTTTTAATTTCTCCAGTTTACCTATGTCATGTTTGAAAAGCAAAACATCTAAAATAGATCAGTTAATAGAAGTTATTCATATTCCTCATGATAATAAAATTAGTGAAACCATAGCTCATTTGTTGAATCTCTATTCTATGTTTACTAAGAGTCGTCATTCTTTTACCAAGTCAGTTAAAACTTTGATTTCGAAAAAGTCTCTTCCCATCAAAGAATATGTTCAGAGCACATCCCTTGCAAATTGTCATTCTGGAATTTGACCTTGATTTTATACGTCACTGGTTATCCAATGGATACACTCACCTTCACTTAGGTGCAATTCGTACGGTTCTCTCATATCATGGCCGAGGTGATATACCTTTATTTGCTCATGTTGCTCCATTGAATACAAATATGCTTGAATACGAATGTGTCTGCATAGGTACGGTCATTACAACACTTAGTAATGGCTCCATGGTCTTCACCATAGCCCCCGACTTCAACGTATGTTTAAACGAATGGTATCAGAGCCCGGGCTTGTCCACATTTATTCATCCCTGCTAATGAGGTTCAACCCAAATACTTCTGCGTGCCCGAGTTAAGAAGGATTAGTCTCGCCTAAAGAAAAGGATAATACTTCTAGAGTACCGAAAAACCATTAATTAAAAAAAAAATAACTTTAATACAACAATAAATAATATAAATTTAAATGTATTTAAAGTCTCTTAAATTATGTCGAACTCTCCTTAAATCCCTAGATTCAAATTAATCAAGGATAATAAAATATGTCAACAGCTATAATGATCAATGATCGAACACAAAAGGTTTTTGTTGAATTTAAAATAGAAAGTACAAAAGACTTTCACGCCACAATTTTTCTTTAAATTAAATTATGTACTAATAAATAATTTAAAATAATTTAATAAAAAAAAATTTGATGCTTATAAACATATGAGGCCCATAAGAATTAAATATAAGTCAGGGGAGAGATGATAGTACTCATACTATCATTTAGACAATTTACTTTAACCTTATGACTAAAATTATTCACCTGATTTTATTTTTTTAAAATATTTAGGGAAAAAAATCATTTAGATATTTCAAGTGAAGGTAGATAAATATTAATAGAAGATGTGTGGCGGTATCACAAGGTGCATACAATTATTACTCAGTCTATGAGACAGAACGAGTAGAACATGTGTTTGCATATAAACATTAATGTTGGGTTATCATTATATGAACAATGCCTTGTATTAATGGACATATCCAATTTGAGAAATAAATAACAATTATTTGTTCATGCTCATGTGTTTTACCATTTTGCTCCTTTTTACACACTTCTTTGATTTATTTACTGTAGTTTTTTTTTTTGATGAGATTAGCTGGTAGAGGGACTTGGACTTATTGTTGTTGAAGATTAGTCAAACGATGGTTGTGAATGTGAATTAAAGAGGAAAATTGAAAGGTTTGGAGCTTCAACTAAGTTAGGGTATGGGTCTCTTAAAATTAAAATTATATAAAATATTGATTTTACAAGTAAAATTAACAGACTAGGAATTAACAGTTATTAAACCCTTTTTTATTTTATGAACAGTTATTATACCCATATGCTTGTCTTATGGGCAATTCCATAACTAGCTACAATTATCAAACTTCAAAAAACCAACAAACACAAGAATTATCAGCAAATCAGACCTTATAAAAACTCTACATTACAATTAATCAATTCAATTCACATTCTATTCTTCTCCTATTCTATATTTCAAGTGGGATTGTTTTACAATCAGGGGTTGAAGAACACATCTCCACATTTGCACTTCCAACGCATTGGCTTGTAGTCATATCCATATGGGTCTCTGGAGGAATCAACATTTGAAAATTGCCTACTCTGGTTCTTGTCTTTTGGAGTTACAGGCACTTGAACTGCTTCACAATGCCCACATTTTCTGCAAATTCTCTCGCATCTTGGTGGCCTTGAACCTATCAGTTTTCTCATTAATACCACCTGAAAATCAGAAGAAAATTAACAAACCCAGATATTATATACATGTATGTTTATTTCAAAGTCACTGAAGTAGGAAATTGAGTAATTATACAAAAGATGGAGGAAAAGTATATACCTCTGAAGCTTCAGATAGTTTGATTAATCCTCTGCCTGCAACCACCATATTTACAACAAAAAGGTTCAGTTAAAGTTGCACTAAGAAAAAATAATAACTTTTCCTTTTCAGAAGTATATTACATATATATAATCAATAACAAATAATTATTACACCTTCAACCATGCATTTTTCTTGAGTCCAGCTGCAGAGCAAGAGCAAAAATATGATCAAATTTTGATGTCTGTGGCTGCATTTGCAAGTTTGAAAGATACCCATTTCTGACTTCAATGAAAGGAAGAAGAAGAAGAAGAAGAAGAAGAAGAAGAAGAAGAAGAAGAAGAAAAAAACTAGTGATTGATGATTATAAAAGAGAGATTTTAGACTTAAGGAAAAGGCTGTTCAAAAGTGCCCAAAAGAGGAGATTTCAAAAGTGATTTAATAATACAGACAGCTCAATATATATGTATAAACATCATCATAAAGTATATGTACAAAGCAAAAGAGCTCAAAAGAAAGAAAGAAAGAAAGCAAGAAATCACCCAGAAAACAAAGAAGTAATGAAAAGAAAAAACAAAAAGAAAGACAAGAGAAGGGAGGAGAAACAAAACAAGGAGGCCTCTGAGGCTGCAAAGCCTGCAATTATAAAAACCTGCAAAATGGACAGAACAGCAGAGAAGCAAAAAAAAAATATAAAGATCGCATCAAAAATCACACGTATGTGTTAGTTTTGGCTTTGTAGTTGGTGGGTCTGAGCAATGCCACAACTACACGTAAACTCCAAACCTTATATATCACTCTCATAGCAGAGAAATTTGACAGAAGAATTCAGATTCTCTACAATGCAAGGACTTTCAATTTAATTAACAAGAAATAAAGAAAGTTGCAGCTTCTCACACCACATTGCCGCCATGATTTGACTCTGCAACATGAATTGTGGAAGACGTACTACTAATGTGTTTAAAAAAAAAAAGAGAGAAAGAGGTGCAGATACTGACTCTGAGCATATTAATGGGTGCTGTAGAGGTTGCAGTGTTATTACATTTTCAACTTTGGCAGAGCAAAACTGGGTAAGAAGTTATTTGGTTATTTTTTTGTGGAGGTTAATGATTGCAATAATGCAAACCGTTACGTGGAAGATGACTGCTGGAGAAGTATTAGAATTATAATTAGATTAATGTTTGAGGTTCACACTTTTTTAATATTGTAATAAGAGTTGTTAAATTGTATTGAATCACGTGTTAATTGCATGATTCAATTTTTTTATAATTATAAAAAATAATAGGAGAACTGAAGCTATTAAACTCAGTTGGTATACTCCGCGATCAAGTCTCCAGGGTGTGTTTGGCTAACTAACAAATTTTTTCTTCAAAAGATAGTATTTTATAAAAAAAATTGTACTTTAGACAAAATTTTCATAGTTGTTTGGTTGGGGCGGGGGGGGGGGGGTTTTTTTTTCAAAGTTGGTTATTAGTTAATTATTTAGTTAGATCATTATCACTTTTTCAAATTTAATGTAAAATGAAAAAAAAAAATTCTCACCAATTTTTAAAATTTTGTTTCTTACCTCTTTTGCCAACTAAACATTAAAAAATATATATATTTTTAAGAAAATCACGACCTTTTAAAAAAAATTCTATCTCACCTACCAAACACACCTGTTGATGTAAAATTTGACCAATACCAAATAGTTATAAATTGGAGGGGAAGTGCTGAGCTGAAACATGCTAAATTGTTTACTGACCTGTGATGTCTTTGTCTGTGTGCCTCATTTGAACATCTAGCATTTACCTTTACAGAGTGAACAGTTTTCAATAAAGTCAACCAGTCTAGTCTCCAGGCTGAGAGGTGAGATCACAATAGACCCGTTTAAATACCAATTCTTCTGAAGCAGCAAGTTGCCACTCGTTCACTATTTAAAGTTACTAAGGACAAAATTGAATCTGACTAACTATATTGATTGCTGGTTCAGAAGAGTAACGGTATAATACATTGATTCCTTAACATGATACACAAATGAACAGTGATATGCGTGAATAGTTGATATACGTTGATTCCCACTATTTCTCCTGAATAGTACGTACATGAATTGTGACGCCCCGAAAATTATTTCATCTAGCCCATAACCCAATTGCACTTTGCCCAAACTCTATGCGTTGCCTTGATATGTTTGGTATTTGTTTGATGGTTGTTTAATGTTTGTATAGTTGATACTTGATAATGTATATAAATATGTGTATCATAAATTGTATATGGGTCATGTTAAATTAAATTATAATGCATATGTTATTATTTATGCATGGACCCATTAAACCATGAATTGATATGAGTTAGGATTGATTGAATAAAAGGATAAATGAGAATGAAAATTTGGTGTATTAAATGAATTGGACATTTAAAATACATGGAAGCATGAAATTGGTTAAAGTACATGTGGTTGGTATGGGTAGTATGAGACCAACACATGTGAAGGTTGGTGCATGAAAGTGGACAAGTGTCCCATGCCCTCAAGGAAGTGCTAGAATGAGTGGAGGGAATCAAGGAGAGAATCAAGGAGAGAATCAAGGAGGAAATCAAGGAAGTGCTAGAAAGAGGTGAGTGGAGAGAAAGAAAGAAGAAAAAGAAAAGAAGAGAAAGGAAAGAAGAAGAGAAAGAAGGAGAGAGTTGCAGGAGGAAGATCCAAGCGACGTTTTCATCAAAGAGCTAGATCTTTGGAATCTATGGTCAGATTGAGCTCAAAATTTGTCAGCAAGTTCGTAACTTATGATTATTCATTCTGGTCGGTGGAGATCTTGCTCAGAGGTTTCTTCTAAGAGATCTAACCTCTCAAACAAGGCTGGTCGGAAATTTTGGATTTCTCGCACCATTTCGCTCAAACTTATAGATCTCCTTAATCTACCGTTGGATGGATATAAAATTTGGGTATGTTGTGTACAACTAATAGTTCTACATTCTGAACGGTGAAGATCTTGATTTAGGGTTTTTTTCTGAGAGATCTAACCTCTGAAACAAAGCTGGTCGGAGATTCTGGATTTCTCGTGGTGTTCCGCTCAAACTTGTAGATCTCCTAAATCTACCGTTGGATGGATATCAAATTTGGGTATGTAGTTTATAACTGATATTTCTGTATTTTGAACGGTGGAGATGTGTATTCGTTTAGTATTTTGTGTGATATAGTCATCTGAGTTTGAGTATTTGTAGCAGGAAAGGAGAAATTGTCTGATTAGAGACTTGTTCATCAAATATACTTATCTTTTCGGTCCACCGTTGGATTGGGCTGATATTTGGACAGAAGGTTTGTTTCTTCACATACTTCAATATGTACGGTTGATTTTGTGATTACATATTTCTGTTGGTATATTGATACATCTGAACAGAATAGTAAATGAAGAATTGGTAGGGTTGCTTGTATTAGACCTAAATTTAGAATATGAACTTAGACCTTTCCAAATAGCTTGCATGTCAACTATGTTGACCTAGTTGCCATTGTTGATGAACCCATGATGCAAAATCAGTGATATACATGGCTGAACATGGTGACCTAGTGTAAATCGACAATATGACCTAAGTATGGAAAATTTCATATTTTAGGGCTTTTGATGCTTTTGGCCTGAAATCATTGAATTGATGCAACTTATGTTTAATTAAGCATGATTAGAGTTGATTATGCTACTGATTTGGTGGTTGTGACCATATCATGGGTTAGGCCTACTTGTGATCAAGTGACCAATTTGGGCATGTTTATGCCTAAAGGAATTGAAAATCAGTATTTTTGATTAATAGAATGGTTTATGTATGAGAACTATGCATTAGAGGCCTAAGTCATGTGATTTGAGTTGAATGATGGGATTAGATGAGATTTAGGCCTATTGTTTATATGTGGGTTGATTTAGGGTTGATGTGTAATGTCTGTGATTGAGCATAGAAATTGATGTATGGTAGGATATTGATGTATGTTTCAGGATCTTGATTGGGTTGATTCGGTTTGGTGGTCGTGTGTGGTTAAATACTCTCGCGAGGCTTGGTTGTGAGTAGACTTCATTTATGATTATATCTTTTATGTCATCATATCACTTATATATATTGTATGTTGAAAGCATGAATGTGTTCTAATGTTTTGAATGATGCATTGATTTGAGAAAACCTTATGACTTTGGTTGGGCCCATCTATCTGGCTAATAGGGGGACTTAACCTTGTCATATGAGGGTTTTAGGAAAGAAAATGATTGGGGTCAACGGTACGGTGAAATAGACGTGCACTAGTAACCCAAAATAAACATGATTGGGATCAACGGTACGGTGAAATAGACGTGCACTAGTAACCCAATGCATGTGGAATGTGGATCCAAATTAATAAGCTTTTACTTGCATCGAACTTATTATAAATGCTTGATATCTATATGTTATGAGCTTTTAATCATGCTACACATTGACATGCATACATGATATTTATTGATGAGTATTGATAGCATATTTGAATTCTATTCACTGGGCACCGTTGGCTCACCCTCATTTTCCTCTTTCAGGTCCTTCTGTCCCGAATAAGGGCAAAAGAGTAGTTATATATTGAGGGTCTTGCCTGCGAGAGAATCCAAAGCCTCGATGTGAGTTGAGAGGCATTTCGACCACTCCTCAACTCCCGTGAGGTGGTTGAGACCCTACGAGCCTTATCTCAAACAACGACATAATATCAAAAGGTACTAAACAAAACTACCCACTGTATTAATCATCCAAGACAATAGATAATCCATAAAAATTGAACCATAAATAAAATCATAATCCCTACAGTCCATTAAAATTGACATACACATAAAGTCCAAAATTGTGGGTACAAATAAAAACCGTCATATGCCCACATGGTCTATCTAACAAATCCCAACTCACCCGTACTACAATGTGGTAAGTATTATAATTACATAATCGAAGATGCCTACGCCGGGCGTCCCGCCCCGGCATTCCGCATGCCACTCCCTGCGGGGTTGGTGGTCCGGGGTGCGGGGTCGCCACATGAATAGTGTTGTATACTTGAATAGACTCGTATACATGAATAGTGTTGTGTCATATACGTGAATAGTGTGTCTCGAAAAATACCTTTATGATGTGAAAGATCGGCCAAGGCCGCAATCACAGAACATACAAATTTTTTTTCAGAGGTTCCGACACCACTTCTTGGGGAACGTATATAATATTGCACTACTAAATGGTAAAATAACGACAATAACTATAAAGAGTGGAGAGACATCAGTTTTACGTGGTTCGATTCTGAGACCTACGTCCACAGGCAGAATGTAAAAACTTCACTATAGACTGTAGATTACAACTGTCACGACCCATTATCTGTGACTTCATGACTGACACGGAACCCCGGGTATATCCTCCATCGATATCTCCGACATCCCGTCAGCCTTCTAACCACACACATAATCCTAAAAAACAACTTCAAAACACATGGACATAATAGATCATCCATAAAAAATTTCCCAATATCATACTTAACCATGAAATACAAACTCATCTATGTGTTAAGTATACATTAGGTGTTATATAGTGCAATTTATCAAAATGCAGAAAAATACTAAAACACCTACATCAATAAAATACAGGGAAACGCTTCGCAGCTAAGTTTTTCCCTTCTCTTTCCCATCCGAACCTGAAATGATAAGGATGAGGGGTGAGCTACAACAAGCTCAGTGAATATTTTCTACAAGTGACAACATATATATGCATTTAGATAAAACATTACAAGATCATTAAAAACAGTTTAAATAGCATGGTGATACGCAATATTACATACATATAATGCATCATGTCATAACTAAGACAATGCATATCATTTTATAAACATGCACATGCAATTCTAGACACCTCTTGAGTAAGTGCCAATCCAAAGGCTTGAGTTCGCAACACCCTCTGCCCAATCGACCTCTTACCCGTAATCTAATATGATTTCTAGGGTCGTGTAGCTAATAGGACCACCTCACCGAGACAAGTATCATGTCTAGGCGATTCTATCTATACAAGCCATAAAACCCTCTGTAAGGTCCATAACTAGGGATCACCATCTAGCCTGATGGAATTCCCTAAAAGAGAATCCCATGCTAGGAGATCCAACCCGCATTGTTTTTCCAATTGACTATGCTCAAGTACATTTCATGCATCATTAAATCATGCATACTACATTAGATAAGCATTTAAAAACTCATTTATACTACAATGCCACATATATAAATCACAAGTAAAGAAACACTCACAAATCGATTGGCTAGACCTAGCCAATCCAATCCAACCACAAGAGGTACTATGTCACGCCCCGGCCGCAGCCGCGAGCGCGGGCGCACCACCACGACCTCAGCCGTGTGGCGAACGCCAGCCATTATGGATCCATAATATTGTCCCATCTCGGCCAGCCACGCCACACAAGGACGTCGGACACCGAGATCATTTATCCCCCTGCACAATCCACAGATTGGCTCAATGGATACTCAAGTTGCGAAATCCAACCTTATGAGGAAGAGGTTGCGAGTTCAAACTTGGGGGAGGCCCTCCCTGTGCTGTGGATTGTGCAGGGGGATAAATGATCTCGGTGTCCGACGTCCTTGTGTGGCGTGGCTGGCCGAGATGGGACAATATTATGGATCCATAATGGCTAGGCGTTCGCCCCGAGGGGGTGCGCCCGCACCTGGGTAGGCACAAGGACGCCGGACACCGAGATCATTTATCCCCCTGCACAATCCACAGCACAGGGAGGGCCTCCCCCAAGTTCGAACTCGCAACCTCTTCCTCATAAGGTTAGATTTCGCAACTTGAGTATCCATTGAACCATTTGGCTCAATGGGTACTCAAGTTGCGAAATCTAACCTTATGAGGAAGAGGTTGCGAGTTCGAACTTGGGGGAGGCCCTCTGTAACACCCCGTAAATTTAATTAAATACATACGTTGAAGTATGCGTATATGAAGATGTACAATACACTATTTTATACGTATGAGCTAAATATACGCGTGTATGAAATACATGCTATAATTACGGAATGTGAGCAAATAAATAAAATTATTAAATAAAGAATATGAGTTGTATTAGTTGAATTGAATTGAATTAAATTGAATTATTAAATGATTTAATGAATGAAAGTTAAATAGTAAAATGGGGAAAAGTTGTTTTATTAAGTTAGAGGAGGAGTATGGGATACTCTCTCATTTCAATCTCTTTCCCCCACTAACGTTGAAAAAGAAAAGAATAAAAAAAAAATACAAAATAAAATAAAAGAGAGATAAGGAAATGAGTTAAAAAAAAAGAAAAGAAGAGAGATGAGTGGAGTTGTAAAAGAAATGAATAAAAAAAATAAAAATAAAACAACACCTTAAAGATGTTGCACGTCCAAACAAAATGAATGAAAAACAATAAGAATAAAAGAAGATAGAAGTTGTTGAATGTTGAATACAAAAAATAATAATAAAAGAAAGCTTATCTCGTTCCAACGTGTTACAACAAGAGGAATAATCCAGAGAGCGAAAGAAAGAAGCAGAGGAAGAAAGACGGAGAAGAAGGAGAAGAAGAAAAATGGGAAGCGCGCGATTCGAACGAAATTCGGACCGTCGGTAAGTAATTTTCACGCTTTTTCTTCGTAAAATTACTATCTAAGCTATTCTAGCGGAGAAATTTTGACTGTGGGAGCCGTTTTACGGCGTTTTGACAAATTGGGGTTTTGACCCCAACGTGAATGAAAACCCGCTAGGAAGCTAGAAAAATGCTTCCTGGACTGTTAGAAACCCGAATATGTGGTTAGACTCAATTTTATGATTTTTGGAGCCGTTGGACAATTTTAATACAATTTACATCTTTCGGATGAATAGTAAAAATAAATGGTAAATAGTAAATAGTGAATAGTAAATAGTAAATAGTAAATAGTAAAAGTGAATAGTAATAGTGAATAGTAAAAAGTGAATAGTAAAAAAATGAATAGTCCTGTGAACAGTGAGTTGATATTTTAGTAGCTACCGAAATGGTAAATGATGATTCTCATGATAATCTATGGTCATTTCAGTGTTTAAATTGAGAGCTTAAGGGCATGGATAAACGCTCTTGAGGAAGCCCTATTGTTGCTCGATTTTAGCAGTTGAATTAGAAAACCCGTGTAACCACTGTGAGTATAGTTTTCTTGATTTGGTTCTTGTATGACATTGTACGCATATAAACTGTTTGATTGTACGCATGTGATATTATATATAAGGCATTGAGTTTTATGGATCATGTAAACTGATTTTAGCATTGGAGTTTGTAATGATGAGGCTTTGCGATTCCTCATTGTCATTTCGTTAGGTCTGTCCTAACAAGGGTTGCGATCCTTGAAATGACTGTTAATTGGGTAATGAGATGTTGTGGCTACCTTGTAACGGCCATACAACGGTTAGACCCGCTCTCGTGCCTTGCGGAGGAGGGAGATTGTGCATGGTGTTATTGAATTGGGTCATGAGAAGTTGTGTCTACCTTGTACGACCATACAAGGGTTAGACCCGCTCTCTTGCCTTGCGGAGGAGGGAGATTGTGCATTATGTTATTGAAAATCATGAAATTTATGATGTTGACATGTACAATATATTCATTGAATGATGCATGTGTTGAATAAGTGTTTGAAATGATTTTAAGTGTCATATTTCTATAAATGTATATAATTGCCATCTCAAGAACTATATTCACTGAGCTGTTGTTTGCTCACCCTATTTCCTCCAATATTTCAGGTATTGACTCGAAGGGAAAATGAACTTGTCTGGTATGTGTATGTATGCTTGGAGGAAATATATTATATTTTTGTTATTTTGATATGTATACTTATCACACATTATATATGTATTATCATCTAGATGGGATGTGTGGGCATATATTTATATTGGATGAGGAAATGATAATTTGATGTGTGAATGAATGAAATGGTTATGGAATTTGATTTGTGGTATATAGGAAAAAAAAAATTATTGTACATTTTGGGAAGGTTTGTGAGAATACGTGAAGGCTGACAGTGTATTATATATTGTATATGAATATGTACAGTGTATAATATGCTGTGCCGGTCATGACGTCAGCCTACGTCAGGGGCGTCGTGACACCCTCCCTGTGCTGTGGATTGTGCAGGGGATAAATGATCTCGGTGTCCGGCGTCCTTGTGCGGCGTGGCTGGCCGAGATGGGACAATATTATGGATCCATAATGGCTAGGCGTTCGCCCCGAGGGGGTGCGCCCGCACCTGGGTAGGGGGCACGCTGTGCAACCCAGGGTGTGACATATTAGAATGCCACAAATCACCCCAATGCACCTCAATCTCTAATTGGCCTGTTTGGGTTACTTAGATCAACCACAATCCCTGCAACATACATGGTTTATGCATCACTAAAAATCAATCCAATGCATGCCATACAACCATGTTTTAAATCCAATTCAATAGTTAATTAAGATTCCAAAATGGTTATACTAATGAGTTAATCTATATTGCTCAATTAAACCACTTTATATCCAATTAACCCACACTTAACCTAAATGAATGCAATAGGTCGATCCCCATGATCCAACCATTATAATACAATGCATTCAATCCTAAATAGGGTTAATTAGACTAATTTCATGTCAATTTCATCAATTGATATCAACTAGGTCAAAATCCTTAAATTTGGGCAAATCCTCAACTTCATGGCAAATTCCCAAATCACATGGCCTAGGCCAAAATTACACTACACTTAAGTTTTTCACCAATCAAAATCAGTAAATTAGACTACCAAACATCTACATTTACCCATCTATTCAACATGTCACTTGTTAGCCTAATGAAAAACCTAGGTCCAAAACCTAAGTTTCGGTCAAATACATATAACCCTACAAATTTCTTGCTAGAAATTGGGGTTTCACCATTAATGGGTTCCTAATAGCCTCAAATCACACATATATGACATGTAAGACCTAACTCCTAAATGTGTTCTTCCACCACCCTCCCTAAATTTCGGGATTCATGCGTGGAAACACTTCTTACGTATTGTTCTAGGTCAAGGAAGGTCACTAATACCACAAACAAGCCTAAAATAGTTTAAACATGCAAACCCTAGGTCAAAAACCCTACAAATTTGGGATTCATAGCAAACCCTAGGTCAAAAGAAAGCTTGCTTGCACAACTAAAGAGATTAAAGGAAGAAAACAAGAAAAATGTGATAACTTTGAAGAATTTTGGGCAAGGATGCATCAAACCCTAGTTTTTTTCTTCCCTTTCTCTTCTCCCCTTCTTTTCCTTTTCTCCAAGCTCTCTTGCTCCTTTTAAAAGTGTTAAAATGAGCAAAACACGTCCCAATTGTTATTATAGAAGTTAAGTTGCATTTTTGGGCCAACATGAAAAATCTGTTAAATCTGCCAAAAATTGATTTTTTTTTTCAGATTTCCCAGCATGGAGCGCGCTCCACCTAGTTGGTGAAATTTCAATTTTTCGGATTTTCTTCGTGGAGCGCCCTCCTCTTCCCATGGAGCGCGCTCCATCAGAGACTGATCACCAAAAACAGCCTGACCCATGGAGCGCGCTCCATCAAAGACTTGGAATTTTTTTTCTTCTTTTAAGTCAATGGAGCGAGCTCCTCTTCTCATGGAGTGAGCTCCATGGGTCCAAAACCTAATTTTTCATGTTTCGATGTTGAAATGGTTTCTGATGGTTCCGAAACTTTACGCGCACTCTAAACGACATAAAAGCATGTAAAGACATTCGAACCAACACACGTCGAGCATCAAATATGTATACGCATATATATACAGGTACTCTACGGGTCAAAATGACATCATCTTAAGATACATATATCACAACTCTCTCTTTACTTTTAAAGAGAGAACAATGAGACTTGCTTCCTCTTGAGATCTCGAATATATTTATCATCGCTCAGATCTGTATAAATTGAACTAAATTTCGATCTCTTGTTTATAAGAGAATATTATAAATAAAATATTATTATTTTAATATTTTATTATATTTTTTATAATCACGAGGGACAAACAACCAATCCCATGCTTTTTTGGCCTTAATATGGGCTAACAACACCCTTAGACCATCATAGAGATGCATGTTTTAGAAGGGTTAGAAGGATTTTTGACGGTGGAGTACTCCAACTGAGTTTAATAGCCGAGTCTCTTGGCACCATCCTATAATTATTATTATTAGTACTAGTTGTTTTCTCCACCTTCTTTCTTTCTTTCTTTTTCTCCCTGAAAAGCATGTTTAAATAATGAAAATTTTGAATACGTTTGATATGAGATGAATATCATAATTCCTTGGTTGAACGTGTATTGCATACTTAGAATGGAAGGAAGAATAAGAAAAGTATACTGAATGCAATTATTTGTTTCGATTTTTTTATTATATGATTTGACAGATATTTGATTAATAAATGAATATAAGTTCAAAGTTTCGTTAAAGCTTATTTGGTAACTTTATTTAGCCTCATTTTGTTTTGAGAAAGTACAAGGAATTTTTCAAAAAAAGAGAAAAAAAAAAAAAAAAAAAAACACTAACTACCCATTATTAATAAAGGAGGTTATCTTTCTTATAGGTTGGGTGCATGTAATGTATGTGGACTTAATCTCATGTCTAATCCTAGTAATTATATACAGGCTTTTGTGCCATTAATGTTGACCATAGAGCCTTGATCCTGTTGTCTCTATGGGATTTTCCCACTTCGGTGTAATATTTTATATGCGTTTTAATGTGATTTTAGCATTATGCAAAAATATGTTTGAATTATTTTAACATGTTACTTAATTTTCAGTCTATACATGTGCATAATGTTAGATATCTTCTTTAGTTATAGACATTTACATGATTAAGTAATAATTGCCTTATTTCATATTAAAAAGCTAAGCAAGACTTTTAAAAAAAAAAATATTAATGTCTTAAATTAACAAAAATAATACAAATTTTGCTATTTAAAATAGGGGTGTTCATTCATACCGACTAAATCGAATAATCAAACCAAATTGATGTAATTGGTTTGATTTGATTTAGTTTTTTAATAATTTGATTTGATTTTGGGTTTAGGTTTTAAAAAATAGATCGGTTTAGTTCGAGTTTCAGTTTACCCCTTAAAAAATCGAAGTTAACTCGAACTGAACCCGAAAAAAAAAAGTAATATGGTCAATTCTTCAATAACCTTAATAATATGAACATTAAGTGAAAAAAAAATTGACATTGTTATTGAATATAATAATAATATATTTTGTTTTTAAATTTTAATAATAAAATTATATATTATATTTTTAGAAAGATTAAATATGTTTTTAAAAAATAAAATAATATTAATTATAAAATTAACGTTTATAACGTGATCAATTAAAATAAAATCAAACCAAAAAAGTTCAATTTAATTTTGATTTTAAAAAAATCAAACTCATTCAAGTTCGGTTAGATTTGGATAAAAATTGAATCCAATCATTCAATTTGAATTTAATTTCAAAAAAATCAAATTAATTGAAGTTCGGTTTGATTTCGAAAAAAATCGAATCCAATCAGCTTTTGCACACCTCCGATTTAAAGGGGCTGGTGTAATTGATTTTGTTATTAAATTGAATAAATCCAAGTAGCTGAGCCAACCACGATAACCCAACCAATCACTTCAAAACTCTGATTCATCCAAAAAACTTTTTCTCCAAATATCTTTTGTAGCACCTTCCTACCTTCATCAATCTCCGTCTCAAAATCACCCCACAAAAAAGAAAAAATTCAATGGTTTCGATTGTATTTTAAGATTTAGTCCCAGGATTTCAATTTATACCCAACTTTCAACGTCTCAGATCATACGAAGATCCAAAAATCAGATAATCTACGATCCCAATTTCCGAATACTGCTCCGAAAACACCGTTTCACAGATAAAAACCCTTTACGGCTTTGCCAGCTGAAAAAGAAAATGACAAAAAAAACTCAGCAGAATCCAATAATTCCCACCGACCCTTTAATATTCTTTCCATCTTCTTCTTCTTCGTCCTCTTCTTCTTCTTGATTTCTGCTATAAACATAGTATCTTTTTGTACTGTTGTCTCTGTTTTTGGTTTAATTTAATCTGAGACGGTCATGGAAGAAGCTGGGGAGTTTCAGGATTGGGAGATTTTGCAGAATTTGGAAACGGGTGGTGTTCGTTCGCCGGAATTTCGTAGAGAATTTGATGAAGTTGGTGGTGGGTACACTGAGAATTTAATTAGGCCGGATTACTTCGTTGTTGATTCTGAAACAAGAGGTGATGATAAAAGAGTTTCTGCGGATTTTTCAGAGCATAGTCCCGGTGATAATCTGAGAGATGAATTGGGTTTTTTTGAAGGAATCACGGTTGAGAAAGTTACAGATAGTGAAGTGAAAGGCGATTTGAAGGAAAAACTGGGTGTTGAAGTAGTTGAAGAAATTCAAAGTAATTTGAAGGAAATTAGAGGATATGAAGGGAATCATGGGGTTGTTGTTGAAGATGATCTGAAAAATGAAGTGGGTATTGAAGGAATTATAGATAAGGCTCCAAGAGTTCAAAAAATTGAGGATTCCACTGAAGAAATTGTTCTGAAAAGTGAAGTAGGAATTGGAATAATTGATAAAGCTCCAAAAGTTCAAAAAATTGAGGATTCTAGTAGAGCAATTGAGCTGAAAAGTGTAGTGGGAATTGAAGCTGTTGATAAAGCTCCAAAAGTTCAAAAAATTGAGGATTCTAGTAGAGCAATTGAGCTGAAAAGTGAAGTGGGAATTGAAGCTGTTGATAAAGCTCCAAAAGTTCAAAAAATTGAGGATATCAGTGAACAAATTGATCTGAAAAGTGAAGTGGGAATTGTAGCAGTTGATAAAGCTCCAAAAACTCAAAAAATTGAGGATTCCAATGAAGAAAATGATCTGAAACATGAAGTGAAAATTGAAGCTATTGGTAAAGCTCCAGAAGTTCAAAAAATTGAGGATTCCAGTGGAGAAAATGATGGAACCAAGTTTTCTAGTGAAGATCAGGTGGTAGAAAGATCAGAATTGGGTGGTGATGGTGTTGTGGTCGTAGAAGAAGCAAGAGAAGATTTGAAAAAATCAATGGAAGAGGGGAAGAAGAAGGAGAATGTTTGTTGGAAACTTCCATTTGAGGTTTTGAAGTACTGTGTTTGCAGGGTTAATCCTGTGTGGACTTTCTCTGTTGCAGCAGCTGTTATGGGATTTGTTCTTCTTAGGAGGAGATTTTACAAGCTGAAGAAAAAGAGCCGAAGTCTTCATGTTAATCTTTCTTTTGAAGACAAGGTAATTTCCTAATTCCTACTGATGATTTGATGACTTACCCTTCAATTTTTTTAATCATAAATGCTATTTTTCTTATGTGTTTGTGTTTGAATTCTTTCCCTATTGTTGGAAATTTTTTTTTAGTGTGTGTGGAGAAACAAATAACTTTATAGATCAAAACTAACACTCAAAATTACAACTTTGAGGACCAGGAGTCCTCAATAAGATACTAGTAAAAACATCAAAACCTACCCACCTGAAAACAATCCGGCCCTCCCATCAACTACATTACATACACAAGTAATGTTAATGTTATCTTGTGAAGGGTTCTACAAGTAGTATCATGTCTGATCCTAGTAATGTTAATGTTAACTTGTGAAGGGTTCTACAAGTAGTATCATGTCTGATCCTACTTTAGGTATTGTTAATGTTTGAATTCCATGAGTTTGATTGCTTTTGCCATTAGTTTTTCTGTGAAGGGTCATTCACAGTTATCTTGGCCTCTTTAATGGTGAGTTTGATATTTTTGTTGATATGAACCTTATAATCTAATAAGCAATACTTGGGGCTTTCATGTATGACCAGCTGATTCATGTTATGAATTGCTAAGAACATACAAATAATGAGTCAATTGGTCATGGTTATCACATGTGCATTTGTAAGCATATCTATCTGATTGATTGCATTTTGTTAGTTTTCTTGTTTGGATTCTGTCATCCAATGGCAGAACTAAAAAGATGATAGAATCAAGAATGAAGTCATTGATATATTTGGTCGCCAATGGTGGAACAAAAAATTGTTTAATGAACCTTAAATTGTGGGAATAAGGTTTCATGTTCATTATTTTGTTGTTGTGTTTGTTAACCAGTCTGCTTTGATCTTCCATTCATGTTGTTTGTTTTGAACTTTGAAGTACATATAATAGCTATTTATTAATTTTTTTTGAATTAACAAATTGAAAAGGTTGCACATTCTTCTTCTTCACTTGAAGAATTAGAAAAATTGAAAAAAAGATAAAGCGTTAGATGAGAAGAACTAGATTTTAGTGCAACATGGGATTCTCGAGTCACAAGACTATATGTGATAAAGTACAGTGTAGCTAGGTTAACATAGGTTGATTCTCAAAATTATTTTAGTTCTTACCCTTACGCTTAATGGAAAATCTTAACACATTAGGGTAATACACGGTGATGATATCTGAAACTATGTTGACATATGGATTAATTACTCGCTTCTTCTTTCAAGTGCTAGAAATTCAAGAATCAAACATATGATAGTAACAGAAGATAAGTTCTTTTCAAGTATTTGAATGCTGTATATAAATTTCTGCAATTTTTTATTTATTTTTTCTAACTAAATTGGATGTGCAGAAGGTATCTCGTTTCAACGAAGCAATTTCAGTGGTGAGACGTGTGCCTATAATTCGACATTCCCTGCCTGCTGCTGGTGCGAGTCCATGGCCTATGATTAGCTTAAGATGAGTCAATACACTATACTGTGTGGATCAATGAGGAAGATGTTTAGATGCTTAAGATGTGTTTATATTTCTGAAATTTAACTTTGAGTTACATAGCTTTTGGTTTGAGAATATACTAAGTGTGTATGGAGGCTGTTAAAATTTACTTATTTTGTTGTTATTCAAGTCATCTTGTCTGTTTATCTTCGAAGTTTTTTCTATTGTTTCTCTTCTCTTTGCATGCCATTGCGCCACATTACTTTCATCTGATTGTAAACAGAGTCGGATTGATTTTGTATTTTTGTGATGCTTTTGTGGATTTGGAAATGCGTTCATGAAAACTTTCTTCTGTTGAATACATTGAGATCAGATCAAATCATCAAAAACCTACCAATCTTGAATCTTGGAATGGATAAGATGGACAAAAACAAATGATGAAATGAAGATCATGCATTGATCACATTTTTTTGGTCTTCCCATGTGCATGTATACCAAGTTCACATAGATACTCTTTTTTACCCTTTGCACTGCCTTTAATATATATATGGATGAGAACTCAATTTGAACTTTTGGCAGACGTACCTTATCCATATCTGTTCATCCATATATTGGTGTGTCTGGTGACTATGGTGTTGCTAAGTTTTTAATATTGAGAATAGTCAAATCAATGTAAAGCAACAGTTGCAACCACCATTGCTTGCATTAAATTAAACTCTCACCCGTATTCCATAATTTCCAGCACTTCTTCTCTACAGTTGAAACCACCATTGCTTGCATTAAATTGAACGCTCACTCATATGCCATAATTTTCACCACTTCTACTCTCACTCACAATTTTAAAATTGGAACATTATGCAAATTAGAACACAGACTAAATTATAAACGTTTGACATAATTTATAGTGATTCGGTTAAGTCTATGTTCACTACTTAATCTCTCGATTAGTATTTGCTCAATTCACTAACTAATTTTCTTACGGGTGAGAATCAAACCGTTACAACTGTCATTTTACAGGTTAAAGGCAAACTTATCCTTTCATGGGCTAAGGATGAACTATTTTCTCTTTTTCGGGATTAGAAAAAATTTATGTTCTTTTTAATCATTTTTCTTTTTTTGGGATGAGGAGAAACCCATGTTCCTTTTGCTAGTTAAGGAAGAACTATTTTCCTTTTTTCGGGATGAAGAGAAACCCATGTTCTTTTTGCTGGCTAAGGAAGAACCGTTTTTCTTTTATTGGTTAAGAGATAACCTATTTTTTTTAAGGTTAAGGACACACCTACCCTTTTAATGGATGAGGATGAATCGGTTTCTCTTTTACAAGCTCAGAAAAAACCTATATGATTTCAATCATGAAATCATCAAGTGAACTATCTTCACTTGTCATGGTTATTTCAATCCAGAAACACACCCGTATTACAACACTAAGATGTTGGGTGGTTCTAACGTAGTAGAACACTTTACATTAAGTACAATACATAGCATTACAAAGATATGAAATGTGAAATGGGTAATGCTAAGTTGAAATACACCTTCTATTATTTACCTTTTAATGTTCGATATTGCTCAAGTGCAGTTTCGAAAAGCATGAATGATATAGTATGAAAATCAGTGCTTTATCGAAAGATAAAATATACCAAACAAATATTGACGTTAAAAACAGAGGACTGATGTAAATCAAAGACATAGACAGTTTTCAAAATAGATATAGAATATATGTATGAAAACTTCTGGTTCAACGATCAGTAGTTTAACGCAACCACTGATATAGTTCAATACAATACTTAAGATATGAAATCAAGTACGATTGTATATCTTGAACTATTTCTCAAATTCTATCATAAGCATGAATGATACCAAATATAAATCAGTGCTGAGAATTTGAGTTAATACCGGTAAAGATAGATTTTCAAAGATAAAGTATAATTAAAGCTCAATATGAAAATCTATTGTAATCGCAAAGGTATTAGTGAAAAATACATTGAAAGATTAGAAAAATGAAATTCATTTTGACACATACTAACTTTCAAAAAGTATTGGCACAATACAAAGTGATTGGCAAATTGTTTGATCCTAAGTGTTGGTATTTATAGACTTAGTAGGACATAACTGTTAGACATTTGAAGTTCAAATAATGTGAATGCTTTCACACAACGGCTAGAATGTTATATGAAAATAGCAACTGTGATTTTCACTTACATTCTGGTTCTTTTCCGATAGCATAAATAAGGAGAATTTCAAGATACCCTGATTCATGCATCAGAGAAGATCTCTGATTTATCTAAAAAGTTCTTGTACAGAGATTTGTTCTGAAAAGTAAATCGATATGGTGTTAAGTGTCAGAACAGTGACCATAGTTGAATTAACGTCCTGATTCCGCAATCAGCGTCCTGACGCTTAATGTCAACTTTGCCACTTTGTTCTTTGAGGGCGCTTATTTCGTATAAGCGTCCTGCTGAACGGTAAGTGAGGGCGCTACTGAGTTGTGAGTGTTTTGACTCATTTTATTGTTCTGAGGGCGCTACTACACAGTTAGCGTTCTGACTTTATTTAAGACTATACTTATGAGGGCGCTACTCACTAAGTGAGCGTCCTGCCTTTAAAACATAAAACAAAACATGAGAGCGCTACATTACGTGAGCGTCCTACTGGATAAAAAAATATAACATAAGGGCGCTACTACTATGTAAGCGTCCTGCAAGTTAAGATATTTAAAAACGCGCTAAAGGACAATCAGCGTCTTGAAAGTTATTAAGTTGATTTTCAAAAGTGGGCGCTCCTATCCAGTAAGCGTCCTGATAGTTTAATCAACTTATAACCATCAACGTCCTTAAAGAAACATTCTTTGAAGAACTTTTAAAAGATCTTTCAGTGAGCTGATGTTGAGTAAGCTTCCTGACAACTTCAAAGGTTGACTAATATAGAAGACCGCTACTGTGACGCCCCGAAAATTATTTCATCTAGCCCATAACCCAATTGTATTTTGCCCAAACTCTATGTGTTGCCTTGATATGTTTGGTGTTTGTTTGATGATTGTTTAATGTTTGTATAGTTAATGCTTGATAATGTATATAAATATATGTATCATAAATTGTATATGAGTCATGTTAAATTAAAGTTTAATGCATATGTTATTATTTATGCATGGGCTCATTAAACCATGAATTGATATGGGTTAGGATTGATGGAATAAAAGGATAAATGAAATTGAAGATTTGGTGTATTAAATGGATTGGACATTTAAAATACATGTGGTTGGTATGGGTAGTATGAGACCAACACATGTGAAGGTTGGTGCATGAAAGTGGACAAGTGTCCAATGCCCACTTGTCTTCTTCAAGGAAGTGCTAGAATGAGTGGAGGGAACCAAGGAGAGGAAAACAAGGAGAGAATCAAGGAGAGAATCAAGGAGGGAATCAAGGAAGTGCTAGAAAGAGGTGAGTGGAGAGAAAAGAAAGAAGAAGAGAAAGAAAAGAAGAGAAAGGAAAGAAGAAGAGAAAGAAGGAGAGAGTTGCAGGAGTAAGAACCCTGCGAGATTTTCATCAAAGAAGTGGATCTTTGGAATTTACGGTCAGATTGAGCTCAAATTTTGTCAGCACGTTCGTAGCTTATGGTTCTTCATTCTGTCGGTGGAGATCTTGATCAGAGGTTTCTTCTAAGAGATCTAACCTCTCAAACAAAGCTGGCCGGAAAGTCTGGATTTCTCGCACTGTTTCGCTCAAACTTATAGATCTCCTAAATCTACCGTTAGATGGTTATCAAATTTGGGTATGTAGTTTATAACTGATATTTATACATTCTGAACGGTGGAGATCGTAATTATAAGCTTGTGCTAAGAGATATAACCTCTGAAACAAAGCTGGTCGGAATTTCTGGGTTTCTCGTTCCGTTTCGGTAAAACTTGTAGATCTCCTCAACGTACCGTTGGATGAATATCAAATTTGGGTATGTAGTTTACAACAGATATTTCTGTATTCTGAACGGTGGAAATATTTATACGTTAATTATTTTGTGTGATATAGCCATCTGAGTTTGGGTATTTGCAGCAGGAAAGGAGAAACTGTCTGATTAGACACTTGCTCATCAAAGATATATCTTTTCGGTCCACCGTTGGATTGGGCTGATATTTGGACAGAAGGTTTGTTTCTTCACATACTTCAATCTGTACGGTTGATTTTGTGATTACATATTTCTGTTGGTAGATTGATACATCTGAACAGAATAATACATGTGAAGAATTGGTAGGGTTGTTTGTATTAGACCTACATTTAGAATATGAACTTAGACCTTTCCAAATAGCTTGCATGTCAACTATGTTGACCTAGTTGCCATTGTGGATGAACCCATGATGCAAAATCAGTGATATACATGGCTGAACATGGTGACCTAGTGTAAATCGACAATATGGCCTAAGAATGGAAAATTTCATATTTTAGGGCTTTTGATGCTTTTAGCCTAGAATCATTAAATTGATGCAACTTATGTTTAATTAAGCATGATTAGGGTTGATTATGCTACTGATTTGGTGGTTGTGACCATATCATGGGTTAGGCCTACTTGTGATCAAGTGACCCAATTTGAGCATATTTATGCCTAAGGAATTGAAAATCAGTATTTTTGATTAATGGAATGGTTTATGTATGAGAACTATATATTAGAGGCCTAACTCATGTGATTTGAGTTGAATGATGGGATTAGATGAGATTTAGGCCTATTGTCTATATGTAGGATGATTTAGGATTGATGTGTAATGTCTATGTGATTGAGCATAGAAATTGATGTATGTTTCAGGATCTTGATTGGGTTGATTCGGTTTGGTGGTCGTGTGTGGTTAAATACTCTCGCGAGGCTTGGTTGTGAGTAGGCTTCACTTATGATAATATCATTTATGTCATCATATCACTTATATATATTGTATGTTGAAAGCATGAATGTGTTCTAATGTTTTGAATGATGCATTGATTTGAGAAAACCTTATGACTTTGGTTGGGCCCATCTATCTGGCTAATAGGGGGACTTGACCTTGTCATAGGAGGGTTTTAAGAAGGAAATGATTGGGATCAACGGCACGGTGAAATAGACGTGGACTAGTAACCCAAGTAAACATGATTGGGATCAACGACACGGTGAAATAGACGTGGACTAGTAACCCAAGGCATGTGGAATGTGGATCCAAATTGATAAACTTTTACTTGCATCGAACTTATTATAAATGCTTGATATCTATATGTTATGAGCTTTTAATCATGCTACACATTGACATGCATACATGGTTTTTATTGATGAGTATTGATAGCATATTTGAATTCTATTCACTGGGCATCGTTGGCTCACCCTCATTTTCCTCTTTCAGGTCCTTCTGTCCCGAATAAGGGCAAGGGAGTAGTCATATCTTGAGGGCCTTGCCTGCGAGAGAATCCAAGTCCTCTATGTGAGTTGAGAGGCATTTTGATTGAATTGTGTTTTATATTATGAAGTATTATATTTTGGATTATGTAATTATAATACTTACCACATTTTAGTATGGGTGAGTTGGGACTTGTTAGATAGACCATGTGGGCACATGACGGTTTTTTATTTGTACCCACAATTTTGGACTTTATGTGTATGTCAATTTTTAATGGACTGTAGGAATTATGATTTTATTTATGGTTCATTTTTATGGATTATCTCGTCTTTGATGATTAATACAGTGGGTAGTTTTGTTTAGTACCTTTTGATATTATGTCGTTGTTTGAGATAAGGCTCGTAGGGTCTCAACCACCTCACGGGAGTTGAGGAGTGGTCGGAGATGCCTACGCCGGGCGTCCCGCCCCGGCATTCCGCATGCCATTCCCTGTGGGGTTGGTGGTCCGGGGCGCGGGGTCGCCACTGTTGGTATCAGAGCCTGATTTTACTAGGTTTGGTTTATGTATTGGACTTAGATGACTTTGACCTAGGAATTGGGTGAGAGATTTAGGTGAATAAAAAGCTTAAAAGAACTAACTTAAAAGCCTTACTATCATATTTTCTGTGTGTATTATATGATATGGGTAGTTATGAGGCTTTGTTAATGTTTTAAATGTGTGATGGTTGCTCGTATTTCTACTTCTCAGTGTCATGAGGAGGAGCGAGAGATTGGGACAGCCACGCACAGGGCCATCCGATGATGACCGGTTAGGGAGGATGGAGGAGATCATTCAGGCACAGACTTCACAGATACAGGCCTTAGTGCAGCAGGTTGAGGCTATTGCTCGACAGTCACCTCAAACAATACCTCAGGAGGCGGGCACTAGTGGGGCTGAGGCTAGTGGAGCTGCAGGGGCAGCAGGACCTCAAATGGTTGTACCTCAGCCTATGCCTACACCTGCTCCTAATGTTGTAGAGAACCCCACTGATCGGCGGATCAGACTGCTAGAGAAGTTCATGAAGCTAAAGCCTAAGGAATTCACTGGTGGGGTTGACTTGAAGAAGGCCGAAGATTGGCTGAAGAATGTCGAGAAGATTAGTCGCTCCTTAGAGCTTGATGAGGAGTCTCAGGTCCTATGTGCTGCTCACACACTGGAGAGTGATGCAGAGGATTGGTGGCTTTCAGTGTTGGATACACAGGGGACAGTGAAGAGTTGGGACACCTTCAAACGGTTGTTCTTACAGGCTTACGTTCCAGAGACTGAGAGACAGGCTAAGCAACTCGAGTTTTTGAATCTCGCACAGGGCACCATGTCAGTCAGGGAGTACGAGCTCAGATTTAGGCAGCTCGCAGTTTATGCTCCTGGGTTAGTTCAGACACCGAGTGATAAGATTATGAGGTTCTCTTTGAACCTAAGGCCTGCGATCCGACAGGCCTTGTCTGTGACGAAGATGACTGATTTTGCCACAGTGGTCCAGAGGGCCAAACAGTATGAGTTGGCTGAGCGGGTTGATGGCATGTCTACACGGGCAGCTCCGGGTGTACAGACTTCACAGGCAGAGTCCGGGGGACAGTTTAAAATTCCATGGAAGAAGGGAAACTGGGGAAAGAAGAGAAAGTTTTATGGAGGAGCACAGTCCGAGGGTGCTCAGAGTAAGACATCCGAGGTTCAGACTGGTATGATGGTCTCACCAGTGGTTTCCTCTCCTGTCCCTATTCCTACTCAGGCACCGAGTGCACCAAGACCCCCATTCCCACAGACTGCTGGCCGAGGCAGAGGTAGAGGCCGAGGAAGTTATGTGACGACATCTCAGACTGGGTCATTTGCGCCCAGGGCTCCATTCTTATGTTTTCATTGTGGGCAGGCTGGGCATAGGAAGCTCGAGTGTCCGAATTTTCAGAGAGCTCAGGGATTTGTGCAGCAGTCCAGTGCCAGAGAGACAGCGAAGGCAGCTACTGAGCCAGACCCGACAGCATCCAGGACTTTGGTGGAAGGTACTCTTATTATTTGTGGTACTTCTATGCATGTATTATTTGATGTTGGTTCTACATTATCATTCATATCTGGACGTATGGTAGATAGTTTGCATTTGACTCCCATTAGGGCTAGTACATGGTTAGTGGTGAGTACTGTAGCTGGGGAAAGGATCTACCCGAACATGATTTGTAGCCAGTGTGTGGTTCAGATTGGTGATGTTGAGATGCCTATTGACTTTCGAGTCCTAGAGTTTTTAGAGTTTGATGCAATTCTAGGGATGGATTGGCTCGCAGCTTATCATGCAGTTATCGACTGTTTCACGAAGAGAATCATTTTTCAGATCCCCGGACACCCAATGTTTACACTACAGGGTAGAGCTTCAGACCAGACAGTCACAAGGGGTAGATTTGTGACTGATGGAGATAGGGAGATTTTGGCTGGGTTAGTACCTAATAAGGAAGAGACTAGTGAGGTGATACTTGAGGATATTGCCATTGTTAGGGACTTTGAAGATGTGTTCCCTGCGGATCTTCCAGGATTACCACCGAAGCGAGAGATCGATTTCATTATTGAACTAGTCCTTGGCACAAAGCCTATCTTCATGGCACCATATAGAATGGCGCCAACTGAGTTGAAAGAGTTGCAGAAACAGCTCGAGGAGTTATTGGCTAAAGGCTTTATTTGCCCGAGTGTGTCACCCTGGGGAGCTCCAGTTCTTTTTGTGAAAAAGAAAGACGGGAGCTTGCGGTTATGCATCGACTATCGCCAATTGAACAGGGTGACCATCAAGAACAAATATCCTCTCCCAAGGATTGATGACTTGTTTGATCAGTTGAGGGGAGCGAAGTATTTTTCGAAGATTGATTTGCGCTCCGGGTATCATCAGCTGAGGATCAGGGAAGAAGATGTGCCTAAGACAGCATTCAGAACCCGCTATGGACATTATGAGTTCCTTGTGATGCCATTTGGTGTGACTAATGCACCGGCGATGTTCATGGACCTGATGCAGAGGGTCTTTAGGCAGTATCTGGATAAGTTTGTCATCGTCTTCATTGATGACATATTGGTGTATTCCAAGACTCGAGCTGAGCATGAGGAACACCTTAGAGTGACTTTGCAAACCCTGAGAGAGCATAGGCTATATGCAAAGCTGAGCAAGTGCGAATTTTGGATCACCGAAGTGAAGTTCTTAGGTCATGTGGTGAGTTCTGAGGGGATTTCAGTTGATCCGTCTAAGGTTGAAGCCATTATCAGTTGGCCTAGGCCTACCACAGTGACCGAGATCAGAAGCTTTCTTGGGTTAGCTGGTTACTATAGGAGATTCGTTCAGGGATTCTCCAAGATAGCTACGCCTATGACTAGGCTCACCCAGAAAGATGTGTCATTTGCATGGACCGAGGAGTGTGAGAATGCCTTTTTAGAGCTGAAGAAAAGATTGACATCTACGCCAGTGTTGATTTTGCCAGAGCCTGATCAGGAGTTGGTTATCTATACTGATGCCTCTCGCATCGGCTTAGGTTGCGTGTTGATGCAGAAGGATAGGGTCATTGCTTATGCATCGAGGCAGTTGAAGGTGCATGAAAAGAACTACCCTGTTCATGACTTAGAACTGGCCGCAGTGGTTTTTGCTTTGAAGATTTGGAGGCATTATCTCTATGGTGAGAGATTCACTCTGTATTCTGACCATAAGAGCCTCAAGTACTTGTTCTCTCAGAAGGAATTGAACATGAGGCAGAGAAGGTGGTTGGAGCTCCTCAAAGACTATGATTTTACATTGGAATACCACCCAGGTAAAGCCAATGTAGTGGCTGATGCGTTGAGCAGGAAGCGGGTAGAGACAGTTATGGTAGCACGCCAGATGTCTCATGAGTGGAGACTACTTGAGGCGGCTACGGTTATGAGTGTATGTGCTACTCCTTCAGATCAGATTGTGATATGTGCTCAAATGAGAGCTCAGCCTGCACAAGTCCAGGAGGTAATTGACCAACAGAGACTTGACGTTGATTATGGGATATACAAGTCTTGGGCTGAGAGCAGTGATTTTACTGATTGGCACTTGTCATCTGATGGTGCCTTGAGATTTAGGGGACGTTTATGGGTTCCCACAGATCCACGACTTAGACAGAGTGTTCTCCAAGAGGCTCACAGATCTCATTATGCTATTCATCCTGGCGGAACCAAGATGTATCATGATATGAAAAGAATGTATTGGTGGCCCGACATGAAGAGAGAAATAGCTCAGTTCATTCAGAGGTGTGAGATCTGTCAAAGAGTCAAAGCTGAGCATCAGAGGCCTGGAGGGCAGATGCAACCGCTTGCCATTCCTGAGTGGAAATGGGAGCATGTCACTATGGATTTTGTTGTGGGATTACCCAACACCCCGAGGAGACATAATGTTGTTTGGGTTATTATTGATCGCTTGACCAAGTCTGCTCACTTTCTACCGGTGAACACTAGGGATTCTATGGACAAGCTGAGCAGACTCTATATGCGGGAGATAGTCAGATTACATGGAGTGCCTATTTCGATTGTGTCAGATAGGGATCCAAGGTTTACATCGGTATTCTGGCAGGGGTTGCAGAGGCAGCTAGGCACTAGAATAGAACTCAGTACCGCTTTTCACCCCCAGACGGATGGCCAGTCTGAGAGGTTGATATCGATTTTAGAGGATATGCTTCGAGCTTGTGTCCTTGAGTCCAGTGGTAACTAGGAGGAGTACATACATTTGTGTGAGTTCGCGTACAACAATAGCTATCAGTCCAGTATTGGCATGGCTCCTTTTGAGGCATTGTATGGTCGACCCTGTAGATCTCCGATCTGTTGGACGGAGGTAGGGGATGTTGCAATGATGGGACCAGAGTTTGTACAAGAACACACAGAGAATATTAAGAGGATCAAGCATAATATGAAAGTAGCCCAAGACAGGCAGAAGAGTTACACTGATGCCAAGCGGAAGACCGTAGAGTTCGAGGTGGGTGACCAAGTTTTATTGAAGGTCTCACCTCAGAAGGGCCAAACTAGATTTGGGATAAAAGGCAAGCTCGCTCCGAGATTTATTGGGCCGTTCGAGGTTTTAGAACGAATTGGCCCCGTCGCTTACCGATTAGCCTTGCCACCTCAGTTAGCAGCAGTCCACAATGTCTTTCACGTGTCAATGCTGAGAGTATACAAGAGTGATTTTGATCACGTCTTGGACTGGAGGAACATTGAACTGAGGCAGGATGGGTCTTATGATGAGGAACCTATTCAGATACTTGACCGGAAGGTCCAGGGGTTACGTAACCGTGAGATTCCGATGGTTAAGGTGAGATGGCAGTTCCATGGCGAGGAACAGGTTACTTGGGAGCGTGAGGACTACATGATGGAGCACTTTGCCGAGTTCATGGGCTTAGGTAATTCTTAACCTTAAAACTTCGAGGACGAAGTTCATTCTAAGGTGGGTGTGATGTGACGCCCCGAAAATTATTTCATCTAGCCCATAACCCAATTGTATTTTGCCCAAACTCTATGTGTTGCCTTGATATGTTTGGTGTTTGTTTGATGATTGTTTAATGTTTGTATAGTTAATGCTTGATAATGTATATAAATATATGTATCATAAATTGTATATGAGTCATGTTAAATTAAAGTTTAATGCATATGTTATTATTTATGCATGGGCTCATTAAACCATGAATTGATATGGGTTAGGATTGATGGAATAAAAGGATAAATGAAATTGAAGATTTGGTGTATTAAATGGATTGGACATTTAAAATACATGTGGTTGGTATGGGTAGTATGAGACCAACACATGTGAAGGTTGGTGCATGAAAGTGGACAAGTGTCCAATGCCCACTTGTCTTCTTCAAGGAAGTGCTAGAATGAGTGGAGGGAACCAAGGAGAGGAAAACAAGGAGAGAATCAAGGAGAGAATCAAGGAGGGAATCAAGGAAGTGCTAGAAAGAGGTGAGTGGAGAGAAAAGAAAGAAGAAGAGAAAGAAAAGAAGAGAAAGGAAAGAAGAAGAGAAAGAAGGAGAGAGTTGCAGGAGTAAGAACCCTGCGAGATTTTCATCAAAGAAGTGGATCTTTGGAATTTACGGTCAGATTGAGCTCAAATTTTGTCAGCACGTTCGTAGCTTATGGTTCTTCATTCTGTCGGTGGAGATCTTGATCAGAGGTTTCTTCTAAGAGATCTAACCTCTCAAACAAAGCTGGCCGGAAAGTCTGGATTTCTCGCACTGTTTCGCTCAAACTTATAGATCTCCTAAATCTACCGTTAGATGGTTATCAAATTTGGGTATGTAGTTTATAACTGATATTTATACATTCTGAACGGTGGAGATCGTAATTATAAGCTTGTGCTAAGAGATATAACCTCTGAAACAAAGCTGGTCGGAATTTCTGGGTTTCTCGTTCCGTTTCGGTAAAACTTGTAGATCTCCTCAACGTACCGTTGGATGAATATCAAATTTGGGTATGTAGTTTACAACAGATATTTCTGTATTCTGAACGGTGGAAATATTTATACGTTAATTATTTTGTGTGATATAGCCATCTGAGTTTGGGTATTTGCAGCAGGAAAGGAGAAACTGTCTGATTAGACACTTGCTCATCAAAGATATATCTTTTCGGTCCACCGTTGGATTGGGCTGATATTTGGACAGAAGGTTTGTTTCTTCACATACTTCAATCTGTACGGTTGATTTTGTGATTACATATTTCTGTTGGTAGATTGATACATCTGAACAGAATAATACATGTGAAGAATTGGTAGGGTTGTTTGTATTAGACCTACATTTAGAATATGAACTTAGACCTTTCCAAATAGCTTGCATGTCAACTATGTTGACCTAGTTGCCATTGTGGATGAACCCATGATGCAAAATCAGTGATATACATGGCTGAACATGGTGACCTAGTGTAAATCGACAATATGGCCTAAGAATGGAAAATTTCATATTTTAGGGCTTTTGATGCTTTTAGCCTAGAATCATTAAATTGATGCAACTTATGTTTAATTAAGCATGATTAGGGTTGATTATGCTACTGATTTGGTGGTTGTGACCATATCATGGGTTAGGCCTACTTGTGATCAAGTGACCCAATTTGAGCATATTTATGCCTAAGGAATTGAAAATCAGTATTTTTGATTAATGGAATGGTTTATGTATGAGAACTATATATTAGAGGCCTAACTCATGTGATTTGAGTTGAATGATGGGATTAGATGAGATTTAGGCCTATTGTCTATATGTAGGATGATTTAGGATTGATGTGTAATGTCTATGTGATTGAGCATAGAAATTGATGTATGTTTCAGGATCTTGATTGGGTTGATTCGGTTTGGTGGTCGTGTGTGGTTAAATACTCTCGCGAGGCTTGGTTGTGAGTAGGCTTCACTTATGATAATATCATTTATGTCATCATATCACTTATATATATTGTATGTTGAAAGCATGAATGTGTTCTAATGTTTTGAATGATGCATTGATT
This sequence comes from Paratinospora sagittata, assembly GCA_035771175.1. Taxonomy (NCBI): domain Eukaryota; kingdom Viridiplantae; phylum Streptophyta; class Magnoliopsida; order Ranunculales; family Menispermaceae; genus Paratinospora; species Paratinospora sagittata. The sequence continues at coordinate 1,889,711 of JAYMFD010000012.1, read as the reverse complement.
TGAGAAAACCTTATGACTTTGGTTGGGCCCATCTATCTGGCTAATAGGGGGACTTGACCTTGTCATAGGAGGGTTTTAAGAAGGAAATGATTGGGATCAACGGCACGGTGAAATAGACGTGGACTAGTAACCCAAGTAAACATGATTGGGATCAACGACACGGTGAAATAGACGTGGACTAGTAACCCAAGGCATGTGGAATGTGGATCCAAATTGATAAACTTTTACTTGCATCGAACTTATTATAAATGCTTGATATCTATATGTTATGAGCTTTTAATCATGCTACACATTGACATGCATACATGGTTTTTATTGATGAGTATTGATAGCATATTTGAATTCTATTCACTGGGCATCGTTGGCTCACCCTCATTTTCCTCTTTCAGGTCCTTCTGTCCCGAATAAGGGCAAGGGAGTAGTCATATCTTGAGGGCCTTGCCTGCGAGAGAATCCAAGTCCTCTATGTGAGTTGAGAGGCATTTTGATTGAATTGTGTTTTATATTATGAAGTATTATATTTTGGATTATGTAATTATAATACTTACCACATTTTAGTATGGGTGAGTTGGGACTTGTTAGATAGACCATGTGGGCACATGACGGTTTTTTATTTGTACCCACAATTTTGGACTTTATGTGTATGTCAATTTTTAATGGACTGTAGGAATTATGATTTTATTTATGGTTCATTTTTATGGATTATCTCGTCTTTGATGATTAATACAGTGGGTAGTTTTGTTTAGTACCTTTTGATATTATGTCGTTGTTTGAGATAAGGCTCGTAGGGTCTCAACCACCTCACGGGAGTTGAGGAGTGGTCGGAGATGCCTACGCCGGGCGTCCCGCCCCGGCATTCCGCATGCCATTCCCTGTGGGGTTGGTGGTCCGGGGCGCGGGGTCGCCACAGCTACTATACAAATAAGTGTCATGATTAATTAGTTCATTTCAACTTTGAGCGTTATCAACGTCCTAATAACCTATCAGTGTCCTGACTTAACAAGTTCAGGAGAGCGCTGCTATTTCATTAGCGTCCTGAAAGATTTTTTGAAAACAATTTTTACTTGCGATAAAATATTTGATAAATGCGAATAAAAACTCGGTATATTTCAAATTAAATATATAGTATTAAATCATTTGAAATATAGTTAAAAACATGAAATCAGAACATACAAATTTAAAAAACATATGAAAATGATATATGCATGGTTTTGAAAATATTTTGACCAATAACGATTAGAGAAAGATATACCTTAAATCCTTTGTGTATTTCTTCTCATAACCGTTAAATCCAACTCTTCATTATGAGAGCAATTCGGAGTTGAATGATTTGAACGTTGATCGTGAGATGTTGTTACGAAGCTTGATCAAACCGTTCTTTGATTTATGATGCGATCATTGGATTCCTTTCACGACTTATATGTCTTTGTTTTTTTTTTTTTATTGAATCATTCACGTGAGATGATCTTCACATCAGGATATGATCGTTGAAGTCCGTTAGTTGAAACGAACTTGACCGTTGAATGTAAGCTTTGAGTTCCTTGATCGAGTCGTTCCTTAGCCTTTTGCTTTTCCTTTGGTGCAAAGATAAGTTCTTGAAAAACGTTTGTTAGCACCGAAAAATATTTTATTTGTGATTATCAAAATATACTTCATCAAGTATACTTTATGGATGTACTAAGGATGAACCATATAGGTTAACACTTCAATTCTTTCCTTGTCAGTTAAGTATTTTTTCTTCTTTGGTAGGTGGGCACCTAAAATCCTAGTGTGACCCCAATGAAAGGTTTTTTTTTTTTTAATCTTTTAATTACAAGGGTCATAATTACAAGGGTCAATTGTCAATTATACAAATCTGTTACATTTATATTACAAGTAATATAGACAATAATTTGATGAATTTGGTTCATATTTATAGCCATTCCAAGATGCTTTCTTTAAAAAACAGGTTTTTGTATTGGATAGTGAAAAAAGAAAAAGAAGGAAAAAAAAAAATAGCTCAGTGCAGACGAAACTCTGCTATTTTAATCTGATGAAAATCCTTACCATATGCTTTCTTTAAAAACTAGGTTTTTATAAAAAATCTTGGATTGCCAAAAAATATATATATATATAAAGAAATCAATAAAGTTGAAAGTTAAAGAGTAGTAAATATTCTGTATAAACTCTTCCAAAGCCAGGTACGGTTATCCCCATGTTTTTGAAAAAGGGGAAGGTGGGTTGATGGGCACCTCTTGTCTTGCTTAAATCCATAGATTTTCCTCTAAAGAATGGAACTTAGAGAGCTTTACATGGTCAACATGAAATCTCATGTTTGTGAATTTCTGGTCAGTTTTTGGACTACAAGGAATGAAAAACTGTTGGTTTGAAGACTAAAGAAGCTGAATCCAGGTTCTCCACTCTATCATGATTTCAAACCACTGGCTTCAGTCAATTATCTTTAACAGTGAACTAAAAATTCCCATTCTTGGAAGCATATTTAATTATTTATTGGACCTTGAATTTGAAAACTCTTTCTTAACTAGTTAAAAAGTAGGCCATTTTTAATTCCACTGATTAAATATGTTTTTTATGTTTTTAAATTTTAGAATATAAAAATTTTTATTTGAATCACAAACTAAACAAGCCCGCGATATTTTGAGGAATTGGTTTGGTGGTACGGGCACGGCTTGGGAAACGAAAGTACAAGGGTTTGAGTCTCACATCATCAATTTTTCTTCTAATTTTTAATGAATTGGTGAGGGGATTAGTCGAGCTTTGTCCCAGACACAGGGCCACATACCCCTTACTTGAATATACTCGGGACTCTTGTATTTACTCCAAAAAAAAAAAAAAGAAAAAAAAAAAAAGACAGTAGCCAATCTTGCTTTCACTAAAACTATGAAGAAAAGTAGTAAACAAAGTAGAAACTAGAAAGGTGGAAAAAAGATTCAGCATTAACAAAGAAAATCTATTTCATTTCTTACTTCTACGATAACAATTTTTAAAGAACCCATCTTAGCAACAAAGTGAACGTGCCGGAGTGGTTATCGGGCATGACTAGAAATCATGTGGGCTCTGCCCGCGCAGGTTCGAGTCCTGCCGTCCACGTTTTTCTATTTTCTACTTTCTTCATTTTTTTTCTTATAAAAAAAAAGCTCTAAAATGAACTTCAAAGAACAAAGAACAGCTTCTAAATTTCTGAACTAAAACCCCTTCAAAATCTCTTCTAATCCATTGGTTTGCTCTTTCTATCTCTTCTATGATTATTCCATCCATGATGATGATGATGATGCCCATGTTCACTTCTTCTCATTTCACCATCTTTTCTACCACTAATCAGCATTTCACTTCTATGATGATCATTATTTCCACTCAACAACGAGTGACTTAGTTCAGTCATCCTATGAGATTGTGTTGAAATAATTCCTGATGTTGATGAATTCTGAGACAAAACTATCTCATACCCATCATCATATGAATCCATTCCATCTCCTAACAACTGCCATACCAATCCTCCTCCCATTCCTCCAGTTTTTGCAAAGTTGTAGATGTTACTGTAAACTGTGTTCAAGAATCTGTCTCTGTCCCTTATGCTGAATCCTGGGTCTTTCTTTGATTTGCCAAATTCTGCAAATACCAATGGCTTTTTTAGTATGGTTTTTGAATCTGTCCAGTGGCTTGTCATCCATCTCTCTGTGAAAGCTATTTGTGAGTCTTCATTTTGTCCAGACAACCTGCAGAAAAAGATTTAAAAAAAAAAAGTGTTAAGAGAGACCCAAAAGAGCTTGTAAGAGTTTAACATTTCGGGTATTTCGATCCAGGCAAGATCAAGATTAGTTCAGTAGTTTTGTTTGTTACATAGGCAGAAGTTAGAATAAGACCCCAAAGAAGAGATTATAGCAATTTAACATTTTGGGTATTTCGATCGAGGTAAGAACAAGATCAGTTAAAAAGTAGTGTTTGCTACACAGTCAGAAGTTAGAACTTTTAACTGCATAGACAAAATTTGAGAAACACAAGTTTATAGTATTGTCGATGTAAGACCCAAAAGAATCATAACATTTTGGGTATTTCCATCAGGGAAAGAGCAAGATCCCCTCAGTATAGTTTTGTTTGTTTAAGAAGCAGATCAGTTCAGTAGTTGTGTATGTAAAATAATGAGAAGCTAGAAATTATAACTTCATTGAAAAAAAAAATTGAAAATCAGAATTTTATAGTAATGTCAAATAAACCAAAGAGGCGTAGGCCAAGAGGTTGGGTAGAGGGACAAGTAACCAAGAGGTTACGATTCGAGCCCCATCAACTTGTTCCCCCTTCAAGGTATATACGAGCCCGAACGAAAAAAATTTCCAAGGTTTCAGGGGGTGCCCTCTTTGCGGGCTAGGGGCTTGCATCCCCTGAGATTAATCGGATGCGCATAAGCTCGCTCGGATACTCAAGTCTTCAAAAAAAAAAATAGTAATGTTAAATAAGAAGAGCTTATAAACTTTAACATTTCAGTTATTTTGATCAGGGCACAAGTTTTGCTTGTTGGATAGTCAGAAGTTAGAACTTATAACTCAAAAGAAAGTTCTGAAAAACTCTTCTAGTATTGTCGATATAAAATCCGAAAGAAGAGCTTATAGAAATTTAACATTTTGGAATTTTTTTTTTATAAGGGTACTAGCAAGATCAGTTCAGTATTTGGGTATGTTAGATATTAGTCAGAAGTTAGAACTTCGATGTATAAAAAAGATTTGAGAAACAGATTCATAAGACCAAAAAGAAGAGCTTATAACAATTTAACATTTCAAGTATTTCGATCGGGACGATAAGCTAGATGAGTTCAGTAGTTTTGTTTGTCAAACACTCAAGAAGTTATAACTTCTAACTGATAGAATTGGCATAAATAACCAGGTACATTAACAGCCACATGAACTTATTAATTAAGACTTCAAGAGGTGATTAAGATAAAAAAACGACGTACCAAACATCCGGGTAGGCATGTATCGTCGTGAAATCAATCTCTTCAATGAGATTATTGCTGATAAAATCTGTTCCAACTTGGTAACCAGGATTGACTTGCTTCCTATCTGGCATTGAATCACCATAGAAACCTTCCATGCCTATCTCAAGCAAGTGTTTATTGTCAATGGACTTGGTATAAGTTGCCATCTCTTGAACCCACCCCTGTTTTTATATTTCAATCATAAATCAAACCAAATTTCAAATTTTAATGATTTTAATTGATTGATCATTGTTATTAGGAGTCCCGTACGTTTACTGTTTTTCCTGAATAATCAGCTTGGCAACGAGGTTCGTTCATTAGCTCCCACGCCATTATCGTCGAGTCATCTTTGTAAGCAATCTTGGTGATTGTATTGAACCTTGTTAGCACTCTCTGCACATTTTTATCATCAATGATTAGCAAAAATAGAATGATAAATGATAAAAAAAATGTAGATAAAATATAAGTAGCATTCTAGCTCAAAGTTACATAAATCTTCACCTTGACATGATTCTTGTAGTACTCCTTCACAACTGAATTGGTGTAAAATTCGTCGTCGTTGCCAATAGAAACACCGGCATTTCTGGCCCATTGAACATATTGAGCTTTTCCTCCATAGTCATTGTAGTTATTCACAAGGCTCAAAACTAATCGAATTCCATACTTGTGTGCTTCCGAAATCACAAAATCAAGTGCCTAAAAGTTCATAGAATCATACAAAACATCAACTTTTTAGTCTAAAAAAATGCAACATATACATGAACTGGATCTTCATATTATTATTGATTGGAGGGTACCAGGGCCTCGTCTTAGAGCACTTGACTAGTCTCTATTAAAACCTCATAACTCAGTAAAATTTTACCTGAAAGGTGCGCTCGTCGTAAACACCAGGGGAAATCTGAAGAGCTTGGTTTCCTCCGTCGCTAAAAGCCCATGTCCTACAAACAGTAAGACCGGCGCCGGAAGCTTGGCGGAACACGTCAGAGACCTTGTACCGCTGACTCGGGTCGAAGGAAACATCCATCATCCAGTATGAATTGAACCCATTAAACAGAAATGGAGAGCCATTGAGAACAAACTGAGAATTGCTTGTTCCAACAAAACCTCCTACTACATTAGTACTACTACTAAGGAGTACTCTGGCTTCACAAACTAGAGAAACAAGTAGAAGAGAAATCAACCAAATGCAGCTGATTCTACTGAAACAAGCCATTATTGGGTGTTAAAAAATTAACAAGAAGATAGATGAAATAAAATGAGATGGGATGGAGATTGATGGATTGTTGCTTGGGAAGTCATTAATTTATAGGTAGATGATGAACTTGCTAGAAATGGAAAATTTTAGCAGAAATAAAGTGGGGTTTCTGATGATGTTGAGGTCATCAGAATCAGAATATATATATATATATAATTAATCTGGTTTTTTAAGCTGAAAAATTAATTAAAATTAAAGAAGGAGGTGCATGGAAAAAGGGTGTGGATGATTTCAGAAGATGGTTGGTTACAGACTTACAGTGTTAGTTGGAGAGAACATGGAAGGTTGGTTTCAGGAGTTTCAGAGCAGTTTGATCACGTGTAGTCGTTCTTTTTCCACGTGAACTACGACGGCACATCTCTTGATGTTGAGACTCTCTAGGAAGATCGTAGGATATGGAATGTAAAGAGGGCCTGTGCCTCGGGAAGTGTGAGGAGATCACGGGCCAGTGTAAAAAGGAATCGGGTTTTGCGGCTCTGAGGCTCACTGAGTCTGATGATCGGTGGTTAAGTTGTGTCAGTTGAGAAAGTGGGTCGGGTCAGACGGCTGACGTGAGGTCCGGTTTTCTAAGCCCGACTTTAAGCCCATTGGCTGTCCTATCAACAGCCTGTGTAGAGCTTAATCATGTATTCCATGTCACGCCCTAAATTTTTGACTCTGATATTTTTTAAAGTATTTTTTTAAAATAATTATTTAAGTGATTTTTTAAGAAAATTGTAATAGGGTTGTTACCATTGCTTCAAATCATGCATTAATATATAATTTAAGATAATTTAATAAATTTTAAAAATAATTTTATTAAAATTTATTAGTCAAGCATTATTTATTTTTTAATTATAAACTTGTACGTCTTAATTTATACAAATCCTTATTTTAGGCACTTAATAATTATTAAGCTATATTGAACTTTTACGGTAAATTTGAGAGTGAATTTAATTAATAATATTTTTTTCGTAATTAAAGTACACTAAATCAGATATGAAAAATAATTTAGTTTATAATATATTTTTTAGCCATTGAATTTTACACTTAATTAAACTTGATTTTACAATGAAAATATGTAGTACTCAATCATTAATAAAATATTTTATTTAAGTGAATTTAGTTTTAGTATTTTATTATTTGATAATAAAAGGTATTTAAGTAGCGATGTTCCACTAAATTTTTAGAATAACATTTAGATATTTCTAACCCTACGTACGAAGATTAAAAAATGGAGTGACTTTATTTTGTTATTATATAATTGTACATTTTAAGCAACTATCAAAAATAATTTTATTTTATAAGATATAAAATTGCATTTGAAAAAATTATCATATAAATTGTGTTTAACATACTGTTACAATATGTGATGTATGTAATATATCGTTATTATGTTACACATATTTTAACAACAAAAATAATAATAAAGTAAATTTTATTAATAAAATATAATGTATTACTTCTTATAAATTAAACTATTGATTTAATTTAATTACAATCAAGTGCAAATCATAAGTAAAACCAATATTATATTTTTCAATGAATCAATAGTATTTAACTAATAGATTATAAATCATGGTGTAAAGTTTTTTAAAAAAATTATATTATTTTTTCTTAAATATACTGGTATACATTCACACGCATTGTATGTGAATGTATATATTACTAATTCTTTTCTTTTTCTTATGTATATTAGTAAAAACCAAAATTCAATGCTAATATAAAAATAGATTTCATATAAAAACTTATAAGAATATGTAAGTTCTTATAGTTGTATTTTAATATATCAAAAAAGTTATAGGGCTAGAAATGCATTAAAAATATAAATAACTATATTCTCGTAATCAACACAGAGATACGTGTATTGTGTAAAACATCAGATGTTAATCACAAAGACACAAGTTATTTCCATTTTTTATATGTTCTTAACTCATGTCCCTATGCATTTCTTTAATTTTATCACATGATTGTACGTTTTACATATCCATTAATATGCATTTTTTTTATTGTTAAGGTATCTACAAAACACTTGTGTATTATGATTTTGATATATGAAAATAAAATTTTTATTTTTTTTATTAACACATTTTATTTGTACATAAAAAGTTGACTTTATATCAACACATTTTGTTTGCACGTTAAAAAAAATATCGTAAAAAATCATATCAGAAGCACATTAGAAAACGCTAACATTTATGTTCATATGATAAACACAAAACTGTACATTGCGTGACTTCATATTAATTGAAAAAACACAAATTGTTCATGTTTTTAACACATTTCTAACATGTGTCCCTCTAACAATACTTTAATTTTACGATATGATTGTACATTTTACATAATCATCAATTATGCAATTAATTTTATTTTATAAAATATGTAGATGATATGTTATATTGTGATTTTTATATATACAAATAAATATTTGATTTTCATCAATTTACGTCAATATACATTTTAGTTGTATATTGGAAAGTTCATTTATATCAACAAATTTCATTTGTACATGTAGAAAAGATTTTCATATAATTTGCAATTAATATATGTACTAGTCTATGTGCACGTGGGTTGCACATGAATAAAATATGGCTGGAAGTTACAAAAAATAAAATAATAATAAAAGAGAGGGTTAAAGTTATCAAAAAAAATAATAAAAAGGGCTAAAAGTTACAAAAGAAATAAGCGGTTGAAAATGACAAAAAAGAATAATTCTTCAAATGAGTTTTATATTTAATAACATTACAAAAAATATATTTTAACACTTTATTACCAAATTACTTATAAATGTATTTTTATATAAATTTATTTGACAGTTTTATATTAAAAAATAGTAAGTAATTTAGAAATATATGACAAAAGTAACACGGTGAATTAAAGAGTTTTGACGTTATAAATGATATAGATTACATTAAAAAATGTGATGTATGTCTTATATTTTTATGTTACTCAATCTATGTTGTACATCATATTTTATACTATGTATATAAAATGCCGTACATAGCTTTAATGAATGCACTATAAAACTCACTTTCTATCTTCTATTTGCACATTGAAAGTTGATTTTTAAATTAACATATATTAAGAAATTTTATGTATGTATTAGAAAGTAAATTGCATTTAATACGCACATTATTAAAAAATTTGATGTTTGTATTATGTCATTATGTTATTATAATGCATATAGAGTAACACATTTTTTATAATTATCAACATGTGACCGAAATGAGTCAAAACTATAATAAGTGAGCTTGACGCATGTAAGTAAGACCTCAAATGAGCTTGAGCACTAGAGATTTAAAAGAAACTATGAGCGTCTCTCATGACTACTGTACATTTGTTAATATAGGGAAACTTTACCTTTTATGAGGAGTATGATGCCAACCATAAACTAAAGAGTCATTAATATGCATCATATTTTTTTTAAACACAATAAATATTATTTTATTAATATGCATTATATAAAAGATTGAGCATAAAGAGATAAATAAATAAATATAACAATTCATCTAATTAATTAATATTATTTTTAAAATAATTTAAATAATTATTTCAATATATTAATAATTTTATCTACTCTTTCTTGTTGTGCTAAGTGTTTTGATATATATATATATATAAGTAAATCTACATATACCTTACACGCCAATGTATAGATTTATCAATTAGATAAAAATCAAATTCAATAGAATACAACTCACATAAAAACTTAACAATAATTAATTATACTTAGCTACTCTTTATATTTTAAAATTGCAATTAATTAGAATTATTATTCTAAATTGATAAATTATACTTTTTCACCATTCCCGAAAAAATCAGCATGAGCCGTTGGTCGAACCATATACTGCAAGATGGCTCACGCCTAGTCGAACCATAGTCGAATATATGAGCTCAAGATTACGGTAAAGAGCCGGTTCGGTTCATCGCTTCTCTCGAAATCAATTTTTTTTTTTGAATTTCAGAGTCTTTCAAGGCTTCAACGGCTACGTTTCACTCTCTTCTGTCTCTTCTCCCGCCATGTCCTTCCCTCCACCAAATCAAGCAGCTTCACGCTCGCCTCACCGTCGTCGGACTCGCCAACAATGGCACCATCTTCGCCCACCTTCTTGCTGCTTTAGCCCTCTCTTCTTCTTCTTCTTCTTCTTCTTCTTCTTCTTGTTTAGATTACCCGCAAGCCATCTTCCAATCCATTCAACGCCCAAGCATCTTCGCCATCAACAATTTGATTCGCTGCTTCGCGAAGAGCGATTCGCCTCACAATTCCATTCATCTCTATACCAGAATTTGGCGAATCCGCTCGGCTTCACAGCCCAACAACTATACCTTCCCTTTTATCCTCCAAGCTTGTTCGAAGGCGTTGAGGGTCGTTGAAGGGTCTCAATTGCATGCCCACATTGTAAAGCTTGGGTTCGCGCAAGATGTTTACGTTCGAAATGCTTTGATTCACTTTCATAGTACTTGTTATAATGTCGAGAGTGCAAGAAGGGTGTTTGATGAAAATCCCCAAAGCCGTGATGTTGTGACGTGGAATGTGATTTTGGCTAGTTATGCTAGAGATGAACAGATGGGTGTTGCGGAAGAATTGTTTGATGAAATGCCCGAAAGAGATGTTATCTCTTGGAGTACTATGATAATGGGGTATGTTCAATCTGGGTGCCCGGAGAAAGGGCTGGAGTGCTTTAGGAAGATGGAAGAGAAAAGGTTGGCTCCAAATGAAGCTATAATTGTCACGGTATTGTCTGCTTCAGCTCAATTGGGTTTGCTTGAGCATGGTCGATTAGCTCATTCTAGCATTCGGACGTTAAATTTCCCTATGAGTGTTGCGATTGGCACAGCCCTTATTGACATGTATGCAAAATGTGGTTGCATTGATATGTCCAAGAAGGTGTTTGATGAGATGCCCCGAAAAGATATCTGGTCGTGGAATGTTATGATTTGTGGCTTGGCAACCCATGGCCTTGGGATGGAAGCTCTTGAATTGTTTGAAAGCTTTAGAGGAGAAGGGTTTATTCCGATCAATGTCACCTTTGTAGGGGTCTTAAATGCTTGTAGCCGAGCGGGGCTTGTGGATGAGGGTCAACATTATTTCAAGTTGATGACAGAGTTTTTTCAACTTGAGCCTGAGATGGAGCATTATGGGTGCATGGTTGATCTCTTAAGCCGGGCAGGATTTGTTGCTGAAGCCCTTGATCTAGTTGAGAAAATGACAATCGAGCCAGACCCTGTGCTATGGGCAACACTATTGTGGGCTTGTAAGATTCATGGATTAGTAGAACTAGGAGAAACAATCGGGAAGAAGCTAATTGAGTTGGACCCGACCCACGATGGGAATTATGTTCTCCTAGCTGGTATTTATGCTAAAGCAAGGAAATGGGACGATGTTGTTAGAGTCAGAAGACTAATGGTTAATCGCGGGGCTAACAAAGTTGCGGGATGGAGCTTGATTGAGGCAAAGGGGAGGGTTCACCGGTTCCTCGCAGGGGATAAGGAGCACCAGCGTGTGTCAGAGATCTACGGGATGCTCAAAGTGATTGAAACGAGACTAGTGGATGCTGGTTACTCACCAGATGTTTCGCCCATCTTGCATGATATTGGGGAGGAGGAAAAGGAAAATGTGATTAGGGAGCATAGTGAGAGACTAGCCATTGCATTTGGTTTACTAGTGACTGAGGTGGGGAACTGCATTCGAGTTGTGAAGAATTTGAGAGTTTGCGGGGATTGTCATGAGGTGTGCAAGATGATCTCGAAGGTGTTCGAGAGGGAGATAATAGTGAGAGATGGAAGTAGGTTTCACCATTTTAAGGGTGGTAAGTGTTCTTGTCTTGATTATTGGTGAGTAGAAATCCAGTTATTTATTTTGAATTTATTATTTTTTTCTAACAATGAAATTCTTACTAGCCTTACTTGGGTGACACAACAAAAATTACATTTCTCAACCTCTTGAATTTTTTGCAAGTAGTATGACCTTAATATATTTATCATTACAAAAACAATCTTCAACATTTATCTTCTGAAACTCTAAGAGGGTAAAACTGTTAGAGGTGAATGACTGCAAATTCCAAACTATGCTTCCACTGGCATATTGCCAAAAATGATATGTACTTTTATTACTCTTTTGAGTCTTTGGTGTGAACTGGATTTGTTATGCAACTATTCTGAACAACATCCTTAATAGCCACAAGTTTACTGCTGTTCAGAACATGTTACAAAGAAAATGAGCTTTAAGTGAATCAGATTGATAAAACCTCTAATACCCACAATGGAAACATTGGAAAGTGGAACTCTAAATTGTTGCTTGATCACCCTTGAGAAGATTGATGGCAGTATTTGGCTCTGGATCAGACCTTTTCTCTTTCTTTCTTTCTTTCTTTCTTTTTTTTTTTTTTTGGCTTTTTAATGGATGCATATGAAATAGGAAGACCAGTTGGGTCAGTATGAAAAGTAGTTCAGGCTGTGAGCATCCCCACCTTGGGCTGTTTGAGACTAAAGAAGGTCTAACTTGGTGCAACTTCAGGGTTTTGCAAGGGTTGAAACAGAACTTTAGAAAACAGGGTAAAGATTAAAAATAATCAGTAAAGGGAGGCAAGAAATGAACTGAAAAACTTGCCTTTTGCATATAAAAAAAAGTGGAAAAAAAAAACCCTTCCATGGAATAATAAGAAGCTCAAGAATTTTGAATCAAGACTAGATCACCACAGCAATGAAAAAAATGATATTGATTAGCAAAATTAATACATTCTTAGTTAAAGACATCTATATGTTTAGAAGTAATTTAATGTATAACAGATACTATGAATCTTTCATTTGGAGTGGATAGTAAGCTTGTCAATAATTAAGTGTGATAAGAGAAGCAAGGCTCAATGCAGAGTCCATGAAAAGAAGTGACAAATCCATTTGCACTGTGTTCAATGAACATTCTAATATTCAAACTTCAAACCCTTCAATCTGCAGCCAAGTAGGCAACCTTCTCTTTACAGAAAAGAATCTCCTCATCAAATCTCTCAAAATCCTACATTTTCATGCATTTTGATTATAGTAATGATGCAAACCAAGGAGCAAATGATGCAAATCAAGGAGCTGGACAAGTTGATCATACACTTGGGAATGAAGCTGAATATTCACACGACCCATTGTCGCTTCCAAGTGGTCCAATTACAAGACTTAGAGCCAAACGTTTCAAAGAAGCGCTAACTGGGCTAATCCAAGAGAATTGGGTTGATGCTAAAAAGATCAAGATGGGCTCAAATAATAATCAAGGCTTAGTCCATGTCATCAAAGCAATTGAAGAAGTTAATTAGCACACAAAACGTGCCAGCATCGACTGACAATTTGTTGAGTTGCAAGGATATTAAATAGGGGAATAAACTTGGTCATGACTGGTTATGTTTTAAATATATTGAACTTAGTCAATTAGCTATTTTAGTTACCTTTAGAAGTTCAAGAGGCTTAAAAACGTGGGAACTTGTTCTTTATAAGTCCAAGAGGCCTAAAAATATGGGGACTTGTCCTTTAGAAGTCCAAGAGGCCTAAAAATATGGGGACTTGTTCTTTAGAAGTCCAAGAGGCCTAAAAACGTGGGGACTTGTCCTTTAGAAGTTCAAGAGGCCTAAAAACGTGGAAACTTGTCCTTTAGAATTTCAAGAGGCCTAAAAACGTGGAGACTTGTTTATGTTGATGTTTGTGTTGTTTTAAATTTAGTTATGTCTTTTTCTATTCTTGGAGGGTTGTTCCAAGTATATATAGAGTGGTAGCTCGAATTTGAATGGTAGATTATGTTTTTAGATCAAGTTAATCTTGTGAGGTCTTGTGTCCTCTTTGTTCTTAAAAGAACTCTTTGAACTTATCAAGTTAATCTTGTGGCGTTCAAGCAACCAAACTTATCACCTTGATTGTTGAATCTTGGTGTGACGTTTTCAATCCTTCGTAGTCTTGGTTTTCATCTGGTTAGGTGACGGGTTAAGACTCAACCAATCTTGTCTACACGATTTTGGGGTTCTAATCTATCATTGTTATTGGGTTTCATCACAATTGTTGGTAGAGTTAATATCAAGTAATTCCCGCATGTAGTAGATAAGATTGGTAGTTTGGTAGATTTTTTGGGTATCTGTGAGGTACATGCTTGCTTGTTGCATCAACTTTTGATCGAGTTAAAAGAGTATCTTGAGGAGCCAACTGAAACATGGGCCATGGCATGCTTGGTGTGAATTAATTGGTACTTGACTCATGGAGACAACATTATTGGGATTACCACACTCTTCAAAAATTATTTTTATTTATATATAAGGGTGGCCCAATTAGAGCACAAAATAAGGATGATTTGTCCAAAATTTTCTTCAAAAACATGATACATGCTTGTGCATAATGATGTGTTTTTTTTTCATGGAATCAAGACCCAAAATAAAGTGGAGATTGCAACCAAAGGGTGCATCTTGTACCTGAAAAGACAAGTCCATAAAACATTTTAATGGGTTTTTTATATTTGATTATATGGAGCTGGATTTTTTATTTTTTTGGGCCAAATCACATGCATCAATCATATAATTAGGAAAAAGAAATAGGGTCATCTTGTTTGAGTCAAATCAAGTCAACAGTTGAATTCTACTTAATGATGAAAATGTACATATTTTTCTTCAACCTATGTGGTTTAGTTAGGTAAGTAAATTAATTTTTTTGAAGTTAGGGGTTTTTCCACCCCTTGGCTGTATTGCTTCAGTTAGGTTTTATTTTCAAATTTCAATAGACCTGAAATCATGGCTTTTATTGCCAATAATTCTTTTCTTATCAACAATTTCAATTTTTTTTTCTTTTTTTTATTTTTTTTTTCTTTTTATAGTGCTGTAAAGCAAGCAAGAGATGCCCTCGAGGCTTGTCATGGATAAAATCCAAAATATTTCGTGAAAATGTCAAACCAAATGCATCAAGCACGAGAAAGAGAAAAGAGAAGAAATACCTCATATAATTAAACTAAATTAATGAAAAGGTAAATGTTATATATCCAAAGTCAATTAGCCTTGTTTGACGAGGAATGAGGGACGAGATATAAATCGTAATTGAAGGGTGAGGTCTAGATTTTGAGTTTGAGTTTATGTTTATACTTATTTGTTCATTTTAGAGAAAGACGTCCAATAACTTTTATAGTTTTTGACTCTGAAATAGTCCTACTCCCACAAAGTGATTAGTGGGGACATTGGGGGGTTAAAAAAAAAAATGATAATTTTATAATTAAAACTCATTCAAATCAATTAGTGCATGGTTGGCTCAGTAGAAGTAGGTTGTGTCCCGAGATCATTTTTTTATAAGGTTTACCATTTTGTTCTCCCCTCGAAGGGGATTAATCTCATTCCAGGTGTGAGGATACCACCAAAAAAAAAAAAACTTATTCAAAAAAAGACATAAATAATGGTGTTTTTGAAAAATTCTTGGAGCCAAATCTTAAGAACATAATAATACTATAGACCCAACTAATTTTGATTAATTTTTTCTTTTTTTTTTCATTTTCATCTTAAAGAACAAAAATTAAATCTAAAGCTTGGTCCTAAAGTATAGGAAGAAAGTAGATAAGAGATACCCAAATAAAAAATTAAAAAAATAATAATAATTGTAAAGTTTGATATAGCAAATTGATTTTAAAGTTTGGCGCCGATTACTTTGCGCGATCCGTGCCAAATTACTCGCCATTAGCGCCTCTCAGTTCGCCTGCTACTGTACTCCCTTACTCATCTAACCTACACAACCCCCCTTCTAATTTTCGTTCTCTTGCCAGGTGTCAAGCAGAGTTACGCTTGAATCGCTGGAACGACTCTTAACTAATCAACATCGAAGAGCACTAAATCATCCGATTCTTTGGTTCCTTTGCTTGAGAAAGAAGACCAAAGACGCAAAAAAGGCTATGGCAATTGCACATTTGCACGCAATTGTCGGGCATAAGCCATGCAAGTCAAAAGCTAAGAAGAATAGCATCATTGATCCAGTACTCCACATGCACCCTAACCTTACACTACGTCCATCATCCACCACCATCAGATTTCTACATCATAACTTGATCAAACATAAAAAAATAAAGCCTGATTTTACGTTGGTTTGCAATTTTTCTACTATATATATTTGAAACATTCTTGGGACCATTCAAATGTGCTCAAATCAGCAGTAGTAGTAACAAAACCAATATTAACTATGGCAAGAACAAGAAGAAGAACAACTTCTTCTCAATCTCTTTTCTTCTTGTTCTTGTTCTTGTTTGATTTTCTTCTGGTTTGTGTTAATGGGCGCCCGAATTACAGCGACGCTTTAGCCAAATCATTCCTGTTTTTCCAAGGCCAGAGATCAGGGAAGCTCCCAAGAGACCAGCAAATCACTTGGAGATCGGATTCCGGCTTATCCGATGGCGCTGCCGCCCATGTATGAATCAAAAACTTTGATTATATGTTCATGTTATTCAATGTTGTTGAATCTTGTTTATCCATATGTATGTATATACGTATTGTGAAATGTGTGTATATATAGATTGATTTGAAAGGCGGGTACTATGATGCCGGAGACAATGTGAAGTTCAATTTTCCAATGGCATTTACGACGACAATGCTGTCATGGAGCGCGATAGAGTATGGGAAGCGTATGGGAGCTCAGTTAGAAAATGCTAGAGTTGCCATTAAGTGGGCAACAGATTACTTATTGAAGTGTGCATTAGCTACTCCGGGGAAGCTTTACGTAGGCGTTGGAGATCCGAACTCTGATCACAAGTGTTGGGAGAGGCCCGAGGACATGGACACAGTTCGGAGTGTCTACTCTGTTTCCGCTGGAAATCCAGGCTCCGATGTCGCTGGAGAGACCGCTGCTGCACTCGCTGCCGCTTCCATTGTTTTCCGTCAAGTTGACCCGAATTACTCGAAGTTGCTTTTGAGGACGGCGAGGAAGGTAATGCAGTTTGCGATTCAGTATAGAGGTGCTTACAGTGATTCCCTCGGCTCTTCCGTTTGTCCATTCTATTGCTCATATTCAGGTTATAAGGTAAGGATATATGTGATTATGTAACTAAAAAGATTTGGTTTAATTAGTATTAGTAGAAACAGCTTCTTCATCATCTAATTAATGAACTTTTTTGTGAACTAGGATGAGCTATTATGGGGAGCTTCATGGCTTTTGAGAGCTACGAACGATGTTTCATACTTCAATTTTTTGAAATCACTCGGAGCTAATGATGCAGCAGACATATTCAGTTGGGATAATAAATATGCAGGCGCTCGGGTTCTTCTTTCAAGGGTAAAATACTTTGGTTTTTTTTTTTTTTGAAAAGAAATCATTTGAATGGCATACTTCCATGAACTGAAAGTTCAATGTCTTTGAAATGTTCTTGATTTTGTTTGTGTTGTGTGATTCAGAGAGCTTTCCTCAGTAAGGACATGTCCTTTGAGCCATTCAAACAACAAGCTGAAGGTTTCATGTGTAGCATTCTGCCACACTCTCCATCTTCAACTACGCAATACACTCCAGGTAAGGTTCCACCGAAACCCGAATCGGTTCGACCAAAGATTGAAAAAAAATTGATCCTGCTTAAGCCAATGTAGATAAGAAATCAACAAAAAGGGCTCATTTGGATCCTACCCTTTATTCCTATTTCATCAGTTTCATCGGAATAATGCAGGTGGTTTGATCTACAAGCTTGGCCAAAGTAATCTCCAATATGTTACTTCCATTACCTTCTTACTTACAACATATGCAAAGTACATGCAAGCTGCAAGATACTCATTCAAATGTGGTAACACCTTGGTCACTCCAAGCACCCTCAAGATCATAGCCAAAAGACAGGCAAGTCACAGATAAATATTTCTTGTTACATTCATGAACCCATGTTTCTAATACTAATTCTCAAAATTTTTGGTGATTTTTATTAGGTGGATTACATTCTTGGAGAAAACCCGTTAAGAATGTCTTATATGGTAGGCTTCGGACCCGATTTTCCTAGAAGAATTCACCATAGAGGATCCTCACTACCATCTATATCGCTCCATCCACAAACCATAGGCTGTGATGGAGGGTTCCAGCCATTTTATTATTCATCAAATCCTAATCCTAATGTCTTGGTTGGTGCCATTGTTGGAGGCCCAAATCAGAACGATTTCTACTCAGACGATCGCACTGATTATAGCCATTCGGAACCAGCGACTTATATCAATGCTGCCTTTGTCGGGCCGCTTGCTTACTTTTCAGGAAGCTCTGGTCAGTGATCTTTCAGATGGTATTTCAATCAGTTTGTACTTGTTTTAGTCTTTGTTTCAGTGAATGTTAGATGTGTGAGCTGCCCTAGAAGATGTGGCGGGCCGATGTCGTGAAGTAGGAAGTAGAACTTTTGTATCTTTTTCTCTTGTTTTTTTTTGTTCTTCCTAACATGCAAACCATTCCTAAAAGGAATGAGACGTTGAAGATTACATGCTCAAGGATCTCAAAAAGTTTATTCTTGTTTTTCCTTCCAATTATGAAGCAATTGAAATGATCAAAAGGAAGAGTTTGGTTTCAGGCTCTTATCAATATCAATCATCTACTTAAAAAGAACTGATTGCTAGAACATGTGGCAAGAAAATTAAGAAGTCCCAAAATTCTGCCCGGTATGAGGATTCAAAGCAATAGCAATGCAAGAAACTATGCTCATGTTGCCAAATTCTAGTGAATGATTTTGACAGCATAGAACTGCAGCAGATTGCCCCAAAAATATGCATCTCACAAAAGAATGAACAAAAAAACTTGAATGGAATTGAGTTTAACAGCATTTTTTGAATTTGCTTGCATATCTCTGACCATTATTCCTTCACAGTTTTCTTGAGGTTTGATCAAATTTAAGTGAGTCTACTTGGCTTTCCCAAATGAGAGTTAAGGGGCATTTGGTTATTTCCTTTTACAAAACATGTAGATTTGTTGATGTTTGTGCTTTTATGATCTTGTTTGGGAGCACGGAGAAAGCCGCATTAAAGCAAAAAGTTTTGGCAAACTTGATTTTTGGGCGTTTGGTACATCTGCCTTTGCGTTTCAACCCGATTTTTTATTTTTTCATCAATTTTGTGAAGCACCTTTCCCCTGCTTTTGTATTTGAGAAACACTTTGGGATAAAAACATAGACGCACTTTCAAACAAAGCCCATATTTTGGATAAGGATTCATTCCAAGCAAATTCAATTGTGACCCGTCTAAATGCAGATGCTGTCCCAAAGGAACAACTTTAAACTACCTCATAATGGGAGTAATTTAATTTTAGTGTTCATAGTAATAGTTCCAATGCTTCTTAGGGCCATAAATGTCAACTTATACCAATATACACTATTTTCCTAGTATAATATGAACAAACAAGATACCAAAAAATATAAAAGACAAATTATACTTCAAGCTACATAAAAAAATATAAAATATTTGATCAAAACTACTTATTGCATTTAAAAATATTTAATTTTAATATTTATTTTACTCTTTGGGATTCATGTTGTAAAGACTATTTCTCTGTTTTCTTGTTTTTATTTTTCATCACGTGAATAATATATGTTAAATAAAATATCTCATAAATAACAATAATAGTTTATAAAAAAGTCTTACGTCACACGATACTGAAACTTTTGTTTTTTTTTAAACTAATATATATATATATATATTTTGGAAGATACTAAGAAAAAAATGAACGAATATGAAGATCTCGAGGAAAAATCCAATGGTGGACGACGAGGTTTCCGATTTTCCATTCTACCCATGGATATGCAGCCCCTTTAGTCTCGGACTGAAAAGAGGACACAATTTATTCATTATTCCCAAAGTGCCCTGATCTGGTTTCTTCACAGTCCCAAAAACCTTTCTATAACGAAGAAGAAGAAGAAGTGAAAAATCAGAGTCTGTTTTTCCTTATTCCGATTTCATTACTCGCTTTAGCAATCTTTGCCGTTCCCCTTGTATGCACACAGATTCCTGTTTCCTTTTTGGTATGTTCAGAGCCTGAAATCTGAGTGAGTACAACTTCTTCTACAGTACCAGATTTTTGATCGATTTCTTAGTTTTCAGAATCTTTTTTTTTTCTTATTGCATTCCACTCTGAAAAGTAGATTTTACGCTGATCTTCCATTTTTTTTTTCTTTTAAAAATCATGCGATGGGTTTTTTTTTTGTTTGTAGGGTTTAAGATCGGACTTAGAGCATCGGAAGAAACTGTGATTAAAATCGTTTGATCGGATCGGATTCGGTGACGAATGTCTCGTACAGGGAAGAGAGGTCGACCTTCGAAGAAAAGCAGAAGCAGCAACAATGGCGAAGTAGAAGGAGAAGATGTATCAGAAGATTACTGCTTCGAATGCAAAGACGGTGGAGATCTCATTCTCTGCGATTTCAAGTAATTTTACTTCAACTTTTTTATTTGTTTTCACTTCTTTTTCTTCTTCTTCTTCTTCTTCTTCTTCTTCTTTTGGGGTTCTTCTGACTCTCTGCGACCGTGAAGTCTCGTGCGTGTTCTGTGAGTTACGTGTTTTTGGCAAAAGCTTCTCTGCACGGACGGCACACGGTGCGAACTCTGCTCTCGCAACGCCGAAGTGTTTGGTCACAGAAGGTCAATTTCGATTGACTGACACTTTCCCTAACGTTACGTAACCCTTAACCTTTCTCTCAACACGGGTGGTGCAGAGAAGGGAGTTCCGCTGCAATGCCACGTGGCAGATACTTCTGTCCACGTGAATAAGAGGTGGGACCAGATTTTGTGTTTCTTGGGCTGCTTCCTATAACATTTCGCCACGTTGCAGAAGGTGGATAAGATAATGAGTGATTGTTTGCACTGAGGCGGACGGGTGGGCCTGCATGGCTTTTTAGGTATTAGTAATTTATGGTGAGGATAGTTTAGGGAACGAGATATTGGGGTTAGCTAGTGGAATGAAGGATTGGACAAAGTGGGAAGACGAGACTTTGATGAAGGGTATTTTTGAAAGAATGGAAATTCTTGTCATGTAATAAAGGTGGGACAGTAGTGTGTGATGTGCATACTTCGAAGCGCTGCTTTGGTTGTTCGCATTTTTTGGTAAAAATCGTCGATTGTCTTAGTCTTAGAAGAATTAAGAATCGGTAAAATAGTGTTTAGTGTGAGTATCAAATTTGTAGAACAGTTGAAAGGAGAAGAGCTAGAAGGAGGGATTTTAAGAGGTTAAATGTCATTTCTGAGTTGTTTTTATGGATTTTCCCAACGTTTAGCTCGTGATCGTTTTATGGGTTTTTGTGTCTTTTCTGTTGCAATTTTTGTAATTTTCTTTTGTATGAATCTTTTTAATCCATCTATCAATAATGGGTATTCTTGATTTTTGTGGGCTTGACTTTTATTTATTTATTTTTATTTTTTTTTTGAAAGTTTTGGGTTTTGCAGACTTAGTGTTTGATGAATTTCCTGTTTAAGTAATATGAGGTGAGGTTTTGGGTGGTTCTATTTGAGGTTGAAACATATGACCATTTGAATGGCTTTTCTTTTGAAAAAAAGGGCTTTTCTATAGAAACAGATAGAGAATTTACTGAACTGTCTACAAAAAGGGGTTCTGTTGTTTTGTTTTATCTGCTGTAGCTTTATATTTGCTTTTATTTCGTATCAGAAGTATCTTATATCATATTGGGAGAGATAACTGAAGTTAATCTCTTGCACAAGGTTGATTATGATCTCTTGTAAGATTGCTTGCTGCATAATTTGCTTGTAAGATATGGGGATGGACCTGAGCTTTTTGAAGGCCATTCAAGTTGAAGTTAAATACAACATTTGTGAATAATATTGACAAGGTTAGAAGTAGGAATTTTGTTAACAGTAAGTTTCTTGTCATCACCTGAAAATTCATTAGCAGTATGTAGTTTTGGGTAGCCTGTAATATGCAGCTATTCAAGCCCAAATTATCTTTGGAGTTCTCACTAGCGACCGCAGGTTTTTTATTATTATTATTATTATTTTTTTAAGTTGTAGTTTTTGGGATTGTTGGGAAAAATGTGTCACACTAGACTGTAGGGGTCAATATACTATCTCAACTTTAAAAAAAAACCCATCTTAACTACATGAACTTGCTTCCTTCACCTGCCGCCTTCATTGAGTATCAACAGCTAAAGTTGCAGCTATATTACAAGTAGTTATATCTTTTGTAATGATTTTTATCCATATTATTTTGGATCTTCCATGGTAACATTTCCAAACTTCTTCAATTGGTTCTCTCATTTTATCTCCAATTGGAGTTACTCCTACTATATCTTGGATATGTTCCTTTCTAATTTTATTTTTAATGCTTATTTTAGGCATTCTCTCAAAACAACTCAACAAAGCCTTTTACCAACTACATGGAGTCGGCTACATGAATCCGTATACTATACTTTGCTCTATGAAGGGCTAAGTTGATATTCATATCACAAGTAGATATATCTTTTTTTATTATATCTGTCTATGTCTTCCTTTGCCTCTATCACTACCTTAAATTGTTTATTGGTTACCCTTCCTAACTATTGCATCTAATGGTCTTTGTTGTATGTGCCTAAACCACCTTAATTTGTTATTTCTCATTTTACCTTCAATTGAGGTTT
Organism: Paratinospora sagittata; assembly: GCA_035771175.1. NCBI lineage: Eukaryota > Viridiplantae > Streptophyta > Magnoliopsida > Ranunculales > Menispermaceae > Paratinospora > Paratinospora sagittata. The sequence continues at coordinate 1,866,950 of JAYMFD010000012.1, read as the reverse complement.
TTCTTGCCATTTCTATAATTGGCATTCTATTATATAAATTTCTATATTCAAGGGAATGCTGATGAATGTGCCTAGTCACAAAAATTGAGGTAGCCAATGTTAGGTGGGGCTAGGTACGTCACTAGACCTTGATGAAAGGTGAGTGCATCACTTTATAATCTCCACTGTCCAAAACAATTATAGAAAGGGAAATAACGTGATTATCAAAAGGGGAAAGCAAGCAAAAAGCAAAAAAAAAAGGGAAAAAAATGAATGAGTAAGAATTAATTTATTGATAGATAATCATTATAGAGAATGATTTAGTGAATGAAATTGAACAATCAAACAAACAAAAAATAGACCTTGAAACTCCAACAAGTTTATTGCTAAAATTTTTATGATTATCTAATTATTGCTTAGTTAAAAATCTTATATTGAATGCATACTCTCCATGTAATTGGGAAAAAAACTTTGTTGAATTATGTTAAATATATTGAATACATAGTGAAATTAACTATTTAACTCATGTGTGCATATAGGAAAGGGCATACCGATGCACGAGGTTCCTGCCATGGCGAGGTTTGGGGAAAGGATGATATATCCAGCCTTACTATTGCATTTAAGAAACTATTTCCAAATTTGAATCCGTGACTTTTAGGTTACAATGAGGGCAACCTCAACCGTTGCACCACGGCATCCCCTTCAATTCATATGCATATTTGAGAAGAAAAATATTTATCAATAAATATTAGTTAGTACACTTTTTACTGACTTTATTATTACATATTATCGTGTCTTAAAAAAAAATAGGAATAATAAGAATACTCAACTCAACTTAGCAAAACATCTTCCCAACAATATGGGGAAAAATCAAAGAATAACTATGAATTAATTAACTTTAATTGGTAGTTTAGTTTAGTTTAATCCAAGAAAGACATACAGCTGAAATGTTTTGTATTCACTCAAAGGTGTTTCACCTTGTGTCTTAAGTGTGTGGGTGAACTACATGCTTTTTGGCATTGCATGCTTAACTCATAATGACTTGAATGAATTGAAAATGTGATTTCTAAAAACATAGAGATATAGCTTATCTGGGATTAAAACCTTATTCAAATTTGTATTAAAAACAGTTGGAAATTTGTGCTCCATTTATTTGGTGTAATGTCTCTTTGGGAGTTTGGGCTACTCATATCAGTCAATATGTATTCAGATCTATGTTTTTTTTTGTCAGAAATATCTATGTTATTTCCCTTTACTTATTTTGCTCGCAGTTGTTTAATCTTAAATTAAGAAAGGAATTATTGTGTTCTACTTAGGAATTATTGTGTTCTTCGAAGGCTTTAAGTTAGTATCCTTGATCCTTCTCATGTCTATGCATATTTTATTTTCAGGAGCTGTAATAAAGCATATCATCCAGATTGTGTGGGAAAGGAACCTACGACCTCAGAAGCTGGAGAGCACTGGACTTGTAGTAAGCCAATTACTCACGTCTCTGCAAGTTGCATTCGAAAGATTGTTCTATCTATTTCTATCAAAAATTTCTTGTGTTTCTGGTAAATGCCGGAGACGTGGTACAAATGGGTGCATCAATAGGGTTATGAGATATTGTACTGAAATTGTGAGACTTATCAGAATCCTTAACATGCTGAACTTATCTTTTGTTGATTGATAACAGAAGAGTTGAAATGGCCCAAGCTATAGTCAGGGTTGGTTATTTGGCATTTATTTGACACTCCCCTTCAATAATGGTCACAGATACTTGTGTTTTATCATGTTTGTCTTTACAAGTTCAAGATCATTTCAAGGATGAATAGTTCTAAGCTATAAGATTTTGTAATAACTACAATTTGTTTGTTAGGTTGGCATTACTGCTTCATTTGCAAAAGAAGCTCAAAGTATCGTTGCCATTGCTGTACTAAGGCTGTATGCAAACCCTGCATTAAAGTTGCCAATTTTGTTCCTGTTAGTGAGATTAAGGGATTCTGCAATAACTGCTTGAAGCTTGCTCTTCTCGTAGAAGAAAACGTGGATGTTGACTCAGATGGGGTATGATTATTACTTTGCAAAGATCTGTATGCAATATCATTAATTGCTTTTTACCTGTTTTGGGTCTATGTATGACGAATTCAGTTTTCAAAGTTTGAAATCATAAATTTATTTGGATTTATCCACTTCTTGGGTTTGGAAATTAAATTTCATGTTTCACGTGTCTAAATTATGCGAGATTTCTGATACGTTGTGTATTCACGGGCCATAAAACTAAGACCAACGAATGTCCTTGTGTTTCGAATGCGTTAGTGCTGTGGATATCTAAAAGTTCATGATTAATTATTCCATTAGGTATTGGAAAAAAATAAGATGATATGGTATGAATAGATTATATTTCAGAACAAATAGATATTCTCGTTTTGATTAGTGATGTGGTTTAATGGAAGCAAGGTTCTATTTCTTTGTTTCTTTCTTCCCTCAATTTAATATTGTTCATGTTTGTCACAGGGAAAGGTAGATTTTGAGGACAGAGATACTATTGAATTCTTGTTTAAGGATTATTGGGAGATACTTAAAGTAAAAGAAGGGTTAAATTTAGAAATTCTCAGAGATGCAAATATTCAATTGAAAAAGGGTGAACTCTATTCGGATAAACTCCTTGAAAGTGAAGAAGAAGATAACGATTTTAGTGATGAAATGGATGAGAATATGGAAAGTCAAAATACATTAATGAAGGATTTAGATGATGAACTTCTCTGTGTGAAGAAAATTAGAAGAAAGTTAAAACCAAAGAAAAGGGAGTTCCTTGGGTGGGCATCTGTGAACCTTGTAGAATTTCTTTCATCCATTGGGAAGGACACAAGTAAGGCTTTGTCCCAGTATGAAGTCCATGACATCATCAAAGCATATATCCATGAAAATAAGCTCTTTCATCCAGAAAAAAAGAAGAAGGTTTTGTGCGATGCAAAGCTCCACAAGTTTTTTGGGAGGAAAGCAGTGAACCGTAATAAAATCTTTGACATGCTGGAGCCACATTTTGCTGAAAACCAAGAACAATCAGATGATGAGTCAAGCTATGAGTCAGAAGAAGATGATGAGACCTTGAAGTCTGGCAAAAGGAAAAGAAGGATTGGCCTGGATGGCAAAGCTTGCAAAATTGAAAAGGTTTTCGAAACTCCACAAAGTTGTTTTGCTGCTATAACAACCAAAAATATGAAGCTGGTATATTTGAAAAAAAGCCTAGTTGAGGACCTCTTGAAGGACCCTGAGACCTTTAATGACAAAGTGATAGGAAGCTTTGTCAGACTAAAGCCTGATCCAAATGACTACTTTCAAGGAAATGTTAATCAGCTTGGGCAAGTTACAGGTAACCTCTTTGGTTGATCTTGTATGCTATTTTCTTTTGTTCCTTTGGCCCGTTCTTGAGTTCCACAAGCTGGAAAAGTATAGTAAAACATGGCACAACTATGTTGCAAGGCCACCGCCTTTAGAATCAAACCCATTTTAGACACTTTTCTATGCATCAAAAAAGACGCCTTGTTTTTTGACGTCCATCTATTAGGAATAACCTTTTGATTTTTGGGGCATCCTTTATTTTAGGATGTTACATATTTGTTGTAATGCTGGCCTTACATTAGTTTTGTTTTAATTGTCACATCTTAAAGCATATACATTTATTTTGATTTTTCAGCTCTTTATGGTTTGGTACCTATTTGGTGTTTCTCAGGGGTAAAGAATCTACTTGGGATGGATGAGTGTGGTAAGGAGGTTACCCTACAAGTTCTCAATGTGAAGAAAGATGTTCCCATTTCTTTGTTATCTGATAATGATTTCTCTGAGGTAAAAATTAATTTAAATATTCAACCCTTGTATATATACTCGTTAAATGGCAAAAGCTTGCCAGTTGAATCAGATTGCATATTCATGGTTTTGAAAATTGGATTCTTATCTTGGATCAATTGGGGATAATTCTAATTCGAATCAACCAGTTTCATGCAAACTCGTTGTTTTCAATTTTCACAAATTAGAATCATTACTAAAATTTTCAAATGGAAAAAGAAAATCCAAAATTTTAACCACGTGTTATTCAAAGTTCGAATACATTATATGTATACGTTACATCCATAAATTGATTTGCTAATTTCCCCTAGTAATTTATTATTCAGATGGTTACAACCAATTGTTCTAACTGACTTATATGTGAACTCAGTAGAGATGATGTTTTCCCCAAAACAATTCATCACTTAGTAGTTAGCATTATTTTCAGTTAACTCCAATTCAGTGATTTGTCATTGTAAGCATGAGTTTAACAAACCTATTACAAAATGAGACACATAACTTGTTTATGTTGCCTATGGACTTGCAAAAATGTGAAGGACACAAACTGAAGTCATAAATATGTCAGAATTAAGTTCATATAGAGGAAAGAGTGAGGTATCTGAATGTTGGATGATGAAGTTAACCTATAAGTGATTATTTCTAGAAATTGTGAAATGCAAATAGCGAGGTTAATTTTCATACATTCAAATTAGCCAGCACACCTAGGGGCATGATATTGCACGCTTTAGTGGCTGCTGATTTGTGAGTATACCTATATAAGCTACTTATATGTGTACCTTGTTGTTCAGGAGGAGTGTGAGGACTTGAACAAGAAAATGAAAGAAGGCCTTCTTGAGAAGCTTACTATTGTAAGTTCTATCACCCATACATTGCTTTTATCCAAGCTATTCAGATGCTCTTTAGCTTTTACTGCTGAAACTACTTGTCAATGTAATTTGATGAGATTTGTTACATATTGAATGGACAGGTGGAGCTTGAAGAGAAGGCCAAAAGTTTACATGAAGATATAACTAAACACGTAAAATCTTTGATCTCTTATGGATGCTAATAATTATAACCAATCTTTGTGCTTCATTTCCCTACCAGGTTGTGCCCACTATTTGATCCTTCTTTCCACCCCACACCACATTTTTCTTTGCATATAACTAAATGGGTTTAACCAGCACCTGAGACTCTGGCAATTTAAGGGTTGGAAGAGGCTTTCGAATTCGAATTCTGTGACCACTAGGTCATAATGGAGCCACCTCTGCTATAATGCCAAATTATAAAATAATTTTCTTAGCAATTTCAATTCAAACAGCTGAATAGTTGGTTGTCCGCTTGTCCCTTGAAAAGATGTATGACCTATCGTACTTCCCCATGTACAACCCAATATGTGAATTGTCAGAAAGCAGTGAACCCTACATGTGCATAATTTTCAACCAATGTCTTGTTTGTAGATGGTTTGCCCATGTATGATTGTCAAACAATATACTCAAATTTTTGTTTGTAATATTTGTTTGCTTAATTGATTTACCTATTTTGGGTCCCAATAACATTTCAATTAACATTGTTTACAGTGGATTGAGGGAGAGCTGGTCCTTTTGAAAAAACTAATTGATCGAGCTAATGAGAAGGGATGGCGAAGAGAATATCCTTTGTCTTAAATTAGCAAGGAAAATATTCTTGTGGTACTGGGGTTCTGCTTTGTATACAAATTGCAATATTTCAAGTATTCTTTTTCAATATTTTCCAAATTTTTAGAATGGTTTTATAATAGAGATATCCACGTTCCTTGTATCACATTTAACATGTTATACTTTGTGACACTAATCTTCATTGTCTTTGAAGGGCCTAGATAAATGTTTATGAATTCCTAGAAACCAGTGAGGTTCTGTTTTCACTAAGATTACATCAAAGAAATTTTGTTTATGCAAGAGAATAGGATAATGAATTTCAGATTGATCTCAATATTTGGCTTCTTTTTTCATTGTGCTTAGGTGTCTTATAAAGCTGCAGTAGAACTCCACTGAATGAGAATAGGGCCATGGAAATTACTCTCTGCAATTATAGAAACTACTCTATACATTTATAGCATTATATCACACACAATCCCAATAGAGAACCGGGGATGCCCTTGCCAAATCATCTTATTATCCATAGACCTAATAATGTTGAGGGTCTATTTTGGTGAACTGTTGGGCTTATGTTTAGATAACTTATATTTACCCAATGGCTTTATCATTCTATTTTGTGTACTTTTTTACTACTTGCATGACTTTTATCTGTTGTCTTGACGCTACCTTCTGTAAGTAAGTCCCTTGACCTTTTCTGAGATTCCACCCTGTTTGAATACTTGGAAAGAAGGCGGTTGCTTCAGACACCAAAAGAACGTACGCGTTTGTTAGAAGAAGTTCCTAAAGTGATTCCTGAGGAAGTGAAAGTTGAGTTCACCTCATTAGATTCACCTAAAGATGAAAAATCTGGAGAAGATGACTTGCCAAAATCAGTCCTTGATAGCAAATCTGAGACTCTTCATGGCTTAGAAGAGAAGATCTCATCAAAATTTGTTCTCAAAACAGATACTGCAGGTTAGTAGACACTAACTTATATTTGGTTTAGTTTTTATAAGCTTTTTGAAAACTCAACTCTCTGATTTCTGAATCTGGTGATCTCCATTGGTATATCAGGAGATGTTACTGTCGGCCATCTGAAAGCTGGAACAACAGAAAGTAAAGGTCAATGTTAAATCTATTATTTGCTTTTCTTTTTCTTCTCATCCGTAGTTTTAAAAGTATCTTTTATATGACAAGTGCACACTACCTAGAATGATGCTATTTTTATCAGAAGTGAAATGACATTTTTCTGTCTTTGTTTCTGAAGCCATAACCAACCTTTAGGTCGGAGCATTGCCATAACCATCTTCCATTTTTTTTGCTTCTATAATTGAATTATTTTTCATTAAAAGTAACTTTGTTTCTTTTTTCTATATTACTACAACCTGCTTTTATTACTACTAGTGTGCGTGTGTGGCACGTGAATTGTGCTGTTGTGAAAATTTTATTTGTGATGGTGTTTTTTATTTTTCAGAAAAAAAAATGGACTATATAAATAAGTTAAAAGATAGTATTGTCTTTTTTAATAGAATTATGACAATAGTGGTAAAAAGAGTAAAAGATAATAGAGTTGATGAAGAAAAAATTGGAAACATTAATTTGAGTCCACAACGCAAGTACATAGGACAAAATTGTTGAAAAGCTTTATTCGATTATCTTATTACAATATCTCTTAAATCACTAAAATAATATTTTAAAATTAAAAATCAACCATGAGGTTTATAAGGATAATTTTGGACGAATATTGGAAGTGGAGACCACTGTGAGTTTTCAACTTTTGGCATTATCATATTATAGATCTTTTGTGCATCCCAACTTATGCAGTGCATGAAGAAATAGACATGCAAGCATAGTTAAATTTTTTTGGTAGTTAGAATAGAACCTCTCATTACTTAACGCCTTGAGCGCTGTGTTAAGCAGGGGCTTATTTGTGATAAGATCCACACTTTGATAAATATAGATGAATATTACAGCAATATACATCATATATATATATATATATATATATTAACTGTCCTTAAGAAGCTATTGATCAATGTCTTTGCTTCCAAATTTTTGTCAGGCCTATCTGGGACTGAGGATGGCAATGGTGATGTTATCAGTGGAAAAAATGCTGAAAAATCCACTGAAATAGAAGCAGAAGGTTGAATCCTTTTTTATATTTTGCTTGCAGTCTATAGCTCTATTTTTTTTGCATAACATAGTAGTTGTAAGGTTGCTATTCAAGACATGAGTTATTTACTTTGTGATGCATCAGGCATTGTGTCTTCCTCTGCAGAACAGGAAAACAAGGGTACGTTTGATCTCCATTATTTACGGGCAAAACATAAATGAATATCATGACTAGCCATTACCGACAACCTTCACAATTTATACTTCTTTCTTTGCAGAACAACATAAACTGATGCAGTTAGAAGTGGGCAGCATTAAGAAGACAAGTACTGGTGTTCTAAATGAGAATGACCCGGATCGAGGTGTTGGGGTAAGGAGCTCCATGATTGAATTAATTGATTTAGACAACGTCGACGACGACGACAAAGATCCAGGTAGTATGGCTTTTGGAGACCCAGGAAGTGAAGTGTGGCATTATGTTGATCCTTCTGGTGAAAAACAAGGCCCCTTCAAAATGACAATGCTAAAGAAATGGTATGAAGATAACTATTTCAAGTCCGATTTCAAGGTTTGGAAAACTGGGCAGAATGAAGAAGAAGGTATCTTACTAGATGATGCACTTGCCCAGATATTCCCGAAGAACAGGAGGCGCAAGCGGAACTAATGGTAAGTTATCTGGTGATAATATCCAATATTATTACCTGCATGAAATATCATTGTTATAAATGATATGGAGAAAATGATTTTGATAGGATTATAAACGCACTTAATGCCTGAATGGTCTTTGTACAAAAAAAAAATTGCTAGAAGACATGTTTAGTTTATTTAGATTAGTGGATGCTTAGGGCAGCAATCAAATTTTAGTTGATTGGAGAGGTAGATGAAGTGAAGAAGATATGTCAACATTTTTCACATGTGCCTAGATTTAACTTAATCCATTTTAAGAGCTTCATTTCTCCTTACTGTCTGCCCTATTTATCATCTCTGGATGCACTACAAATGAGTAGAATGCAAATTGTTGGTTGGTTGACATAGTTTTCATTTTCAACCAAATGCAGCATGTGAGATTTATCTGAATTAATGAGATTTTCTCTATCTGTTTTTGACTTTGGGCACACATGATTCAAATTGATGAATAATGCAATTTATGACTCTTTGAATAGGATATGTTGTCCTCAAAAAAAAAAAAAAAAAAAAAAAAAAAAAACAATGGGATTTTGTTATATTTATGAGTGGTTCAAATTATAAATGAATTAGTAATGAATTGTAAGTAATTAGCTTATTCATTATCTAAATCTTAGTGGATCCATTTGATTTAAATTGAACTTTAAAAATATTTTCTTTAAGTTATTACAGATTATAAGATTAAACAACAAATTGTATAACATATACTATTGAATTGTCTCGAATTATTTGTTGGTTCATAATTTGAGGCAATATGATAATGTATATAGGTGATGTATATTTTAGATGTCATAATAACATTTTTTACTATTAATAGACATTCAAGTTAATTAATATGATTATTTTAGCTTTGATTCAAATTAATTTAATTTGTATCAAAGCCCAAAAAAAAAAACCTGTTAATCATGAAACTTGTTCTCCACGTGGTGCTGAAATGGCACAAAGAATTGCTTAGGTAACTAACTCCCTGAAAATAAATAGAAGGAAACAAACGAAACATAACCAACAGACCATTTCAATATTCAATCTCAAAAACCCCAATTCTTTTTCCTAAAATCTCATTCAAGTTTCAATTTTTCTGAAAGCCCACTTCTTTAAACATGTCGATCTTCAAAACCCTTCTTGGGTTTTCTCTAATAACATGGATTTCAATCGTATCATCTTCATCTGATACTCCTCCATCTGCTTACGAAATGCTCGAGAAATTCAATTTCCCAAAAGGGATTCTCCCAGTTGGTGTAAAAGGGTACAATCTACACGAAGATGGAAGATTCGAAGTGTTTCTTAATGGAGATTGCAAGTTCGAGATCGAAGAAGGAGGGTACACTTTGTATTACAAGAAGAAGATCACTGGAAAAGTTGGGTTTGGATCTCTGACGAAATTGCAAGGAGTGAGCGTTAAGGTTTTGTTTGTGTGGATTGAAATTACAGAAGTGAGGAACAGAGGAGGAAATGACTTGGATTTCTATGTAGGGATGTTATCAGCTTCGTTTCCTGTTGCGAATTTTGAAGAGAGTCCAAAGTGTGGTTGTGGGATGAATTGTGTTGAATTGGTTTCTGATTCTTGAAGCATAAGTGGGCTTGGATTTTCTTGGATCTATTTTTTTTTTTTTTTTTTTGTTCTTTAATTTGATGAGAAATTCTTCTTGTTTTTACACTTGAATGTTTTCAAAAAATTTGCAACTTGATTTTGTCAAGGAAATATACTTGATTTGATTGAATGAGAAAAGATGATGATCTTAGCATGGGTGATTTGATTTGAAGTTAGTTTAGTCTTTTAAAAGAATCAGATTCAGAGCTGATCATAAATATAGAATGTTGTGTTTCAAGATTCTAATAGCATTTGGAGCTCACCATAAGGTAACAATGAAAAAAAAAAAATAGTACCAAACTGGATCTAAGCACTTCTATTGTTAGTTACACTTTTTTTTTTTTTTTCTGATCCCTGAATTACTTTTTAAGTACAAGCAAATAATTTGGTGTGTTTACAAAGGAACAATATGCAGAATATTATATCAGTGACTGAGGATTTATGCTAGTCAGCTGGAGGTTATAGAAGGACTTGGAGACCTACAAAGTCCAAAAAAACAAAGATAAGCAACTGCAGAAACTAGCGAAAAATTAAGATTTCAGCATTTTGGCTACATCTCATCTCTCTCTCTAATATTTATAAAGATCTAATTTCTTCTAGCTTCTCATAAAAGACTGCAAAAGCAGATCAAACATCAATACAAGGAAGACATGATTATAATTGGCATGTAATATAGATACAAAACTTCATGCATGGAACCATTCTCTATGATTGATGCTTCTTGGATCAGCCCATGCTGAGATCTTCCACCTTTTTACAACACCAAACTCATCTCCCAAATACAAACTCCTTCAATCTCATTCAAAACCATGCATCCGAATCCAATTGTTCCCTCATAAATGTCGCTTCTTCGATCAACCATCTGGGTGTGAAGCATTCAACTCAAAATCCATGTTATGGTGTGCATAGATTGGATCAATGTGACTTGCGAATGGCCAGGTCTCTAGAAGCTTGTGTTGAAACGGGCTGCTCTCTTACGCGAGAAAGAAGGATGGAAACTTGCTCGGTAACCATATCCAACCGTTCCTTCGACTTGGATGATTCAGAAATAAGAGTTAATACCATGGACTGCAACATTTGAACCCGTTCTGCAAGATCATTCGAGGTGGCCTGGAAGGGTTTTGTGGGAGATGTATTGATTCTACGCCAACGAATTGGAAGATACCGATCTGGAATCTGGAAGCAATTCACTGTGGAGAGGACACGAAGGGCATGCCGGCAAAGAATCCCTGAGAACTCAAATTGGTGGCAACTGCAATTTATGATGCCTTCCAGTGGAACCCAAATCACTTTCCGGCCTCCTTCCATTTTTGTGTGGTGTCTCACATGGAAGCATCCATCGTCGAGCTGAAACGATGCGTAATGGGCAGCTAAGACAAGTTCTTCTTGAAGTTTGCAGAAGGCATAAGGGGTGAGAACTGTGGCAGCATGGGATTCCATTGGAGCCCCTGTTTTCAAGCAAATGTTTTGGAGATTCTGCTGCATTGTTTGTTGCTCTCCAGCTTGATCCTTGAAGTCGATGGCCACAGCAACCTTTTTTTGTGCATGGACGGCACAGATTCAAGTTAAGTCTACAGAAAGAACCACTATAGTAGAAAATTGTCTATAATAGTGTTTGCAGCAAACGTGATTTTTATGATAAATTATTAAAGAAAAATAAAATTTTTATAAAAAAAAAAAAAAACATGCATATTTTTGTCTTTTTGATGTGATCAAAGTGATAAAGTTGTTTAAAAAAGGGATGAGGACGGTAGGTAAGATAAACAAGTTTAGAAGGGTAAAATAGAAAACATGAGAACTAAAAAGAGGCTAAAATGTAGAAACAAGTGGACAAAATTATTATGTTATTCTTATTGATAATAAAGATAACTTTAAGATAAAAAATAAGATTAAATTTTTTAGGGGCATTTTGGACAGAAAAAAGGCTTCATTGTCAACTACAAAAGTATGTCTTAGAAAAGTAAAGGCAAGCAAACTAAAACATATGTTCTTCTACTTGTGCATATGTGTGTTACTCATGTGTGAAAGAGAGAGGAGCGAGAGAGAGATATATATACATACTTGTTCAACAAAATGGGCGAGACGGGTCTGTGCACTCAAAAACCGTTGGATAAAAGCATTGATTGATTTTGATTGGTTAGCAGTAGTCATCCCTGCAAAGAAATGGCTTCTCAAGTATGGCAATGCCCAAAGCGTTCGCAAGGCAAATAAATTGGCAATGTGTCTATTGGTATGAAGCCCAAAGGAATGGATCATGTCCCTCCAGCCCAGTTCAAAATCGTCAATTGTCTCCAGATTATAGAGCTTATAGAATTCATTCTTCCATTCGTTGTAACGTTCCCCAAGAACTGCATTAAACCAAGAAGGGAATTTCGCCACAATGAGCCAAATGCAAAGTGCATGTTTTGTTCTTGGCATTTCCATGATTATTGCCTCTTTCAGACACGAATTTTGGTCGGTCAGGATCGTTTGTGGAACCTTCCCGTTCATGAACCCTAAGAATGCCTGTCATTCAGTATACAAACATAGAACACCCATTAAAGTTTTCCCGAAAGTGTAGCAAAGTTCTTTGACAAAATAAACAATGATCCCCAAGGACCTCAATCATAAAAACTCTTTCATCCACTTTGCAGCAGGAAGCATGTGGCTATACCAACTTACTGATTTGAACCATTCTAATGCATAGCCCAGAAATTCAGACTGTTTAATTACTTCTTGCAACCCAATTAAAGGTTATGATCTAGCAACTCCTCTGATTTTGGGCTATTCTTCAATAGTAGGTGTTTTGACAATCAAATGATTCATCAGTAAGTTGGTGAACTACATGCATTTCTTAACTTCAAGATTATTCATGCCAACAAAGGGTACTTGAGAGATTTATATGTAGATTTCTGCATTTCTTACCTTCAATGCCCATGAAAATGACTGCATATTTTCCTCTCGTAGGAGCACACAACCAAAGAAGCAAGGCATGCCATAATTGTTCATGCCAACCCAAATTCCAAGCGGCATGTCAAAAGCAGTCAAGCGATGTGTTGTGTCGAACACCACTGCATCGCCAAAGATCTCATATGATTGAGCAGAGGATGCATAAGACCACGCAATGTTCTCTAGTCGGTTGTTCGCATCAATCGTGTACTCGTACTTGAAATTGGGATCTTTATCCTTAATATTTTTACACATTCTTAGCAGGTCAATGGCGTCATCTTCCTGATCAACTTTTCTGAACGTCTGAAGCAGGTTCCTCACGTCTTTCTCTGTGAATGGCAAGAATCCAGGCTCCACACACTTCTCAAGCTCCATGAGCCTCATCATCTGCTGCACAGAGATGCCTGTCTTTGCAAACATGAAAATGCGATTCTTGTCAGCCTCGGATATGGTTCGGTAAGCAGGTAGAAACCGAACTTGGTTTGGTTCCAAAAGCTCGTGATTGTGGTGATTACCAAAGCCTGTAACACGCCATTCCGGGACCCCTAATTCCATGGTCTTGCTGATACGTAAATATGCTTGGCAACCACACCGCGAAGACTTACGGTTTCTCTGAGGTTTGCTCTCATTAAGAGCCTTGACGGGAGTGTTGCCGGCACGGTGACAAACAAAATACCTTCTTGTTAGCCCTTTGCCTACCCCGTCTTTTCCTTCTGTTCGATGGCGCCGGATTGAGAAACCACACCTTTTTGCAAACTCACTGTAGAATTCATATGCAGCATCATGAGTAGCAAATCTTTGGCCAATGTAGGGAACTGCATCATTGGAGGTCTCTAGCGAGAGCTTGATGGTTTCAGGGGATTCCTCAGTGCTGCTAGTATCATCTAAAGACAAAGATCTTTGGTCTGAGGGATCATCATAAGCCTCAAGCATTTGTCTTGCTTCTTCGGACATTGTTTCTTTGCGTCATAAAAGGTTCTAGAGATTAAATGCAAGACTCTGCAGAGAAATAGTTTGACATCAACAATTCATTTGTAACTTAATATCTCAAGGCTGAAAGAGAATGATATAACACAGGGAAATGGGAAAGCACTTTAAATCCCTTTGAAATGACTTAAACGCATTTCTATTTAACTGGAATATACCTGCTGAACTCACTGCTGCATTTAGCATTGGAGTTCCACCTAGTGGACTTGAGCATCTCAGGCAGCCAATAATCTACTTAATGATCAAGACCAAGCAAAAGGTAAAAATGTGACTTATCCAAATAATAGTAATAGTAATAATAAGATTAGGAATGTGAAGCTTTTGGCTACTCATGCCTTCATGTGTAACCAAAACACACGCAAGTTTTAATAAAAAGGTATCACAAAGAAATATAAAGAAAGGTAAAGCAAACATTTCATAGAAACATCATACCTTAAAAAGGGAATTCTAGTAATGGACAAAAAGAAGGGCAGGGCTTGGCGCAATAATTAAAGTTGTTTCATTGTAACCTAGAGGTCCTAGGTTTGAAACTAGAAAGCAGAAACAACCTCTCCAATATAAAGATAAGGTTGTATACATCATCCATTCCCCAAACCCCACAATGGCGGCAGAGAGCCTCATGCGCTAGGTACGCCCTTTTAATAATAGACTCCAACAAAGATGCTCTAACTATGCCAACTCATCTTACAAAAGATCAAAACACACATGGCCATATCACTTAATATGCACCATGCTACAAGTGGATTGTCAGTTGCTCAAGCCACATTGTTGCCCATAACAATTCATACATTCTGTTTCAAGCATTGGCTAATCTTGGACACTTAACCATCAATTCATATTACATAGGATCCTGAACTTAAGAATCCCCAGTTCCTAAGTCAACTTCCTATCCATTACACTAACCCCGAGTTAGCCAATGCACTTTTTTTCAATAAAACAATAACAACAAGAATAAGATTTGGAAACAATAGGTTTATAATACAAACAAGTAATAATCCTCACACCAGTTTGGCACAATTTCTTCGAAGAATTCATAACATTCACATCTCATATTCCAAAAACCTATCCCCCCCAAAAAATAGAAACAAAAAAACCAATACCAATGAACAATTTCAACTCTATAAAGAGCTGTTTTACAGCATACTAAGTGCAAAATTCTCTTCCCAATCTCCCACAACAAGAGCTTCACATCATTAATTCAAAAAAAAAAAAAACAAAAAAAAAAAAAACCAAGACAACACAAAATAAGATCAAAGAACGCAAATGGGTTTCATTTAACATTCATGAATTCGCTTCATTCAAAGCATGCAAATAGGCCCATTTGTTCTTACTGTAATTTTTTTTTTGAAAAGCTTCCACAAACGAATCGAATTATTAGAAGAAGAAGAGATTCAGATTGATTGATTTAATACCTTTGGAGATCCATGGCGTTGGCAACAGAGAAAACAGGAAAATTAAAATTAAAATTTTTTTTTTTGAGGGAATTGAGATTTTTTTTTTTTTTTTTTTTTCGTTTTTGTTTTTGGAGGAGGAACCCTAACTTGCGCAGGTATGCGATGAGAGCCCTTTTATGTTACAGGCGCACCCTCGTTATCCGGCGCCTTGCGTTTTGTCGTTACCAAACTCTCCTTTTTCTGAAGCGACAGTCCCTAAATGTTACTCTGCAATGTTGTTAAGTACTTTTGAAAATATTAGTCAAGTTTTTAAAAATTAAACAAATGTAAAATAATGTGATTGACTGCTTTTTATTTATTTATTTTTTTCTTTCCTCTAAATAACATAATAATGGAATAATACAAATTATTGTTAAATACATCAATTTTTACCCTTATTGTATTATAATATCTAATATTTTTCCAAATAATTTATTTTTATTTAATTAAATAATAATTAATTAATTTTTAAGTATATAAATAAAAGCTTGTGCTTAAATGAGTATTGCAAACTTGTTGATTAAATAAACACAGACAATAAAATTAATGTTCATCATAAAAACTCAAATAAACCAAAAGATGCCTCCAATCTTGAAGTTGCGAATTCGAAATCGAACTCAAAAGATATGTCTCCTAATATGTTGGCCAATAGTGTTTATGAGTATTTGTGGTCGTGCCCTTAAAGAAATTAATAGAAAAAAAAAATCAAATAAGGAAAGAATAGAGGATATTCTAATAAAAGTAATGATATATTGGTACGTGCATACGAACATTATCTTTATGTATCATTAAATTGTGCCTTAAATCATATGTTGACACATAATTCAAGATAATTTAATGGTGCATTAATGAAAACATTTCTATGAATATCTTTATGTATCATTAAAAGCCTTTATATATATTAGTTTTTTAAGCAAAAATTAGTTGAACAACTATTCAACAATTCTTATTTTTTGACTCCCGTAAAAATTAGTTGAACGGAAAAGGATCTTCTTCTTCTTTCTCATGGTAAAGAAGCATGAATTGAAAGGTTCTGATCTAGCTACAGTATTGCCATTCAGAATTTATAACAGCTTACTTTGTCAGAAAAAAAAAATACAAAATAACTGAAGCTTTGCATTTTGGTGGTTCTTGCCTCTAAAATTTGGCCTTCACTCATACATGACTCAGAAGTGAGAACCCAAATTCTCCTTCAAAGCTAACTACACATCCTATTGGAAACAAGATAGATAACAACTGTTGCAAAAATCTGTGGAGAGAAGCTCACCAAAAATAAGAAAATGAAGAAATATATATATATAAAAAAGTGATTTAAAATTTCATTACTGTTGAGGTTAGGTTGAGTAAAGGCTCCAAGGCACTGGGGGCAAACTTCCTTGCAAAAAGGAAGCAAGTAGACGTCTGCCCCAAATTATATGAACACACTCTTCCATTATTCCTTACTGACTGTATGAAATCTGCTGTGATATCATCTCGACCAAAGGTGGCTGGGTGTGGACCTCCCCTTGACCAGTCAACCCAAGTCACGCTGCGGTTTGAATTCAGGGGCCCAAAGAACATGTTCAGGTAAGTAGGGAGATAATGCTCATCTGGGTAACAAGAAGGCTTACAGTATTTCCTGAACAGAGTGTAGTACTTTGTGTCTGATATTATGTTGATAGCTAAGAAGCGGCTCATTTCAAACCATTGGGAACCTTTTCGCCATTGGAAAAGCTTTATATTTGGCAACATATTCCTGCTGTACCGACCACGTCCATATCGGGAAGGATCATCGTAGGAGTCAACAAAGCTTTCTGCAGATCCGATGAGGTATTTATAAACAGTGTTGAAGTCATAGACAGGGATACAACTCTCAGAGAGCAGAACAAATCTCTCATTTGAGAAGTCGAGCAATGCATTAGCTAGTAGACGCCTCTCTCCATCTGTCAGTGTAGGTGATCCCCACCGGACCTCCTAAGAAGGATTAATAAAAAGAGACAGAGAAAAAATTAGATGACAAGAACACAATAGATAATTCTTTTCAAATCAAAAGTGAGAGATCAAATGAAATGGTAGATTTACAAGTTCATGGGCTGAAAAACCATTCGGCACCGAAAAGATCTAATTTCAGCTTAAACCAGAGAGAAGGGGCAGGTGCAAAAGTGAAAGTTAGGTTACAAGAATAATAAACAATTTTATTAAGGAATCCAACATACATGCTTTCCTTTCTTTCTCTCTCTTTTTTTTTTTTTTTGTGGTGGTGGTAGGGGGGATAGCAGTGGGCATAGTAAACAAAATCGTGAATCAAAATCAATTCATTTTTTAGAGTTTGGTGAATAGAATCAAAATTTCAATCAGCAAATTGTAAGATTCATGTTCGTAGTAAAAACTCCTATACAATTAACATCTATAAACACATGGTATTTGTGTGTGTGTGTGTGTGTGTGTGTGTGTGTGTGTGTTTGTGTTTTGGCAAACTAGTCATTTTGGTTCCTAATTGAAAATCCAAAATGGGCAAAAAAAATAATTTAGGATGATCTCCTCAGTAAGGAGATTACTCTTGGAAAGCTTGCCAAGTGAATGAAGCTTTTGGACAAGTAATGCTGAAGAAGATGGCTTTTGTGTACAAACCATGTGAATGAAGTTTCTTGATGGATTAAAGGGAAGGGTGACCAAACTTGCTCATAATGCTCATTTGTGGCACTTTTAAAGATGACAGTTGAACATTTTATAAACAGCCAAACAGATCATAGTATATCCTGTATATATAATGTTTTTATGCTCCTCTCTGTATGCATTTGTGAGCCACTATTTATAAATCCATGCAACAAAACACAGAGATGCCAATAACAAGATGCAAAAAAGTTTGTATGCAGCCTTCCTTCTTCAAAACTCATAAACAGGAAAGAAGGAACAGCATTAGTTAAACAATAACCCATAACTCAACCCAATACAATGAAGCCTTTCCCCAACTATATGGGGTCGGCTGCATTGATGTGCTTACACATCTACACTTTATTACAGGTCAAATCTTATGTAATATCATTACAATTAGTAGTTTAGACATCTCTCTTTCTAACAAAAGCATCTAAACTATAATGAATGTGTCAACCACCTTAATAATTTTCTCCCATTTTACCTCCAATGAGGTCTCTCCCACCATCTTCCTATTGTATTCTTTCCTAATTATATCTTTTAATGTTTTCTATTCACAAAGCATGGTTGGCCTAAAAAACAATATCATAATTTCTTTTTCAACTTTGATGAGATACATCAATCATATAATATTTTGTGAAGGCATGCTTTGATTCTATAATTGGCATCATCTCCTATTTTTTGTTCATGATAATAGTTGAAATTGAATACTTAATGTTTTACTCTTAGGCATATTTTGTTTTGGTATTTATAATCTCTCCAACTTGCAGTTCTACATCTACTACAAACACATTATCTATATTTAGTCTCAATCTTACAAATTTTGAACCATCTGGATTTTGAAGGCACGTACCCAATGCACAAGGCTCCCACTTTTTCAGGGTTTGGAAAAGGAATGATATACGCAATTCTACCTCCACATTTGAGAGGTTGTTTCTGAATTCGAAAACTAAACCAGCAAATTCTAAATCTTTTAACAAAATTTTTAATGTATTATTTACTCCCAATTTAGTTTCATCCACTAACATAATATTAGTTATACATCAACTAGCAGAATACTAGAGGAAATATCATTCTAACTATGTTGTCAACCACTCAACACATCTATAACTAATGCAAAAAAATTACGGGCTTCTATCTATCTATCTATCTAAATTCAACTTCATTTATAGACACCATAATTCCAATTCTTGGTCGATTTTCAATCACTCATCCATAACTTCATCACATGACTCAATTCATTTGATTCCTCAACAAGTTGCACAACTCTAAATATCACCTTTAGATTTATGCAAGTGTTAAAATACTTTTCAGTAATTGTCAGTAATTCTTTAGTTGAAAAAAGAAAATTATTAAACAATGTTGTAAAAAACTCCATTTTCCCTCGAAACACTTCCACACCTCAATTGGGACATCATCCAAGCATTTCTCACTTTCTCTTAATGATTTTTCACTTCAAGCACACTTGTCTTGTGAAAGGATTTAAAAGATTGTACCTATTTTCAATAGCTTCGGCTCAAAATTTAATAGATGTTGCTGTTGCAGATGTCACCTAAACTCTTTGACATTGGTACCCTAAAATATTAGCCACATATGATTTCCCTCAACTCCACCCATGCTGAGCATAACTATGTATCATTAAACACAATCAATCCAAAGCCCAGATAAAGAGAAAGGTTGTGTTAGGTAGCTTAGAGCCAACGTAAAACTTGTTAGATTAACAATCACATGAATCTACTTAATCAGACTGCGTGAAGAGCTAGGTCCCCTAAATAGAGCAAGGTTGAGTTGTAGTTGTCATCGATTTCCCTTATTATCTACAAATTTAGTGTTGGATCAAATCTATAACCTGCAAAACACCATTCAGACCCTTTAGGGAGTTGGAATATGTTTTCTGAACTTAAATAACTTCCTTGGTATGTTGAAACATAAAATTGCTATTTTTCCTTCAAGGACCATTTTCCAATGAATGTCCTTTAAATCAAGTGGTGAAAATTGCTTAAAATTCAGATGACCAAATCAAAATTCCAAATATCAACACTAAGTACCTCTTTGCTATCAAGAATAAACAGAATTCTATGCCCCTGTTGTAATCAACAAAATGAAAACTTCAAATTCCAAATCTCAACACAAAGTACCTCTTTCCTAATCCTCCACCAACATTTTTGTTTCTATGCGGTTCTTCTCAGTTCTTTAATCTGAGTGATTTAATAAGAAAAAGGGCGGGTATCTTCCAAGTTCCATCTTTAAGTCTCCACTTTTAGAACAAGGCACGTGTTCTACTACCCTCAAGTGCTACAATGGACAGTGACTTTTACAACAATATGCCACCCTCAAAAAATTGAGACAACATCAGTTGATAAAAAAATCACCTACCACCATATGAATGTAGCTGTATCCATTTGCTAGTTGTGAATAAGTCCTAGTTCAACAACGCCAACCCCCTCGCCGCCACGGCCACCAAAAAAACAAAAACTTGCAATTAAAGCATATTCTACTTTTCTTTTTATTTCTTTTCTTGTTAGGTTGTTACTTCAACTTTGGATATCTAATTAGCCTTGTTAAGGAAGCCTTGTAAAGAATGCTCAAATATTTGCTACCATGGAAACAAAAGTAAAAATAGAAAAGAGCATAAGTAAGAGATGATACCTGACTTGGGATTTGGCGGCCATAGAAGGCAGAGGTCACTGGAACATCTAGCTTATAACTCGGAAGTGTATGCACATAAACTGAAAAACGATTTTCATGGCCTCTAAAAAATTGATCCCATAACAGTGATAGAGGCAACGGTCCCCGTGTCAAAAACAGAAATGCCACTTTAGGCAACCTTTTGTATGGATACTTTTCTTTCTTTGGTAACATTGATGCCCTCCAGAAAAGTTCATCATCTGTCATACTATGATTCAACAGTTTTGGCTTGAGAAAACTTCTAAAGTCTAAACAATCGTCCTTCTCGCACTGCTTTACAGTAACACAGTTCTCCTTCTGGTGAATTGGTGGATGATTATTTGCAGGAAAGAATAACTCACTCGGCGACGAAAAGTACCCTGTAAAACGCGAGCTTGCTCCCAAACCAAAAACCACCCCAATTACAAATATGACTAGAATGGAAACAACCTTAACAAGTCGAAAAGGCCATTCCTTACTTATAGAACCCACTAATTTTTCGCCTTCTTCTTCATCTCCTCTATTTCGGTTCGAGCTCTTCATCTGGGATCCTTTATTAGAAGTTATCTATATAACGATGTTCTTATATAGAGAGTATGCACAATCTTAAATCAAGCTCAAAAACAATCCTTTCTCTGAATTGCCAACCAATTCAACTAGACTGAAAACATAAAAAACCAAACTATAAATGATCCAAAGCACCTAAAAACAAACTCTGAATCGAACAGGACGGAGGAAATAAAACTCCAGAGTCGAGATTCAAGCACAAAAAGGATCTTCAAGATTCAAACTCCTGAATTGTGTTCAGTCCATATTAAGAACCTATCAAACTTAAATTCTCCTAGCAATAATCAATCAACTCTGAAACATCAAAACCTGGACACCGAAAGCTTTAATATTCAATTTAGAAACCCTAGACTAACCTCGAACAACAAATCAATCCATCCTCTCGTGTAAAATCTCCCAAACTTTCCAAAATTCGAACAATCCGAATCAAGGGAGATTTTTCCGATCAACGATTTCTCGTAAAACTGGATCAAGAAATCAAAAAAAACAGATGATGAAATTGAGCTCGGAGAGATTTGGCGGCGAAGATCCTAAAAAAAATGAAACGAATCAAACCAAAGAAAAACGATCTGATCGCTTGCGTTATCGTTATCGATCCAACGCTTATTACATCTGAAAAACTTCGTAAATTTGCAGACATCGATCGATCGATCGATCCCCTCGGACGAATCACTTGGAACGAACAATAAGAAAATCGAAAAGTTTTCGTTTCATTAAATATCTTTTTATTTATTTTGTTTTCATTCCGGCTCTTTTGTTCGTGGACAGGAAACGGCTTTTCGAGCAAGTGCGCCAGTGCGTGGTGCTGACGAGGACTGCCTCGGCGCTCTTTAAGACTTATATGGTAGGCATTTGCTAACGTACGCTGTGGGCGAAGATTTCGAAATTTGAATGTGTGAATTGAGCACTTCAAAATTTCCGTGGGAATTGAATTTCGCAGCGCCACTCGATGGATTAGAGGATAAATTCAAACGCTAACGTGGAAAGTCCTCAAGACCCTGTATGTCGGCAAGTTAGAGAAATCTTGGTGGACACTTGCGATTTGATGATCTGAGACAAACTAAATGGAGGCGTGGTAAACCAACAACATGATCGCGCCATAAACTTTGTTCGTAAGAGGACTCCCTGATAATAGTCTTAGCAGCGGAATCCCAAGAAATAACAGAGGGTTGAAAGAAACAAGAGGGCTTCAGGCCATTCTAAACTGCACTAGCAAAAGGAAATTTGAAAAACAAAGGGACAATCATCTTTAATCCCAGCCTAACAAAGAGCACAAGCCTTAGAGCTCACAATATTCATTTTTTCAAGTCTATCCATAGTCAAGAAGTTTGTTAAGAAATAATCTCCAGACAAGGCCAGAATGATAGGGAATTGCAATGGGGAACCACACCACCTTCCACCACCAAACATGGGGGGATTTCACACGGACTTTATCCCAAGTAGAGTTAAAGAAAAACTCTCCCAAGTCATTCTCAGTCCACACAACCGCATCATCATCGCTAGGACCCAATCTAGTAAGCTTGCTGCATTAAGCTCATAGCTCTCTCAACATTTGCAGCTCTACCAATCTTAGAAGCCATCCTATACACAAGAATTCCCCTGAATACCTTTAAAATTAAAATAAAATAAATATAAATTATAAAATATAACTGTCAATCACGTGCACGTGCACTGATGTCCAAAAGGAGTTCCTTAGAAAGTTCAAACAAAAATAAAAAAAAAACCAAAAAAAGAATTCTTCCCGGTACAGGAACACACTATTTGTTTGTTTATTAGAAATAACAAAGATATAATATAAACAAAAATGAGTATTAAGGAACCACTAATCACTTTATGTCACACTCCGCCCGGACGCGCCTAAACCGGCAGTACACTTACGGACGGGGGGCGCGTTTGGAACAATCACAATGGTAACAATAGAGTGCACAGCGAAAATATATAACACAGTTAAAATCTGATTTCATTTAATTCATAATATAATTTGTAAATGAAATGGTTAAGGGAACAGACTCCCAAAAATCCACAATGAATTACACAAAGGGTACAAAATGTGGGCCCCATAACTTGTACCCAGTCTATCCTAATTTTCTGTGAAAAATTGATAATAATAGAATGAGCTTAACGCGCTCAGTGGATAAATAGTTCGTGAGTATAACAATTAATAAAGCATACTTCAATATCAAATATCTTAAATACACATGTGAGCGTCATAATCAATCAATATGTATGTATGTTTGACATCGTCTCGTAATGGTTTGATGAACGTACATCGCCTGAGTTCACGTACAGGTGTCCTTCCCCGGACGTAGCCAGGTTCTCACTGTACGTCCCTTCTCAGGAACGATGCTCTGGATTCACGTACTGATGTCCCTCCCTGGGCGTAGCCGGGTTCTCATTTACGTCCCTCTCCAGAGAAATGTAATGAATAACGAGCAATGCTCTTAACTATTCTATGAGTCATAAACCATATACGTCCCTAGGTGGTGTTATGTATGATGTCAATGCATGAACTGGTCTAGTCTACTGGTCTGGTCTTTTCTTGACATTTAGACTGACTTTGGCAACGTCTGGTGATCCTTATCAGGGTCGGTATCACGACGTGCAAGGTTAGGACATTTACTATTACATGTATAAGCTGATAGCTTTCAATAAGACCAACTAGATCAGTCCCCAATTGAGAGGTGAGATACAAGGTCTGCTTAAATAACCAATCACCTAGAGCAGTCCGCTGCCTCCCTTTCACTATTTAAAGTTACTGAGGATAAGACCGAGTCTAGTTGAGTTAGATTGACTACAAATCCGTCATTATAATAGTATAATACATGAATTCCCAGTGTACAGGCATAAGTGCGGCAATATAAACATTATATGACATAATGCAGTGTAAATGAACAGTAGACATAATAATAATTGAATGTAAACTTTAATAAAAGTTATGAAGCGCGCAAACCTATGTTTCGTTCCCTACCTTCGGATAAGAACTTCTTCTTTTTCAGATCTGGTGCTTTATTCCCGACAGAACTTCGTCGTACTGCACTGAGAGTCTCAAAAGACTAAAAACTCAATATAAGTGAAAAGAGGACAAAAATTCATAATTTAGAGTGAATTTAGTGTGAAAAATGAAGAGGGAAAGGTTGGTTTATATAGAATTTTTGAGCCCGCCTGGACTTCCAGGCATATATGTCCAATTTATTTTTTATTTTTTTTATAAAATACAGGGTATTACACTTTTGTCCGGTGATAAAAAAACGAATTTATTCCTTGCAGATCTTGGGTTGGCATAGGGAATTACATAGGTTACCAAAAAAAAAAAAAAGGTTAATTAACAGCCTATTTTATATATATTTTTTTTATTTTTTTTGAGAGCATCCTTTTATGTTACAATGAAGGAAAATGCTAAGTGAATGAATGTCAACGTGGCATTTTACAATTGAATAAATAAAATAATATAATTTTCCATGTGCTTGTATTTTTTATTATAATTATTTTTATATCATAAAAATGCATTTTCATTCTGTTAGCCAATTGTTCTCGTAATGGGTCCACAGCTTTTAAAGAAGTAAAATAAATAAATAAATAAATCTTTTCATGTTTGACAATATCATGGGAATACATTATTTTATTTGCACTAATTTTATCAATAATTTGTTTAAACTATAATAATAAGAATAGTACTATTTCATATTTGACAATAAAGATTTTTGCCATTGTTTACTTAATTCCCACTTTCCTCTGCGTCTTCTTTTTTTAGCTTGTTTGATATGCAATTTTTCTTTGTCGTCATTTCATCAAATCCTAAATTTGACTTTTTTTTTACTCTCTTTTCAATTATAAATAAATAAATAAAACGTTTTTAGGATGAGTGTAACCCAACAAATTATAAATAACTACAACAGAATCCTCTCACAAATAACACCTAATACATAATTTGGTCGAGTATAACCAAACATTTACCATCTGTTCGGTAGTACACAGCCGAACCTAATACACAGGTTCAGTTGAACCTAGTCCAACCCTTATATTAGGTTTGGTTGGACCTAATCGAACCTTGTATTTTCAGTTTTTTGCTAGGAGATGACCCTTCTAATAAGTTACGGTGTTCTCCTAAACCATTTGTTGGTATTTTCGGTGGATTTCGATTCAATTTGTGTTCTGGTACATCGTTACCCCCCTTATTGCTTCTAATCAGTAGGAAACGGTACACCGACATTCAAATGAGGTGGAATATAGGTCAAAAATGACTCACGAGGCTTTAAGAGTCATGAAAGTATAACTACAACACAATCCTCTTGCAAACAACACTTAATACAAGGTTCGGTCGGATGATACCGAACATGTACTATCGGTTCGGCTGTGCACAGTCGAACCTAATACACAGGTTCAGTTGACCCAACCGAACTCATGTATTAAATTTGGTTAGACCCGAACGAACCTTGTATTAATAGATTCGGGCACGCAGGCCTGAACCGATGATGATGTTTCTCGTTTATAACCCAGAATACACACACACAAAAATTCATCGAAGATTGTTGAATTTCGTCCCAACTTGAATCATCTGTCATTGTGCTTTCAAATGGTGTGAAGATCGAATTTTTTGATTTTTTAAAAGTTTTTACACACTTAAGAAATTTACAACAGAACACCTCAAAAATAGTTGTAAAAGCTTATAAAAAGTGTTTAGAGGAAGAATGATATGAAAATTAGTAGGAGCAATAAAGAATAATGATAATGGAACAATGATTTAAGGTTTATGGGATGAAAATAAAAAATTTAGGATTTATAGGATGAAGATGAAGAAGATGAATAGCGGTAGGGGTTGATGGTGAGATAAATTTAGTAAAAATAAGTTAGGTGGAAATAAAATTAATTTAAGAGTAGTATATTTAGTTACTCTCTTAAAATTTTATAGAATATGTGGGTACATTTAAAATTATTTTTTTAGAATATAATACAGTAATAATAATAATAACAATCTTTATTTTAAATTAATAAACAAAATTTTAATTAGAAAAAGGTCAAAAAAAAAACATGTACAAAACGTGCACGCAATGGTTTCAAAAAAATAAAATAACGTTTACGCAACTTACACGTGTAACAGTAGTAAACGTTTAATAAGATGCCTAGTACGAGTCAAAGAAGCAAGTCACGTTACTCCCGCTAAAGGCGGTGAATTCGTTTTGGAGTGAACCAATGTACAACGAGGCTGATTTGGAATTTATATTATATTATATATGCGTCTGATCGTGAAAGAAAAAGTATTTAAATGCAAAAAAAAATAAAAAAAAATAATTATTTAATAATAATAATAATAATAATTATTATTATTATTATTTTAAATATTTACTGTAAAGTATGAAAAAGTTAAAATCTGTCAATAAAATTAAAAAAATTAGTCTAATAACAAAAAATATAAAGAATTTAAATAAAAATTATGTGAATTATCTATTATGACCTGACTTCAACTTTTGAGTAAAGAGTTCGTTTTTTTGGTGGCCAACATTTGTTATTTAGCTATTAGTTACTATGTCACTTTACATTAATTTTCTAGATAATGTAATAAATTGATATAACATTTTTTTCGTTTAATTTTTCAATGTTTGTCACGATCAATGAATCAAAACCCGACACCTGGGACCTGAAAAGTAGAGATCCGTGATCAACAATTAGGAAGTCGGTGAGCCTGAAAGTTTTATTTTAAAATTGTAGCCACTCAATGATTATTAACAAAAAAATGATTTATTTATTAACTTTAATTGTATAATATAAAGTTGAATATTTATATAAGGTAGTGTTTTGATCTAAAACCTTTCAAAATCTTTATACCATTCATTATCTCAGGATTAAAATGTTATATATTATTATGTTTTTATTTTAAAGATTGAGTTATTAATACACACTGATAATATATATCTTTTTGAAAGATACATGACAGGGTAAATCCCTTATTAAATGTTGAGACAAGTTTTTTGTATGTTATATGACAAGGTTTTGATTACATAAAGTCAAAGCGTTTTGTTTGTTATGTTAAGTTTTTCAAAAAGCTATCCTTTTTAATATTAATTGTAAACATGCATATGCTTTTAGATTAATAATATTTTTAAATTAATTTACTAAGTATAAATGAATCTATACTATTAGTATTAAAATATTTTAAATATTTTATATTGTTTTCAAAACACCCTTCATTTATTCATTATATATATTTATTTATTTATTTTTATTTACGCCCAACTATATATATTTATGATGGTTTTTTCTGTATAAAATTTTCAACTTTTATATAAATATGCTATTTTTAGAAAGCGATGAAAGATCATTTTTTGAGTTTTTTAATTTTTAGATTGAATTTTTATTTTTGAATTATCAATTAAACTCAACCTAAATTTTTGAGAGATTTGTAGTTAATGCAAAAAACATGGGAAAATAAATTACTAAAAAGCACCATTATTTTATAATAAATAAATGAAGAATAATTTTGGAATTACAATAAAAATAAGATTCACATTGAAAAAATAAAGATTTTCTTTACGATAAATAAAAGCATTCTTACTATTATTAAATATAGAAAATAAAGATTTTCTTTGTTTAAAACGGACTTTTTATTTTATTTTATTTTAAAAAAGGAAAATGTTTCTATCGAGAATAATCGTGCAGTTCACAGACTTATCCGGTCCCACCATCGAAACTTTGCCACGTCTAAGTCCTATAAAGAGAGTTTGATTACTGTAAGGCGGCAATGGTCATTTGTGCACTTTTCTTCTTTCTTCGTTCTTTCTGATACGTTTTTCCATTTCTCTCTCTGTTCTCTCTCTCCTTCTGCTTTGGGTCCCTCCAAATCTCTAGCTGCGCCGCTAGCTGCTTCTTTCTTCTAACAAATGATCTGATCTTTTTGTTAATTCTGTGATGTTGCTTGGAAGAAGAGCAGATCGCGCGCGGTTTTGATGAAAGTATATGAGAGAGAGTTCTGAAAGAGATGGCAAGGTACGCATTATTAATATTGCTGCTTTTTATTGATTTCTGTGATTAATTAATTACTTCTGTTTTTTATGATTATATTTGGTTAGGAGTTTGAGAGTGAGATTGATTTCTTTTTGTGAATCGATGAAAACCATTTCTGTTACTTCTTCTCGATGATCTCATTAAGTTCTTCTGAATCCCGCGCGATTCTTTGTTTCTTGTAACAAATGATCTGATCTTTTGATAATCTGTGATGTTGCTTGGAAGAAGAGCAGATCGCGCGCGGTTTTGATGGAAGGAAGAGATATAATTTAATGGAGTTTCTAAATTGAGAGATGACAAGGCATTATCACTATGAAAAATGCTAAAGGATTGAAAACCCTGCACCGTTTGCTACAAATGTGATGCGCTTAGCCTCCGCATTAGATTTACTTTTAATTGATTTCCGTGATTAATTAATTACTTCTGTTTTTTATGAGGATATTTGGTTTGGAGATTGAGAGAGTGTATATGAGATTGATTTCTTTATGTGAATCGATGAAATCATTTTTGTCACTTTTTCGTCACGATGATCACACTAAGTTCTTCTGAATCCCACACGATTCGGTGTTTTCGATCGGCTTCACCGTTTTGAGTTTTGCTTGCCGCTCGGTTCGTCTCTCGATTTTCGTTCTAGGAATAGATCGGACGTAAAACTCGCGGTTCATTACTGTTTTTGTTTCGTTCATTTCTTTTTGGAAAGTTATTTGAAAGGAAATTCACGCTCTTTCTAGACTTACCTAATATTTCTTTCTTTAATATGAGCTACAATGTCAAGTAGACATCTAAATTATATGGAAATTTATTTGTAAGCACCGAAAAAAAAATGATATAATTATTTGTAATTTAGAAGTTTATTTAGTCTTTGATAGAATAGAGTTAAGAAATCGGATTGATGTGGACGACTGCTTATAGTTTGGGAATATGAGTTGCAATGTTAAATCCTTGAAAACCCCTACTTAATTAATTAGTCTTTACTGATTTACTTACAATGTTAAATCCTTGAGAGTTTCAAGTGGAAAATGTTCAAAAATTGAAAATAAGGAGTTTGATTTATATTAATTAGATATGTATTTTGCATCCATATTGTGTTACTGTATTTTGTATTCAATGGCTATATTTCTTAATCTTAATCATCAATGGAGATACATAAATAATGTATTTTTGCGTCCATATATACGTGTCATTGTATTTTGTATTCAATAGCTACACTTCTTATTCTTAATCATCAATGGAGATGCAACAATAATGTATTTTGCATCCTTATTATGTCATTGTATTTTGTATTCAATAGCTATACTTCTTATGCGTAATCATCAATGGAGATACATAAATAATTTTCTTTCTAAGAAGTTTTTGATAGAAAACATTTATTCATTAACTAAAAACATTAGATAAAGAGAAGTGGGAAAGATATATATGTAATTGGTTCATTCAAGGAAATCAGAATAAGTTCATTGAGGGAACCCAATACCCTAATAGATCAAACCAAGGACCTTATGAATAATCTCCGCCATTTTTATTCATATTCTCTCTTAAATGGGAAATTATAGTATGTTAAATCCTACAAACCAGGCTTACACACATGACACAACAATTGTTGGAAAAAATAGATATTAAAATCTCATTTTAAGATGAATGAAAAATTGGAAAGATAGAAAGGTGTATTAAATAGGTATGCCCATTCACTTAACACTTATTCATTTAAAGGGATGTGACCTTTTAAATGGGGTCTATTATCATGTCTAGAAATGTCCATAGGAACTTGACTCTTTTCAATAGTGTATTTTTGAATTGCGCCCTTTTGACAAGTATCTTTCCTACAACAATATTATACAAAGTAATCATGGTGGGCAAAAATATCGTTAACTAATAATAAATGGGACAATTATAGTTGTTGTTTCTCCATGGTCTTGTTGTGAGGGCTAAAATGCTTGTTGTTAGGGCCCTATGCGGCCCTTTATTGTGAGGGTTATGTCCTCTTGTCGTCGAGCTTTTACTTGCTTTTCTGTAGGACTTACGTGTCGACCTAGTTCTTGAACCTTCACTTAGCTAGAGAACCTACTTCCCCTTCCCCTTCCCGTTCTGAGCTCAATCAACTCATTTCTTGTCTTAGTCATGTTCAACTTTCGGAGAGTCCAGATAGGTTTTCTTGGTTTCTTGGCAACTCCGGCGGGTTCTCATGTCGATCTCTTTTCTCCTTCCTTGTTGATGACCCATCTTCAATTGTCATTCCTTTCATAGGAAATTACCCACGATTGATGTGTTGCAAAGGAGATTTTCTTCAATTTGTCTCTCTCCAAATGGATGCATTATGTGTTTGCAAGAGGAAGAAAACGCAGATCATTTGTTTACCTCATGTGAGGTGGCGAAGGTTATTTGGAGTAAGTGGGTGGGGTGTTGGCCTTCTCTTATGTGTCCCCCGTCTTCGATTTGCGAGTGTTTTTCTCTTTCTCATTATCCCTCTCCTGCTTCGAGACAATTCAAGGTCATGTGCATTGTGTACTTTGCTTTTTTGTGGTGTATTTGGCTGGAGAGAAATCATAGGATTTTTTGGAATGCCTCCAAACCAGTTTCTAATCTCGCGAATGATACTATGTTACTGGCTGCGCGTTGGGTTGCTGCATCAAATTATTCTGGAGGTTTTTCCACCATTGATTGGTTTAGATGTTGATCATCATGTGTATAATGTGATCCCCTTGTTTATGGTTATTTGTTTCTGGTGCTTGTTCTTGTTTAACTGATGTAGGCTGAACACTCCTGATTGTATCTTTTTACTAATTCTAATATAGTTTTGTTTCCTCTTAAAAAATAGCTCTTAAGGGGGTCATCAATCGTGTCTGAATGTTCTCTAAATGATTTATGACACCGTTATCAAGATGTACTTTAGAAATGAAAATTTGTTGTAATCTTTAAAAAAAAAAAATTTACAATAAAGTATTCCCTAAAATAGTTTATTTAAGGAACATCTTGGAAGTATTCCCTAAAAAATTTACAATAACATTTCCGTAGCCGCCCTTCAAGAACCACTTTTTCTCTTTCTGACGGCCTGTTTTCTGTTTTTTTTTTAATCCAGAGTGTGCGGTATTGCTTCTCCTTTATAAGAAGTAATCTAATATTGAAAGTGATATGAATAATCAGCACTCAGCTTGTGACTCAGCTAAGACGTGCCAGTCAGTTTAAATCGGTTAATGGTTGTTACAATCAGTTAGTTATTGGCCAATAGAGTTATAACAATTGTACATAGTTTGTTAGTTGTAACTGTTTGTAAGTGCTTATAAATAGGTGTGTAACAGTATCAGATAATGAGAAGTTTATTTTCTTGTTCTCTGCAATTGTTCTCTCAGTCTCTCGTTCTTTCATCTGCTTACCTTCTCCTCTGTTTTCTCTGTAAACTTTCAGGTATTAATCTTGGCTGCTGGATTTTAGGTCGACGACAAGATCGAGCACGGTTTCATGCGACGAATCTATTTGATGGAGTTCTGAAAGGTACTCAACATTTTCCTTTTATGTGATTACTTAGTTCTGCCTTTCTTGTTGATTTTGGATTTGACGAGAGAGAGAGAGAGAGAGCAGTTTGAACTGAAATTTGATGGAAGCTCAGTTCTTGCTTGCTGTTCGTCTACGTTTCACCTTGTTTTCTTTACCTGAATAGATCGGACATGAGCGTCGCGGTTCATGGCTGATATTTTTCACTGATTTATTAAGGTAATATTAATTAAAATAATTAAAATTAAATATATTTTTTTTAAAGAAATTAAATATTTTATTTTTTAAAATTATATATGTTTTGTCTGTGAATATAATCAAAATGACTAAAATCATTCAAAAACATAAATGAGGGCAATAAGGGCTAAACTTAGATCTTATAAGGGTAATTTAGAAAAATAAAAACTTAAAAAAAAATGTATGATGTAGGAAACTCATTATAAAATTACTATTTTAGTCCTATTGACATAAAATTATTATTTTTTAAATAAAAATAAGAAATTTTTTAAGAATATTTTGGGTAAAAAAAAAGACTTCACCGTCAACTGTTCCAAATATTTTTATTATTATAATAATATAGATTATTATTACTAATCCGCGGGCAAGTGCATCGCACACGTAAATAAAATGGGTTGAAAGTTACTTAAAAAGTCAAAAGCGGTTAAGAATCACTCAAAAATAAAATAAAAGAAGGCTGAAAGTTACCGAAAAAATAAAAAGGGACTGAAAATGGAAAAAAAGAAAAATTTTAAAATAAGTCTTATATTTACTAACATTACCAAAAAAAAAAAAAAATCTTTTAGAGCCTTATTACAAATTACCCTTACATATATTTTTTAATATAAGTTTATTTAACAGTTTTATATTAAAAATTAGTGGGTAATTTTAAAAAAAAATTGGTAAAAGTGGCACCCCGTCATTAAGGAGTTTTGACTTATTATTTCTGATTAATAAAATCTATTGTAGCATGAAGTTTAAATATTTTATTTGTGTTTTTTTCTTACTATTGCTAATAAGCATTAAAATCTTAAAATTATTACTCTTTTTTAGACCTCTCTTCTTTTGTATTATTTTAGTAAGATTAATAAAATACTATTCAGGTTTTCTATAATGTTAAATATCTAAACTTAAGCTAAAATTTTAATTTTATAATAATAAGCCTTTACTGACCTAATGCTTATTTTTATCTCATAATATTTTACCCATGTTTAAATTACATATATACGATGTAATACTTTTATTATCAAAGTTTAAAATTAGAACAACTTTCCCACCCTTAGTTACTTTATAATCTAAAATGTACATTGAGCAAATGAATAATAAAAATTAATATTATATCACATGTTCACTCTTTTATAATTTTTATTAATAGTTAATATACTAATAAAAATTTGAAAAAATATCAGACTTTCTATAAGCAAATTATTAGATAGCATCAATTTTTTTTTTTTTTGGTGAAAATCTAATTAAATATTTTTTTTAAAAAAGAGAAAATTGAACATTAAATGCCATTAGATGAAAGGTAAACGAGGTGATCTATTTTGTTCCTCTTGGCTACTTTAACTGAAAATGTCATGTCTGCGGCCGCAGCAACTGTAGCACAAACAACTGCATCAAAACTCGAATCAGCGTAATACAGAAATGACCCACTTGCCCGCCTTGAAATTTGAATTAAGATTCCATTTATAAACTTTAAGAGGCTTGATACTTAATAATATTGAAAAAAATGCCAAAAATCTGGCTCCACTCCTATACATCATATAAAAATTGATCTCAATAATTGAATAATAATTCCACCTATTATCGGGGTCCATACCGATGGAATTGAAGCAAGGCGACTTGTGGATGAAATAATAAAACAATTAATCAATATAATATATAATTTTAGTTTTTTATTTTTAATTTTTATGTTTCTGCCTTTGGTGTATAAAATGTGCAGGTGAGAGCATTTGAAGCATCATTGATTCCAGCGAGACAGTGTATATAGTACCGAAGCCATCCAAGATCTTCGTAGTGGGAAATTCGTGGAGAAGAGAACATTTTTAGAGAGGCTGGAAGCAATTATTACATGGATCGAAGAGAAGAAGCTAACGACATTGAAAGTGAGGAGGGGAGCTTATTTGATCGTGGTGACATGGAGAGCAACGCTTCGGAAATACTCGAGAGGGAATCAATGATAAGAGAACCACTTCTCAAACCAAAGAATATTAATAATACTTCTCAGATTGCCCTTATTGGCGCAAACGTCTGCCCCATCGAGAGCCTTGATTACGAGTAAGAAGCTGCCCACCTTATAATTTTTCATTATCAAATTTTCAAAGATTTAACAATATATATTTTTTGATACGTAATATATACATATTCAATGATCATGATAGCATCAATGACTGATAGCTCACCCGTTTGACATTTATCCCCTCATATAAGATGAGGAGTTGTTATGTCCCTATTGAGGACTTATTGTGTCCTTATTAGATCTTGGTGTGTACATTTTGTTCTCTGTATTAATCATTGAGACCATCCTTATCTTTGATCCATCAATTTGTTATACCTTTTTTTTTTTTTGAAAGTTCAATTTATAATAACTTGTATGTATGTAATGATCTAATGTAACAATGGTAGCGTAGTAATTGTACTTTTGTTCTTAGTTAAAAATGACATTTTATTATATATCATATAAGCACTGGCCATTGCATCTGACTTAGTTTTTATTATACATTAATTTCTGTTTTCAGGATAATTGAGAATGATCTAATTAAACAGGATTGGAGATCGAGGACAAAAGTTCAGATTCTTCAGTACGTTGTCTTGAAATGGACACTTGCGCTCCTTATAGGGTTGATCACGGGACTCGTTGGGTTCTTTAATAACATTACGGTGGAGAACATAGCTGGTTTTAAATTATTGCTCACCAACAATTTCATGCTTGATGACAAGTAAGCCTCACCACTATCACTTGGAATATCTGGATTAATAGTGATTTTGTTTAAAACCCTATATGCGTCTTTAACATGAGTACCATCTTCACATTATAGTAATCTCATGCAGAAAAAGAGTATGGTGTAGAGACGGGAATCATATATCAACGTTTGCTCCACACGAGTTGATCATATTTAGAAATCCAATAATATTCTTATCGTCGAGCTGCCCTTATCAATCCAACACACACAAACACAAAAGATAAATAAATAAAGAAATAAGAATATAAAGAAATAAGAACTCACGCATACAGCTGAATAAAGCATCAATATGCTAATAAGCTGATAGCCCATAGTAGTTATTTTGTTCTGCTTGATACTTTCTATCAGTCCAGGAAGCATGTGAATACTCTGTAGAACTCTAATATGGGATCAACTCTTATGTACCAATCTTGCAATTAAATATCATGTCAATTATTAGGTTCAAGCGTAATTTTTTTAATAGTGCTACATTAGCATTCATAACAAACATAGATAGAAACGTTACCTTTATACACCATTGGATTGCTTATTATAAACTATTGGATTTCCTTGAATCATGTGTTGAAACATTATTTAAAATAATTTAATGGTGCATTAATGAAAATGTTCCAATCAATGTACATCATGGATTTTTATTTTTATTTTGTTTTATTTTTTTGAGAAGAAACAACCGATCCATATCTATCGCCAAGGGTATTGAGACCCACTTTGGACTCGTTGGGCTGAGCAGGAACGTTGTCTATCGTCATCCTACATCATCCCTTCATCCTCCCACTAATCCGCTTACCAATTCGAAGGAATACAAGTGGCTAGGGCTCGAATTCAGAACCTCTTGGTTCCTCGCTCCTCAGGCTCTCACCCAACCACTTGGCCAACGCTTTGTTGGCTACCCCATGGATGTTATTTTAGCATTTCCTTTTTTATTTCTTTTTCCCTAATTTGTGGTTAGCATAACACTATAATTCTTGGTATTAACTACTCTTTTTGTTCCATTTTTCAAATTGGAAGAATAAGAAATTGGGGTTTCGACTCTTAGAATGAGTTCTATAATACTATAATACGTGGTATAAAACTATACTCTTTTGCGTTCTAATTAGACTATGTAGCTATGGAAATCTTGTTAGTTTAATTGTGGTGTTTTTTAGTTGTTTCTAGATCAATTCTAACTCATCGACAAACCTAGTTTTCTAATGGTCCCAAGTAAGACTAACTGCGATGTTGTCATGGTTCCAGTGCAGGTACTACCAGGCTTTTGCTGCATATGCTGGAATTAATGTTATTTTGGCTACTGCTGCTGCAGCCCTCTGTGCTTACATTGCCCCTGCGGCGGCAGGATCTGGTATACCCGAAGTGAAAGCTTATCTCAATGGTATCGATGCTCATGCGATATTGGCTCCAAGTACTCTCTTTGTAAAGGTGAGTGCATGAGCCCAAGCTCAAAGTAATGTGCTCTCTTCCTCTTGCTTGCAGGGATTTAGAATTTGGTCACTATGAACACTGGGCAATGTTAAGGCAATAATTGACTTACACCGTTACACCCCTACTTACCATCCAATACTATTAAGGTCCTACAACATGAAAGAAAGCCAGGGGGGCATTACCTGTTTTCTATCCTGTGCACCTTTCCTAATTGACTTATTTATTTTGTGGGACTTTTTTTTTTATGTTTTAGCATTAAACGTCGTTTCTTTGTTTGCAGATTTTTGGTTCCATTCTTGGAGTTGCTGCCGGATTTGTTGTGGGGAAGGAGGGGCCTATGGTACATACGGGAGCTTGTATAGCCAATTTACTTGGCCAGGGGGGATCCCGCAAGTATCATTTGACATGGACATGGCTCAGATACTTTAAAAATGACCGGGACCGTAGAGACTTAATCACTTGTGGTGCCGCAGCTGGTGTAGCTAGTGCATTTCGTGCCCCAGTTGGTGGTGTCCTATTTGCCCTTGAAGAAGCAGCTTCATGGTACGCCACTTTATCTCCCTTATTCCTAGTTTTTTCTTTTTTTGGACAAGAAACAAAGTATAATTGTATTAAGTGTAAGTATAAGGACTATACAAGTATAATAGCCGGAAAACCGGCACTATATGACAAGACCATCCAAGATTGGCACCCAACCTCTTAACCACTCACCTAGAGGAAAGCCTTGCGCGAGTTTGTAAGAGCTGACCTATAAAAAAGCCAAATAAAAAGCACTATCCCAAACCAAATCACAGTCCTTAGATTGTTCATAAAAAATACGAGAATTTCGTTCTTTCCAAATGGACTAAGTCCATTTGGAAAGCACTGAGTCCTGTTTTTTCTTAGTTGATGCTTGTAGTCATTGCCAAATTACATCCATATTCATATATTCACTTGAGCACTTATGTGGAAGTATGTAAAAAGGAATGAAACACAAGCACAGATAACATTTTAAAAATTCATCTCAGTTTCACCATTTTGCTTCTCTATAGAAATCGAGAGAATTGATTCTAACTCTTATTGGGCATTTTCAGGTGGCGAAGTGCTCTTCTTTGGAGAACATTTTTCACAACAGCTGTGGTAGCTGTGGTACTGAGAACTTTAATAGGATTTTGC
This sequence comes from Paratinospora sagittata, assembly GCA_035771175.1. Taxonomy (NCBI): domain Eukaryota; kingdom Viridiplantae; phylum Streptophyta; class Magnoliopsida; order Ranunculales; family Menispermaceae; genus Paratinospora; species Paratinospora sagittata. Next base: position 1,829,926 of record JAYMFD010000012.1, on the reverse strand, counting down.
TGGAGTGGAAATTGTGGTCTATTTGGACAAGGAGGATTAATCATGTTCGACGTTAGTTCAGCTGCGACAACATATAACACTTCAGATCTAGTAGCAGTCATATTCCTAGGGGTCACTGGTGGACTTTTTGGAAGCCTCTACAACTACCTTGTGGACAAGGTCCTTCGTACTTACAGTCTAATCAACGAGTATGTCTTCGTAATCTCTTCTCATATTCTAATAGCATAGATGATGACTATGATACGTGGTTATTGGGATCTATATGAGATATTTTTAGGAATTAAAGCAGACTTGAAGCATGATTCTGTGAATTAAACAAGGTTTATGGTGCTTTTGATATGATGCAAGACCCTGCATTTTATATTTTGTGATTTTAGAGCCAATTGCAGCTTGTATCCGTACTGACAGAATCAGTGCTTTTTCAAATGGTTAAAATACCACTGCTTTTCTTTTCATATTTGTCAGAGGTAGTGGTTTTCACTGATGATGATTGATATTAATTACAGGAAAGGTGCTGCATTCAAAGTCCTCCTTGTCATTACCATTTCTCTCCTGACTTCATGTTGCTCTTATGGCCTGCCATGGTTTGCAAAGTGCACTCCTTGTCCCAGTGGTTTGAATGAACCGTGTCCAACCATAGGTCGTTCGGGCAACTTCAAGAATTTCCAGTGCCCACCAAATCACTACAATGATCTTGCCTCCCTTTTTCTCAACACAAATGATGATGCCATCCGAAACCTCTTCAGCACTGGCACAAAGAATGAGTTTTACCTATCCAGCTTATTCATCTCGTTCACTGGTGTCTACTTCCTCGGTGTCATCACTTACGGCATCGCCATCCCCTCGGGGCTCTTCATCCCAGTCATCCTTGCCGGAGCCTCCTATGGTCGCTTCATCGGGAAACTCTTTTCATCTATCTCCGACCTCGACGTCGGTCTAATTGCATTGCTTGGATCTGCCTCCTTACTTGGTGGCACAATGAGAATGACCGTCTCCCTTTGTGTGATACTACTCGAGCTCACCAACGATCTTTTAATGCTCCCTTTGGTTATGCTGGTTCTACTTATTTCTAAAAGTGTAGCAGACTGCTTTAACATGGGTGTATATGATCAAATAGTGAAAATGAAAGGATTGCCTTATATGGAGGCTCATTCAGAGCCTTACATGAAGCACCTAGTTGCCGGGGATGTTGTGTCTGGCCTACTGATAAGTTTCTCTGGGGTTGAGAAGGTGGGCACTGTTATGCATGCTTTAAGGACGACAAGGCACAATGGTTTCCCAGTAATTGACAAGCCACCATTCTCTGAAGCACCAGAATTATGCGGGCTTGTGCTGAGGTCTCATTTGTTTGTGTTGCTCAAGAGGAAGATGTTCTTGAAGGGGCAGAGAGTGAGCGGGCAAGAGGTGTTGAAGAGGTTTGGTGCATTTGATTTTGCCAAGGCAGGATTAGGTAAAGGTTTGAAGCTGGAGGATCTGGATATCGAAGAGGAGGAGATGGACATGTATGTGGATCTCCATCCGATTACTAATGCATCTCCATTCACAGTTGTGGAGACCATGTCATTAGCCAAAGCTGCTGTGCTTTTTCGAGAACTTGGCCTCAGGCACTTGTGTGTCGTTCCAAAAACTCCAGGGGTAAGAGAAAACATTCACTCTGATGTCCTTGTACACAAACACACACTCACACAAACAAGCATTTATTTCATATGAAAGGTAACCCCTTGAATACATCACATATGATCTTTTCTTTTGTATAAACAGAAGAAACAAAGTAGCTTTCATGGTCTAGATCATCTAGAGTTGTGCAAAGAGTAGTGCCACATTGATATTTCTAGCTGACACTGATAGAAACTTCACCTTCAATATATCATTGAGTTGCTTTAAATCATGTATAAGTGTGTGATTTAATACAATCCAACGGTGCATTAATGAAAATACTTCCATCAATGACAGCTAGAAATGCCACGTGAGGGAAATGAGTGGACTTTGGCCATTTGTTTTATATATTATATATATTTGATTTGAATGGTACTCGGGTCTCTTAGAGCACCTTACTAGTCTCTTGAGGTACATGCAAACCTCTTGATTAGCACAAATATTATAATTAGTTCTTAATCACTACTGAAGACCAAATATAGCTATTTTGATTTCTTATGGTTAGTAAAGTTTGGAGGATTTTAAGCCTGCAGTCGCTATGATTTTAGAGATTCAGAGTTTTCTAGGAACACCCTTGAAGCTTGCATGAAGAACTCCTCTAGTTCTACCACTGTTATATTTTGGTGAACTAACATCTCTATTCATTTGCAGCGGGGGCCCATCCTCGGCATTCTTACCAGGCATGATTTTATGCCAGAACACATAATGCGAGTCTATCCTCACTTTATTCACTGCAAGTAGAGATCATCACAGAGGAAAAGAAATTGACAAGCAGGTTCGGATGACCTATGTCCTTTTCTTGTTTCTAATATGTTTTTGTCAACTATTATGATTATTATTATTATTATTTATAATTTCTTTCACCTGTGTTTTGGAGAAATTAGGTCCGTTGTTACAACTACAATTCGTGTAAAAGGAAAGGATATATGATAAATAATAATAATAATAAAAAAGATCATGTAATTTCATTAATTTGAAGATTGAAGTTATGTTGTTGGACATAAATAAACTCTCATATGAAAGTTTTAAAATTATGTTTCCTCTTGAGCCTAACCACAATGACGAAATATATTTTAGCAAGATATGAGCAGACAGCTTCTGAAAATCAACATGAGATCTATTTTATTCATGTTCATGGTAAATAAGTATACATGAGGTTAGCTGCATAAATTTTTCATATCACTCAACTTTGTTCAGTAAATATTTACTGTAGAATAAACTAATCTTGTTTTAAAATAGATATGGAAAACACATCTACATCTACTTTAAAAAAAAAATGTATGCCTTTCAAATTGAAATTGCCACCTGCTTTAGAGCCAAAAAAAAGTCAGCATCAGTGATGATTGAGTTGGGTGGGAAGGTATATGAGAGAAATGCCAAGTTGCTAGTGCATCAGTTATGATGACGTTTGGGGTTTTAGCTAAGTCAACTTCAAAACAGAGCTTTTAATTTTGATAATATTAAGAAAGAAAGATTAGGACATTTGTGCTTTATATACTTTTTTTTTTTTAAGTTTATAAAAATGCTTATTGAACTGAGTAGCATCAAATAAACGCTTTTAAAGGGATTTGACGGAGACGCTGTCTTATCTGATACTGAGAATTGAGACATATAAACAGGAGTCAGCTGCTCCAGCAGCTACAGGTTTCTCTTTGGGCCACAACACAATCTTAAGGAAATTGGAAACGCGGCAAAATCCGAGGCCTTGAGACCCCACCACCACCACTCCCCCAAGTACTACTAATTGGCTGGCTTGCTGCTATGGTTGGGTTTTCTATTTATTATTTATTATGTACTTTTTAAGAAGAAGAAGAAGAAGCCCCACGTGTTGCCCACTCCTCTCAGTTCTAGTTACCCCCCTCTTGGAACCATGGATAAGGTAGCTTTGCTTTTCATTTTCTATTACTTTCATACTATTGTTTTAGCTTTGCGAAAACCAAATGCCACGGCTCATCGTGGGTGTTGCCCAGGATTAAAGTAGTAGTTGGTGGTAATAAGCTAATTGGGTCAATTCGTGTAAAAGAAGAGCAGGGGGCCCCCAAGCTTTATATTCACCCGCCTTTACAGACTCCCAAAATGCCATGTGGCATGCCACCCATGCTACAAAAATGCGTTTTTTAATAAAAAAAAACTTCAAAGTTCAACTTTTTTTTTTAAAGTTGATTGAGCCAAAGTGATTGATGAAGTTTTCACTAAGATTAATATTCTTAAAGAATAAATTTCTCCGATAAAAAAAAAAAAAAAAAAAAGTCATTTTGTATCTCTTTAAATTCATGTTAGTTGATTTGATAAAAGTTTTATGTTAGCTGTTAATTACATAACACAAACCTCTTTTTTTATCAAATTTGGGACCAACTGTTTTTAAAGATATATAAATATGCAATATGCATAACTCAAACAGAGCTCTTTGGATTTTTCCTCTTTCTCTAATATATATATATAACTTAACTAGAGATGTTTTAAATATATATGTGCATTACATACTTTAAACATGTAGTCCATGATCTAATAACTATAATAATATAAATTGTACGTGTTCCGCAGTACATGTAAAGATGCTAAATTGTAGCTACAGTAACCATGGTGAGGCATTAATATATATAATTTAAGAAGAGTGAGTTAGTAGTAGTAGTAGTAGTAGTAGAGAGGGAAAGGTGGTGGGGACGTAAGAGCTAAGTTAAGGAGTAGGAGGAGGTGAGAGAGGAAGAGAAAGATTCCCGACAACACAATCTAAGGATTCGGTCTTTTTGGGGTCAGCGAGCAGACATCGGCATCAACTGAGGGAGAGAGTTGATAGAGGGAGAGAGAGAGAGAGAGGTCAGCGAGCAGGCATCGGCATCAACTGAGGGATAGAGCTGATAGAGGGAGAGAGAGAGAGAGAGGCTTCCCACCCCTGCCCATTGCCATTCATCTTCATCTTTCATCTTCATCTTCATGTAAGCTCTTAAAGGGCCTTTTTCTTTTTTTTTTTTCTTTTTTTTATTTTTTGGTTATCAGTTTGTGTAGACGAGGAGTAGCCATGACTGATGCCTCTCCTCCTCCTCCTCCTTCTGCGGACACTCCTACTACTCTTCGTGTTCTGGCAGTTGATGACTCCTCTGTGGACCGTAGAATCGTTGAGAAGCTTCTCAAATCAGCCATGTTCAAAGGTCAGAAACACCTTCCTGCTTAGATCGATTTGTTTTTTAAACAAACGTTTATGAGCCAGATTTTTTTGATGGACCCAAATGTTTCCTTTCTCTTGTCTTTGGTATTTATTTCGCATATATCTCTCTCATTTTAATAATAATAATAAAAATGAATGTCTCTGATGGGTTAGTTTTAGGCTCTGGTTTTAATGCAAAAATGCAGTGATTCCTTCCAATTTCCTGCTAATTTTTCAGTATTTTACTAGCTTTCACTTTTTTATTTCCTTCTTCCTCCTGTTTGGACTTTGGATCTTCATGTTTTCCTCCCAAAGATTATGAGCTTCTTTTTTTTTTTGTCTCAGAAACATTTCAGGTAAAAACATAAACAAGAGGATAAATCTCAGGCCACTTGAGCAATCATCTATAATCCCAATGATCCAAATCCATGTTTTTTTTTTTTTTTTCAATTAATGTGAAATGTTCCTTTCTTCCACTCCCACTGTGTAGTAATAGAGACTAGAGAGGCTTCTAAATTTTGGTGTCCTTATTATAAGTATGAATTCCAACTGTTTACTATGTCTCAATTTTCTGAAAAACTGAAAGATCCTTTGGAGGGCCATCTGAGTCTTCTGTTTCATTGCAGTTACAATGGTAGAAAGTGGAAAGAAGGCAATGGAGGTTCTAGGCCTGAATGAAGATGATAAAGTTGAAACTCCTGATAATGTGAGAATCATGGTTCTTAAAGCTAATTTTTTCCTAAATTTTCATTCCATATTACTCTATGCAAATGCTATGGTATGATGATATCATGATAGTGCATCACCATTCAATCTTATAAATTATAATGAGACATACCCTTCAATAATGGCATCAAACACATGTTTACTTTATCTATTCTTTTACCTTTTTAGCAGTTTCCAGGTTGGTCCAATGCCCACCTCACAACTATTGTTCTTTCAAATGCCTGATGAATGAAAAAATAAAATTGATCAGTTCATGTATTTCACTTATTAGAACTTGAGTTTTCTAAATCTATTGGACTAGAAGCAGAGCCCTTTCAGTTTAAGTAATGTCTTGGACATAAGAGCACCTTTGAAATTGCTTGCATATGAATACAATGTAAGAACAGAAGTTAATTAAACACATGGACAATAAAACTGGCATGTTAGAGACTAGTACAAATTTTATCTTCATTTGCATTGGCATGCTAGCCAAATTCCCACTCCTTTTTATTTTTCTGGTTCTTTTCATTATTTCCTATAAATTAACTGACATCAGCTTCTTTCAGGACCTGAAGTTTGACATTATACTGACAGATTACTGTATGCCTGAAATGAATGGTTATGACATTCTCAAGATTGTGAAGGTTAGAGCAAACTTTATTAGACTCCCATCTTTTCTTCTTCTTTGCTTCTTTTAGCATTTGTTGACTTTACTGTGGCTTGTTAGTGTGAGTGAAAATAACCTGTGGTTGCACTTTAAGGACTCACAGAACACATAATTGAGGATTCTCTTTTCCTGTTTAGGGTCAGTGGCCTTTATCGTACATTATTTCTTAGCTTGGACATTCTGAATAAATCTGAACCACATGGACCTTTAAGCGTTTCAAGGGATTTTCTAGACACCCTGTGGTTGGATTTTCACAACTCAAAAGTGCAGTAAAAGGAAAGTGGAGGGAAGGATCTGCACATGTGATTGGAGTGTGGCCAGCCTTTACCTAGATGATTTCTCAAAGATGTTCTGAATGATGGGGATCAAATGGCCACAGATAATTTTTCTGTGGTCCAAAAGAGTGCAATAAGATTTGTTTCATTATGTGAGAATGACATAAAATTTACTCTTTATTGAGCAAACGGAATAGTTTGTGACTGACCTTCCTATTTTCTTTTTTAAATCTCAGGAGCACAGCTGCTTGAAATACTTACCTGTGGTGATAATGTCGTCTGAACACGACCCACAGAGAATCAGTAGGTAACTTCTTCTACCAGATATGTATCTTCTCTTCAACATTCCTAGCATGTATCATCCATTACAAATTAAAAAGGAAGAAAAAACCAATTGAATCTGGACCCCCATGAGAAGAGAAATGAGCAGTTCTGGTTGGGCTTCTTAATATTTTCATGAGGTTCTCATTGCACCTTTTTGCCTTTTTTTCTTTTATTTTTTTAATTTCCACTATAATTCTCTGATGGCGATTGATGGAAGCAAGGATCAAAGAATCACCCTTGACACCTTTATCTACCACTAGTATAATGCATTAGCATGACAAATTAAACACCTGAAGAATTCTGCTATTAATGAGCAGTTGAACATAAAAGGAAAAAAAAACCTGCAGGCCTATAAAAATAGTGTATGGTATGGAAAATGGAACCATACCATATAAGTCATCACCATCAACATGGATGTGCTCGAATGTCAAAAAATAAAATATCTAAGGCCATAGGCAACAGAGTAACAAATAAGTTGGATTACTTGCTAATCTATCTGGCATACTGCCTTTCCCCTAGAATAGCAGAAAGTCCAACACATATAGAATCCCATTTGTAGCTTCCATTTAAAAGCTAAGAAGGAACAGGCAATAAAGAAAAGGACAAAAAGGGAACAGAGTAACAGAATGAGATAACTCTCTCAAGTTGTTGTTATGTCCTCAGTATAATTAGGCTTACCATAGTGATATAGGGTTTGGACAATACATGTTCACTGGTTTATATTATGCAGGTGTATGGATGCAGGAGCTGAGGAATTCATAAAGAAACCTCTCCATTTGAGAGACATGCAGAGGTTGCGAAGCTACGTAAAGCCAATTATGCCAGTAGCTAAAACAGGCACAAAGAGAAAGGCTCAACTTGACTTGATGTCAGAGAGCAAAGAATCCGAAAGAAGACCTTGCATTGCAGGTGTTACTGTTGCATAGAAGGATAATTTTTTCTGACATGGAGCCTTATTGGGTAGCTTTCTATTATATGTAATCCTTTTGTTTGATGTTAACTTCTAAGCTGAAGGTGGGTGTAGATCAGCTATTTCTCTTTTCTGGTGGTTGGTTTTTTTTACCAGAGGTGGGTGTTTCAGGCGGAGTTTGTGTACTAGTAGCTTGTAATTGGAGCTCTTTTCAGAGGTTTAATTATTTTGGATCTATTTTGTGAATAATACTTGGGGAGTTATGTCTGCTTCATCTTACATCTTACATCTTACTAAATATTCCATGATTTATCAACTATTGTCAAACTGCTCATTCACACTGAAATCACAAAATTTGAGAGCCTCATACAATGCCCTAATTATTTGACATCATATTCTACAAAGTAATGAAGAGTGATTGGTTTATTATCATCTTATTTGTCCATGATTGCCAAATTCTTGATGCAATTCTTGTGGCCAATGAAGCGGTAGAAGATTATAGAATCAGAAAACCTGGTGGAGTGATATTAAAGATAACTTTGAGAAGGCATATGGTTCGGTGGATTGGGGGTTTCTTGATTATGTTATGGAAAAGAGGAATTTTGGAAGGACATGGAGGAGGTGGATTAATGGGTGTATTATCTGTGTCATTCTCAATCATCATCAATGGAACAAGTAGGGTGATCCTATTTTTTCATTTTTATTTACTCTCGTGGTGGATGTATTGTGTCGAATGATGTCAAAGGCTTGTTCGTCCTCTGTGATTCAGGGCTTCTCTGTTGGCAAAGACAGAGTAGTGGTCTCTCATCTCATGTTTGATGATGATACCCTGTTTTTCCTTAATGGTGATGAGGAGAATGTAGGAAATGCTATTTGTTTGCTCCAGCGCTTTTGTTCCTAGTCTGGCCTTAAAGTTAATATGGTGAAGAGTCAAATGGCGAGGATTAATATTGATCGTGATATGTTAGTCAGGATGGCAGCAAAAATTAGGTGCTCTGTTGGCTGTTGGCCGCATCATTATCTTGGTATGTCATTAGGTGACAATCCTCTGTATAACAACTTTTGGGATCCGGTGGCATCTAAGATCTCCCGTAAATTAAATGGGTGGAAAAGAGGTTTTTTGTCGAGGGGGGGAAAACTTACACTCATTAATTTTGTGCTATCAGCCATTCCAACCTATTTTATGTCGATGTTTAGATTGTCGGCTGCGGTTGCCAAGAGTCATGAGAAAAAATTAAAAGTTTTTTTATGGAAAGGTGCCGATAAGAACAGTGGGACGCATCTGATCAATTGGAAGACAGCCCAAAGACCAATTAATAAAGGTGGGTTGGGCATTGAAAACTTAATGTTGAGGAACAAAGCCCTTTGTGCCAATTGGGTGTGGAGATTCTATAAGGAGAATCAATATTTTTGGCCAAGAGTTGTCACTAGCAAATTTGGGACCATTAACCTTGGTAGGAGAATTGCCCCAGCCATTAGAACATCATTTAGAAGCCCATGGAAATTTGTAATCTCTTTGCTCCCCGAGTTCTTCCCCCATCTTCAACATGTGATTGGGAATGGAGGTATTTTCAAATTTTGGGAAGACCGGTGGGCTAGTGACACTCCACTAGCCGAACTTCTCCCTAGACTTTACCATGCATCGCCCTACCTTAACCATCCCATCGCCCACTTCATTGCAAACCAAACCCTTTCAGAACCCATCCATTGGAATCTCTTTCTCTCTAACATTCCCACGGTGAGTCAACAAAATGAACTACTAGCCCTTTCATCTCTCTTAGACCCAGTCCGTTCATCTCCCAGTCCCGATTGTTTTTCTTGGACACTCCATCATTCGGGTCATTTCACTTGCAGATCATTTTTCCAATTCCTTATTGATGACCCTACATTGCATTATTTCCCTTTTGCACATATGATTTGGGAAGCTCATGTTCCATCCAAAGTAAAAATGTTTGGGTGGATCCTGATCCACAATAAGCTTAACATGGATGATGAGCTTCAAAGACGTCTTCCATTTATTTCTTTGCTTCCTCATTGTTGCCCGTTGTGCTTTAAAAGTGCATATGTTGTCAATCATCTATTCTTCATATGTTCATTTTCTTTGAGGCTTTGGAGGGAGCGACATACAAGAATTGGAAATAGTTCCTCCTGTCCTACGTCTTGTGAAGAGTGTTTTGAGTTGGGTCATAGCCGGGTCCTAGGGGCAACAAAGCTAAAATCATGAGGTCGGCATTTCTTTCGACACTTTGGATGATTTGGATTGAACATAATCACTGAATCTTTGATGGTGTGTCTAGGAACACAACGGAGGTGTGGAATGATATCATTCTTATGGCTAGCTCTTGGTTTTTGGCTTTTAGAATTAATGGAGATTTCTCCATTAACGATTGGATTAGGAATTGGGGAGATTGTCTAATGTGTATTTGATTTTTGGTTGGGTGATGTTTTTGTATCTTTGTTTTTGGGCTGCTTGTTTTCCTGTGAGTGCTGATGGTACTTTGTTGCTTTGTACTTTGTATTTGTTCTTTTGATTAATGTATATGTTTGTTTACTCTAAAAAAAAAGCTATTTATAATAATTAAATAATTAATTTTATTATAAACAAAATATAATCTATTTATTAATTGCATTATATCCATACTCTAGTTTGACATAAGTGTCGTACTGTCATTCTCTAACAGAGCTGTTGGGGGCATATCACTCTTTGATTAACCAACATTGATATTGTCCTCATTTAACTACTACGACCTAAATGTAAGATATGACTCAAAATTAAAGATCCACACTGTTTCAAGTGATTAATTTCTTCATCTATTACATGTGACTATTATTTCGATCCACACATTCCCAATACAAATATTACCACCTCCTTTCTTTCATCCCTCCAATTATATTACCCAATACAAAAAATCCTTCACCCCATCACTGTAGTTAGCTACAGTCCAACTCATAGTTCATTTTTTTATTCTCCACAGGTGTCAGCTTTTTATTGAATTACAAATGCTCTGTATTTTGTTTTCATGGCCAACAACCTTTGCCTTTTATAAAATTTTTATACCTTGATATGTTTTTTTAATTTCCAACTAGTTGCAAACACATCTAGAAGAGCACTTCCCCCAAATCCTAGAAAAAACAACCAAATTTCCATGCATGTCTTCCATCTCCTGTTCTCCAAGATTCTCTCTCACATCTATTACTTTTTATTAGGCTTAGTCTCCCTGTGATACTTCAATAAATAAACATAAATATTCCCCGTGTTTATTCCACTAATTCGCTTTATGCCTGTCATATATTTCCTTCTATCTCATTAATTAGTGCAACTAAAAAAAGGCATTTCTTCTCCCATTAGATTCCACCAACTTGTCTTTTTATGCTTCATTTCATTTCTAAGTATTAATGTGCAAGACCCAAATTCACTAGCTACATACTAGAATACCAACAAGTGTCAATAATTAATCTTTTATTGTTTACAAGATAAAAAGAGGGCACAGTAAGTCTGAATTGAGAGACTATACACAAGGAATGTAAGTAATGACTAGGGTCTCTTTGTTAACTCCATTTAGCATCTACTTCTACTTTAAAATAAACCTCAATTTGTACTAAAGGTCTAAGCTTTAATATAATAAGCCAATTTTTTTTTTTCTTGTATAGGTTATACCTCTACTTCAAACAGAGGAAGAAAAAATAAAAAAGTTATTAAAAAATATTTTTTTTCATTACCCTCTACTTTTTTTTCGGGGTTACAAGTGACGTTAACAAACACTACCTTAGACTCAAATATGAATTGAAGCAATTGATTATTTAGACATAAATATTAATATAAGTATCAGTATGTCTAAATTGTTTGCTCCAGACTTCTTCCTAATGATCACTTTGGGATCACAAGGGTTGATTTCCAGGATCAGACCTGAATGCTGTTGCAAGAAGAAGAAATTCACTTTATCACTGGTTTTAAACTTCATGAGAAAGTCTCCCAACATGAAGCTCTGAACAACAGTGAACTCAAGTACAAAAAAAAGGTGCAGGCAACAGTGTTAAAAGGCCTTTAAAATGTAATTGTGAGTAACAAAAGATGAGTAGAAAAATAGCAAACAAAAAGAAAGAGTAAGGTAAGTTTCAAGCCTTTTGATTACCTGGAGAAAATGCTTCATTCTGCATTGATGATTACTCTCTGTGGAGACCTATACAAAAGTGAAAAAGTTTGTTCAATTAATAAACAGGAAAAGAAAAACTTTTGAAAGCTGAGCGTTTTTTGAAACATGATTACACCTTAATTCAGGCATATTTTATGCATTAACTGCCCAGAAGTTTCATTCTTGCAGCAACACACTCAATGGACAAATTCATTTCAACAAAGCATTTCTTTCTTGAAATTTTTAACTTTGCCTTGATAAGATCTCACCACCAAAACAGAATTGCTTTTGATGTTAAACCTTGAAACCGTATATGACATCATTGACAAAATTGAAGCCACAACCAAATATTGCAAGAAGGGTATAACAGAACTTCTGAGTGGACATGGTGAATGAGAACACAATGCATACAAAAACATTAAACATCCTATATGTTAGTATGGAAAGAAGCACCAAATGAATAAGAGGCAGACCCCTGTACTCTTTTTCTTTTCTTTTCTTTTTTCTTTTTTTTTTAACCTCTCTCTTCTTGTTTGGACTCGCCAATGAAGGGAGAACATTAACTTTCAGGATCTGATGGTTAAGAATGCACCTCCTTCCTTGAGTGTACTTGGGAAACCCAACTCTTCAACAAGTCTAAAATTGATGTAGGAAGCATTCTAACCAAGCCAAAAGCTTGTACTGTTAGATAGACATTCAGAAAGTGAGAAATCTCACTTGGGAAGTTATGAACCTTGGAAGTAAAGGAAGTTTCTATGAAGACAGAGAGCAGGAGACTGACAAAACAAGATCGTCAGGAAAAAAGACTCTAATTTAGTAACTAATCTCCTAAAACAGAAAAGTCATAGTCTCAATTTCTGAATCACATTTGGTTCTCGTGAACCCCGGATCCCAAATCATGTATTATCAGAGTGACAAAATCATTAACTGCTTCTTTCTTCGTATTAGACATGGTATAACATGAAGGATACTCAAAGGTAAAGGTGAATCAATTTCCACCACACACACCCCCAAAAACCAGTTCAATGCTCACCGGTTCAATCCCTTTTTTTTCCGCATTGATGCCAAAGGTTCAAAAGTAAAGTTCAAAGAACTCATGAGTACATTCTCACATAGAAAGCATACAATGGAAGTGAGCTATGCATTCCATGAATTTGAACTCGTCAAATGAGGAAAACAACCTCGAATAGAATTAGAGTGCCTATAAAAATTAACTCAAAATCCCTGCAGGACAAACATATTTTACCGGACCTCATCACTTCGACACCTAACTGTCATTAAACAAAATCAACATTCCATGGTTAAACAATTACATTGATTGTTTTACAAACTCCTTAACCATGAATTCATTCAATCTGAGAAACTCCAGAAACAGAGGAAGTGTTCAAATTGATACATGTAATCATTCAAATTAACACAAATTGTTCGCTTATGCATGTAATGAAGTAATAAAGTTGACTCTTGCTGCTGAAATCAGTCAAAATGCTTAAAATTTCATGAGTTGCGTTACTCGTCTTTGTTAAGCATTTTATCATGCAAGTTCATGTCAAACTGAAGCAATCCATCACAATATACAGTTCTTTATCGTCTAACAAGATCCACTAAACTGATTCCTACCAGCCGTTCAAAATCAAAACCACTTGAATAATTAATTGCAAATGGATGATTCCGATCCATAAGCACGTAAAGCACAGAGCCAATTACAGAAATACCACAACCAGAACTATTACTCGACGATCAATCTAGAAATACATAAAAACTGTAAGACTAAACTTCGATTAAGCAAGAGATTAATAAATTCAACAGAAATATTAGAGAAAATACCACGCCGCCAGTCTTGCTACGATTCTATCTGCAGTTACTAATATCAAATTAACCACTTCAAGAACCAGAATTAGGGTTAAGGTTTACGAAAAGGAAGCTCATCGAACGAGCGAAAGCGAACAGTCAATAGTAAAACGTACTGAACTGAGGTAGCAAAAAAATTACTGAAGCTATAAATAAAAAATAAAAATAAAAACTCCCGCCACTGCGTTTGTCAAGTGAAAAATACGGAGGGAAATACGCCGCTGCATCAAAACACCTTTGAAGACATCATTGGCTAAGCAATGATGCGCCAAAAGCTAAAATAGCCAATATGTATATATTTTGTAGTATTTGGATTTTATTTTATTTTTTTAGTATGCTAAAAACAAGACTACCTGTTAGGTATGCAGCGTTATTTTAGCAAGTTTCATTTCTAAAACCTAGCAAAATAAATAAATAAATTCAGTTCAAAATAGAAGAGAAATGAATTCTAGTGGGTTACTTCCTTTAAAAAAAAATAATATATATATACATGTATATATAGATTGAAAACATGAAAAATGAACCCAAAGTAGCATCGCTGAGTTTGATGGGTAGCTCACCCCACTGGATATGTAGAAGTTCGAATTCGAATTTTCTTCTTCCCTGCAGAGTCATACCCACTATAAGGAGGGCCGCCGTAAATATTTTGCAATTTGCTCAAACTTCGAGAAGAGTAAGATGACACATTCCTGGATCAAAAATCGGTGACAAAAATATATATATATATGGAAAATGATTTCTCTGTATATTTTATAAAAAGGGATATTTTTTAGATTTTGGTGATAAAAAAAAATTATATATTATCAAATCAAAGGAGTTTCTCCACTTTTATACTTTTAGTTTTTAAATACAATAAACATAATTAAAATTTTTATGCCAAATGCAACACAAGTAGGGGTGTGCACGCGTAGCTATAGTTTGGTTTTCACCATAAACCAAAATAGAACCGAACTTTGATTTAGTTTTATGTCTCAAAAATTGTAACTAAAACCGAATCAAGTGGAATCGAACCAAACTTATTTGGTTTGGTTTGAATTGAGTTGATTGATTTATATTCGTAAACTTAAAAATTACGAATCATATAACTAATGTTAATCTTCTTATAAATACACATCTCATCTCAATAATATTATATATATTCACTTATGCTAAGGTTAAAATTCAAAATATTGTACATATTTAACATTCACAATGTTGAAAAAGATCAACATTCCTTGGCAACATTCCACAAATTATATATATTACCCTCGAGTTTAGTTTGGTTCAAATTGGTTTTATAATGGGTAAATCATAAACCGACCCGAACCGATCGATTTATTAAAAATAGAAACAAAAAATAAATCGATTCTCTTACAAACCAAATTGATTGCAACGGTTTAGTTTGATTTTTTGGTTTTGCATATTTTGTTGAACACCCCTAAACGCAAGGTTGTATTTGGTTCTTTATTGAATCTTAGGATATAATCTATACATTAAGTTCGAAAAAAAAATAAAAATTAAAACATATTTTTAAGAAATAACAATAAATGTATAAATTTAGTTTTAGTTGATTTTTTTTTTTTGGGTGGTAGCTCGTGCTGCGAACGTCTCCAAATGTGGGGACGATTAGGGTTGTAATGGTTAAGTTAATTAGGTTAGATCGGGATGAAGCTAAATATCCACCTCAAGGTTCATTGATAGAAACTCATTTTCTTGCTACTTCACCAATTCGCTTGGTGACGAATTTTAATTATAACGTCTATTATGTTGTGCATATTCAAATTTTAGCATAATCTTTCTGTGTTTGCTTTTAAATGGCGCAGATTTTTATGCTTTGGGTTTTTTCTTTGCTTGCAAAAATTTAAAAAAAGATTTTATTTTATTTTTCTTAATATGTCCAAACTATTTTAAAAAACCTAAAACGTCCTGGTGTTGACTCATCAACGGCACTGCACCATACTAACTTATCACAAAAAAATAAAATAAAATAAAAAATCGGTGTTAAAAATATATGAAAATTTTAAGAAGGCAAACCAGCGCTAGTGATTTGAGGAGCGAAGCTTTGTGCTTTACTCCACGTGGCAACCGATGGTTGGACGCAAGTCCCATTTCTTTTTACATTTTAAAAAGCCACGTCAACTAAAGCAACAAACACACATATCTAACCAGTAGCGGTTGGGCGGCAGCAAAAACGCACCTGCACCCTAATCACTGTAGTTACGCCACGCCATCATCCACGTGGACTCCCAGCGAACTAAAATAGGACGCCCCAACTGTCAATCGTCAATGGTTTCCAGGTCTCAAGATCTAACGGTAGAAACGAATGTTCCGCACGAACGCACGACTGCGTGGAATACTTTCTCGCTTGCAGAACAAAGTGCTCAGAAAGGTGAAAAAAAGATTCAAATATCAAACCAGAAGAGAGAGAGAGAGAGAGAGTGAAGACAGAGAGAGAGAGAGAGAGGGGAGAAAGGGTTTCTGGTGTTTCTATTAATTTCGTACTCATTCTCTTGAAACTCCCGATCTCTCTCGTCTGCTTCTTCAAAATTTTTGAATCTTTCCGCGCCGGAACTTCAGATCCTTTGTTCTTCCATCGGAGATTCGTGAATCGGACGGTTTTTGATCTCGTTCCAGAGCTCGTCGCGGGAGCCCGTTAGATCCATCGGTCGAGCGATGGAGGCGATAGATGAGTTAGTTCAACTCTCAGATTCGATATTGCAAGCGGCGGCTCTTCTCACGGATGAAGATGTTGATGAATCGTCGTCGTCGTCGTCCAGGCGAGCTTCAACTTTCCTTAACGTGGTCGCGCTTGGCAATGTCGTAAGTTCGTTTCCTGTAAATGATTGCAGTTAGGAAATAATCTTGAACAAACGCATTTTGATTTGATACGATTTGGTTTTGTAATTGTGTTCGAACTTTGGATCTGACGGCGCTGGATCCTCCTTTTTGAGTGGCTAAGTTTAGACAAATTGATCGATTCGCGGTGTTGCTTGTACTGGCGATTTGTTTGATGGATAGTTAGGGTTTAGATTGATGAAAAATCGCTCTAGTACCACTGCAGATCTCACTGTAGTTTGGCGAATTCGGTGGTTCTACTTCTCGAGGTTTACGGTGGCAACTGGCATTTTAAGTCACCTTCATTCGTGAGACTTATCGGAAAAAGATCATTAGAGTCGCGTTCTTATTTAAGTTCTTATGGTGCTAAGTTTTTTCTGAAGCTAAACGGCCTTCTAAATTGTCTGAATCTTCTGCACATTGCTACGAAATCTGATCCTATACAAAGTGATGAACTCGCCGCTGCTTCCACTGGAGCTTAAACTACTTAATCTAGTTTTCCTTTTTCACCGTTCTTTCATTTACCTTGCTTTGACTACAGTTGACTCGTGATGCATCATTTTATGGAGCAGAAACGTTCCTTTGAAGAAAGTTAGTTAAGCTGAAAATATCATTTACGTTACAGAAACTCTAAATTTGATTCAGTAGCTTCTTTGAGGTTCTTTCCATGGGGCCATTTGAATGTCATTTGAAAAATGGAAAAAAAATGATATAGTAACATGGTACTTTTCTAATTTCCTTATGTTTTACGTTTCTATTATACGCTTACATCAAGTTATTCTGGTTATCTTATCAATTTAATGTTTTAATTTTTGTTACTTGTGCTCAAACATGTCAGGGTGCTGGAAAATCAGCTGTTTTGAATAGTTTGATTGGGCATCCTGTACTTGTAAGTCACATCTAACGTGCATTCTTCTATTCTTTTGTTTCATGTTCATTTTGTGAATTGCAGCTAATAATTTCATTTGATGATGTACTAAGTTTTGTTTGCTTGACTCTCTTTATTTTCAGCCAACAGGTGAAAATGGTGCAACTCGAGCCCCCATAAGCATTGGTTTACAAAGAGATAGTTCACTTAGCAACAAAGCAATTGTCCTGCAAATTGATAACAAGTCTCAACAAGTTTCTGCAAGTGAGTCTTCTTGACACGTTTGTAACCATTAAAACCATTTATAGTTCACAGGTCATTTGCTATTTATTTCATGATTGCAGCCACTGTTAAGTGTTTTGTTTTACAGTCGTCTTTTCACTTAATACATGGACTACTTGTCATCTTTGAGGCCTTGGCAATCCTCAAATTTCTGTGGTTATCTTGTAGGTGCGCTTCGGCACTCTCTACAGGACAGGCTAAGTAAAGGAGCCTCCAGCAAGGGCCGTGCGGATGAAATATATTTGAAGCTACGCACTAGCACTGGTCAGTCATTAATTTTTACTTTTAATCATACTATGCTATGCCTTGATGTATGTGCGAAGGTGATGATTATAATAGTCCTAGCCCCTACATATAAGAATGTATGTTCGAAAAAATAAGTATTAACATTTTTTTAAATTTGGGTGGGTCTTATGGAAGTCAAGCTAAGGTTTTTTGAACTTGGTGTTTCATCTCTTGTGTTCTTATAGTCTGATTAACCTGCTTTATAGGTTAACACCCAACCTAGGTCAATGACTTGTGGTCGGTGGGTCAGGTTTAGTGGGTAAGTTGGTCAAAAGCTCACCCCTAAGTCAAGCTCCCTTTTTCTAACATTTTGCATATAAAATTTATATTTGTTATTTTAGAGATATTTCTATTTTGATAGAATCCTAACTTAGCTATAGCTCTAGATGGGTCGCTAATTTGTTTTTAGAGTGAATTTTGTTTTTATCATTCGGTCATGATATGGCGTCTTTGGACTTATTTAAATTAAGTTTCAATGGGATTAGGGAATTGCTATTTTATTATAGATTGCCTATGGTAGTTACTTTATGCATTCTATAAAGAGCACCAAGTCTCCAACTACAGATTTCGAGAATTCTCATTACAACTCTTAATTAGTTTTTTTTTTTTCTTTTTTAGATACTTTTTTTATCTTATTTATTGAATTTATTGATTGTTACACTTCCTGTAGTGGTTCATAGCCTCATTTAAGAGCCTACCACCTTCATTATGATTGAAAAACATTAATCTTGTGTAATCAATGGTTTGGATCAAAGGTTCAAAGGAATTTGAAAATTTTGTGCTTGTGAAGATCAAAGAGATTGTTAACTCTATTATTAACATATATTATGGAAAGAAAAATGAAGGAGAAGACCTTGCTGAATCATTGGAAGTGAATCGACCAAGTTTCAATGATGTTACAACTTCAAAGGTCCCTCCCAACACTTTCATCTTAATGGCTCACCTTCAATATATCTTCTTAACACATCTTCCTTCACAAACGACACAACCCTTCTACAACATTTCCAGAGCCGGTATATGACCATAATTCAGCCATATATATAAATTATAATATCATAGTTATTATAATGGTTGTTACTATAACAAAAATACATGGTGTAGTTACATCAAATGTTTAAAATTTTCAAGGATTTATTTTAAAATTCATGATAATTAAGGGGCATTTGTAGTTTGGCGCCCTTGACAAAAATTTAGTCCAGATGAATGAAAAAAGACATATATAACATTATAACTCAAATGTGAGCTTGGATGTGCCTTGTGTTTCAGTGTTTGAGCCAAGTCGCAGCGAGATGCACACTTTGTTCAACCTAGGCAAGCTGTTTTTCTAGGTTTTTTTTTAAATACACACACACACACACACATATATATATACTGTGCGTTGCACGTAGAATATATTCCTCTTCATTTAATTCTCAACCTGACAAAGTAATAATTGTTTAAAAAATAAATAAAAGATTAATATTAGTAAAAATAATAATGAAGGAATAGAACAATATATTTCAAAGATTGACTTTTCATACCAAGAAAAGAGATTAAGATTCGTTACTGAAAAACTTAAAAAAAATTCAAAAAAACTCATTAATTAAATTTTTTTTTGAAAAAAAAATGAAAGGAAAGAAATTCTTGATTTACCCAAAAAAAAAATACCAAAAGTTATTCTAACATAAGCGGTGGGTGCTTATAATTTGTTATTTTTTTCTTTTACCTAATATGAATTGTAGGTGGTTTCTAATTCTTTTTATTTTAGCATTCTATGTGACAAATAAACAAAATGTCTTATAAATAAGATTTAACACAAAATCTAATAACGAATTAATGAAATTAAATAAACTCGACAATTTAAGTTTTTATATAGATCACAAACTACTGAAAAAAAATAATAAAACATTCCAACGCTCAAAATTAAGTTACACAAATTAAATAAACTTACCCACTAAATGGATAAGAATATATCTATCACCAACACAATCATACTAAAATATAAAATAAAATAAAATATTTAAGTTAAAACATTCAAAAAATAATGTACTAAATACCATTTGAACTAAAACAAATAGTAGAAAATTAATCCACATAATATAGCTTTATTATAATTTAAAAAAAAGAAGAATACCACATTTTTCGTAAATAAAAAAAAGGGAAAGAGAGGAAGGTGAAAGAGAAACTTTGGCACCTTTTTGCTCTTATTCATCTGTTGGTCTCTTGAAGATCAAATGTGGAAAGACCTACATGGGAAATCTTACTTGAAGTTATTATCTCTTCCATTTAAACTTATTTGATCATAGATTAATAGTAGAACTAGAATTTCTAAATAAAAAAAATTATTTTAAAATATGAATCATAGAAAAGAAATTAGAACCCAAAATTAAATAATAGATGCTTCGCATCGTCCCTTGAAACTTCACGTTTCTCATCATTGCAACTACTGGTTGAATTCAAGCTTGGAAATGCATGAATCATAATCTGATATTATCGAAAGCTGCAACATTTGAACTCCAAATTAAAAAAAAGAAAAAAAAGTGATCCATAAAACCACGTGCACGCATAGATTACAGAGAGAGAGAGAGATGTAGAATGGTAAAACAATCTGTAAATATAAAATGCAGAAATTCAAAAAGGCTTCCTACTTGCTTCAAATCTCCTACTTGCTTCATTAATGCATTTTTCACACTGATTGGCATAATTTTGGTAAGCAGTGAATGTTAGATTCCGGGGATCATGTTGTACACACAACTTTCTTCTTCCTTTCTCTGCACAAAAGGCGGGAATACAAACAACTCCCACTGCATCAAACTCTCCATCTCTCATCTTGCTGCCGGTTCTCTGATTTTTTCTCTTTTTTTTAGAGAAATTCAAGTGGTAACAATTGAAGAGCGGGCATGTTTTGTAAAAACCAAAGGAGGAAACGTGTGTGTGAAACGAAAGAGATGTGTGTGAGAAGGTGGAGGTTAAAAGAAACCTGAAAATATACGGTTTTACAATAAATTTTTGGAAATTTGACTTCTCCCTAAATTACCCTTTTTTTAAGAAGAAAACTGAGCAATATATTTCAAAGATTGACTTCTCCCTAAAGTACCCTTCTTGCTTATATGTAACTGCAAGGAAAAAAGTTTTTTTCAACATGTAAAAAAAGATATTTTTGGGAAAAGGCCAAAAATGGCCACACGGTGAGGGCCCTCAAGAAAGATCTATTATAATAGTGTATATAGATATATATAATTTAAATATTTTTTGTTGCCGTTTTATAGAAGTTTCTGTTTTGAGGGAATCTCATTTTAATTTTTCCAACTATAGTGAAATGCATTAGAATTTTCCAAATCAGGCTTTGATAGGATTAAAAACTTGTTATTGTGTTATGATAACTTAGGGAAATTGTTTTTTTTCATGTGTTATAAAAGGTTTTTAAGTTTTTAGGTGAACTTATCAATTTAAAAAGCTCTAACTATGGATTTTGGAGATCATCACATTCTTTTCAACTCTTTAGTAGTGTTTCAAAGCTTTTTATTTAATCTTCTATATTGAATTTATTGATTCTTATGCCTTTGCTATTCTTACTTGGTTATGGGCGTGACTATTCCTTATTTTGTTCAAATAATTGATTTATTTATTGAGACAATATTTAATATTTTTTCTTATGAAAAGAAAATTTCTCTAGTTTCCATCTGACATGGTCTTTTGCTCAGCTCCACCTTTAAAATTGATTGATTTACCTGGATTGGATCAAAGGATTATGGATGATGCAATGGTGAGTAGCTGTTTATCTCTCCATCTTTATTTTCTTTAAAGAAAATTTGTGTATATCATTCATGATTATCACAGTAGGTGCTACTTAATGCTTGGTTTTCAGTTGCCGAGTAACGGTTTTCTTGTGAAGAATGTAGATCAATATTCTGCTTATGTTGACAATACTTTCTGATTTATGAAATAATCTTTCTTTTCATCTCCCTTCCCACTCCCTATCCTTCCTCCTCCCAGATCAGGGACTATGGTGAACATAATGATGCAGTCCTGCTAGTTATAGTACCTGCTTCCCAGGCATCGGAAATTTCTTCATCTCGAGCTCTCAGACTGGCTAAGGAATTTGACGCAGATGGTTTGTTCCTACTCCCCATATATGCTGTTACAACTTGCAAAGTTGATTTATTTAAATGAAAGAGGCTCTGGCTATGTACTTTTAATTAATCGTGACCCTCATGCTGTCTACTTTAGGCACCAGAATTATTGGTGTTATCAGTAAAATAGACCAAACGGCTGAAGACCAGAAAGCGCTTGCTGCAGTTCAGGCTCTACTACTAAATCAGGGACCACGGAGTGCAGCTGATATGCCATGGGTTGCCTTAATTGGTCAGTCTGTGTCCATTGCTTCTGCACAATCTGGGTCTGTTGGCTCAGAGAACTCGTTGGAAACTGCTTGGCGAGCTGAGAGTGAAAGTCTAAAATCTATACTTACTGGAGTGCCTCACAACAAACTTGGCCGATTAGCATTGGTGGAAACTCTTGCTCAGCAGATTCGTAATCGTATGAAAGTCAGGCTTCCAAACCTTCTTTCAGGGTACATACTTACTCTTTCCTACTATCCCTATGTCTTTTAGAAATAACACATGGATTTAACTACAGGATTTGAGGATAGATTTCCATGTATGTTCAACAAGTTCTCATCAGAGCATCTGTGCTTGCTAGAGAGTCTGCTCTATATGTCAAGTTCTGTAGATTAATTACAATATGCGATTTGTGGTGTTTCTGTCTACTCAGCCCTTTGTAAAATGATGCAGTTTCTGAATAATGTTCAGTAAATCACATTTTCTTTCATAAGCCCAAGTAATGATTTGTACTTTGAAGGCATATGGTGAACTTAGGGTTATGTTTCATAGAAATCAACCAGACCTAAAGAATCAGCCAGTGATTGGCACTATATTTGGGTTCTTCCCATTGTAGAAGAACTCCTGTTGTTCCCAAGTTCATTTGATCCAATGTAAAACATTTTTTCTGTGGTATACTTTCCTATTAGATAATACTGATTTCCTATTAGATATTTCTTAAAGTTTGAATCAAGGCTTGTTATTTGATAGTTGATTTTCAGAAATCTTCATTCCCTTCTGATTCTGCAGGCTACAGGGTAAATCTCAAATAGTGCAGGATGAGTTGGTTAGGCTTGGTGAGCAAATGGTCCATACTGCTGAAGGTACAAGAGCTATAGCTTTGGAGCTTTGTCGTGAATTTGAGGATATGTTTCTCCAGCATATTGCTACTGGTGAGGTAAATCATCTCTTCAATTGCTCCCATGTGAATGCCGTTTCATTTATAAACAACAACTGAAAATTCAAGGGAGTGCAATTAGATGTAGAGAATTACAGAAAAAATGTTGAGTTAGAGAGTTTTTACCCAAATGTTAGAAAGATCTAATTATCTTTCTAGGTATGGAAAAACAAGTATACTTATATACTAAGAACATAATAATCTTAAAACTAGAATAATTTAGAGGAACATTTATTTGTGTGAAATTGAATTTCAATTTCAACTTGTGGTCTTGAAGAAAATTATCTGATAAAAAGGAGTGTACCCGGTGCATGAGGCTCCACCATTGCGCATTCTGGAGGAAGGGATGATGTACCAAATTTTACCTCCAAATTGGAGAGGCTGATAAATGAAAATTGGTTTAATTTTCCTTTATTTTTTAAAATAAACTACTTATTTAAAAAGTGAAAGTCATAATAGATATAATGTAGTTTGTGAATTATTTGATTTTTTATCTAAGTATATTTTATTTACATTTAATGATGGATTAATGAAACTAGTGAAGTTCGTCAAATCAGTAGTTTTGATAAACTGTTCCACTTTTTGGCTTCTTATATATATATATATATATATATATATATAATTTTGCATTTTAATGATGTATGGATACTTCAATGCAAACTGGTTTGAGGTATTACAGATTTCTTGTATGTCCAATCAACTGTGAATTTTCCCAACTCTTGCTGTATTTGATGGGTTACTATAATTTCTTATTTGCTACTATAAATTGTTCTTTGCAGGGTAGTGGTTGGAAAATTGTTGCCAGCTTCGAGGGAAATTTTCCTAACAGAATTAAGCAGCTTCCCTTGGATAGACATTTTGACATCAACAATGTTAAAAGGGTACATTTCATGTCATTTCTTAGTATATTTCATCTTACACTGCGTTTGAAATTTTTTCATTTGTTATGTCAATGCTGAACCAGATCGTACTAGAAGCTGATGGTTATCAACCATATCTTATATCTCCGGAGAAAGGTTTGAGGTCTCTAATAAAGGGTGTCCTTGATCTAGCAAAGGAACCATCACGTCTTTGTGTGGATGAGGTGAATCTGTCTGTCAGCCATCATACCCTTTCTTGTTGTATATTTATTTACTATTTATTGAATGGAAGGTTTATCGCTCTCTTTAAAGAGTTTTCTTCCCACTATTTATGCTTTTTTGTATTATTTTATGTTCACATTGTTGCCACTTTAGGGTTCCTGATTATATAGGGCTAAATTTAAACTTGATTGACATTTGGTATACGTAGTGTATGATTCATGCTCCTTAGTTTATTAGGTCTGAAGAATTGTTCAAAAAACAGAAGACTAGGCCATAGTTCGAAGTAATGACACAGCCATTGCTTTGTCTTATTTAGATTCAAGTACTAATCGCCATAAATATTTCAATAATATCATTATGGCAAATAGCAAATGGAACCTCGTGTTAAAAAGGGTAATACCTTAGTTTGTGGAGTGAACAAGAGTTTCAAGGTTTTAGAATTCTAAATTTCAAATATAGCATAAAACAAATTTTGATTGGTGTAACAAAGTGTCAATGAGGAAAAAAAATCAAGAGCGGTTGAGTTGACAAAGGCTGAGTGTTGACTTTGGAAAAAAATGATTTTCTTGTTTTTTTTCAAAGGTCTAGTTTTGTTGTAGCAAGCAGCTACCATAATCATTGGTGAAGAGTTTGTTCAATCCAAACAAAATCATAGGTTGCTCCATTGCAAATTAATGGTTTAGTTATCATAGTTTCTTTATGGATTTAGTAAGCTTTGTCATTGATTGGGGCATCATGTAGGGGTGTCAATGGATTGGTTCAAACTGCAAAATCGAATCGAACCAAATCGATGCGTTTGGTTCGGTTTGCTTAGGTTAGGCTTTTAATAAGTTCAGTTAGAAAAAATATAACCTGATCGATTTGGTTCGGGTTATGGTTTGAGACTTTAAAAATCAATCTAAACCTAACTAAACCAATTTCAAAAGTAAAAGTGTTAATATTTATTTTTTAATGTCTTAGATTTTTTTATAATATAAACATGGTCATTAAAGAATCATCTTATATAATAAAGATTGTTTTAAAGTTTATTAAATATGCATTGAAAATTTAAGATTAATTCATATATACATACATAATTAGTTATTTTGATTGATTTAATGTATGTGCATTTAAAACTTCAAACCAAAAACCAAAACTAATTATGTTTGGTTCGGGTTGGTAAAGTGATTAACATAAGCCAAACCAAACCCGATCATGTTTGGTTTGGTTTATGTTTGAGCATCAAACCAACCCAACCGAACCGTACTGTTGGCACCCCTAGGGGCATGCTTTGATTTGTTTGTACAAATGGTTGGTGCCATTGGTTATAGACTACTAAATAGGCTTGGAGTACATTCATATGCTATATGGGAAGCCAATTTGTGTCTCAAAGTTTGCAAACACTGAAGAGATGGGTTTGAACACTTTTGTTTCCATTAACATATAGGAGGCACGTTCAAGGTGAAGGCGGTCCTTGCTTCACATTGCAAGATGAGGCACTTGCTTGAGTGAAGCTAGGCCCTAAAATACATAAAAATTTCAATATATTCATTAAAAAAAAAAATCGACATAGGTGGGAAAATTTAATTTTCTGTTTAGAATTTTTTTTAATATTATTTATTATGTTTGTGTTCATATTTAAGAAAGCTTCTTATTTTTTATTCTCTTTGCATCATATAAGTGAAAATTATTTTCTCATGCACAACCAAACAACCATTAGAAAACTCTCTCTAAAGAAATTTTCTTGAAAAATTATTTCTTAAGAAAATTTTATTTTCGTGAGGAAATTTTTCTCAGGGTATCATATAGGTCCAAAAATGCCCAAAGAAAATCGAATCTTAGAAAATGGAGTAATGTTCATAGTTACCTTCACACTATAAGTAAGCAACAAAATGGATATTACAAGAATATACACTAAATTTATCGTTCTTAATTGTTTTAACTTTTATTCAACCACTTCACATCTCCAACTATTCTTCACAATTAAGATTACCTTGCCTAGGGAACTCAATATTGTAATCTCTTGATTAATCGTATCAGGTCCTTCTAAGAGTTTGTAGTAATCTTCTTGTTTAGGTAAATGATGGAGTTCTTTGTGATGAAGTTGCGATTGATATTTCACTATAACCCACTATTTTTTTTTTTTTTTTCTGATGAGAAACAAATGTATGTATATTAATATGAATAGAAAACAAACAAACAATCTCAGTCGGAGGACTCAAATGGGACAAGAGGTCTACCATTAACAAAAAATTATAATGTTCTCCCACTCTCTTAACCAAACATTGAGGTTGTATTCTTTGGAGAGTTTGCAAGCATTTATCTATAAGATGAAGCTATCTAGTGAGATCTTTCCCACACAAATGGGATCTCATAAAGATCTTATTGTTCCCTTCAATTTAAGTATTCCACACAACTGCAAATAGAGCTACTCTTCAAAATAGGGAGATAATGTGCACTTAGTAGAGACAAGAAGAAAGTTATCTCTTGCAAAGATGTTGAGAAAATGATGTTGCAATCATAGAATGAAAATTCGACATAATTATCTGAATTTTCATCAAATTTTGTCAATTTTTTTCAATAATTGAATTACAAATTAAATGTAATTGAATTATTACAAAATGATCGTGTTCGTTTCGGTTTAGGTTTATCTTTTTAGTTCGGAATTACCAACTTGAACCAGACTGCACATAACATAGTCGATTTGGGTTGATAGGTTTGAAGTTTTAAATGCACATACATTAAATAAATTAAAATAATTATATATATATGAAGTAATTTTAAATTTTCAATGTATATTTAATAAACTTTAAAACAATCTTTACTATGTAAGATGATTATCTAACTTTTCAATGACAATGTTTATATAATAAAAAATCTAAGACATTAAAATTAAACATTAACACTTTTACTTTTGAAATTGGTTCAAATCGGTTCGATTTAGATGGGGTTTTAAAGTCTCAAACCATAACTTGAACCAAATCGGTAGGGTTATACTTTTTCTAAGCCTAACCCAAACTGAATTCAGTAAAAATCAAAGAAACCGAACCAAACACACCGGTTCGGTTCAGTTTCACGGTTTGAATCAATCCATTGACACCCCTACCTTCGAAGTTAGGTTAAATATCAAAATAATTTGTAAAACTCAAAAGATTCTTAAGTATTTTTACTTTTCAAACATAATTTAAAAAGAAAAAAAAACTTCATTTGTAATTTCTACTTTTATTAGAAGATATACCTAAAAATTAAAGTATATAAGGTTGAAGTACAAATTTATATGCCATGGATAGAAACCAAGGAATCACTAAAGGAAGAAGGAACATGAGGTTTACAATGCTTAATTTAGAACAAAAATGAACATTTAATTTATTAATTATGTGCAATTAACCCTTATATCTACCATTTATGTTAAGCATAAAAGTTTTTAAAATAGCTTAATCCTCATGCAATATGTGTCAAGAATTGTAGAGATTATAAATCTTTCTTTAAACCACTATATTTCATAATTAAATGAGTTTTAAGTGTATAATTATGTTTGTTTTAACATATCTTAAAGAGACAAATCTTTACAACATTAAATATAATTCTTTATATTTCTCTACAATGTCGAGTTTTTATAAAAATTCTCCATGTCTTATTGGACTTTCCCAAATTACTTTCGAATTGTAAGAGACCAAAGTTTAGGGCGAAATTTGAATTTTTGAGATTGCAATATAACTTCATTTATAGTATTTAGGACATGACTATATTTTGAGTTAATTTCAATGCCAGGTGCATCGTGTGCTAGTTGATATAGTTTCTACTGCTGCAAATTCCACTCCAG
Source organism: Paratinospora sagittata (assembly GCA_035771175.1). Taxonomy (NCBI): domain Eukaryota; kingdom Viridiplantae; phylum Streptophyta; class Magnoliopsida; order Ranunculales; family Menispermaceae; genus Paratinospora; species Paratinospora sagittata. The sequence goes on along the minus strand of JAYMFD010000012.1, from coordinate 1,801,874 downwards.
GTCTTGGAAGATATCCTCCTTTCAAGAGAGAGGTACTGCTATCAGTTATTATTTTAATATTTTGAGAAATATTAAATTTTGTGTTATTTTTGATAGATTGTGACTTTCCTTTGTTCTAGGTCATTTCAATTGCAAGTGCTGCACTGGATGGATTCAAATATGAAGCGAAGAAGATGGTGGTTGCTCTTGTTGATATGGAGCGTGCTTTTGTACCTCCTCAACATTTCATCCGTTTAGTACAAAGGAGGTAGTTTCAATACAAATATTTATTTAGTAATGTAATTATTGTTGGTAGGAGATCTATGACTATTCTGCTAAATGTTAATATTGTCATCTGCTTTGACCTTATGCCTTTTTATTATTTGAAGCTATCCTTCTTTTTAATTGTTTGTTGATTTTGTATGTTAGGATTAAATGAGTTGAGTTGCCACTGTGATAACTTTCCTAGGGCTCTTGTTGAATGCAATTGACCTATGTATGTTGGCATCTTTATTGTTGATGTTATGTAACCAATGAAAAATTTAGAAATGAACAGATTTGAGAAATTGTGGGAGTTGCCTCGATTAGAGATAAGATGAGAGATAATTAATATTAGATTGTTTGAACACATGCAAGAATAGAGGAAGGCCTAAAATGACGTAGATAAAGATAGTGGACAAAGCAAATTCATGAACTCACCCTCATGTCGTTGGACTTGGGAAAAGTTTTTGTTGAGTTGGGATGAGTAGATGTCCAGAGTCCATGGATATGAAGTTAAAGTTAAAAAAGTTGCACAAAAATATCATTTAATCATTTCCAGTAAAACACACATACACACACACACACACACACACACTCATATGTATACTTTTTTCTTAAACTGTTGATTGACTTGTCTACATTTGTTGTCACTGAATCCTATCAACCTGTACACTAACATCAAGATTTGTACCTTTATGTCAACTTAACACTTTCTTCAAAATTTTCAGAACTATCCTTACCAATGGCTCTCTTTTATGGTACTACTTCAAGGGTGTCTTTTTGGTGATATTTCAAATGAGAGTTTTTAAAATGATTAAAGATTTCATTTATATGTCATGTAAACATTTTATGAAGTGATGCTATTTTAAAGGTGATTTCCTTCAACTTCCTTCTTAGTAGTGCCAATACATGAAGGTTCCCCTTATTTGTGTCATGACACCTGATGCTCTCTTTCATATGTGGCATTGTTTGTTATCTGTTTGTTTGCCGTTTATAATGGTCTTCTTTTTATATATGTTCTATAATTTCTCCTTAGTTTCCCTTATGTGATGCATTTCTGTAATTCTATTTAATTTTATCAGGATGGATAGGCAGCGTCGTGAGGAAGAACAAAAGAACCGATCCTCGAAAAAAGGACAAGAAGCAGAGCAAACTCTATTAAATAGAGTATTTTTTTGTTCCTTTTTCTTTTATTTAGTATTATTCATGGAGTAGAGAAAGCATGTTCATGTAGCTGACCCCATGTAGTTGGGAAAAGGCTTAGTTGAATATTTAGTAGTATTCGTGGAGTAAATCCTTGATAGTTGATAATTAAGGCAGTGATTTGATCAGTCCATATTCTGTAAGCTAAAATTCTAATGCATGCATATTCTCTGGCTCTGCATTTCATTGGTTTAACCATTTATGTTCTTTTTCAGGCAACCAGTCCTCAAACTGGTCAACAAACTGGAGGAAGCTTGAAATCCATGAAAGACAAGTCTACTCAGCCCGAGAAAGATGCACAAGAAGGATCTGCATTGAAGACTGCTGGCGCTAGTAAAGAGATTACTGCAGGTTTGCATTTGAACTTGGTTGATGCTATGGTTGTTTGTATTTTGCACACTTGTTTGAGGGGCTGTTTGAATATGCACTTCTTAAAACATTCTCTCTTAAATTTAAGATTTGTTGGCAAATGTGCTCGATCTTATCATTCTATATGTTGGTAAGAAAAGTTGTCATTAGTCAGATTTGTCTTCTTGGACAATAGAGCTGAACTTGGAAGTTTTTTTGGTTGCTATAAGTTTCTCATATACAGCTATAAGGGGCGATTATAATCAGAAATAAACTGGCTCTGAAAATATTACCTCCAAAATGACTGGGAATCTATAAACAAGTGTCTACAACCATCAAAGCGTCAGACTAAGTATTCGCGAGTTATTTGGATTATTGTCTCTTGATATCCTATTTTCAATCCTATCCTGAAACAGTGGGATAATATGCTTAGTGATTGATGTATTTGATATCTTAACTCTTTTATAATTAATCTGCTCGCTATACGTTCTTATCATTGTGATAATTAACATCATCCTTCATGTAACGGTTCATAATTGTTTGCATTTGTTGTTATATTTGGACATACACTTTTATGCACGACTTGCCTGTCCATGTCTCGATCTTATATAATGAACTGTTGCTTTTACTTGGGGTCATTTTTGAAGATGCTTTCAGCTTGGACTGGCTTCATAACTCTTTTCCTTTTCCTTGACTTTATACCTTTATCAGGATATTTGTTGAAGAAAAGTTCCAAAAAAAATGGCTGGAGCAGACGATGGTTTGTTTTGAATGAGAAGAGTGGGAAGGTTGGTGTTACTCTCTGATGCAACTGGAATAAATGTGTCTGAACTTTTCTTTTTCGTTTTTTTTTTTGGTAAATTCATGGCTAATATTGCAACTACTGACTTGCATTTAAGTTTGACCATTTCAGCTTTTACACCATTTTATTTGCAGCTTGGATATACCAAGAAGGAAGATGAGAAGCATTTTCATGGTGTCATCACGTTAGACGTGGGTAAATTTAATAATTTTTTTACTGTGGTTTTAAATGATAGACTGTTCAACAAGCAATACTCTAATGGACAACCAATTTTATCCCCAACCAAATAAACTAAGTTTGTTTGTGTGATTCACAACTTAGTAATTAGCATTACCACATACCAACCAATATCTGTGTTTCTCACCTTTCATGCTTGCAAAGATCCTACTGGAAGCATGGACACATGCTAAATTAGCTCTTTAACTCTCGGTTTTATTAGTATGGTCAATTTATGCTGTTTACAACTTTGCATTTCAACTAGAATGATTATTAGTTTGAAAATAATTAGAGAAATCAGTTCTAATGTTGTAAAAAACCGATTTCTCTATTCTTTAATTCTTCCAATGTTACCAAAAAAATAAAAAATAAATAAACTCTTCCAAATCAATTTTGTTTTGTAGTAATCATAGGGTTTCTCTTGATTTAAGTTCGAAAAGAATAGAGAAATTATTCTAATGGATGAATAAGCTCTCTTTTATACCACTTCTAGGAGACTAGAAATCATCTTAAATTACAGTGAGCTTTGAAGAAATTTGAAACATGCTGAAAATTTAAAAAATTTAAATACTTACCTATGGCCCACCTTACTCACGGCCTAGGCAATGCCTAAGTGCCTTGACTACACTGCTAAAGTTTTATTTCTATACTATCCTTTAGAGTTATGGTGGCTGGAAGGTTCCCTTCTGGTTCCACGTCGTTTTTTCTTTCATGCTAATTTCCATTTTTGGGTGCTTAAGAATGGAACTGAAATTGCAGTTTCAGACCCCATCTAATTTGTAAGTTGTGCAGGAATGTAATATAGAAGAGCTTGCAGATGAAGAAGAACCTCCCCAAAAAGGTTCAAAGGATAAAAAGGCCAATGGACCTGATTCAGCCAAAACACCCAGTCTTGTGTTCAAGATAACTAGCAAAATTCCATATAAGACAGTTCTGAAAGGTATGCCATTATCTGTTTCTATAAAGTAGAAATAATTGTATTCTGGCTCCCGAATTTCCTTTTCCAGGTTAATACATGTTCTTTACTCCAATTTCATTGATTTTGCAGCTCACAGTGCTGTTCTATTGAAGGCTGAGAGTGTGGTTAATAAAATTGAATGGGTAACCAAAATAAGAAATGTTACTTCCAAGGGCGGTCAAGGAAAGGGTGCATTGTCTGATGCTGGTCTGCCAATTAGACAAAGTCTTTCAGACGGTTCTCTGGTGAGTTCCTACTTAACTAACAATTGGAAAGTGAAGCACCTCTGTCGAACACCAACAAGGCATGAAACTTTGTGACACTTCTGAACTAATTGTGCTCTTTTCTATTGAAATAACCTTGATTGACATTTATTTTGAATTTGATTTGTGTGTATTTCTTTATCTTTAGTCTAGTCTATAAATATCACAACTCTTGCCACTATCTCACCCTAGGGGGTGAGGGGGATTAATGGGTCAGGAATGGGCCTAATACTCCCCGAGAATGTGGTCTGGTGATAGAGCTGGTTATGCAACGAACCACTAACATTGTATCTTCTCAATATATATATATATATCACAAAGTCATGCAAAGATAGCTGTGTGTAACAAATTATTCCAGATACAATACTGAATACATGCATGTGCTTTGCAAGATTTTATCAATCTAACAATCTAGTGCCTATGTAAAGTCATGCAAAGATAGCTGTGTGCAACAAATTATTCCAGATACAATACTGAATACATGCATGTGCTTTGCAAGATTTTATCAATCTATCAATCTAGTGCCTATGTAAAGTCATGCCTATGTTGATGGTGATTCTCAATCCAGATTTTGTATTCTTTTCCCTCAATGTTCAGTTTCCCACCTAATTGACTTGATAATTGATGAATGTAATGCAAAAATTTAAACCTTAAATCTCCTTGAACCCTAAACCCAAAATGTGAACTAGGGCTTCTTTTTTTTGTTTGCGTGAATTAAGCCTCCTTTTTTTTTTGTTTGCGTGAACTAGGGCTCTAATATTTATGGTTAATTTATTTTTCCTAATGCATATAATTTTTTGATTCACAATCCCAATTGTTCAAAGCCCCTTTTCTGATCCTTTGTAAAATCCTGATTCTAACAAACCAGCGGAGTTGGTAACCTATGGTTTTTTTTTTTTTTTTTGCAAGATGGTAACCTATGGTTTGTTACCTAAATATCCATATTCTATTTTATTCCTAAAAAAAAATTTATATGCTATTTCAAAAATATTCCTTTTTATTCCCTACTTAGACAAGTGGTTCTCTTTACTCTCAAAACGCCGCATCTTCATAATTAACTGTGAATTGTGCAAACTATCTGGGTTTCAATGAAAAAAAAAAAAGGTATCATAAACAGGCATATTCATGTGTAAATTTCTACAAAATTGATGATTGGCTAAGTTGCATAAATCCATCAGGACACCATGGCTAGAAGGCCTGCAGATCCAGAGGAAGAGCTCAGGTGGATGTCTCAGGAAGTGCGTGGTTATGTGGAAGCCGTTCTGAATAATCTTTCAGCCAATGTCCCCAAGGTAATCCACCTGCACTGTCCCATGCTTCTCTTTCCTGATTCTCCTATCCATCCTCTGCAACTTACTGTTCTAGTTGAGCAGGCAGTGGTTCTATGCCAAGTTGAGAAAGCAAAGGAAGAGATGCTTAATCAGCTCTACAGTTCTATCAGGTTGGCATTGTTTTAAACTACCTTGGCTTCTGAATATTTGGTCCTACTGGTGCTAGTTCTTTGGCGCTTTATTTGACTTGGAATTTATGGTAATTGTTTTTATCTGTGACTAGTGCCCAAAGTACCCCCAGGATTGAAGAGCTACTTCAAGAGGACCAAAACGCAAAGCGTAGGAGGGAGCGGTACGAGAAACAATCCTCTCTTCTTTCAAAGCTTACCCGTCAGCTCAGTATCCATGATAACAGAGCAGCAGCTGCGTCTAGCTGGTCCAATGGTAGCGCAGGTAACACTTATTTTGCTCCATGGTTTTGAAGTATTCTTCTCTATGTCAATACTTATATCTGAGACCCTTTGCTTTGTGGAATTTTGAACACAGAGAGTAGCCCAAGAACAAGTGCACCTGCCAGTGATGATTGGCGATCCGCATTTGATGCTGCAGCAAATGGATTGGTTGATCGGTATGACTCATTGAGGTCTAATTCTAATGGTGACAGCCGGCGGTACAGTGAAGCGACACAGAACGGTGATGCAAGTTGTAGTTCAAACTCCAGCAGCCGCCGGACTCCAAATCGCTTGCCCCCACCACCACCACCATCTGGTTCTTCGGTGCATAAATATTAGGTAACTTGGTGATTTTGATCGACAAGTTTGATAATTTTTTTTTTTTTTTTACATGGCCTTGGTGGGCTAGTGGTTTACTCATTCCCCGAGCATTTGGTTCTTGGTGGTGGGTGTTTGTATGTTATCACCGCTCATGAAATTGAGCATATTTAGTTCAGGTTTTGGTCTGTCACAGCAGCAGCAGCAGCAGTAACAACAACAGAGGAAAGGGCGGTGGCTGTGTACATAAAGATTCATTCTCTATAATAATTTTTTCTCATTTAGAAGTCATGGGATTTTTTAATGATCCTTGAAATCTAGTTTTTGTAATATTTTTTTTTTAAACCTCCGAAATCACTATTATATGCTTCTCAAGACTCCCCTTACTCGAGTTTTTCAGATTGGATGATGCTATTCATGTAATGTTGGTTGTATTGGTTTGGGTAGCTGTTTTGTTTGTTTTTTTTTTTTTTTTTGTAAACATTTAGTGTGGGAGGGTTGATGGCTTTTTGGAAATTAAGAATTGTATCACCAATGCCTTCTGTGCCTTTCTCATGAAGATTGAAATTACTTTGTAATATGAATTTATTGGGTCTTGTTGTAAGTTGTTATATTAATTTCAATATGATTTAAAACTTGTTTAAGAAATGGAACCGTTTTAATTGTTGGTATCTTTTGTTTAATTTGTAATCTTTTTGTTTCATATTTTCTTTGTTTTGGATCTATAATCATCAATGGTCAATAAACTAGTCAGAAAAATGGAGAATGAAAAAATACCCTTTTTTCCATCATGACTAATGTATTCACAAAAGAATTCTTACAGCGTACTCGTGTAAGCTGAATTCTTAATTAAGCTTGTGTGTTTGTACAAGAATTTATGTGTTTGTACAAGAATTTATGGTCTAAAATACAAATAATATACAATTGCTTTTAAAAATAAAAAATATATATTTAAAACTATAACATGTATACAATTTTATAGCCAGCAACGTCTCTGAACTTTACAAGGAAATCGAGTCATGAAGCTAGATTGTTCCACTGTACGTCATCCTTAAAAGGACCAGAATCATGCAATAATTTCATAACAAGCTCAACCTGCATGGGCTCGACGAAATAACATCTACGTCGTAAGTAAAGGATATAAAACCAAGAGCCATGCATTGTTGTAGTAAATATAGGGTACGTAGTATGCCACAATACATGACATTTGCTTTAGAGTGCAGAATAATGTTCTGGCCACAGGATGCTATAATAATGACATCTCAACTAAAGGGTCTAGGTTTTAAATCTTAGAGATCTGATCATTGATACTCTGTATCACAACTGCCTTGCATGCCCTTGTTACTAGCTACATTTTTAGCACTTGGTATATAATGGACTAACACTAGTAATAATCATAAGTTAGTAGTACTTTGATAAGATGCTAATAACTCACCTGATTTGATTCACGCACTAAAAACTCCTCAATGCCATTCCTAAAACCTTTGTCCAGAATGTAATGGCAGCTGTAAGTTGTTGTGGGCAGATAACCACGCTGAATTTTATGTTCACCCTGAGCTCCAGCCTCCACTTTGCGTAGATTTAGCTCTATAGCTGCTTCAATCGCCTGGAAGATGGTAAAACTGCTATGACAATTGATCCCAAGCTCAATTTGAAACCATATGGACAAATCATATATACAAGAAAATATTCCACTTCACAATAATAGTTCTAAAGCATGCCATTAATGCATGACAAAGAAAAAAAAAAGTATGCCATCAATGATTAGATGCACTCGACTTATTAAGCTAACAAAGAAAGTTTAAAAGCACTATAAATATATATATATATATATATATTTTTTTTTAAAAGAAACGAGAGTATTGTATATATATTTGTATGTGTGTGTAACATCAGTTTTCGATATAACTGTACAACTCGGCCGCCCTAGGCCCAACCCCTACAATTAAACCATGTTGCCCCACCCTCTAAGCCAATTGCTTAGCGAGTATCCCTTAGATAAACAATTGTTGCCTACCCAAAGGGAAGCTAACAAATGGGATTTCTCCCAAACAATAGCAGCCTGGTGAGCCTCCTCGTCAAAAACCCTTGAATTCCTCTCCTTCCATAAAGACCAAAGCACCGCCAAACAAACCACTTGCCAATGTTTCCTCCATCCCACCTGAATGGTGTTAAGGAAAGGGAAAAGAGAGAACTGATCCTCCGTATTCCCTGCAACATGCATAATTGGGAAATGATGGCACCACCTAGACCATATCTCTTTAGAAAAAGGACAGCTCCAAAATAAATGATCCATAGATTCTGAACAATTATGACATAGATAGCACCAAGATGGAGACAGACACATATTCGGGAATCTTTTCTGCAACATATCCCCAGTATTCAACCTCCCGTGGGCAGCCACCCAACCTAGAAATTTAACTTTAGATGGTACTTGTGCTTTCCATATGAGGTTAAAATAAGGGTTTGACGGAAAAGTTGGATCATCACAGGTAGTTATAAATTAATAAATTTATAAGCACAGGTAGTTATAAGAAAAAGATAACAGAAGCCAAGTTTTATGTACAACCACTGCTGGTGAAGGTAATTAAATTGAAAATAACATATTATGGAATATAGTGAATTGCTACTTTAAGTGATTTATAGTTTGGCTTTCTATTCTTGATTGTGATCATGGATAACAAACTGCCTAAGTTGCTTGAGAAGAAATCAGATAAATGGTTTTCTCTTTATTTTTTAACAGATTGAAACACATTTGTTTTTTTGTGCTTTTGAGGCCGGGGGGGGGGGGGGGGGGGGGGGTTCTTAGCAATCATAACTGTAGTTCTGTGTGCTCTGCAAGAGTGTAGGGGAGTCTACACACCACATCTTCCTTTGTTGTCCTGCAGTTCTAATTTGGGAGGGAGGTGTAGTTACATTGGTTGAATCATTAGAAGACGATAGATGCATAGATTTATTTTCCTTCATGGGGGATGATTTTTTTTTAAAAGAAACTAAGAAGTATTAAATATATATAGTGTAAGAAAAAAACTAACTGAACAAGACCAAGAAAGACGTGAGCATAACCCCTACTCAGATACAAAGTTGCCCCAATCCCTAAGCCTATCACCTAACCCATAACCTTTGGATAAATTACTATTCGCTACCCAAAAAGAGGCTAAAAGATGAGAAATCTCCCAAACTTTAGTAGCCGAAGAAAACTCATCGAGAAACACGCCTTTGTTAATAGTCATGGAAGCCATTTGGTGCATTAGGGAGGAGTGCACAAAAGAATACATACATGTGTACATTAAACTGCATGAATCAATCAATAATTTGAATAGGAAAATCAAATGCACAAAAAATTTCCAAGGTAGCTCAAGTGAACCGCAAAGGCAAAATCTGGTGGTCAAAATATTCATTCCAATTGCAATGCAATTAAATTAACTTGGCTGTTTCACCTCAATTGATAGACCAAAATAAAGTGCTGACCTGGTAATAACATGCTTCAAAATGCATACTTGGATAATAAGCTCTTGGGAGACAACCCCATAAGCGCCCAAAGAGAGTATCTCCTCCAATAAAATTAAGAGCACCTGCAACAAGTTCATCTCCATCTTCAGCAACAACAAGCAACACACTGTCTCCCATCTTTTCTCCCATAATGTGGAAGAAATCCCTTGTCAAGAAAGCTCTTCCCCACCTTAAATAAAGCAAAGGCAAAAAGTAGTTGTTCAGTTAAAAAATCAATAAATTGAAAGGACATCAGCAAATGCACCACAAACATCACACACACACATTTTTTTTGCTAATAAAAAGAATATTCAAAGTGAAGCGCTATACAACTGAGAGAGAAGACTATCTTACATTACATAAAGAGTTCCAGAATTTTCCTCTGCAATCAGGTTTAAAAGAAAGGGAAGAGAGAAAGTGAGAAGTTCCTGCATCAATCTGGTCCTATTATGTCATAACTAGTACACCTAAGATGAAGATTGGAGCACAATATATAAAGAATGAATAAAATCTATTCTAGTCCTATTGAATGATTAGAGAAACTGGATATACATCCTAAACTGACACAACACCTTAAAGAAAGAAATAGCCCTGGGACACAAAGCATCCAAAAACAAAAGCATTGTAAATGCAGAAAGATAGGACACCAATATGTAAAATGTAGAAAGGATAAGGAATTAACTTGTTGTCAGTGGTGTTCCTGTAGAAATTGTAGAAGGAATCCCAGTGCTTAGCCTGTCATCACATAATGAAGAGGAAAAAAATAAGAAGTATGACCTACATCAGATATGGTAAGATTAGAATAGAGTACCTTAATTTCATCTCCACGGAGGCGTTTCATAGATAAATTCTGAGTGGAAATCTGCATAGAAAATTCTTTTCTTCAACCAAAGAGTGGTCTGAGCAGAACATAAGGCCATCAAAACCTCAAAAGATCTAAGATAAACTAGTGTTGTCAAGGAGTGAGGCAATGCCTAGGTGACCAACAAAAATGCTTATACCCCAAATGAGACTATCATGCGCTAATATAAACAAGTTAGAGATTTTCACTCAAAATGAATTTTCATGTGCATTATAAACAAATTAATTATATTTACACTTAATCAGAATTTTGTGTGCTTAGATACGCAAACTCATAATTTTTATTCAAATAAGACTTTCGTGTACTAATATAAACAAATTCACAATTTTCACCTCAAATGCAAGTTTCGTGTGCTTATATAAATAAATTCAAAATTCTCACTCTAAATGTGACTTTCAAGTGCTTATATAAGCAAATTCATAGATTTTACGCCAATTGAGACTTTCATGGCTAATATAAACAAATTTCAAATTCTCACCCTAAATGGAACTTTCATGTGCTTATATAAGCAAACTCATAGTTCTTACCCCAAACGAGACAGTCATGCGCTAATACAAACAAGTTGACAATTTTCGTTCAAAATAAAGTTTTTATGTGATAATATAAATAAATTAATTATATTTACACTTAATCAGAATTGCATGTGCTTATATACAAAAACTCATAATTTTTATTTAAATGAGACTTTCGTGTACTAATACAAACAAATTCACAATATTCACCTCAAATGCAAGTTTCGTGTGCTTTATATAAACAAATTCAAAATTCTCACCCTAAATGTGACTTTCAAGTGCTTATATAAGCAAATTCAAAGTTTCTACTCCAAATGAGACTTTTATGGCTAATATAAACGAATTGCAATTTTTAACTCAAAATTAAATTTTCATGTGCTAATATATGTAAATATTTTTACACTTAATCAGAATTTAGTGTGCTTATATACACAAAATCAAAAATTTTATTCCAAATGAGACTTTCGTGTCCTAATTTAAACAAAGTCATAACTTTCACCTCAAATGAGAGTTTTGTGTGCTTATATAAAAAAAAATTCAAACTTCTCAACCTAAATGGGACTTTCATGTGATTATATAAGCAAATTCGTAGTTTTACCCCAAATTAGAATTTTCTGCACTAATATAGGCAAATTGACAATTTTCTCTCAAAATGAAATTTTCATGTGCAACAAATTTATGATTTTTACACTTAATCAGAATTTCGTGTGCTTAAATACACAAAATCATAATTTTTTATTCCAAATGATACTTTCGTATGCTAATATAAACAATTCACAATATGCACTTCAAATGCAAGTTTCGCGTGCTTATATAAATAAATTCAAAATTCTCACCCTAAATGTGACTTTCCTTTGCTTATATTTACAATTAATTAGAATTTCGTATGGTTATATACATAAACACACAATTTTTATTCCAAATGACACTTTCGTGTACTAATATAAACAAATTCACAATTTTCACCTCAAATGCAAGTTTCATGTGCTTATATAAACAAATTCAAAATTCTCGCCCTAAATGGAACTTTCATGTACTTGTACAAGCAAATTCAAAGTTTTTACCCCAAATGAGACTTTCACGTGCTAATATAAATAAATTGACAATTCTCACTAAAAATGAAATTTTCATATGCTAATATAAACAAATTTATGATTACACTTAATCAGAATTTCGTGTGCTTATATAACTCAAAATTCTCACCCTAAATGTGACTTTCAAGTGCTTATAAAAGAAAATTCATAATTTTTACCCCAAATGAGACTTTCATGGATAATATAAATAAATTGCTTTTTTTCACTCATAAATTTTCATGTGATTAATAAGTAAACTTATGATTTCTACAATTAATCAGAATTTCGTGTGTTTATATACAAAACTCATAATTTTTATTCCAAATGAGACTTTCATGTACTAATATAAATAAATTCATAATTTTCGCCTCAAATGCAAGTTTCGTGTGCTTATAACAACAAATTCAAAATCTCAACCTAAATGGGACTTTCATGTGCTTTTATATGCAAATTCGTAGTTTTTACCCCAAACAAGATGTTTATATGGTAATATAAACAAATTGACAATTTTATATCAAAATAAAATTTTCATGTGCTGATATAAATAAATTTATGATTTTACACTTAATAATTAGAATTTTGTGTGCTCATATACAATCAATCATAATTTCCATTTCAAATGAGACTTTCGTGTACTGGTATAAACAAATTCACAATATTCACCTCAAATGCAAGTTTCATGTACTTTTATAAACAAATTCAAAATTCTCACCCTAAATGGGACTTTCATGTGCTTATATAAGCAAATTGATAGTTTTTACCACAAATGAGACTTTCATGCGCTAATATAAAAGAATTGACAATTTTCATCAAAATTAAATTTTTATGTGCTAATATAAACAAATTTAAGATTTTTACACATAATCAGAATTTCGTGTGCTTATATACATAAAATCATCATTTTTTTATTCCAAATGATACTCTCGTGTACTAATATAAACAAATTCACAATATTCACATCAAATGCAAGTTTCGTGTGGCTATATAAACAAATTAAAAATTCTCACTCTAAATGGAACTTTCATGTGTTTATATAAACAAATTAATAGTTTTTAACCCAAACGAGACTATCATGCGCTAATACAAACAAGTTGACAATCTTCACGGAAATTGAGTTTTTCGTGTGCTAATATAAACAAATTAAATTAATTTACACTTAATCAAAATTTCATGTGCTTATATACAGAAACTCATAATTTTTATTCCAAATGAAACTTTGGTGTACTAAGATAAACAAATTCATAATTTTGACCTAGAATGCAAGTTTTGTGTGGTTATATAAACAAATTCAAAAGTCTCACACTTGGGACTTTCACGTGGTTATATAAGAAAATTCAAAACTTTTACCGAAAATGAGACTTTTACGCGCTAATATAAACCAAATTGCCATTTTTCATTCAAAATTAAGTTTTCATGTGCTAATATAAACATATTTATGATTTTTACACATAATCATAATTTCGCGTGCAGCATAAACACAAACTCATAATTTTTATTCCAAATTTCCAAATAAGAGTTTCGTGTACTAATATAAGAAATTCACAATGTTCACCTCAAATGCAAGTTTCGTGTGCTTATATAAACAAATTCAAATTTCTCACTCTAAATGTAACTTTCAAGTGCTTAAATAAGCAAATTCATAATTTTCACCCGAAATAAGACTTTCATGGCTAATATAAACAAATTGTCATTTTTCACTCAAAATTAAATTTTCATGTGCTACTATAAGTAAATTTATGATTTTTATACTTAATCAGAATTTCGTGTCCTTATATACACAAGCTCATAATTTTTATTCTAAATGACACTTTCGTATACTACTATAAACAAATTCATATTTTTCACCTAAAATGCAAGTTTCTTTGTACTTATATAAACAAATCAAAATTCTCACTCTAATGGAACTTTCATGTACTAATATAAGCAAACTCAAAGTTTTTACCTTGAATGAGACTTTCATGCATTAATATAAACTAATTGACAATTTTCATTCAACAATGAAATTTTCATATGCTATGTAAACAAATTTATGATTACACTTAATCAGAATTTCGTGTGCTTATATATACAAACGCATAATTTTTATTCCAAAGGAGATTTTGTGTACTAATATAAATAAATTCACAATTTTCACCTCAATTGCAAGTTTCGTGTGCTTTTATAAACAAATTCAAAATTCTCACCCGAAATGTGACTTTCAAGTGCTTGTAAAAGCAAATTCATAGTTTTTACCCCAAATGAGACTTTCATGGATTATATAAACAAAATTGCAATTTTTCACTCAAAATTAAGTTTTCATGTGTTAATATAAGTAAATTTATGATTTTTACACTTAATCAGAATTTCGTGTGCTTATATACAAAACTCAAAATTTTTATTTCAATGAGACTTTCGTGTACTAATATAAACATTCAAAATTTCAACCGAAATGAGACTTTCATGCGCTAATATAAACAATTTGACAATTTTATATCAACATGAAATTTTCATGTGCTAATATAAACAAATTTATGATTTTTACACTTAATCAGAATTTCGTGTGCTTATATATACAAACGCATAATTTTTATTCCAAAGGAGACTTGTGTACTCATATAAATAAATTCACAATTTTTCCCTCGATTGCAAGTTTCATGTGCTTTTATAAACAATTTCAAAATTCTCACCTAAATGTGACTTTCAAGTGCTTATAAAAGCAAATTCATAGTTTTTACCCCAAATGAGACTTTCATGGATTATATAAACAAATTGCAATTTTTCACTCAAAATTAAGTTTTCATGTGCTAATATAAGTAAATTCATAATTTTTACACTTAATCAAAATTTGGTGTGCTTATATACACAAACTCAAAAATTTTATTTCAAATGAGACTTTTGTGTACTAATACAAACTGAAGTTTTATGAGAGAAAAAGTGATTCCTTTTCATTGATAAAGAAAAGAAAAAACAGTACCATATAAATAAACAAAGAGACCAAAAAAATAGAAACAACTTCCCTAAGTTGTAGGACTAAGAAAACAGGAAACCATTCTAAATAAATCTCTCCCAGAAATATAGAAAACTAATCTCTACAAAGTAGGAAAAATATATATACAGAAAATCAATCCGAGATTTACTCGGATCTACCCTAGAAATTAGGGATCAACTTTAGATTTCCGCACAAACAAATCATAATTTTCACGTCAAATACAAGTTTTGTGTGCTTAAATAAACAAATTAAAAATTTCACTCTAAATGAGACTTTCATGCGCTAATATAAACAAATTGAAAATTTTTACTTAAAATGAAATTTTCATATGCTAATATAAACAAATTTATCATTTTTACACTTAATCAGAATTTCATGTGCTTATATACACAAACTCATAAATTTTATTCCAAAGCAGACTTTTGTGTACTAACAAAAACAAATTCACAATTTTCACCTCAAATGCAAGTTTCTTGTACTTAATGAACAAATTCAAAATTCTCACTGTAAAGGGACTTTCATGTGCTTATATAAGCAAATTCGTAGTTTTTACCCCCTATTAGACTTTAATGCGCTAATATAAAACAAATTGTCAATTTTCCCTCAAAATGAAATTTTCATGTGCTAATATAAACGAAGTTTTGATTTTTACACTAATCAGAATTTCATGTGCTTATATACACAAAATCATAATTTTTATTCAAATAAGACTTTCGTGTATTAATATAAACAAATTCACAATTTTCAGCTCAAATGTAAGTTTCGTGTCCTTGTATAAACAAATTCATAAAGCAAACTCATAGTTTTTACCTCAAATTAGACTTTCATGTGTTAATATAAACAAATAGACAATTTTAACTCAAAATTAGATTTTCATGTGCTAAATGCTAAGATAAACAAATTTATGATTTTTACACATAATCAGAATTCTGTGTGCTTATATACACAAACTCATAATTTTTATTCACAATTAGACTTTCTTGTACTAATATAAACAAATCCATAATTTTCACCGCAAATGCAACTTTTGTGTGCTTATATAAACTAATTAAAAAATTCTCAACCTAAATGGGACTTTCATGTGTTTTTATAAGCAAATTCATAGTTTTTACTCCAAATTAGACTTTCATGGCTAATATAAACAATTTTCATTTTTCACTCAAAATTGAATTTTCACGTGCTAATATAAACAAATTTATGATTTTTACACATAATCAGAATTTCGTGTGCTTATATACACAAACTCATAATTTTTATTCAAAATAAGATTTTTCATGTACTAATATAAACAAATTCATAATTTTCACCTCAATTGCAAGTTTTGTGTTCTTCTATAAACAAATTAAAAAATTCGCAACCTAAATGCAACTTTCATGTGTTTATATAAGCAAATTTATAGTTTTTACTCCAAATTAGACTTTCATGGCTAATATAAACAAATTTTCATTTTTCACTCAAAATAAAATTTTCATGTGCTAATATGAACAAATTTTTTATTTTCATACTTAATCAGATTCCGCGTACTTATATACACAAACTCATAATTTTTATTCAATATGAGACTTTCATGCACTAATATAAACAAATTCAAAATTTTCACCTCAAGTGCAAGTTTCGTGTGCTTATTATATAAACAAATTCCATATTTTCATCATAAATGGGACTTTCATGTGCTATAAGCAAAATCATACTTTTTAGCCAAATGAGACTTTCGCTGCTAACATAAACAAATTGCCATTTTTTTTTTCAAAATTAAATTTTCATGTGCTAATATAAATAAATTTATGATTTTTATACTTAAATCAGAATATTGTGTGCTTATATACACAAACTCATATATTTTATTCCAAAGGAGACTTTCGTGTACTAATATAAATAAATTCATAATTTTCACCTCAAATGCAAGTTTCTCGTACTTATATAAACAAATTTAAAACTCTCACCCTAAATGAGACTTTCATGTGCTTATATATATATAAGCAAATTCGTAATTTTTACCCTAAATTAGACTTTCATGCTCTAATATAAACAAATTGACAATTTTCTCTCAAAATAAATTTTTTATGTGCTAATATAAAAAAAATTATGATTTTTACACTTAATCAGAATTTCGTGTGCGTATATACACAAATTCATATTTTTTGTTCCAAAGGAGACTTTCGTGTAATAATAAACAAATTCATAATTTTAACCTCAAATGCAAGTTTTGTGTGCTTATATAAAGAATTTCAAAATTTTCACCTTAAATGGGCTTTTCATGTGTTTTTTTTTTTTGACAAGAAACGTGATATTTATATATATATATATATATATAATGGCAAAAGCCAAGGGGACGAGGTGTCCCATTTGGATATTACAGAGATTCTAGCATGGAGTTCCTGTTGAACATCCATCCCCCAAAACTATATCCTAAAGAAAGTTTGCATGTGTTGTCCCAATTTACCGACAAACAAGGCCTGCTCCCATAACCTGATACTACTATTCCCACAATCATTAAATACTCTATTATTTCTTTCCATCCAAATATACCATAAGTTTGCAAAATAAATACATTTCCAATATTGTCTTATAGAGTTTTTCAGCTGAACACTAATAGGAAACTCTAGAAATGTGTTGTGGTCCGGTGGGGGTAGCAAGTGACGTCTTCTACTCCAAAAACTCCATAGCTCCTTAATTCTGTCACAGCTATCAAAAACATGCTCAATTGTCTCAGCATCATTCCTGCACAAGCAACACCACGACGGAGAGAGCATAGAGTTAGGGAATTTCTTTTGCAGAATGTTTGCACAGTTAAGTTTCTTATGGGCAATTAACCATCCAAGGATTTTCACTTTTGAAGGTACAAACGCCTTCCATATGAATTTAGCCTGCAGAAAGACTAAAAGGTGATCTTGTGTGGAGATAAGACTTAAACAATGATTTAGAAGAGAACTCCCTAGAGGTTTCCCCCATCCACCAGATTCCGTCCTCAGAGTTTTGAAGGTGGCATGATTCAAGACATTGAATAAGGAGGGAAACTTCATCTATTGAATTGTTGGGCAGGTTTCTGGTCAAGTGGAGGTTCCAATTTTGCACTGTGCCATCATTCCTTGCGGACAGGGATGCAAAAGAGGTGATGGGAGTATTGTGTAAACCAGATAATTCGTACAGGTTGGGGAAGGAGTTCATTAGGGGTTCAATGCCGCACCACAAATCTTCCCAGAATCTAATATTGGTGCCATTTCCTAACTTGAGTCTAATGAGTGGTAGGAGGCAAGGGTATATAAAGTGTATGAATTTCCATGGGCATTTGTAGGAGACTCTAGGAAGAATATTGGCATCCCTAGCATTCTCATGCAACTCGTGTCTACTTCTAATCACCCTTGCCCACAGAGCATCTTTCTCTTTGGTGAATCGCCAAAGTCGCTTCCCTGCCAGTGCCTTATTCCTATTTAGTAGGTCCCCAATGTAACCAGTCCACACAAATGACACATTCTTCTGAGTCAGCTTGGTTAATGGTGCAGCCAGCTTTGAAAAACTCTGCATAAACCTCCGACAATAACCAACCAATCCCAGAAAACTTCTGATCTCTGTAACTGTGGTGGGTTTTGGCCAATTGATAATAGCCTCAACCTTAGCTGGATCAATTGAAATTCCCTCCGAGCTCACCACATGACCAAGGAATTTCACCTTTGATATCTAAAACTCGCACTTGCTAAACTTAGCATATAGTCTATGCTCTTTTAAAGTTTGCAAGGTCATCCTGAGGTGTTTTTCATGCTCCTCATGAGTTTTGGAATATATCAGAATATCATCAATGAAAATAATAATGACCTGGTCTAGATATGGCTTGAACACTCTTTGCATCAGATACACAAACATGGCCGGTGCATTGGTCACACCAAAAGGCATCACCAGAAACTCATATGTGTGTTGCATATGGAATTGGTTTGCATTGTATATTGGATGTTGCTATGAGATGTATATACTGCATATTGATTGGCATAACATGCTCATGCATACATGATGATGTAGATGTATAGATGATGGTATATATGATTTCTATTCACTGGGCATTATTGACTCACCCCATTCCCCATTTTAAGGTCATTCAATTACTGATAAAGGCAAGGGAATAGCATTCCAGTGAGATACTAGTGCCTTGCCAGAGTCTTGTTTTGATGTAGGATGAGAATGTTAAGAATATATGCTTGTATTTTGATATTTTGGAATTATGTAAATATATGTATATAACACCCCATACTTGTTTATATTAGATGGATGTCATAGGATGTGAATTTTATAATTAGATGAATGTGGTTAGATGTTGAATATATTGAGTTTGTGGCTATTTGTGGATTATCAGGTTTTGTAAAGTATTAGATGGCCTATTTACAGAGGAGACTCTGTCAGAGTCTGGTTGAGGCTTAACAAGGGTCTAATGGTCCTATTGTTGATAGGGTGGTTAGATTCCTGTGCCGATCGGGATGTTCTGAGATTGGTGAAGGGGTACTGACACCCAATGCCTAGACCCCCATGCCCAATACCCTGCTTAACTCTATCTCGTTTAACCAGGTGAGAACCATTCTCTGTCTTCATTCTTCCACAGAAAATTCCGCATCAGTTTCTCGATAGAGTATGCTATTGACTTTGGCATTCTAATGGTTGACATATAGTATGTAGGGATTGCTCTGAGGACGGATTTGAGTAATGCAAGTCTGCCCCCTCTTGATAGGAAGCTTCTCTTCCAACCGTCAACCCTTCTAGCAATTGTTTGAATGACAGGTTCCCAGAAGGAGATTTTCAAGGGGTTTTCACCAAGGGGAATGCCCAAGTATTTTAGAGGCCACTGACCCACAGAGCAACCAAACTTATCTGCTATGCTGCTTATCACCATCTCTAGAATGTTGATCCCTACCAGTTGGCACTTGGAAAAATTAACCTTAAGGCCAGAAATGAAGCATAAGTTGTTGATTATTTTCATTGTGTTCTCTAGGCTAAAACCATCATTTTCCATATAAAAGAGACGGTCATCTGTATATTGTATATGAGATATGTGTGTACCCTCGCTGCCAATTTTGAATCCCTTCATTATTCCTTCCCCTTTGCCTTGTTGGTGATACCATCTAACACATCTGCCACCAGAGTGTAAAGGAAAGGGGACAGTGGGTCACCCTGCCGCAACCCTCTTGAGCCCATGATTTTTTCCCTTGGTCTCCCAGTAATGAAAAGACTTTCATGTGTTTATATAGGCAAATTCATAGTTTTTACCCCAAATTAGACTTTCATGCGCTAAGATAAACGAATTGACAATTTTCTATCAAAATGAGATTTTTATGTGCTAATATAAAAAAATTTATGATTTTTACACTTAATCAGAATTTTGTGTGCATAAGTACACAAAATCATAATTTTTATTCGAAATGAGACTTTCATGTGCTAATATAAACAAATTAATAATTTTCACCTCAAATTCAAGTTTCGTGTGCTTAAATAAACAAATTCAAAATTTTCACCCTAAATGGGACTTTCATGTGCTTATATAAGTAAATTCTTAGTTTTTACCCCAAATTAGACTTTCATGCGCTAATATAAACAAATTGACAATTTTTTCTCAAAATAAAATTTTCATGTGCTAATATAACCAAATTTATGATTTTTACACTAAATTAGAATTTTGTGTGCTTATATACACAAAATCATAATTTTATTCCGAATGAGACTTTCATGTACTAATATAAACAAAGTCATAATTTTCACCTCAAATGCAAGTTTCTTGTACTTATATAAAAAAATTCAAAATTTTCACCCTAAATGGGACTTTCATGTGTTTTATATAAGCAAATTCGTAGTTTTTACCCCAAATTAGACTTTCAAGCGCTAATATAAACAAATTGACAATTTTCTCTCAAAATAAAATTTTCATGTGCTAATATAAACAAATTTATGATTTTTACACTTAATCAGAACTTCGTGTGCTTATATACACAAAATCATAATTTTTATTCCAAATGAGACTTCCGTGTAAAATATAAACAACTTCACAATTTTCACCATAAATGAGACTTTCATGCGTTTATATAAGAAAATTTGTAGTTTTTACCCCAAATTAGACTTTCATGTGCTAATATAAAAAAATTGACAATTTTCACTCAAAATTAGATTTTCATGTGCTAATATAAACAAATTTATGATTTTTTCACATAATCAGAATTTTGTGTGCTTATATACACAAACTCATAATTTTTATTCAAAATCAGACTTTCATGTACTAATATAAACAAATTCAAAATTTTCACTTCAAATGCAAGTTTCGTGTGCTTATATCAATAAATTAAAATTCTCACCCTAAATGGGACTTTCATGTGCTTAAATAAACAAATTTGTAGTTTTTATCCCAAATTAGACTTTC
Source organism: Paratinospora sagittata (assembly GCA_035771175.1). Classification (NCBI taxonomy): domain Eukaryota; kingdom Viridiplantae; phylum Streptophyta; class Magnoliopsida; order Ranunculales; family Menispermaceae; genus Paratinospora; species Paratinospora sagittata. The sequence continues at coordinate 1,780,505 of JAYMFD010000012.1, read as the reverse complement.
ATGCACTAATTAATATAAACAAATTAACAATTTTCTCTTAAAACAAAATTTTTATGTACTAATATAACTGAATTTATGATTTTTACACTTAATCAGAATTTCGTGCCCATAAATATACACAAAATCATCATTTTTATTGCAAATAAGTCTTTTGTGTACTAATATAAACAAATTCATAACTTTCAACTCAAATCCAAGTTTCTTGTGCTTATATAAACAAATTCAAAATTCTCACCCTATATGAGACTTTCATGTGCTTATTATATAAGCAAATTCGTAGTTATTACCGAGAATTAGACTTTCATGTGCTAATATAAACAAATTGATAATTTTCTCTCAAAATAAAATTTTCATGTGCTAATATAAACAAATTTATGATTTTCACACATAATCAGAATTTCTTGTGCTTATACACAAACTCATAATTTTTATTTAAAGTGAGACTTTTGTGTACTAATATAAATAAATTCATAATTTTCACCTCAAATGCAAGTTTCATGTGCTTATATAAACAAATTAAAAATTTTCAACCTAAATGGGACGTTTATGTGCTTATATAAGCAAATTCATAGCTTTGACCCCAAATGAAACTTTCATGCGTTACTATAAACAAGTTGACAATTTTCACTCAAAATGAATTCTTCATGTGCAAATTATAAACAAATTAATTATATTTACACTTAATTAGAATTTTGTGTGCTTATATACACAAACTCATAATTATTCTAAATGAGACTTTCGTGTACTAATATAAACAAATTCAAAATTCTCACCCTAAATGGGACTTTCAAGTGCTTATACAAGCAAATTCATAGTTTTTACCTCAAATGAGACTTTTGTGGCTAATATAAACAAATTGCAATTTTTCACTCAAAATTAAATTTTCATGTGCTAATATAATCAAATTTATACTTTTTAGACTTAATCAGAATTTCGTGTGCTTATGTACACAAACTCATATTTTTATTCCAAATAAGACTTTCGTGTACTAATATAAACAAATTCATAATTTTCACGTCGAATGCAAGTTTCGTGTGCTTATATAAACAAACTCAAAATTCTCACCCTAAATGGGACTTTCATGTATTTATATAAGCAAATTCATAATTTTAACCCCAAATGAGAATTTCATGCTCTAATATAAAGATATTGACAATTTTCACTCAAAATTAGATTTTCATGTGCTAATATAAACAAATTCATGATTTTTACATATAATCAGAATTTCATGTGCTTATACACACAAACTCATAATTTTTATTCAAAATGAGACGTTCATGTACTAATCCAAACATATTGATAATTTTCACCTCAAATGCAAGTTTCGTGTGCTATAATATAAACAAATTAAAAATTCTCAACCTAAATGAAACTTTCATGTGCTTATATAAGCAAATTCACAGTTTTTACTCTAAATTAGACTTTCATGGCTAATATTAACAAATTTGGGATTTTTATACTTAATCAAATTTTGTGTGCTTATGTACACAAACTCATAATTTTTATTCAATATGTGACTTTCATGTACTAATATAAACAAATTCAAAATTTTAACCATGAATGAGACTTTCATGTGCTTATATAAGCAAATTCATAATTTCTACCAAAGTGAGACTTTCATTGCTAATATAAACAAATTGTCATTATTCACTCAAAATTAAATTTTCATGTGCTAATATAAACAAATTTATGATTTTTACACTTAATCAAAATCCTGTGAGCTTATATATAAACAAATTCAAAATTCTCGCCCTAAATGTGACTTTCAAGTGCTTATATAAGCAAATTCATAGTTTTTACCTCAAATGAGACTTTCATGGCTAATATAAACAAATTTCCACTTTTCACCTCAAATGCAAGTTTCGTGTGCTATAATATAAACAAATTAAAAATTCTCAACCTAAATGAAACTTTCATGTGCTTATATAAGCAAATTCACCGTTTTTACTCCAAATTAGACTTTCATGGCTAATATTAACAAATTTGGGATTTTTACACTTAATCAATATTTTGTGTGCTTATGTACACAAAATCATAATTTATATTCCAAATAAGACTTACGTGTTAATATAAACAAATTCACAATTTTCAGCTCAAATGCAAGTTTCGTGTGCTTATATAAACAAATTCAAAAATCTAGCCCTAAATGAGACTTTCATGTGCTTATATAAACAAACTCATAATTTTTACCTCCAATTAGACTTTCATGTACTAATATAAACAAATAAACAAATTCAAAATTCTCTTGTATAAGCAAATTCATAGTTTTTATACCAAATTAAACTTCCATGCGCTAATATAAACAAATTTATGATTTTTATACTTGTTAATGCACGTTTTGCCCAACACCAATAGTAAAGTAGGAATAGGGAACAGAGAAGAGGAAGTTGAACTGGAGACACCCCGTCGAGCTCTGACCTGAGCTACCACCTAACTGGCCGACCTGAGAAGAGAGAGAGGAAATGGCTGGTGTTAGGAGCATTGGTGTGGTGTCGGCCTCTGATGCTTTAGTCAGAGCTATGAGCAATATTTGGTATACTGCTTACGTCAGAGCTCAAAAGTGGCGTACGTTTTTAGGAATAATGTGGACGTATTTATAGGAGAGGGTCTGGTCCCCACTGAGTTGGGACAGTTGGCATTGTGGTCCCTAGTTGGGAGGTGGTCCATGGGCGGACGTGGTGCGAGCCTGCGGAACTATTCCTGACAATTACTGACATGAGCATCCAGCTGGATCACCTCAGCAGCCCGAGATGACGGTCATGTCAATTTCCATATTTTTTTTTCCACCTTGGGCCTTTATTTGGGCCTCTGTGTGGGCCCTACTTTTTATATGTTGGTCCAACATCTACCCCTTATCTTGCGAGGTGAAGGCGCCGAGGAAGCTAAACTCTATGTTGGCCAGAAGGTATTTTACCGTAGGCACAGGCTGGGTTTAAGATAGCTTTGCATTCATTTCCCGTCTGCGCTAAAGGTCGCTTACACTGCCATGTCAATTGGATCATGCGCGCATTAAATGCCGCCGCCTAATGTAGGGATCGAGACTTGCGAACCGTCGAACATGCCTAGGCACACGTACTTTCCCGATGGGAAAGTTGCGACTTTTCGGGATCCTCGTGAGCCATTGGATCTTTCCTAGTGCTTGTAAATTTCGCGATGAGGCGTTGTTCAGCTTCATGGGACCCTACTATATAAGGAGGAGGGCCCTTGGGACGTCATTTGCTATCTTTGCGTTGCGATCTTCATCAGCATGGTCGAGGGTTTTTCATTTTATGGCAGTCTTCCAGTTGCATCCACCTTCCCTGCGATCTTGCTTCCCAGGTCGGTAAGTTTTTAATTTGTTTTCCTGCTATCACCTCCATTCATCTTCATCCGATTGCTCATCTAGCGTGGGCTCAACCTCCCATTCTCCCTCCAGGTCTTCCTTTGAATCTACTTCTGGTTCTTCTTCTTCTTGCGACATAACCCGACCAATGGTCTTACCCGAGGGTCACACTAGTGGGATGGCCTTAATGGTATCGAACTCAGGGGAACGCTGCTCTAGTGACAACTGAGTAGCTTCTTTAGAGGACTCTGCCAAGACTAGGCGATCCGCAGCTAACTTAAATGTGGCCAAGGTCGAAACGTCGAGCTCCCCTGCAATATCACTAGTGGGGATACCTCTGGCAGGGGTGAAAATTGCTCGAAGGCCAACGGGTTTACTACTGACCTCTTCTCTTCCACGGTAACCGACCTAAAGCTGCAGTGGCTTTGGAGCAAGCTCGAGCTTCCGAGCTTAGTAAAGTTCCGGGCCCCGGTCCAAAGAGACAAGCTGAGTCAGCCTCCAAAGGGTTGGATCACTTTCAACACCGATCTCTTCAAGTATGGTGTTCGCCTCCCCCTAGCTTACAAAGTGGCCTATACCATTTTTCAATTGAACCTGGCCCCTACCCAACTTAGTCCTAACTTTTGGCGGGTTTCGATGTCTTGTCGACTCCTATATAAGGAGAATGGGTGGCTAGAGTTTGAACATTATGAATTTTGGAAAGCATATATTATCAAGTCTCACCCCCATAGTAGCGGTTGGTATTACACTGTGGGCTGGGGCTCCAAGCTAGGTCCTCTCATTATTGAACCTCTGACCTCCAACAAGTCCTGAAAAGACAAGTGGTTCTTCATCTCGGGGGAGTGGGCGAGTGAAGACATGATTAGATACGTGCTCGTTGACTATAGTTCTCCAGGTACTGATCTTACTCCCTAGGCTATTAGCGCTGAATCATTTTCCTATACTCGTTCTTACGACTGACTCGTGTCCTTATGCAGCCATCTGGGTGCAACTAGATCAGGATTCCAACTTGATTGATGTCAGTTGTTTGGACCAGACTTGGACTCTCCCTGGTAAGAAAGGAAGCCCAAAAACATCCTAACGGCCTCTCGGTTGTATGCCACAAAGTTGATCAATTGCGAGAAACAGTTTGGGGGCGGTCGGTGGACATTGCATGCATGTGTTCTCTCTTTGTTGTATTTGTTCTTTTCCTTCAGCTATTACTTACTGACTCGAAAGCTACCGACCTTGTGATAGTTTTTCCACACAAGAGCAAGTTGCTTGAATTCGTAGAAGGGAAGTCGGAGGAACCTGCCGAAGGGGGTTCGTCGAAGAAGAAGACGAAGAAGAGCTCGGTCAAGAAGAAAAGCTCATCATGTAAGAAGGCTTCGACACATCCGGTTGAGGACATGAGGCGTCTCAAGCTCAATTTCGACGCGAGCGTTGATAAGAAGATGGTTGAAGCTGCTGTGAGGCCACAACTATCAAAAGCGGCAGAGACTCCATCCACCAGCCAATCTGCAACATCGGCCTCGTTCTCGAGTGTCGAGAGGAGCATTGTACCCATATCTAGGGGTACTCCAGCTCGACCTTTTGATGCTTGCCTTGTTGTTTTGGCAGTGGCTTCAAAAGGGATTGTTAACACTTTTGGGGATCAATCATCTCGCCCTCGGCCAGCCCCAAATCAACTCAGTCCTGAGAGGAGGTCAAAGCGAGCTAGGGTGGGGACCGAAGTCACTGCTCAACTAGTCACCAAGTTTGGTGACTTCGACATCTCTCTCGCGGGATTCTCGGGCGGGTGCCCGGAAGAGTTTGCCGAAGAAGCGGTCAAGGACGAGCTTGTCAACAATATCAAGCTAAGTGCAACTCACGCTGTGGGAGTATGGTTCCGCTCTCTAGTTCTCGTCGTTTGTTGTTTATCACATCCATCTGCTCTTTTTGAATGATGCGTTCTTGTGTAGGCTGGCATAACTGCCATGATTGCATTGAAGAAGATCGAGCAACTGACTGCTCGCAATAAGGCGAATTTTTCCAAGAAGGATGCTCGGATCGCCGAGCTCAAGAACAAGTTGGCCGACACTGAGAATGAGGCGAGTATGAAAGAAGAGGAGTTGTGCTCCCTCTTGGAAGCTCGGGGGACCTAGATTGAAGCCCTGAGTGTCGATCTTGCTGTGAAGGGTGCCCAGCTCAATTCACTGCAGGACAGGGTGGCAAGGGCGAAGCGCTGAGCTGTGTCCAATTATTTAGACTCCCTAGAGCACCAGTCCTCCCTTCAGGAACGTTACGAACAATGCGCCTTCAACGCCCTCTACGACTTTAGTGAGTTCTTCATGGACCGCATCGACATCAATGAGTTCATAGCGGCAAAGAGGAGGGAAGACGTGAAGAAGTCCAAAGCACTGGTCGTCCCTGAGGACCAAGCGGGTCCCTCTGAAGTGGGCACCTCAGCCACGACTGCCGAGGTCTAGGCGACCCTTGTTTCAGCTAAGGGGAGCCCATTGGTGACTTCGGCAAGACGCGTCGTACCCCAAGGTTCGGGAAGGAGGTCACTTAGGTCATAGAATAGGACCTTCTGGTCGGCTTGGACTGTCTTGTGCTGTCATTTCTTTCTTGGTGTTGTTTGGTTTTTGTCTTTGCCATTTGTAACCCCTGCTATAATTTGAGACTTTGATATCAATGAAATGACCTTATTTTGTACATCGTTGTGTGTCGTTCCATTGCTTTGTGGTCGTTCAACTTCCCTTTTGTTCACTTATGCTTCCCATCGCTTCAGACGGTCAATCTACTATAGAAAACTTAGATGGCCTGTGGACTTAGTCGATCAAACCATTGTAACTTTGAGGTTAGGGTTGCTTGATATTCGCCACCTTGGGCCGACTGTGTGCCGAGAGGTCGATGATGGGCTGGTGCAGACCGAGGTCTCTTCGCAGCTAGAGGTAATGGGAGCCTTGCCGACCTCGTTTACGTGACCCCTTACCAAGATCACCTTTGCTTATGGGAACAATGGCCAAGTCCACAGAAAGGTTTGACCGAGTATATGAAGTTTGACTGCTGGTATGGTTTTTCAGGTTCTTTAAGAGCATTAGTAGCCTTTAAAGGCATTAGTGGCACGTTGGTTATGCTGCCCCATTAATTTCCTCATAATCGCACATTGTACTTGTTCAACACACGCATTTAAACAAAGGACGCTCCAGGGTTCTTGGGCACGTTCAATGTATGCATTAAATGAGGCGGTGCGCATGTTTCCCAGGACCGTGTTTAAATAGGAGGGGGGCGGGGGGGCGGGGAGGCAGGGGCCATTCTTCATTTGGCATTCCTAGTTGCACTCGCAACAAGCTTTCAAGTGGTGATGGAGGAGTCTAACATGGCGGACAAAGATGAAGGTGGCAGTTCAGAGGAAGGTTGGCACTTTGAGTTGAATTGGAAAGAACATTTGGCTTGGAAATGGAGTAACAGGTGAGTCTGGAGTGGCAGGCGTCTCTTGTTGTTCCTTGTGATTTTCTGCTCAATTCGGGCTACTCTTCTTGCCCTTTCTAGTAATTTGACACCCTTTCTGTCTTGTTCCTCTTCCAACTTCTTTTCGCCAACTCCAAATCCTTTCCGCTTCTCCGCCATCTTTGACCTTCTTTTTACATCATGCGTTTTCTCTAGCAAGCTTCTCTTTCTATGATTCCCAACACTACCACCTTTTCTCTTTTCTCCATTTAATTCCACATTTCATGCTCCGTTCTTTCCTTGTTGAACAACCTTCCTTTTTCTCTTTTGTTCCTACTGCTTCTGTTTTATGTGACCTCATTTCCATCCTGATCCTTCCCCTTTGCGCCAGCATGAGAAGCCTTGGAAAGCACAACCACCTAGCTCATATCACCCTTGGGAAACGTCGTAACTGCACTTGGAAAGTATTGTAACCGAGCTTGTACACTTTTGAAAAGCGTTTTAATTGTGTTTGTAACTCTTGTAATAGCATTTGTAATATCGGTGTTTATCAATAAAGCGTTTCTTTTGCAATTTTGGCCATGTTATTCCTTTATTTGTTCATTTCATTTTTGCAAGTGTACGGCTTCGTATGGGCTATGGCCTTTTTACTTTCTCGGTAGCACACAACGCACCTAGGTCGGTAGTGGCACGTTTAGTTGTAGTAGTGGAGCTTAATTAGTTCGGAGGTCGGAGGCCATTCGAATGGTGAAGTCAAGCCGTAAACCATGGTACTATGAAGTCTTACTTAACTTCCTTCTCAATGATGGGTTGAGGGCCCATCCCAAGGTACTATGAGGTCTGCACCCCCTTCTCGGATGCCAAGCTGACTACTGGGTTCCAAGGTATTGTAAGGCATTATAAGGCTTGCAGCCTAGCCTTCCTCCCTGTGATAAGTCTAAGCTTACCCTAAGACACTATAAGGCCTTCTCACGACCTCCTTCCCGATGATAGGTTAAGACCTACCCCAAGGCACTGCAAGGCTTACGCCTCCTTCCCGACAATAGGTTAAGACCTACCCCAAGGTACTATAAGGCTTACGCCTCCTTCCCGGTTACCAAGCTAAGCTCGAGGCCCCAAGGTAGTAGAAACTCGTTGCATTGCAAGATTAAAGGCATAGGAAAAACCTGCAAGCGTTGTGCCCAAATTTCATTAATTCATCATTGATAGTATAATTTCAAATGTTCAACATTCCAAGGCTTTGAAATCCTTCTTCCCTCAAGGTCTTCTAACTCGTACACCCTTGGCCTCAGGACCAAGGTGACCTCGTATGGCCCTTCCCAATTTGGCCCAAAGGGCTCCAGCTCCAGGTTCCCGTGTGTTCAACATGACTTTCTTGAGTACCAAGTCCCCAACCTTGAAACGCCAAGGTCTGACCTTTGCGTCATGGTATCGAGCTATCCTTTGTTGGTAGGTCGTTATTCTAAGACGGGCTTGCTCCCTTCTCTCTTCTAACAAGTCGAGCTCTAGGCTTTGGGCTTAGCATATGAAAAAAACATTTAGGGGTAAAAACTATATTAGCACATGAAAATTATGATTAATTGTAAAAATCATAAATTTGTTTATATTAGCACATGAAAATTTTATTTTTAGTCAATTTTTTTATAACCGCCTGAAAGTCTCATTTGGGGTAAAAACTATCAATTTGCCTATATAAGCACATGAAAGTCCCATTTAGGGTAAGAATTTTGAATTTGTGTATATAAGCACACGAAACTTGCATTTGAGGTGAAAATTATGAATTTGTTTATATTAGTACACGGAAGTCTCATTCGAATAAAAGTTATGAGTTTGTGTATATAAACACACAAAATTCTGATTAAGTGTAAAAATAATAAATTTGTTTATATTAGCACATAAAAATTTTATTTTGAGTGAAAATTTGTCAACTTGTTTATATTAGCGAATGAAAGTCTCATTTGGGGTAAAAACTATCAATTTGCTTATAGAAGCACATGAAAGTCCCATTTAGGTTGAGAATTTTTAATTTGTTTATATAAGCACACACAACTTGCATTTGAGGTGAAAATTATGAATTTGTTTATATTAGTACGCGAAAGTTTCATTTAGAATAAAAATTATGAGTTTGTATATATAAGCACACGAAATTCTTATTAAGTGTAAAAATCATAAATTTGTTAGCACATGAAAATTTCATTTTGAGTGAAAATTTTCAATTTTTTTATATTAGGCGCATTAAAGAATTGGGGCAAAAACTATCTATTTGATTGTATAAGCACATGAAAGTCTCATTTAGGGTTAAAATTTTTAATTTGTTTATATAAGCACACGAAACTTACATTTGAAGTGAAAATTGTTAATTTGTTTATATTAGTTCACGAAAGTCTCATTTACAATAAAAAATATGAGTTTGTGTATATAAGTGCACGAAATTCTGATTAAGTATAAAAATCAACTTTGTTCTAATTTTTGCAGACGTAGAGTGACCAAATGCTACCTCATTCTCCTTTCTCTCAATACATTCGTGAACTTTTGCCCCTGTCTGTCATGTTCCTAAATTTCTTTCAGCAACCCTACTAACCAGTTTATGACTAGTCAAGCAAGACCAAATGTTCACACTTTCACTGCACAAACTTGAGATGATATAATTGTATGACCTGCACATCAGCATTCCTCCATATAAATAAGACTCATTATTCTTAGTTATAGCTTAATATCCATTATTAGGGCCCCATTTATTAGCTATATATTTTTGGTCAGCTGGTTTGTGGTTTCTAACAAAGTATTTGAGCTCTGGTTTTAGGAGAGGTCTTGGATTCGAGTATCTTTGTTGACTTGTGCACATCCTCCATTTGCATGTTTGGCATTTGTCTATTCCTCTATCTTCCCTCAACCCTTCCATGTGCAAGATGGGGCTACACTTGATGGGAGTATTATTGATCGCTTGATATGCATTGTTGGGTCTCCCTCGACCTATGAGGTATGGCTTTTAGGTCAAGTAGTTTCTAACAATTATGTTGGAGGTGGAATCTATTTTTCCAAAGCAGTTGACAATTTAAACAATAAAAACATAAAATTTGAATAATCAACTTTTCAACATGAGATCATTACATAGTCATGCCAAAAACTTATTAATACTTGAAATTTGTAAGTCTTTGTGAACTCCAAATCAAAGAGAAATTAGGATAACTAACCTTCTTACGTTCTTGGCGAATGTTTTTTCGTTTGCCTTGCTTCATATCCATCAAGAATTCTTCAAAGCTGAGGCACATGTATGACTAGATTATAGAATTTACACAAATATAAGAGTATATGAACTATGGGGAAACTGGATGTAATTCATAATAACTACAAGTTGTGAACTAAACAAGGGAATATTGCACAAGTATGACTTCAAGCACGGTGCTAAAAAAAAATTCACACAAGCTTCCAAACAAAGCCCTTTCAACCTCTTAATACTAAAGATCAATTCAAACAAAATGAGCTAAAAGTCATGGACACTCAATTGATAAATTTAATCTTGAACATTCACAGAAGTGTTCAAGGTAACCAACGGTGGATTGGTTCAGTGGTTAGGTGCAAGCGGACCTACCCTGAAGGTCTCAAGTTCGAGTCACCTCCCACCACTTGAGTGTTTGTGGCCGTGCTCCAGAGGGATTAGTGGAGACGTAAGTCCCCGATACCCGCTGATCTCAAAAAATAAAAAAATAAAAAACAACAGAAGTGTTCAAGGTGAAGAAGATACATCTTTACTAGACAAAGAAAAATGCATTATCTTGTAAAAGTGCTCCAGAACTACTGTGTCATGTTAGAGCCATAACCATACCAAATATGGAAAAGGTGATCTGTTTTTAACCTAGTTGCCCACCTTGTTGTGGAGCGATTCTACTTGAAAGATAATTCATAGATTCATAATTATGCGTGGAACAATTTTCAGCATCATATTTACAGACTTGGGAGCTTTTGCTTGGTAACCAGGCTTAGTTTATTCATTCTAGCAAAACAATGCATGATTTGCCTCCCTCCATAAAAGCCCCTTATTCAGAAAAGATAACAGACAAATAGAATGGAATGCACTCCAAAAGAGAAAAAACTGATGATGATCTCACAAACAAATCCAATGACCTTAAACAGGTACCAAGCTTAGTTTGTTCATCCTAGTAAAAACAATGCACAATTTGCCTCCCTCCATAAAAGCCCCTAATTCAAAAAAGATACCAGAACAAAAGAATGGAATGCACTCCAAAAGAGAAGAAACTGATGATCTTACAAACAAATCCAATGACCTTAAACAAGTTAAATTTACAGCATATTAAATTGACTCAATCCCATTCATCTTCCAGTATTGTTTTTGAGAAATTTTTGTCCTATTCTACTTCTAATTATTCTTTTTAAGAATATTTAACAATTTTTTATTAAAAATATGTCATCGCAGAATGAAATCAACTGTATTAATGGGTTATTGACTATTTTTAATTTAAAAAAAATATGCCAGGAAAATACAAAGCAATGAGTATTAAATACCAGTAGATTCCATGTCTTATTAAGAATTTTATATAGATAGCCTGCGCATCCATCCAAACATCCTTATCACATCTATTATCCTTCCAAATTAATAGCTCTCTAGAAAACTTACACATTAAAAATATGTGTGAAGCCGTGGAGCATGCAGATTCGAGTCAATCACATTCATGGCCCAGGTGTTTACTTTAAATGAAATAAAACATGAAGGGAGAGATAACCAAGATCTGAGTTCATACATTTTGATTGCCTTTTCTTATATAAATAGTGTCACTTACATTAGATTACAAGTGATATTTGTTAACTCTAAAGTATGTAAAATCCAACTTCTTAACTCTGTCTCAAATATTTATCGACATATGTAGTAGTATACAGAAGAAAAGGGGCGATACAGGAGAAGGGAAAAAGATAGGAAGCAAGAACACTCACTTTTTATAGTTTCGATTTCTCCAGTGGTACTGCATTCCAATCCTCTGCAAAAAGCCATGTTCTTTCATTTGTTTCCACTCATCTTCAAATGGAAAGGTAATATGTAATGATGAGACCTGGAGCTATCACAGATAGAGCCATAGTTATTGAGAAGTTACAAGTAAAAGCAAGGGGTTCAAACTGAATACCCCAACAATATACATACTGGTTATACTTATGATTATTTTATATGTTGACAAACAATGCAGTATTATATGGATCATGAAATTCAGGACTCTTTCCTGGATTCCTAAAAGAATAGTCATGCAAAAAGATCATGAATTTCTTATTACGTGCTTAACAAGAAATTAGCAACTAAACTTCTAAGTATATTGGAAACCATCACATCTGTGGTCTAGCACAATGATTGATAATGTAAGTGGAAAGGATTGTAAGCTAAAGCTACCTCTCCTAATGAGGGTAACCATTTTTCTTTCAGTGGGATGATGGAAAATAGTAGGTACAAATGTATTCGCTATATAAGGCCCAAATCAATTCGGGAATTGGGATCAATGAAGAGTTGGCAACCAAATGGATTATTTCCTCAACCTGATAATAATAACAATATTAGTATGGTTGTCAATGGAGGTACTCCTTGCCGGACCTGTCACCTATACTTTTCTTTTACTCTTATAGTAATATATTTTGTTTCTTATCAAATAAAAAATCGTAAGGAAAATAGTATGGTTTTTTTTTCTTCTTTTTTTTGAGAAGAAATGAAGGAAAATAGTATGGTTATCATGGAGGTTTTTTATGCTTTGAGCTTTGAGGAAAGAGTTCAAACTTTTGATCATAAAAAATGGTATGGCATAGAAAATTGAGGAGGGACAAGGGAGCGAGGCACACTAAGAAGCGGGCCTAAGGTACACGGTATACCAAGGCCCAAAGAGGATCACACTTTAATTCTTGTGCATTTCCTTAGGAAGTTGTACGATTGGCAAAATCATAAATTATTTCAATCAAGACATGTATATACAAGCACAACTAAGATCATGTATGCGAATGTTACAATTCATCAACTCAAATCTTTATTTGATTCACCAAGCTCTAAAATGGTTCAATTCTAATTCAAGATTTCGACGATTATGCCAACACTAGTCTTTTGGTATCAATAATTGATGATAATCATTGATACCAACATATTTTGACTAATATTTAAACTAGTTTGTTCATTTTTATAATTTCGGTCGAAACTTTGTGTCCAACATTAATGTCAAACATTGTCATTGTTGACATATGTTGATTGTATCCTAAACCCTAAACCAAAATTCATAACCAGTAACCACAACTTCATCAATATAGAACATTCAACAACCAAAGTTACTTTCAAGGTGAACTCTAGTAGTCTGTTGTCTTGGGTCCTAGGTTACCTTAAGGGATTCACAATTGATTTGTAAAGAGATCTCAGTTGTAGCCCATGTTTTGGTCTTTTCATTTTCACTTGTAAGTTAACATGAAGTTTCATGCCAATAGAGAATGTTATTGTTGAATACACCATTTAGTCAATTAAGATTTTACAAAGCCAATATTTTGCTTTCTAAGGTCTTGAAATAATGTTAAGAAATTCATTATATAAGTGGTGTAACTTTCTTTCCAACAGTAGAATAGGTCAAATCAATCTAGGCATGAGTTAATTTCGTATGCCTTCCTACTTAAAGGGACAATAGCATCCACAATTGCAATATTATCAAAATATCAATACACTCAACCCAAAAATTTCACTCTAGTACTTCACCATATATATTATCATGTACAAAACCTTAATTTAGAGAATATTGACCTAGTTTTGATAATATATTTACACGTATGACAATTAAAAAATAAAGGACAAACATATTATCTTAACCATTCAATTAATAGTGTATTTGTAATACCTACATCCTAGAAACATCTTAGCAAATTAGAGACATTGTCACAATAGGAGCATTTTGATCAATTTATGATAAAAGAAATGTCAGTCACAATTATCATTTTTTTTTTACAAGAAACAAAATATTTATATTAATATATAAGTGGAAACAATTAATGCCAACAGGGACGAGCTGTCCCAAGAGGCTGATTACAAAGAGCATAGAATGAAATTCCAATTTACAAGTCACAATTATCATATAAAACAAGAAAACAATATTTACAAGGTTAAATTATTTAATTTGGGAAATGCTAATGAGATTTGAGATTAAGGGCAAACTTGTATTTTTCCCAATATCCTATGAAATAGAACTGATGAATCCATAACAAATTCTAAGGCCAGATTTGGGTTAGAAGATTGAATCAAGAACCATTATTTTCATAACTTAAGTGAAATTTACATAGAAGAGCAAGAACCCATTGTACCAATTTCCTACAAAATGGTTTAGATAAAGTCAAAATAAAAATCTGAGGTAAAAAAATGAATATTTAAATCTGAAATAGCCTAAGGACCATGTTTGGTGAGTTTTAGGCATGTAAAACTATTAATTTGAGTGAGATAATTTACATAAAGTTTGACAAATTTGGTAGATGGGTGGATTTTAAAATTGGGTCTAAGACACTTGGATTAGATTCTAAGCCAATTGGGCTTGAGTATTAGCTGGAAAAGAAATAGATGAGAATCGGGCCTTAGTTGAATATTTAAAAAGATGGTTCGCGGACATCCCCAAGAATTTCAAAATATGCGGGATTCCTCCCAGCCATGGAAGAGTTGTCTAAAGCCACCAAAACTCTTTCAAATTTGATTTAAAAAAAAAAAAAAAAATCAAATCAAAATCTAGGTGAGTGATTTTAGGAATCAAGGAAAACAAGATGAAACAGAGAGAGGAATGTCAACTACGCAGTTTTCTCATAAAAGAAAACTGCATTTCAAGGTTGATCCCAAGACAATTTTGAGTTAAAAGTGCAGTAGAATGGAAGTCAGAACAAGCTTCACACTTACAAATTATTCAACTAAGAAATGTGAAGTTTGATGTACAAACTACTAATATGAATTACTACATGTATAGCAAGGTTGGAAGGCGGAAATTAATGCTATATCAAGGGTCGGATACAATGGTAAACCATAAAGAAGCTCCAAAACTTTTGGAACTTCTCAAGAAGATGTCCACTTTTAGTAAATGGTGACATTACTGATTGAATATTCCAATTCCGATAAGAGTCAATAAATGTACATCAATATCTTCTTCTACACATCTGCTTGAAAGTCATGGGAGACTAAGAGCATCTGCAAGAAAATTGAATTTCCAGCACGTCCTTGACATGCTCAATTAGAGGCAGGAAATTCTGTATTTGATCATCTGCCTTCTGGCAAAGAACTCGGAAGGTACAACTCTGTTTTCTTTTCAACTAAAGAACTCATAAGTTGTCATTTATAACTTAATCTTGAAGCAGTTTCAAATTGCACACAAGGCAAGAGGAGTGAAGACATCAACAACTAAACACCCTAACAAATAGCTTGACCTTTTCAATCAGAAATTAGAAGGACCAACAAAATATGGTTATTTGATTCACTAGAATACCTTAGCAGTCAGTTCCTTTAAGGCCCAGACTAATTTGTCAAGGACCTGATCTTTATAACAAGTGTTGCGGATTAATATCCTCTGACCAGTCACTGGAGTAAAAGGTACGCAACACTGTAATTTGGGATAGTATCGAGAACCATAACTATGGTAGGCATCTGCCCAGGAGTGATCAAATACAAATTCCCCATAAGAGTGGCTGCAAATCCAAATTAAAGTAGCTAAGTTCCCACCAGACAGTTAAGCAAACAACACAAAATAACAGAAAGATTACATGAAAGCTATTATGATTCGTGAACATAAATACGGACAGTAATAAACACGTTGAACCTTTTGAGATAGAGTGGAACAACACCCAAGATATTTTCAAATTCATCCTGAGCAATAATGTGCCGAGGTATCCAACCTGTTTCCTGAAATGGGTCCATAAGATGTCAAGATGGTGACAATGATTTTGAAGCATTTTGTATAAACAAAAGCAACCTTCCTATGTTGGTGCCAAGCATGCACTCTACCCAAAAAAACAAAAGTCATAATAGGTTGGTAACTAGCATAAAACAAACCAAACTATAAATTGTTGAGATAAAGTTTTATGTAATGTAGAAAATTGAAATAAAAATGGACTATCTCGGTGCATCAAGAATGATAAACATACGTGTAGTACATAAGAAAGATCACTAAGGTCACCTTACTGACCACTCAAACAAGAACCTTTTCAGTTCACACCATCTTAAGATATCATAAGAAGTCTTAGATTATTTTAGAACTACTTCCCCATAAAAGATGGGAATCCAATAAAAGGTAGGATACATGAACCACCACTATCAAGCACAATGCCAGGTAATACTAAGCAACTGCAAACTTGCAGAGCGTTACATTTTGTCGTCAAGTTTCCCGAGATCCTATTTACAAATATATCAGGATTTTCCAATTTGTTGCCTGAAATTTCTAGGAACTGATGGCACATGTCAGCTTTCCCTCTTACAACTCAACTCAATATAGCCTTTTCTCCAACTACCTCAAATAAGCTACATAAATATATTTTTCTTCCACTCTGCACTATCAAGGATCAAATATTTAATTATGCACAAGCACGGTTCGAAAATTCCCCGAAATTCGACAAAATTTCACGAATTTTTTCCCTTTTCTTAACCACCGAATTGCAAAGTGGATGTAAAATAAAAAATGCAAAATTCACCGAAATAATTCGATAAAATTTGATAAAATTTCTATTTTTCAATTAAAAAATTTGACAAAAAATTAGAACAAAATTCAATAAAATTCGATGAAATTCGACAGAGAAGTAAAAAAAAATGTTATTTCATCAATAGAAAACAAAAAAAAATACCAATAATTATATATTATTTTCAACTTCATCAACCAACGTAGCAATATAAATTTTAAAAAATAATTTAACAAGCCAACAAATTATGTAATTTATGGGATATGCTTTACCAAAAAGAGAAAATAAATAAATAAAGTTGAAATAAGATAAAAACTTAAAAATAAATTAAAAAAGAGTTCCCAAAGTCATCTTCTTTTTGTTAACTCTTATAAAACAAAATTAAAAAATAATACATTTAAATAATAAACTAATAAATTAAGCATTGTGAAATTCAAACTAGTAAAGTATATGGTCGAGAAGAAAGTCACCACAAAATTAAATATCAAAACAAAGAAAAGGAATTAAGACCAAAAGCCATCATTTCAAATTCATCAACCTACTTAACAAGATTGATTTTGTTAGGTCACTTATTGGTATTTTTATATATTAAAAGTGTCTACTTATATTAGTTTTTAGCTTATACTACAATAAATCTTGATATTTAAGCATATATGCAAAAATTCTTTAAACTTCTCTAATTTAGCGAATTTTTATAAAAATTCTCCATGTCGAATTAAACTTCTCCAAATTAATTCCAATTTTCAAGTGACTGAAGTCAAGTCGAAATCTAACTTTCGATCCTTGGTCACAATTGACTATATCTTTCTTATTTATCTCAATTGATATTATTTTAGCTCTCCCCCTTTATTTATTGCTATTATTACTAATTAATAAATAATACGCCACTATTCCTAATTGACAAATCTTAATTGTCTTTCATGTATATTCAAACCACATTAATCGATTCTCACGCATTTATCTCCAATAGAGATTACTCCTATCATCTCCCAAAACTATTCTTTTCAAAGTATGTCTTTTAGTGTTTAACCAAAACTATTAATGCATTCATTTAATGCATTAGCATAGTAAATTTTAAAAAGTAGAGCATGGAATTAACGAACAAAATCTACCCAGCAACAAACCCAATACACTTGTATGGCTATATGAAGGAGAGAAAATTCATCATTGTTAGCGAACATACCATGGTTGGAGATGATATAGAGCCTTATATCACACATCACAACTTCTTGATCAAAAACTTGAATGTAGAGTTATGGCCTATTGAAATTAAGGGCCATATTCACCAGTAAGTATTTTCCCTTTTCATTAGCAACTATAGGATTTAGTCATAGATATGGCAATGATACTAAAGAACAAACAAATTTAAGATAAAAAAAAAAAAAAAAAAAACAAGAAACAAGATATGACAAAGGATAGACGAGTTGGTAGCCTTATCGGTTTACAAATTACATCAAAGAACACCCAGCATGAGAATCACCAAGCCCTCAAATTTAATTACAAAATCTACAGCTCATGTGTACAATGAGTTTTAAATATACCAACTAAACAAGTTCAATTAAGAATATGAAAGAAGTTCTTGAGAAGAAAAAAAAAAAAAAAAAAGACCAGAAATTTATACAAGGATTACAAGCTTAGCCTCAATGGCGCACCAATAACACAAAACTTGACGGTCGATTAAGCAAACAGTGAGAGATCGGGTTAATAACAAAAAACTAACTTGAAAGACAAGAAAAGCTAAACAGAATGGCCAATATCCACATTCACAGGATTGTGGAGGAAGCACAAGTAAAATTTTGAGGAATATTCTCTTTTTCTTTTCCTTTTCTTTTTTTAATTTATAGGTAGTAGGACGAAAGCCAGCATAAAACTTTATCGGATCAACTATGACATGAATCAACTATATTTGAAGGTCGACCTAGCCCTAGATAGAGCGAAGTGGAGGAAGTAGATTCATATAGCAAACCCATGTAGTTGAGAAAAGGCTTAGTTGAGTTGAATTGGGTTGAAGTGGTAGGTAGGTAGGGGGAAGTAAGTTTCAACAAAAAATTCCCATGGTCGGACAAGAAATTAGAGAAATAAATTGGATTAGAGTTTGAAGGGCCCATAGGTGAATTATTATCAAATATTCAGATAGCATAAGAAAATAGCAATTCTGTTCTACAGATGATTGGTTGTAGAAAAAGACAGGTTGACATTGTTTTTAGAACTATATTTCAGCAGGCTTACATATTTTATTTATAGTAACAATTGAGCAAAACTTAAAGTTGGATGGTTATTTAAGAGGCACCTTCTGACCTTTACGGCAGACCCTGATTCCTCCAAGCTCGAAAGGAAACCATGGGTAATAAATGGATTGAGCTTTTCAGAGCCAGTAGCGTCTGCAGCACAGGCATCCCAGTCCTGTGATGAAATTTTTGAAATTGAAGAAACGACTGAAAGGGAAATTTTTTGAGGTTTCGTCACATCTTCCGAAACTAATTCCTATAAGTACACAAAATACAACAATCAGAATTAAACATGTCAATTGAAGTACCAATGAAGAACACCAAAAGAAAGCATTAAAACAGAAACACCTCTGGGCTTGATCCTGTCAGTACAAATGTCCCAAGTGAAACATCAGTGTCTCGTGCTTCCACAGTTTTCCTCGGCCCCCAAAATAGGGCCCTAACTATAGATATACTTGTCTTTACTGGTTCATGAAAATTTTGTCTTGAACCAGATTTTTCCTGCACAAAGAAAATTCATGGGCCATCAACTTGAGAAAATTTTTCTCCAAAGCTTGAAAATGTACTCTTTTTTTATAGAAGATACAAGTATCCTTGCATTATATAAAAGAAAATTACAACCCAAGTGAGAGTACAGGTGGCACTCAAATCTAAAATATGAACCATGAATTACAACATGCAAGACATTCAATCCTATACCGACAATCAATGATTGAAAAGCCTCTCGCAAGCTTTGAAGAGGCAATCCAATATGCAGCTAACAGCAAGACATCATCCCATAAATATTTCAAAATGAGAATATATCAGTTCACCACATTAAGTTAAGACAAGCAAACTATAAATAATTTCAGTTGATTCTAAGAATTAGGTGCTGAAATCTTCAACAGCATAGAATTTGTACTAGTAAGATCATCCTAAACCTTTCTTTCTGCTCTTTACCCAAAAAAAAAAAAAAAAAAACCTAATTCGATGACATTACATTGAATATATGCATCCACCATGTTGAATAGCATTTCTTTCTTTTTTTGACAAGCACGATTTCTCGACTAAGATCCTGCTAATTCTTTTCAAATTCAGATACTAGAGATTGGACTTATATTTGTGAACTGTCCTTGCCTTTTACAAATTCCTCTTTCCCAGATGCGATTGGCAAAGAAACCTGTGTTTCTTACATCGGATCCCTAGATTTCAAATTGTATTCAATTCCAATCCAAAAATTAAAGGAAAAAAGATATAAATAAATAACAGTGCGATTGTTTGGTTAATTTGAATGATCAAAGAGGTGTAATAAATAATACCTAAAGAAACCCAAACAGAAATAGCATCTACCTCTAACGAGAACAGAGATGATCATAATAAAGTCGAGCATAATAAGTACGTTATGGGTAAGAAAGAAATTGTTACGAGATTGGGAAGAGAAGAACGGCCGAGAAATGTGGAAGAGGGAAATCGATTGGAAGAGTACGTCGTAGACGCCATTAATGTTGGTGAGTAGCAGTTGCAGAGCGCTGCTACTCCCGCCATGGCTATCTCGCACCCAATTATCTCGCACCCAATTATCTCGCTTGTTCCACACGAGTCTTGTCCTTTCAACTGTCTCTTTAAAACAGCTAACACTGTTAAAAATAAATAAATAAAATTTACCATCAGATCAACGGTCGGATGCTCTATCTGAATCAAGCGCGGGCAAATGTTTTATCAAAGGGAAGGGTAAGGAGAGAGCCACGTGTCTCGTCGTCCTACCCTTCTTCTAATTTTTACAACTTGAACAAATACCACACGTACTAAATCGGATTAGTTTCGCGGGAATCTAATTGCATTTCTTTTTTTTTTCTTTTTTTTCTTTTTTAAATGAACGTAAAACTATTTATCTGAAAGATTTAAAATACAAGTCAAATATCATTAAGTAATTACTTTTTTTAGTACATGAAAACGAAATTAATTGGCATTTCAAGACTATATATTAATAAATAATAAATAATTTTGATATTTTAAAATATATATATATATATATATATATATATATATATATATATATTGACTTTATAAATAATATAGATACATACGTACATATATGGCAAACAAGCTTGGTTATTCGGTAAAATCTAAGTATTTCTTTGGAGAGAAGGTAAAAATAAATCATTGGCACACGCATCTCCGAAAATAACAACAACGATCAGAAGAAAGAAGAGAAAAGAAAACAAAAGGAATTATATAGACTTAAAGTTTGGTGTATTGCTAGTGTCCAAACATCTAGATATGTAATGAGACGCCAAAGAACAAAAAACAAATAATGTTCATACTCAAGCTGTTCTACACACTGAGAGATGCACCATTGTCTGCTGTGGTGAGGTTGAGCATCATAGTAGCTGCTTTGGGTGCCCTGATCAATAAAGAAAAGCAAATCAAAACAGGTCTCTCAAATTCAAAATAGTTGAGGAAAAATTAAATTTTCACTGATTTAACAGCGTGAGAAAATGAGTAATTAAATCAGGAGCAGTTTGATAATAATTCTCATAAGTATCAACCCTTTGGACATTTTTCATGGATGCCTTCTCACTTTATAGGGTAAATTCTAAATTTCTAATGTGGCAGATCATACATATATTTACATGGGCCAATCAATAGTTCAAGTCACACACCTTAACCACTCCCCTGAGAGGCTATACCTTTAGAAAACTGTTGCTCACTGAGATCTAAGGTTCCCACACGGTGGAGACATCCGTATAGGTATCTTTAAAGCAGCACTTAAGCTAAATATTCAGCATAAGAAGGCTAGGACAGCTCACCTATTGTTTCTTAGTCTCCCCTAAATTACCTGCACTGATCAATGACTCTCAAATAGCATGGTTGCAAGATATGAAACACAACATGAAGCATACTCATTTATGCTGCACACTGATAATAAACAATGTCAAGTAATTGCACAAAAAGTTTCTTTCTCCTGATCAATTCTGAAGCAACTCCTCCTTGTCCTCTGTTTTAGTACTAAAATATAACTCCACCTTATCCAATCTTTCCCAACAATCTCTATTTGATAACTTTCAACTTCCTCCAACACTTCAAAAGTCATAGCCTTTGATTTAATTCCAGAGAAAAAAAACATCTTCTGCACTTTCAAATACAGGAAAGAAAAATATATTTTCGCTTTGTTCTAGTTCTGCTCAATATGGATTCCATTTTCTTCTTAATTGTCAAACATTAAAGATAACAAACAAACAAGATACCTAAAAGCAGGCAGAAGCAGCACCGCACCAGGCTGAGTAACAAGAAAAACAACCTAAAGCTATGGTTGGCAGCACCAAAACCCTCACTGCATACTTGAGTCTTTCCTATTTGAAAACTGAAGCAAAGAACTCCAAATATTTGATAGATTAAGTGGACAAAGAGCAAAAAGGTTTTAATTATTCAAAAAAGAACAAACATAACCTCCTCTTTCACGACCTCAAAATTTCTTTTATCCCCTGTAGCCACAAAATACACTTTATGATGTAATGGATGAATCTTCATATACACCTCACTAAGCTCATGAAAGTGTTGGAGTTCGAACTCTCAAGAAAATCTTTAACTGCCACCAGAAATAAACAATGATCTAACCCTGATTCCTCCAGCACGATTATCCAAACAGAGCAGCACGCTAATATGGAGCAGATAATCTGTTGACTAATTTGAGAACTTACTCAAGAAGTCAAGAACACATATCTAAGAGACTGCAAGAAGATGAGAAAGGAGAGAATTTGTTCAAATTGGCCAACAACCAAACAAAGAATACGACTTTGCATGCAAATTAGAGCTATTGAAATCAGAAGACTTGTCTATAACATGATTCTTTTATGCAGTTTCAAAACTCCAACTAAAACAAACTGTAGACTCTTGGACAAGATACTAAGCACAAGGTCCACAAGATTTATGCATCTCCTGAAATTGACTAATCATTATGGTTTTAACACTCTAATAAATTGTAAATCAGTAACCAAAAAAGAAGTCATAATTTAGAGGGAAGGAAACGAACAAATACCAAGATTCAGGCATTTGATACAAGGAAGCAGAGGCTCCAAAGCACGATTCTAGCATTTCAGTGTTTATTACACCGGGATTTAGAGCAACAATTGCCAGTCCTTCTGGTAACTCCTTCGCCACTGATTTAGTCATACCTTCTACTGCCCATTTTGAAGCACAATATGGTGCAACCTGCTTGAGTTCAACTTCTTTAATTTGAGTACATTTTGAAATGCAGCCAAAAGGTGAAGTCAGTAACGTAAAACCATGTTATCAAAATGAGTTGAGAAGCAACACTACCTGGGCTGCTGCGGATCGTCCCCACCCGGATGACATATTGACAATAATCCCTTGCTTCCTTTCAATCATACGTGGCACAAAGTGGCGCAGCACATTGGCAATCCCTTTTACATTGGTATCTATAACCATATCAAGCTCTTCTGCTGGCACTTCCCAGATCTTGTTGTTTTTATTAATGGTCCCTGCATTGTTCACTGGCGATGACATTGTTTCAGTTCTGCATCAACATGGATTGATACATGCAGTTTTTCTCTCTTTTTTCTAAATAATGATCATTAATTTTCAAGCAGACCACAGTAGCATTTTAAGATTTATTAAGAGGAAGAACGTGACATAGGAATAAAGTAGGTCAAGAAAACATGCTCAAAGGATCCTCCCATATAATATTTTCTTGCATGAAAGGACAAAATAAACAAAGGATGGCACCGAAATCATGGTTTAAAAGTGAGATGAGTTCAGTCCGAGACTCTCAATCAGCTTGTTCAAGCTAGGATTGGCATCAACCAGTCCCATGCAGTGAAGATTTGTCCTTAACAATTTAACCATGGCCTATTTAGCAAACACCAAGCTAAATTGGCAAGTTAAATTAGCTCAATGTGATAGTAAGGTAGTAACATCGCAATATAAAAATATAGATAAAAGTTATAACTATTTTAGTTGGCTGGTAATAGATTGAACCAAGTTGAATAAGAATTTGCTGGTTTAAGCTTGAAAGAGGAATGATAGTGGGCAATTGAATCCCAAAGTACTAGTTGGTCCAAGCCATTCCACGAAGCCCACCAGATTGAAGTAGCCTTTGTTATCCACATATCCCGCCATTTCTACCCATTCACAAACGACGCATGATCACAAAAGGTCAAATTTTCCTTTCAAGCCACCAATTCATTGGAAGATGTGATATGAGCAATATGGAAAAGACCAATCACATAAGCACCTCCCTTCCCCAACTCACTCATGGACACACGATAAGAAAAAACACAAATACCACAAGAATTCAGGAAAATGCAGTGAATGAAGATGCAGCAAGAATGATTCACCACTAGATTTGGAGTAAAAGTCAGCATCAAGTTTCCATTGAGACATCAAATTCGCCAGTACATTTTAAAATTAGAGAGTTGAGTTGTTAAGGTGAGTACATGAGTGACTGAAGCCTTGTACATTCCTCAAGTATTTTGTGGCTCTCTGCTATGTGTTGCTGCCCCGTGGACATAGGCATATCATTCACCAGTGCTTCTGTCTAGTGCTCTTCTGTTTCCTTTTATTTTTATTTATTTGCTTCATTCCCCTTGTTATGCTCGTGTCAAAGGTGTTCAAGTTTTGATATAGACTCATTAAATTGACCAATCCACTCCAAGCCAAACATTTTCATAAATTATTTTCATGATACTTGATTGGATCAGATTGGATCTGAAAATTTGAAATCCAATATGAATTTAAATTAGTTATCGGTCTTGGGGATTTTTAAAAAATGATATTACTGAATCAATCCAAACTACATTTTGAAGATCTACAAAAAGCCATGTAGAATCTTGTTAATTGGCTGGGATCATGACCATATGCTTCTATGTTATTTGGAATGACACTCTTCAATTGTATTATTCATTTGAAACCCAGAAATACCAATTAAAACATGATCCATAACATAAATTACAATTGTGTTGATATGCTTCTGAAAATAAAAGAGATAATTGATTGAGTTGGTTTAAACTGGATATAGTCAATTATAAATTTGTGGCTCAAAATGCAAACCAATTAATCCAGCTGATTGGAACATAATCTTCCGCCTTTCTAAACGAGAATTTTACAAATAAACTAGTACTAAATCGGATTGCATTGCAGCATAAAGCTTTTAATTGATTTCGAAACTGATAAACACTCTAATTAGTGCGCACACTGCGTATTCGTTCACACAACTCATAATTCAACATCATAAACTACGAGAAACCTCAAGAATAAAGCATCTATAACAACAAGCATTATCATCATCAGCGTATCACGCAAACGGTAAGAACAAAGAACCATCGTACGTACCTATGATGTCAGGAACGCCTTTCGATTCAATCACAACTCGCGCCATTTCCGCAACACTGGTATCGGAACAAACATCGGCTTTGACCATGAGGTGATTGGTGGAATCAGAAGAAGAAGAGGAAAGTTGGGTTTTGAGTGAATCGAGCTTCTCCGCCGACCTCGAGCATCCAATTACGGTGTGGCCTCTGGATGCCATTTCCAGTGCTAGGGCTCTTCCGAGCCCTCTGCTCACGCCGGTTATCAGAACGGTTCTCGAAGGTCCTCCGTTCATCGCTATTGTTGGCGCAGCAGCTGCCATTTCTCCGACGAGATTTCGGAAGCTCGAGCCGCGAGTTCTGCAAAAAAAAAAATGATTAAGAGAAATAAAGTGTATTCTTTGTAATATTACTTTTTAGATCTAACAAAAAGAAAAAAGTATAACCCAATTTTCCTAGATATTTTTAAAACTAATCTAAATGGAATAACACAAACTTTGAAAGTAAAGAATTTTAACATTTTTATCTTTAATAATTAAGATTTTCTCTCGGTATAAATATTTGAATATCATCTTGTTTAGTATAATAAGAACTATTTTTTAATTAACAAAACATTCGCAGATGGACTTACTTAATTAATATAAATTATCCAATAAATATGTATTTAAAATTTTTAATCAATCAATCTAAATCGAATTAGTTATTTGATTTGGTTTGGATGAGAGTTTTTTTTTTTTTTTTTGTAATGGCACAAGGTAAGGAGATGCTGAAAATCATGCAAATCAACTATTATGCTATCGCTCTCACTTTTATTAAAAGAAGAAAATTATTTCATTTATTTATAAAGAGAGATAGTTGAACTCTCAATTTCGAGTAAAAAGATTCGAATGCACACCGTTAAAATTAAACAATATTTACTTAAATCAGTGAGGTTGAGTTGGCTTAGTCTAATCTAAAAATAATAATGACCTGATTATGTTTAGTTTGACCCAAATCAAACACACCACCATTTATTTATTTATATTTTTTACTTTTACATTTATAATTTAAAATAATAGATATAATTTCAATTGTTTTTTTTATTTTTTATTCATTTATTACCTATTAGGATAAATTTATCATATTTAAGTAAAGTCACTTTTCATTCATACTTTATTCAAAGCCATAAAGATCGCCTTACGACATGCATGTGTATGCCGTTAAAATATATAACGGCGTGTGATTTGCAAACAAATGACCTAAAAAATTTGTATTGGGTTTCTGATGCCCGTGTTTTGCAATCAAATGCACCTCTAATCTTGCCAAAGGTTTCTTTACCTTGGTTGAACTCCCTCAATCTTTAACACTCGTAGACTTTGTAAGTCGGAAGAACATTTTATAGTGACATAACATTATTATTAAATATCATTAAATTATTTTAAATCATATACTAACACATAATTCGAAACAATTTAATAATGTATGTGGGTAATGTATATTTTAAATGTACATAATAGATGTTAATGTAATAATAATGTGAGCCCAATGATAGCACCGTTATCCTATTAATATTTTCTTGGATGGTTGAGAATTGTTTTTATCTCACATCAAATATGGATGAATGGAAATGGGTAAGTGGATTTTATAGAAAGAAATTGGAAACGAAGGATCAAGCCACTTCAAGTAGATTGTTTGACTTGAGACAATCTCCATATGGATTGTAGCTGCATTAACATAGCTTAATTAAATGAATCCAAAATACTTTGGATTCTGCCCCCTTTTTGCTCTCTATTTTGTTGAAGTGAAGCGTCGAAAATTGTAAAACAGTGCTGCTACTCAATGAGGTTGGATCAGATTCAATCCTTTTACAACTGATTCGATCCAACCTGTTATAACCTCTATTTATGGCCTTAGGTTGAGTATTAAGAGGGTTGAAGGAGATTGTTAAGAGGGTTCGATTGGAGATCAAGATGATTCTTTTTAATTGTTTTGAGTTGTCAATTGTCATGTTGTAATTTGGAACACATTAGTCAGATTTTTTCGATTTGAATTGGTGAATTGTATGATTCATGATGTGAGAAGAAGAAGGCTTAGAAGAATGATGTAAGACTTATATATATTTCCTGGTATTGAAGCAGCAAGGATCATTCTACCACAAGATGCTGCATCTATTCTCTCTATTCCTATCAGTCCTAGGAAACCAAATCATGACTTGCTCGTTTCGTTTGGCACTATAAAAAAAAAACAAGGTGCTTACTTGGTTAAAATTAATTGGGTATCAACGATTGCTAGCGGGTTATCTTCAAATCAACTTGTGTTTTTTGCATGGGGGAGCTCCCCAACAACATTAAATTAATAACTCTTTTAATTCCCTCAAGAGATATACTAGTAAAGAGGAGAATTATAGACGTCTCCATTGGTTATTTTTGTACACACGCGGCCACACACACATCTTTTTAGAGGAATTAAACCGGTTTTTGACTCATTATTCTCTTCACCTCATAAAATGAGACAGTAACAAGAGTTAAACATGAGACATTTGAATTTAAAAACCATCATTTTTTTACTAATTACACCAACTCTATATTAACGGACGCGGGGAGCCCTGCACCTCTCATGCTCCCGGCGCATCATGTGCGTTTTGAACTTCCCTGTTCCCATCTCGCTCGTACTAACGATGAATGGGGAAAGCTGGCTCGCGTGAATGCTTCCCTCTCAGGCGGAATGCTCCCATACCCATGCATTTTTATATCCCACAGCTTCGGCAGATCGCTTAGCCCCGTTCATCTTCGGCCCAAGAGGAGCTATTACGCACTCTTTCAAGGGTGGACACTCCCACACACATATATATATATATATATTAACCTCTCTTTGTTTAGAACAAGAACATTAATTGTTTTTTTTATTGAGAAACACACGATAATATAAATAAACCTCCCTTTCTTTAGAACATTTAATTATTTTTTATTGAGAAAGATTAGTTAATTTAAGAGCCGCATTCAAGTAATATTTACAAAAAATAAAAATAAAAATAGAAAGTACAGCGCGGATATAATATTTGGGAAAGTCGATGGTGTAAGTCTATTGCCCTTATAAATAAGCGTTTGGTTCGTCTGGATAGGATTGTTGCTTTTATTATCATCAATCTGAAAGTTTCGGGTGGTCGGAGGTTGGTGTTCGTCCGAGGATTTCTGCTAGGGTTTTGGGGTTACCAAGGAGCAGAGCAGATCTCTAGGGTTTTTTGGTGGATTTTCAGGTATTTCTGTTGGTTTACCTTTTTGTATAATCTTCGTTTTTACTGGATCATCGAAATCGTGTTGGTGTTTCTGAATTAAGATTCGAGCGATCATGCCGGGGAATCGAGGTTGCACGGTTTATGTAGGTTAGTTCTCATGATGTTCTTTGCTTTGTTGTTTGTTCTTGTTCGGACTAGTTCATTTTTTATATTTGATTGTTCGATTTGTTTAGTTTGTTAGGGTTTATCACCGTTCTTTTAAGTGTCGTCGGAGGTCATGGATGTGTTTAAATATTTCGTTTATGTGCTTATTACGACTTTTATTCGTTTGCATTAGATGAACTAAAGGAATTTCCATGTTAGCTTTCCAGCTTATTTGGTTGAACTCTCGATGTACTTAACTCTGTTTATTTATTTGTTACCTTGTTAGCATTCATCAATTATGCTGCATGTTCAATTTTCTTCCTTGACTAGGAAACTTTTTTTTATCGAGGTTGGGGAAATCCCTGTGTCAAGATGTTCACCTGGTTTTAACTTTTATCATTATTAATGGTAGACTTTATATGAACTAACAAAGCTCATCCTCTTATTATTATTATTATTATTATGATTGGCATCACTTCATTTATTTGATGTCTTTACCTGACCACCTACTTGGTTTAACTGTATTTCACCTAGCTTTATCTCTCTTATCTTTGATGATTGCCTCTTCTCCTTCCCATAATTATATCAAAGCCAAAGGCTTAGACCTATTATTCAATACTGGTATGGTATTACTTACTAATATGTTATCTATGTCATATCTTCCTTGTTTCTCAAGTTCTTCCTATAATTACTTGGCTGTTGTTTTCTGTTTCATTATTGTATGGTTGGCTTATCTGGGTCATGTTTATTATAAATTTTCTACTTTCGCAACTTTTCCACATGCTCCTTTTTTATCATATTGTCTTTTGTCATAAATCCATTAAGACATTTGTTGACCTTATTCAACTATGTTGATCATAGGTAATTTGGATGAGAAGGTTAGTGATAGGGTTTTGTATGAGATCCTTATTCAGGCTGGGAGGTTAGTTGGTTTACATATTCCTCGAGATAAAGAAACCAATCGAGCCAAGGGGTATGCCTTTGCAGAATATGAATCCGAGGAAATTGCAGAGTATGCCGTTAGGCTTTTCTCTGGTCTTGTGATCCTTTGCAATAGAGCTTTGAAATTTGCGGTGTGTGTTCCTTTCATTTCACTAGTTTCATATTGAACTGTATCCTAGAAAAATAGTTATATTATAATCCTTGCCACCTGCAAAGGGCATGATTATTTAGGAGCAGTTTCTCTCTCTCTCTCTCTGTGTTTGCGTTTTATATAATTCCTTTTCTCCTGAATAAGATATATAGGAAGTTCCTTTGGCATCATAAGGCACTCACATCCTCCATTATGCATACTTGAAACAGATAGCTGGGCAAGATAAATCTTCCCCAAACTTGTCTACACCAGTTGTTTCAGATATGAAACAATCTCCAAAACCAAGATCTTACCCTGTACGGCTTGACAATATGGAACCTTCTCGACACCTATGCAGGTTTTCAGAACATTCCATTAATTATGCACAAGGTGAACTACCTTTCTCATCTCAGTCCACTTACATAGAAACATGTTATTCTTTTTCTTCTTCATCATTTTCTTCCTCTTCTTTTGATTTTGATTTTGATTTTTCACTCTTTTTTTATTTTTTATAATTTTGTCAACATGTTCTCCAATACAGTGCCTCCTGCATCCCCTGGAATGGTACAACCTAATGGCTATGGATCAGATTTCAATGGCAGTTACAATTATAGTAAACGGCTTTTTGGAGCAACATTGGGTAGTATTACCCGCTCAAATTCAAACCACAGATTGTATGATTTTAGAAGCTCAAGTTCGTATTCATCTCACTAATCTGATTCAACTTGTGACGCTATCTTTGACCTATAGTCCTGAACGACAGACCTTAGTCGGCAATTAGGTCATCTGTGTAATTACAATTTCCAATATCATGTTGTGCAACTCCTTTTTCTTAGGTGGGAGGGGTAGTATTGTTGGTAGCCACTTGATGATCTCAAGGAAGTGGACATTTTACTGTTTTTGATTGTATTGACCTTGCATTGTATAATAGAACCTATAATTTTGGCTTTAGTACTTACATAGTTACATGGCATGTAGAAAAGGGTATATTTGTTGTAGTCTTGTTGGTTTCTTTTTTGTTTTTTTTTAAATAATTTTTACATAATTTCTATTGTTGTGACCATAGTTAGTGCCATTAAGGCGCCAAGGTGATGCTTAGGCAAGACTTGAGTATTATAAATAATATTTATATATAGCTTTCTAAGTAATTGAAAAAGATTTAACTTTTTGTAATTTAAATGCCAACTTAGCCTTTGATAGAGCAGAGTGGTGGAATTGGATTGATGTAGCTTGATCTCATGTAGCTGAGAGAAGGCTTAGTTGAGTTGAGCTCTCTAAGTAATTACTTAATTAGCTTTATACATACAAGTCCTTTAGTTCACACTAAGTGGTCATTTGTGACAACACTGACCTTAGGTAGTTGAACATTATGGTTGTGTGCCACATGTTGATTTGTTTTGGCTCCAAACTTTTAATTACATCGATATGTATATTTGGATGTTTTAGTTGGGTGATCAATTCCCATTAACACGTACCTGACAGTCTTCATTAGTTATTATTGTCCATAATTAATACATAAAGGATTTTCAAAGAAGTTGAATCCGTCATTGTTGGAAAAGAATATCTTACCAACTCACTTTACCTAGAAGGTGTCAATATTCTCATCCAACTTTTCATTTTCTTTATGCTCTTCTATTTGTGGATAGACAAGCGGATTAAGGTTCACTTTTATATATTTGATTACCATTGTGGCTGAAACTTATTGTTTTGTTGTTGTGTTATGGGTTAACTATCTGTCCAAGCATGGAAATATACCGGAAACTGCCCTGTTTCTGAAGTCAGAATTCCAGTTCCATTTATCAACTAATGGGCTCCGCAAGACCTAGTACCAATACTAAAACCCTTATATTTGAGATATTGTGGTACTCGTCACTTGACAACATTGCCATCAGAAGATGCTGACAAAACTACTGAAGCTTCTTGCAAATTGACTTCCTTGTCAAGAATCCAGGCGCTACTTCCGAATGGGGGAGAACCTATTTGTATCATATGCTGTTTTGTGTTGTATTATGGAAGAAATGGAATCTTAAGATTTTTGAAATGTCTTATGAGGCTTCTAATTAGGCGTGGGATTCAACCAACATTACAGTGGGTTGGGTTCTTGGATTAGCGCCTACTACTTAGCTGCAGGCTATTCAACCACAGATTGGATTAGAAGCTGGGTTAGCCTAATGTAGTTTTCTTTTCTCTTAGCGCCTGCTGTCTTGAGTTCTGCTGGTACTCCCTGTTTTTTGTACCAATTATTCCTTTTATTTTGATACAATTTGTCTTGTTTGCTCTTCTAAAAAAAAAAAAAAAAAACTGAAAAAATCATCCAATTTGTATCTACTAATTGAAGTGAAGATCAACATAAGCACTCCACGGAAGAAATTCTGGACTTGTCTAGACTTGAGAGTGTAAGCTTGATTTGTGCCTTTCCTTGAATTTTGTATCAAGGGAGGAATTTCGTTGTGAAGGTCTTGTGGATGCTCACGTTTTGCTGGCTTAGCAACAGTGGCAATTAGAATCTTGTCCATAGCTATCGAGCTTGAAGAAATCTACAGTGGAGTTGAAAATTACAAAGCATAATGACATCATCTAATACCAACAGAGCAGCGAGCTTATCAGCAATGAAGCAAGAGAGTAGCTTCATCTTTTGCCAAAGAAGCCGATAGCCTCGCACTCGTTTATTATTGAATTGGGTATTTTTAAGACTACTTGTGGTGAAGTGGTGGGTTGCATGTCTATTTATAGTACATGTTATCCTTTTGGTTCCGTGTGGGAATAGCAATTATATTCTCCTGTAAAGTTCTTCAGAGTATGGTATTGCCCACGGAAGTAGTTCTTTTTTCAGTTCTTAGTAATTGACCTTACGTGTTGCATCTGTGCGATTGCCTAAGTTTTTGGAATTTTCACTGCATAGTTTATATTTTTGTACGCTACGGGAATCAAAAGATCTGACTCACCGGCATGAACTTGACTAAAGGCATAATGTCAAACTGGAATCAATCATCCTCGGTGTTAAAACTTCCACTGAGAAAGGACGCTAATAAACAAACCTACAGAACCTGAAACAAACGTAAACTTTAAGATCTGATCCAAAACTGGAGAATTCACTATAATTTAAGAAAAGTCCTGTTATCTCAAGTGGTACAAGACCAGACATGGTGAAGGAATGCTACCATTGATCCCAATGCATGCAATCTCCCTTAAAAAGTGGAACTTACTGCAATGATCCATGATGATAATTATTAAATAAATTAAAACTTTTCTTCATGGTACACTATTTCACGCAGTACTCAACTGACGTGGGCTATTCTGTACTTGGTTTAATTAATTATTCTAGCAAGCTATTTCGTTCTCTCATTGAATGTACTGTTAACTAGTTAATCTTTCTCGAGCATCCTCTCCATTGCTCATCATACTTTGTACCTGCAATTGAACTCAATCCAAAGCCATATATATATATATATATATATATATATATATATATATATCAAGCTCTGCAATTGGCATCCACTTACATTTTGGTGAGGTTGACTGAAGATTCAGAGCAATTATGTAAGTTTAGCGAGTGTTTCACAATAGAGGTACCTCATATATAACCTTCCATTTTTCCCATTTGGAAATTGAATTATTGCAACTCCTGGAAAGTTTGGACGAATCACCAGTTAAGTTAGATCCTGAATGTTATAAGATACAAGATAAAAGAAAATGGAAAAACCAGAAAACACACACACACATAAAGGGCAGAGATATTCACAAGATCAACAGAGAAATGAAAGACTTTTTTCATTCCAAGGATTTAAGGAGCCTGAATAATCCAGCCGCTTCCCTTATCCGTGAGAATTCAATGCAGAAGGCCTGAACTTCAATGAACAAATCTTGAACTGCATAACCACAATAATTTATCAAGACGAGCATATCACGCTAAAACAGAAAAATAAAGTGACAAAAATAAAAGTAACAAGTGGGGTGATGGTTTTTAAATATGTAGAAGATACTTGCAATTATTACAAATAAGAAGGATATTATTATACAGATCACATTCATGACAGAACAATATGGAGCTTGGGTAAGCTAAGCCAAAATATCCAATAGTTCAAAGTAGCAGTAATATTCAATTAAGTACATGGTTACAGAACAAGCAACCGGTAGGATTTACCGAAGTCAACTTCCACATGTCCATATCAAATATGCAATATTCCTCCCAGATACCTTGTAAATTGGAATAGATCATCACCATCTTTGAACAAGTTGGAATGCTAAAACCTCTAGATCAACTGTTACGATTTTATCAAGCATCACCTTCCAAGTAAAAAATCTAAATACCAAATGAAAAATATTGCTTGTAGATCATCAAGGGTCCACTGAGCCAAAAAGCATATAGAACATGGATTCTTAAGTTTTACTTCCCAGCAGAAGATCATGCTTCTGTTTCTACTACAGGGAGAGTGCATAACAATCCTAACTTAGTTGAAGTGCATAAAAAGCTGTTTTTTCCCCTTTTCCCATTAACCTGTAGGTATCTGCCTCTCTAGGTTAAAGTGAACAAGAATGGTGAGCATAAACCTACACAACATCTTGCCAAAAACAATATATTAAATCATTACAAAAACATCAAATCTTCTTTATTTGTCTCTTCTTCTATTTTATTGGAATTTTGAATTTTTCCAAATGTGAAGCCTCAATTTCACTTCAACCTTGTGTGTGTGTGTATCAGATTCAAGCATTCAAAAACATAACAAGTGAGCCATGCAAAAATAACAACTGAATTTTAGTCACGCAGACAGAGATACTAACCATTGATAATCTTATTCCGAATAAGGCACTGTAAGAAAACGCATACAAGTCTCACAAGTCTGTTCTGCATATACTTATCCTGAAGAAGAAAGCATTATCATATCAAAACTTCTGCTCCTGACATAATTCAAACCCAACTGTAGATCACGGCTTAGAAAATACAATGCAATTGCCCCCAAAAATAGGAACAAATAGAAGGAAACATAGAAAATTTGCTATCTGTCAGTTCATGAAAAATGTTGATGTCAAAATTATCATAATTATCTATGCAGTATGGGAACTCAGAGGATGCTTTATCGTGTAGGTAAAATTCTCCGAAGTCAGTCAGATTCAAGTAATTCCTTCCACAGCATATAGGAGGATATATTATATACAGTTTTCTTCAAATTGAGTAAATTTAGGAAACCACCATTAGTTAGCATATAACTTTTGAGACAAGGTTTCCTAGTTAAAGTGCATAATTGTTATGATAAGTAGCATATAAGAAGTTGCAAAACAGGAACTGAATCATTCATCACTAAGTAAAAAGTTATAACAACCTTTCTCTCAAATAACAGAGCCAAGCTTTGGTTGGAGCACTTAGATTTAGGTATTTGGCAGCTGTCAACTCAAATGATGCAATGTTATTTGATTAGTCTTTAGTAATAAGAGTGTTGAAGAGTTCTTAGATTTCATATAGAGAGAAGAGCACATCCAGCATTGATTTATTGAAGATCAGGATAAATTAAGGCTGTTCAGGACCAATCCCACATAAGGTGTCACAGAAGTTTCCAGTAGGATTGGTCCTAGGAAGAACCAAGAAAAATGCCACATCCAAAGTTAACAAGTAACTATAAAATTTCATAAGATCTTCCTGAAAATCACTTTTGGCTACTTAGGTTCTTTGTTTGTTCAAGAAAAGCCAGAGGTCTCTTTGTTGTGCTGGAGATACTGCTTGAGATCTGAAGTAAAGATTGTTTTCCTGAGAGATTTAGTGAAGAACTGAACAGTCACCTCTGTTGAAGTGTTGGGGTGGAATCTATAAATCCTGATCGACTCCAGGTGATTCCATTCCAATTATCTTCTAACTCTACGGGATTAAACAGTCAATCTCGTTTTATTTTAAATAAAAATTGTCCAGCAGTTGTTAGACACATGTGGAGGTTTTCCTCTTCAGAGGTTTTTACCACGTTAAAAATAAATGTGTAATGTTGTGTTTGATAGTTTTTCTTCATTAGAAATTTTCATTTGATCAATCTACATTGGATCTATAATAAAATCCAAACAAAATTGAGATTCAATTTAATTTTCAGGAGCCTGCAATTGCCCAAAGGGAAACTGGGGGTTTGGACTGCAGAAATTCAGATCCCTTTCTTGAAGTTTCAAGAGCAGAAATTTGTTGGAGATTAAGCGAAGTTGTACACAATTTTCCATGAAGTATTCTTTTCTACTTCATGTGTACAAATTCCACGGAACATTGGAGGAATTAACAGCTTTATTCACTTCAAATTCCTCCCTTTAAAGCTTAAAAGAGTTATCCTGATGCTCATGCAGCCTCTCATTGAAGGAAAAATGCCCCTCAAAGATATACTGCCATCTGCATCATATAGAGCATGATGAAGCAAGACATGAAAACATTTAAAGGGCTGGGAAGCAATGAAATGAATGTTATCCATGATGTCAAGGAGTTGGTATCTGCAGCCAAAGTTTTTTAAAAAGAGAAGAATCATTTCTATTGAGAATGTAGCAGGTGTCATCTTTGGATATACAGTAGTATGAGTTGCATGCTTACTCTTCATTTCTAATATTTCCCTGTTCTTATAGTATGTTTCCTACTTTATCTTTTTTTCCTTCTAAATCTTATCTGCCTTCAAACAATTAATGGAAAAAGAAAAGGAGAATAAGACATGTTAGAAAGAATGGAGAAGGATGATGATACCTTGATATTCTCACAGGATGATATGCAATTTGTGATATACATGTGTACAAATTCCGTGGGAAGGTCTACCTCCGTTGTTAGCCGGTTCACAACTTCCATAGAATGGAGACTCATGCCCATATTTACAAGCACTGTCAAGTACCTTAAACAACAAACCACAAGCCAGTAAAGCACGATAAATTGGAAAGGGTGCATAGGCAGGACTCAGGAGCTTCATGCACTGGGCTGCCCTTTATCTACTAGTACAACTTTAATGAAGCAAACAAGAAATAGACCTCTATTTCAGCAGAATAGAAGTAAACAATGAGAAATGGGATGTACACCTAATTAACTTGCTTTATAAAAAAGGTAAAATACAAATGAAACATACTCGGCAATTTCAGCAGAATTCATCAGCTTTATCAGGACTTGAACAGCAATAAGGGGATTGTGTTCCACTAGTTCCTAGAAGCAACAAAATAAACTTTCTATTATCAGGAAAAAAGAAAACCCGATAATGGAGAAAAAAGGACCATAGTAATAAATCACATACAGGCAGCTTTCGAGGAGTGAGCCCACAGTGGTATACAAGCTTAGGATCACTTGCCAACTCCACCAAGACTTGCTGGAAATCACAATAACAAACAAATATAATGTTTAAAGTTTGGATTTTTGGACGATTTTGGGATCAAGAGTTAGCTCCAAAACTCAAAATATCAAAATACATGAAAAATGAAATCATAAGTTGCCCCCAAATTGGAAACTCTTTACTCAATCAAAAACCAATTTAACAAGCTAAGCATGAACCACATACCTTATTACACATGATTTATAGTTATAGCATATTTGACGAACAGTTTATTTTTCCTCTCTGTGAATTTTTATATATAATGAGAAGTTTTTAAATAGGTGATGAATTGCGCCCCTTCAGAAGAACTTCCAAAGACTTAAATTTGATACCAAGGTAAAGCCTCATTGGTCTACCAAAGAAGCCAAATTTGCACAGTTTCAAACAAAAAATGGCCAAGAAGCAATCCATAGGCATACAAAATTAATGCTTTGTGAAATATCTGTAAGAATTACAGAGTTCGATAAATTTATGATTCTCATGTAAATATAGGGAATTTAGAAAGCACAGGTAATTAGGCTCAATTATTCATCAATGAGAGATAAGAGATTATGTAAAAAAAAAGGGGAGCCCGAGCCCGATGCACGAAGCTCCCACCTTCGGACCACTTTGGGTCTGTTGTATGCAACCTGACCTTGCATTGCAGGAAGTTGTTTCCATAACTCGAAACCATGACCACCTGGTCACACAATGACAACTTTTATTGTTGCGCCAAGGTTCCCCTTATGCCAACTATAAAATTAAAGTAGGTTGGGTTAAGTGGAGTTTTCTTGTAAAACTATATGATGGAGACACCCGATTAAAATAGAACAAAAAATTATAAAAGCATTATTAAACCAACCATGCTTTATGGACCAAAATGTTGGGCAATAGAGAAACAAACATTAATAATTTAGGTATAATTATAATGCAAAACTTAAGATGGATTTCGAGGTAAAAGATTAAATGACAAAATGAAAAATGAACATTTCAGGGAATGATAAGAGTAATTAAGATATAATTGTAGAGAATTAATTAAGATGATTTGAGCACATAACAAAGACCATCAATTGTGCTAAACAATATATTAATTAGTAATGATAATAGTAAAAGAAGAAGACCTACAATAATATAGACAAAGATAATTCAAAAAGGTAATATGACTGAAGATTTAATCTGAGAAAGAGTAGAATGAAGGAAATGGATTCGAGTAGCCAATCTCATGAAGTTGAGAAAATGCCCTTGTCAGATTGAGCTGTAGGTAAATTTAGGCAATTCATTTACTTATTTCCAATTGTTCTTTTCCCAGATATCATGACTGCTTAATTTCATACCCAGAAAGTTGCAAGCCTTCGTTGGTGTTTGGTAACATTACTAGCAATTTCTAAGAAAAGTAGAGCTTATTAGAATTGTTAGTTTTGGTAAGTACAAATTGACAACTTCTAGTCCTGATTGGATATAAAGGAATAAACCCCTTAAAAACACAAACCCAAAATTTTGACTCATTATGTTGGAGCTTCAACCTCTATTACAATTAGAAGTATAGGAGACTCTAGAGTTACCATTTAGGCCCTCAATTAAGTTTCCAAATTTGAATTAAAAATTTCCTAGTTAAGTCTAGCCTAGTGATGGAACTCGGCTTTATAGAATGCAAAATTGTACCGAGAATGTGATTGTATTAATCCTCCAAAAACAAAAGAAGGAAACAAGAAATCTATACAAGAATCCAGTTACAAATGTACAATTCAGAGACTTCGAGTGCTCTGCTGACTTTACAAAAGAATTCTCATATCCCCCCCCCCCCCCCCAATAGTACATGCCTTCCCCTTTATATCCCTTACTCCCACTAACTAGTTCTTCAAGTCCCCCCAGTAGCGCCTACATTCACCAA
Organism: Paratinospora sagittata; assembly: GCA_035771175.1. Lineage (NCBI taxonomy): Eukaryota > Viridiplantae > Streptophyta > Magnoliopsida > Ranunculales > Menispermaceae > Paratinospora > Paratinospora sagittata. The sequence goes on along the minus strand of JAYMFD010000012.1, from coordinate 1,741,966 downwards.
TTCATGTGCAATGTTCCTCACGTCTATCGCCCAAGGCTCTTGCCGTTACCTCCTTTTGCACTCTCTTCTGCCTAACATATGTAAAATGCACCGGAGGTTTATCAATACCGTCTGCCCAAAGTTTCACCTTATCCTCAAGGTGACCGTCTAGAAACTGAGAACGGATGGCGTCAAACAATTCCCATGTAGCATCCGAACTCGAAAGACCATGCCAACGAATAAGAACATCGGGTCCAGCCCCGTAAGAAGCTGAAAAATGTGGACGCACACCAATCACAGCTTCCGATACTACCTGAAGTTCAAGTGTATCCAGAAGATCCGATGGTAAGGACTGAGGTGTATGCGTCGACCTCATAGCACGTCGAAGTTGAGACACATGAAAAATCGGATGAAGGGAAGAAGTCACAGGTAAGCGAAGCCGATACGCCACCTCACCAATATTTTCCAAAACCTCGTAAGGCCTGTAATATCTGGGTGCTAGCTTTTCATTCTGCCAACACGCCAAAGACCGTTGGCGGTAAGAGCGAAGCTTCAAAAACACAAACTCACCCGACACAAACTGAACATCTCGGCGTTTACTATCAGCCCTAGACTTCATAAGTTGTTGTGTGCGAGATAGATTAGCCTTAAGATCAGCCAAAATTGTGTCTCTGCCTCGAAGTTCTTGATCCACGGCTGACACCACTGCTGAATTCATACTATAACAGACTAAAGGAGGGGAACGACCATATAAAGCAAGAAAATGAGTCATATTAGCAACAATATGGAAAGAAGTGTTGTACCAATATTCCGCCCAATGCAACCAAAGATACCAAAGCAACGGTTGACCACCTCAGTTTGGTCGTCTGTCTGTGGGTGGTAAGCGGTACTACGCTTAAGACTGGTTCCTTGGAGGAGAAGCAATACAGTCCAAAACGAACTCAAGACGACCTTATCGCGATCCAATATAATCAAACAAGGAATGCCATGAAGATGCACTACTTCTTTGGTAAATGAGGCTGCCATCTTAGGTGTTGTACAGGGATGCCGAAGGCCAAGATAATGGGCATATTTAGTCAAGTGATCAACTAGAAGGAAAATGGAGTCAAAAACCATTTGAACATGGCAATCCTTCCACAAAATCCATCGTAATATCATCCCAAAATCCATTCGGCATGGGTAATGGCTGAAGCAAACCAGCAAGTGACATAGCCACATACTTGTTTCTCTGACACACCTCACACTGAGCCACAAACTCTCACACCGACTTGCGCATACCCATCCCATACCAATCGGCTGCTAACCGTTGGTAAGTTTGAACTACCCCGAATGCCCGCCAACAGTAGTAGCATGAAACTCATGAAGGAGAAGTGGAATAAAAGAAGAGTGGCGAGGCAAAATGAGTCTCCCATGATAAAACAGCAGATCATTGGAAATGTAATAACCTGGAAAGGCCTTAGAACCCTGTTGCAATTGCTCTTAGATTTGAGAAAGATGAGCATCCTCTTTAAATTATTGATGAAGCTTATCCAAATCAAACAACGAAGGCACAAACAAGTTGCCAAAACTACATTCATTTCCAACTGAGAAAGTGCATCAGCCACCTTGTCCTCCAACCCGAGTCGGTATTGAATTTCAAAATCATACCCAAGAGTTTAGTCAGCCATTTCTAATGTTCCTCACTCACCACTCACCATACATTGTTCCAATAAAAATTTGAAACTTTTCTGATCAGTGCGAACAATAAATTTGCACCCAAGAAGATACGGTCGCCATTTTTGAATAGCTAAGACCACCGCCATCAATTCGTGCTCATACACACAAACTTTAGACGTTCCCTACAAGAGAGAGCTTGACTAAAATATGCAATTGGATGCTCATTCTGCATCCAAAACAGCGCCCAAACCATGACCCGAAGCATCCGTGTCTACAACGAAAGGTTTGGTAAAATCGAGAAGACCTAAAACAGGTATGGAAACCATAGCATCCTTCAACTGTTTGAATGCTGCCTCTGCCAAATCATTCCACCCAAACTCATCTTTCTTAAGTTGCTCAGTAAGCGGCCATACAATCTGCCCATACCCCTTCACAAACTTGCAATAGTACCCCGTTAAACCTAAGAATCTGCGAAGCTCCTTAATGCTCTTTGGTTGCGGCCATTGCATCATCACCTCACTCTTGGACTGATCTGCGACAACCCCTTGAGCTAACACAATGTGGCCCAAGTATTCCACCTTCGGCTGCCCAAAGCACATTGCTCGCGGTTCACAAACAGGTGATGCCGCCACAGCTCCTCCAACACAGATCACAAATGTTGTAAATGACTCTATAGAAGTACAGTAAATGAGAATATCATCGAAAAAGACTTAGACGAATTTCCCAAGATATGGGCGAAAGACATCATTCATCAAAGCTTGGAATGTTGCTGGTCCATTTGTTAAGGCAAAAAGCATAACTAAAAATTCATAATGACTGTGGAAAATACGAAAAGTTGTCTTCGGAACATCCAAAGGTTTGACCCGGATTTGATGATAACCTGACTTCAAATCCAACTTCGTAAACAACTCGCCCCATGAAGTTCATCTAAAAGCTCATCGATAACTGAGATCGAAAATTTATCGGCCATTGTTTCTCTATTTAACGCCCTACAATCCACACAAAAAGGCCAATTTCCATCTTTTTTCTTAACAAGTAAAATCAGGCTAGAGAAAGGACTGACACTTGGTTGTTTAATACCAGCAGCTAGCATTTCTTGTACCAGGCGTTCTATCTCATCCTTCTAAGATTGGGGATGTTGGTAAGGTCAGACACTGATTGGGGAAGTCCTCGTCTTAAACACAATCGTATGATCCCGCAAGCGAGACGGAGGAAGGCCATCGGACATATTAAAAAGTAAAAACATCTTCAAACTCATTCAACAAAGGTTGAATGAAGTTGGCAACCTCAGCCTTTTCCGACGATTCCGTCAGTGTCACAACATTCAATTCTAACAAAACACCCTCCCCTTCATGGCGAAGCGACCTCAACATTGCCTTGAGCGAAACTTGTGTGAGGCACAGACTTGGATCCCCCCTACAATGTGACTTGCGACTCCCCAATGGTGAAACGCATAGGAAGAGTCGACCAATTGGCATTGGTGTTACCCAACATCGATAACTATTGCATAACTAGAATAACGTCGGAACTTCCCAAAGCTAGCGGTAAAAAATCTTCAACGATTTCAATCGTAGATAAAGAAAGTTGAATCCCCTTGCAAATGCCCTCGCCCCTCACCAAGATACTGGTGCCCATCACCATGCCATAACCAATAGCCTTTGTTAATGGCAGCTCTAACCTCTGCACTAGCGTCTCAAATATGAAATTGTGAGTGGAGCCGCTATTGATCAACACAACCACTTCCTGCCGACCAATGGATCCCTTAAGCTTCATTGTTCCCAGTGTTGTTAACCCAACCACGGAATCAGAGTGACCTCCACCCCCAAGTTGTCGTCAAACGCAAAATGGTCCTCTTCCCTATCCTCATTGTCGTCCATTGCATCCCCAAGTAGCAAAACCTACAACTCTTTCTTCTAGCACCGATAGCAAAACCTAGAACTCCTCACAACGAAAGCAAAGGTCATGTTCTCGTGGTTGTTGCATCTCCGTCTCCATCAAGCGCTTAAACTAGGGTTTTGACTTTGGCACAAGATCTGTCTTCTCTATCGTGGATGGTAACAAAGAGGTGCGTGGGAACGAAGAAGACGACCTGCGGTACCAAACCCTACGCAACCCCCTTTCCATCATTAAATGATCTGTGGGAAGCAGAAGGGAATAACGCGTGGTTCTTGTCTTTGATTCTTTGAGCAATATCCATAATCTAGGACAAGCCCTTGGGTTTTAGTAGACGAACCTCAGCCCTAATTTCTGGCTTCAATCTGTTGATGAAACTGCTCTCCAAAACTTGATCACTTACCCCTGATAATGGTGCAGTGAGCTCCTCAAATTTTCGCAGAAATTCCCGCACTGATCGTTCTTGACAAATGGCCAAAAACTTCTCATAAAGATTTCCCTCCTAAGTTGATCGAAAACGATCTAGCAACATGTTGCGAAACTCTGCCTAATGGAAAATCGCCCAACGCCCTTCTCCCCAATGCATTCACACTAATGCCTCCCCCTCCATACACACTGCAGCAACTTCTAATTTCTCTTCCTCCGCCATTTTGTTCACCATGAAATAGCGTTCCACACGAAACAACCATCCATCTGAATTTTCGCCGTCAAACGTTGGAAGATCCAATATCCGAACTCGATCATTGTACAGGTGAGCATTATGATCGGGAACAAGGTCAGAATGACCCCATCGATGGGAATCTGCCATAAAGGTTTGGTTCATCCATCCTCGAATTATGAGCCGAACCAGGGTCGATCTGTGGGTGGATCAACTAATCGAGCTTTTCGATGATCATCTCTATACTTTTCTCCAAAAAGGGAATCTTCTCTAAACCCTCCGTGACACACTCAAATTCTTTGCAAATATCTTCTCTTGCAGATTCATTTCATTCCTCCATGGGTTCCATTCTTGATTCTTTCTTTTTTTCCAACCATTCCCAAAATCAACAACTGCATTGATACCAAATTTGAAAGAACTCAAGTTTATTAGAGTGCAAAATTGTACCAAGAATGTGATTGTATTAATCCTCCAAAAACAAAAGAAGAAGGAAACAAGAAATCTATACAAGAATCCAGTTACAAGTGTACAATTCAGAGATTTCGAGTGCTTTGCCACTCCTTTACAAAAGAATCTCATATCCCCCCCGGTAGTACATGCCTTCCTCTTTATATCCCTTACTCCCACTAACTAATTCTTTAAGTCGCTCCAGCAGCGCCTACATTCACCAATTCACGTGCAATGTTCCTCAACTCAATCACCCAAGGTTCTTGTCGTCACCTCCTTTCGCGCTCCCTTCCGCCTAACATATGTAAAATACACCGGAGGTTTATCACCTAGCACCTTAATTATGCTTAAGATGGTGTTTGTTTTTAGTGCCTTCTAACTTTAGTCTCAACATGAGCAAATATAATCAAGCAAAGAGGCAAATTTTCATGCTTAAATTTGTTTCAAAGAAGAATTTAGTCTAATAATCAAAGTCATAAACAATTCCGTCCATTTGATTATGTATTTGGTCAGAAGCAAGAACAGATTATCTTCAGCTCCTCTGTTTCATAGAAGACAAGCTTACTAATTTTGTAAATTGACCTTTTAACCAAGGAAATGCACACTCATACAAATTATGACATTCAGCTTTGCATTGAAGGAAATATATCATCCATACTAGTGAAAAAAGTGTATGAGAAAAAGTTTGCTTATTCAAAATTACGAATGATAGATGAAAGAGTCAATACTTACCTCCTGTTGTGCAGGGGCAAGAGGTCCTTTCAATGCTTTTGCAATTAAATCTCTAATGGCAGCTCCTTTGCTTGTGTCCGCACACATACCATAATCCCATTGAAGCTCATGGTTATTGTCAGGGTTGAGCCAAAAAAGCTGAAATATTTGGAAACATTAAGCTCAATACCGCTCATGCACAGAACAGCCAATACCAAGTCCAATAACAGTTCCTACCTCTCCATCTTGTATTGGAAGTATTGGTGGGGCAGGTCTAATCCACGGAGGACTCATTCCTTCCAGAGAGAGATTCTGCAACAACTCAACTACTGCTCCATCTCTATCTCCAGATCCAATTCTTGCTTTGCCTCCAGATGGTATAAAATCCAGCCTGAAATGTAAATTTATATCATATGAATACAACATAACATGAAAAAAAAAGCCATTAAAGCGGGCATATTTATTAAAATACTTTCCAACAGCAGCATTAAAAACCTTAGAATAAGAACAAAACTTAAGTATTAATAATATGTAAAGATTAGCATCTGCATCCTTTCATTAATATAGGTCATACTCGGCTGAGTTTGCATCGCAACCATGGGGCAAATCGGGATCAGGTACTACGTTACGAACAGCGGTATTTCTGAATAAGCAATTATAAGGTTCAGGCTGTGTGCCATCACAGTATTGCTTCTGTAGTTGTTCACGTTGTGGGAGAACCTGACACACAAAAAAGAATGATAACAAAATAAAATAAAATAAAAAAATAAAACACACACACACACACACACAAGAAAACCACAAGCATAATTTTGACCAAAAATAAGCACAACATATCAAGGGAGAGGGGAGGGGAAGGTTTATTGAACTCACGTGAACTGAAGGATCAAAACCTTTCGCATAATCCACAGCAGACTGTTTAAGAAACTGAAATAGAAAAGTTCTAGTGAAATATCAAAATTCATGAATGGGAAGGACCAGACAAATAGACATAAGCGGAAAAAAAAAATCAGAATATATAAGAACAGTAACGCTAAAGAAAACAAAAAATGAAAAAAGTGAGCAGCAGGTGAAATAATTCTAACCCAAATTGTATCTCCAATTCAGTCATTAATTCCTCCTTAGTGTTGTTAAGGTGTCAATGCGATTGACCCATCTAAGGCGAGGCGGTGCTTAAGCGTTGCCTAGGCAAGGCCTAGATATTGTAAATAATATTTATTTATAGCTCCTTAAGAAAATAAGCAATTAGTTCTATATATACAAACCTTAGATATGTAACTACATCATACGTAATCCACAATATAGGAATATCTTGTGTAAAAAAAAAAGATTTAACTATATTTCACACTCTTCAATCTATCATCCCCCAATTAAAAAGCAGAAAAACATATTAAAAAATAAGATAAGTTGTCACATAATGAAAGTAAAACAATTAAAAAAGCTATATTTGATTCAATATTTATGACAAAAAGAAAAATCTTTGAAGCAATATTACAATATAACAATTTTTAGATGTTGAATTACCAAACACTACCGAAGTATGGTGAACCACTTGTAAAATATAGATAGACAGACCCACATTTCCCCTTCTCTCTAATGATTAACAAATGCATTGATAGACAGACATTTCCCCGTCTCTAAGTTCACTAATGATTTAGAAAATGCATTGATTAGCAAAACAAGCTAGAAACGACAGTTGCTATATAGATGAATATACGAAAAGTAATAGAGCAGAGTAGTACCTCTCTGCTATTGCTGACACCAGCAGATCCCAATAGTTGAACAACAAATGCCATTTCCATTTTATCTGCTGCATCATCACAAGCTGCCTGCAAAAGAATTGAGAGCAGAAAAGGATAAATCCCATCCCTTAATACAAAAGCAGTCTATCGAGAAAACTAAACCGCTACTTTGCGTTTTTGGAAAAGACATCTACAGTATAGAGGAGCTCAAAGACTAAATCGAAATGTAATTAATTCAGCTAAACAATTCCATGAGAAGCTCAAAGGCTAAAACGAAATGTAATTAATTCAGCATAAACAAATCCATATCTTTTTGCTTAAAAAGGAAAAAATTCACAACCAAATTTATGAATTTGTAGTTACTGGCTTGTTGACCCATATTCACCTCTTGAACTCTATTCCAGATGGTAGGCCATGGACTTCGGAAACTCATACAGTTTCTCTTATAAATCATTTTTCTCTAGCCTTCTGCCATTTTCTTCTTCCTCATTCAATTGGAAAGCTTAGGTGCCTTCTGAAGTTCAGTTTCTAGTTGGCTAGTGTCTTGAAGACGTATCAATACTATGAACACCAGGCAAAGGAGGGATCCATCATAGTATTTGCCCCTTTACTAGCATTTTTTGTACAAACAAGATGGCAAATCAACTGATTATGTATTCACTCAATGCCATTTTGTTGTCTACATGTTGGACGAGCTATGGATGGAGCCCCAACCTACCTTATAATAAAGTTAGTCGAGGGATTGTCAATAGTATGGTCCACATCGCAGGAGAGGAAAAATGATATTTTCAAGGAAAATTACAGCAAGACTCAACTGATTTGACAACATTATCTAGGACTTGGACTTCACATGGATAGCTTCAGGAGGGCTCTCTAGATGGTATACTAATTAGAATGCCTAAAAGGTTGGAAAAACCTGGTGTATTAGTTTTCAACCCCTTGTCCTCCTCTCTTCTCTTAATATGTTTCACTAACTTTTAATAAATGTATGTTTCCTACCAAAAAAACAAAAAATAAAAATTGAAAACCCTAGTTTTAGATTTAGTGATTTACATGTTACAATTTTAAAACCTCCTTAAATATACAATATAATTACTAGAAAAAACATTGTATCTTCACATATTTTGACCTTAGGCTAGTGGGGATAAGGTAGGACATTGTTATTGTTCTTGACGAGATTTTAAACAATATTTATGTTACATCGAGGCACCAGCTTGAAATATGATAACTTGGCTAAGCATTGCCTAAATTACCTACACACTGGCCAACTTAAGATGCAAGATTTAAAAAGAACCTTAAAAACTAGGCGATGCTTGTATTGATTGACAAAATTAACATCTTCCCTTCCTCTAATTAAAAACATCAAAAATGGTGAATCATATTAAGTTGTTTAGGCCCATTTTTTATCTCACCTCAAAGCCACCCAACACCCATTACTCTAAGATAACTAATTTCTAACCCTTAATATTGAGTTCAAAATGCCTTTTCTAAAATTGCTTTCCGTGTTATCATTGTTTGCACTCCATCACTAAAGGAGAATCTTGACCATGGTGCTAAAACTTTAGATGCATCAACAAATCAACACTTCAAATCCTCCCTATGCTCTACTTGCTCATATAGAGATGATTTTCTTTATTGATACATCTAAGTTGAAGAATGATTATCCCGAGCTTGGTCATGAAATTGTTGAGGTGTTCATATTGAAGAGTATATTATCCAAGCATGGCAAGTGAGGCTTGACAAAACCTAATGCTAGTACAGTCGTATAGGTTTGTGCCAAGTTTTAAGTCCTAAAAGAGTCAAGCTAGGGTTGGAAGATGAAATTCAAATTCAAGCTAAGTTGGACATAGGTCAATCGATATAATAGATCGAATGCTTGATAGCTCTAGCATGGCAATATTCATGTCTCTTTTGTACATAAATTAGTACTTGTCAATTGTCAATCCGGTCTTGAAAGCTAACAATCAAAACAATTAAGTCAAAACAACCACATTGATGTCAACACATCTTTGATTTTTTATTTTTTATTTTTTTTGAAGAGAAACAAACAAAATTATATAACATAAAATAGAATAGGAGATTAACAAAGGATTAGATGAGGACAAGACACTATCTCATACAAATTTACCCCACCCTCTCACCCAATCATTAAGTGTGTAACCCTTGAACAACATACTATCAGCAACCCAAAAAGAAACCAATCGTTGAGAATCCTCCCAAACCCAAGCTGATGACCATTCCTCTCCCTCGAAATCCTCGAATTCCTCTACTTCCATATGGACCATAGGACTGCCAAACAGACCACACTCCAACGTCCTATCCACAAGGGATGCATATGTTCATAAATGGAAAGATATTGGCTTTTGACCCACCCATCTCCAAAGAATCTATAACTGAAAAATGAGAGAACCATCTACTCCATAAATCTTGAGCAACTGGCAACATATCTTTATTTTTTATTTTTTATTTTTGATAACCGAGGGTGACTGGGCCCTGGTTGCTTGAGCAGGAGAATCCCCCGATAGCCAATGCTAGAGGAGAGTCGAACTCGTGACAACACAACTAGGTTGTCGTAATAAAATAAGAACCTAACATCTCTTAATTCTAAATGAGTGATTTGTAAAAATCAATAAATGAACACCTACACCTTTTTATCATTCATCTTAAAATTTTTAAGATCCTCACAGGCAAAGGCTAAAGCACGAGCTAGGCAAATTGGAAAGTCTTCAATTACACTAAATAGCAAGAATTGAATATTCAACTTTGCCCTAAGCTTCAATTTTTTAAAATTTAGAATTAATTCAAAGTTCAATTCAATTTAGAAATTTACAAATTCATCGTCTTTAGAAGAAAATTTTATATAATTTTTGCTTAAGATCCAATTTCTTAAAATTTGGAACTACCTTGTCACTTTTATTTTTAGTGTATACAAAATATTTATGAGAAGATTAACTAATGATCTACATGTTCTTTTCTTTTCCAGGCCGACATTGTTTTCAAACTTTTGTCATCTAGTGACTCATTAATCTTCATGTAGGCAGTGTCTGTGAACTCTTGTAAGGGTTATACCTCTAATTCCATCAAAGGAAGAAAAAATAAAAATGTTTACTCGAAAAATGATATTATATTTTTAGAGGTTGAAACTAGACATAAAAAACACCATCTTATACTAAACAAAGTTGTCGATTTTACAACTTTGCATATAAAGCGAAAAATACTTCAAGGATTATTTTAAAATTTGCAATTTGTTTTCCTTAAAAATGAAGCAAAAAATACTCAAAGCCTAGCCTATTCCCATTAATGGTATGAAGTCTTTTACGTTGCAACCATGAATGCTAATGGCTAGGGGAAAATCAAGAGTGTGCTTAAATGGGAGGAAAAGAACATTTTGTGATCCCAACTCAATGGATTTGGTGTCCCTTAGGACTAAGCCATTGCTAGGGGTTTCTCTTCAGAATTACATCGAAAAACAAACCTGCTAGTTAAAGCATAGAGATACCAAGTAGTGAGAATTTTAAGTATTTGTGATCCATTATCCATCAAAAACGTGAAATAGGCAAGGATTTGAATTATAGAGTTAAAGCAGAATGGGTTAAATAGAGGAGTACTTTTGGAGTATTATATAATCGACACATCCCATTGAAGTTGAAAGGAAAGTTTTATATAATAGCTATCAGACCAACTATGTTATATGGAACAACATGTTAGACAATAAGGAAACAACATATGAACAAACTAAGTGTAACGTAAATGTTCATGTTAAAATAGATATACGGTAAAACATTAAAAGATGGAATTAGAAATGAGCATATAAAAGAAATAGTACGAGTAGACCCAATTGAAAATAAAATAAGAGAAAACCGATTAACGTGGTTTGGACATGTACAACGAAAACCTTTAGATGCTCTAAGTTAGGAAGAATGATCTTTTAGCAATCCACGATAATGATAGAAGTAGAGGCAGACCTAAATACCATAGATAGAAATAATTAAGAAGATAGAGCTACTTGTAATTTAAATGTTGACTTGGCCCTTGATAGAGTGGAATAGAGGAAGCATATTCATGAAGTCAATTGTACGTATTTGGGAAAAAGCTGAGTTGAGTTGAGTTGTTGCAATTTCACAATCCATGTGGCAGGGGTATGCCTAATGGATAAAATTTAAAACAGGTATTGATATTCGTAATTTCATATACATATGAATCTTCTAACCTATCAATATGAGGCTACGAGGCTCAAATTGAAAAATTCCCCACCCTTTCAATCCTAAGAACCAAATATTAAAAATCAACTACAACCTACTCCTAAATTTCCCCATTCGATGTAACTTACATTTAGGTGCAATCATGCAACCTACTCCAAATTCCATCACATTTGCATTCCCAAATGCTACCCCTATTATCATCATCGTAGGAAAATAATATCTATGGCTGTTCTAAAATACCCCCACAAGGCTAATAGGGTCAAATTAAAAAATACCCCACCTCTTCAATCCTAAGACTTGTTTAGTTCTATATCAGTTCTGCTGTGATCTCCAAAATCCCACATATGTAATGGCTATCTTTAATCATTTTTGCTACAACACCAATCACATCGCATATAAGATACACACTTGTCTTCCATTCAACTTCCTCGGTATATGTGACGTATTGCCTATTCTTGATTTTTCTCTTCAAAACTCAAACTTCTAATATTTCAATATAATCTGAAGTTTGAAACCATACAAGCTAATGCAGATACACTGTCGTGAATTAATACAATGTTAAAAACAAAACAAAAAAACAAATATTGACATCCAGTATCCAGTATCATGAATTTAAATATGGTGAATAGTATCATGTGCTTACATTGACAAGGACAGAAATGAATGGATTTGAAGAAGGTTGCTGTGAGGAATAAGACTGATGAAGAATGGCAAAGGCCATCAAACGCTGTGTGAGTGTAAGCATCTTATCCTGAAACAAACATCAACAAATCGGTTGTCAATGAAAAAGACTAAAGTTTTTGCTTCATCTATGCAAACAACATTACTAACTACAACAATCGTCCTAGGTAATGAACTAATGCTGTCAAAACCCGTGAAAATGAAATCATGGGAAGGGAATACACAAAACGATGTCAAAACATGCGGTAAAAGACGCTTCCAAAATCTGGAAGGGGAAAAATTAAAAAATAAAAATAAAAATAACACTCTTAATCTAATAAATTTCAAAAGGAATTGAAATTTCTCGGCAATATTAAAGATAGGCAACACCTTGAATTAAGGTAAAGAGGAATTATCACATTTTAACAAAATTCTGCTAATTCAAAGTTGATCCAGATAATAGTTACATGGTTTTATACTTTTATCTAACATTGAATATTATTTGTCCACAAGCACTTACAGCACAACGAACTACAAGCAGCATAACGCAGTTTACATCCACGGGATACATGTCAAATAGATCAGAGTTTGATATAACATGCATATCGACGATACAGACGAACAACAGGTCCAGTTGAAGTCGCATTACTACTAGGTCACGGTCTTCTGTTTGCTCCAACATTTCTTGCACTGTCTAATGCTTCTTCACATCTAAAGAACTAAAATAGAAACAAAAAAATTACAGCAAAGCTGTGGAACATCCTTTTGATCTATTGTCTGAAACTTCTTCAAGTTCCGGGGAGTGACAAAACAGACTTGAGATTATGAGCATTTGAAACTTGCGCACTACATCGAGGCAAGAATCAGAACCAATTTACATCGAGGCCTGATTACGTCAGAAGGCGTGAATGATAACGACACATTGTTAGTACATGGCATTCCAGAAATCAGCCCGCTATACAGTACCATTGACAATGAACTGCTCGATTTCATCTTCCATTTCAATTAAAAACCTATAAAACGATCCAGAAAAAAAAAATCTCTTTCCGTGAAGCTAACTCAAAATTCGAACCCTAAAACCCAGAACCCTAGCGAAATATCAAGAAAACGCTGACGAATTCACTCGTAACTCTAACGTGAAACCAAAATCTAATGTTCGGTAAATAAGAGACTCGGATTGAAGAAAAAAAGAAAGAAAAGAAGAGATGAATCGCTTGCCTCTAAGAGAAAGGCGAGAGCGCAGCAAGCTCTGAATTGAACTGCCGGAGAGAATTTCGAGATGAAATCCTTCGCGATTTCATCGAATGCGCGATGTTCGTCGTCGAGCAGAGAGTACAGTTCCTTGGACTCTTGAAGGTTGATCATGGTCGGAGATCAAAGAGAAGCGTGATGAGAGAGAGAGAGCTTCGATGATGATGCTTCCTCTCCGCATGTCAGGCTATATATGTTATAAACGCTAAGACGAATGACGGTGCTTTTCGCGTTACTTGTTACGACCGTTATAACGGCGTTATCGATCTGTTAAAGCCGGTTAATTAAAAATGAAAAAATAGTGAAAATTCATATTTCCCCGTGTTTAAGAAATAGAGTTAACAGTAAGTTGAATTCGAAATTTCATTATCTATGCATGTACATTGAAAAATATGAGAAACATTACTTGGTTAGTGGTGTAACATTTCTCGGTGATAAAAAACTAATATCTCTTCCGCATGAGTAAATAATGCACCCGAATCAATTGGGGGTTGATTTACTGATTAAGGGAGTGAATTACGAATTGTAATTAATAGACTCATTATTAGTTCGAGTTCATTTTTTTTCATTTCTGTTATAAAATGTGTTCTTATTTTTTAAAATTCTCGAATTCAAAATAATTTGTTTTGTCCTAAATGGAAAAAGAGCAGTCGCTGGGTCTCAAAAAATCGATACAAAAAAAAAAATTGTTTACTCAAAGTTGGGTAACCTCGTTGGTTGCAGAACGAAATACAGGCTGTAATCAAAGGACGATGTCTCAGTTTTAAGTTCGAATATGTGTTTGCCTATGCATATACTTTGATGAGAGACCATATAATGTCGTATACCATTTCCGATTAAACTAATTTATAAGTTTGCTTAAATATTGTTGTTGATTTTGAGTATTTTAAATTGTCGGATGCAAAACATTCATTGTTTTTAAAAATGTTTTGATCATTAGTCGTAAACAATATAAAAGATATAAAATCAAAAACAATATACATATCTTAATTTTTTAATTTTTTTTTTCTTATACCTTACACTTTAGGCTTTTTGAAAAAAAATATTTTCCTAATTTATCTTTTTAAATTTTAAAATAATTTTAGTTATTTCAATCATATTAAAAAACAAAACATATCATTTTTTTCTAATAAATTTTCTTTATTTTAATGTTTTTTAAATAAAAACACGTGCAGCGCACATGTATCGTAATGAACTTGACTATTTACATTTTTTTAAGCATTTATTTCACATTTATGCATCCGACACGTGGCGAACACAGATTCCTCCGGCTTCTTAAACCCGCGAAGCCACGTAGTGCTACCAATTTCACTTTCATTTGGGGTTTTTCTTTTTAGCATCTTCCAGTAACTTCTTCTTCTTCTTCTTCGAATCGACAATGTTCAAGAAGGCGGTGGAAGCGAAAGCGCTGCAACGATTGTCCGGAGCTGATAGGAAGAAGCTGCGAAGAACAGCGAAGGAGAGGTTCAAGCGAGCATCGGATGTGGATATAGACCTTATACTTCCTCCGAAGGTGGAGATTACTGTTTCAAAGTACCCTAACCGAACTCTTGTTTACGGAGTCGAAGGCGGTTTTCCGATGCTCTTCGATGTTGACGGCAGAGGAACTGATATACTTCCAACTGGTAATTGAACAACCGAACCGATGGTTGAATTCTTATACTCTTCGCTGTCAAGTTCTCAATTTCTTCATTGCCATTGTTGTTAATGTTGTTTTATTTTTTGTGTGGAGTCGCGCATAGAATTTCATTACCAGTGTCGGTGGGATGCGTTTGATGTTGAGTTTATGGCGATTTTCTTCTAGAAATGCGAATAATCGAAGCTTGAAAGAACTGTATTGTTTGAATAATGCTAAATTGTTGTACTGCAATACAAACCACAAAAACTCATCACCTCTGGATCGCATTGAATCACACACTGATACGTGACTCGACAAAAATTCTTACGAGAAAAATAAGCGATTGTTGGATGGTCTCTAGAAGTTTAAAAAGCATGTTATATATTGGTTGTGTGTGCGTTGTTAATGATTTTATATGCATTTATGTGTTTGAGTAAATTATTTTTGGCAAAAACACTAGAGATTATTGTATTAGCCCCTCGTTTGTCATCAATGGAAAAATCACCATTCTTAATCAATTTTATACAAGGCATTATCTTCTAGTCGGTTTTTCTGTTATGTTGCTGTTGTTTCAGACCTATTGTTCGCAATATTTTTCCTGGTGAAAGGATTGCAATTTCTTTGTTTTTTATCTTCGTGAATCACATTTGCCAAATTTTATTGTCTTACTGCAGTTGTCTATATCTTATATGGACTTTTTCTCATTAAGGTGTTAGTCTGTTAGATGAGTTTAACATCCCTCTATAGACGAGACAAAGCTATCGAATGTGCATAATTTCTACTAAAAAATTAAAAATGATAGCTGATAATAAGGCTTTTTGGATCTTGTTATTATTCCAATGCAGTGCCATTTTTAGGGACCTGAGACATGAATTACATGTTTCCAAGTATTGCCAACTATCCTATTTATAGATATCTAATCCACAAACAGCATTTACACTACGATTAAAGTTCTAGATGCCAGATTAAACTCAATTAATGAGATTGCATTCCAAATGGAATTCTAATTAATCTCAATTAATAATCTAAGACTCAAAACTGCATTGATAATATCAGGGGAAAGGATCTAATACGTATTGCATCACCATCATTATACTTTTTTTTCCCCATATTTAGGGCATCTTCCTATCTTGCAGTTTATGCACTCTGGAAGGTTCCTGAATTGTTGCCGGCTTTCATTCTCAAGGGGACTGAGGTATCTCAATTCATCCTTGGAGGGGCGGATTTGATGCTTCCTGGGATTAGCATACCTGCAGAAGGCCTACCATCGTTTTCCGCTGGGCAGCCTTGGGCTGTAAAGGTCCCGGGCAATCCAGCTCCTATTGCAGTAGGCCTCCGATTAACTAATACCTTTTGTGGTTTGGAGTGTTCTTGTCAAATTGAACTCGATTTCCTAGTTTTGATTTCTTCTGTTGAAAGACTGATTTAATTTTTGGCAGGTTGGGACTACTACAATGAGTAGCGCAGAAGCATTAAAAGCCGGTTTGCGTGGAAAGGCTTTGAGAATAGCTCACTTTTACCCAGATTGTCTCTGGCAAGTATAATAATAAATAGTGATTTGCATTAATTTAGAATCTTAAATAGCTTTATGACTCATAAAGCATAGTCACGGTGGAATCTTTTTATAGGGGATCTGTGGAAGGTCACCATGTGCCTAATGCAGGATTTCTGGAAGATGTGGTGCGTGAAGATCCTGCTTTATTATCATCAGATGGTCAGACATCTAATTCATGTACTGATTCTGATAATGCTTCAAGTGATCAACAACATGCTGTGGGTGGTGGTGAGGGAAACTTTGTGAATGTTGAAAATGTCCATTCAATTCAAGGCCTAGATTCCTCTACTCAGAGTGAAACTAAGGATGAAACTGCTGATGAATCAATACCAGATATTAGTGGTTTGAAAGTAACAGGTGACACCTGTGCAGAAGCAACAAATGGAGAAAAGGACCAAAACATTTTATCCAGTGAAGAAGTGGATTCCCTATTGGATAAATGCCTTTTGCAAGCGTTGCACACAACTGTTAAAGATAAAGATCTTCCAATTCCTGGAAGCTCATTATGGTAGTTAATATACTTTCTCTCTCTCTCTCTCTCTCTCTCTCTCTCTCTCTCTCTCTCTCTCTCTCTCTCTCTCTCTCTATTTATGTTTCCGTGTGTGTGTGTGACATATATCCATTTATTGACCGCTTTTATGATAAACAATTAGTTCATAACCAGTGGGATGACCATTGTAAGGTCTAATTGACTAGATTGTATAGTGCTTATAAAATTGAGCTTTACAATAGTTCATTTTTCATTGTTGAGTTTATATATAAATTGGCACAAAATCATGTGTGCTTATATTCAAAATGTACCCTTATTAGCAAGTTTTTTGAGGCTTTAGTCTTCCCCCTCCCTCGCGAGCAAAAAAAATAAAAAGAAAAGAAAAGAAAGGATAAAAGGACGCTATGGAGGTTGAGGAGTCCATTTAGTTAAAACCAAAAGTAGAAAAACTGTTGAGAGAAAGAAGAGCAACAACAATAACAACAAATTGCATTTATACCTAATGCTTGAAACGCTGCGAGTGACGAGGAGAAACTCTTTATATTTGGAAATGAAATAGCAATTTGAATCTTACGATTTAGATTTGAAACAATTCAGCTCTATGATTCGAATCACAACCCTTGTGATTCAATTGAATCATGAATTTAAGTCATTAATTGTACAATTTTTGGCAACAAATCCACTAGCCTAAAAGGAAACCACTAATTTACTTGACAAACCCTTTTTCCAATTAAATGGGATTGGCTATGTCAATCATGTTTCCTTTATTCTATTATGGTTGAAATCTTTCGTTATATCACAACCCACATGTGATTATATATTTTTTAACTGCTTCCTCCCATATTATTGTTGGTCTTTCTCTCGCTGGTCTTTCTCTCACTAATTTATGTCTCTTTTCCTAATTGGTGTACTAAATGTTTTATGTTGCATTTGTCTACACCACCTTAGTCAAGTTATCTCATACTTGATCTATAATTGCTACTCTTACCATCTTCTGTATGTGTTTATATTTAATTCTATTTTTTAATGTCTTATTACACACCCATCTTGACATTTACATTTTTGTTACAATTAATTTACCAATAATATTTTTTATTTATTTCCCAACATTATGTTGTTTATGACATGTTTGCCTGATGTCAGTTTTGTAAAGTTTTCCTGTCAACTTCAAGAAAATGTGCTAATCATATAGTATTTCTTAGACATTCATCTATTTAACCAAACTTGTCTTAATATTATGATTAACACAGACTCCTATATTTCCCTTATAATGCATACTTGAGTCTAAACATTTTAAGTTTTTACTAAAAGTATATTTCCTGTATTCAATTTTGGTCATACTCATTCTGAATTCTCGAATGTGTATGATGGTTCATTGATAGGTGGCTCTCCCTTGCTTTCTACTAAACATTGTACTGAAGCTTTTATTCCATGCTTGCCAACTGCAAGGCTGTGCAAAGCACTTAAAGTCATTTTGTCCCGTCAAATATATTTTGTTACATTTTTCCGACAAAATTCTATAATACTCTCTGTTGTTTTGGTAGGTCGAGTCATGTACTACCTTGTAGACCTTCTGGGATCACGTTGGACATAAAAAAATCATCGCACAAGAAACTCTCAAAGTGGTTGCAGTCTAAATCCTCTGTCAGACTGGTGTGTCATCTACTCCTTTTGATGCTTTTAGAAGTAAAAGTATATTAGAAACATTTATGGACCCTTATTTTGTATATATGCTTTTCTATATGTAGTGGATATAGTAAATAAATTGAAAGATAAGAGAGAAAAGGGAAAGGACTAGGAGTGAAAAGAAAAAGAAAATGCTAAAACACTAAAATCTTGCTGAAAAACTAAATTATCACCATGAAGAGCATAAATATACTGGCTTGCTCTCCAATAGGCAGATACTCAATGTTTACATAATTATGATTGTTTACATAATTACTCTCCAATAGGCACATCAAGCAGGACTAGATGAAACTATTAAAAATAAGCTCCAACAAGAACATCAATGTAAAGATTACGACAATAAAAATTGATGGTTGGTTTGGATTGTATAATTGAGTCCTTTGGCTTTAAGTACCACCATGAAGGTTTCATTTTCTTATGTTGGTTCCATTATGTAGTATCTGCAAGGATGATGATTGGTCTGGATGATGTTTAAAGCGGAAGTGCAAGAGATATCTGATTCATTCCAATCAAATTAGAAGGAAAATTAGGTAATACATTCGTTAAACGATGAACGCATATATGTAGCTCTAATTAACATGGAATGAAAAATCTCCAAACTTCTCTGATATATATATTTGGATTTTTAGTCATTGGATTATGAATTAAATGTAGAAAAAATACAAGAACTCTATCAGAATTACTAAATAAAAAAAGCAAAAATAATTTGCAATTTGCAACAAGTGGAGTGCATGTTCCTAAAGAATAAAACTATATGAAATTGAAATACAATCTCTTATGTAATAAATAAAAACTAAAGAATCACTGAAGGAAAAAAAATTACAAGATTTTAGAAAAACTCTAATATTGTCTTTAAAGATAAGAACCTGCAATCTAAAAACTGTGTAATTGATCCACAAACCTCTTATACAAGGTATAAATAGAAGTCACAAACTAGTTTATAGTTTTCACAGTGTGCGTCAAGCATTATTAAGATTGTATTACTTTAAACAATTATATTTCATGGTTCAGTATGTTTTAAATATATAACCATGTTGCTTAGCATATCTTGATATAAACATGGATCTTCCTAACATTTAAACGGAACTTCTTTATACTTCTCTAGGATGTCGAATTTTTATAAAATTTCTACATGTCCAATTAGATTGCTGTGAATTAATTCCGAGTTCCAGGCAATGCTGAATTTTTGTTCCTGGCTAACAGTTGAAACTGAAGCAAATTTGATTTATGTTTTTTTAATTAAAAATCCTGCATTCCCAAAGCATACTGTTGACATGTGCAGGTAGATTCACCTGTTAGGAGAAGGTTTTATACAAAAGAGAGGAATTACTAGAAGCAAATGGATGATAAATGACAGCAATAACTTAAATTCTTAGATGTTGTTACAGCTTCAAACACTGGATTTTGGGATTAGAAAAAAGCTATTTATTTTTGCGGGGCTTGGGTGCCATTTGTAGTTAAATTTCATAAAAGGAAGGCAGAGGGAAACATGTGTATTTTTGTCTGACTCAGAATAGACGGTTTTTGGTCATGTTAAGGGATTTGACATCATTCTTGCGCCAATTTAGAAGTCAACCAGTCCATCTTCATTCTTTGGATTCCCAATGCCTTATTTGACTGGAAAGACCTTTTCATCATCCACAACATTTGTATCTTCTTTTTGTCACCTTAATCTGTTTCTTGTTAGTTATTGGTTGTATTATTTTTATAGATCTCTGTAAAGGAAGATAAACATACAAAGGAGATGGTTCTGCTAGCTGTTAATCGTCATCATGCAGACTACATATCCTTCAGACCAGAAAAGCGGCCAGCAGAGACAGTTGATCATAGCAGTGAGCCCAAGCTCAACGAAGGAGGCCCACAGAAAGGGCAGCTTGAGGTGGCAGAAATATACAAACCAAGTGTGCATGTCAATCCCATTTTTGCTTCTGTTGGAGCTGATACTGGAAGTCTTTATAGTGCATCCGAAGCCACAGATATTGTCTTCAAATATGTTGAGAATCAAAATTTGGTCAAGCCAACAAACAAGGCTATTATTGTTCTGGATGCAACATTGTGTGATGCTCTTTACAAGGGAACAGTAAAAAAGGGTTCAACTTACCCTGCTGAGATCCATAAGAAGGATCTAGGTGCTGCATTTTTAAGCCGGATGCAGGCCCACCACTTAGTGATGAGAGGGAATGAATCGATTGTGCGGAAAGGTGCTATCAAAACAGTCCAGATAATGACGGAGCGTCGGCAAGGTAACAAGAAGATGACAAGGGTTTCGGGGTTGGAAACTTTCTTGTTGGATGCAGAAGCATTGGCATCGGAGCTGCAGAAGAGGTTTGCATGCAGTACAACCGTGGCAGAACTTCCAGGTATTATCTTTGGATTTTTATCTTGTTTCTGTGGACAAGTTAAGTCGTTAACATAAATACTTCTTGTGCCATATATAGGGGAAATTATAGTATTGTGGTGACGGAAAGATAGTTCAAAGACAACTCTATCCTTTTTATTTTCCTTTCTTAAGATAGAAAGGGCGTCCTAGTATAAGATGTTTCCCCCACTGGGGAGTTTGAGAAATGGTTAATATACAGGTCATAATGGAAAAAAAAAAAAAAATTATTGCACCAAAGCCTACCCTTTCAGATCAGATTGGTGTGATGTGGAGCCATATTCTTTCTTAAGTTTGGTTTTGGTGACTAGGAATCAAGTTATTAGAAAAAGCTTTTCTAGACTCCCCTGGGCGATTTACAGCTCTAGAAACAACAGAATTGTGAAATAAGATCTATTATCAATAAAATAGCTTTTTTCTTTTTCTTTTTGAGAAGAAACAATGTTAGTAGTTAGTTATATAACCGGCTCTATTATCATTCATCACCATACCACAATCTCGGGGAGGTATCAAACTCATTCCTGACCTATTAATCCCTCTTACCCCTACAGTGAGGTAGTGACAAGAGTTGAGCCTGAAACTTTTGGGTTTCAAAGTCACCTCTTTATCGACTGCACCAACTCCTTGTTGGCTCGATAAGATATAATATCTTTCTCAGTGAATTGGCTTTTATGTAATTCTTCTTAAGTTGGCCACAGTCAGCTTAAATGATTTGTTAGATTGTAAGTCATGGGAGAAATTCAAATCAACTTGCATTTAGGAAGGATTTATATTCTGAAAGAATAAATGGCAAAATTGGGATCATTTTGCTGTGAGTAAACGTTATTAAACACATCGTATAGGTGATATAATACTGCTTGTGATGATGCCCCCTGGGTGGCTCAAGAACGATGTGTATCGATAAATTGACAAATTTTCTGCTATTTACTTATTTGATATGGAAATGCTCTTTTGTTGTTTGTGTCAGGTAAGAAGGGACATGAAGTGCTGGTTCAAGGGGGTGTAATTGAAGACCTGGGAAAGCACCTTGTGGAGCAACATGGCATCCCAAAGAGATACATTGAAGTGCTTGATAAGACCAGGAGATGAGCACGCTTACAGTCTTAGACTGTTTCTTATATTTAAGCTGCTCTTGCACATGAAGTGCTTATACAAATTCTTCCTTCCTAGTTTTTGTATATGTGGTCGCATAAGGGGAAAAGAAAGAGAGAAAAAAGAAGAAAAGAAAAAAGACTAAGGTAATTTTACTGTTTTTTTGCGCTTTGAAAACAATATATTGCTTCAGTTTCTTGACAGTTTTCATAGTTGGAGCTATTTGGGATTTTGATCCAAGCTCACAATGCTTATTTTTTCCACATGAATGAGCTTGATTTAAGATTTTCAGCTCCTTTAGATGATGTTTCAATTAATTGTGTTGCATGAATTTAATTTTATGTTACTTCAATGTAAAACGCTTTTAAAATTTACATGATACTGCTTTCCTCTTCTGGGTAATGTTAAATGAACATAAAAAATAAAAAAGTAAAAAAATAAAAAAAAAGCAGATGAGAAAGAAAACATTCATAACACAAAATCTTTGGTGGAACATCATCATGTACGTCCTTTGTTTTTAACATTTGAGTTGAGTTGAGATGAGTTGTACATTGTCCCGTCAAGGTGCATGTATGACGTGAGAAGTGATGAATGAAATAATTTCATTTCTTATGTATTTGAAATAGTGAAAACTAAGCGTTTAATTTTTGAATAATGTGATAATATAGTATTCTAAAATTATGTAAATGAATTCATTCCTTAAAGTTCTATTGAAAGAATAAACACTAATATACATCTACCATCTTGAACAAACATCAAAAATAATTTTATTTTATTCATTTCAAATTAAGCTCTGTATAGCTAAGTAAATAATAATAATAATAATAATAATAATAATAATAATAATAATAATAATAGCGAGTGGAATAAAGTTGCGAGTCGGTGAGTTGACACGACGCAGCAGTGACGATATATATATATATGTAAGACTTTTGATATGCATTCACTTAGAATTTCGGAGCGAAGACGAAGACGATGATGCAACGGAAGCAGAGTAGGAAGAGACGCGCGGAATTACACTACGAGGGCAGCGTATGGAATCGATTTCTTCGGTTTTCTTCGAAGAATTTCCGTCGATTACTTCTGATTCTTGCCTTCTTAGCAATCACGCCCCCTATTTTCTTCCACTTCAGGCTCAAGCGATTTCAACAGGTTTTTCATCTCTCATCATCTCTTTCTTACCAGTGAATCGATTTATTAATTATTAGAATTCACCGATCCTTCGTTATTTTAATGTTGGTTGCAGATCCGGGCGAGAAAGTGCAGCTGGCTGAAGAATCCACCACTAGTTTGTGCTCACGGCGGTGATTCCACCAACGCCTTTCCCAACACCGTATGTGTTTTCAAGTCATTCATCACTTGTGGTTTGTTTGTTAACTAATTGGTGTTATCTGAAGAATGCCTTTTTTTTTTTAATTGGAGATTTATTATAAGTATTGATTAATGCTCTTTGAAACCAAGGTTTATATTAGTTAGTTACATCATGATTTATTTATCATTTCGAACATTGCATCAATTATGAAGTTCGAGATCATATCATCACGTATTATGTATATACAGTATCACAGGAAACTGGTTGATTTTTTATGAGATTAACTTTAAAAAATTGCCCATTTTGATATTCATTAGTATGTGAAAGATGAATAATTCATTGTTAATTTGGACAAAATTTGACTAGGGGTAACAATTTTGAAATGAAATGGATTTTTTTTTTTTTTTTTATGGGAAAAATCTATTTGGTAATCAATCCTCACCAAAATTGGTTGATTTCTTAAACTTAAATTTCGGCCAAATGGCCATCAGTAACCTGAATTGAATTTTGCCAACTAGTGCTTGCTCAGTTGGTTGGCAGTTGGCACCTCTCCCTCTTTCGCAAGTGGGGAGGGTTCAAGTCTCCTTACTAACAAAATAAATGGGGCAAACATGCCTTTAATTCTCCATGTCTTGTTATGGGCCTAGCTGCGTAGCCTTCTTGTTGGGCCCTACTGCCTGTAGTTGTGAGGGCTTTACCCTTTCGTCCTTGGGCGTTTGCTTGCTTTCATGTTGGGCTTATGCACCTATTTTGTCTTTGTGGCCCCTATGGGGCTGCTTGTTCTTTGTGCTAGAAGGTTCTCCAGAATGATTCATAGATGTACCTATAAATGGATAATCATTGTAATCTTGTGATGAAAAAAATAAAAAAATGAGTCAAATTCTGAGTCTAAGGATTGTGGTGTATTTGTGTGTATACATACACATAATTGAAATAATGCATACAAGTCTTATGATCCGTCAAATTGTATTCATATTCTAATTGCAAAGTTTCTTTAAGAATTTCATAATGATGGTAGAAGAAAACTTTTTAGATGTTTCCATTATGACAAAATATTTTTTGGGCAGGGAAGGGGAGGAAGGGAGAAGGGAGCACTAAGTTGTTCTTTCTTCCAACCTTGCACTGTAGTAAATAAATTATTTGTTGCTATCTATTATTGAGGCTTAAGTAAAGAAATGGTTCATACTTGTTGGACATTTATTGGTCTTTTGAGTAATCAAGGTTTCCTTCTCCTTTTATAGATGTCAGCATATCGTATTGCTCTTAATTCTCGAGTAGACTGTATTGAGGTTGATGTTTCTCGTTCTTCTGACGGAAATTTGTTTGCCCTCCATGACAGGTATGGTTTCAGCTCTTGTACTCATGGCCACTTCAATTTATTTAGAAATCCTTTTAGCTATTACCTAGGCAATCTACTGATAGTCTTTTCCACAAGAATTATTTCTTGGGACTTCTTTGCAATTTGATTCTCACTTGAAACAGGCAGGGATTTGCAGCGAATATCTGGTAACAAAACTGCAAGAGTTGGGTACTTAAGCACGAAAGATGTAAGAATCTCATTGCCTTGTTGTTTTATTGATTAAGTCATCTTTCCATATTTATCTTGAATAACACGAAACTCTTCTCCTCCCTATCTTATTCTATGTTCATGCAACACTGAGATAAACTTTGCTTTTAAATTTATTTCCATATTCTAGATTCACAGTAATATTATCGCTTGAATCATACATGTGCAGATGCATGGCTTGGGATGATATTATATTGAGAATGTTGAAATCTTTTGCTTGAACTTCTGCACATGCATGGTTCAAGTGATCATCCAATTGCGAAAATGTTGAGAGTTTTTTTTGCCTTTATTGTTTTAGGTGTTGATGAAAATTTTGACTTTCTTGTGTGACCTAACAGTCTGTTATTATGGATAATTATTTTTCTTATGGAATTTTTCATCTGCAAGATATCTGTCTTTGTTTGTTATTGCAGATGCAACGAATGAATGCCAGCCATATTATCCCAGAGCAGTTTAATGATCAAGGAATTTCTACCATTCGAGATGCTTTGGAGGTATTCTTTTCAGCAATTTTTTTTGCTGATCAAATTTCTCTCATTCTTTTCACCTAGTTTGATATTATAATCTATATCATTTATATTTCATGAAGGTACTTGATGAGATACCATGGACTATTCACTATACTTGCCCATGTCCAATAATTATCTAGCTAAAGCTCTTTATTGAGAGAACTTCCCTTATTACTTCTTGAAACTTTTTGTGCAGTTAATATCCAAATCGGTTCGACAGGTGATTTTGGATGCAAAGGTTGGACCTCCATCATATGAAAAAGGTTTAGCAACAGATATTCTTTCTGTCGTAAGTTTTTCATGCTTTTTTTTAACCTATTAGCAAGCATGATTGATGATACCAACAAAGATTCTTGTATTGTGCCATATATTATTGTAGGTAACTGTGTGAGAATGTTTAATTTATCTATGATGCCTCTTAAAATTTGTTTCTATACAAGTCATTGGTTCCTTGGAAACTAAGGGCTCCAACTATATACTTCCCTTGGTCCCTTTCTTTCTTGCAGCCTCACTGCAGGATTTAGAAATACTAACTTCGTTGCATGTTGAATTTGGATGTCAATCAATTTTAACGCTGTTAAGTTGACCATGATGTATAGCCACTGAGGTTTTCGCTACAAAATTGTGCAGGTAGAGAGAACACAGTGTAGAAATTGTCTTGTATGGGCGAAAAGTGATACTTTAGCAAGGGATGTAATTCGACTTTCCTCAGATGTTCCTGTAAGAATAACTTCAATTGTTTCTGCTTATCCACGATCCTTCCCTTGATTTCTCGAATTCTTTGGCATGGTGAATGTAGAATATTATGGTGCTGTAGTCCTATTTTTTATTTGAATTTTGTATTTGCTTAGTCACTGCTGTGTTTATTTTGCTGTTTCCGCAGGTGGGCTACATTGTGATGAAGGATCCATCAACTGGGGCTAGAACCAACTTACTGAGGATGAAAGGTGCAAGTGTTGTTGGTGTCTACTACCGTTTAATTGATGAAAACCTAGTGAGAATTCTGCATGGGTATGAAAATCAACAAAATACCAATTTTCTTTTTCTCTTCTCTTTTCATACACGTGCATCTTGTGCTATAATCCTGTGCTTGATTGGACGGTTTGCAGGAGGAACAGGAAAGTGTACGCTTGGACAGTCGATGATTCAGAGTCCATGCTGAAAATGCTGTATGAACATGTAGATGGGATTGTTACAAGCAATCCTGCACTTCTTCAGCGCATCATGCAAGACATCAGGACACAGTGCCTCGAAGACGGATTTTCTTCGTTTTCATGACATATATCTACTGCATCATACTTTAACATATTATTAGTGAATGATTTTTTTGTTTTTCTTTTGAAGTATAACCCTTCAACTATTTATTTATGCTAATATAATTATCATTTTCTTTTAACCCTTTATCTCTTTAATATTTTGTATTGAGACTCCACAACTGTATGTCTATTATTCTGAAAGCATAAACAGATGCGTCTGTTTTAAAGGAATTTTACTTTTCTGGGGTGGGTAGCATTTGGGGGCATACCCTCCCTTTTTAACAGAACTTACTGAGTTATGACCTGGCACAAAGCTTCTGTTACACAGTTTTGTTTTAAGGTTCTCTTTCGTTTGTCCCAACTGGCATTTGAACTGTAAGCGTTCGCTCAGAAGAGAACCTTAGCACTTTGCTTTTCCTTCCTTTTCTCTCCTTTTCCCTCCTTCCAGTGTTCGGCTTTCTAGTGCTATTGCAGGCCATGGTGCAAGAATCTGCAGGTTTGTTTGCTAAGCTCTGCTTTGATTTTTATTTTTTTTATTGGGCTTCAATTGTGTCTGAGAATCAGGAATTATTGAGCTTTTTTAATTTCATAGTTCCAATGCCTAAGCAATATTTCATTTTATTTTGAGCATTGTGCCATTTTGATGAGTGTTTTTAAGTTTATATCTTGCTTTGTATTGAATTCTCAATGTCGATTTTATAATTGGGAAGCATGAATAATGCTTAAATTGTCTATTTCCTCACGTCTGCTGTTGGGTCATATTTTAATGAAATTTTGCAGCTTTTGGCTCATGAATCTGTGACCCATAAAGAAGTTCTGTAGTCTTCTAGACCGAGCTGGCCTATTGCTTGCTCTCAAAAAATTCATTTAATTATTATTGACCTAATGTGCAGCATTCAAAGAACAGAAGAAGATAAAAGCACATTAATAAATATTAATAAATTTTTTTTTTTTTTGGGGGTCTTTGACCCTTTAGTGTTCCTGGTGACGAGATTATTCTAAAATTAGAAACGATACGTGGGTTTAGGCAGTCTCTTTTTAAAGTTAACGCATAGGCGTGGATACGAATTCAGATTCGAAATCGAAACTTTGTCCCTTAACTACAACCTATACTTTGTTTTGCAAACTAATTTGGCAACAAACTTTATGTTATTAACAATTTTTACTAACACAAATATTAAACCAAAATTCGTCTATTAGCACTCTCCACCCAAAAACACAAAGAAAATAATAATAAAAAATATGCAAGTGGAGCGTTTTAATAATATTGCTTTTTTACTTTATTATGCCTGCCCCAACGAAACTACCTGAATCATTATATTTGGATAACTAGATTTATTGCTCTTACCAAGTTTTCCTAATTGAAAGTTAGGCAAGTCAAATGTTGCCCAATCTTTATTAAGTTAGGCTCTCATTAAATTCACTGACTTTACCTTATCAGAGCTAACAAAATATGATAAAGGATGATGCATATTATGACTAAGGCAGGCATTTAAATTAACACAAGACGTATTGCCTTTGGTAGAAAACTAATGATAAAAGCTTAATTCCAGTTGTGTATGAAGAAGATCTAGAAGATTAAAATGAGATTGAAAACAACAGTAATCACTCTGATCTCTTCACGGTTGTTCAGTCTTCTCTCTTGAGATTTAAGACTACCACAAGTTCAACCACACTCTCACTAATGGAAGGTTGATCATGTGATAGGGAGATTCATTGAAATCTAAATATGTTGTAAGAAATCTCTATCCTTCCCATCATTTTGATTGATGAAACACTTGATCATGTCATATATATGGCTGTTTTTGGCAGGTTAGAATCCATGTAGTAAGTGAAGCTCTGTAAGGTTTCATGGCAAAACCAGCAAGCCAGGATCATCATGATCAAGGCTCCACGCCGCCACTGACGATGTATGTTCAAGCAGATGCTAAAACTTTTAGAGAACTCGTCCAGCAGTTAACGGGTCCATCAGATCTTTGCCATCATGACCAGATTTGTACCTCATCACAAGCCACTGAAACAGCTAATAAAGAAGATCAAGTAATGAAGGGTGCAGGTGCCAAAAAACTCCATGAAAGAAGGCAATATATAAGGTCCAAGCTTGAGATAATGAAGCCCAGTTTTCAATTCAATCTGCAGGGTTCAAATACTCTGCTCCCTCCAGTTCCTACCAATCCTTCTTCCATGCCTCATGATAATTCCAGTTCTATTAAAAGCCCTTCAAATGCTCCAGCATTTGGTGCCTGCAGTTTGAATAGTGAGGAAGAGGAGAAAGCGATTAAAGAGAGGCGGTTTTATTTGCATCCTTCGCCGCGGTCTAATAAACCAGGAGTTGCTGAACCAGAACTACTTACATTGTTTCCTCTCACATCTCCAAAAACTACTAATTAATGAAGCTTAATTAATATAATGAATGATGATATATATATTTTCTATATATACATACAGATGTTTTATTGAGTTAGTTAGAGATATGTTTGTTCTTCATTTGAAAGGAATATATGGAGATTAATTATTAAGTACCTTAAAGATATTGGTTAACATGGTAATTATTACTTCATTATTCTACTATACATATATGTGTGTTTTTTTCTTTGAGACTTGGGTGTCTTGGTCAGCTAGCGCACGTCCGACTAATCCTAGGGGGTGCAAACTCTTAGCCCTCAAAAGGGACATCCCCTGAAACCTCAAAAAAAATTCTCGTTCAGACTCATATATACCTTAGAGGAAGAACAAGTGGATGAAGTTCGAACTCAGTAATTTGCCCCTCTACCCAACTACTTGGCTAACTTCTCTTTGGTGTGTGTGTGCGCGCGAGTTTGTAGTTCTATTTATGGGGTTGCTCTTTTAATTTTAGTTGTTTGATTCATCATCAATACATATAACTGCATCAAGTTTTCCTGTCATAAGTTGTCGCAGAGCATGGTGGATTATTACAACCTCAAATTTTACATTAAAAACTTATAAACAAAACATGATCTCTTAAGCCCTCTTTGGTTCGTGTTCTGCAAATAACTTTTTGTATCTAAAAATTTGAAAATATCAAAAACTTGTTTGATTTAAAAGATTTTGAAAACAGTTTTTTACTTTTTATTAAAAAAATATATTGTTTTCAAAAAATGATAAAAATTTGTTTTTCAAGTATTTTCTTTTTAAATTATATTCTTTTTTTCGAATCAAACACAATCTAAGTTTCATATTTCCTGGTATGTTATGTTAAGTATATTATGGTTGTTTGTACCTTTGCGTGTTAGTGATATCTTTGTGATTTCCTGTATTCTTCTCTTCGTCTGTCTTGTTACTCAGATATTATTACGTCTATTTACCCTCATGATCTAAGTATGTCTTTGTTAAGTCATCTTCCAGTCTGGTTAATTATAGTATTAATTATTCTCGGTATACTGTTTTGTGGTTTACTTCGCCTATGTTTCGCTTGTTACATATGTGATACAGTTGAAGTTGATGATTAACTGAGTCTTCAGATTTTTATAATTGGTTTTGGTCTTTAATAGAGGCAGAGGAATCTATTTTTCACTTATTTTCTCCGTTGGATATCAAAGACGAGGTCTTGACGGGCCAGGAAGAGCCGACGTAAGACAAAAGGTCTGTAAGTATCCATGGATCCCTTTGGTGATAGTCCTCCTTCATCTTCTACGTCCGACCCTAGTCCGATTTTAAAATCTTCCTCTTTTAATTTTTCAAGTCTTCCTGAGTCCTGTATTAAGCAAGCCTCAAAAATTGATGATTTGGTTGAAGTCACCCATATTCCAGCTGATAGTAAAGTATCTGAAACTATTCCTCCGTTATTAAATCCTTACTGGTTGTTTAACAAAAAATCTCAGTCGTTTTCAACGTCTGTCAAAAAATTAATTAGTTGTAAGAGTCCTCCTATTAAAGAATATATACAGAGTACTGCTCTCACACATTGCACTCTCGAGTCTACTTTACAAGAACAGTATGTCACTCTTGAGTTTGAGCCTTCGTTCATCCGTCACTGGTTAGCCCATGGCTATACCCATCTCCATATGGGAGCTATACGCCTTGTTTTATCCTATCATGGTCGAGGTGACTTACCAATGTCTGCTCGTATAGCCCTTTTGGATACGAATCTTCTGAATTATGAACATGCTTGTATCGGAACAGTAATTACAACACTTAGTCATGGATCTATGGTCTTCACCATCACACCTGATTTTAATATCAGTCTTAAAGATCCTACACTTCCAACTCGGTTCAAAGTTCAGGTCCAATTTTCTGGTGTCCAACACCGTCAGGATAGTATTATGGCTACTCTACACCATCAAATGGCGTTCCGCCTTCAAGACCATGCTATCCATCTCAGAACGCAGAAGCCGACAGGTACTATCATGGCCTTTGTCCATGATAATGATGTTCCTACAATCATTTAGATTCCCAAGCAGATTCCCCAGCAGAAACTCAGACAGATGTTACCATTAACATGGTTCACCAATTATGAGCATTTTCTACAACGCTCTGAACCTGTTACAAGTGTAACTTGCCCCCTTTTTCAGAAACAAGCTGATGGTGCTGTCAAGATCAAATTTGAGTCTTCACTGCCTGCTGACAGTCTACCTGTCCAGCACTCTATGATGATTCAGCCCGTCTCTCACTATGATCTATCTGATGACAGCAATCCTCCTCTTCATTCGTTTCAGCCCGATGGACATCTAAATTATCATTCTCATGTGAATGGTCATTTTATCTGGGATTGTGACTCTGATATGTGTGAACCTGGTTGCTTATGTGTTGATGATTATTACAGTGATCTTGAACTTTATGAACATGGTGATTATGATGATGATATCGAATTCTATGAATATACAGCAGCTTATCATAAAGCTCGAAAGAAGGAAAAAGCCAACAGACCACTACAGTATTCTTCTTGTCGTCCTTCGCCTCACTATCATCAAGAACCTCCTGCTCCTCCTGCAGCTCCATTGGTTCCTCCATGTTATCCAATTGGATCATATGATCAGGATTTCCCTCCTCTTACTAGAGTGACAGATCCTACTCATCAGACGACAGCCAAGCCATTTATACCTCTCAATGAAATCAAGTCAGATGGCACTCCGAAGTCATTAACATCTGCTGAAGAAGTACTGAATTGGCAAACCAAAAATGTCATAGTCCAAAATAATTATCTTCAACAGATCGATGAGCATCTTAATTCTCTCACTACAACGACGACTAGTATTGTCCGAAATTCCGATATCCAAGCTGCTATCAATCAGAAATATTATACTGAACTTCAGACGAAGATTCAAGAATTGGATACTCTTCTTCGGTATTATCTACAACAAAATATAACTGGTCCCCATTTTGATGCTGCTGAACGAGAAATACGACAATTGAAAGAACAGCTTTCTTATGTCGTCGCTGATCTCCATAAGTTCCAAACACCTCCATCTCCGGTGTTCCCTGAAGCTTATCCTATGTCTTTAATTAGATCTTCATTCCCTTCTCCACCAGTTTTCCCAAACTTACCATTACCTAACCCCGACACTGATAGACAGTCAGTTTTACTGCGAGCCTTAATGCTAGCCAAGAAACCTCCACAGACTGCCCCTTTCTCTGTACCACCTGTACAAACTTCATCACAACCATTCCAGCCCCCCGTCAATACATCTACCCGTCCTAGAGGCCCTAAACCTCTTTTTGGAGATAAAGGAAAAGCACCAATGCCTTCCTCACCCTTTGTGCCACCACCGAATGTAATAATCCCTCCGATCATTCAATCTCACCCAGTTACAACTACTCAGCCTCCTCCAAGCCATCCTATTATACCTTTTGGAGACATCACTGATATCATGCCTATAGAAGATCTTGATCGTTTTGAATCACTTTCATTAGGATCTTCTGGTACTAACACTCCATCTGATGCTTATTTTGATCAAGCTATATCCGATTTATCTACAACTGATTCCTATCAAATGGATATATCTGCTATTGCTCAGATCCATATGGCTGATGATCCTTCTTCATCTACTCAACAGCAACAACAGCCTTTCGATGAAGAAGTTGATATGCATGATCCAGAAAACCAACCTCCTGCACAAAATCAAGAACCTAATCCTCAGCAATTTTTCAATCGAAATAGCACTGGTCCTTGGTTCTCCCTTGATGATGTTCCATATGAACAGTGGCGTTCCAAGATCTTATCTTGGGCTGCCTGGATGTCAAACCAACAGATTGCTGACCGTACATCTAATGCAGTTATTTCTGATTTTATATCAAGATGTACAGGATTTGTTCGTGATTGGTTCTCCTCCCTTGGAGAATACCGTGTACTTCAACTCACTCAGATCTCCCTTGCCGATTCCTACAATGTTCTTATTCGTGAATTTATTGGTGATGCTGCTACTCTGGAGAAAAAATACAAACAAGAATATTTCACAATGAAATGTTGTTCTCTCCGGAAAAAAGATCTCTATCGCCATTTTACACGCATGCTTCAGCGTTTTCATCTTCTTGGCGGTTATGATAAAACAGATCTGAAACATACATTCATTGCTTCTCTGCCCAAAGAACTTCATCCTGAATTAAATCGTCTTCTTAAAGCTCTCGGTAGACCTTTAGAACAGTTATCACTTGCAGAAATATTTCAACAGCTTCTTGAAGCCATTGAAAAGAATTGTGAGATCCGCAAGCTTATTTCAGACTCTCAGAAATC
Source organism: Paratinospora sagittata (assembly GCA_035771175.1). Taxonomy (NCBI): domain Eukaryota; kingdom Viridiplantae; phylum Streptophyta; class Magnoliopsida; order Ranunculales; family Menispermaceae; genus Paratinospora; species Paratinospora sagittata. Next base: position 1,708,614 of record JAYMFD010000012.1, on the reverse strand, counting down.
CTCTTTCCATACTTCAAATGTCTGTGATAAGAAGTATCTTGAGATTGGATGTAAATCCAATTGTGAATGCTCTCCACACAAAAAGAAATCTCATCCGAAATTATGGCGTTTTCATAAGAAGAATCCTCAGAAACCTTCCAAATTTTCTAAACAACAGCGTTGGAAGAAAAAACATCGTCTTCGTTACTTCAAAAGAAGAACATCTCTTCCCAAATCTGGTCGTTGTTATATATGTAAGAAGCCTGGACATTTTGCAAAACAATGCCCCGACAAGACGAAAGGCCAGCATCTTATTCAACAGATTAAACTTTCTTATTCATTACAAGATGACCAAGACATTGAGTCTGTATTTTCTGAACAAGAGACACCTGATGATTCTACCATCTTTGCTTATCAAGAGGCATTTACTGATGATGATGATTTCTCGTCTCCCTCTACTGATGAACTAATTGGAATGATTAAGCCATACCACTCTCCAACTATGGCTACAGCACATGTTCTGCCTTATGCTGAAATATCCGTCTTACCTACTCGGTTTGATAATCCTATCAAGGTAATTGGTTATTTCGATACTGGTGCTTTTAAAAGTATGATGAATCCTCGTATTCACCCGGATACATTTTGGAAGTCTCATACTGAATCATTCAAAGCTGCTAATAATGAGATTTTTCAGACTCATCTGATTACTACTCGAAAGATAGGTCTTAAATTCTTCCCAAATCTCATTATCTGGACATATATTATTGGCTGTGATCTTCCTGATAAGGATATCCTTTTCGGAATGGACTTATATTCAAAATCCAAACTAAAAATTCTACCTCATGGAATTTCTTACAAAAATCAGACTCTTCCATATACAACTATTCCAAAGTTGTATACCATCCAAGATATTCCTGACTATCAAGCTAAGCTTAAGTCCTGTTTCAGTGAATCTCATCAGACTTTCACTCACCAACATCCTCTATGGAAGAATTCTCAATTTTATGTCCATCTCCCATTCAAGCTGAATGAAGACATCAATCCAACAAAGGCAATTCACCCTGGAATGCCTCATGATGAACTTGCCCTTGCCCGACAAGAATGTGATGAATTATTGGCACAAGGTTTGATTGAGCCCACAACTTCAGATTGGGCTTGCCAAGCTTTCTATGTCAATAAAAGAGCTGAACTCAAACGTGGAAAGAAACGTCTTGTTATCAATTACAAGCCGTTAAATATCTTTCTCAAGGATGATAAGTTTCCTCTTCCAAAGATTTCCTCCCAGCTTACCTTGCTTTCTGGTTCAACAATTTACAGTAAATTTGATTTGAAAGCAGGCTTCTGGCAACTGGGTATTTATCCTGATGATAGATCTAAAACAGCTTTCTGCATTCCAAATGCTCATTACCAATGGACTGTTATGCCCTTTGGTTTGAAGGTTGCACCTTCCTTATTTCAGAAAGCCATGACTCGCATCTATGCTCCCATTCTCTCAACAGCTCTTATCTATATTGATGATATATTACTCTTCTCCAAATCTGAAGCTGATCATCACCAGCTTATTTCTCAGTTTCTTACCATCACACACCAACATGGTATTATGCTCTCTGAGAAGAAGAGTATTCTGAATACATCTGAAATTGATTTTCTCGGCATGAAGTTTTTTAACGGTGTCTATCAGCCTGGTTCACATATCGCTGTAGAATTGCTGCAATTCCCTGACACTCATCTGACAGTTAAACAACTTCAACAATTTCTTGGTATTATCAATTATCTACGGATGTTTATACCTCATATTACAAGACATACATCAGTATTATCTTCCCTCTTGAAGAAAGATCCACCTCCTTGGCAGGATATTCATACTGATGCTATTACAGAACTCAAGAATATCTGTCAACATCCACCTCCATTGGTCATTCCTAGTACTGGTTCTCTCATCTTACAGACAGATGCTTCTGACTTTTATTGGGGTGTTGTTCTCCTTGAACACAAAGGCTCCACTGACTCTATTTGTGGATATCACAGTGGAAAGTTTTCAGACTCTGAACTACATTACTATATTACCATCAAAGAAATACTTGCAGTCAAATATGGTATAATGAAGTTCGCCTTTTTCTTAAGACCTGCTCAGTTTGAAATCCAAATGGACAATTCCTCATTTCCCAAAATGTTGGAATTCAGGAACAAAATGGTTCCCTCTGCTCAACTTCTTCGTCTCCAGGAATGGTTTACTCAATTTCAATTTACTGTTAAACATATTCCAGGAACTAAGAATGTTTTAGCTGACTTCATTTCCAGACCAATTAAAAATCCTGATTCCCCTCAGGTCTCCCTTTTTCACCATGGTCTTAACCTGCCCCTATTCCTCCAGCCCAATACTATTCCACAACCTAGACCTATCCAACTTATTCATGCCCATGGCATATTCTCTCTTATTGGTGCCATATTTCCCCCTGAATTACCAGAGCCCACAACTGCTTATGAAGTCCAAACATATGCTCACCAAAACCTTTTTTGGTATGCCCATAAATATTTCATGGACTTTCCAGCCCATCTTCAACCCGACTCATTCCATCAGAATAAGCCTTACTTATTCCTGTTCCACCTTCGTCCAGATATATCAGATAAGTTCTTTTGGTATTTATGGTGTAGTTCTTGCTTATACAAAATAGCATTAACATTTATACCATCTGAAATACAACAATACCTTCAGTCTCATAATACATCTTTTCTAGATTGTTGTATGGATCTTTTTGCTCCACGACACACCTGGTTACGTCATGTTTCTGACATTTGCCAGCAAAGGCCACATCGCTTTCATGCTATATATATCGGGTACCAGCCATTCTCCGATTCACCACAAGGGCTTATTGCAGAACATTATTTTCAGGAGTTTCAAACTTACTCTTGTCATCTCACAGAGGCAGTTCTTTCAGGAGTTCATCAATTCTTAGAAGATATCAATGGTCATTCTCCACCACAGTCTTATACCATTATCGGACCACATGAATTCATTCCTCCTGATCATCTAGATGACTTAATCCAGAGTCAAGCTCCTTGGCACATTTCAGCTCCTTCTCCTAATTTTTGAGATCCTCCGGAACGATCTCCCAGTCCATCTCCTCAGACCCGACGCCGTGTAAACGATCCACCTCTTTCTTACGACGATATTTATGATTGTCAACAACAGCAAGAAGAAGACTATCACTATCAAAATCGCCTTGGTCTTGTTCCTCCTCCTCCTATTGATCACCATGACGACTGGCTCGATAATTTTTATACATGCGACCCTGATGTAGATATGGAAACCCAGTGTGATACTTCACCATGAACATTCACAGTTTCTCTCGATATCTGGCTGCATATCTTGCCAACGATACTAACAACCACAACCGCCATCGTATACTCACAGCATACATGGATAACAATCCACATAATCAATATCCTCGTCTCCGACGTGAACTTGCACTCCTTCGACTCCGACTATTCCGTGATTCCAGACGAATTATCCAACGTCTCAACAATATCGACCTTTCTGAATCATCTCCTTCAACAAGACTAACAGTACTCTCTAGGATCCATCGTGCTCATCGCCAGATCCACCAACAGATGCAACCCTATATCAATGACATCATCGATGACATCAACCTTGCACAACAATCATCTACACCTTTATCTACTTCGTCATCATCCACCATGACTCCTCGACAACAACCTTTACCAATAATACGACGTTTTGAAGATTCTTCCTCATCCTCTGAGTCAGCAAGCACCTCCACTTCTTTCGTGGCCCCCACTTTTGTCCCCCACTCACCACAAGAGGACAAATCATGATAAAGATGATACTTTATGTACAGTATAAAGTAAAGCATCTTTGCTTTCAGTCATATTTGCTTTTATGAGTGCTCCTTTCTAGATAAGATGCCCTTATCTTCAAGCCGGCTCAATGACTACCAGCTGTCTACGGATTTGAAAACTTTTGAAGTCCGCGGAATTGAAGACATCTTAAGTCCGTGTCTGTATGCTTATAAATAAGAGTTCACTTGTTTAGAACTCTAAGGTCGAAAAATGTTTAGTGTTCTTTTCTTGAATCATTATATCCACTTGCTTCCTAATAGTTTGTATTGTAAGATAATCCTGTGAAAGCTTTGTGTAAGCTTGTGTGCCTAATGCTAAATTACATTTTTTATTAAAGGGTACACTTTTTTTTTTTTTTTCAAAATAAGAGAGAGAGGTGTGTTATCTAAGGTAAAAGAGTTGGGTTGAATAGCATCACTGTCTTGACCACCAAAAAATAAAAATAAACCTGGTTGACTCGTTCAAGGGAAGCGTGAGTGCATGACATCTAGAGACAGAGTGAACCGGCGTGTTGAAGCGCGAATCGGCCGATTCCTACCCGCCAATTAATTAATACAGGAATCACAATCAAATTCACATGGAGAAGTTAATTCTTGTCAGATAAGGCGGTTATAGAAATTGGGAAATTTTGATTCCCTTTCCGTCTCATAGAAGAAACCCTAATCGATATTGAGAAGCAAATTCAATCCTAAGTCACTTAAAAGGTTTAATTTCTTTTTGTTTGTTCTTCTACTTCATCTCTCCGATCGTCCTCGTAGAAAATTCATTTTTTGTTAGGGAGAAAATGTCGATAAGGAGGATCGGTTTGATGGCGTGGCTCAACAAGAAGATCTTCGATCCTCTCCTTCAGATACTCCGAAGGTATTAGCAGTTGTCTCTGTTACTTCATCTATAATTCTGTGAAATTTTTGTGTTAACGATCATCAAGAAAGAGTTTCTGAGAATCGTAAGTGGTTTTTTTGGTGATGTGTGCAGAGGAGCGGAACCGAAGCAACTGGCCTTTTCTGCAGCTCTTGGCATCACATTAGGCGTGTTCCCCATATGTGGTATTGCTTTCCAATTCGAAATCATGTTGTTTGTTCTTACTGGAATGGTTCTAATGAGTTCAAATATAAGTCATTTAATTAGGAAAGATCAGATCATTTTCGAATATCAGTTTATATATAAGGACATGCTTTGTGCAAATTCTCACGCTTTCAGTTATCATAAAAGATGTTGTTGTTCGCGATTTCAGTTGTATATCTCTCTAATGATGTAAAAAGAGCTATGTCTATAACTCATCCTGGCTTGGGAATATGTGTTTTTGATATAGATTTTAGATCACCAGTTATTGGATGATTTGGTTTTTTGGACTTACCTAGGGCACTCTGCTCCCAAGTTGTGCCTCAAATGGTTATTATTGTTAACTCGGCCGATATATCAAATATTGGTGGAACTTTTTAGCAGGAGCTGCTCATGATTCTATATTGTTATTACTATAGTTTGCTATCGATGACTTGCAACTACTTCCTTTTACTAATTTGGTGTTCTGAAAATCGTACAATTTTAGTTAAAATCTTAATTTTGAAGTGAATTTAAATTAATTGTAATTTGGGATTTACTTGTTATTTTCCTTACAAACTTCCTCACTCTAAATTTCTTAACGCACTTCATGTTTTTAAGGATAATTGGTCCTGCATTTAGGGGAAAAAAAACACTAGTTATTGAGTGGTGTGGTTGAACCCACAGTTTATTGATTTGACCAGTGGAATACGAAATATGAAGTCATGGGCTCAGAGCCCGGCTTATCCACCAAAGAAATGAGAAGGAAAATAAAAGGAAGGAGAATTTAGTGCAATAATAGAAGCCACTTAAATGGCCATAATGAAGAAACTGCATGAGTGAATAACAGAATTAGAGAAGTGGTGACACTTGATACATGTTAATTTCTCTTGGATTGCATAATTTAATAATTTGGTCTTGAGCTGATTTAGTCATATTAACAGGAGTGACTGTGTTCCTCTGCGGAATGGCTATTGCAGTCCTAGGATCTCGCTGTCACTCTCCAACTGTGATGCTTGCCAATTTCATTGCTACTCCAATAGAACTGAGGTACACATATGTTTTCTCTTATTAGAAGTCACCTTTATTCTCATTCACTATTGGACAATCTTTCTACGGTACCCGTATGGCTGTATGCTCTATGTGGTGCGTTTAGACTCTCATTTCCCCATCCTCACTTTTGTACACAAGCTCTAGATTTACTGATGGAAATGATTTTAAGCTGTCAATATAACATCTTGCACTTCTTGTTGTCCTGCCAAATAACTGTGCATGAGATTTCTATGTTATGATTTTTTTGGATTAGCCAATGAAGTGGTATTAAACTATACTTTTTTTTGGTATATGTACAAACTATAGCTTCCTTTGAAGACCTCACTAGACAGCCTAGTTCAAGACAATAATTTGACAAAAATAGGAACAAACCCATATCACGATGACTTGGTATGAATTATATTGATCTTTTTTTGTTCTTCTACTCTTCGTGATGGCCATATTCATCTTATTTACTAGTTTTTTTGAGGTAATAGTACATAAAACTGTTTTGTGTTTCATTAATTTACCATCAACGACTTATATTGATGAACATGTCTATCCTAATGATATGCAAGTTAGCAAACTCAACTCCATATATGAATTTCTCAAATTCTCTTTTTCTTATATAGTCACTACATTTATATGCTCTTTATTTTGCCTCGTGTTCTTCTTTCCAGTCTAGTGGTCCCCTTTTTGCGTTTTGGCGAAGTCATTATTGGTGGCCCTCGTTTCCCATTAACCTTTGATGCACTGAAAAAGGTGTTGACCGGCCAAGCTTCACGGGAAGTCTTACTCAGCATTGTCCATGCGGTTCGTACCCAAGTCACTTCCATCTTCCCTTTTGTCAATACAATGTTACATTTGAACATTCAAATCTGAGACTGTGTCTACTGCAGTTGCTGGGGTGGGTTGTTGCAGCGCCTTTCATCTTTGCAGCGCTTTCTGTGGCATTTCTCCCTTGTTTCAAGGTTCTGGTTCACAAATTTAGCGCTTCTCCTTCAAGCCCGAAGAAACAACTCCTATCCCCTTCTGATGTAAAGCTTAAGGCAAGAATTGTCTGACATGGGCAATTTAGATACATCGCTTGCTGATCCCACGGCGAGGTTCTTCAAATCCTAACATAACATGTGTGTATTTACAGCCTCATTGGATCAATTCAATAGATTCTATGAGGCGCTTGTGTATAAATGAACTCAACATCTACCATCTTTATTGAATGTGATGGATGATTTGGCTTATGACTCAGGTAAAAAATCCCTTTCAGTTTGATTTATTTCATTGCAAAACTTGTGGGCTCTTTTACTGTTTGATAAATACCACAGTAATAATTATTGGATGATTGTGATCATATATATTGAGGAGGTCCTTGTATCAGCATCTTTTAACCAGTGATTCATAGGCCCATGTTTTTGTTCTTTGTGGCTGTTGTTTGTGTTTTCTTGCACCACGTCCTTTGTATCAATAAAGAATATTACTGCAAGAATTTATTAAGAAATTGAGCTACAAAATTTCTTCATCGGTTGATTCATTGGCTGTGACTTTGATTTTTTTAATTTTTTTTTCCTCAGCTTGTCTTTTTCTTAAGAGAATATTTCAAATTAACAACTGCCATTTTATTGATTATTGTCCTTTTTCCACGCCTATGTCAATATTGATCTTACTAAAGGTTATTGAGATGTTTATCTTACTAAAGGTTATTGGTAAAGGTTATTGGCATAACTTGAATTTTAATCTTTGTCAAAATGCTACCGTCTTAATTCTCCTTAGTATAATTTAGAGAAGGAATTCAATGCTTGCACTGTCTTTAACAGGACGAATTTTGATTTTTTTTTAAAAATACCTGAACTAAAATAGAGGAAAGAAGCCCACAAAGCTCATCAGAAGGGCCTAATGAGCAGCATATTCCTATAGCAAAATCTACAAAGCATATTTCCTGTATCTAATTAAACAAAAAAAAACTATATAATATTTTATAAAGAATTACGAAAGCAGCAGCATTTAATTAACTAATAATAAAAATTATGGGGGGGACTTCATCTCGGTCAGGTTGCCGCGTTTTCCACGGTAATATCAGTTTTTTCTTCTTAATTTATGAAATATAAGATAATATATTATTATTATTATTATTATATATCATTGCTGAATTGATGATTGGTTGCAAAACTATCCGTTAAACGCTACTACTCCTTCTCTAGTTTTCTTTCCAACCCTTAGATTTTCCACGAGATTAGAAAATGAACAAGGAAGAAGAGAGGTTACAGCGGATGTAACTCAACTGGCAGTTGTCGATTTTAGTTTTACTTGTTAACAGTTGCAGTTTGGTTAAGTTGTACCACACGTTTCGTAGATCTGATGGTGGTAGAGACGAATAGATCTTAAATTGTCGTACACACACACACACAGAACATATATAGTTATATAGATCTCTCTCTAACCTTTAGCCTCTATCATCTTTCAAGGGTTTCTTTCCATTCACCTTTTAGGCAGTTATTACTCTCTTTTTCTCTGTTCTGTGTAATGGGGGGGTTGGGATTGATTGATTGCAGAGCTCTAAGTTTTATTATTAGTTAGTTGCTCCAATTGATTTCTGATCTGGGTTTTCTGTTTTTCATCTCATTGAGTGTTATTAAGCTCTTTCTTGCAGTAATTTGGGTTATCTTTTATGATCCGGGTCTTGTTTATTTTCTGTGAATTTTTGGAGCTTTTGAAAGTAGTGGTTTTGTTTGCAATGGATAGGGATTATCAAAGTTTCATTATGAGTTCTTCAATGGCTAGTGTTTATTATGCTCCTTTTGATTTCTGATCTGGGTTTTCTTGTTTTCATCTCTTTTGAGTCTTTATATTAAGCTCTTTCTTGCATTAATTTGGGTTGTCTTTTATGATCTGGGTCTTGTTTATTTTGGTATTTTTTGAGCTTTTGAAACTATTGGAGTTAAGGGAGGGGTGTTGGGTAATGTCTTAAATGTCTTACAGTTACTCAGACCCACCAAGTTGTTGTTCGGCAGCTTCAGCTGAATTGAAACTGTACCAAGCTTTCATCTTCTCTACTCCTATTTTCTTCACTTTTATTCTTCTCTTCTTGTTCTATTTGTTCTATCTTCGTCGCCAGAGAGTTGATTGGTCGTCTCTCCGGATGAGGGCTGTACCTTATCAGAATGACAACTCAACAGTAAGCTATTTCTTCATCTTCTCCTTTTTAATTTTATTTTGGCTTTCTTAATTGGATGCTATTTCTGTGTTGATTAACTATTTTATTATTCTGTTTTTTTATGTTGTATGTAGCTTTCGGAGTCAGGTTTGAAGAAGGAATTGAGGGAGATGCTTCCCATCATTGTGTTTAAAGAGACATTCTCCATCAGTGATACACAGTGAGCTATCTTTCTGTTATTATTATCCTGCATTCTGGTTTTGCTGATTGGTGAGGTTTAATTCTAGTAAATTGGCTTTTTAAAGCACTAAGATTGAAGATACTGTTAACTTCCTGAATCCATGTTTCTTTATTATGGATGGATTGAGGTTTGAAGTCATTTTTTTTTTTCTTGAACATAATTCAGCTGGCTTTCTTGAAGAATTTTTCATGCTTTTCCCCATGGATATTGGCTCTCAAATTATCCATTTGAGGTCACCCTGATGAAAAATCCTCCAGTTTCAGCTCCCATGCTCCAACCTTAGTACGTTTTTGTGATCCTACCTATTTTCGAGTCCTAATCATGTCTTCTTTATTTTTGTCTTAAATTTCTTGTTACAAGCTTCTTCTTTTTAAAATTTTTATTGATGTTGTAGTCTGTTGAGTTGTGTAACTGAGAAACATGTGCAAGGAGTGACTCTACCATTTTGATGTTTATAGAAAAGAAGCATTTCTTTGGTGTGAGCAGTTTCAGTTTGAGTTGATGGACACACACAAGGGAGGGTTTCAAGTCATCATCCTAATTCCCTCTTTATCACAATTTTTTAGGGTTGTTTATGCAAGAAATATTTTCAGGAAGATCATTCTGCACAGGATCGATCATGTTTTTCATTAATGAAAATGAAACCATATCCTGTGTTTTATCTGCCTCGACCCCCTGATTTACCCTTCCTCTAATGGCACTAATTATAAGTTGTTTAGCTGGTGCATGTATGGACAATCCAAATGACTATTTCTATCACCTCTTACATCTTTCCTGATTTTCCAATTGGGTATGGTTTATAACCATATTCTCTAGGTCATGTTTAGTGCATTCCTAGTCACACCAAGTTTGTGTGACTTTTGGTTTTGTTAAGAAGTAAACAATACTAAAAATGTTTAGCTACAGGTCATTTTTTTTGGGGGGGGCAGTAACCATATGCACAAGATATTTCAGGGCACTTTGATACCTCCCCGAGCAACACGTGTGACCAAGAAATTTTTGTTTTATTTTCATGACTATTTCCCATGACATGGAATCAAAGAAATTGTCATTTTCATGCCTCCATCTTGGTCAAGCTTGGTTGATCTGTTGTATATCTCTGAAAATATTATTATTATTATTATTAAATCATGATAAAAGCACATATATTAGATAGATGCCTCTTATCCTCCTCTAGGCCTGATTTAAGTAGAAATTTAATTTCTGATGGGACTACATCCATTGGCTGGACTTGAATATGTTATCATTTTAGGTTTCAATGCTTTCATCCTGGTGATCTCTAGTAATTGTTGGCATTTGTGAAATTTTTTTAATTTTCTGTGGCAATCAAGTCAAAAGCCCGGCCAAAATGCAAGTAAAAGAAGCTGATGATGGTAGGTTCAAATCTTTCAGTTGGCATTGAAATTAATTGATCTTGTATGTACCTTTCAAACATCCAGTGCTTCTGGTAGTTACATAAATGCGTGAATAATACAAAGAAGAAACAAAGGGTGCTATGGCTTCATAAAAAAGAAAAGACACAAATTAAAATTTCTTTACTATTAATAATACATAATTGCTCTAATAATATGAACTCGCGTTGACATTTGTTGATTGAGAATCATCAACAATATTGTTGTTGACTTGAATGTATAATTCCTTATTAATCTTTAGAAACGCAGATGCATAGACACAATACATTTGATCATAGAATTCTTGGTGTGTAGAGTTAAAGGATTTAGGTTTTCTGCGTGCGAAACGCAGATGCTTGTATTTCATAGAATCTTCTATATTGTTTTGTAGATGTTCAGTGTGCTTAGGAGACTACCAAGCTGAAGACAAACTTCAACAGATACCGGCGTGTGGCCACACTTTTCATATGGACTGCATTGACCATTGGCTAGCCACTCACACCACTTGTCCTCTCTGCCGCCTCTCCCTTGTTCCACCACCCAAAAACACCGACTCCGACCCAGTTTCTACTACAGATCAAGTTGTTGAAGCTCCGACCACAGAATCACAAGCCGACGAGGGCCCATCTCCGGTGATCGCCAATGAGGATTTGGAGTCACAGAGTCGAGAGGAGGCTGCTGGAGGAGAGGAAGGAGCCGGAGCTGGCGAAGCCGAAAGGAGGAGCAGTTGTAGTTGCAATGAGGATGAAGAAGAAGAAGAAGAAGTGCATATTGATACTACAAGTAGAGGAGGTGAAGAAGAGGAGTTCTCAGTAGTTGATGATGTTGAAGCTCAAAGAAGTAATGTAAGAGACCCTTAATCTACAGAATATACTGTGTAATATAGCTTTAATTTGTAATGTTAAATTGGTTTAAGTTACATATTATGATTGTTTATATAATAAAGTTGGTCCATGTGAGCCACACCATACATACATGGTTCAGACTCTTACTTATTACCAGAGAAAAAAGACCCAATACCTTAAAGTAGTTGGCGCAGATATATAATATCATTAATCTTAAATTATCAGACTAATTATATAATAGTTGGATTCAATTAATTTTCAAAATTAAAACAAGTTAATGATGTTTTGTATTGTGTTAATAATAAGATTATTTATATATATATATATATATATATATGACACTTTGAAGATGGCTGAGTTGATTCCAAACTAGCAGCCACCCGTGACTCAATAATGTATGAAAGTAAAGGGCATCGTTATCCACTAGTGACGACATAAGATATAGTTTTTATATTGTATAACGTTTGTAGATGAAATTGGAACAAGTCCACCCAGTCAAGTGATGCCACGTGGAATTGTGCTACATGAGTCGAACCTTGCCGGCTAGACAATTACTAGACTTAGGTTTCAATGAATACCTTCGCAAGGTTAGATTCCTTATATACAAATAGAAGAATTTTTTTTTATTTTTTTTTATAATAAAAGTAAATTTATTAAATTTAACTAAAACATTTATCAAATAACACCCTTCTATTTGTAAGTTAAGCACTTAATCATAAGAGCAAAGGGATAATTAATATTCTAACGAGTTAATCTATTATATAGTCAATCTCTTCAATTTTTTGATGAAAAAAAAAAAAATCATTACTTATTTGACTAAACATCCAATTTTTTCATAAAGAAACCTAAGTATTTAGGTCAGTTTACTAAATCTAATATCTATAATATTTAGTTTACTTTTACCACTAAAACGGGCTTCTGCCATGCAATCACCATAACTACTTAAACACTCTATCATTATCTTTGTAAATTTTTTCAAAATGCTTCACTCTCAATTTTATTTTATTTTTGTTTCATTTATCTTATAATTTTTGTTATTTAAGTACTACATTTTTTTTTTCATACTCTTAATTATTATTTTTATTTTTTGTAATTTGGGGTATGATGACTAGCTTACGAGCACCGACTAATCCTCGAGGGCAACCTCTAATAAGGGGAGAGAATGACGTTTTTTCAATAGATGTGTAAGTGCCCCTACACGTAGTTCATGACACAATAAGTTTTTTTTTCAGATAAAAGTCACGTTCACCCCACTGACGATGAAATTCGAACTCTTGTCCTCATGTATTGTAAGTATGAGCTCTAACAACTAAAACTAGCTTCTATAATAACTACCGCAAATATCTCGTCATGCAATCACCATAACTACTTAAACACTTTATCATTATCTTTGTAAATTTTTCCAAAATGCTTCACTCTCAATTTTATTTTAATTTTATTTTTGTTTCATTTATCTTATATTTTTTGTTATTTAAGTACTACATTTTTTTTTAATTTATTTTCATACTCTTAATTATTATTTTCATTTTTTATAATTTAGAGTATCATGGCTAGCTTACGAGCACCGACTAATCCTCGAGGACAACCTCTAATGAGGGGAGAGAATGACGTCGTTTCAATAAATATGTAAATGTCCTTATACATAGTTCATGACACAATGATTTTTTTTTTCAGACAAAGGTCACGTTCACCCTACTGACGATGAAACTCGAACGGGTGTCCTTATGTATCGTAAGTATGAGCTCTAACCACTTCGTCATCTTATTTGATGAATTTTTTTTTTTTTCATCTATAACTCATTTGACTTTAAATAAAAAATATATGAATTGTTTCCAAAAATATGAATTGCTAAATTGGGGTATAGTAAGGGGAGCAAGCGGTAATTCAGCCTAAAATCTAGGACCTGATTGATATTTGATACCAATGATTTAAAAACAAGGAAGAGTAAAGTGTAGAAGAAGTAGTCAACACAGTTCATTCATATACAACTTGGGAGGTTCTTTACAAAAAGAGAGGGTTTGTATAAAGAATTAAATCACTTCCAAAAGCAGGTTTTTCTGCTCTAATTTTCCTAAATTTGGGGTTTATTTTGTGCTGTTTATGGTGGATTTGGAGAGACCTTAATCCAAGAAATTCAAGGGTTCCACGAATATTTCCATTACTGCAAGTAAGAAATTCCTTTTCTGTTTCCTTCTTCTTCTTCTTCTCTCTCTCTCTCTCTCTTTTTAGAAAGATTCCGAAACCCTAGCAGAAGGAAGATTTTGGGGTTTTTGTTTTGTGATCTTTTGATTATTTGTGATTATGAAATGGAACAAAAACGATGGATGTGATTTTTGACTTTGAAGATCTCGTTTGGGACTTCATTTGGCTGTTTGTGGATTTTGCGGAAGAGGATCTGTTTGATTATTTTGAATTTAGAATCTCCCTGTTTGTGGAAATCGTTGGGTTAGTGTATTCCAGAATTTTGATATTTTAAAGGCAGTTAGTTATACAGAGAATACAGATCAAAAAGATTGTTTTTTTTTTATATTTTTTTGTCTGAATTTTGATTAGCAAAAAAGTATGAGTTTGATCCAAAGTACAGTTTATTACTGCTGTGTGTCCAAGGGAAATAGAATTCTCTATGCATACTCTGATGGAGATCCTGAGATTGATAAATTCGCCAATTTGTGCTTGGAAAGAGCTCCTCCTTTCCACACCTGGTACTTTCAAACTGTGGGGAAGAAAATTTATGGGTTTCTAATGGAAGATGGCTATGTATACTTCACAATTGCAGATGAGGGTCTTGGGAATTCAGGGGTCCTTCAGTTTCTACAGCATGTGAGGGATGAGTTCAAGAAGGTTGCAAAGAATAAAAAGAGCGGTTCAAGAGGAAGTTTATCTGGTTTGAATTCCGTTTGTCTCCAAGAAGAACTTGTGCCCGTTATTCGACGATTGATATCGTCGTTGGAGCATGTGTCTAGATCAGAAGATGATTGGATGAATAAGATCCCACAGTCACGAAATTTGGGTCGTTCGGATCCTTCTCCATCACCAGATGGTAGTGGAACTGCAAATGGACAAATGGAAGTAGTTAGCTCGACAAAGGCGCCCTTATTGGGGAAGCCTGGTAAGCAAGAGAAAAAGAAGATGAAGGATCGGGTAGTTGAGATTAGAGATTGCAGTTCGGAAGATCATCGGAGATCTACAGATCGAGGGATTAAAATTGACACGGGCAGTCCTGAATCTAATAACCAAGGAGGTCCTGTGGTGACTGGTATCTCACTGCAGAAGAGTTCAAGCTCGCTGAGGTCTAGAGGAAGCCCACAGTACGCACGAAGAATGTGGTGGCGTAAAGTGCGAATCGTTCTTGCTATTGACGTGGCTGTTTGTTTGATCTTATTTGGGATTTGGTTAGGGATTTGCCATGGTTTCCGCTGCATTTCTAATTGAGAATTCTCCATCAAATTTGAGCTCCATTCAGAAGCTGAGTTGGAGGGCAGGATATCTATTCTGATTTCTGTGCCACGAGCTTCAGTTCAAACGGTCAGTCCCATCTCAGAAACTTCTCTGTATAGTTATCATCATGGTGTTCATAAACATTTATGTCTTTATAGAAAACAGATGTGCCTATGGCTAAATGTGCTGGAACTGTAGAGAAATTATGTTTATGTTTACTTGCAGCTGTTATATATGAAGGGTTTCTTTGATATCCAAAATTTCAGTTCTAATAAATTATCCTCCCTCTTGAACCTTGCCCCCAAGCCAAAAGTAACCTTGAGCTCATGGATTTAGTACATTCCATGTCATATATATTAATGTATATGCATCGAATTCTATTGATGCATATACACACCGAATTTTAATTTTATACTCAGTTGAACAACAATTTCTGTCTGAATGATCTCTTCAAAGTTCAGAAGAGTTGGTTCTTAGTTAGCAATGCTCTCAAACACCATATATAAGTGGAGTTCTCGACTTAATTAAGTCTTTTCTCAACTACATGGAATATATAGATAGAGTTTATGTAACCTAAACACTACATGGTTTTGTTGATGTCATGATGCTCTGAAACTATTTTATTTGATGAATATGTTGAAATCAAGAAGTTCAAATCCTTGGTGGTGCCAACCTGAGGAATAGATCTCATGACTTTGATGAATAACGGCATCCTATAATGTGATATGAAGGATATTTTGGCCCACCTAAATACAGGACCTACTAATATATTGTCCTTTGTTTGCATAACATTAAGCATCTTGTGCATTATAATTAACCTTGCAACCTGCGTTGGACCTAATCTACTTTGGGAAATGACTTCCAATCTTTCACCATAATGATAGATTGATAGTAAGCATCCACACTGCTACAAAAGACACTGACAAATAGGAGCTGTTCTACGCTGGCTGGAGTAGGGTGGCACACTCTGCTACCTCAAGCCGTTGGTTGCAAGCAGTTCAATGGTTGGTATTGCAGTCCAAAATCCCAGTGTAGTCTGCAATTCATTTCCCGACAAATAAAATCATTTCTCATCTGGGTCCGGGCACAACTGTTTAAGTTTGGTCAGCATCGAAACACTATGTTATTTAATTGATGGTAGCCATCAATGAATACCTTTGGAACCCTTTTAAGTTTAGCAACTTAGGAACAATTTAGTCATGACATGCTTTGTAATAGCACTTGGGGGCCCCTTATGATGTCCTGGAGTAATGAGTTTGACACTAATAGCCAACCATGATGTCTCTGATAGTCAATATAGCACATGCACACTTGTTTTATGTTTGCAAAAAATATCATTACACCTTTCCATGAAATTTCCATTTCTTCCTAAGAACAAAATTCCTTTAAAAACTACGACCCCATGTGAATAGACCAACTTTTCTCATCCTGAAACTGTGGTATTGGATGATGGAACTCAGCAAACTAATTACTTTTGGATTAGATTAATTAGATGTGTTGAACCTCTAATTCTCCTGGTCTTTATACTAAACTAAAACCATATATTTCCACCCTTATGTCATCACAGCTGCTGGCTATTTGGATGCTACTGTGTTGCAGGTGGCTTCACTACTGCAGCTAATATGTCCTCTTATTTTGGCAGCCATTTTTGAACTTTTCTTGGTTTAAAATACAGGATGGCTACGCCAACTAAATCGTCAGTACCAATGCTTCTGCAAGAAAGAAGACGATTTCAATGAAAAAAATGTTTAAAATGATTTAAAAAAAGGAAGAAGAAGAAAAAATCTGCAGGTCAAGAATCTAATTGGGCTCTTTATTCTGTTGACTAAGCCAGAGCTGCAAGCAAACAATAACCCTATCTTTGCTTATTAATTGATGAAGAAAGCGTCTCAAAAGAACAGGCAGGTCAAGAATCCTGTGGGTCTCTCTATAAATCAAATGGCTTGTATTCTCAATTTTAATTTTAAGATTCTGATCTCGACTTTTAACCCTCACTAGTATTGTAAGGTGTTCAGACAATTGAGGAAAAATAAAGGATGGGAGGAAGATGCCCTTTATTATTCATCTCCATGATTGACGATACCTATGATTTCATCTTCTTTCTATTTCTCATTTTTCCAACTTTTATACTACTTGGGTCGATTGAAGATGAGTTGTTTTATCCCACAAAGTTTTAGACCCAGAAATAATATATCCTTAATTTCACTTTCCTCCTACACATCTAGGAGACCTTATTTATAGACAATCTATAGCTTTTATCCAACATTGCACATGAGGCACCAACTGCTTTGTTGGCAAAGACAGTATCAGTTCCAAAAAAGTCACCAACCATTGCCCTTTCAAAACTACAAAAACATCACTGCAAGCTTTCCTCCATTTGGGATTTATATTAAATAAGGGTAGGAAATGCAATTCATTCCCATATTCATATCTCAAATTTAAAAACTCAACAGTAATTACAACTTTAATTTTTTCCCAAATTGTAATTGTACAGAGGCAGAAAGAACAAATGTTATATAAGCTAGTTTACAGAAATATGGGGAAAAGAATAACTGTAATAACTGAACTATCACGGACGGGGAGACGATAACAATAAATTCTCACAAAGGAATAAAGAAAACCTGGGTACAAAAACCTTACTTGTGAGGCAACCATCCAGGATTCCACCTTAAAATAAGATTTAAGGAAAAAAAAAAAAAAGAGAGAATATTTCATTAGCTTTCATTAGCAAGTTGTGTTTAAGCAGCAGTTCTCGCCACTTCATCAAGATCTTCTTCAGGTAACAAAACCCTGAAGACAGCATAGTGATGGTTCAAGCTTTTCTCCCCTTGCAGTCTGTGAACACTGCCTAAGGCACCACAATTGGAGTTTGGAAAGGCATAAAATACACGTCGGATCCTTTGATGAACAAGTGCCATGGAACACCTTCAATTAGAAATATATGAACCAAATTCATTAGTGATAATGAGAAAATTCACTATTAAACAGAAATCTGGCATTTTGAAAATGGTATAATGAAAAGAGAAACGACAAGGGCTATATTGTCTAATTATCAGAAGTTCATTGTAGGAGCACCATGGCTCAAGTTAAGGGTTGTAAAGCATAAAAAAGGTTGAAAAGGGCATCAATGATAGCAAAGCAATGTGTGATGACACATCTTATACAGAAAAGAAGTTCTGGACACTGCAACCTGGGAGGCTTTCCATTAAAAAAATAAGCGTAAGTTGCTTTTATCAAACCGGCCTTGAGAGTTTGGTAACTAAAGTTTCCATGGAAATTTCAATGTGTCTAATTGCAGTTATAGGGAATCCATATTTTTCTAGAGAAACGAGAAAATATTGCATAAGGTTGTGTGTTTGCATTACACATAAGAAGATATCAATTTTCTGATTTTCAGCATTCAATCACAAATAAGGTGGTTAAAGTTAAACCTTCTTACATCTATGTCATGCATGCATCACCTCAAGAAGAAAATTAGAAGCTCAAAGGTAAAAGCTTGAACAGATTGGCCAGATCTTCCCTTGCACAAATCTTTGAGACATGCATAATTAACTATAGGATGGTGCTAAATAGACTCGGCTCTTAAACTCAGCAGGTGTACTCCCATCACCAAGTCCCTTAGATCATCTTAGAGCCATTCAATACACGCGGCTCTAGGATGATTCCAGAGACTCAACCTTGTGAGTACACTTGATGAGTTTAACATCCAAGTCCTCTCATCGTTTTCCATAACTATATGTGTGTGTGTGCATGAGCTAAATCTAAGAACCTCCATATAATTAAAAAATAATTAAGTTGTACATAGTTTCAGATCTATCAAATTGTATACATTGATAATATCTTTTTAATAGGATTAAGTCAATGCGGTTGTGTAATTTTACATACTTCTACCCCAATTGACACGAAGGAAAATTATAAAATTATATATCTTTAAATAAGCGATGAACTAAGTATATAAGATACTTCTTCTTGGAGGAAAAGTATAATTAAGTGGTAGATAGGTAAGCTCCATGTGTAAAAATGCAGCACTATTCAAATGCATAAGCCATTGTGGGCACATTTTAGAGATCATTATGTTATGGTTAATCACCATGTACATGGGTATGCATCTATGTGCATGCATGTGTGCATTGTACGCGTGTGGGGACATGTAAAGAAGAGATCAGAAGGCCAGAAACTTACATTATACATGGCTCCCAAACAAGGTAGATATCATAGCCAGTGCATAAGTAAGGCCTCACAACTTCAGAAGCAGAACCATTAGAACAAGCTCTTAGGGTCACGGTGTTCTCATCCTGCAAATAGAATTGATCATTCCCAAGTATCGAGAAGAGACATGAAGCACATAAAAGTCAAAAAAAAAAAAAAAAGAAGTAAAGAAAAGAAAAGAAAAGAAAGAGTATTCCTAGTCAGTAGTCACCCAAATCACCTGCATCAGTGTATGACATACTCACTTTTGAGATATTTGTCTTTTGTCTTTTTGCCGGTGAATTTGTGGGAGACGGTGATATATGACCTGCTTGATTAGCTTGGCCTTGAGAATGCACTGACCCAGGGAACAATTTCCTATCCCTTGCAGCAGCATATTCAATGGCAACAAGAGCTGCATGTCTTAAAGGATGCCAAGAACAAGAGCTCTCAATATCTAATCGCCGTTCACTCCATGCCCAAGGGTACAAACAAGAAACACCAGTAAGTGATTGTGTCTTTTCTTCAATCTTATTAATGGCTGAAGTGTCATTTATTGCCACCAATTTCTCATCAAATGAAGCAATAATTTCCTGTTTGATGCAGCCTGTTTCCATGTGGTTGTTGTTCGTGGGGGTATGCCATGAACATGTTTGGTCAATTGCACTAGCTATTACCTGTCTAACTGAAGGATCCACAATAACTGCAGCATTAACTACCTGGAAATCAAAGGTAAAAACCCATTTAATGAAAGATCCATTTATGAACCCATTGGATGGCAGAAAAATATGAATGGAACACAAGCAGCTGGCTTTGGTGCTGTGTTTGGTTCATGATTCAAAAACAGGGATAAAATCCGGAAATGAAAATTTAGAAAACAACTTTTCATTGTTTTTTTAAAAGAAAAAAAGAGGCTATTCTCTGAGTTAAATCTTAAAAAAACTGTTTTTGGATTTGACCAACCAAGCACATTTGTCATGTTTTAAGATTTTTGGATATAAAAAACTGTATTTGAAATCACAAACCAAACATAGCCTAAGATGTTCAACATCTCAAGCCAACAGTTTGGACTACATATCATGAATTTTTTTATTTTTTTTTTAAATGCCAAAACTTCCACAGAAACCAGTAAAAAGTTGAGGATAGTGACTTCCACATTCTCTTCTAGTCATTTTCCTAAGTTTAATAGCACGCAGAATATTAACCCTAAGCGTATGTAATGGCAGATGTCACATATTTTTCATGATGGGGCAGCAACCTACATAAAGAGGTTACCTAGGAAATGCTATTGAGCCACTGGTACCAATGGTGAGAAATTCCTTGGATTGGTTTGCCATTATGCAATTGGCAATCCCGTCTCCATAGAATTTGAATATTAGAACAGCTGATTATAGTCACAATCCATTTGCTTTTTGCGTGCAAAGGCTATTAGATAAATTGCAAATTGTCTCAACCTGTTAAATCTTCAATATGATTTGACCTCCCCATAGAATCTAAATCAACTCTCATCATCTAGTGACCAAAAAGATTATGCTTTTCACATTAAGGAGCTGGTGAACAGCTTATAACAGGCGATTCCAAAGAAAATAATGAGAAGAATGTGAATTATGAACTTTATGAGAGACTAAAATCAAATCAAAACTTAGCAACAATTACCTGAGAGGCAGATTTTGTCAATTTGATTGCCATCTTCATGAAGTTAAAGATGGATTGTGAGTCCTCTTCACTAAATCCAGTAATGCCATCAATATTGCTGCAATGGAAACAGAAACCAATAAAATTATAGATGAAAAAATAGAATATGGTACTGTTTGGTTTAACTAAATGAACAAATAGCCACTTAGTATTGTGAGTCCTCTTGATCTCGAATGTCATCTAGTAATGCAGATTGCAGAAAGATATTGAACTGTGCACTAAAATTGTAAATGAACTTTCTCCCACTAATGAAAATTATGAAATGACATGCATATATCTCCCACTGTCCCATTCTTGGAATGTGGCTCTTTAAAATTCCATGGAATTTCTAGGTAATATGAAGCTCTCAAGCAAACTTCATTCCCCACAAAACAGTTCCTCCAGAAACGCTAACGTCTGTTTTACTTTTTGGTTTTCACGTCGTATCTTTAAATTGGGGTAGGGGAGGAGTTATTTGCCAAATATCTCAAAAAGAAGATGCAGCGTTCCAGGTTTCCTAATCAAAGTTCTTATCAACAAAAAGACAGATCCTAGCGAAAGCTTCTTCAACTACAAGCAAACAAAGAATTGAAAAACACAATTTCGGCATCACACCTCTCCTCAATTTCCTTCTAAAGGAAAGCAAATAAACTGAATATCTTGCCCATCAGAGAAAGGGGACGATGGAATTTTTAGATTGAACACTAAAGTTAAGTAAACACAGCCAGGTGAGGATAAATTTTAATGGTACAGGAGGTTGGGGAAGCTGAACTTACTAGGTTGGTGGATGATATGATGTTGGCCAAAGCTTGCATTGCTCCTGCCACTCTTCCTTTGATGAAGCAGCATACTCAGCTACCTGACAGTATTCCAACATCCACATTCATGTCACTTTTTTCTCTTATGAAAAACAAAATGATTGCTATATTCAATTGAAATAAATTCAGTAACTTGATAAATTAGGAAAACTTGGTGCAAGTTTAAAGCTTTCATAAAGAGAAGGAAAATAAAAAATGATGTACTTTTTTATAAGAGTATTAGAAGAAACAAATGTAAATTAAGGTCATAACTCAAAAGAAAAGATTCTTTAACACTTTAACACTTTGGTTGGATACTGAATATGAGATTTTCCCCTAGGCTTTAAGGCATCAAAGATCAACGTCAAGCATGAAGCATAGACAGACTCTTGCAGGAGAGATAACATATGCATGATGTTTTTCTTTGCTTCTTATTTTTCTTCTTTACGTTCTGCTGCCCCCCCCCCCCCCCCCCCCCCACCCAACCCTACCCTTTTTTTTTCCCTTACCCATCCTCTTGGATGTAACTGGTATTATCAAAACACTAGTAGGTAAAACATATAAATTATTCAAAAATGAGAATGAATTAATTATCCAAGATTTACCAATAACTACCCTGCAAAATAAAATAAAATACAGAGATATAAACATGAAAGGATGACTCACTTTTGTAATGAAAGGACTCAATTGGTATGCATTCACTAGGTCAAGTACTTCATTTGGTATATTCTCCGACTGATTCTCATTTGCAGCAAGACACAATATGATTGACAACTGAGCCTTTCCTGTCGAAGGAATTGTTACTACATTGGAAGGTGTTCACAGCAGCAAAAAGCCTTGGAAAAGCATAAAAGAAATTAGCACAACTATTTTTTTTTAATGATAATTATTAATTAGAATATATGCTGTTAAAAGTATGAGGAAATGATTTCAACCATGTTCGGAGACCTCTTTAAATTTCCATTTTTCCTAAATGTCTTTAATATTCTCTGTTTATTTACTTTTGAATATATATATTTTATTGAAAAATAACAATAATAATTATAAAAGCAATTGTGTGCCACACAATTATAACTTGTAGTTTATTCTAATTGCGTTACTATACCCTATCCATCTCCTATTCTCACCTCCTAACACACACGAACTCAGTAACTATCGTTTTCATTACACCTGGTATCATAATAATGGTATTTTTTCTTTCATTCTAGTTTTGCACGTTAATGTCAATAGGGTTATTGGTTAACACACACACACATGAAAATCACGTGAATTTCCCATGCATTATCTTGTATTGGTGAGGGAGAAAGATACATGCATTTATCAAAGTAAAGGCATTTCATTGTTTACTAGCAGCACAAAAAGTATAATAACACGGAAAGATACTATAGAGATCAACTCTAAAAAAAATGCCAACTTCTAGAAACATCAGTATTGAATAATAACTCAAGTGTAATGAAGGAACCGGTTGGCTCACCTCCTTCACTGGAGCTCTTTCTCACCCGCTTAACATGACGAAGATTCTCTAGCGGGGCAATTTGGTTCAAACGCCTGATAAAAATTCACCAACTCTTTCATGTAAAGAAGAAGACGAACTTTTATATAACTATGTAAAAACTCAAGAACCAACAATATGCAACAGCGAGAAACAACTAACAAGACAATACAAAATGAGAAAAAGATGCAACCTTATGAGAGTGTTTGCAAGCTTTGGCTCAACTTCTGAAGCAACAGCATCCACTGCTCAATACAATGAAACATAAAATTCTGTTCAACAGCAGTGTTGTCATCCTAGTAAGTAAATCTATCTAAGTGTCAATACGTGGTTCATATCGTATTTTCCAATCTGCAGACGATGTGAATAACAATGAAATTCATTGAATAGAGTGGTTCAAAATAATTGTTTCTCAAAAAGAAGGCAAAGGGTCGAAAGATCTGCAAGCGTGAACATTAGTTAAACAATTATGAACCCAAAAAGAGGGAAAAAAAAAAAGAGATACATTGGAGAGAGAAAAAGGATGGAGAAGAGTGACGATGTACCAGTTGGCTGTTGGTTAGTTGGAGTTGGTAGCTTATCAGGAATGTGGATGATTTCCCACTTCTTTGCTGTTGTCATCTTGCAGCACCTCAACAATTTTGTAGAAAGTTTTACAGAGACATCAATACAACCAAACACCGAAACAAGTCTTCCAATTGTTGATAAATTGACACTGCCGGATAAGATAACTGATTTAATTCTTACAAAACAATGTCAAAATTAATGAGCACAACAAATAATGAGACCAACAAATATTATAATTGCATCAAAATCGCAAAAACTTTCATGATCAAAGTCCTTGGTTGAGGATAATCCGTGGCATCGGGCAGGATAATTAAGTAAACCATAAGCACCCTTACATTACATTATCACTCGACTTTTCCAAGTAAAATGTTTCATTAAAAACGACTTCAAACGGGCAATTTTAACTGGTACTTTTACTGAAACAAATTGCGCAACAAAATTTCAATAGTCACCACACCAAAACTGATAAAAAAAAAATTACAAGAAACCCAGATGATTTTCACACGTCTGATCCTAAGACCATGTATATATTAGATAAAATCTGAGCTGCAATAAACAAGCTCTTATAGGAGCAGCATTAAAAAATAATAATAATAATAAAACAAATAAATTGAAAAGGGAATGAAACTTTGTAAATCCGTTAAAAAAAAAGCGACACCCCACATGGGTCTCGTACACTTTCAGTCTTAGAGTAATAAACATGTAGCATTCTATGAAACAATCAACCAATAGTTTGGTACTGGACCTAGAACTCCTTGATGGGTAATAGTAATACCCTTTTGCTCTTACTTTTTCGCCCATTATTAAAGCAGTGAAAAAAAAGACAAGAGCTGCATTAGCTAAAAAAAACTCTCAAAATTTCAGAGAATAATGGCTTTAAGGTGTGCAGTTAATGCACAGTCAAGAAAGAAAACTTATGGAGAGAAAGACGGAGATGTGGAGATGGAAACTGAAATCACAACAGTTCGAAACAAACAAAGAGAGCAGAGCAGAGCAGAGATTGAAAAGAAGAAGAGGAGCTTTTATTATACCTATTTATTTATCATGCACAACATCAAAGATTGCCAACACTCACAGCCAGACCCATCAAGGACCGACCGTGGGAGTCCCGTAAGTTGACGTCCCCGCCGTTGCGAATCGGGCCGGAGACGAATTCCGGGGGGGAAGAGCGGACGGCGAGGACGAGGAAGTGGGCAACCAGAGACAGCGGCGGAGATGGTGGCTAAGGTAGCCGGAGATGGCAAGGCGGCGTCTTTAAAGATGGGGTGGCCGGCGGGGGCGAAGAGGCGGCGGAGGTGGTTTTGGGGGCGTAGAAAGAAGGAAAGGGAGAGGTGGGTGGGTGGTGATTTATGTCTCTCTCGTTCACTCGCATTCGTAAAACAATAAGGATTACCAGTAGGTTGGGGTGGGTTCGCGTCCGTTACGAGGTTCGTGAGTTTAAAATACCTAGCGAGCTATGTTTTTGTGGCAGGAGATCTTTGTAGTTTAATGATTTAATGTAGATTGAATTTAGGTGTATTAGTGTCGAAGAGACTTTGGTGAAAAATAAAAAATAAAGATTGCCTATTAATTAACTTAATTTACTTTAAAAAAAAAAATTAAGACACATCATACTATTATATATTTATATTGCAAAACCGATTCCCCAACAATGTTATATGTTTGATTTTTATAAACTTAACTTAATTAACTGATTTAAGTAACTAATGTTATTTCCTTCAAAAAAAAAAAAAAAAGTCACCAATGTTATTTATATTCTTCATACCTATTTCCTTCTAATTTTAATTTAAATTGATGAATAGTATACCTATTTATATAGGGGGTTGCTAAATAAATTACAAAAAAGCTTTATTTCTTTCATAAAAAATCACAAATTCAAATTTCAATAGTATCCTCTTGCAATTAGACCAAAAAACCGCTATCTTAATTTTATTTTTTTAATTTCATTTCAATGACCTACTAACCTTACCCCACCCTCGTCTTCTTCTATATGCAAACTTCTTTACTCCTTGAAGGTTTTTTTAATTCCAAATAGCATTTTAAAAGTACGAGATTCATCTTTGAAAGTATACAATTATTTTTGGTGTGTTTACAAACATATTTTTGTGTATTTTTAGTGTGGTATATGTAAATGTAAAAACTCAAAGTCAATATCTTAGGATGTTAAAAAACTCTATTGATCTAGACACTTTCGAAGCATTATGGAGAAAGATTCGATTTTAGAAGACGAGCACATCTTTCTAAGTTATTTTTTCATTTTTTTTATGCATTTTGATTTTTTTTTATTTTTTTATTTTTTTGTCGTGGGGTTGGGATTCGGTCCTGCGTGACCGAACCGAATGTTCTAAGTTCGGTCGCATAAGACTGAACCAATAGTTATTGGTTCGTTACTGTGCGACAAAACTGAGAACCTCGATTCTGTTGCATGATACCGAACCACCTATTTTTTATTTATTTTTATGTTTTACCTATATTTATCTCTATTTTATGTCTTTGGGGTTGTTTTTATATTGTTTCCAATGTGATTAAGTTGTTTTTTATCTAATTATAATTTCTTTGTTAATTTAAGGATGAAGAGCTAAGTGAGCCTCTCGGGTACTAGACAAATTAGATTGAAGTAGGCGTCATCTCATAGCCGATGTTGTAGGTCGGGTCTTAAAAGTACTTAGCTCACTTGAGTGCTCTCACCTCCTCTTCTTGGCATTTCTACACGCAAAACATAATAAATAGTTAATTCAATGAATTAAACTCAGAAAACAAAATTTTTGAATTGTTTTGTCCTGTTCGACCAAACTTAAAACATTAAGTTCAGTCAAAAACAACTGAACCTATCATGATCGGTTTGGTATCGTAGATTCGAATCGATCACGGTTCTTTTCTTACCCACGTCAATTTCCTCCCACTTTCGCTAAAGTTTTTCGCGAACAAAAATACCAAAACATTAGATTTTCTCGTAATCTAAATACTAAATATGATAAATAAATAAATAATAATAAAAAAGATCTCTTACCGATTTAGTATTTTTACCCTTGAAACTTCGAATCTCAAACAATGCAATCTCGCCACGCAAGAAGCAAAACCATCGATTTTTTTCTCTAAATAAGATATTATAACAATGAAGTAAAGGATTTTTGTAGTGATTTAAGGTTTTGAGTAGAGGTGTTCATCAACCCGACCGAACCGAACCTTTTAGGTTGGATTAGATTGGTTATTTGGGTTGGGTTGGGTTTTAAAATGTCCACCCGATCAATTTGGGTTGGGTCATGGGTTGAGCCCATAAAAAATCGAATAGCCCGACCCAAACCGAATGTAAGTGTTGAAACCCTAGATCTTTTTGAAAATGTATAATAGTTTATATTGCTCAACTATTATGCATTGATGATTTATTATTTGCATGCTTCTCAAATTGGTTGATTGTGTGTTAAAAATCTTGAAGTATTGTTAAATTATTGGGATTAGCCATTTGCTTTTGTGTGTTCAAATTCTTGAAGAATTATTGTTTTCTAATTGATTTTCTTTAATATTCTGTAAATTTGTTTTCTTGGTATAGAATTTGTTTCTTTTCTTTTTGTGTTGATGAAGTGTCTAAAAAAATTTTGACTTTTTTTTTTTTGCTAAACAAGCTGTATTTTTTTTGTTGCAAATAAGAATTTTGGCTATGTCCAACCGATGAACGACCTAACCCGAACTGTTTGGGTTGGGTTGAGTTTGAGGAAAAATTAGATTGGGTTGGGTTTCAAAATTACCAAGTCGAACTATTTGGTTTGGATTAGATTTTGGTCCTAACTTGACCCAACCTAACACATGTACACCCCTAGCTTTGGGTGTAGTGATTTAGGATTTTGAGTGTTAAAAATCTAAAAATAAAAAATAAAAAATAAAAAATGAATAAGATATTTTGAAAAGGGTTGAAATCTAAAAGAAAATGAGAAAGATGTTTTGAAAAGTTTAATAAGGTAAGGATATCAGTCTTTTAAGTTTTGTGGTAGAAATAAGATGTGGCTGAAAGAGTTTTTTGGTGGTTTAATTAGCTACCCCTTTTATTTATCATGCATAAGAAGAAATCAACTTAGGTTCGATACTTGAGAAAAGTTTTTTTTGAGAAAAAACAACAATTGTCATATGTTGCTGCTGATCTTCGTAAATACCAACAACCTACACCATTTCCATACCAAACCACCTTATATGTTCACTGCACCGCAACCAACACCCCATCCGACAACTCCTGTTGAATATACCCAGTTCATTTTTTCTAGTATCCTCGGGCCACCTAAATCTAAACCAACACCTTCACCACGACCAACTAGACCATCTTCCAGATCTCCATTTCCACGAGGTCCTCGACCAATGTTTGGTGATCCTAAAGGCAAAGCTCCTATGGAACATAAACCTGCCTACTATGATCCCCCATATGCTCCACCTCGGCCAACTTCACCTAGTCCTGTTCCACCGCCTAATCCTCCCATAGAAACACCAACATTTATCCCTGAACCACCTCCATTTCATCTTATTGAACCCTTTGTCCATTTCCTAGACCATCTTATTCATCAAGATCAGAAGACAACTCTTAATGATCTCAACATAGATACAGATCTTACTGACATCTCAGATGATTCTGGTACTACTGATTCATCCTCTTGGACAACTCCATCTAATAATGATGATGATGCTGAAACTCATCTTATGGATATCTCCCAAATTGTTGATATTCATATGGCTCAAGGTACATCTTCTTCTCGTCGTGATCCTACTATCACTGAATTAAATTCTGATGATGAAGAAATTTTTGATGCTCCTTCTATTGGTCCTCATGACACCCATCCTCCACCCACCAACAACAAGAATACCAATGGTCCTTGGTTCTCCCACGATAAAATTTCTGTTAAAAAATGGTGAATCAAGTTATCTGCTTGGTGTGCATGAATGGATAACCAGATGCTTTCAGGCAAATCCTCAAAATATGTTCTTCGTGACTTCTTTTCAAGATGTACTGGCTTGCTTCGAGATTGGTTAATGAGCATGGGTGAATACTGTATTATCCAAATGGTGCAAATGACTATATTTGAGGTATATCAACTCATGTTGAAGGAATTCATTGGTGATATTACTCTTGTTGAAAAACAATATAAACAAGAGTATTTTACAATGAAGTGTTGTTCTCTAAACAGACGAGATCTCCACAAACATTTTTCCAGAATGATTCATCGCTATCATCTCCTCGGCGGAATCAACAAACCATATCTCAAATATACCTTCATTGCTTCTCTACGAAAAGAAGTTCATCCAGAACTTAATCGTCTTATTCTTGCTATTGGTAGACCAATTGATCAAATTTCCCTTGCAGAAACTTTCCAGTTTCTACTTACGGCTATTGAAAAGCTTTGTGAAATACGCAAGTCCATCAAAGAAATGGCTAGCCCTGATCACAATTTCAAACAAGCTTGCCAAAAAAAATATCTAGAAATCGGGTGTAAAAAGAAATCATGCCAGTGCACAGGGAAGAAAGGAAAATCTAACGATTATTTTGGGCACAAGAAGAAACATAAAAAGAAACGCTTCTTTTCTTCCAAGACACGTTTTCTTTGGAAATAGCGACGGAAACTTCGCTATTTCAAACGACGGAAGTCTTCACCAAAAGATGCTCGTTGTTATATCTGCAAGAAACCAGGACATTATGCAAAACAATGCACTGATAAAAAGAAGAGCCAACATTTGATAAATCAGATTCAACAATCCTATTCTATGCAGCCTGATCAAGATATTGAAGTAGAAGTTGTTGATGATCGTTGTCATTCTTGGAGAATAAAAGAATATCATCAATGTAGATCAATGTTGTATGTAACAAAAAAGCATAGATCTTGGTCATAGCTTTCTGAAATAATGATGGAGCAACCTTGAGGCCAAAAGGCATAACCGTCCATTGGTAATATGCACTGGGAATGCAGAATGCAGTTTTGGGACGATTATTAGGATGAACACCAAGTTGCCAAAATCCTGCATTGAGATCAAATTTACTATAAATAGTGGATCCGGCAAGGAGAGAGAGCTGTGATGAAATCTTTGGTAGAGGAAATTTATCATCACGTAAGAAGGTGTTCAAAGGCTTGTAGTTGATCACAAGTCATTTCTTACCTCGTCTTTGTTCAGCTCTTTTGTTAACATAAAATGTCTAGCATGCCCAATTAGAATTGGTGGGTTCAATAAGACCCTGGGCAAGTAATTCATCACACTCTTGCCGAGCAAGAACTAACTCATCAGGAGCCATTCCTGGGTGGATCGCCTTGGTTGGATTGATATCTTCATTCAGTTTGAAAGGCAGATGGACATAAAACTATTCATTATTCCATAGAGGAGAAGGATTAGTAAAATCCTTGTGTGACTCGGTAAATGATCGTTTGAGTTTAGCTTGTAGATCGTTCGTATCTTGGATAACATATAACTTTGGCACACTGGTGTATGGAAAAAACTGTTGTTTATACAAAATACTGTTGGGTAAAATTCTGAGTGGTGTTTTGGAATAAATGTCCATTCCAAATAAGATATCCTTATCAGGAAGATCACAGCCAATAAATGTCCATTCCAGCACACATAGTTGGATTGCAATCTCATAGAAAATGACCATTGAGATGAGAATGATAAACTGGATTGTCGAAAACCTGAAATGAATGGACAGGAGGGCTGCCCTTGTAATATTTATAAACAGACTGGATCTCATAGAATGATGGACAGGAAGAACTTCTTGTGATGTCTGAGGGAGATCAAAACTGATTTTAACAGATCCATCAGACTGTTTCTTCATGAGAGGACATGTTGTAGTTGTAACTAGTTCAGAACGTTTGAGAAAATGTTCATAATTGGTGAACCAGGTGGTCGACATCATTTGATTTAGATCTTTACGAGGGATCTGCTTCGGGATTTGGACAATTGTGGGAACTTCACTGTCATTGACAAAAGCCATGATTGTGCCATGAGGCTTCTGAGTACGTAAATGAATTGCATGATCCTGAAGTCTAAAGGCCATTTGATGATGCAGAGTAGCTAAACACTATCAACCCGATGTCGTACACCTGAGAACTGAACTTGAACTTTGAATCGTGTTGGTAAAGTAGGATCCCTAAGACAAATATTAAAATCAGGGGCTATGGTGAAAACCATGGAGCCGTGACTGAGTGTAGTGATTACAATACCAATACATACATGTTCATAATCTAGAAGGTTGGTATCCAACAAAGCAACTCTGGTGAAGAGAGGGACATCGCCCCTGCCGTGATAGGATAAAATAAGCCGAATAGCGCCAAGATAAAGATGGGTATATGTCAAATTCTCTACCCAATTTTCTCTCCCACTCATTCACAACATCCCAGCCTATATATTACAAAATACAAAGACTAAAAACCATGAAACATGTTCCGTAAAAAGATATGCCCAATAAAGTAAAAAGATATGCCCAATAAAAATATTGTAATACCCTCCCTTAAGTTTGAGCGTGAAGATCTCGAACGCCCAACTTGCAGAGTAGAAACTCAAAGTTCGCTTTCCCCAACGCTTTTGTAAAGATGTCTGTCAATTGAACACTAGTGGAAACATATGACGGACAAATCATCCCTTCAGTCACTGCATCTCGAACAAAATGGCAGTCAACCTCTATATGCTTTGTTCTTTCGTGAAAAATCGGATTTTGAGCAATGTACAACGCCGACTGACTATCACAAAACAACTTCATACCCTTCGGATGTCGCACACCCAAGTCGCTTAAAAGTTGGTGAAGCCACTTTAACTCACACAATGTTGCCGCCATTGATCTATACTCAGCATCCGCAGACGATCTAGACACTGTTTGTTGCTTCTTGGTCTTCCACGACACATGAGAACAACCAAGTAACACGAACCATCCTGTCAAGGAACGCCGCGTAAGTGGACAACTAGCCCAATCCGAATCACACCACCCTTCTAGACGTAGGTCACTATCAACACGAAGCAAAATCCCTTGCCCCGGACTCTTCTTTAAATATCGCACGACCCTGAGAGCTGCCTCCCAATGATCCTCACGAGGTTGTTGCATAAATTGGGACAAAATATGAACCGAATATGCAAGATCAGGTCTCGTCACAGACAAGTAAATCAACCCGTTTCAGAAATTATCTCGAGTGTGTATTTTCTTTGGCAAAGAAAAATTTCTTCTGGATTACGGGCTACCTCTAGCCCTAGGAAATACTTCAAAACTCTCAAATCCTTCATATGAAAGCACCTGCCAAGGTAATCTTTAAAAGTTGTCAATGCAACCTTATCCTTCCCTGCAATAATCAAGTCATCAACATAAACTAACACTGAGTTCTTCCCTTGCACAACCCAAATAAGGAATAATCTGAATAGGATTGCACAAAACCATAATTCTTCAATGTTGTTGACAGTTTTACAAACCAACATCGGGGAGCTTGTTTCAGACTATACAACGACTTTTTCAACGTGCAAACCATGTTAGGATTTGTATTTTTGAAACCTGGAGGAACCTTCATATAAACCTCCTCACTTAAGTCACCGTGAAGGAAAACATTATGCACATCCATTTGATGTACCTCCCAATTTTTAACAGCAGCAATTGCAAGAAAAATACGAACCGTCACCATTTTTGCCACAGGAGCAAATGTCTCGTCATAGTCAATTCCTTCCACCTGATGATTGCCATAGATCGCAAGTATTGCTTTGAGTCGCTCTATGCTGCCATCAGACTTATACTTAATTTTATATATCCACTGGCTCCCTAGTGCTTTCTTTCCGGGTGGAAGAGTCTCCATTACCCAAGTCTCATTGTCTTCAAAGGCTCGTATTTCCTTACCCATCGCATCCCGCCATCCCGAGTCTTTCATCGCTTCTTTAAAATGCTTTGGCTCATGTCCCGCTGTCACAGCTGCAAGAAAATTCCTATGTCTCACAGAAAAAACGTTCACAATTCACAAAATGTGTTATAGGATAGGGCGTACCTGAGGAAGAGGAAGTAGCTGATGAATTCTCATATGGACTTATTTTATGTATAGTATGAGTAACAAAATCACGATACCGTGTTGAAGGAGTTTTGGCTCGTTTTCCTCGCCCTAGCTCACCGTCAACTTCCACACCTTGCTCGCACATCCTCATGTGCGGGCTGCTGCTCGGGCTGCACCGCAACACCAGACCCCCCATCGAGGGTGGACGCTGGTTCCAACCCCCCTCAATGCACGCAGCACACTCATCGACACCCTCATCCTCACTCTATGCCCCATCCTCATTGTTCGCCAGCATAGGAGTCACCACATTCCTTGGTTGGTTTGGCGCAAAAGGAAAATATTTCTCAAAGAACTTCACATCCCTCGATACAAAGTACTCATGTGTTTCTAAATCATACAATTTCCAACCTTTCTTCCCAAAAGAATAACCAACAAAGATACATTTACGACTCCTACTTGCAAATTTATCACCTTTGTGTCGTTGATTATGAGCATAGCAAAGACAACCAAATACACGAATAGCATCACAAGAAGGCACTTTCCCAAACAACATTTCATATGGCGATTTAGTCTTAAGTAAAGTAGAGGGTGTCCTATTAATCAAGTGACACGCTGCCAACATACATTCACCCAAAAATTTGATTGGTAAGTTCCCTTGAAATCTTAGTGCTCTAGCCACATTTAAAATGTGTTGGTGCTTTCTCTCAACCCTCCCATTTTGTTGTGAAGTCCCAACACAAGAAGTCTCAAAAATAATCCCATTATTTTGAAAATAATCATGCAAACAATTAAATTCGGTCCCATTGTCACTTCTCACACGTTTTATCACTTGTTCAAATTGACGTTCAACCAAAGCAACAAAATTAAGAAACATAAATTCAACTTCCATTTTATTGCAAAGCAAATATACCCAAACTCATCTTGAAAAATCATCGACTATTGTCAAAAAATAGGTAGCCCCACACGAAGAACGAGCCTTGTAAGGCCCCCACAAATCCAAATGAACAAGTTCAAAAATCCTATCAGCTTTATTCGTACTAATTGGAAAACTAGATCTAGGTTGCTTTGCACGCGGACACACATCACAAGCTTTATTATTTGTCCTACAAGAATGACTTACAGCCGGAATCATCTTCAATATTTTCTCCGACGGATGCCCCATTCGTTGATGCCATAACTCGAACGACGAATCACCATCCACTATCAAGACCTTTACTTGAGGAACACCATAGAAAAAATAAAGTCCATCCAATCTTTCACCCGCTCCAATCACCTTCCTCGTCGATTGGTCCTGTATAACACAAATATTATTAGTAAATTGTACAACACAATTTGATTCATCAATTAATTAAGTAACATAAATTAAATTGCATGTTAATTATGGGACATAAAGCACATTGTCAAGCTTCAATCCTCCTGGTAGCATGACACTCCCCTCTTGGTTTGCTTCTGTCGTGTTTCCATCCGACAATCCCACCGGGCAGTATTGCACCTTCTCACATTCTTCAAAATAGACAAGTCGCACGTCACATGGTTCGACGCTCCTGTATCGATAATCCAACTAAAATTACTGTTCTTGGCATGTAGTCGATCTTTTGTTTTGTCGAAGTTCAAAAATTCAAGAAGTTGCTGCAGTTGCGATGCTGAAACACCCGCAAGAGCCACAGCGTCGGTTGCTCCAGCCAGCCCCTGCGAGTTTTCTGCGTGCTGCCCAGATGAAGTTCCAGGCCCTTCAGCCATGATCACGCGTGGAGGTTAAAGTACTAATCCAAGTGGTTCGCGAACCGAATGGAATCGCGATGGTGACAATAAACCGACAGAAACCGCTGAACTCGCTGACGAAACGACTGTTCATTGTTCACCAGCACGCCTGTCACAGTTCACAGCCGCCTGTTCACCTGTTCACCACTGTTCATCACTGTTCATTGCTGTTCATCGCTATTCATCGCTGTTCGCTGAGATTGAAATTTGAAAGCTACATCGATCGAATGAGAAATCGGGAAAATAGAGTGGAATATTATGGGAAAAGTGTGTCGCAAGGAAAAGGAAACAAATAATCACAGTCAGAAGAGGCGATTAAGGGCTTCGACTACTCTGAAAGAGTATGTTAAGCCGGGGGTTCTTGCTTACCAGTTGCGTTACAACAGGGCTAACAGTACCAAATCTTGTACTGATCTTGGGAAGAAAAGGGTTATTGTGTTACAACAGGGTTCTTGTGTTGTCTTCCAAGAAGACAAAAAATGATTTGGCTCTTCCGACCGAGGTAATCGACAATAAAAGTCCTGCTATGTTGTCGTCGCCGGAGCGGATTAGCGTTTCTCCCTTGGCTGGACCATTTGATTTGCTCAAACCCAATAGATTGCCCAAAACACCAAAAAACACCCAGAGTCGAAGATTTGGAGTCAGAATCGAGGCTATAATCTCTTCCCATCGACTTTCTGGTACTAAACATTCCACATCTTTATTCAATTTATCCTTTCATTGGTCATTTTTCATGAACTGGTTCTATAGTTTGGGATTGATGTTTCAAGGAAAAGGAAACGCAGAAAAATCGAGATCCTAAAAAAAAACCAAGAAGACGTGATGAACAAAAAAAAAACAGATGGAAAACCGAACTCGAGCAACATATCTACTCCGCCAAACTCCTACAAGCTCTCCGTCACGACCGCCGGAATCACAACACCTCACCGGAGTCTTCTTCTTCTTCTTCTTCTACTTTGGCTTCTGTACTATCGCGCGGTTGCCTCGTCCGAGAAGCCGCCTATCGAGCTCTGGCCATTGCCGCCAAAGGTCGAACTCGATGGAGCAGAGTTCGATAGGTGGAGAAAGAACAGAGAGATCAGGGATCTAATTGGAGAAAATAGAGCTCGGAGCTCGGAGAGATCTGGATGGGGGAGATCGGAGAGATCGGAAAGGAGATCGGATGGCTCACGCCGCAGAGATCGGAGCTGTGGCGGATGGCTCACGTCGCGGAGATCGAAGCTGAGATCGGAGAGAGTTTCGCGGATCGAAGGCGAAGCCAGCGAGAGAGTTTCGCGGTTCCGTCGCTGATCTCTCAGTCTCTGATACTATGTCAAATTCTCTACCCAATTTTCTCTCCTGCTCATTCACAACATCCCAGCCTATATATTACAAAATACAAAGACTAAAAACCAGGAAACATGTTCCGTAAAAAAGATATGCCCAATAAAGTAAAAAGATATGCCCAATAAAAATATCGTAATAGTATAGCCATTAGCTAACCAGTGGCGTATGAATTCAGGCTCGAATTCTAACGTAACATATTGCTCTTGATGAGTGGATTCAAGTTGGCAGTTTGTTAAGGCAGTACTTTGCACATATTCCTTGATCGGAGGAACTTTTCTTGAAATCAAAGTGCGAACAGATATAAAAGACGGATGTTTTTTCGTAAAAGACTGTAAGGATTCAACAGAGGATAATAAAACGCATAATTTTTCTATTTTTTTAATTTTTTTTATTCTCACGAAAAAATAACCATTTTTTCACCGATCGCCTTAATAAAAGGGGCGCAGCACACAAGCACGACGCCGTGAAAACGAGAAAATCCCAGCCAGTGCATTTAATTAATTAATTTGTCAAAAAAAAAAAAAATCTCCACTAGTAAGCTCGTCGTCTCGTCTTCTTTCCCGTTGGCAAGTGTTGGCACTCGATCTGATGATCACTAGTAGAATAGAACGACTGCATCTCAGGAAGAAGCATAGAAAATCAGTAATGCATTCTCAGCTCTAGGAATTCCAGGTTTGATGCGCTACTTTTGATTTCGATCTCGATCTCGATCTCTATATTGGATTTCTATTATTCTTTATTTTCGTCGGAAAATATTTTTGGTTACGATGATCTAAGCAACTGCAGAACTCCTTAGAATTCGAAATTCATACTAGTAAAGATCTAGGAACAAATTCAAGAACGTTGAAACAGCCGGGAAACGATCAGTTTCTAGGTATTTACCTGATTATTTTGTGTTTCATTTGGCTAGATCAATTGGTGTTGCTTGAAATATTTATCCGAGATGGCTACTTCCGAGACGAACGGAGTGGTAATGTAATTAGCTCTATTTTTTCGTTTTATTTACTCAATGATGATTATTTGCGTGCAACCGAAACTATTTAGTACTGTTGGTTCACTAGATTGTTGCTATGAACTTCTCTCTATTATTTACTCCTTTGCTTGGGAAATTGGAGGCAAAAGCCATCAAAGAAAAAAGTTTAGGAATCGAAGGTTAAAAGTTTGTTCATATCTGAAACCGAGAGATTTTATCTGGAATTCTGATTCCGCCATTTTCTCCAAATTTGTATGAAATGTTCTTAAAAGAAAATAATTTCACGGCTTGACTCATGAACATACAATTGAATTTAACGTAAAGGTGCTGGTATATATGGTGTACTTCTTATGGTGTTTGTTTCAACACTTTTGATTCTTCAGTATTCTTATCTATTTTTTATTATTTTTTTCATTTTTGATTTGAACATGCACAGGATGTCTCTTACAACGAGGGAAATGATCCCACAGCGGGATTTGATATTGGAACGTTTGTTGGTGATTTGTCTTTGGAGGAGGATGCAAGCAGGTACAGATCTTGTATAAATGAATTTATTTGTTTGTTTGTTTGTTGCTTGATGCTTTTATTGGGTTTCTGAAAGTCTCTTCCTGGTCGATAATTTCTTCTGTATTCCTCATTTCCATTTGTTTTATACTAGTATTGGCATAGTTATGTGAAATTTACTGTTCCCCCTCTTGTCAATATAAGAGTCTTAGAGAACCTTTGGCTGTTCTTTTGTAGTAATGACATTTCATTGGAAGGACTCGAACAAGAGCTAGAAGAATGTAAAAGCGATGATGTAAGTAATATAGTACCATTTCATTTGAGGTATTTCTATTTTAGCTGATTTTGAATCACAATGGCATTATGATGCTGTGATTACTAATTATCATTTAAGAGCTTCCTAAGAAGGCTTTTGATTGAAGGTGCATAACCATTCCCCTGATGCATCCCTCAAACAAAATATGATAAAAAAACTTGTACTTGCAATAGGATTGATTTTGCTAGGTCATTGAGAAAAGATGATATGTTTTATGGAGACAATTCTAGTATAGGTTGGCACGGATATTTTATGTGATCCAAAAAATAAATGAGCTGATTTATTTTATTTTATTTTTAATAAGAATGAGATGGTATACTGATATAAAAAGGAAGGAACAAGGAAGAAGCCTAAGGAAGACAAGGTGTTCTCCCGGGCAACTACTAAAGATGGTGTTAGTGTATAATGTTTCCCTAACCTCTTAGCTAATCTTATAACCCAAGACCTTTGAATGGCTTGTCAGCTCACAAAGAGGCCTTAAGATGAGTGCTTTCCAAACCAAGTCTTCATTCATGAACTGCTCATTTTATATCTTGTTATTGTGCTAAAAAGCAACAAAAATTGACCATTATAATAACTTTCCAGCACTCCTTGAGGGGTGATAAGGGATACCCATGATTGAGGAAGGATGTAGGAGATTCAATAGCTGTTAGGAATATTGCATGGAAGTGATCCTTCCATTTCCCCAAACTTTCCTAGCGAAGGGGACTGATGGAGGAAGAGTTGATCAACAATTTCTCCCTCAATCTTACATGGAGTGTAACCTTGCGGAGATATCATTTTTGCAAGGAATCTTTGTTGAAGCATGTTTACCATGTTCATTTTTCCATGGTCGAGATTCCCAACATCCTACTTTTGGATAGCATTGGAGCTTTCCAAATTATGGAACAAAGGCCAAGGTTGGATTGCTCGGGTTAGCAATGAGAAAGGCGAACAACAAAAAAGAAAGGTTTCTAGAGAAACAAGCTAAATTGAATTGTGTTTGGAAGGAGGTTTTCGGATCTTTCAATGTTATTGTTTTTGTTGTTGTCTTCTCGTTACCTTTTTGATGCCCTCGTTGGAATGGGACGGAGTTGTATCGGTTTATCTTTTGAGTATAGAACCGGTCATATTTGTTTCAAACATGGCAAATCTGAACAATGTAGTTAGGCAGAAAAAGGAGTATCCTTTAGTGTGTTTTTCATTTTATTTTCTAAGCTGTAAGACTATTATTGTTTGAGTGTGACTATTAGTTTCACACGTTCTCTTTTTGTGCTAGATGCACCCAATCCAATGATTGTTGTTTTGATAATTGATCTATTATCTTAGATTTTTTCCCTTTTAGGACATGTTTGGTAGTTGGGAAAATCTTTTTGAGAAAATATAGTTTTATTGAGAAATAATTTCTCAAGCAAATTTTCTCAAGAGAATTATCCCATGCTTGTTTAATTATATGCGAGAAAATATTTTTTCGCACCCATTTGATGCAAAGAAAAGTTTCATTGAAGATAAGCATTAACATAGTCCAGGATATCAAAAAAAATTCTCATAAGAAAATTAAATTTTCTCACCTCTATAAGTGAGAAGATTTGGGTGAGAAAATAGGAGGATTCAATTTTTTTTTTCTCATGAAACTATTAGCAATTAGACACAATTTTCTCAGCTATCAACTGCATTCCTTATTTCATATCTAATATTTTATTCTTGTTTTCGCTTTCATGATTCAATTTGTTCAAATGTAATTGAACAGAAAAATTTCATAAATTGTTTTACTTCTTTTTTTGGTTATCTATCAGACTATTTTTACTAGTCTAACTAATAGTTTCTCTTTTTTGGAGTTTTAGATACCCCCGGTCAAGTCATTGCTCAGATGAAATTTAATCTAAAGCTTAGTGCTTTAAAAATAAAATAAAAATTGTATGAGTATATAATGTATATTTTATTTTAAAATATGTTATGATTTTATTCTAATGGTAGGTTTGATATCGTCACATTTTTTTTTATTGATTGTCTCTTATGCTTAATTATCATTTGTTTTTTGACAGGTAGTTGCAAATATATTGTCTAAAGGTACCAAATTGCGTGAGTACACAAAGGGTGTTGAGAATGATGTGCGACAAGTTGAATTAGATTCCATTCAGGTTGATAAATTAAGTTCCGTAGTTATCTTTTATTTGCATACATAAATTCACAATTATTTTTAATTAATATTCACTCATTTGTTTATTTATATGCATGCTTTGCAATTGAAGGTTCTAGACACACGGATGAATTTGTCCAATACATGAAAGACTTCTCTTCGAAGTATAGGAAAATTTGGTCTCTTTTGAAATAGGAATATTGAATACCTCTTGGACTTGGAACTCAAAATTAAATTGGACTCAACTTTGGTTCCTTTTGTGGCATTTTCTGCGAAATTCTCAAATTGATTATGCATGATGATGTGAATCAGTTGCATACTATTTGATTGAATGATAACAATTGGGTAGTGACTAATGTACAGGTTTTATTTTGCTTTAGTTGTGTACTCCATGCCCACTTTTTGATATGTCTCAAAGTTCAATTCATTTCTAACAGATAGGCACTGTAAAAGAACAGGAAAGGTACAGTGATAGCAACACTAGCAGACCAACAAAAAATTGCCTCTCTCGTATATTTCTTCCCGTCTGCTCTCACTAATTCAATTTGTGTTTTTTTCATTCTTCTCACTCTTTTAGAACTTTTTGTTGGTCCATTCTTCTAACCATAGATCAAAAAGTTGTTATTGTCCCAAGTTTCAATACTTAATATTAGTTTCTTATAAAAATAAAAAAGAAGAATTATTCATGGGAGTTCAATTCAATGTAGAGATGTTTTTGTACAAATTTGTGATCTAGAGATATTTAAAGAATTAGTGCCATGGAAATCTATTAATGAAACCAATAGAAGTAAAGGAAGATTTGAAAAAGCATGGATAAATGTAAATAAGAAAGTTATAAACTTATAATTACTTACAAAATAACTGAAGTTTTGACCCTTGATGGAGCTATAGCTGACCCTTGTAGTTAAGAACTGATTTTGTGGAGTATTAGGGAAATTTATGCGTTTAATGGCAGATTTAAAAAAAAGCTTAACATATTTTGATAAATTTAATTTGTAATATTTTTTGGAAGGTAAGCATGTCCATTATTTTTTATCCTTTAAATAAAAAAGTTGATATAAAGTAATAGCCGTTATTATATTAAAAATACTAAATGAAGAGGTGGTTCAAATTGTATTGAAAAAGTATCTACTTTCTTTATTTAATTAATAAATTCAAATGAAACTTAAAATATATTGATGGAATTAATTTGTATCATTTAATTGGAGAGTCAAAACATTCATTTTTTTTCAAATTATATTTCGAGTCAACATAGATATAATATGTTATATCTATATAACATAGATATGTGACTCTGTTATATCTATATTTCGAGTCAACATAGATATAATAACTATGATTGTAATAACATTTAATTGCATCTTTGCTATGCATGTTGCTCTGTGTTATATTTCTTTGAGATACATGAAATTGGTGTTCTTATTTATTTTATCTCCATCCTTCCCCCTCCCCCCTTCTGATCCATGGTATTTCTGTATTCTCAGCCGATAAATTGCTTCTCACAACTGACAAGTCATCATAGTGTTGAAATTCATTTGTCTTTATTGTGTATGACAGATAATATAAACAAAATTACAAGAAAAATGTAGGAAGAAGAAAATCAAGAAAACATAAATAATTACCAAGATAGGGAGGAGAAAACCAAACTAGTAACGTCTGATCTTGTTTCATCTATACTCCATAGTTTATTCATCTATTATTATGACAAGTGTTAATAAAAGTATGTTGTTAGTCATTCATGTAAAATCACTATGAGATATTGTAAGATATCCTTTTTTTTTTTCTAATTGTCTTTGAATTAGTTCTTCCCATTTCTAATTGGGCACTTGATTTGAGTTGATTTTGTGTTTTTTTTTGGGAAATTAATCCTTCATTTCTTTTTTCAAAATGTTTCATTGAAGCTCTCCTTTGCTTAAATAGCCCTTTTTATCCTATGTATTGGCTTCCATTTTTCATTTCATATACTTGTCAATTGAGAATTTATCGTTTCTCCTATTCCACTCATGCAGGATTATATAAAAGAGAGTGATAATTTAGTCTCTCTTCATGATCAAATTCGTGATTGTGATAACATATTATCTCAGATGGAAACCCTGCTCAGTGGATTTCAGGTATCTAAGTATATATTTTGTTTTCATTTGTTTGTATTGTTTGTGATTCTTTGGCATGGTTGAGCAAAATGTTGACATTACATATGCGTCCTATTGATGCACGAAAATGCTCACTATTTTCTTTACCAAGACTCTAGATGGAGGTTTTTTCACACTATAGTTTGGGCTTTCTAATTATTATATCTCTACAACTTGTCTTTGTGTAAGTTGTGACATTACCTATTCTTACCAACCAAAGTTTGGATATGGATAATGGAATGCTTCTATGCTGAAAACTCTGTGGGTATCACTTGGAAAACATAGGGGAGTTTTGGTCCCTAAAAGTTTGCCAAGACAATATCTCATTTGTTTGTTTACTGCTATTGATAGCTAGCATAAAACTTTACTAGATTCTCTATGAATATGAATCCACTTTATCAAACTACACAAAAGGCTTGAATGTCTAGAGATATAATATGGTGGACTTCAGAGAAAAAACCTACAAATAGGTACATAGATAATAGATAAAAAAGGCGTACGCAGTGCAATAAGGTGAAGGGTCTAGGAAAGGGATGATGTATGCACCCTTACCTTCATGTTGGAGATGTTGTTTCCATATTTGAATTCGTGACCTCCAGGTCACAATCAAACAATCTTAACCATTGCACCAAAAACCCGCCCTTCTTTGACCTAATAATAGATACCTATGATAAAACAATAGCCTTAGTAAAAAAAAATAGCATAAGAAGCCAATGAGTTCCTAGTTACAGTAGCTTTACTCTAGCGATTAGATTTAGGCTCATATCTTTTAAGTTTTAATATTTTTGGTAATATTTGATGAGGCTTCTTACGATAAACTGATAGAAACATCTGACACTTAAATTCACCAAGTGATATGCATGTGATCTTCAACAGGAGAAGCTTACGCTTGGAGTTTCAAAACTTAGATCTCTAAATGACTGATGTTATAATTTAAAAAAAAAAAGAAAAAGAAACTAGCACTTTTATTCTAATATTAGTTGAAATGTTTTGGGAAAAAGATAGTAAATTGTAAATAGGAAGAAAATGGCTTAGGTTGAAGCCTTATGTTTACAAGAAAGAGTGGTTTAAGTCTTAACCTCGGTGTCTCACATAGCCGTGAGGCATTAGTATGGGGCTTAAGCCTCACCAATTACAGTTGGGGCTTAAGCCTTAAGGCAATTCTTGACTGCTTCAAGGTGAGGTAAGCCTCAAGGCATAAGCCTCATTTGATTTTTATAATTATGGTAGCTTTATTGCTTTCCAAGGGTCATGGTTTAACTGTGTTGAGGGGTTGGGGAAATATTGCATCTGGTCCTTGATCTGTTGCTTTGGGAAAACATGTTGTCCTCCTACGGCTTTTTTGCTTTTTTATGTACACTTAGCTTTACTAAAATCTTAGCTAGTTTCTTATCAATTCTACTCAACTCAACTAAGCATTTTCCTAACTATATGAGGTTGGCTACATGAATCCGCTTCCTCCACTCCTAGTTTCTTATCAATTATTTTATGAAATTTGATAAACATTAATACATTTTTATATCTGTAGTGCATAGGAGTAGTTTCTTTTTATGCCTTTTTTTTCACCTTGACACAAGATAAAATATCTAACAATAATTGAAATATTTTACTTTTTGTTTTGACTAGAGTACATCTTCTTCTTATGATCTTGAAACTTGTAATTATTTTTAGAGCGTAGAATTGCCACTACAACAATTAAAAAAAAATGTCGCGGTTTGA
This sequence comes from Paratinospora sagittata, assembly GCA_035771175.1. NCBI lineage: Eukaryota > Viridiplantae > Streptophyta > Magnoliopsida > Ranunculales > Menispermaceae > Paratinospora > Paratinospora sagittata. Next base: position 1,665,086 of record JAYMFD010000012.1, on the reverse strand, counting down.
CATTTGTTAGACAAAATAGTTGTCATCTGCATGATTTAGTTGCACATAAAGTTTTTGCCATTTGGAGATTTAGGATTGAGTGTGAACAAAGGCACAAACCCTTGCCCAATATAGCCAAATCAGTGGTCCCATACTAGTACCTGCGTGGACTATTAGCCTATCATTTAGGAAGTACAAATATAGCAGGTTTGGGTGGTATGTGGGCAGTATATCTGAAAACTAGCCCATAAATACCATGTTACGATTACTGTAGAGGGGAAATATAGGTGGAGGAAACTAGTTGGACATATAAATACTTTATCATTCTATTGGAAAACATTAATTTACCTATATTGCCAGTACAAAATTACAATAGAACCCTTGATGACATGCCATAACTAAAAGGATGCTCGTATCTTTACCAAATTTATTCTGATTTAGCATTTATTGATTCTTCTTCTTTGGTCATTTTGATTTCTTTATTTCAGCAATTGGTAGCTTTTTTCTTCATTTTGGTTGTTCTTTAGATTCTTTCGTTTATATTGCCTCCATAAGGGAATGGTTCTTTTCTTTATTGGATTTCTCATCATTGTAATGTTGATATTTAGAAAAACCTTGTGATAGGCTGAGATTGGTTCCATAAGTTCAGAAATAAGAAGTCTTCAGGAGAAGTCGATGGATATGGGTTTGAAGCTGAAGAATCGGAAGGTATGCTATTAATAAGAAAATCACTTTATAGCTTTATATACCCGGTGCTTTGGTGCTGGGAATTGTTGTATTGGTCATGTGAGTTGCTACATAAAACTCTGCTTTGCACTAAATATTGTCTTCATTGGCATTGCTAACTATTTAACCAAAGCATATTTCCAATTTAACCTGCATAACTCCACTCTGTTGGTGCCTTCACATGGTGCAATGTTAAGAAAAAGATTGATCAAATACGATGTTGGTCTGTAGAATATGTGATTGTAATTTGATCTATCGAAGTATGAAACTTTCTCGTATGGCCTTGAAAGTGGCCCATTATTTGAGGTGTCTCTCTTGTTTAGTGGTTCTAAAAGCTGTGAAGTGCAGTTCTTGAATGAAATGGAGAGAGACAGAGTTTCAGGTAAGAAAAGATAACTGCGATATGAAAATTTACAGCAACTGTATATTTGGTTGATTAAAGCAAAATTTAATAACAGGAAAGTCCACAATCACAAATTCACAATTACAAAGACCACACTTGATACGATGAAGCTTTAAGTGATAAAATTATAATCTCAAATGAAGACTTTCACCAGAACATGAATTTAATGAGTCTTCTAGAAATCCTTATTTCTCCCTTGAATGGTAGGAAGTTCTTGGAGCCCAAGTAGATCACTTGCCAAAAAATGACTTTGATCTTCATTTTGTTTGGTATTAACTATTTATTCTAGTTATCCAAATTATCAAATTATTTAGACTTGAACCAATCCTTCCAGAGCTAGGATCAATCTTGCTTAGAAATCATGTTTATTCTAATGCAATCTGGATCAATTCTAGATGACCATCCTCTTCTGCACGTTCCTTATTCTTCAATCTTTTCTAACTTGAATTGACTTCGGCTCTTGATTCTTCATTTCATCTTTACTTGAAATTGATGTTTCAGTCATGTAAAACTCACTTGCAGATGCAAATGGTACTCAAACTTATACTTAATACTATCACTAAACTAGGTCATAGGAATCGAGTACAATACAAGTCTCACACTGTTGTCCATACTTATCGTCCTTTGGTAGACTTTATAGATTAAGCTGGAGATATTGCACTAACTTGTCACATTCTTAAGTTATCATATGGATGCTCTTAGAAATAATGAATTTATCAAACTATTGATATTTTGACCACAGAATTTGAATTTCTGCTGTATTAAAATTCCCTTAGGCACTACCTTCGTATTGCCTTGAATTGAACATCTTTGCATATAGATTCCTATGTGGATGGAATGATCCATGTTTAGCTTTACCCAAGACAAGACTTCCTTGAACATGGTTTGGAGGATTCAGGGATGAATAGGGTAGGATTCGGTTGTTCTCTGATTAGGTTTCTATTCTGTGCATCCAGAAATTGTAGTCAATGTTTTGTTTGAATCTAAGGCCTTATTTTGACAGTGACAAATTCATTTCCCTTGGATGTTTGCCCTGACATTCTCCCTTACAGGGTCTTCATATTTCAACTTTTAAGTAAATTTTGCATGCTCATTCCAGGTAGCAGAGTTGAAATTGGCAAGATTTGTTGAAGATATTATTGTTCCCCCAAGAATGGTTGATATTATTGTTGATGGGGAGGTAATTTCATTTGTTATATGGGCTTCTTTATTGTTGTATTTAGATGCTGGTCAATTGCATTTTTCTTACTTCCTATCAAGTTTTAGCATTCATGCTGTTCAAGCGCTGGCCCTGTGATTTCCCTGAAGTTGTTAATTCAACTCAATAAAGGCTTTTTGGCTATTTAGATTCTCCAAACAAAGAAGAGAAAGCAGAAAAGAAGAGAATGACTAATAGGTGAAAATTTACTTAAGTGAGAAAAAAAGGACAAAGAAATGATTGAAAATAAGATAAAAAGGATAGAAGAAGATAGTGTATAGGCTTAGTAATTGAACAAAACCCTGTTCAAGTTCTTCCCAAACTCAAATATTTAGATGTTTTATAGCTGAGTCCCTGCATCTCATAAATCATAATTTGAAAATGAACAAACCCAACCTTTGGATATGTACCCGCATTAGACACCCGTACCCAAGTCCAGGTAACATAGCTTATCCCTATTAATTGGATTGGGTATCAGCATTAAAAATCTTATTTAGCCCTGCCATAAAAACTATCCTTTGTTGTATCTTCACCCAAAGCATGCATATTCGTTGCACATCTGCCACCTAACTGGTTAACTTTTGATTTTTTGTGCAGGTTAATGATGAATATATGAGAAATCTTGAGATTCTTAGTAAAAAGTTGAAGTTTGTTGATGTGGATCCTATGGTCAAATCTTCTAAAGCTCTAAAGGATGTTCAGCCTGAGTTGGAAAGACTTAGACAAAAAGCAGTTTCAAAGGTTACCAAGTAGATTAATTAGATTCATTTTGTCCATAATTCTGTAATTGCTTGCATAATCATCTCAAGCTAGACTCATCATTCATTTAGGATTGATCTCTTGAATAGTCTATTACTGATGCCATAACTAGCTGTCAATGCTGAAGTCATTTCTGTGGTTCTTATTTTAAATCAATTTGGCCAATATTTTGTCTAAAGCATCAAGTGTATAGCATTTTACTTGGCATAAATGATGCACCTAAATTTTCATGTTAGATTTTTTTTTCTCTGCTTATTAACAAGTCCATGCCTATCATTAATTTATGAAATGAATATTCTTCTAACTCTGTGCTTGGGTCAAAACTTGAAATTTTGTACATTCAATAGAAAAGAATGTAATAGTTCAATGGTAGAAAAGACGAGATAAATGCTTTAATACATGGTAAGCCCAAACATTTCAGATCTGTTCTTCTGAACTAATACTTGACATATGGATCCATATCCAGCTACTCTCAAAAAAAGGTTTTGTGAAGTATGGCTGAAAAATGCATGTTTTGGTGTTGTTGACATTAACATAGTTCCCCAGTTTTACTTTGACATAGATGCCATTGATTGACTTGTGTAAGAGTGGTGAGGAGTGAGGACTAAAGATTTTTTAGAAGAAATAATTAACATTACAAAGGCTTATGTATGCATAGAATTAGATTCAACCAACATACAGCAAAGTTGTCTTGTATTTTAATACCTAAAGTTGCAGATGAAGAATTTTGAACTCCTATAATGGCCTTCAAATATTGTACTAGTCCTTAGAGTGAGCCTTGTTGGATTTTTTTTCCCATCAATTGTGGATAAAAACATTGATGTGGTAATTGCTTCTACATGGTTTTGACAAATGAATATGTTGTGTTTTGTTTATTTTTCACTAGCATGTGATTTCCAGAATCTTTGCAAATACAAGTAAAACTTTTCCTGTTCTGTAATTCGAATCATAACTAACTGAGAAGGAGTCCATGACCTACGTTGAAGGGAGCCCCCGAGAGTCTAGGACTTGACTTGTGCAAGCTGAAGAGAGAGACAGGATCCCACATACCTGCTGTGTTGGTTGGGTCAGAGAGGGAGGAGAGAGAGGCCTTATGTGTAAAGAGAAATACAATGCTCTGGCCAAGCAGAGAACTTACTCTTTTAGCTGTATCCTGTATCTGTCGCATATGCTGTTCATGACTAAAGATTGTAATTGAAATTTGATGCAGGTGTTTGAATTCATTGTTCAGAAGCTTTATGCTTTGAGAAAGCCCAAAACAAATATTCAGATCCTCCAACAAAGTGTTCTTCTAAAATATAAGTGAGTTTTTGTATTTTGGAGGATTACTGTATTTCTCCTTGGAATCTCAAGTGGTTATAATAGGTCTTAATCTCATGTGATTTGCAGTCTGTTGTACATCTTTTGGTAGTCTGTACTCTCTAGTCACCTAGATATTTTATTTTACTTGAATATGATTTTGCTATTCACTTGCTTCCATTTTGTCTAAGATTGGTTATCGAACCAAAAGACTTACGTGACATCCTTCAAAACAACAGACTATAGATACAGTCATGAAAACAAAAGGGCTTTTTGCAGACATCTCTTTTATGGTATAAAACAAGTAGTCTGATGAATAATGCCTTGGTCATCAAGCTGGCTAGAGAATCTCCTAAACCCCCTCATTTTCTGACCTTTGGATTTTCAATTTCTGAATCAAATTGAGTCTCAATTAGTTTGTGAAAGATAGAAAAGCATGAAATATGCCACCTATGATTTCAGGAAATAGACCCATGTAACAACTGATCTAGGCATTTGCAACAACTGATCAGGTGACAGGTGGATACTGAAAAGGAGAGGCAATGTGTTGTCTATGTTTTCAGTTGGTACGATCTTCCAACCTCGTGGCCTTTACTGATCATTTTCAGCTGGATACAGAGCGTATAACTGTTTTCACTGGCTTATTCGTTTGTGCCAAGATCTTCAAGTAGTTTAAAAATGGCTATCCCTCTGCATCATTAGAATACTTAGCATGAAATGGTTGGAAGTGATAACTTCCTATATATGGCAACATATAGAGTAATAGTTAGCAAAGGCTGCTACTCTCTCGTGTGACTTAAATGGCTCATATTACAAACTATGCTCCAAAGAACTGAGTCTGTTTGGGTGATAACAGTAGGTTTCTCTTGGCCCTGGATTGAAAAGGGGAAGAAGCTAACCGTGATATCTGGTTTGCTTAGAATGAAGCAACCCAACCATTATACAAATTTAGCAATCATGTCGCTAATAGATCTGATGGACTTGGTAAAAGAATGCCACCTTTCAGATATCATGCCTTGTTTTCCCTTTAATGTAATAGCACTACTATTCAATATCATGCTATGAAGTTGCTGCCATCGAGCTTCGCCATGGTGTATGCTGCACTTCGGGGCATCTATTGGAGCATTTTGAATGTACCACTGCCTTCAATTGTTGAGGAACTTGAGATTTTGCTCACTTCATACATCTTCAATAAAGCAACTGTTCTAACTCGCAGGAATTTTTTTTGAGACTACACAGGTTAATTAACCTACTACAATAATAGTCACAATCAAGGAAAACCCCCTACACTGATGAACAAATGAGTTTTCTTAATTCCTTTTTTGTTTTCTTTTTTAATAAAAAATTCCCAATAAAGGCCTACCTTCTAGGCAATAAAAAACTTGGCAATTGAAAAATGTGTATATTCATGTTCATTAACTTGGTGATGTCCTTTTGCCACCCTCACTGGTGTCCTTTAGCCCCTAAACTAATGAACAAATGAGCTTTCTTAAATCTTTTTTTTAGGGTTCTTTTTTTTAACAAAATTTTCCTAATCAAGGCCTACCTTCTAGGCAGTAAAAAACTTGGCAATTGAAAAATATGTATATTCATGTTCTATAACTTGGTGATGCCCTTTAGCCACTCTCACTGGTGGTGTCTCTTACAATGGTCTTCCTTGCTTTCCTTGTTTAGGCAGGTAGAAGGCAGGTCATGGTTGTAATAGAGAAAGCAAAGAAGAGATGTAAAAGATTTTAGGAAATGAAAAATGCTAAGGAGATTGAAATCCCTACACCAATTGCTACAAATCTGATGTGTCAAGCATCCACATCAGATTTGTAATTTCATTGAAAAGTGTGTTGTTTTGATGTATTAAAGTTAAAAGTTTATGTGGCTGTGATTTGTAGCAATTGGTGTAGTGTTTTGAATCCATGTATCATTGCTCTTAGGAAATAGTGAGATTGAATGAATGATGAACATATATCCAGTATAAAATAAACTAACATGATGCAATTACATATTTTCTAGATATTGTCTAATTAGATTACAGAACCAATCTTTGTCCAAAGAGCTACTCATATTTGCTCAATAGCAATAAGGAGTCCATTGTTAATCAGTGCTTCCAGTGTCATACTTTCTTGAAGGGAGTCTGTGCTGAAAATCCTACTATAAATCTTCATTTATGTTAAACTATTGCAATGACTATTTAATATTTCACGCCCGGTGCCCATATATGGCGATATTTGTGCTTTACATGTTGTGACACACAGTGTTGGATTTTGAGTACGATTATTAAGTTTATGGTGTGGTTAAAATATTCCTTGTTAACTTTTTGATCTAGGTATGTGATTCTCTTTCTTAAAGAACATGGTAAGGAAGTATATGTCGAGGTTCGTGGAGCATATATTGACACAATGAACAAGGTGAGTGATGCTTATCATCCCAATTATACTGAACTTTAGCTTTTAAGGTTTAAACTGATATAATTTCTACATTCTTAGAACTTGGTAGTTGGGTAATATTCATGTGATTTCATGATGATATCCCTTGTGGTGATCTCCAAGTTCCTTCTTGAATTTGGCTGAGTGAAAATTCCGAGTTGTATAGGTAAGAGCTAGGATGCATGTCTTGTTAATGATTTATGAATGATTCATAAATGCTAAATTGGGATAGCAATCAGCAGCCCTAAAGGAAAGAACTTGCTCTGTCACCATATTGATGTGAGCCAAGGGTAGAAAAAAGAACAAGATGCAAACTGCTATTTGTGTCAAATATAGAAAGAGTCAAGACCAACAACTCAATCTTCCAAGTAAAGTACAACTTCATAATTCATATTATAATATAACCTGTAAAAAATGTGACATGGTAGCAAAAACCTCTTTGGAATGGCAACCATTCACCGAACCTGTGCCAACTGTCAAGGCTTTGGAGCAAATCTGAGTATCAAGCTTCAGTTGACTCTAATTTCACTTGGTCCTCGATAGTGAAGGGTTTTACAGTGGGTAGGGACAAAATTCATCTTCAGCTCGCCGATGACTTCCTCTTTTTGTTGGGAAATGATGGGTCTAGTTTGCTTAGTACTCTAAGGATTAACCAAGGTTTCTGTTGGATATCGGGTATGAAGTTGAGCCTTGAAAAATGCCAAGTAGTAGGGATCTGCATGACTGAGGCTCAGTTATTAGAGGCCACTTCCTCGTGTGGGTGTTCCATTAGTCAGTGGCCTTGAAATACCTTGGGTTACCACTAGGGGGTAACCCCTTATCTTCGTTTTTTTGGGAGCCTGTTATTCAAACTATTTCTAGGAGACTTGACGGTTGGAGAAGAAGTTCCTATCCAAGGGTGGAAGATTAGCACTGATCAAAAGTGTGCTTGAGGCCATCCCCACTTATTTTCTCTCTATATTCAAAATCTCTAAGATGGTGGCGTGGCAGATCGAAAGGATGATGAGAAAGTTTCTTTGGAAAAGGGAGGACAAAGAAAGAGGTGGAAGTCTTGTGAGATGGAGCTGGGCCAGTAGGAGGTTTGATCAGGGCGGTTTAGGGATTGGAAACCTGGAACTAAGGAATATAGCTTTAGTTGGGAAATGGTTGACTCCTCATCATGGAAAAAGATGCCTTGTGGGCCAAAGTGGTTTTGCGTCGTCATGGGCTCCAATGGAATTCACGAGATGCTAGTGTCTCCCAAAACCACCTATCGAAGCCCTTGGAAGTTTATTCATTCCCGATACCCGTTTTTTTCTAACATAATTAGACTTAAAGTGTGCGATGGTCGCCATTTTAAGTTTTGGGAGGATACTTGGTGTGGTACAACCAAATTATGTGATTTATTCCCAAATATCTACAGGTTATCAACCAAGCCAAGTCATCCTATTTCTGATTTTTTGAATTCTAGTGAGAGTAATGAGGGGGGTAGGCCTTCTTGGTGTCTCCACCTTAGAAGGAACCCTTCATATAGAGAATGTGTTGAAGCCTCATCCCTTCTTGAAATTCTTGAGGGAGCTTCTCTGTCAAATGAGAGCGATAGAGTGTCTTGGTCTATTGAAACCACAGGGGAGTTTTCCTCTAAATCCTTCTTTCATCATCTATGTTCTTCCCTTGGTCCTGTTTCATCTTTATCCTCTTTTCCACATGATTTCATCCGGAAAGCTCATGCTACCTCTAGAGCCAAATTCTTGGGATGGACCATAGCCCATGACAGGTTAAATTGTGCAGATATTCTCCAGAGGCGGTTTAAGAGTTGGACTCTGTCCCCAAACTAGTGTTGTTTATGTAGGAAAGATAGGGAATCCAATCAACATATTTTCGTTGACTGTGATTTCACCAAAGGTGTGTGGGGTAGGTGGAAAGCCATCCAACAGTGGGAGAGGCTGCCTAATGAGTCTAATCTGTGGGCTTTTCCTGATAAAAATTGCCTACCGAGACGTTTGAGAGACTATTGGAGGGTGGTTGACATTACCGTAATTTGGTCTATTTGGAAAGAAAGGAATATGCACCTTTTTGAAAACCAAGAAAAGGAGATGGGGGTCGTTTGGGAAAACTCCGTTTTTTTTTTGTTAGTGCTAGTAAGCTAGCTAGAGGCTATTCTTTGAGGGATTGGTTGAGGGGGTGGAACCCCATTTTGGATAGTTTACTTTGTTTTGGACTACATGTCCATTTGTAATTTTTTATGTACGTATTACATAGTTAATACAATACAAATTCTGTTTCTTGTCAAAAACAAAATTTCACTTGGTCCTTCCTAGTTAAGGAACTGTACCTCTCGCAAAATATCATTTGAAAAATCTGTTTCAGTTATATCTTGACTTTTCTGTACTGGAAAGGAAAAAAAACATTTCAACTGAATAAAAACAAAACCTCTAAAATATTTCTTGGGACAAAACTTATAAAATGACAATCAAACAACTTATAGGCTAAAATTGTTGCCTAACAACACGAGCCAAACCGAAAAGGTCAAGTAAGAAGGCTGCTTAATTTGGATTTTGTATTAACACTTGCTCTTCTCTTTCATCGATTTGCAAAACAGAGATCCATGATCTAAAAAATGTTTACTTTGTTCATATTTTAGGTTGAAATATCTGTTTGTTTGATGATTGTATTTTCTCTTTTTCAATGGATGATCATGATAGATATGAACCTGAAAACTATTTGCACCTTGTCCAATAGTTACGGTGATGTCCAAGACTTTAAATTTCTGACTTTTTTTCTCTCATTTTTCTGTTTAGTTTCTTTATTTTATTTTATTCACTGGTTAGGTGGGAACCAAACTGATTTTAAGGTCTACGACCTGATACCAAAACCACTAAGCTACAAGTCCACCCCACAAAGGTTACTCTTCAATTTATTTATTTATTGACACTTCACACTTGTACTACCAAAACTAGTTTAGACACACTTATACCTAACAATTTCTTAAAGGAGATGGCTGTCCTCAAACCTAGGTGTCCGGATAATTTGATTATGCTAGCTCAGCTAAAAAAAGGGCAGCCTATGTGGAGTCCTGGGGAAGGGTAGGACCACATTGGGTCTATTGTACACAGCTTCACCCTGCATTACAAGCTGTTTCCACGACTCAAACCCATGACTACTTCTTCACGCAACAACAACTCTTACCATTGCGTCAAGGCTCCCCTTCATTCTACTACTACCTCAGCTGGACATCAATAATTAGAATTTGGGTCAATGTATTTTATGTATTAAATTATTATAAATGGATCTCAATTAGTTTTACCTTTTACCTCTATGAATCAACCTATTAATGAATACAGCCCCAAGGAGATGTTTCTCCCAACTTCACTAAATGATATAACTGTTGTCTCTATTCAATTCTTGATTGATGTCATAATAGCGATAGGGTGATAAAAAAGCTTTGTGTCTCTTACTTTGGGGCATTGTTGAATATGTGTGCTATGTAGAATAAATTGAAATATCTAGAAAAGAGTATCTATATGCTACTTTGATTTGCCATTTTTATCCCCTGAAGTAGCATATGCTTGTCCAAAGATATTTGTTTATTTGATGGGCACTTTGGAGTTTCAAAATGGTATATATATATTGCGGAGTAAGGGGAGCAGGGGCTTGTGAAGTGGTGAATTACTAAAGATAGGGGTGTAACTTAAACATGAAGATATATAGCCCTAACTTGCTTTTGTTAGCATATGTGCTCACTAATTCACATTTTAATTCAATTTGTTAGATCTTCCAATAAATGCTCTCTCATTTGGTAGGATTGAAGGACTTCGTGTTTCATCATTATTTAGTTTAATAATTTAATTCAATTTTGCAGGTTCTAAGTGCTCATTTTCGTGCTTATATACAAGCACTGGAGAAACTACAACTTGACATAGCGACATCAAGTGATCTAATTGGAGTTGAGACTAGAGGTACTGGCTTGTTCTCCAAAGGAAGAGAACCCTTGAAGAACCGATCTGCTGTTTTCGCCTTGGGAGAGAGGATAAATATATTAAAGGTCTTCTCATCACTGTTTCATAATAAAAGACTTAAAAACAAAACATCGCCTCATTTTTATTTATTTATTTATATATAGAAAAGGCTTTCCATTCTTGTTGCATAGGCATTTCCCTTGGTATCACTTGTGAACTGATCTTGCATTTTTTAGTGTTCATAGTATACCCTGCTTAATATGCTTAACTTGAAGTTGATTAAGAAAATCCTTTTGAAGTGTCGCATCAAAATACTGTTCTTGTCTCTAACAATGTACTATGTTTGCCAAGGTTCTGCCTATAAACAAAGAGGATACAGTATTGTAAACATTAAGGCTACATTTGGTTGGTTATCCAAATCTTTAGATGCAATTCAACTCAACTTTACTGAGCCAAGGCCTTTCCTACCATGGGTCTAGTACATGAATTTGATCTTCCACTCCACCATGTTCTTTTTTAGGTCTTCCTTTACCTCTTTCGTTACCATTAATTGTCAATCGATCACTCTTCTTAACTACCGCATCAATGATCTTCGTTATGTGTCAAAACCATCTGAATCAGTTTCTTCTCATTTTTTCTTCAATTAGGGATTTTCTTATTATTTCTCATCATCTATCATAATTTTACCACATATCTATCTTAATATCCGCATTTGCGTTACACTTAGTTTGTAATATATTGTTTCTTGTTGCATAATATTGTATTTCATACAACATGATTGGCATAACATTGCTATTATAAAATTTTCCTTTCAACTATAGTTAGATGCATATATCATATAATGCTCCAGAAGCATTCATCCCTAAGCGCATCTTGCTTTAATTTATTGTTCATGTCATCTCCTATTTCTCTGTATGATGAATAATTGAGCCATATACCTAAAGTTTTCCCTCATCAGTATCTCTTAGCTTTCAATCATCTTCATTTTTATATCTATAATTCTACTCCCTTTAAAATACATTTGATGTATTCAATCTTAATTCTACTCCCTTTAAAATGCAACCCAAAAAGTAAAATTCAAAAGACAACATTCTATAATTTTCAGAAAAGAGTCCATTTTTTAGTAAAAGCTGAAAGCCTCCTTGCCTTTTTTCCTTCTAATGCAAATAAATAAATAAATAAATAAAATCCTGTTTCCAAATTTCAAATCAAAGTGGGCTAATATTTTAGTTTAACTGCAGAAAATACTTGAAGCTACACTACATAATAACTCCATATTCCAGAAGTCTGCTAAAAATATTTGAAGCTACACAACATAATCACTCCATATTCCAGAAGTCTGCTAAAAATATTTGAAGCTACACAACATAATCACTCCATATTCCAGCAGTCTGTACTAATGTGCTAACCACACAGCAGATACATTCTGGCACACCTTAATTGGTTTGTCTATTTGATTTCTATGGGTCAATATGTCTGACTTTGTATCCGATCAAAAAAACGAATTTCTGGGGACTTTGTAGCCATGCTTGATACATACACATTTACGCAAAACATATTGCTTTTGAAGAACATCATGTGTTCCTCATTTTCATGAAATATTTTCCTTTTCTCTTTTTAGGAGTTCCTATCTGAAACAATCTCTCTTGGGTATATTGTGAAAGAAACAAATATGAAGCACAAAAATATGACAAGCTATTTCATTTTTTTAGATTATGAGATTAACAATTTGAGAAGAAAATAAAGTTCATCTTTTTTTTTTTTTTTTTGTTATGACAAAATAAAATCTCAAGTTTGAGATGACCCTAGTTTTTTTTTTCTTCTTGTTTTTTGGCACGCATGCGTGGGGGATGAGGGGAAGTTGTTGGTTGTCTTTTTGTTTATGACAAAACAAAATAAAAGATGCATTTTCTTGTAAATTCTTTCTGGTAAAAACTGAGTTGAGTTTCAGCATTTCACTGTCTCAGGAAATTGATCAACCGGCATTGATTCCACATATAGCTGAAGCTAGCTCTCTCAAGTATCCTTATGAAGTTCTGTTTAGGAGTTTGCACAAGCTTTTGATGGATACCGCTACTTCAGAGTACACAAGTGTTTATTTTATCTCTTAATTCTATTAATTCAAGTGAAGTTGCTTCTAGACCATAACTTCCAGATATTTTCTCATTCTGCAGGTATCTCTTTTGTGATGATTTCTTTGGGGAAGAATCAATATTTTATGAAATATTTGCAGGTCAGAATACTTTTTTTTTATTCAATTTGTTAAAGTTATCATCCTTGTTATAGTAACATTTTTTTTTTTGAGAGTATTTTATCTAATTATTTATTTCATGTCAAAAAATAATTGCTTTGCTAATGTGAATTGCTATGAAGAGGTTGTCACTGCATTTTCTTCCATGCACATTTTTAGCTCTGGGAAAACATTTGAAATCACGAGTCAAAATATATGGTGATGCTTTAATTTTGTGTGGTTATTTTCAGGTCCATTTGCTGTCATAGATGAACACTTCAGTTCAATCCTTCCAAATTGTTTTGATGCCATTGGTCTGATGCTTATGATCCGTATAATTCACCAGCACCAGGTAAAATTGACTGCCATTTGTATCATCACTGCTGGATGTTCCCACTTTTTGTATTTGTGCTTATCTTTCTGTTACATTTCTCAACATGGGAGAATGAATATATATTTCCCCATGTTTTATTCCCTTTTTTTAACCAAAGTTGAAAGATACATATATACCCGTGTGTGTGGATTTGAAAACTTGTTCTGGATTCAGTTCTAAATCTGTCAAAAAAAAAAGCATGCATCAATGCATATTAATGAGGATGGGGGAGTAACCAAGCTGAAGGGTAGATGGATATCATCAAATATCTAGTGCTTATGAACTTACTGTCTAATGTAATTAGCTTCATGGTAGATGAGATGACAAGTGCTTAAAGTGTAGAAGGCAAAGCTTTGGGTATAAATGGAAATCATATTCCGAGGGAAATCATTATTAATGCTAGTACTAAAACTGGTTGATGGCATGCAAATCCTATCAATGCATCAGAGGCTCATTGAACATGAGACATTTGCTAGAATGAGAAGGCACTACCAATGCACAAGATTCATCTAATTCCCTTGTTAACAAATAGGGCATAAGAAGGCATAACCAATGCACAAGATTCCTTCCGTATTTCTAATTTTAAGATATTAATTCTGGAAACTGGACATCATGTAAACATGTGAAAACAGATCACAATTATTCTGATTCTTTCAGTCCCTAGAACATGTTTTTTTAGGTCTCTAAATTCACGACCATCATCCTAAAACATTCATACAACTTAACTGACATACACAACCTCTAAATCATGTTTTTAATTAAATTCTGTCCAAAACAATATCTCTGAAATTTTTTAATGAGTATATATGACTTTCCTTTCAGCTCATAATGTCAAGACGACGGATACCATGCTTGGATTCATACTTAGATAAGGTATGTATTTCATAGTCAGAAAACTAGATTATATAGCTGAATGTTCTTTCGATACTTACATCTAGCATATTGTTGACCGTATCTATATTTGTTCCTTTTTTTATTATTATATCTATTTTTTTTCCATCTTCTACTTGTCCAATTAATGGGGAAGCACAGGGATCCATTTTGTATCATGCCCCTTACAAGTTCTACTTCACTTTATAGGAGTGTGGACCGATTTCTCTCAATAACCCAAAATGTAATGAGACTAATCTTTGTCATGTATCGAACATTTCATACAATAGTATGATTAAGGGATGGAATTGGAAAAAGTTTTGACTTTTAGAACATGTTTTGCTTCCCCTCAACGAAATGTAGTTAGGGCATGCCTAGTACAGAGGCTCCTGCTATTGTGGGGTCTGGGGAAGGGTTGATGTAAGCGACCTTACCTTCATAATGGAGAGACTATTTTTTAGATTCGATCCCTTGACCTCTAAGTTACAATGTAGTAACCTCAACCGTTGCACTAGGGCCCACAAGCAAATGTACTAATGTAGTGCAAGAATGTTACAATAAATACCTAATGTATATTTCTTACAAAAAAAAAAAAACAAAACAAAAAACCTGATGTATATTGCTAGCATACTAAATGGGTGATTTTCTTGTGAACATGTCTCAAAAATCAGGGTACTGCAAAAAATAAAAGGAATAAAAATTGTAATTACTAGTGAATGGACGCATGTGTTGCACGTGATCAATTAGTATTTTTCTTTAATCATAGCAAATGAGTTATATATGAAAATATCACGAGTATGTAAATATGAAAAAAAGGAGTACCAAAATAATAGAAAAAACATAAGATAAATGAAATAAAAAAGAACCAATTAAATTTAAATAACATTGGGGGTAGGCATTTTTGGTAGATTTGTAATAGTTGAGACAATGGTGGGTTGCTTAGGTAGTTAGGGTAGTTATAATGGAGGGTTGTTTGGGTAGTTACTATAGAATGACATTTTAGGCAGTTTTAGTGGCAAAAATGCTTCACTATCAACAACTCAAGTACCTTTATTATCAGTGTTGTTAAGGCAGGAAGGCGGTGGTAGGCGTTATACCTTATCTAGGCTAGGCGGGGCCTAGGCGGCATGTAAAATATCTATTTAGAAGTCCTTGAAAAATTTATTTATTTATTCATTGATTTTTATAAATATATATATATAATTTAATTTTTAAAATAAAATACATATTATGAGCAAGTAAAATAAAAAAATAAAAAATTGGAACACTCTGGCACTGTCCAACGACAGTGGCAGTGTTCAAAACTTCAAATTTGATAGTTGGAAAAAAAAAACCACAATCATATGTATGCAATGAATCAAAACATATTATGAGCAAGTAAAATTAAAAAAAAACAGAAAAAAAAATTAAATAGAAAATGGAACACTCTGCCACTGTCCATCGACAGTGGTGAGTGTTCAAGAATCCATTCAAAAAAAAAAAAAATCATCCAATGAAGTGGATGAACTAAAAATACATGCAAATGAAACGATGGAGAATGGTCGAAGAGGAACCACGTCGTCGATTGGATGAAAAAAAAAGAAAGTGGAAAGAAGTTGTCGGCGTTGGAATGTCGCCAAAAGTGGTTGCCGGAAGATGTCGCCGGAGTCGAAGAATGGTCGGAGGGAAGCTCGATGTCGCTGGGGGTTAGGGTTTGGACGGTTCGTTCCAGCGTTAACGGTTTTCAATGGGTTTTTGTTTTAAATAAAAAAATATTTTTTAAATCCCTTGAATTTTTTTTTTTTTTGCAGAGAACCCCCTCCAGCGCCTAGGCGGTATGCTAGGTGCTGGAGGGGGTCAAAACGCCTACCCTAGGCGGCGTCTAGGCCCTTCCTTGACAACACTGTTTATTATAATAGTATTGATAAAAGACGTAATGCCAGTAGTGCCTTCCGGTGCGGATGCTTAGCTTAGATTGTTATGAACCTAAATCCCACATCGCCTAGTTGTAAAAATATAGGCAGTGTACGAGCTCTTTAGTCCCCTCCTCTTGCTAGCCGGTTTTCGAGGGTGGGCTCTACCCATAGGTTTGTATCATAGACCCCTATTAGGACGAGAGATAATGCCACATAAATGAGCATAGCCGAGGAAATTAGAGTAGCCTCTAAGGACAATAAAATAAAAGGTGGTTAAATGTGATGGTTTGGCTATTTGCAACTACGACAATGAGAACAGTCATGTTGTTAAGGTGTTCAAATAGATGGAGAGAAAGGACATAAATTTCTATTATGGGAAAAGATTTGGCCTAACTCAGGGCAATGTAGTTAACCTCAAGTAGTTGGTTAAGTGTATATATATATATATATATATATATATATTAAAAGAAACTAGAGATTAGTATATTATAATTGTAATAATGTACAATGTACAAAAATAGTGTGACTAGAGAACAATAAGTTCTCTAAATCGCATAGCAAAATACAATGCTATCCCAATTTCTCACCCAAACATTTACCGAAAACCTCTTTGACAATTTACAATTAGCAATCCAAAATGCAGCTAACAGTTGTGAGCTCTCCCACACCGAGCCAACCGGACTTTCCTTATTGTCAAAAATCCTTCTATTCCTCTCTTTCCAAATGGACCACAGGACCACCAAACAAACCACCTTCCAATGTTCTCTCCACATTGGCTGAATCCGCAACCTAAATAAGGAAAAATGTTAATACCTTGGAAACTGTTCACCTCTCCATCTACCTTGGAAACTGTTAAGTGTATTTATATTGATAAAGATGATACCTAAATAGTGTGTCCTTGCGCCTTGAGATCCAAAGTCAAGATAGTCCAGTCTTGCCAGGTAACCATGCCATGCAGTGACATTGGTTTGCGCACTTGGCAACATAGGCATCCAATGTGGCAGTGACTCAACTTTTTGGCTTTCCTTTGGTTTATTTTTTTCACAAAGCGATTGAACTGATCCTCTACTGAACTTGAACAGGTCAATATTTCATTGTGGCCGCGTTTCAAGATGGTATTTGACATGCATCTCAATAGCTTGCGAACTGCCAATGTGAAGACATTGTGGGAAGATGATGTTCATCCACACTATGTTATGAGGCGTTATGCTGAGTTTACAGCTTCACTAATTCACCTCGATGTTGAATATGGAGATGGCCAGGTTAGCCAAATGTGACCATGTATGGTTTAAGATGTTCTGTGTGCTGAATCGAAACACTATAAATTGATTCAATTGGTCCTTGCAGCTTGAATTAAACTTGGATCGACTGCGAATGGCTGTTGATGACTTGCTTAATAAGCTTGCCAGAGCATTTCCAAAGCCAAAGCTGCAGACAGTGTTTCTTATAAACAATTATGATATGACTATTGCCATCTTGAAGGTAATGATTGAATTTTTTAATTTTTTAATTTATTTTTAATTTTTTTAATTTTTGTACATATTGAGCTATACAGGTAAAACTGTTAGATTCATTAGTTGAAGTTGAAGCTAGCTCTGCCCTTGGTCTATTAGTGAAACATTATTGAGTTGGACCACAATGTATTAGTGCCTTCTATCTGTAAGCCAATTCTTTATGTATTTGCTCTTTTTTCCCCAAAATCATCTTTTAGACAACATTGGTATATCATTTAGCGAGCATTATTTTCAGAATAGTTGTTTTTATGAATGACAAAAGCATTGTACGGGAGCATCTTTAGGTTTAGCATATGTGGAGGTCATTATTTCCTTTATGCTACCATTGTTTGGAACTCATGATTGTGTCACTGCAAACTGTTACTGATACGAAAAATATAAATTAAGAGTTTTATACTACTTTGACTAGTCAATTTCATAAATAAATAAAAAAAGGACTAGTCAATTTCATCTTATCTTTATATTTTATCGCAACGTATCTTCAATTAAACAAATTTAAGGAAAAAAAAAATCCACTAGTCAGTGTTTGTTCCACCTTCCATTAATTGGCTCAAAATGTAATAAAAAGAATTCTCCCAACATACTGTGTGATCATCATGCTATGCTATTTTTTTTCAGATCTATGATGAGCATTACTTAGTAATACATGCTCCATTTCTGTTTCCTATAAAAATAAAAAATACTAATAATAAATGAACAACACATGCAGCACGTGTACTCCACCTGATACTTCTCTAGATTCTGTTTTCCCGTAACCATTTTGGTGACACTGGCCTGCAGGAAGCTGGTCCAGAAGGGGGTAAGACTCAACTGCATTTTGAAGAATTGCTTAAGAGCAACTCTGCTATCTTTGTGGTAAGTGTTGTCATGCAAGTTAAACTTTTTCACCTTCTACTTCTGCTGTACTCCTGTAAAAATGTTAGATGAATCAGACTGGTGGTCAAGGTTGGTTGCAAATTTAGATGGAACAAGTCTGTTTAACAAAATATGTTTCCAGACTTGCAGATTCTTATTGGCTTGCTTTGTTGTTATAATGGACTGAACCTTTAGAAGCTATTGTAACATAATTCTTCGTAAAGAAGCAAATTTAGTAAAAGAAAAAAGGTTAAAAACAGATGTTATAAATATGCTGTGTTGATGAAAGCATCAAACTATGTTCGCATTATTCTTTTTTTCATCTTTTCTTTGCTTTCCTTTTCCTTCCATGGGTGATTGTGAGGTCAAGGGTTATTGGACAGTTCATCTGTCATTTTTATTTACTTCCTGTATTTTATCACCTCGATTTTTCTTTTTTTATATTACCTCCTCCATCAATAATAATAATACTCCATTGCAACTGGACATTGTGGGTTCAATCCAAAAGTAGCCTCTTCTAATGTAGGGGAGCCTTGTTACTGGATAGACCTTTTTGATACATCTTAACCTAACTAAAAAATGTAAATGAGGCACCATGTTAATGTAGAAAGCTCTCTTTGTCAGTCCATTGGCTTTAGAGCAGAAAAGTATGGAAAAATGGACCTTTTTTTGGATAAAGTAGATTTTAGTTTTGTGCTAAAAAAAGTTGCTCTTATATTTTTGAAGCTTCTGGCGAAGCATCGTTAGTTCATTTGTCTGTGTGCTCCTGTGAAATTAGTTTATTTGACCATGAGTTTGATTTCTTTCCTGCAGGAAGAGCTACTACTAGAGCATTTTGGGGATCTAATCAAGTTTGTAAAGACACGGGCCTGTAAGTATCAATAGAACCTCAAAGTAGTAATATTTGCAATTGAAGTGATGGGGAGGAAAGGAAAGGAAAGGAAAGCTCATTTTCTTATGTTGCATCTGTTGCAGCCGAAGACCCTAGTTCTGGCTCAGAGAAGCCGATAACTGTTGCTGACGTGGAGCCTCTTGTCAAGGACTTTGCAAGTAGATGGAAAGCTGCAATAGAGCTGATGCACAAAGATGTCATTACATCTTTCAGTAACTTCCTTTGTGGTATGGAGATACTTAGAGCGGCATTGACACAGTTATTGCTGTACTATACCAGGCTTTCAGATTGCATCAAGAGGATTGCTGGTGGGTCTGCACTGAATAAAGATCTGGTTTCAATATCTTCAATTATGTATGAAATCAGAAAGTATTCAAGGACATTTTAATTTAGAGATCATGTTTCATCAATGAAAGATCCAGCAAAGGCACTGAACTAATTGAGGCGACTCTGGAGAAGTTTACATTGGAATTCTTATGGTTGTATGTTTTTTTTTGGTATGTTGATAATGTAAGCTTAGTGTTTCATTAATGATGTTGGGTTATATTCATTGACTGTGAAGAAAGTATATTTGGGCCCCATCTTAATTGAACAGTTTTACTAAATGATATATAAAGTGAAGTGAAGAAAGTGAATACATGTAACCATCTTTATGTAATTGAGAAAAGTCTTGATTAAGTTGAATTTATTTTCCTCATCGTGAAGATTGGGGCACTATGAATTAAGCCTCTGTCCCACGATTCAAGAGCTTACTGGAGTTTACTGAGTTAGAGAAGAGCTAGTATACATTATTGGTCCTATGTTTATATAAAGAAACATCTTCATAAATTTGCTTCATCTATAATAAAAGAATTAGATAACACAGTTTCAGGCGTTTATCAACATCTAAGCTTTGCTAAATCAAAGAGAAAATCTATTTTATATTATATTAAGTAGAGACATTAATTTAACAAGGATTTTATGCTGCTAAACACCTGAAACTGTGTTTTTTTGTCAACCAAAATGCACTTGCACGTCTCTTTGGTACATAGCATTTTTGTTTCCTTCTTAGTTTTCCTGAATATATACTTCCCTTTTCACCGTAAAGCATTAAAAAAGTAAGAGGTGGGAGAATAAACATAATTTAGAACGTACCAAATCAGAAACGCTTTTGAGAAATTGTAGACAAGTGCATTCAGCCACTCTTGCCCTTCCCACTATTATTATGGTTTGCTTGCAAACAGCTGCTGTACAAATTAAACTTTAGAAAAACCAGTAGTCAGACTAGATATAGATTGTCATTCTGCTGATTACCAAATACAAACACTTGGCAGGGGTATCAAAGAGCCTAACAATTTACCAACCGATAGCAAAGGCACACACAAGCCCCACGTACATATATATATATATATATATATTCTAGCACAAAAGTTGCAGTAGCAAATAAACAGCAAGGGAGAACAGGGTTCCAATTTTGTTTGCTGCATGGCTTCACCTTTCTTAAGAAAAAGTAGATAGAAATTCTTCACCATTCCCAGCCCGCACTCAATGAGCATCAGGATACTTGCCTTGCAGATTTAATACCTACACGAGGTAACAACCACTAGCCCTCCCCTCAAGATGAGGGCACTCCTTATTCAATGAGCTAAGCACAGATTTGGCTAACTTCCTTTCGTTCTTAGGAGTCTCTTTGGTCCCGCTGCTGCATTAGCAGGAATATCCAAGGTAGGCCTACTGCAAAGGTGCATCCTTCATCTTTGCTCTTGCTAGTAAAACAAACAATGAAGAGGCACATCTGCAATTTGACCCTATGATGAAGGCCGGTCCTCATTACTAGCCCCAGCATCAGAATCCGGCACGGTTGTCTTGATGTCTTTGTTGACTGGAAGCCTGGCCTTGGGAGACAATCTCTTAACCTCCTCAGCTGTGTAGATGAATATCTTCCTAACCATGCTGCAGAATTCACTGGATATGGAAAGAAACAATAAAACAAATCTTAAGCAAATCGAATAACTGAAGCACATTCAGATGCAGTCCTCACATGTGGGTTACCTATGGTGCTCACTTGAAGGGGTAAATATCGGGTTAATAAAACAAACGAGGATGTTGAAACTACTTTGAAAGTGCTGATTAACAACATGGTTGATGACAAAAACAATTTGACCACTAAAATATCAGCAACATTGTAAAATTCTTGGTCAATAATAACCAACATGCAAACTAAAAGTAAATAACAGATGCTGGAGAGAAGTGGGGATAAGGTCAGGAGCAGATTAGAAATTCTGCATAAGACACTCCTGCCAAGGACCTATACCCATTTCTGCTGATAATATTTAGACAAGCATACAACAGAAGGAGAGAGGGAGAGAGAGAGAGAGAGAGAGAGAGAGAGAGAGAGAGAGAGAGAGAGAGAGGAACTTAACTGCCAAGGATCATCCCCAGCCATCATCATATCATCCTCGTCATCCGTGTAGACAACTTGCCATTTCTTGGAGGATCCACAGAGCTCACCTTCAATGTCAAACATCTCCTCAAGCTTCATGAGCAGGTCTTCATATCTGTCAAACCTTGTCAAATCCACAGCTCTTCCAACAGCAACCCCTTGCATATGAACCTGGAGCATGTTGATCATGAACCCAAGTTATGCTTAATTTTCCACCATCCATTGTGAAGGAACAAACTCAAATTCAATACAGTAATTCCATTGTAATACCTCCGAGATAAGTGGTCAATAGAAAGTCGACCACTCAAATTTTTGATCTTTCATATTTTTTCCTATGTTATGCCAGGAACTGTTAACTAATCCATCATCCATGTTTTAAAGGACAGGCCACCTCCCAAATGCAATCAACATTCATCAACCATTTGTTACATACCTTACCAGATAATTCAATTGCATGTTATTTGAATATTGTAAGCCACAACAAATGATTCTTTAGGGGATGGATGTTATTCATGATAAATTTTAATTTCTGGTGCTTAGTTCAGTAAGAATCATCAATTAAGATATATTAGAAACATGGGTTTATCATTATATTTCTAAAAGAACTGGAACAAAGCAGGGAAAGTTTATATACCTTGGTGCAGCTTCGCATTTGCCTACTCTGCATCTCCTGGGGAGACCTCATGCACAATTTATCATGCTCACTGCTCACACCAATATTATCAGGCTTGTTGATGTTAGAGGGTTGAGATAGCTGATCAGAGTCAGAACCCAAAGATGGAACTGGCTCCACAGGCCCTGAAACAGTCGCCACTGGTGAACTTTCCTCCACAGTGGAGTTATCAACCAACTGAATACCAAACAATCTGTAGCCATTGCTCATTTCCTGCCGCTTTTCACCAGATTCCTTGTTACTGACCGGGGTAAAAGACTCAGCTGGAGATTCCATTTGGCTGGACCAATATGCTGGTTTGCTGGAAGCTCCAGATGGAGAATCGTTTGCAGTGTGTGCAAGAGAGTTTGCTTTTGTCACTGAGGAGAAGAGCGAGTTTGAGTTGGGTGAAGAATATGGTTCTCGACCTCTTTGCAAACTGGGGTATGAGAAAGTCGATGGAGACTCAACTGGGGATTTCCATATACCTAACACACAAAGAAAATTGTTTCCCGTATAAATAAACAATGAAAGAAGAAAAAAAGTAGCAGTACAGTCATCAAGGGTAAGTTTTCACACCAAATACTGAAAGATCCGGTGTTGGCGAAGGTAAAACTGGTGGTCGAGCCCGTTTGTTTCTCTGTGCGGGCTGGGAAGTCGAAGGCGTAGCAGCCACCAGGGGTTCCAATTCCCAAGGCGAAACTCTTTCTGGACGTGAAATAGATGAAGGTTCATCCCATCGTACCTAGATGTTGAGACAGGAGGTGGAATAAATTTCTAGTGATGAAAAAAGGAACATGCGAAATTAATAAATAAAATAGAACTAGGGAATTTTTCTGAGTCAGTTACAGACAAACTATAAGCTCAGTGAAAATATGTTCACCTTTAAAGATCTCCACTCAGAATCAGGCCACCAAGGTGACACATTCTCTCCAACACCAATTATAGTACCACTGAACCTGTTTAACCATGAAAAAAAAGTCGTTTGCTTTATGTTCTAATGGTTTAGCCTGCAATACTAATAATCCAACAAGATGACAAACCTCCTTTCAGGAGCTTCTTCACCCTCAAATCTCATCTTAAACCTCATCGCAACAGAAAGTTTGTGGTTCAGAGCCTCCAGGTACTTGTTGACACTGACAATAAACTCAGACTGACTTGTTCTGGCAAACAAAACAGTGCCCTTTTAGTGAAAACACTCTTTTTCTCAACTAACAAATGTCAATGAACTAAAGCATTTTTTTTATGGTAAACTAAAAATGTATTAATTGGAAACAATAACTCATGAAAAACTAAATTAATTCAACTCGTTCAATAATTAAAATATGAATGTGAATTGTGTGATTAAAAGACAACTCCCATTATTACCAAACAACAAATATATGAGATTTTTCATATTAAAAATGAAATTAAAATGTATTTACCTATATTAAGTGCATGCTTGTCAATGATTAGAAGATTTGAGAGCAAATTTAAAAATTAAGTTTAATATCTTAGATAAAATACAAATATTTGATCAACAAAAGGTGAGACCATTTTATCATTGTTCCACAAAGAGGATGCCCAAACCTTGGCTTGTAGAATACAGAAAACAGTGTTTTTGTTGCTATGGCATGAGATGCAGTAGCAAGGACTCCAAGGTGCATGCTATGGCTGGATATAACAGATGATGGCATATTGCTTAGTTGTCTCATAAGCCTCCTCACTCCAACACGCAATTCTCCATTTTCACCTCTGTCAAAAAAAATTAGGACACAACCACTTGTTGGCAAACGCAAAAAAAAAAAAAAACAAACAAACACATAGGACTACTGCTTTCAAGTTCCTCCAATATAAATGGTTGAACATACCTTAGAAAGATGAAGGCGTCTCCAGCTACTAGTCGCTTGGAACTTACAAAGACACTCCATCCGGTAGTGAGTAAGTGACGCCTAGGTTGCCCTGTGAACGAATTTTTCTTTGATTTTAAATAGTAAAAAGATCCCTTGGGGGGGGGTGTTGATGGAAAGGATAAAACCAGGAACCAGGATAGCAAATATGAAAGTCAAGTAGTCTGTATTGGTTTGAAAAGCATCAATGCAACATAACACCCATCCCTCTCCCAATCAAATAGAAAAGTAATTGAATAAGTGTCTGAAAAAAAAATGAAACTTAAAGCATTCAATTTAAGAAGGCTTCAATATGACTTAAAAAATGCCACACATAATCATAATGCATCAAAAAACTTGAGGCCAAATTTTTAAGCAGCTGGACTCTTCTCAACATTCAGCCTTGAAAACATAGTAGAAATCAAGGTGCAATCACTTTGCCGGCTCAAGCAGAATAAAAAGCATATTAAAAGTTTAAAACTGAAGCTCCTGAAAATTCTAGAATAATAAAAAGGTTGCTTGGAAGAAAGAAAACCTCGAAAAATGTGACGAAAATGCCATTCATTTCCATGTAAATCGGTAGCAATTAATTCCTGCCAAGGTGGATTTTGGGACATATCCTGAAAAAAGATCCAAATGGTAAGCTACAGAGGACAAGAAGCTCTCACATGTTATGAGAAGAGGAAAGGAACTAGAAAAAATCTAACCAAAGGTGGCAGGCAATCATCTGCGTGCCTCCGGAGAACAGAGAATCCCCCGTGTGTGCTAGTGTCGGAAGCAGTAAGTGTCTTGCAAAATGAATGCACAGTGCACCTTTGAGGCTCTGGAAGTGGAGGATCTGGACTGTTCACTTCACTTTGCTGATCGACCATGCAGAGAGAGAAAGCACATAGCGCAGATTACAAAGTGAATACATATGATACAATCATAGCTAAAAGCCTAAAACTACATATGTAGTAAGAGGAGCATTGGTCAAAATCAATATAATAATAAAGATTAAAGAGAACTCACATCCTCTTCGGGTAACAGAGTAATTTGAGCATAAACCTCATCTGTTTCTGGTTCAGCCTAAACTTTCAAGGCAGATTGATAAGTAATTGTTACAACCTTTCCAGTGTTGCAAAATGGAATTATGTTAAATTGAAAAACTTATGTTGGACAACTCACCCGAAGCTCAACATTTACTATTTGGCAAAGGATCTTAGATGGCAGATTGAATGAAGGCATCTTCTCGTCCAAAGCCTGATGAGTTGATGCTTCAAGCTATAGTATAACAAAATGCAGTAAGGATTAAATTCATTTAATATGAAGCATAAAACTGTATTCTATCTAACAATAATGAATTATGATTTATATATGGCTAAACCCAAATTGTTAACAAAAAGCATTATCTTGATTTATGGATTTTAAGTAATTGACCTGAGGTGGGCCTCTTGGCCAGGCACCAGTAATTGACTCGAGGCATATGACTCAAAGGTTGGATTATGAGACTTGCATGTTACACCTAACCGCCTATCAAAACTCGGGCACACTTGAAGACTTTGTTTTCATTTTCGTTTTGACTTGCTGCAGAATATCCACAATACTATATTGGACAAAACCTAAATTTGTGATTTTTCCCAAATGAGGTAGAATCAACCCTTGAGAACAAAAAGGATTGTATACATTATTTCTTGTCCAATATACTAATATAGTATGGCTTGAGGCACAAGCTTGAGCTCGCCTTGAATACATTGGTTTCTTATGTATATATAAGAAAAACAAAGAGGCTATTAAATAGCCCTTATTTATGGACTACTATAATTATATTAAATTTACTTATTTTTTACTCTTGTAACTAGTGCCACTAGCCCCCTATTATTTGATCGTCTTTAACAATCCTAAAAATCTAGTACATTCTAACTTCACCAACTCTAATAAAAATGTTCGCCCAACCCTAAACAAATTATGCGTCCTCATTATGTCATCATCTTATTCCACTAGGAATGCCACATTTGTTAAACTTGATGAGGTCTCGCTCGACGCTCTCCAAAGTATTAGT
The DNA here is from genome assembly GCA_035771175.1 of Paratinospora sagittata. Classification (NCBI taxonomy): domain Eukaryota; kingdom Viridiplantae; phylum Streptophyta; class Magnoliopsida; order Ranunculales; family Menispermaceae; genus Paratinospora; species Paratinospora sagittata. The sequence goes on along the minus strand of JAYMFD010000012.1, from coordinate 1,638,752 downwards.
TATGAAGTTTGAATATTTTCATTGCTCATCTCCATATGCACGGGGAATGATATAGGAGTAACAGAAATGAGTTCAATTACCTGTTCCATATGTCCTTGAGGAAAGTAATAGACCCGCTCCCCAACATGGGGTACAGTAACCAAGGGTCCAGCACAGGCATGCCAGAGTTCTCTGTACAGGACATCATTCAATTCCCCTATCAACAACAAAAAAATGAACATATTGAAAATTAGGCAATGATAAATAATAATATCACATAAACATAAAACTCAGACTAGACACTGCGTTCAAGTTAACAAAAGGAAGAGAAAAACAATGTCTAATTCACCATGTAAGTAAGTGACAGAGGAAGACACCATAAGCACAAAGATCACCGAAGAAGACAAGTATTTCCTTTTTAGGATTGTTTGGAGAAGTAAACTAATATCTACATTATTCTCTTCAGAAAAAAAATAAAATCAAATTTCTACTTTGGTAGAACCCTGACCTGAGTTAGGACCTCCTCCTCCTCCTCCTGTGGAAGAATTATGCGAAGAAGGGGCAAGTGCCATGAAATGAGAATGCACGAAATACTCTCAAACGGTTCGTATTGGAGCTTTCTTACTCACGCAAAGAAATCAGGGGGATCACCTCGACTAACCCATTCTCCTTGCTGCTAGATTTTTCAACTCAGCGAATAGAATGAATAAACATTCACGTAGACAACGACTTTTAATCCTCTCACCCCAACCAACCAATCCACTTCCTATGAACTCAAAATCTCAACATCACGATGTGAACCACTTACTCGTCTTCTTCCAGAATCCCTGGTGCAGCAGTTACTATTCTCTATCTAAATGCTACTAATTAAGATGCACCAGCTTGTTGATACCTTAAACGGCTTTTTCAGTTTCAACTCAGCTTTTGTCGAAACGCCTACCTTAAGCTGAAGCCTTCTTAATGCGCGTGCCGTCTCGATCTTCAACGGCACTCCAAAAAAAAAAAAACACAAACAGACTATTATCTTAACAGTTTTGGATTCTCTAATTATATCTTTCCGCGCTTAATAACCGCAGGAGTTTCTGCGAGCTGAGAATTGGAGGTTACAGAGAGAGAGAGAGAGAGAGAGCGAGCGTCGGTTACTTTTTTTTTTTTTTTTAAAGAAAGGGAGTGGTTGGTAAGTGACAGGCACACACAGCAAAGATGACCATTCTTCCTCCTCAACGAATGATTTGCAGCAGATAGGTATGGGCAGATCAATTCAGCTAGATCTCTTCAGCTTCAGCACTAGAACTTCTCCAGATAACAACACTGACAACTTAAGTTACACCTTCCCACTGTACTTGATCGAACTCACCGTGAACTCGTGAAATTCTTCAAAAAAAGGTGAAAATCTGCTGAACTACGTTATCATAAGGTGAAATTAACAATAAATTCTTCAACGAACAATGTGTTCTAGCTCCAAATTCACGAAACAACAACAACAACCTGCACAAATTCCTCTAGAAAACCTGAAAAAAACAGCGATTTCGCTCGAGGAAAAGCTCGATCGGAGACGGAAACGTCGGGAACAAAATCCAGGTGAGAAAACCGAAATGATTTAGGGGTTTTGATAGATCGAGAGGCGAATGTGCTCGGTTTTTTGGTGCAGAGAAAGGCTCGAGAAGTTGGCAGAGAAGGAAAGGTGTTACGGGATCTGAATCGGCAAGTCTCGAGGCAGATCTACGACTTCGGCACCCGCGAATTTCTTCGGTCTCTTCTTCATACAAGCACCGATCCGAAACGTACCCTCTTACCCCTACAAGCTTCCTCTCAACGCGCATTCAGCATTGAACCCAAAAATTAAAAATAATAATAATAATAAAAATACCTCTGCCACACCTCTTCTCTCTCACCGTTCAACTTCATATTACGAAACTACCCTTCATCTGATTCACAACTACGAAAATGCCACGTACTAAGGTCCCCGTGTGACGATGAAATGACTATTTTAACCTTTTTTCTGTTAGTCTAATAACGTGGGTTTATGAGGAATATTGAGGTCAATTGGGGTTTAGTTGGAGGCTCATTTGTAAGAGGGTAAGTAACCCGACCTACCAGACGTGAGCGGACTAAATTCAATCATTTTGAGTCTCGTCGGGTCAGGTTTGATTGATATATCGAGTTGATCGAGTTAGTTTTTTAATAACTCGACTAAATCCGACCTGACTCGACATCTTAAAATTTATATATATGAGTTCATCATTATTCTCGTAAGTCAAGTTTAAGAGTAATTTGACTTATACATATATGAGTTCTCTAAAAAAAAAGAAATCTTATCTTTTAAACCTTAAATAATAATTTAATAAATTAGATACATAATAATTTAATATATTTTATTATTAATATAAACTTAAATATTAATTATTAAGTTTTAAAAAAAATAGACTATTTAATGAGAATCAATCCGACTGATCAGACCTGACCTTAAGTTAGGTGGCACCATGTTCAATTTGTTACCATCCGACCTCATCAGGTAGGATGGATAAAGGGACTCCGACAGAATTTCACCCCTACTCACATGTGGCCGTCGGAGAACTATCCAATTCCATTGTACTACAGTGCGTGAGGGTTTATGAGGTGCAAATTTCGGTTGAAAAGGTGGTGCGGCCTACACTCACTACTCACTACCTACTACCCTTTCACTTGCACGTAACGTGATTGCAATGACGGCGTCTACCTTGAGTTAGAATAAACAAAATGATTATATTACATAATTTAAAGTCGAAGTAATTAAATTGTATTATGTCAACTATAAACAGAAATCATAAATTGAGTTAGTAAAATTACATGAACGAATGATAAGTTATGCGCCATAAAAAATAATTGTAAGAATTTACCTTAAAAACTCTAATAATAATAATAATAATAATTAATATTTTTCTTCGCTCTGGAATCAATGAATTAGTATTTATTTTTTTCCTAGAGCTCAGCTAGTAACTAAATGTCATAGCAGGGACTTAGATGTAATTCATGAAATAAACAGGATCTCCCATCGTAATTTCAGAGACCACAACCAGGGAACCGAACCCTCGCTGATAAAAAAGAGTTGTCCAGGTCACGGTTCAGTCCCCAAAACTGCTTTCTTCCTTTTCCGTTCTCTGCAAAACTACTACAAAAACAAGACCAAAGCGGTAAAAGGTCGGATCGAAATCGAATCGATCTAAAAAACCGCAAAACCCTCGTTTCCATCGAACAGCAGCAGCAGCGTCGGTGGTGCGAGCCAGGAAAGAAGTATGGCGACCCCAGCAGCAGTTGTTGAAGCGCAGGGGCAAGAGCAGAACCAGCGACAGCAGCAACCGGCGAGTTTTTCTCAGACGATAACGGGAATAATAAGGATAGCAGTGTTCTGGTACTTCGCTTCCAAGTTCTTCTCTCCCAAGAAGCCGCCTTCCGATCCTTCTCTTCTCATCTCTAATCTCTTCCACAAGGCCGAGCCTCTGGTCTGTAAAAAAAAATCTTCGCTCCTTTCGCTTTCAATCAAATTTTTTTTTTTTTTTTTGTTGATCTCAATTTCGATGTTTTGATCAGGATATGTGGGTGTATGTGTCCGAGCGCGAGAAATTTAATGATTTTGGGAACGAGGACGCGCTAATTTGGCACGAGACCAATGTTCCTTATGCCGTTTGGGGTCCTGGTAGCTCTAGGTCTCGTTCCTTTACTTATGCTCCTTCTCAGGTAATAATAATCTCTCTTTTCCATGCTGCTGTTCATCTCACCGCCGTTTGATTCTCTTTAATGTAATTACAAGTTGTGGCCATCGTGTTTCGACGATCGTCTTTGAAAGTGTGATTCTATTTGTAAAGTGGTATTGTCCGTGGAATTGTGGAATGTTATGGAGAATTAGGTTTTGCTTTGTGCGCGTCTTTAGATCGTTTTATTACTAACTTGTGTGTGCTGTGAGCCTGTTTAGCTTAGTATGATTACTGCTGCTGCTATTGTTTGTTTTTCTCATGTAAACAAAGTTATTATTGTGTTTTGTTTTTATTGTTATTGTTAGTGTTCCTTAGCATCACTGTCATTTTTTTCTTCTTGTTGTTGAGAATCTTCTAGAATTTTCTTTTTTTGGTTTGCTCTTTAATTATGGTTTCAATTTGTGTTTACATACATACAAAACCATGAATGTACTTGTTTCAGGCAGTGAAACACAATGGAACTCTCTATGCTCATGTTTTCTTCGCACGCTCTGGTTATACTCCAGATCCTAATGATCCTGAATATCAGCCATTGGCTGCCTTTGGGCGCACACATTGTAAGTTTCTTACTTTTTGTGTTGTTCTGGACTCGGGAGGCCCTTTATGACTGTCCAATATCTCTCCCTCTCTCTATCAATTCAGCGATTGTGACATACCTGCCAAAGTCGAAAGCAGATAAAAGGAGAAGCTTGTTGGGGGACACCAAAGCATCTGAAGAGGGTGAGCAAGTATCTGAGGTATGTTATTAGCTTTGATGAAATATTTGAAAATCTTTCATTGTTTTATCACTTTTACCACCTCTGAATGTTACATTCTCATGGTCGAGGTTTTTTTGGTTGAAATGCGAGTTTTAAAATCCTCTTGAGAAATCTTTATGATAAGTAACTGTCGCCTTCTTCCTAATGAAAATGCTCAAATGTCTTCCTAAGCTTTAGATATTTGGAACACAAATTAAGATAACAGGGACTTAAGGACACTACTCATAGGAAGAAGGTTAATGAACAAGTGATATAGAACCAAAGGAAAGAGAAGAATATATTAAAGGGAGTTAACCAATAATCAATGTGAAAATCTCAATCACGAGCCCATTATCTTATTTATAGACGTCCTAGTTTCCTAATTTGGTTCCAAGTACAATTTGGATGCTAAAATCTTACTAAATAATAAAATTAGGATCCTGCTAGAATAAAGCTTGATTTCTACTATAATCTAGAAACCAAAATCTTAGTTAATAATGTAATTATAATTCAACTAAAATAAAATTTGATCCCTATTATAATTTTGAAACTGAAACCTTGCTAAAAAACAAATTTAGAATCTTACTAAAAAAAAAAAAACAAAACAAAAACAAAAATTAAAATCCTAAAAATAAATATATAATAATATTATTTCATTTATTTTCTATTCTCGTGCTGCATTAACAAGTTTTGAACATGAAATGGAGACTAGTTGTAAACATCAAGCTTTGGTGATACTTTTGGTAGCTATTGGAAGCTTGGAACAAATTAACCATCAACGGCCAAAACCAAAGGTTTTAATTCTGGAAAGATTGAAAGTAAATGGAAGGACATCATACATGTGATAGATGGTTCCAATGATTCTTGAAAATGCATACTTGAGTAGATGAAGACACCATGTATGTAGAGACTCGTGCATATGTCTCTGCTAAACTAGGGGACATGGCAGATTGCTTGCTATGTTGCAAGCCTGTTTCCTCATATTGGTTCTAGTGTTGTTTGAACACAAAATACAAGTGGAAGGCATGGGTGAAGTCCCATTCATCATTTTTGTGGTTGTATAGCATGATTTTGTTAGATGTTTGATGTATTTTGAGAGTCATCATGTATTTCATCCCCTCTTTTACTCGTATGATGTCACTGTGTGATTCTTCTGGATATATATGTTGGTTGTTACAGGTGATTGATGAAAGTCAGACCGAAGCTAAAGATAGTCCTAGAGAATGGATATCATATTGGAAACCAAATGTTACAATTAATCTGGTTGATGACTTCACAGGGTATGTTTATATAGTTTGCAATTTGAAGAACCCATGATCTTTCAGATGTTACTGTATATTGTGAGAAAGAATATGCATTTAGGACAATTTAGTTGCCATGCAGATCTCGCTTTTTTGAGGGGATAGCCTAAACTTTTTTCTCCTCTGATTACTTAACACAGTCACATAGTCATGTAATGTGTTAGCTTTGGTTGTTCTATCTCGTGTTTCTTCTAAAAAAAAGCTTTTTTTCTTTTATTTTTTACACTTTTTTTTACCTGTCTTTTTGGTGAACTTCTAAGTTTTCGTCATTGTTTTGCAGATACCCAAAGAATTCTGTTCCACCAAATATTGCTCCTTGTATCCTTGATTATTTTTCATTTGATTGTGCTAGAGTTCATTTAAAGATGTTCTAACTAGCTTTAGTCACATTTCTTTTAGTGGTTGTTTTTTGATTCAACATTCCTTTTTTATAATTTTATTTTAGCGTAATCTTGGGCTTTGACTCTTTATATGATTTGTTGGTAAATGTTAAAAGTTTGTATTTTCGGTTTATCTCAGATATCCTTTTCTGCTGTTAACTTAAAAAAACTTTATTGTAAGAGAAAGATGGTTTACTTCTTATTTTCTTATCAGGCCTTGAATTACTTTATCTAGAGTGTTTGAAATTTAAGATAGGAGGTACCTTTATGGTTTGCATTGTGAGGCATCTCTTTTAGCTAGTGGACTCTTGCTAGGGAATGGTGAAGCCTGTTTTCTTTTTTTTGTTTTGAACCGAATGGTCAAGACTGTAGCACTGTATGATATGCAAAAAATTGTAATTTTTGACCATACAAAATCCTTGAATCTTTCAGTTGAGTATTTGGAAGTTTCAAGGGGTTCTATTTGGAAACTTATCCTATAGTGTAATTTTTAGACAATTTTTTTCAATGATGTTTCAGGCTACACTTAGGCAATGATGCCTTAGCCATTTTTGTTATTTTACCGTGAATATTTTCCTTTTTTTTATTTTTTATCAAAAGTATTACATCCAACTTGCCTCATTAAATTGATCTAACTTGTCTCATTTTTTTAATTCATTTTTTGGTTTTTAATTTGTGAACACAAAATTGTCTTACAATTCCATTAAAATAAAAAGACTTATAATTATTAAAAAATTAATTTTTTTCAAAATAATATCAAAAGTCCCAAAATTAGTCAATATCCTATATTTTTTTGCTCCAACTCTAAGCTAGCTTCTTATAATGAGAGAAAAATAAGGAATTTCTTCTTGAGGAGGAAGGCTTCAGTTTGGTTTGGTTGGTCATTGATTTTCACTGAGAAAATCCTAATCCAAACCGCATTAAATTGGTTTGCATATTTGCAAGCTGATCCAAACCAATCAAGCCTCCCAAACCTAACCAAACTGTTTAGTTTGCTTTGGTTTTGGGCAGTTTGATTGGGATTCTTTGTACATCCCTTTTTGATTGGTTGCATTTGATTTATTTGTTTGATTAATTTTTAAGTGCAGTTTTCCTCTTTAACTAATTTTGGTGATGATATGATTTTCTAATAAATGTTAGTTATAGCAAATTCTGAAGCCAGAATGATGGAATGGAGTTCCTTGACTTCAATTTTTGCAGTTTTGAATATTGAGCCCATTACAGGAAACTACTATCCTACAGTCTTCTTCAATGAGTTTTGGCTACTTAGGGATAAGTTGATACCGCTCAATGAGACTGTGGCTGAATTGCCCCTAAATTTGGAGGTGGGTCCCATTAGCATGACAAAGTGGCAACTGTTTCTACAGATTGAGCAGTCATTCCAGGTTCATCGCAGTTATGGTAGCATGCTTGAAGGCGAGGCTGATGAACTAAAGGTAATTTCTTTTATGATATTTGAAATCTTATTTAGCATTGTAGCATGCAAAAGAAAATAAGTTGATCTTTTGTACATTCCCATTATTAATCTAAAGCAAAATCTACGAGAGCTCAGCATCAGTTTAAGAACTCAATGCCAAGAGGTCAATTTGTTAAATGACTTGAAATTTGTCTCATGCTTGATGATGTCCTTGTAAGTAAATTAAAATTTAGTTACTTCGGAGTTTAGAGATCTTAAATTTTGCTGTATTTTAAGTTTTTTAATTAGTTGTTCCCGTGGTCTCAAATAATTTGTTCAAATTATTTCACTTGCCAGCTAATATTTGCTTCATTGAGGTTGTAAATTCAAATTGGAGTTCTTTTGGATATCATTATTGTTGTTGTAATAGTGCCATAATGAAAACATGCTGAGATGGATATTCCAAATCTATTCTACGACTAAATCTGAAAAGATATTCTTTAATCATTCCCCTTTTACTTCAAATTGGCTTCACACCTTTCCTTCCTTCTTTTTAGAGCTTTGAACTGCGATGGAGTATTCTTTGGTGCAACATGCCAAATGACTTCAATTGACTATCTTAAGTGTTACATCTAGACTCTCTCATATGGCTTGTGCATTGCATAAGGTAATCATGATTTGTGAAACATTACTTTTGTTGAAGACATTAAACTATGGCTTGTGTCATGCTCATTTGTTGCGTTAAGTTTGTGTTAATCGATATTACTTTTTCATTAAAGCTATTCATTTCCTTTTGCTAAATCTGTGTTCAAGTTTTCAAATTCTTAGTTTCTCTATCGGTTTATTTATTTTATATCTTCGTAGCAGACTCATTCGGTACTTTATTACTGCTTGTTAAATATTGTTTTGTGGTCCATTCATGTTTTTATGTCCAATTTTTGTATTTTTTTTTTTTTTTCTATCAGAGGGTATTCCTGGAGGGCAATCCATATCTTTTGGTGATCACAATGGTGGTTTCATTATTTCATTCGGTGTTCGATTTCTTGGCTTTCAAAAATGGTAAACCCCAACTACTTAGAGTTTGAAAAGTGTTTGTTGGTTTCAAGCTTATTTGGGCTCTCAAGGCTCCCCTAGTGTTCGTACCGTGATATGTGTAAATTACTGTTTATTCTCTTTCAGATATTCAATTCTGGAATAAAAATAAATCCATGGAAGGTCTGTCTGCAAAGTCAGTGGTCGTGAGCTTTATCTGTCAGTTGATTGTCTTCCTCTATCTCCTTGACAATAATACTTCCTGGATGATCCTTGCTAGTTCTGGAGTTGGTTGCTGCATTGAGTTTTGGAAAATTGGGAAAGCCATGCACATAGAGGTAGGTTCACTGATTACATTTTTCTGGCAAATATCTGTGTTCCTTGAGCCACCAACTATGAAATCCTTTTGATTTTATTGTAAGGTCAAAGAAACTGAGGAGAGAATTGTTATTATTTTTTTGAAAAGCGTGCTCTAATCTTCTCAGAAGGTGGTAGTAATTAGTGAGATGCATTTTCACGAGAAGTTAGTGTTTTTTATTTGGTATTCTGAGATTGACCAGGCTGAGGGGACTTTATTTTTTGTTTTGAGTTGATGAATAGGGTTTTCAACCATTGTTTCACATTTGATAGTAACTCTTTTTGATATTTTTTGTTTCTAATCTTTCTATTGAAAATCTTTTAATCAGTAGGGCTGTCGTTTTTGTCATGAAAATACTTCATGCTAGGATACTTCAATTTCATTATATTGGATCTCTCTCTCTCTCTCTCTCTCTCTCTCTCTCTCTCTATATATATATATATATATATATACACTGTCCATATCTTAATTCCTGTATCGAAATTCCAGTCAGCATGCTTTTTAATTTTGATGCTGTATTCCGATGGAGCTAATCTTTGTGCACATCTATCAAATCTGTCTTTTCAGATTGATAGAAGTGGGAAAATTCCTATGCTAAGATTCCGAAATCGGGAATCATATGCAAAAAACAAGACAAAGGAGTATGATGATATTGCAATGAAATATCTATCCTATGTACTATTCCTCCTTGTGGCATGCTCTTCTGTTTACTCTCTTACGTATGAGCGTCATAGGAGTTGGTACTCGTGGATCCTCTCTTCACTTACAAGCTGTGTTTACATGTTTGGTAAGGCTTTCCATCCTTCTTGGTTCTTTTTTTTTTCGGTTTTTTTGCCCTTTTTTAATTTACCAAAGAACTGAATTTACCACAAGAAAGGTTTGAGTCGTTTGACTATTGATATTGTGCTATTACTGGAGTTCCATGTGACACATGGTTGCTTTAGTCTCAGAAAAGGTTCCCTCATCAGAATTTCAGGGAACATAGCATTGGATCCTAAAATAGTCTCTGCTCTGCCATTCATGCTTCTCTATCGCTTGCATGCACGAGCATGTGTGTATGCGGGTGCAGGCATCATTTATGCATATGTTTTTTGAACGTATTGATGGCTATTTTCTTTTACCTGCCACAATATAGTGTGTGTGGGTGTGTGGGTTTGCGGGTTGCGAGACTGCAATATATGTGCTATGATGTTTGTTTTTGTTTACAGTAGATAATGGATGCATTCACTGATGTGTTCTTGTTTTGTTAGTGATTTATGAGAATTATCTATTGACTTGCCCTTCTTTTTAAACGTTTCCAAATATTTTTTCGTATATGCTTGTAGGTTTTATTATGATGTGTCCTCAACTGTTCATAAACTATAAGCTGAAGTCAGTTGCTCATCTTCCATGGAGACAAATGACGTACAAGTTCCTCAACACCATCATTGATGATCTCTTTGCATTTGTTATAAAAATGCCAACACTACATCGGCTATCTGTTTTCCGAGACGGTGAGTTTGGCAAAGTTCCTGTCAATGTTATTGTTGACCTTCTTTTAAAATGTTCATATTTTGTATATCACGTATGACAACCTTTTTATTTAGAAGTTTTAGTTTTATTATATTAGTGGGGAATTGATAGGACAGCGAAGTGAAATTTAGTCTTTTTAATGTTATAGATGAATCAGGTCATAATTATTTGCTGAACCCAAACTTTATGTATTATAATTGGATTGATTTTGATGTTCATATTGTGTTTGGTCTCTGGTTTTCTGTGCCTGCAGATGTCATCTTTTTGATATACCTGTACCAGAAGTGGGTTTATCCTGTTGATCGGAAACGTGTTAATGAATTTGGCTTTGGAGGTGAGGATGAAGATCAGCCACCTGCCCTTAGTGATGCAGCAGAGCAGAAGGCAGATGATAAGAAGACCAACTAACCTGGTTTTTCAGTTTCCATGAAATTATAATTCAAGCACTTGTAACAGTAAAGTTAGATTATAGCATCTGCATTCTTTCCTATAGGCCTTCTTTGGCTTCAGTATAAATATTTGATTTCTTCTAAAAGAGGGTTAGGTGAGAGGGTCTTCTATGGCGGTTTCTACCTTGTACGCCTCATGTTTTGAATTTGCAGGGATGAGAATTGCTGGGAGCTGCACCATATGAGCTCTTCCTACATCCTCAGATAGGCTGTTTTAAAATTTTGGAGCATCCCTATTCAGAAATTTAAATTTATCTTTGAAGTTGGTTGAATTGATTTTTTATTTGTAGAGTTTACAAGTAACTGGGAGAGTTCTTTTCTGCTTTTTTAATGAATCATTTTGATCAAGTGAGAGGTCAACTATTTCAAATTTTCACCATATTGTCTCTTAGTTTTGAACCTCTTTTTTTGTTATTATTATTATTTTTTTCTATACCAGTATGTTTTATGTACAATGAAAACGTCTTTGGACCATTGCTTTAACATGTGATAAGCAAGCTATAGTGCCTCGAGGAGTTCATGCTCTGACACAACTGTCTTGTATATCTATTTGGTTATTTTGAAACTCCTGGTAGAGTTGCAGAAATCACAAGTTGAATTGCGTGAATTTTTGTTTTCTGGATTAAACATATGCTTGTGAGAAACTCCAGTTGGAGGTACAATAATTAATAAAAAGGATAAGTCTGCATTGCATATGCTACATGCTACAAGCAAGAAGTATATAATTATATGCATAGTATCTGCACAAACACAGTTAAAATTAATAAAGGAAAAATAAATAAATAAAACAAACCAACATTAATGTTGTATGGTTAGTCATATAAGAGCTAATTGTTGCACGTTGATAGGGTAGGCATCAATAGGAGGGCCGGTAAAAGCTCTCTGAGCAACAATAGCATACACAGCTTGTGTTCCATGAAAAGCATCCCAGAACACATACTGATTCCTGTCTGGGCATGGGATTGAGAGTGGAAGACAAGTTATACGCCCTTGCCCTTCAACCCCACAGCACCCTCTATCCACCACACTGAAACCTGCAACATTTATATGTATTAACTATTATTAAGTGGTCATATATATATGTGTTATGGGGGCTTAATTAGTAACATACCATAAATAGCAGGGTTGTTGAGTATGTCTCCAACAGCCCTGTAAGTGTTGCCGTAGACAAAGATAGCACCCTGATGTCTAGAATTGAGCTGGTCCACAAGTGCCCTTAGTCCTTCATTGAGGCTGCCCAGCATCTGGTTCACATAATCAACACACCTTCCTGGTGGTGCCTGACCTGAAGCCCTCAGTGTGGGAATGCACCCAAGTGGCCCCACTCCTGCTATTACAAACTTCCTCAGCCCTACACTGTATAGTGCCTGCATTAATACATGCAACATTTGTAAATAAAAAGGAAGAAAAAAATAGCATAGCATAGCATTTTCCTGATTACAGACACACACACACACAAGTATTTTGACATGTATTTATAATTTGTATGTATTATATCTTTTAATATGAGAACAATGTTAAATTATCTTATACAATTGAAAATAAGGAGGAATAATGCATGAGTAAAATGTTATTGTTGCAAGGGCAGAATATAATTTAGCTAGAAGGGCTAAAAAGTAAGAGATGTGTGAGAAAGTGAAAATTAGTTAAAAGTTCAACTTCTTATATATTCTAACTATCACAAAAAAAAAAAAAAAAAAGAAAGTTAAACTTTTTTTTGTTAAACATAATATGAACTTTTGAGAGACAATTATGGATGTAATAAATATTCTCTTTATATTAATATTGATGGAAGCATGAGAAGAGAAAATCAAATAATGTAATTGACTACCAAAAGTTGCCTGGTGTAGTGGTTGAGAAGGAGGTTGGCAAATTGAGGGGCAGTGTAGCTTTGTGTTTCAGGGTAGAGATAAGGCATTAGGTAATTGTTGAGGTAGTCATTGCTTCCAAACACCAACACTGCTATGGACTTAGCCAAATATTGAGTGAGATTCCTCCCTCCTCCCATCATTAACCTCAGTTGATTCACTGTGTTCTCAAAATTTATCACTTGCTGGCTCAAGCTGAAACGTTGTCCCTGCATATATATACCACTACTCATGCATCTACATATATGTACAACTTATACTGCTCCCAAGTATATATATGTATTCTTGCATTATATATATTAATTAATACATATAGATCGATATAATACATACGTAGTGTCGACCGGTCTCGTCGAGAATGCCAGCAGCTGCTGAAGCATAATTGACTCCACTGAGTATTCTTGATCCAACTGTGCTGGGATCTGCATAGGATGGAAGATAAGGGACACCCAGTTTTTCTCCTAAAAAAAAATAAAAATAACACCCTCACTTTCAGTTTATAATATATAAAACATAAATTAGCTAATACAGATATAGATGCTATACAAGTTATAATTAAGAAAATTATATAATTAATGATTTCATTTAAATACTTAATTAAACAATTAATTAATGAAGTATGGCTAGCTAGCTAGAAGATATATATACCAAGCAAATCAACAATGGTTCTTCCATTAGTGAATCTCCCAGTAGGCCATCCTGCATAGAAGTCAATACCATAGGGCATGTAATTTGCTTTTGCAATTGAGCTGAGATAGTTGTTGTTTCCACTGTCTATTAATGAGTCCCCAAAAGCAAACATTGCTGGAACCTCTCCATTTACCATCAAAATGCTCATCATCTTCATCAAAAACAACAATATTAACACTGCACCAGCTGGGTTTTCCATTATTTATTTTTTTGGTTATTTCATGGGAACTTGCATGCAAAAGCAATATGTGAATATATATATTTGTAGCAATAGTGCAAAAGGTGGTTGCATGCATGGTGAAAACGTTTTGCTGATCGACCCATTTGAAACGGTTGAATATAATAATTAAATTTATAAATATTGTAAATTATTATATCATATATAAGATGAGTACTGTTTAGCTATCCCCATTTTGCTCCTGGTTTTGAGATGTGCCGTTGCAGCTTTTGTTGTCTTTTTTGTCTAGCAAGACACAAGAACCATGCTTTGGATGATGCAAGCATGGAAAATGCCAAACCTAGCTATATATATGTAGCTATCTTAGCTTAGATTATAGTCTAGTTAGTTTTTCTTGGATAAGGATCGATATTCATGAAATGCACATATGAGATCGATTGCACCAACTACGTGCTCTTGGATTGGCTTAACAAATTTCTATCTTGAAATGATGATCATTCCACAACCTTCCCTCCAACAAAAAAAATTTAAAAATTGAAAAAGAAAAAACAAATCCTTATCTAATCAAGGATAAATATATTTTTTTTTTTCAAGTGGCCTAGTTCTAGCACTCCTTGATATAAACATATATATATATATATATATATATATATATATATATGTCCTCGTTAATCTTTTTTTCCTCGTTAATGTTACATACTTAACAAGTGCATCATGCCCATGATGGCATTAGTCGTTATAAGGAAAGGGATGAAATAAAAATGAGATTAAGGAAAATGTTAATCTAATAACTACAAGAAATGTACCAACAGGTGGTAGCTCAATTGATTGAGAAACTGAATATAAGTGAGGTTGAGGTTCAGATCCCGAGTTCGAGCATGAACGTACCCCTATTTATTCGCCCTGTTCGGAGGGCCAACTCAAACATCTTTGTCATACCTAAGTCCGAGAGGATTAGTGTCTCTCAAAAAGAAAGATTACACCTCTCCGATGCCAAAAAGCCGATATAAAAAAAAAAAAACTACTACAACAAATGCAATTATATATTAATATTTATTGAATATATGTTTTTCCTGTTTTACACATCTCAATCTCAATGTGTATGAAAATATATATAATTGTATTTTGATGTAGTTGGATATCTATCTGTTTATCTATCTATCTATCTATCTATCTATCTATCTATCTATAAACACTTGATGAGCATTTGAAGCTAATGTAGGTAGCTCTACTTAAAGCCTATTAATTATTCTAAGAACAAGCTAATGTTTGAAGGAGAATGCGACGAAAGGATGATGATCTGATTGCTCTCCACCATCGCCATCACCATCTTATCTGTTCTTCTTTAGAATGTACTACAGGTAGAAATTAAAGCGGCTGGACTCTCGATATAATGAGTTAATTGAAGGAAGGAGAAAGCTATTCTATCAAATCACTTGTCTCAGTCTCCATCTCCATCTAATCACTCTCTCCCTATTACAAACATTAAACGTACTTGCACATTCACCCTCCAAAGCTAATGTTGCATTTGCAGATTTTATACAACTGTAACTTTTGTAAAAGTGAAATCGATAATGTATATTGATATAAAATTTACATAATAAAATAGAAAAATGTTTTATTTACATTCGACGTAAATACTATTTTTTGTTACTGACATCCAACATCTTTATATATTTTAAAGATGCACATATATTGTGTAACATTTCAATATCAAAAAGAGACTGGATACTAACTTTGACACCCAACGTATATTTAACATTACTTTATAAAATATAGACACGTACAAAATAATTGATACATATGATCGTGATGCAATTGATCCGTGAGAGTGCACTTCTCAACATATATATTACTAGCCATATAATTAAGATACCAATTGCATGCACGTCCTCAATTAATTTAGAAATTAATCTCTGCAAAAGTTAATTGAAGACATGTAGAATATCAGATTAATGAAGAAAGAAGTATATATTGAAAAGCTAAGTAGCTAGATGCATGCAATTTTAACATGTTTTGTCATATCAGAATTTGATTATTTTGTGCATGGTGCATGCACTTCATACATTATTAGTTGGAATCGGCTTGTCCAAAATTAAGTAGAAAGTTGTTTAAAATAAATTAAAGTGATTAATATAGATTGATAAGAAAGATTAATAATTACTGAAACCTTGTACATAATATAGATGATATATATATATTGCACGGTGCATGATATATTGTTTGCGCAACATATCGAATAACACTGAAACCTTTTGCTAGTCTTTAGTTTGACAAATCTAGCTTAGCTAGCTTTGTTGCAAAGTATATATATCTAAAGGAAGGAATTAATATTAATCTTTTATTTTTAATTGTATATATATATATATTGCTGTGATGAACAATTGTCTGCTGTGCTGTGCTGTGCTGTGCGTGACCAATAAGTTATGCGTGACACGTCAGTAATCACCATCATGATTTGCCATAAGGTGGCCGCACAGATGCATGAACTTAATAGCTAGGAAATAATGAAATAATATGCATAAATTAATTAATATACATCATGTCACAATGACACATCCTTAAATATATATCCGACAATATATGTTTCTCAAATGAAGTCATATTACATGACCGTCCGGCCTTTATTATTATTATTATTATTATTATTATTATTATTATTATTATTATTATCTTCTATTTTCTTGTAACCTTTGATCATCCATTTTTATTTCTGTTACATATATATTTTTTCTTGGAACTTGGCTAGCTAGCTATAACTAGCCGCCTATATAGCTATGTCTAATGGTGATTCATCATCTAGCTATGGCAGTTATGCTCTAATCTATATATGTAGTTCATCAACAAAGAGAGACATATAACTATTTCTATGAGTAGGAAAACCACTTCAACTAGCTAGCTTTTTCAAATGCATGAATATATAATCTTCAAAAATATATATATATATATATATATATATATATATATATATATATTGTTTATTTATATTTATATTTATATTTATATTTATATTTATATTTATATATGGGGCTTATTATTGCATATATATTATATCTAATCCAAAAATAACCTAGTTAAGGGACTCATGATCAATGAGACTACTGTGCATCTACAGCGTCCATCCACATCAAAGACTTCACCATACACACACAAACATACAAATAGGGCCATGTACAATGAACACAATTTTATTTTTTTCAAAAGCAAAACAGTAGGACGAATCAAGGCTGCAAGCAATAGTATCTTTGACTACATTGGACAAAGAATATATAATGGTACATGCATTACATAGATTCTCATGATCATGAAGATTGGTTAAACTTTTTAAAACATACAACATTCATTGCATATATCCCGATATCCATATTAATGATATCCATATTAATTTTTTTTTTTTTTTAAAGATTTGAGTGTCTGGATCAGTTTGCGTGCATTCGATTAATTTTAAAGAGTACAAACCTTTAGTCCGTAAAGAGGACAAACCTGAAACCTCAGAAAAATTTCTTGTTACGGCTTTTATATACTTTAGAAGAAAATAAGTGAATAAAACTCAAACTCATTTCGAATATTTGCCTCTTTATCCAACCTCGATATCCATATTAATTCTTAATATATATATATATATATATATATATATATATATATATATATATATATATATATATGTGTGTGTGGGAGTATAATAAGTGGGAAATGCAACAGATTTTTTCGAATCGAGTGACGACGGATAAGGTAGTGAGGTTGGGTTGCTAAAATTTCTTCCAATATATGATCTTCCCTTATTGTCGGCACAGTATACTTTATATATAATATAAGAACATTTGGAAATTTATAAAGTAATAGGGTTCAGGAGTTGACTCTCTTATCTCTAAAAAAAAATTTTAAAAGTTGAATGAAAAACTTCTCCTATGTCATCATCCCACCCTAATTATTACCTTCTTTTTCATCCTTTTTTTAATATTTCTGATATATATATTATTAAATTGACACAAATTATGTATTGGTATTAAATTTGAGATAATTTAATAATATTTAATAGTAATATTTATTTTAAATATTATTTTAATATTTTTTTTCTCGGTACATGTTTATTGTTATAATAAATAGGTACAAGTATACATGTACATGTGCCACATTCAAGTTTTGCCCCGTGAGCATAAGCGGGAGACCAAAACCTAGTCAACTAACAAAATAATGAAACATTAAGAAGACATTAATATTAGAAGCTAGCCTACTAAACTTATAGCAGCTATAAGTAAGTCGTCAATAAGGGTTCTTCTTCCTTTTAATAATGATGCTCTCACTACTACAATTTAATTAATATTTTTGTAAATCCCTTAGCTTAATTGCCATAATTTCGGCAATATCTCCAACATAATTTGGGAACCCTGCCCCAGCAAATCTAAAGCAACCTATGACCTTGGAGGAGATCTAGAATTGGGCCGCTACTACTAAAAATCTGAAATTAATTAAAGGATCGTGCTATTTGGATAGAATCCATTAGGACATAAAACATAAATCACTTCATTAATGACTATTTACTAAAGTAAAAGACCACAATAATCTTTAATGAATCAATTTGGCGCCATTTTCTAAAAATATAAAATTGGCCGTAACAACTCTCAAGCATCAAATTCCCGTCCAAAATAGATTTAATAGTTGATTAATGCTGCACATTTCTAAGGCAGGAGGTAGCAGATCTCTAGGCTCTCTAATGGTTGATGCGTTGAATAGAATACCAGCCTAATGGTTGATGCGTTGAATAGAATACCAATGGCTTTGTCACATAACTAATGACTTTTAACTTCAAAGATCATGAATAGAAAAACTATATTTCTAAGATCCAAACCATTACAACAAAAAAGATGAAAAGCAAGAGAAATTTCAATGGACATCGTATATTGGAGAAACCTTCTTACTTTCTTTCTATTTTTTTGATTTTTTTTTACTAAATTTTTCCTGAAATTCTTACTCCACGTTTTCTGTGTTTGAACAAGGTAATAAAAACATACTTCTTTACTTAGAAGCACACTTCTTTGCCATTTGCATAGATTGTTGTAATGTGTTCTTTGTCTGAGTACATAAGTGTGTTTTTTGTTCTAAAAAATGTGCTCCTGAAACAGACTGTCGTAACGTGTTCTCTGTGTGAACAAAGAAACGCGCTTCTCACGTGACAGAGCATTATCCGTCATACATGAATCTTGGTAAAAAAATGCATCTACAAATAATTAAAACATAAAAACTCTTCTTAAATTAATTAATATTCATTTATCGATAAATAAATAACCTTTATAAAAAAAAATTTCTTCGTTACAATAGTATTATTTTATAGAGTTTTACTGTACCAACGAGTTTCTTCGTGAGAAAATGAAGAATGAGAATGAAAAGAATTGCAATAACGCAGAGCCATGGCGATGAAAGATATTTTTGGTTTAAGTGAAGATGATAGTTTGTTTCATTAAGATTCTGAAAGAGAAGAACAATTTAATTCTGTAAATGTTGAATCTCCTAACGTTGACTTGGAAACATCTACTAGTTTTAACGTGGATGAAGGACCTCTGTCGGATATGATGTTTAGTAGTATTGAGAGTCTGATGAAGGCTTACCAAGATCATGCAAAGGTAAAAGGGTTCAGTGTTGAGAAGAGATCAACTCATAAAAAAAAGTGGTAAAAGTTACAAGTATGTTACAATCTGTTGTGGCAGGAGTAGAAAACAACAATACGAGAAGTCTACAAAGAGGATAAATTGTCCTACAAGGATAAATGCAATTAAGAGAGACAATCGAGTTTGACAGGTTTCAAAAGTTGTCTCAGAACACAACCATGAATTGCATTCTCATATGTCGATTTTGATGCCTGCACATAAGAATAATATGAAGAGACAGTTGGAAGCCAATGACATCGCGGCGTAAGACCGTGCAAGAATGTTAGAATGCTAGAAGTACAAGCTGGTGGGCCAGAAGATTTATGAGCCAAGCTCTTCTTCTTCTTCGAGGGCCTTTCCCATTTAACAGGAGGTTGTTCCGTTGAAGCTACGGGTTCCTCAATATGAATGTGGTTTGCCTCTTGACTCATGATTGAAGAGATATACCAAACTTTTCAACTCTCGTCGTCCCCACAGATGGCGCCATATGTTGATGTAGAATTTGACCAACATCGAATTTGTTGATGTGCGAAGGAGACGAGCCGACCTGGGACTGTGAATCACTAGAATCTGAAACAGTATACATAAACAGACTCGTAAGGAACACCGGTGTGGTGTTGGCCAAAGATCCTTCGGTGTCTAAGTCAGTGCTTGTTTCAATAAGAAATCTTGCACAAGATTTAGGGTGTGTATTTTTCTCATACGTTTTGAAGAGAAATAATGGACTATTTATAGGAAAGGTCTTCTGGCCGGAGTGGCTAGTTGCCCATTAGGCATGTGTCATGTGTCGATTCCTGATTGGTTGATGGTAGGCAGGATGAGGTTTCAAGCTTATCTACTCTGGGATTATAAGTTTCTCCATCCCAGATGAAGTAGGTTACATCTAAAGTTGCGAATTTTAGCTTATCCCTTATTTTTCGTAATTGTCGTGTATGTTTCTATCCCGAATATCTTGAGATGCTCTTTGTGTTGTACTAGAACACATTTACACTGGAGATCGGCCTCGTTTCCTTATTAAACTGAGGTGGTTGACATCCGAGCTATCGGTTATCGAA
This sequence comes from Paratinospora sagittata, assembly GCA_035771175.1. NCBI lineage: Eukaryota > Viridiplantae > Streptophyta > Magnoliopsida > Ranunculales > Menispermaceae > Paratinospora > Paratinospora sagittata. The sequence continues at coordinate 1,618,438 of JAYMFD010000012.1, read as the reverse complement.
CATCCCGAAAGTTTACATCGGGTCTCCTCATGGCTAGATCGGCATGGGCCTAGCTGTCGTTCATTGGATTGTCCGACTTTCCATCATTTGCGTTCATGATACGCCAGGGGACGATAGCTCGGTTAGGCCGAGCTACCGTTATTTGGTGTTTCCCGCTCTTCTTGGTCGTCAGACCAAGGTGTTGTCTATTTCGATCCGTACATCGCCAGCACAACATCTAGTTGGACCCGTCTGCCAGCCCTGTCAGTTCGTATCATGCCAAGTTAATGGTCCAACAATATACATGTGTGTGTGGGGGGGGGGGGGGGGATTCTTAATGGCCATTTCATTTTTATGAACACTTTCATTATGTGTCTTTGAATTATATTAATAATGGGCACCAACAACAGCAAAATCAGTGATGGGATTACGATGATATTGGCGTACTACCAATCGATTGAGGTCATTGGTCCACAATAGATATACGTATGTATACTGAAATATTGCATTTAGTGTCAGAATTAATGATGAGCAATGAAGAAAATTTAGGTTCATAGGTGGTAATTAAACCTATCTAATTAATCCTTGAATTTAATAATAATTCAGCTAGTAGTACAAGAACCAACTAATAAATGAATATCTCATTCTATATATATTCAAAATCTAATTAATTTTTGAATTTAGGTAATGATATTCTGTTGAAAAATATATAAAATTTAGGCAGTCCGTCCATGTGTTATATTTACCATATTAACTAAAAGCAAGAAATCCCACATCACAAAGCAAACCTACCTTCGTATATTCCTCAGTTAATTTGCCTTGCATTTCAATATATATTTATACAAAAAAAGAAAATCACTTTACATTAGCATTAATGATGATAAAAAAAATAAAAAAAAATTGATGGAAACACATTTATTTGTGCACCATTTGGTTTCACTAAACAAAGATGCTAAAACAACATGGAAAAACATATTCAATAGGAAAATATTAATTTAACTAAAAAAAATATAATTACATTTGTAATTATACATATATATTTATTGACTTATTTATCACACACTTTGAGATATATAAGATATTAATATTTAATAAATATGCATGTGTAGTTGTAAAAATAGTTATAAAATTTACAGTTAGATTAACATTTTGGTACTCTTTCTTTTTTCTTTATCATTCCTCTGGTCTGAAATCATATTGATGCATTATTTTTATCATAATTTATTTTGATAGGGATGGTGCCCCTAAGCATGGTGGTGTAGGGATAGTGCCCCTAAGCATGGTGGTGGTGGCTCAGGTAATGTCCTCTTTCCACTATTTTACGGCGAAACTAATCTAATAAAATTTTTTACATTCACAATTATTCGAAACCGAGATTTTTGTTTAAGAGAGCCTCTTCTGCTCAAACAAATCCTCATTGGTCATGTATTATATTTTTATATAAAAAAAAATATAATTGACTTATTTGAGAACAATGAAATTATGCTTGAATTTCCACTTTTGGTGTAAAGGCGAATACTGTAGAATATGCGTTTGGATTAAGACAAAGATAATCCAATGAGGATTCTTTAATTTGCATTTCCCAAAAAGACTACCCAATCTTACTTCTTTTGACTCTTGTTTGCCAAAAAAGATGTTTTTGCAAGAGTTGGTCGGTTTTATTTATTATTATTTTTTATTATTTTATGTTTCTGTCGGTAAGCTCTTTTCAATATTCAAATATGGATGATGAGACTGATTGCTTCAACTAAACTCAACAGAAACACGACAGAAACTTTTATTTTCACTATCAAGAGAACATTTTTCTTTAATACATATATATGGCTTAAGAGAGTTCACATCCTCCAATATCTGCCACGCATTAATGTAATTATAGAGATAGATATAGCGTAAGTGATGATGAAATATAATGGCAATCAAACAAATTTATCCAAAATCATCTATATACTTAATATATATAGCTAGCAAGACTTCATTAATTACATACATAATAATGATATAATTATATATATAATTATTTTTTTTATAATTAAAATAATATTTTCCTTTAACATACAAAAGCAAAATCACATTATTATATATATATTTTAATTTTATTGTTGAGCGACACTCAGGTAATATCTTTTTTTGTTTTATGATGAAATTAATCCATATTTATTCAACCCAGATTGATCACAAAAATGTATAAATTTCTCAATAAATAATAATTTTATATATATAAAAAAAATTAACTCATGACTTCACTAAAAAAAATAAATGTTAAGCATTCGCAACCAATCAAATATTTATAATATATTCGTGTGCTGATTCCGCGTTGTAGAGATTAAAGAATGGAAAAGTAGCATTAGAGAAAAATTTAATGGCGAGTTTTACGGGAGGGAAAGCCGATTGTTTCGGTAACGTAAAGGGAGTGGTGGTGGTCGGCCACAGTGAAAGTACGCACGAGTGCTCATCAAATTCATTTGTAACCATTAATTACTAAAACCAAAACCAAATAATATTAATTTCACACTGCACAAGTACTACTGTTACTAGCTTAGTAGTGCGATGTCGTTCTCTTATTTGGTAAGGCTTTGGGTAGCAGCGAATTAGAATGCAGCTAGAATAAGGAAGTAGTAATAGTAGTAGTAATCTTTGTGAATGGTGATGGTGATAATATTAATATTGAGAGTCTCTTGCAGCACTGCCGATGTCTGGGGGGCTGCTTTTCTTCGTCACCTCGTGTCGGCCACTATAATTACCATCTCTATCTTTTCTTTTCATCCTTTCTAACCTATTATATAATCCTTTAACTTATTTTTCTTTTACTTACTTTTATCTTTTAATTTCATCTCATCCATACAATTAATTAATTCAACACAAATGCACACTGTATATATATTAAGAATTAATTTTACTGTTCGATCTCTATAAATATTGAACTCCTTAATTAACTAAGATATATTGTCAATTGTAATATACAGTGCACTTGGAATATAAATAAATAAGGAACTATAGCTAGGTCCTTTAGAAACTTTTCAAGTGGTATATATCATTGGTACATATATTAATTTGCATATTCCTTGTTCTAGCTAGTTAGAAATTACAAATATTGTCTTGCACTACAAGTTGACTTTCTTTTTTACCCGTATACATATAATTGGTTTTTGCTCCCTATTTATTTGATTTATTAGCAAAAGTCCATTGTTTTTATATCTTCTTTCCATCCCCACAATCTACATGATATATATATAGCATAGGTAGGCACCTTTTTCCTATACTGCAACACTTTCTCACACATAATATATGGATTTGTTATACTACATTCATTTTGCTTTGAATTTTTCTTCTATTATTGAGTAAATATATTCATTATATGTAGTTAAAAAATCAGAAGGTTGATTAATTAGTAAACAAAGCACGAACACACTCTTCTTATTTTAAATTTAAATAAATTAAATAAAAATTGGTTTATTTAGAACATCCAACATATTTTTACTTTTTAAAATAAAAATGAAAATAAAGAAAGATATAATTCTATATTTATAGCATAATTATTGACTCAAACCTTCATAAAGTAGAATTGGGGAAGCAAATTTTTCTGATTCCATATAAGTTGAGAGTTCGATTGTCTTTTATTATAAATAAGTGAGAACTTTTCTTTCTCAAATAAAAGTGAGAGCGATATCATGATAGTTGGTTCGTATGGTCCTCATTAGAGTTTTTTATGTCCTTAGTTATTGTGCTCACATTCTTGACCTTACTGAAAGATCATAATTTCCTCCGATCCAGTACCAACATCTTGTGTACAACAACACTCAAAAATAAAAATTGAATTAAGTTGAGATTGGAAGAAATCGAGAAAATAAAAAAGTTAAAAACATTTTCTCCCACTTATTATTTATTCCACACCCATGAATTGGTGTGGCAGGCCACCTACCATCCATCACATTCATCATCATATATTCAACCTTACCCACCAATCCAATACTAATAAAATTCTATTTTCAACCCTCCTCTCCACCATCAAATTCCATCCTCTATAATAGGTATCTTAATCACTCTTTTTTTGTATAATTAATCATAGATCAATTTTTCAACATCTATATATATACATGCCAACCCAAAATAAGATGAATCTATAGAATTAAAGAGATATATCAAGGGCATGGCATATATATATATGGTCCACTAATCGCATGACATGCATAAAATATACAAGTATATACAGCCGATGACATGCCAATCATGTATATAGAGCCACGTGTGAAACATAATTAGAGAAATAAAAAGGCCACACGTACGTACGTGGGTGAGAAAGAAAGAATATTGATGCGTGCGAGTAGTTTGAACTGTGCGTTCCGTGGCGCGGGGGCTGGTTGTCCTATGAACAGATTCATAGAATCCCATATATTAAAAAAAATAAAATTAATAAAATATATATTAAATGATAGAGAAGTTGGTTAATTTGTTAAAAAAAAAAAGAAAAAGAAATAAAGATGGGTATGGTACGTGTAGGTTGTTCGGTTGTTACATAACAAGGGTGCAACAAATTCCAAAGGAGATTAAAAAATGCTTTTTACTTTTCAAACCTGTACTTAAATACATTGTGGAGGGCCAGTTTTAAAAAGGAAGGATGAAATATAAATATAAAAGAAGAAATAAAGGCCTGTTTTCTTCCTTACACGTGTCAAGCTGCAGGAGTACACGTTACTCTGGGACAGGTTTCGCGTTTCGGGAAGATCCCGAATCCTGCCTTCGCTAGCTGGGGCCTCACGTTTGATAAAAAGCCTTTTAAAAGTTTGGCTTTGGTGCACAAAATTAATGGAAGTGAAACGTGTGCAGCGTGGTTGGTTAGCTTGCTCCTAGCTTCTACCTTCTACCTTCTACTAATTAATTTACACGCGTAAGACAAGCCCCACTTCCACCTCATCATCTTTCATTAATACCATATATTCCTAATATTATAAATATACTGTATACAAATATTACCATTTTGGTCTATTCCACTCAACAAATTACCATTTTTTGGGTCTCCTTCTGTTCTATTTAAGACTAAGTTGACAAAAAAAATATTTAAAAAAAATATTTTGTTCACATTATTTATAAAAGTTATTGGATCGTCCTCATATCACGTATTGATTATCTTGAATTATATATTAATACGTCATACGAGATGATCTAACAACTTTTATAGATAATATCTGTTATGACCTAAACTTAACAAAGATTGTAGCAAAAAGAACATAGAAATTAGAAAAAATAAGAAAGGAGAAGGCTCGTTGGAACGGAAGAGAAGAAGTAATTAACAACCTGAGAAAGTTTTCATTAGCTTCTCCAGATCTGAGATGGGGTTTGTATACACATTACAAGTGAATCTAAGCCGTACGATTAATCAAGATTGCTAGCCACCCTTGGATCATAAAACTATCTCTGACAATCATAATAGAACAGATAACTTACAATGACGATTCTAACCTTATTATACTAATTAACTTCAATAATGTCAATAAAATGTGTGTAAAAAAATTATGTTAGTCAATCATCATTGACAAATATATCTTCATATCCATTTTTGCAGGAGCATTTATATATATAAATGTATATATAGTAATGAAATATTGATCCTTTGTTGGTTTGCTTTGGTTTTGTATGTTTAAAAAAAATTAAAAGAAAATAAACAGATCGAGAATAGTATATATATACTCTTGACCTTTTAACAGTTGCTTGTACTATATATCTATAATTGTTCAAAATACATCATTTTAATTACCTTTCAACAAAGTGCAATATTATTATTGCCACACCAAAAAGGAAACACTACCAACTCCCCCCTTCCACCCAACAGTACTACACACAATTTTATATAAATATAATTACACATTAACTCTGAACAATCAATCGAGAAGTCCTTGCTAGTTGCCATCAAGGGTTTAGTAGCTTCCATATATGTTGTACTTTTTTTTTTTTTTTTTTTTTATATTTAGTAGCATAACATATGTTATAATTAAACCGTACGTTACCTCTATAATTATTTATAATGTATGAATAGGGGGAAGGAGAGGGAATTTGGTTTTTGTCTTTTTGTATGGCAATAGATATAGAAATACTTACATGCATATTGTTCATCATATGATAAAATAATGGTATATATTATTGTAATAAAAGCCAGTTTCATTCAAATATGAAGAAGGTATACATTTAGCATAAGTTTAATTTAGCATAAGTTTAATTAATTAGTTAGCGATGAAGGCGGTATCATGCATGTGATTATTTGCTTGTTGATCAGCTTAAGAAAATATTAATTGTTGGTCCACCTCTTTCTAGTGGGGCAGTCAGCAAGTTTCACGTGGGGCTGCTGAAGAAATATGGGCGGCTGGCGGCTGAAATCTCAACATATGACGGCTGCATGGGAATGTTGCATGGGTCACGTGGGCTGTCCAAAATAATTATAAAAAAGCTCCTATTTGAGCTCTATAAATAGAGCCATACTTTCAACTTAAAAATTTATTCGAAGATATTCGATTCTAGAAATCTAATCTGATAGATCCAGAGAGCCTCAAAGAGAGTTTCTTTGAGAAGAAAAAGTGTGAGCCAATTTGTGAAGTTTTATCCACAAATTGAAGATACATAGATATTGTATATTTGTGAGAGATCCACCGAAAGGTGAAGTTTGTAATTCTATTATATTATAGTGGAAGTCTTTAAGCGATCTACGGGTCCTGTGATTTTTACCTCATCTTTAGAGGATTTTTCACGCTAAAAATTGTTGGTGTTATTTTGTTGTATTTATAGTTTGGGAAATTATCCTGGGATTATAGAATTTATTTCTTTACAATCATCGATTTTCCCAACAAAGTGGTATCAGAGACATGGTCGTTTTCAGCAAAAGTACTGTTCATACATATAGTACTATTTACGTATACGGTACTATTATCGGCAGTCATATTTGGAATAGTAGTACTATTCATAAGAGTACTATTTATATAATACTATTCACAAGGGGTACTATTCATTGAATACTATTCACATAGTACTATTCATCGTCGGAAATTCATCACCGGAGAAGTGTCAAGCTCCGCGAAACCTGTTGATTGACGACTCAAATGGAGAAGAACACAAGCAATATGAACACAGACAATATGATCAGGTTGACTGCATTTAATTATGCAATTTGGAAGCCGAAGATGGAGGATCTTTTATACATTAAAGATCTGTGGAAGCCGATTATAATGCCGAAGGAGGAAGCCGTGACTACAACTTCGACAGATGACAATACACCAAAAACAACCAGCACAGACGCTGACTGGGCCGTGCTGAACTGAAAGTGTGCTGCTCAAATCAGACAATGGATCGACAAGAGCATTTTTCAAAATTTTGCTAACGAACACGATGCTTACGTTCTTTGGCAAAAGTTGGAGACAATGTATGCGAGGACAACCGTACATAATAAAGCTAATCTGATACGACGATTAGTCAATTTGAAGTATAAAGATGGAAGCAGCGTATCGGAACACATGAGTGAGTTCCAAGGCATTGTAGATCAACTCAACTCTATGATGATGATCGTAGATGACGAGCTACAAACGTTGTTGTTGCTGAGTTCTCTACCAAAAAGTTGGGACACTCTAGTTGTGTCAGTTAGTAACTCAGCTCCTGGCGGCAAGCTTACCATGGATATGGTAAAAGACAGAATGCTGAACGAAGAGTCTCGACGAAAAGACAATGGTTATACTCCTGAAACTGAAGCACTTGTCATGGAAAAACAAGGCAAGCAAGAATGACACGGGAGGAGTAAAAGCAGAAATCCTCGTAACCAAAGTTAGCAAAGAAGACGCTCAAAGTCCAGATCGTGGCATGACAAGAAGTGTCATCACTGCGGCAAGCCCGGACACTTCATTCGAGAATGTCGAAAGTTAAAGGCGGAACGATCCAGAAATCAAGAAACAGAAACCCGAACAAATGACACCGCAACTCTCGCTGAAGAAGTCGTCATTGTTCGAGATGCTGATTATGTCAACCTTGCATGTCAAGATTCTACATGGGTAGTTGACTCAGGTGCGTCCTACCATGTCACCTCACGACGAGATTTCTTCTCAGCCTACACTCAAGGTGATTTCGGACGAGTGAGGATGAGAAATGATAATGCATCCAAAATTATCGGCATCGGTAATATTTATTTAGAAACTAACCTTGGATGCAGGTTACTGTTGAAAGATGTGAGGCATGTTCCTGATATCCGCCTCAATTTGATATTCACCGGAATGCTTGATGATGATGGCTACAATAATAACTTTGGTGAAGGAAAATGGAAGCTCACTAAAGGAAACTTGGTAGTAGCCAAAGGCAAGAAAGATTCATCACTCTACATCACAGAAGCTAAGCTGTGTAGAAAAGAAGTAAATACCATGAGGAAAGAAGTTCCCACCGAGTTATGGCATAAGCGGCTCGGCCACATGAGTGAAAAGGGTCTCAGAATTCTTTCCAAGAAGGAGCACTTGCCAGGAATGACAGGTACATCTTTACGTACTTGTGTTGATTGTATATTGGGTAAACAACATAGAGTTGCATTTCGTAGTTCCCCACCATCTAGAAAGGCAAATATTCTAGATTTAATACACATAGATGTCTGTACAATGAGTTGTAAGTCACTAGGAGGTGCTCATTATTTTGTGACTTTTATTGATGATCACTCTAGAAAAGTGTGGGCCTTTGCTTTGAAAACTAAAGATCAAGTGCAGGAAGTTTTCAAGCAATTTCATGTAAAAGTTGAGAGAGAAACTGGCAGATGTTTGAAGTGTGTACGATCAGACAATCGCGGTGAGTATCGCGGATCATTCGAGGAGTACTGCAGAAGTTTCGGCATCAGGTTGGAAAAATCGGTACCAAAGACACCTCAACACAATGGTGTCGCAGAGAGGATGAACATAACCATTTGTGAAAGAGTCAGATGTATGCTCTCAAATGCAAAACTGCCAAACTCCTATTAGGGGGAGGCAATGAGGACAACGGTCGATTTAATCAACCTTTCTCCATCAGTTCCACTGAACTACGACGTACCAGAAAAGGCTTGGACGGGGAAAGACGTTTCTTACAAACACTTGAAAGTATTCGGCTGCAGAGCATTTGTTCACATCCCTAAAGACGAAAGGTCCAAGCTGGATGGAAAAGCGAAGCAGTGTATCTTTGTGGGATATTCCCATGAAGAATTCGGTTACAGACTTTGGGATCCTGTCAACAAAAAGATTGTCAGAAGTAGAGACGTGGTGTTTCTTGAAGATCAGACAATCGAAGATTTTCAGAAACCTGAGAAGCCACAATCAGAAGAACTTCCAGTTAATCTGGAACCAGTCTCTCCATCAACAAATTCAGATGACAAGGAAGCTGCACCAGATACTGATGATGATGTTCCACCAGTTCACAGTTCAGAACCAGAACAAGTTCCTGAACAAGTCCAACCAGAAGCACAACTAAGGAGATCCACGAGAGAGCGACAACCAAGTCAAAGATATTCTCCTAGCGACTATGTGATGCTCACTGACGGGGGAGAACCGGAGAGTTATACCGAAGCTATCACTGACCAGCATAAGACTGAGTGGATGAAAGCCATGCAGGAACAAATGAAATCTCTGCATGAGAACCACACATTTGACTTGGTGAAATTACCGCAGGGAAAGAAAGCCCTCAAGAACAAGTGGGTGTACAGGATCAAAAGCGAAGAAGGTAGCTCGCAACCTCGATACAAAGCAAGATTGGTTGTGAAAGGATTCAGACAAAAGAAAGGCGTTGACTTCGATGAAATCTTCTCACCGGTGGTAAAAATGTCTTCAATCCGAGTTGTTCTTGGCTTGGCAACGAGTCTTAATCTAGAGGTTGAACAACTTGATGTAAAAATCGCATTCTTACACGGTGATCTTGACGAGGAAATCTATATGGAACAGCCCAAAGGTTTCCAAGTCAAAAGAAAAGAGAAGCTGGTATGCAGGCTAAAGAAGAGTCTGTACGGTTTGAAACAGGCACCGAGGCAGTGGTATAAAAAGTTCGACTCGTTCATGGAGCAAACAAAGTACAATCGAACGACAGCTGATCACTGCGTCTTCATCAAGAAATTCTCTGATGGTGATTTTATTATTCTTTTGCTTTATGTTGATGATATGTTAATTGTAGGCCAAGATATCGACAAGATTAACAAGTTGAAGAAAGAGTTGAACAAGTCTTTTGCAATGAAAGACTTAGGACCCGCAAAGCAAATCCTTGGCATGAAGATTGTTCGTGACAGGAAGAACAAGAGACTTTGGCTATCTCAAGAGAAATATATTGAGAAAGTTTTAGAGCGGTTCAACATGAGCAAAGCTAAGCCTGTTAGTTCTCCACAGGCAAGCCATTTCAAGCTTAATTCGAGCCAGTGTCCTTCAAGCGAGGAGGAGAAATTAGAGATAAGCAAGGTACCTTATGCATCGGTAGTTGGCAGTCTAATGTACGCTATGGTATGCACCAGACCAGACATTGCTCATGTTGTTGGTGTTGTGAGCCGATTTCTATTAAATCCTGGAAAGGAACATTGGACAACAGTCAAATGGATACTCAAGTATCTTAGAGGTACTTCTAGTCATTGTTTATGTTTTGGTAATGGTAAATTTGTATTAGAAGGATTTACATATTCAGATATGGCTGGCGACGTGGATACGAGAAAGTCGATATCCAGGTACCTAATAACATTTGCAGGGGGAGCTGTCTCATGGCAATCACGATTACAGAAGTGTATTGCCTTAAGTACCACAGAAGCAGAGTACATTGCAATCACTGAAGGTTGTAAGGAGATACTGTGGATGAAAAAGTTCTTACAAGAATTGCATCAGAACCAATAAAATTATGTTCTTTATTGCGACAGTCAAAGCTCAATTCACCTCAGCAAGAACTCAACCTTCCATTCAAGGTCTAAGCACATCGACGTGAGGTATCATTGGATTCGTGATGTGCTGGAAAATAAACTGCTGCAAGTTGAGAAGATCCACACTAATGACAACGGGGCAGATATGATGACAAAGTCCATGACCAGAGAAAAGCTTGCTATCTGTAGAGAGATTGCAGGTGTGGAGGAGCCCTGTTCCACATGAGGTGGAGGGGGAGATTTGTTGGTCCACCTCTTCCTCGTGAGGCAGCCAGCAAGTTTCACGTGGGGCGGCTAAAGAAACATGGGCGGCTGAAATTTCAACATACGACGGCTGCATGGGAATGCTGCATGGGTCACGTGGGCTGTCCAAAATAATTACAAAAAAGCCCCTGTTTGAGCTCTATAAATAGAGCCATACTTTCAACTTGAAAATTTATTCGAAGTTATTCGATTCTAGAAATCTAATCTGATAGATCCAGAGAGCCTCAAAGAGAGTTTCTTTGAGAAGGAAAAGTGTGAGCCAATTTGTGAAGTTTTATCCACAGATTGAAGATACATAGATATTGTATATTTGTGAGAGATCCACCGAAAGGTGAAGTTTGTAATCCCATTATATTATAGTGGAAGTCTTTAAGTGACCTACGGGTCCTGTGATTTTTACCTCATCTTTGGAGGATTTTCCACGCTAAAAATTGTTGGTGTTATTTTGTTATATTTATAGTTTGGGAAATTATCCTGGGATTGTAGAATTTATTTCTTTACAACCATCGATTTTCCCAACATTAATTAATTATATGATGACGTTGTCTTTTTATTTAAATTAAAATATTTTTATATGATGCATCAGTACTATATGTTAGATATGGTGCGACTCGGTCTCACTATTTAAATTGAAGTCATTTGCAAGTAGGAGACATGGAGGAAATATTCAGCGATCTGTCTGTTTTGCAGATATGATAGCAGATGCATTCCTAATTGTTGCAGATGGTATGTGTAGTAGGCATACCACTTATAAGGATGTCATTCGAAGTTGAGTGCCTTCGGGCACATGTGGAGATGAGAATTTGGTATTTGGATATATGGTTGAAGTAGTCCTCGCCAAGGCAGAGATTTTTAGATATGGTATAGCTCGGTCCCACCATTGGATAATTTCTATTTGTGTACAGTTTCCTTGTGCATTAATTTCCTAGAAAAAATTGAAAACTTTCTTAGTTGTGTTAGAAACTAATTGGTATTGGAAATTAACTCTAGCACTTAGTATTATGTAAACTCTCATTGGGATGTGAGAGAGTAGTGTATGAGAATTGAAAATTTGTGTGAGAGCACTTTTTGAGTTGAGAGAATTTATTTATATCTGATTATAGGTTGTAACCTATTTGCATTCTCTTATTAGTGAATTGATTCTCATCTCCAGGTGGACGTAGGTGTATATGCACTGAATCATGCAAATCTTTGTGTTCTTGCTTGTGTGTTTTTTTGTATTCGTTTGAATTAGTTTGATTATTTGTGTTTGTGCATTTATTATTTGGCTTTTGCTCCTTTTGCGCACAAATATGGATTAATTTGGAGTACAGGTGGCAAAAATGCAATGACCAAACGTGGATTAATTTGGATTACACAAGTCAAAATTTTTTAAAAAAGTTGATCTTATTATATACATATATTATAGAGGCCGGGTCCAAAACCAATCCCGTCACAATATTCCAAATGCCATAAGAATATTTCCTAATCAATATGTCTAAATCTCTAATGATAATTATCCGGAATATTTATTGATCATATATATCTAATATTAGCTGAAACGAATATATATGTCACTCATGCTGGCCTTTTCAAACTTTAATTTGTTACAATAATATTGTTTCTATATGTATATACGTATGTACGTTTATAAGAAAAAGAATGTTAATATACAATACGCTCGTTTATATTTATATATGGAGAACAACTAGCAGAGCGATGCAGACTACTACATAAAGTGGCACCAGCGCCCCACTGAAGGTAAAATTCTTCATCACTTTCATGGTGGGGGCTGCTTTTAAATAAGTAATCAAAGTATATATATATATATATTCCACCACGACGCCTGATCACGAGGAACGTCTGTATCAAATGTATACATCTATTTTTGTTTTTTAATATAAGAAAAGAAAAATATATTATAATTAAGAGATATTGATAGTGTGCAAGTGATGAGAGTCTCGCTTACCCATAATCAGCATATACTCAGGGTAGGGGTGGTGGGAGTGGTGAGTGGTGAGTGGTGAGGTTATAAATATGGGCAACCCAGTTGTGTCAAAATTCACCAAATTAAGAGGCTAGAGCTAGGTAGCGCGCAGAGGATTTCTTGCTCTTTAATTTCTACACTACTCTTCTTAATAATTAATTAGTTATACTTTGTAGCTATATATATTATAAGCAGAAACACATAATTAAGATCTGCAGAAGCTAGAAGATTGAAGCAGAATTATATTAGTTTTGAAAGAAGAGGAAGGGATCATCATATACAAATATATTGTTAATTAAAAATGGATGTTGAGAGAGGAAGACAAAATGTGAAAGGAGATCAATCTGTGTCTGTTGGTGATCCTCTGCAGGACTTCTCTGTTGATTGGAGAGGCAGACCGTGCAAGCTGCAAAAGCATGGTGGAATGAAAGCTGCACTCTTTGTTCTAGGTCATCTTTAATTAACTTATTCCCTCTTCTTCGTCTATTCTCTCTTCTATATATGCATATTTATTCTATCTGATCTTAATCCCTGCTTTGTCTTGCTGTAAATATACTTAATTGCCTGCTCATGTGAATCTTTCTTTCTATCTATCTATGTACTATGTATATATATTTGTCACTTCACATCACAGATGATCAACAGGATCATGTATGGCTAAGGTATATAATTAAGCATATATATATATACATGTACGTATATACCAAAATACCCTATTTAATTGAGGGTTATCCATTTTTTAATATCTAGTTGGAATTAATTAATTGGCTGTTTTTTGTTTTTCTCTTTTTTCTTATAATTTGCTTTATTTTATTTATGGGTAGGCTGAGATATTGATCAGTTCATGATCTACTTTAATTTCTATAGCAGTGCTGTTTGGGTATATGTAAATGAAATTAATTAATTGATGAATTTGTTGAAGAATGAATAAGAACATGCATGAATTAATATATGGTCTGGATACAGATCATGAAGTGGGTTGTCATTATTGTTTTTATATTATATAAAGTTTTATAAATTGATTTAATATTGGATTTTGGGTAGTAATTATACTGATGGTCACTCCTAATTAATGGCATTGGGTGGATGTTGGTGCAGGCCTAGAAGCTTTTGAGATAATGGCAATAGCAGCAGTAGGAAACAACCTCATAACTTATGTGTTCAATGAGATGCACTTCCCACTCTCAAAATCTGCAAATATAGTCACCAACTTTGTGGGCACTGTTTTCCTTTTCTCCCTTCTTGGTGGTTTCCTCTCTGATTCCTACCTTGGCAGCTTCTGGACCATATTGATTTTTGGCTTTGTTGAACTCTCTGTAAGCCCCTCCAATCACTTCATCTCATTTTTATTTTATTTTTTATTGGTGTCATTCACCAAATAAATCCTATATTGGTATATATAATTAATATAGTCCACAAAAAGGTCTGCAGGGACCAGAAAGTTTGTTTTTAATTTATACCATTTTTAATTTCCTCATTAAAAAGAACACCGAAAGAAGCCCATGTATATATAAAATACAAAGGAATTTAAGTATATTAATGGTGAGATGGTTTATGCAGGGCTTCATATTGCTATCAGTTCAAGCTCATCTTCCTCAACTGAGGCCACCTCAGTGCAACATGGTGGCCTTACAAGGAGAAGAGTCGTGTATAGAAGCCAAAGGGTTCAAGGCCTTCATCTTTTTTGTAGCTCTCTACTTGGTGGCATTAGGAAGTGGCTGTGTGAAACCAAACATAATCTCTCATGGAGCTGATCAATTCCAGAACCGCAAGGACGATCCCAAGCAATCCAAAAAGCTCTCAACCTACTTCAACGCCGCCTATTTCGCCTTCACGGTCGGCGAGCTCGTCGCCCTTACACTTCTTGTTTGGGTACAAACCCGTTCCGGGATGGACGTTGGTTTGGGTGTTTCAGCTGCTGCCATGGCCATGGGCTTGATCAGCCTCATCTCAGGGACACTTCTTTATCGCAATAAGCCCCCTCGCGGAAGCATTTTCACTCCTATTGCTCAAGTACTTACTTCTAATCCTTCTTTAGAAAGTTGAGAGTTCTGAGTTCAAATTCTACTCTAAGCTGACTACTTCATATATGTAGTAGCCTATATATTAGTGCTTTGAAAAACTATTTAATTTGGTGCTCTAAGAGGCCGAGATGTCCTTGAATTATTTTTGAGACCACTTGACTTAACACTATGACTAATAAGTAAAAGTGATATATACAGTATAGATATGAAGTACTTCTCTGAGCTAATAGCTCTTCAATTTAATTAACCGTTAAATTACTTAATTAATGAATGTAATAATTAATTAAGTACTCAATTTGTTTGATAATCTGGATCAGGTTTTGGTAGCCGCAATTATGAAGAGAAAGCAAGTGTGCCCATCTAATTCGGAGATGCTTCATGGAAGTCATCAAAACCATAGCAACCAAATTATTATGTCCTCATCTGCCAATTCCAATGCCGGCAGTCTCATTCATACTGAAAAGTTCAGGTATATATTTATGTTTATGTAAATGATCAGAACCACACACACACACACACACATATATATATATATGCTGACCTTTTGATATATATTTTCCTAATGAATATAAATAAGTTTAATGGGTTTAATTAAAATTTTGTTAATTAATTTAAATAATTCAGGTTCTTGGATAAAGCCTGCATCAAAGTAGCACAAGACACAAAGGAGAGCCCATGGAGATTATGCACAGTGACCCAAGTGGAGCAAGTGAAGATAATCCTCTCAGTGATCCCAATATTTGCTTGTACCATAATCTTCAACACAATTCTAGCTCAGCTTCAAACATTCTCAGTGCAACAAGGAAGTATCATGGACACCAGGCTCACCAAAACCTTCAAAATCCCTCCTGCTTCCCTTCAATCCATCCCATACATAATGCTCATTGTTGTAGTTCCCCTATACGAGACGACCTTCGTTCCGTTAACCCGGAGAATCACTGGGAAAGAGTCAGGAATCTCCCCTCTGCAACGCATCGGAATCGGACTATTTGTTGTCACCTTTTCAATGGTCTCAGCTGCTCTTGTGGAGAACAAGAGAAGGAAATCTGCTTTATTATTAGACGAGCAGAAGAATATTATTTCAATTTTTTGGATTGCACCACAATTTCTAATCTTTGGTCTCTCAGAAATGTTCACAGCAGTTGGTCTTATTGAGTTTTTCTACAAGCAGTCATTGGTAGGAATGCAATCTTTCCTAACTGCCATCACTTATTGCTCTTACTCATTTGGGTTCTACTTGAGTTCATTACTGGTTTCTCTGGTGAACAAGATCACAGCTTCTTCTTCAAGTACAGGTCATGCTGGAGGGTGGTTAAGTGATAATGATCTTAACAAGGATAGGTTGGATTTGTTCTATTGGTTGCTGGCTGGTCTTAGCATCATTAACTTTTTCAACTACCTTTTCTGGTCCAAATGGTATTCTTACAATCCATCTTTGTCATCATCATCATCTACTACACCACATCGTGATGATCATGATCACCACCATGGCTCTTCAAAGCATTATAATGGAGCTCTTGACAATGTTATACCTCCTTAGTTAAATAATTGTAAAACAATACTTAAATCTTTCTAATGGTTTTATTCTTCACTTTCTTTTTTTTTCTTTTTTTTTTTTTCTCTTGACTTCTTGTATAAATTAGATCAATATATGTGTAGCAGGTTGGGTTTTTGTTAATATATATATATATATTTATAGACCCACTAATATTCAGTGGGACTTGCTAGCTAGCTAGCTAGCTATAGCTAGGTTGATAAATGTTGTGCTTGTTTCTTTAATAATTGACTGTCGGAGGTGGACTTTTAATTATGGTTATATATATATATATATATACATATTTGATTCCAAGGATATATATATCCAACATGTATATATAAAGGATAAGTTTGGTTTAGTCCCGTGTATGTATATCTCCAACAACATTCAATGGATTGTTCTCCCTTTTCTCTTTGATTTGGATTTGGACCAGTGCCATTAATCTATTAATTATATACATATATGATCGATGGGTGCAAGAGAGGGGAAACCTCATATGCTAATTTAGTGGTGGGGTGGTGGCTTTTTAGCTTTAGTTAGTTAAAAGTAGATCGATCCACCTCTTAATGTGTAATGTGGTTCATGATGTATATAAAAGATAAAATGGTTAAAAAGAAACAGTAATACTACTGCTTTCCTAACACAAATAATGCCGTTGCCATGCTTCTTTATATCTTCTCAGTACTATTTACCTTTCTCCAAGAAACATGTCTCATACATGTTTGCTATTGCAAGGCCCCTCAGCATGGCCACCGGCCAGACACCACTGAATTGGAGAAGCTGTGCATCCATTATAACAATAATTAATGATCCAAGTGTTTGCTAAAAGACTGCCTTATATGGTCCCATATAAGGCACAATATTATATTAAAGGTCCTTTTTTCATGAAAATATATTAAAGATAAATATGCACAATATTATTAATTGTTAATAGGCATATTCTTTCCAATTGGTGATCATGATCTTTATTAAATGCATGTGTTTATTCAAATTAACCATCTTGATTCATTTGTTACATATTATTAAATAAGCATGTTAAGATGAATATATGTTAAAATATTAAAAGAGAACATCTAATTAAAAATGGTAGCATTAGCCTGAATTGAAGAGAAAATGAGAGAAAATTAATTAAGATAGTTTGAAGAATCCTTTAGAATGACCCGGTTACAAGAAGAGTGTGACCTATTAATAGTCTATGGTAAAGGTATATGGTAAAGGTACGTAGAGGTAGAAAAATACTTAAAAATAATATAAATAAAAATAATTAAAAAAGATATAACTATTTTTTTTAACTTAAATATTAATTTATAATGGAAATAATAATTAACAATGTGGTTCATCTACGACCCTAGCTAGAGTTATGGGAATTTAATTCTATGGCTGAACTACTTTCTCTTGAAGCATATTGCTTATAACAAAGAATGTATTAAATTAATTAAAATTAAGAAAAGTAAAATGCATGTGTAATGTTCATTTATATGTATAAGGGGAGACATGAGGTTGGAACTCCACACCCGCTGGTGCGTGAAGTTCCCGTTAGCTTATAATTGGGCGAGAGAGGCTGTGGAGGGGTTGGGCGAGAGAGGCTGTGGGGGAGTTAGCAGAGAGAAGCTGTGAAAGAAAATGGCGGCGGCGACGCCGATGATGGCGGCAAATCCAGGGGGCGGAAACCCTAATTTGGAAGAGAATCCGGCGGGTCCTCCAGCCAGCGCCGGGAACGGACATGACTGGGATCTGTTTTAGCGATCAGTTGTGGCTGCATACTTATCCTCTCGATCGGAATCTTGTGTTTGATTACTTCACTATGCCACCTTTCTACGATTGGACCTGCAACAATGTGCAACTCAGAATGCGATCCATTCATCCTCTTGACATCTCTCATCTTTCGTACGCACTTCTTCTCTCTACATTTTCAATCATTCATTCCTCTTACTTGTCATCTTAATTCATCGCTCCCTTAATTTTCATGTGTTTTATTCTGGAAGTTGAAACAATGCTAGCTAGTAGATTGATTCTTGTTACTTGTTCTCTTGATTCGCTCCGTTCATTTGGAACTTTACTTGTGTTTTTTTTTTTTTTTTTGCCGATTCTTGAAGTTGAAACAATGCTAGCCAGTAGATCGCTTCTGATTGTCCCACATTTCTGGTTTAAAGACAACTTAAGATATCCTATACAACTATGTCGTTAGATCAATGGATCAGAATGCCGAAATGAAGTGTTTATTTCCTTTCCTTTTGTTCTTTTTTTTGGTCCTTTTTATTTATTTTCTCATACAGGAAAATGACAGGCATTGAATACGTTTTGAATGAAGTTGTGGAGCCACACCTCTTTGTTATTCGAAAGCAAAAAAAGATGGTCCTGAGAAAGTCACACCCATGCTCACTTATTATGTCTTGGATGGCTCAATTTACCAACCACCACAACTTTGCAATGTGTTTGCTGCTCGAATTGTGAGCTTTCTTCTTTCTCTTGTCATTTTTTATGTGTTATTCTTTTAGATACTAAGTTTGTGAAGCATATCTCTTATGGATCTTTCTTTTCTTTCTTAAAGTTAAATCAATGGATTGGATGCTATTTGTGGTGTTCTATTAAGGCCATCTATTGTAGACTTATGTTCTTTTCATGGAAAGGAAGACAACATTAAAAAGGGAAACACTCTCTCACTGTTCCATGTCAGTATGGATGGAACATACAGTGAAGAAAAATACTTGACTAACTTGTTCTCCCCTTCCCCTTAGAAACACATTGTTAGGAAAGTGGCGGCGGAATAAACCACCACTACAAGAAATATGCAAACACAAACAAAGAAGAAATAAATGAGACAAGAGATTTAACGTGGTTCGGCACAAACTTGCCTACGTCCACAGAGCACACACATTTTCACTATGATGGATAAAATATTACAAGAGGAGCACACTGCTCACAACTCTCTTTGAAGAAACTCACTCTTTCACTTCTCTCTTTGCTCTTTCTTTCTCGTGCTTCACTTGCACACACTCACTGCACTTTCTTTTTCTTCTCTTTTCGTGCACTACTACAATACTCATACAACATATGAGTTTATATAAAAAAAGAAAAGGAGACAAAGAAATCTCTTTTCTCAAAAGAGAGATTATTTTCTTTTCTTTAATATTTTCTCTCACCCACCACCGTTTCTTATTTTGTTTTGATATGAAGATTCAATTAATTTTACCTACTTCATGTTGTTTTGGCTTCACATGGCGAGACCCAACAATCTCCCACTTGAAGACAAAAACAATTCAGCTACGGTCAGTTGTCAGTGGCGTGCTCAACCCATCTTTAACCTAGAAGACATACTGAAGCTGTACACAACTCCAGTTTCTCAGTGGTAACAACCTTTGTTAACATGTCTGCTGGGTTCTTATTGCCTTGGATCTTTTCAACTTTCAAAACTCCATCTTCTAACAAAGATCTGATGAAGTGATAACGCAATCCAATGTGCTTGGTTGTGGAATGGAATCCCGAATTCTTTGCTAGATGAATCGCACTTTGACTGTCACTGTACAATATATTCTTCACCAGATTGAACCCTAATCTTGTAAACAATCGTTGCAACCATATCATTTCTTTAGTGGCCTCGACTATGGCTACATATTTAGCTTCTGTAGTTGATAGCGTAACAATTTTCTATAATTGCGAAATCCCACAAAAAGCTGTGTTTCCAACTGTGAAAACGTAACCGGTAGTGCTCCTTCTGCGATCTGTCTCGCCAGCAAAATCTGCGTCTACATAGCCTTGGAGTTTTATCTCTCCCTTTCCAAAGCATAGACATTTATCATTTGTACCACAAAGATACCTCATGATCCATTTCACTGCCTGCCAATGGATCTTTCCTCGATCAGACATAAACCTGCTGACTGCTTCCACTGCATGACCAATATCAGGCCTAGTACAAACCATGGCATACATTAGACTCCCAATTGTTGATGCGTAAGGGATTTTAGACATGAAGTTTCTCTTCTCGTCAGTCTGAGGAGTTTGATCCTTAGACAATCGAAAATGACATGCCAACGGTGCACGAACTGGTTTAGCATTACTCACGTTAAACCTTTTCAGAACACGATCAACATACTCCTTTTGAGATAGCCGCAAAATTCTTTTGGACTCGTCTCTGATGATTCGCATTCCGAGAATCTGCTTGGCTGGACCAAGATCTTTCATGTCAAACTCCTTTGACAATTGCTTTTTCAGCCTTTTGATCTCGTTCATGTCTGGTCCTGCTACTAACATGTCATCGACATAAAGTAACAAAATGATGTAGCTGGACTGAAACTTCTTGAAATAGCAACAGTGGTCAACATTACATTTGTGGTACCCTTGTTTCTGCATGAAACTATCAAATTTCTTGTACCATTGCCCGGGGGCTTGTTTCAGACCATACAAGCTCCTCTGTAACCTGCAGACAAGATTTTCTTTTCCTTTTCCTGAAAATCCTTATGGCTGTTGCATGTAGATCTCCTCATCTACATCTCCGTGAAGAAAAGCAGTCTTCACGTCCAACTGTTCCAGGTGTAAGCCTTGAGCTGCAACAATACTCAATACTGTCCGAATAATGGTTAGCTTCATTATTGGAGAAAAAATTTCGGTGTAGTCAATACCTTCTTTCTTTTGAAATCCTTTGACTACCAGTCGGGCTTTGTATCTTTTAGAACCATCATGTTCATCCTTTACACAATACACCCATTTGTTGTGAAGAACCTTCTTGCTTTTCGGTAACTTTGTCAATTCCCATGTCTTGTTAGAATTTAAGGACTTCATCTCGTCCTTCATTGCAAGCTCCCATTGCTCGCATATTTTGCCTGACATGCTTCTTCATAACATTCTGGTTCTCCTCCGTCTGTAAGCAATAGATAATCCAAATACCTTTTATTTGGTACATGGGGTCGAGATGATCTTCTCAACTCCGAAATAAGGTTGGGTGCCTGCAGTACATCTGACTGCTGTGTACTGCTCTGTGTAAATGGTTCCTCAAGTTGAGAACTCTCAATTATTCGTTGTTGTTCTGTGCTATCATCTGACTCTTCATCCAACTCAATATATACTGGATCACTTTCTTTGGAGTTAGTAAAGTCTGTTGTGTGCCTTTCCTTGTACATGACCCGCTCGTTGAAGATCACATCTCTACTACGGATCACCTTCTTGTTCAAGTCATCCCACATACGATAGCCAAACTCATCTTCACCATAGCCGATGATATTTTAAGCATGTGGTTTGGAGTGCTTGACATTGTTATGTGATAAGGTGAGCATACACAATAGTAGCTCAAGTTTGTTTATATTCCATATGTCTCAGTTCATTAGTTATATTTTATTTTTTAGGATTAATGTAAAAAATTATGTATTTTTTTTAATAAAAAAATGCGAGGCATACACCTCATAATGCCTCGCCTCAAGTACGGAAATTGCCTCAATTATGCTTCATGAATTTTAAAACCTTGTCTATTTTCATATGCTTGAGGAGCTGCTTGATTTTTCTTATATTCTTTTTCATTGACATGGTCGAGATAAGTGGCACTATAGCATGCAGGGATTTGTTAATATGTTACGTGTATTGGCTCCATTATATTCGCACATGGGAAGAACCACATATCGTCAGGGTGGTGTAGAGCACGATAGTCATAAGCAACTTTCAACTTTGCTATGTGTTGAAATAACTAGATTTAGTTTGAATTAATAGGTTGCACCTTGGCATGTGTAATCCATAGTTAAGCAAACATATTAAGTGCTGCATTTGCATAGACATCAAGATACAATGGTTTAAGTTCTTTTCTGCTGAATTAATTAATATTTTTCGTAATTGAAAGTTTCATATTGTTGGTAGTTGGTACACTTTTTCCTGCTATTTTTATAAGCTCTATTGATGTTTTGCAACCTTTTCTAGAAAATGAAAAAAATCATTTTCAGAAAACATTTACTTTCCACTTAAATCTGTTTAGCAAAATCTTGCATTTTCATTGCTAGAAATTGATTATTTTGCTAAAAGAAATTCTGTTGCATAACAACTTTGTACAAGACTTGGATCAAAATTTTAATTTTTCTCTAAACTTTGGTCACTTACAGTTCAAAAGGAGTTTGGAAAATTTGGATTCAATGTAGATAGTTTCATAAAAAAAAATGTCCATCTTAAAGAAGTTTAATGAATTCTTATCTAAAGCAAATATCATAAAAAGTTCAAAACAAACATCATTATATTGTTAGGAACATACTAGTTGTAAATAAATGGTTTAGAGAAATATTAATAATCTCAGCAATGCTTGACACATGTTGATTATTTTTAACAACTTTTATTTTTTATAATAACTTGAAAAACTGAAAAAAGTATTTTTTTTGGGGTATATGGGGATTTATTAGTTCATTTATGTATTTATATGGATATGTTCTTTCATTTTTCATTTTGTTGTTAAACCCCTTTTTTCCTCTTTCTTTAATTTTCTTACATATTTTGGAAAGATGTATCACCTTCCCCTACCAATGCAAGGGAAAAAAAATGACATTGCTAGCACAACGATGGCTGGACTTTTACCTAGGGCTACATTATTATGATAAGTATTATGATATATTCTTGCTTGAATACTGTCACTTAACAGAAAAATACATTTTCTACGTAATCAAGACTGAGTGTCATTTTCAAATAACTTGTCGAGGTATACTAGCTTATATCGTTGATCAAGAAAGAGTGATGATGTAGGGAGTATTTATTTCACATCAGCTGTGTCGAACTCTTCCTTGGACCTCATAATGTGGGTGGCCTCTACCTCTCATCGGCTAGAACTTTTGACAGTGTATGTGTTGTAGGACAAGAAAGAGAAGAGAAGAGAGAAGAAGAAGAAGAAGTAGAGATCAATAATCAATATTTTCCAATTCATTCAATCATCCATAACTCTATTACATGCCCTTATTTATAAATATCTAAACTAAATAATTTGATTCTTACTAAAATCCTACGAAATATAAAATCAGAATCTTACTAAAACAAGACTGATTCTCTACATAATCTTGAAACTAAAATCCTACTAAATAATAATAAAATCTAAATCCTTCTAAAATAAAATCAGAATAACCACTAAAATTAAAGAACTAAAATATTATTTTATTTATCCCTATGCCCATGCCACATTAGTATGCTTAACACATCATATGGTATCAGAGCCAAATTTCCTGACTATGTACCACCTGCCGACTTGACTACCTTGTTGGGGCGACAGTCTTTCGGGTGGGAGTTTCTGACGTAGGGACTAATTATCCTACATTGGTTGTGTTCAAGTCTTCCTTGGGCCTTATATGCAGGTGGCCTTTACCTCGGATTAGTTAAGCTTCTAAGAGTATATGCTTCCCGCATCAAGTCCTTACTTTGTTCACAGTTTATTCCGTGTTATTTTTATGCAAGGTTCTTGTTGCTGCCTTTTCTTTTTGGTTACAATTTACCTTTATATGTTTGTATGAAGTTTTGTGCTATTGTGATGTAGTTGATGGTGAAAACGAAAATGCTGCTTTTGAAGCTAAAGTTGGAAAAGAGACAACTGACTTTAAGGAATTGAAACGAGTAGACCACATTCTTGCATCAATACAACGCAAGGTAACTGAAGTTTATGTCAAATATTTAGTCTATTTATAGGCTTTTATGTAGCATTAGTTTTCATTTTATACAAAAATATTCTCATTTGCAACATGGTAGTATAAGTATATGAATATTTTATTTTATTATTCACATTCTTCCAAAGGAAGATGTAAACATCTCTAGATTTTTATGGAATTGCATGTTCTTTTTGGGAAATATCAGATGCAAACTATTGCCGACCCTATGTAGTTGGGCAAAAGCTTAGTTGAGTCGAGTTGAGTTTATTAGATGCAACTGATTGACACCTTCTATCCGCTAGATTATTAGATTTTGTCAAGTTGCTTGTTCAGCTTCAGGAGAAAATCCACCTCTTTTGCTAGCATAAACCACGAAATTTCTCCTTTGTCATTCCTCAAGATTACACACTATCAGGGCCCCTTCATAGAATTCCCGGGGCATCCTGATTGGTATAGAAGTCTAACCATCCTATCCTCCATAGGACAATTAGACCCCAATTAAGCCTCAGCTAGACTCTGATAGAGTCTCCTCTGTAAACGAGCCATCTATCACATTCATAACCTGTTCAACAATTTACTGCTATCCACAATTACCACAAATTTACATCAAACAACATCTATAACGTTATATTCAAAGTGTGGTGTGATATAAGTATGCACATCATCCAAAATAACAAAATATATATACATATCCATATCATCTTCAACCTACATTAAAATATCTTCTGGCAAGGCCACAAGTCTCTCACTGCGAAGCTATCCCCTTGCCCGTATCTACTACTGAAGGACCTGAAAAGTAGGGAATAGAGTGAGCCAACTGTGCCCAATGAATACAATTCAATTATATCACCATCTATACATCTACATCATCATGTATGCATGAATCATGTTGTGCAAAGACAATTTGCAATTATACATATGTCATAACAACATTCTATAATCAATGCAAAACATACCATATGCAATACACACATTCCCACCTTATTCAAGTTTTGTGACAACTTTCTCAAGACATATTTAAAGGCATATAGTCACTAGGTACTAGTTTTAATACCATAAGTCACATACCAACCTTGCTTGAATAATTTATCCAGGAGTACTTATAGACATGTTCTTTGTATTATCCAATAATCACTAATTATAATCTATTGAGGGAATGTAAACCACACTCATTTCCAAGTAAACATCCCTCATCTAGAGTATAACTAGTTTTCCTCGAAAATAATAATTGAACAAGTCACACTTTCCTCAACTGTATAGATTCCCGCATACAATGATCGAAAATCCGATTTCGATTGGACTTCGGTCACTTGAAAATTGGAATTAATTCGGAGAAGTTTAATTTGATATGGAGAATTTTTATAAAAATTCACTAAATTAGAGAAGTTTAGAGAATTTTGGCATATATGCTTAAATATCTAGATTTATTGTAGTATAAACTAAAAACTAATATAAATAGACACCTTTAATTCATAAAAATACCAATAAGTGACCTACTAAAATCAATCTTGTTAAGTGGGTTGATGATTTTGAAATGGTGGCTTTTGGTCTTAATGTCTTTTCTTTGTTTTGATATTTAATTTTGTGGTAGCTTGCTTCTTGACCATATACTTTGCTAATTTGAATTCCACCATGCTTAATTTATTAGTTTATTATTTAAATGCATTATTTTTTAATCTTGTTTTTATAAGAGTTAACTAAAAGAAGACGACTTTGGAAACTTTTTAATTTATTTTTAAGTTTTTATCTTATTTTAACTTTATTTATTTATTTTGCTTCTTTTCTTCTCTTTTTGATAAAACATATCCCATAAACTACATAATTTTTTAAGCTTGTTAAATTATTTTTTAAAATTTATATTGTTCTGTCAGTTGATAAAGTTGAAAATAATACATAATTATTGAATTTTTTATGTTTTCTATTGATGAAATACCATGTTTTTACTTCTCTATTGAATTTTATCGAATTTTGTTGAATTTTATCAAAGTTTTTGTCGAATTTTTGCATTTTTGAATTGAAAAATAGAAATTTTATCAAAGTTTATTGAATGTTGTCGAATTTTTTGAATTTTATCGAATTATTTCTGCGATTTTTTGTATTTTTTATTTCACATCAATTTCGCACTTAGGTGTTAAAAAAAGGGAAAAAATTTGTAGAAGTTCGTTGAATTTCGGAGAATTTTTGAACCATGCCCGCGTAGCTCTTTAAATCTAAATAGGATTACTAGACCTGATTATCCATGTGGGGAGTACTCTTGACCTACTCGGTCATGTCCAAAAGTCTAGCTTCCAATAGATTTATTAAGCCCATGTAGAAAATCTCTACCTTTCATCCATACCACAAACAATTACATATATATGAACAAACGTTCACATATAAATACATATGATGACACAAATGAAAATATAAATGAAATTCTACTCACAAGAAGTGCCAGAATAATTTCCTGCACTATCAACTGGTTGCAGTTCCTCTATTAGAACTTGCACACATCATTTATAACTATATCAACACATATTTCCCACTTTTGTACTTATTTCCTAGCATTACCACAATTTCCCATTATTTCTACTATTCTCTACAATTGCAAGTTCATCAATTTCACTCCTAAACCCAATCTCAACATATATAACACCAAAAACAGTAGGAATTAGCACTTTAATCTCATTCCCACGAATTCTAAACTTCATTTCTATGTGTTCCCAATTGATTTTACATTTCCAACTAGGTCCCCAGTCTATATAATCGTCAATTCAGCGTTTAAACCCTAACATTCATTATTTCAGCATGATTTGGTTAATAAAATACTATCTCTACCATTTCTAATCAATTCCCAGTCAAGAACACCAAAACCCTAACTTGGGAATACCCCAAATCATCATCTATAGCAAAAACTATACCGTAGGAAAAGTTTCTTTTAACACCAATGCGATTTCATAAAGAAATTCGTGATGAACCACTTACCTAGGGCTTGATTTCGTGAAAGATCACTCCAAAAACCATTTTCGTCTTTTCTTCCTTCGTTCTCAGCTGAAGTGAACGAAAGAAATGAGTTTGGGCTTTTATATTTTTGCGCACCGCCTCACCGACCTTTTAAAAAAATTGAAAATTACTACGAGGACCATTCTGTCTCTTGCAAGGAGCGCGCTCCTCCCAGGGGATTGCGCTCCTCCACACTGGGAGCGAGCTCCTAGTGCTCGAATTCACTATTTCTTCCTATTTTCACCCATTTCTTCCCCGATTGGTTTCTCAATCAATCCTACACCAAACACAACCAATTTATATTTCAAGAAACATACAACACACCCTACATCTATTAGTCACCTTTTCCAGAAATTTTGGGGTCTCGTTTTATGAAAATGACGGTCGTTACACACCATGAGCACATTGGTTCTTAAGAATGAACGATCAGAGTGTAGTTAAGTGGATCCTTAAGGGGGCAAAGTCATGAGCATACCCATTTCATGCTAATTTTCTGTTCGATATGTAGCTCCCTCATATGTGCAGAGAACCTGTCAAGAATTTTTTGCATGTTGTAGAGGTTTGTGCATGTAGGGAATAAACAATATATTGGCTGATAGATCTTACACTATGACCCACTGTTCTGCCTTAGTTTCAGAAGATATCTACTCGGGCTCATCTCCCTCCATATTTGGTGAATAGCAGAGCAAAAGGCCAATATACTAATACTCTCTTCAAAGCTTTAGAGTTTATGCATTTGCCAATCCATTTCAAGGTCTTTGAATTTTCTGGCTCTTGGCTGAAGAATCTTCAATATGCCTTGGCAAATGGCTGTGCTCAGAAAGTCCATGTAAAGAGCAGGTGGTCCATATCCTCTCTAGCAGCCCAAAAAGGGGAGCAATCACCTTGACTTAAATGCTTATACATGCAAGTTTGATGGCAGTAGGAAGTCCTCCAGTTAGTTCTATAGGTAGCATGTTGTGTGAAGGAGTGGTGCCCTCAATTATAGAATATGAACAGTACATGTTATGAGCCTAGATTTGTCGTTTTGCACAATCTTAACTCAACTCACTCAACTAAGTCTTTTCCCATTTATATAGGGTCAGTTAAGTAGATCAATTTTGGTTGGAGAAAAAGCTTAGTTGAATTGAGTTGAGCTACATAAAATCTATTTTCTCCACTCTACACTATCAATTACTAAGTCAACATTTATAACACAAGTAGTTATATCTTTTTTAATTATATGTATACATGTTATTTTAGGACTTCTTCAATCTCTATCATTACCATGGATTGTTAAATACATCATTCTTCCCAACTGGCGCTGTTATTTTGTACAATTGGTTAATCATGTTCATGCATTTAAGTGAACTCCAAACTAAAAACTTGCTTTCCGTTGGATCATGACAATGCTTTATTACACGAGGAAAAAAGTGTTAGTCCTTATAGTCAAACATGAGAAATGTATAATGGAATTGTTTAGTACACTAATTATATAATGAAATTTGTTTTTTTTTTACCATACCATGCTTATAGCTTCAAAATTCTGGCTCTGTTATTAATTAGAGAACTGTGCTAGGCAAATACAGTTCAAAAAGTGGGGGGAATTGATGCTGTGTGGCATATACAATTTAAAAAATGTTTTTCAAAAATTCGAATCCAATCTCATTTTTAGTTGATTTGTAGTTTTTGGAGATATGTTTGATATTGTTTTCAAAAATTGTTTTTAAGATATGAAAACAATGGAAACTGGTTTGGAAAGTTTCATTTTTAAGTAAAAGATCTCTCTCTCTCTCTCAAAAAAAAAAAAAAAAAAAAGTAAAAAATGTGGATTGGAGAACACAAAAAATGACTTCTCCATGTTTTTAAAAAATGGGGTGTTTCTCTATATTTGATCCCAAAAACTGTTTTTAAATCTAGTCAAACCAATCAAGTTTTATTACTTTTTTCTACTTTTGAATTTTAAATAAAGAAAACAAGATTTAAATTTGCTGAATTTCTCCACATGTTAAGCTGTGTTTCTTTAGTTGTTCTGTTAATTAAAATAGTCCTATCTCAATTGATGGTTGAGTATCAAAATAGTTGTGATCATTAACTTATGTATTCTGTTAATGCAGCTACCGCCGGCTCCTCGGCTTCCCCCATTGCCAGAGGGTTACCTTGTTAACCATATTTAATAAGTTTAGTTTAGTGTAGTTAATTGTAATGTGGCTGGTTGGTTAGTTTAGGGTTTTGCTCTGTATAATGAGCTAGTTGTAAATCTCTAAGTATGAAATAACAATGTAGTCTTTTGGTTCTTTATGTATTTTCTTCCTTCATTTCTTCCCTTCCATTTCTCTGTTTTCAATTCAATTTCTGTCATGTATCAGAGTCGTCATGGCCTCCTCGTTTCTCTGCTATCTTTGCTTGTTTAACAATAGACGCTTCTCATCGGTTCATTTGTTGTAGTTTGCGTTCATCAACATCATCTCCTTATTTGCTTTTTTTTTTTCTTTTCTGCAACTCAAAGCTTCAACAATGGCAGGTACTTCTCATTTTCTCTTCTTTTTCACCTTCTTCCTTATCTCAACTTTGAAATCCCCTTTCGTTTTTGCTTCAAATACCCAAATCCAAACACCCAGAAGCTAATACCCAATTTTCTGCTTCAATTCAATAAACCCTTGATATTCTCTCCTTCAACTCAATGCCCATTCAAATCTCTGTTTCATATTCTCCAACCTCTTTTTCTAAGGAATGTCCATCTCTCCATCCACTCATCATCTTCCTCTCAGATCCACTTCTTTCAAATTCTGATCTGATGTCCGATCTTTCCATTTCTGCAAGAAACAACAAAAGAAAAAAGAAAGAAAGGGGGCATCAAAATCTCTGCAACAAAAATGTCTAGGTATACCTCTCTCTGATTTTCTTATTATTCTAATCAAAATTTATGCAAAACCCCAAGCTTATGTTCTGTATTGCATCTTCTTCTTCTCATTAAATTTCTGCACAAACTTTTTCATTAGATTCTCTTTATATCGTATGCAAAAAAAAAAAAAAAAAAAAAATTGCATCAAAATGCCTTCTCATCAGATTTTTTTTTTCTTCTTCTTGCGATCCCTCAAACCCTCTGCAAAATCAATCAAGTTTCTCTCATTCTTTTTCAGATTCCTCTAATTTTCGCTAGATCTTTAACCATCTTCAACCCACTTGTTCTTCAAGATCTTCTTATTTCTCTTTCCCCTCAATGCTGGAAGATTCCTCTTCTTCTTATTTATCTTCCACTTCAAATTTCCTTTAGATTTGTTAGGAATTTCTCAAAAAAAAAAAAAAAAACCTAGAAGAGCATGTCGATTCTTCTTCTTCGATCGGGCAATCGAGATGTGTCGTCATTGGCGGCCTACTGTTATTCTTCTCATATCAATTCAAATAGCTTTAGGTCATGGGTGGAATCGAGATGTTCTGATCGACATTTAAATCCTTCATTGCAAATTCAAATGTAATGCGAGCTCATGGATGTTTTTCACAAGCTTGAGGGGGCATGTTAACCATAGTTAATAAGTTTAGTTTACTGTAGTTAATTGTAATGTGGCTGGTTAGTTAGTTTTGAGTTTTGCTCTGTATAATGAGCTAGTTGTAAATCTCAAAGTATGAAATAACAATATAGTTTTTTGGTTCTTTGTGTATTTTCTTCCTTCTTCATTTCTTTCTTTTCATTTCTCTGTTTTCAATTCAATTTCTGTCATACACTCCTCCCACTTCTGAAGTAGATAAAGACCCTGAAAATTAGCAAGGGACAGAGCCGCAAGTCGACCAAGGCCCTACTAAAAGAATGAAATTTTAGCATTAGAAAATTACACACTTTTGGAGCGCCCTTTTGAGGAGTTGGAGGTGACGGAGGCAGTGTTCAGTTGTGATGGGAGTAAAGTGCCGGGTCTGGTCGGGTTTTCGATGACCTTTCAACAATCATGGGAGGTTGTTGAAGAAGACATCATGAGAGTATGTGAGGAGTTTCACAGGTATGGGGTTACTAATATCCAGACAAATTAAACATATATATGCCTGACACCGAAGAAGTCAGAATCTTGGTGTTTGAAGGATTTTCTTGTGCTAATATACACAAACTCATAATGATTTATGATTTTTACACTCAATCAGGATTTCGTGAGCTTATATATACCAATTCATAATTTTTATTCCAAATGAGACTTTTGTGTATTAATATAAACAAATTTGTGATTTTCACCTCAAATGCGAGTTTCGTGTGCTTTTATAAACAAATTCAAAATTCTCGCCCTTAAAGTGATTTTCATGTGCTTATATAAGTATGTTAAAAGTTTTTACCTCAAATGAGACCTTCATGTGTTAATATACATAAATTGACAATTTTCACTCAAAATGTGATTTTTATGTGTTAATATAAATAAATTTATGATTTTACATTCAATTAGAATGTAACGACTCTTATTTTTATAAAAGCTAATACTCCAAAAATTTTATACACGTAATTAAACATTTATGTTGATTTATACGTATGTTAAAGTGACTTTCATGTGCTTATATAAGTATGTTAAAAGTTTTTATCTCAAATGAGACTTTCATGTGTTAATATATACAAATTGATAATTTTCACTCAAAATGAAATTTTCATGTGTTAATATAAACAAATTTATGATTTTACACTCAATTAGAATGTAACGACTTTCATTTTTATAAAAGCTAATACTTTAAAAATTTTATACATCTAATTAAACACCTATGTTGATTTATATATTGAAGTGTATGATGTGTATACATGCGTAAAAGTTAAATGTATGTGTATGAGAATATTCGCTAAATATGTAATTTATGTGAGGGGGATTATAAAAATGGTATATGATTTAATGAATTATATAAATTAAATAAATCTAATGATTAATTTAGAAAGTTGGTTCTTTAATGATATGAAATTAAAGTTAAGTATGGGAGTTGTTTTATTAAATAAAGATGGGTATCATGGAATCATATTAATTGATTCTCATCTTCTCAAGATGACATGCTGGATGGAAACAAATTTGCATTCTCTGTCCAGCGTGTTTAAACAATAAAAAGAAGAAAGAATTAAGGAAGAAGAAGATAACGTACAGAGAACAAAGAAAGAAAGGAAAATGTTGGTTTCTTGGAGAATTTAGGTTCCAGTGAGCCATTTTTGCTCCATTTCATTACAAATTTGATTTTTAAGCTACGTGTAATGATTTTACCATTATAATTTTTTGCTATAGGATGTGTTTTGTGGTTTTTAAAAATAGGGTTTTGACCCACTTTGAGTGGAAACATGTAAAAATTATATATTATCACCTTTATAGTAGCGTAGATCTTGAATATATAGTTTGTTTGTGTTCATGTGTAATATTGGCACCGGGACAGTTGCTGAAAGTCAAATTTGACATTGGGGGCCTTTGGAACCAAGTCAAACGCCAATGAAAATATGGTTTGAGACCATAGAATCATAGATAGATTAATTTCGAACGTTTCGATACCAAAATTATGATTTTTGGATATCGATTGATATTTTTAGTATATGCCTATATGAATTCGGTAGTGATTGTAAACTTGGATATTAGTGAAAACGTAGTTGAAAGGCCTGTTTCTACTATCCATTGCCTTAAGAATAATCATAAGGGCCCTGTAAAATATTTGGGACGCCCTAGTATGATTTTTAGACAGGAATAGAACTATGGGAATTAGTTGGATGCATTGGAAAGTTAGAAATTGTTATAAATGGAAAAAATGCCCATTAATATGACTTAATTAATATGAATATGAATGGATATTAATATGAATTAAATAATATATGCATGTTCTAGTAGACGAATCTAGTGCGATTAGTGGGGTGGAAAATTATTTCTGGCAATTGTTGAGAGTAAAGTTTCAATTATATTATTCATTTGCATCATCCTATTTATATTGATTGTTTGTTCCTGTATGTTTCTTTGAGAATTTCATGGTGTGATGAAATGGGGGAAAAACTCTTTAATTCTTGTTAGTTTGATTTATCGTGGGAAAGTAGATCTTTGGACATCCTCGTGTAGGTTATGAGAATTTCTTACAAGGACATAATCGGACCACTTATTCTAATAAATTTATTAATCATGAATTTAAGGAGGGTTTTAACACGTCGTCTGTTGGTTGCATGTAAGTCATCATTAATTGTTCCACTGCAAGGTTTTTTTATGATCAGTATTGAGTCTATGCCTTTGGGGAGATCGTGTTAGACTTTTAACAAAGTCATGGATAACTTACGTTGAACCATTGAATGGACTCTATTATTCACTGCCATTGACGGAAGTATTCAAGTTAAATTATCAAATGTTATGGAAGTATTATTGATTTCTATTCACTGGGCAACGTTGGCTCACTCTATTCCTATTTTTCAAGTCCTTTAGTTGTTGCCAAAAAACAAGGGCAACACCTAAAAGAGTTAGGGATTAGTGTCCTTGCCAGAAAACAAATTTCGATGTAGGTTTGACAACATGGATGTATATACGTATTTTGATAGATGTTGTTTAATAGAATCGAGATAGATGGACGTTGTATGTTATGAGCTTGGGGTGGATGGACGTTAATAGATGTTTAAATTTAGAATCGAGATAGATGTGGCTTGTATACATTGTGGAAATGTTTATCAGGTGTTGGATATGTGTTAGATGGTCTGTTTACAGAGGAGACTTTGCCGGAGTCTGATTAAGGCTTAACATGAATCTAATGGTTCTATGGTGAATATAATGGTTAGATTCTTTTGCCGATCAGGATTCCCTAGGGGCTTGTGAAGGGGGGTCCTGACATAGAATTTCGTGGGCATACACAAACTCATAATTTTTAAGCCAAATGAGACTTTTGTGTATTAATAAAACAAATTAGCGATTTTCACTTCAAATGCAAGTTTCGTATGCTTATATAAACAAATTTAGAATTCTCACTCTAAATGGGATTTTCGAGTGATTATATAAGAAAATTCAAAGTTTTTATCCCAAATGAGACTTTGATACGCCAATAATATATACAAATAAACAATTATCACTCAAAATAAAATTTTCATGTGCTAATATAAACAAATTTATGATTTTCACACTCAATCAGAATTTCGGGTGCTTAAATACTCAAACTCAAAAAAATTATTCCAAATGAGGTTTTCGTGTACTAATATAAAAAAGTTCACAATTTTCACCTCAAATGCGAGTTTCGTATACTTATATAAACAAATTCAAAATTATCGCTCTAAATGAGACTTTCATGTGTTTATATAAGCAAATTCAAAGTTTTCACCCCAAATGTGACTTTCATGCGCCATACAAATAGACAATTTTTACTCAAAATAAAATTTTCATGTGCTAATAACAACAAATTTGTGATTTTCACATTCAATCAGAATTTCGTGTGCTTATATACACAAACTGATAATTTTTATTCCAAATTAGACTTTCGTGTACTAATATAAACGAATTCGCGATTTTCACCTTTAATGTGACTTTCATTGCTTATATATGCAAATTAAAAGTTTTTACCCCAAATGAAATTTGCATGTGTTAATATAAACAATTTTTTGATTTTTTCACTTAATCAGAATTTCGTGTGCTTAAATATACAAACTCATAATTTTTATTCTCAATCAAACTTTCGTGTACTAATATAAAAAACTTCACGATTTGTACCTCAAATGCAAGTTTTGTGTTCTTATATGAACAAATTCAAAATTCTCACCCTTAATGGGACTTTTATGTGTGTAAATAAGCAAATTAAATGTTTTTACCCAAAATGAGACTTTCATGCGCTAATATACCCAAATCGACAATTTACTCAAAATGAGATTTTCATGTGTTAATATAAATAAATTTATGATGTTACACTTGATCAAAATTTTGTGGGATTATATACATAAACTCAATTTTTATTCCAAAAGAAACTTTTGTGCATTAATAAAAAAAATTGTCGTTTTCACCTCAAATGTAAGTTTCATGTGCTTATATAAACAAGTTTAAAATTCTAACCTTAAATGGGACTTTCATGTGCTTACATAAGCAAATTCAAAGTTTTGCCCAAAAGAGACTTTTATGTACTAATCTACACAAATTGACAATTTTCACACAAAATGAAATTTTCATGTGCATTAATATATAAATTGATGATTTTACACTCAATTAGAATTTCGTGTGTAATACCGTAGGTTTGCACAAAAAAGTAAAAATAAAAATAAAATTTTAAACTTCGGGCAAGGTGCCTGAACGTGAACGTACGGGCACCTTTTTTTCCTATTTCAGGAACCCCCTCTCCTCATTTGTCACACCAAAATCATTTCTCCTTGTGATTTTTCTTCTCTCTCTAACTCATATTGAGTTTTTATCTTCTCTTTTGAGACTCTCTTCACGGTGCAACGCAGTTCTGCTTGGGGGAAGACGCTAGTTCGAGAGAGGAGTTTTTATCTGAAGGTGGGAGAACGAAATATAGGTTTGCGTGTCTTATAACTTTTATTAAAGTTTACATTTATTTATCACTATGTCTACTATTCAATTACACTGCATTATTGTGTATAATGTTTATACTTGTCATACTTATGCCTGTATATTTGGAGTTCATGTATTACACTATTGCTATACAGGATTAGTGGTCAATCTGGCTCAACCAGACTCAGTAACTTTAAATAGTGAACGGGAGGTAGCGTGCTGCTCTAGACGATTAGTATTTAAGTAGACTTCGTGTCTCACCTCTCAAACTAGAGACTAATCTGGTTTGTCTTATTTGAAAGCTATCAACTTATACAAGTAATACTGAATGTCCTAACCTTGCACGTGGTGATACCGACCTTGCTAAGGATCACCAGACGTTGCCAAATCCTGTCTAATGTTAAGTAAAAACCAGACTTGTTCATGCATTGACATCATACATAAGCACCACTTAGGGACATATGTGGTTTATGATTCATAGAATAGTTAGAAGCAATGCTCACTATTCATTATATTTCTCTGGAGAGGGACGTATAATGAGAACTCGACTACTCCTGGGGAGGGACATCTCTACGTGAACTCAGGCGACGTACAATCATGGAACCAATACGAGACGATGTCATGCATACATACATGTTGGATTGATTATGATGCTCTGATGCGTATTTATGATATTTGATTATGAAGTTTGCTTTATTAATTGTTATATTCACGAACTATTTTACCCACTGAGCGTGTAGCTCACCCTGTTGTTATCCAAATTTTCACAGGAGATTAAGGTGGACTTGGTGCAAGTTTTTGGGCCCACATTTTTGTACCCTTTGTATTATTCATTAGGGATTTTGGGAGGATGTTCTTTTAACTATTTCATCTACAAATATATTCTGAAATTAATGAAATCAGACTTGTACTTAATCGTGTTTCCGCGCACTCGGTTATTGTTGTAATGCATTCGCACCCCGTTCGTGAGTGTCCCGCCGGTTCAGGCTCATCCGGGCGGGGTGTGACATCGTGGGCTTATATACACAAACTCATAATTTTTATTCCAAAAGACTTTTGTGTATTAATAAAACAAATTTGCGGTTTTCACCTCAAATGCAAATTTCTTGTGCTTATATAAACAAATTCAAAATTTTAACCGTAAATGAGACTTTCATGTGCTTACATAAGCAAATTAAAAGTTTTGTCCAAATGAGACTTTCATGCACTAATCGACACAAATTGACAATTTTCACACAAAATGAAATTTTCGTGTGCATTAATATATAAATTGATGATTTTACACTCAATTAGAATTTTGCGTGCTTAAATACACAAACTTATAAACAAATTCGTGATTTTCACCGCAAATACAAGTGTCGTGTGCTTATATAAACAAATTTAAAATTCTCAACTTAAATGAGGCTTTCATGTGCTTATATAAGCAAATTCAAAGTTTTTACCTCAAATTAGACTTTCATGCGCTAATATACACAAATTAAAAATTTTCACTCAAAATGAAATTTAAATATGTTAAGATAGAGAAATTTATAATTTTTACACTCAATTAGAATTTCATGTGCCTATATACAAAAACTTGTAATTTTTATTCAAAATGAGACTTTCACATACTAATATAATAAAAAAAATCATGATTTTTTTAGCTCAAATGCAACTTTCGTGTGCTTATATAAAAAAATTCATAATTCTCACTTTAAATAGGACTTTCATGTGTTTATATAAGCAAATTTAAAGTTTCTACCCCAAATGAGACATGCATGCACTAATATACACAAATTAACAATTTTTACTCAAAATAAAATTTTTATGTGCTAATATAACCAAATTTATGATTTTCACCCTCAATCAGAATTTCGTATACTAATATAAACAAATTCATAATTTTAACCTCAAATGTAAGTTTTATGTGCTTATATAAACAAATTCAGAATTCTCATCCTAAATGGGACCTTCATGTGCTTATATAAGCAAATTCAAAATTTTACCCTAAATGAGACTTTCTTGCGGTAATACAAATAAATTGACAATTTTCACTCAAAATAAAATTTTCATGTGCTAATATAAACAAATTTATGATTTTAACATTCAAATAGAATTTCGTGTGCTTATATACAAAAACAGATAATTTTTATTTCAAATTAGACTTTCGTTTACGAATATAAACAAATTTGTGATTTTCACTTCAAATGCAAGTTTCCTGTGCTTATATGAACAAATACAAAATCTTCAGCCTAATTGGTACTTTCGTGTGAATACACAAAATCTTAATTTTTATTTCAAATGAGACTTTCATGTACTAATATAAACAAATTCATGATTTTAACATCAAATGCAAGTTTATGTGTTTATATAAACAAATTCAGAATTCTCGCCTGAATGGGACTTTCATGTACTTATTATATAAGAAACTTCAAAATTTTACTGCAAATGAGACTTTCATGCGCTAATACAAACAAATTGACAATTTTTAATAAAAATAAAATTTTCATGTGCTAATATAAACAAATTTATGATTTTTACACATAATCAGAATTTCATGTGCTTATATACAAAAACTCATAATTTTTATTCCAAATGAGACTTTTGTGTACCACTATAAACAAATTCACAATTTTCACCTTAAATGAGACTTTTAAGTGCTTATTGAAGAAAATTCAAAGTTTTTACACAAATTGACAATTTTCGTGTGCTAATATAAACAAATTTATAATTTTCACACTCAATCCGAATTTCATTTGCTTATATACAAAAACTCGTAATTTTTATTCCAAATGAGACTATCGTGTACTACTATAAACAAATTCGCAATTTTCATCCTAAATGAGACTTTTAAGTGCTTATTGAAGAAAATTCAAAGTTTTTACTTCAAATGAGATTTTCATGCACTAATATACACAAATTGACAATTTTCACTGATAATGCAATTTTCATGTGCTAATATAAACAAATTTATGATTTTCACACTCAATCAGAATTTCGTTTGCTTATATACACAAACTCATAATTTTTATTCCAAATGAGACTTTCGTGTACTAATATAAATAAATTTAAAATTCTCACACTAAATGGGGCTTTCATGTCCTTATATAAGCAAATTCAAAGTTTTAATTCTAAATGAGACTTTCGTATGTTAATATACAGAAATTTCAAATTTTCACTCAAAATGAAATTTTTATGTACTATTCTAAACAAATTTATAAATTTCACACTCAATGAGAATTTTGTTTGCTTCTAAACTGCAACTCATAATTTTTCTTCTAAATGAGGCTTTCGTGTACAAATATTAAAAAAATTGTGATATTTACCTCAAATGCGAGTTTCATGTGCTTATATAAACAAATTTAAAATCCATGCCCTAAATGGTACTTTGATGTGTTTCTGTAAGCAAATTCAAAGTTTTTACCCCAAATGTGACTTTTATGCGTTAATATAAACAAATTGACAATTTTCACTCAATGAAATTTTCATATGCTAATATGACCAAATTTATGATTCTCACACTCAATCAGAATTTTGTGTGCTAATATAACACAAAATCTTAATTTTTGTTCCAAATGAGACTTTTGTGTACTAATATAAACAAATTCGCGATTTTCACCTTAAATGCGACTTTCGTATGTTTATATAAACAAATTCAGAATTCTCACCCTAAACGGGACTTCCATGTGCTTTCATGCACTAATCGACACAGATTGACAATTTTCACACTCAATCAGAAATTCATGTGCTTATATACACAAACTCATAATTTTTATTCCAAATAAGACTTTCATATGCAATAAGCAATTTAAAAGTTTTTACCCCAACTGTGACTTTCATGCACAAATATATACACAAATTGACAATTTTCATTCAAAATGAACATTTCATGTGCTAATACAATCAAATTTATGATTTTCGCATTGAATGGGAATTTTGTATCGTTATATACATAAACTCATAATTTTTTTCAAAATGAGACTTTCGTGTACATAAACAAATTCACGATTTTTAACTCAAATGTGAGTTTCATTTACTTATATATACAAATTAAAAATTCCCACCCTAATTGGGACTTTCATGTGGTAATGTGAGCAAATTAAAAGTTTTTACCCCAAATATAATTTTCATGCGCTAATATACACAAGTTGACAAATTTCACCGATAATGCAATTTTCATGTACTAATATTAACAAATTTAGGATTTCTACACTCAATCGGAATTTCGTGTGCTTATATACACAAACTCATAATTTTTGTTCCAAATGAGATTTTGTGTACTCATATAAATAAAATTGCGATTTTCACCTCAAATGCAAGTTTCCTGTGCTTATATAAAAAAATACAAAATTTTCACCCTAAATGGTACTTTCGTGTGCTTATATAAGCAAATTAGAATTTTTTACCCCAAATGAGACTTTCATGTGCTAATATACACAAATTGACAATTCTAACTCAAAATGAAATTTTCATGTGCTAATATAACCAAATTTATGATTTTCACACTCAATCAGAACTTCATGTTCTTACATACAGAAACAAATAATTTTTATTCCAAATTAGACTTTCATTTACGAAGATAAAAAAATTTACAATTTTAACCTCAAATGCAAGTTTCATGTGCTTATATAAACAAATTCAGATTTCTAAACCCTAAATGGTACTTTCGTGTGCTTATATACACAAAATCTTAATTTTTATTCCGAATGAGACCTTCATGTACTAATATAAACAAATTCACGATTTTCACCTCTAATGCGAGTTTCTTGTGCTTTTATAAACAAATTCAAAACTCTCGCCCTTCATGTGACTTTCACACGCTAATATACACAAATTGAAAATTTTCACTCGGAATAAAATTTTCCTGTGCTAATATAAATAAATTTGGTATTTCTACACTCAATCAGAAATTCGTGTGCTTTTATACATAAACACATAATTTTTATTGCTAATGAGACATTCGTGTACTAATATAAACAAATTCGCTATTTTTACCTCAAATGCGACTTTTATGAGCCTGTATAAAAAAAATTCAAAATTCTTACCTTAAATGAGACTTTCATACGCTTATATAAGCAAATTCAAAGTTTTTACTCCGAATGAGACTTTCATGCGCTAATATACACAAATTGAAAGTTTTCACTCGGAATTAAATTTTCATGTGCTAATATAAAAAAAATTACGATTTCTACACTCAATCAGAAATTCGTGTGCTCTTATACAGAAACTCATAATTCTAATTGCTAATGAGACTTTCGTGTACTAATATAAACAAATTTGTAATTTTCACCTAAAATGCAACTTTCGTGAGCTTCTATAAACAAATTCAAAATTCTAACCTTAAATAAGACTTTCATGTTCTTATATAAGCAAATTCAAAGTTTTTACCCTGAATGAGACTTTCATGCGTTAATATAAACAAATTCAAAATTTTCACTCAAAATAAAATCTTCATGCCCAAATCTAAACAAATTTATGATTTTCACACTCAATAAGAATTTTGTGTGCATATATACACAAACCCATAATTTTTATTCCAAATGACGCATTCGTTTACTAATATAAACAAATTTGCGGTATTTACCTCAAATGCATGTTTCGCGTGCTTAGATAAACAAATTCAGAATTCTCACCTTTAATGGGAATGTCATTGCTTATAAAAGCAAATTAAAAGTTTTTATCCCAAATG
The DNA here is from genome assembly GCA_035771175.1 of Paratinospora sagittata. Classification (NCBI taxonomy): domain Eukaryota; kingdom Viridiplantae; phylum Streptophyta; class Magnoliopsida; order Ranunculales; family Menispermaceae; genus Paratinospora; species Paratinospora sagittata. The sequence continues at coordinate 1,577,118 of JAYMFD010000012.1, read as the reverse complement.
AGACTTTTATGCTCTAATATACACAAATTGACAGTTTTCACTCAAAATGAAATTTTTATGGTCTAATATAACCAAATTTATGATTCTCACACTCAATGAGAATTTCGTGTGCTTATAAAAACAAAATCTATTTTTTTTTCCAAATGAGACTTTCTAATATAAATAAATTCACGATTTTCACCTCAAATGCATCTTTCGTGTGCTTATATAAATTAATTCAAAATCCTCACCATTAATGGGACTTTCATTGCTTATATAAGCAAATTAAAAGTTTCTACCCCAAATTAGACTTTCACGCGCTAATATACAGCAATAGAAAAACTTTCACTCAAAATGAAATCTTCATGTGCTAATATGAACAAATTTCGGATTTCTACACTCAATTAGAATTTCGTGTGCACACAAACTCATAATTTTTATGGCTAATGAGACTTCCGTGCACCAATATAAATAAATTCGTGGTTTTCACCTCAAATGCGACTTTCGTGAGCTTATATAAACAAATTCAAAATTCTTACCTTAATTGGGACTTTCATGTGCTTATATAAGCAAATTCAAAGTTTTTACCCCGAGTGAGACTTTCATGCGTTAATATACATGTAATACCCTGTATTTCACAAAAAAAAATTACTATTTGGGCAACGCCAGAACGTTCAGGCGCATGACAGAACGTTCAGGCGCAATGCATGCCAGAACGTTCAGGCGCATGCCAGAACGTTCAGGCGCAATGCATGCCCGAACGTTCAAGCGCAAAAAAATCTCTATATAAGGAACCCTCCTCATTTCTCATTCCTCACACCAAATCACCTTCTCTTGTGATTTTCTTCTCCTTTCCACGCGTTCTAAGTTTTTAGTTTTTGAGACTCTCTGTCCGAGACTCTCGGTGCGGCGCAACAAAGTTCTGTCCGGAGGAAAGAGCTAGATCTGAAAGCGGTGCAACGAAGTTCTGTCCTGAGGAAAGCGTCAGGTCTGAAAGAAGAAGTTTTTATCTAAAGGTGGGAAACGAAACATAGGTTTGCGTGTTTCATAACTTTTATTAAAGTTTACATTCAATTATTATTATGTCTACTATTCATTTACACTGCATTATGTCATATACTAATTATACTGCTGCACTTATGCCTGTATATTTGGAATTCATGTATCACACAGTTATAATGTCGGATTTGTGGTCAATCTGACTCAACTAGACTCGGTCTTGTCCTCAGTAACTTTAAATAGTGAACGGGAGGTAGCGGGCTGCTCTAGGTGATTGGTATTTAAGCAGACCTTGTGTCTCACCTCTCAACTGGGCACTGATCTAGTTGGTCTTATTGAAAGCTATCAGCTTATACAGTAATACTGAATGTCCTAATCTTGCACGTCGTGATACCGACCCTGATAAGGATCACCAGACGTTGCCAAAGTCAGTCTAAATGTCAAGAAAAAGACCAGACCAGTAGACTAGACCAGTTCATACATTGACATCATACATATCACCACCTAGGGACGTATATGGTTTATGACTCATGGAATAGTTAGGAGCATTGCTCGCTATTCATTACATTTCTCTGGAGAGGGACGTACATGAGAACCCGGCTACACCCGGGGAGGGACATCAGTACGTGAATCCAGAGCATCGTTCCTGTACATGAACTCAGGCGATGTACGTTCATCAAACCATTACGAAACGGTGTCATGCATACATACATATTGATTGATTATGATGCTCACATGTGTATTTAAGATATTTGATATTGAAGTATGCTTTATTAATTGTTATACTCATGCACTATTTACCCACTGAGCGCGTTAAGCTTACTCCATTATTATCCAATCTTTCACAGGAAATTAGGGTGGACTGGGTGCAGGTTATGGGGCCCACATTTTGTACCCTTTGTATGATTCATTGGGGATTTTGGGAGTATGTTCCCTTGACCATTTTATGTACAAAAGTGTTCTGAATTAAATGAAATCATATTTGTACTGTGTGTACTGTATTTCTGCTGCGCACTCTGTTGTTACCATTGTAATTGTTCCAAATGCTCCCCCCGTCCGAGAGTGTACCGCCGGTTTAGGCGCGTCCAGGCGGGGTGTATATATAAAAAAAAAAATTGAAAAAAAATTTATTTGATAAAAAAAATAAAATATATATATATATATATAGAACTATATATATGAATTATATATATAGTTAAGAATTGTATTAACTATATATCTAAGACAACTATATATGATTTTTATATAGTTTCATTTCAAATAGTTGATTTATGAAAACTATATATATAGTTATGATTAAATATGTCTATACATTTATAGGTGAATACGACATATATACATCAGATTACTAATGAAGAAATTTTTATGATGGCATAAACATCAAAAGAAAACTAGAAAATAATGTCTAGCAGACAAGGCGTAAATCTTAAAAATGTTAAGAATATATTTTGGGTCTTTCACAAATTTATTTTCCTTTCAGCAAAAAAAATGGCCTCAAGGGAAGGAGCCACTTCCACTAGCAGGGAACCAATTCCCACTAGACTAACGGAATTGTCCAAAAGAGAGGTTATGACTATGAGGAGCATCGACAATAGAGATCTCCGCCTCCGCCCAATCCTTCAAGACAAACTCGCAACACTGGATTGATTAAATATAACCAAAGTCGAGGGTCAAGTCTCTTACGACTTGGTGAGATCCTTCTATGAAGCCATGAATTGCGTGGGACTTCACGGAGATGAGATCAGCCCTATTTTGGAGACAACCGCCATGGGAACGAAAATTCCTATCACCATCGAGATTATTGCTCGACTTTTGGAGATTCCGATTGAGGAGAGGATTATTGATCCACATGAACCCCATACAGTTGCAGAGATCGCAGAATCTAATGAACAATTGTTCAATTCCCTCGTCAAAGAGCCATACACTCAATCAACGTACACCAACCTCCCAAACAATCATCTTAAACCATCTCTTGCCGGCCTCGGAAAGATTGTATACGGCAACATCTTGCCAGAAAGGGGGACTAGAAGCACTATGTCAAGGGCTCAACTTCTTATGTTATACTGCATAGAGAAGAAAATTACGGTCTCCCTACCTCACATTATTATCCAACAAATTTTGAGGGTGATACAACACCCTTTGAGAAAAGAATTCCTCGGCTACGGAGTCTTGATTATGAGGATACTATCCGAGGCAAACGTCGCCACTTTCGATGGAACGTCAAAGCTCATCACTGAACCAGTTACAGCATCCTCTATTTTCAAGACATATGGCACAAGTGGAGGGGTAACTGACGAAGAGGTATTTGGACGACAATAAGAAATGCCGAAAGAATGAGAGACAAGCATGGGCGTTGCCTTCGCAAATGTCGACACAAACTGTCCATCAGAGAAGGCCCAAATAATGATTCAAATTCAAATCCTACATCAGACCCAACCCCGAATAATGATCCAACCGATCGACCACTCACTGACGAAGAGTTATATGCCACACTAAATCAACCTACACAAAGTCATGATAGACAAGGTACGCCAGCAAATCCACCAACTTGGAACGTGCCCACTCAAGGCACCACTTCGTACCAAAGACTTCCAACTCCTACGGTACAGTATCAGCCAGTTCCATAAGTTGTTGTGAACCAACCACAACAATATTGGGCCCCACCAAATCTTGGAGGACAAAACATCCCAATAAGCCCATTGTTTCAAACGTTTTCACCATAAACAAATCCAAATATCCAAGGGGTTCCAATTAGGGGATCCCCGCACAATCAAAACAACTACCTTCCACCTATGAACCAATACTTTCCCCCAATGTCTATGGCCTACCCTTCACCTACGGGACAAACGACCCATCAACCACCAATGGGACAACCGACTAACCTACTTGAACGGTTAGATGAAATGGCATCCACTATTGCTGAACTGAGAGAGAGCCACAATAATATATTAACTCGTTTGCAAAACTCCGACGCAGAGCGTGCAAACTCTCAACCTTCTGTTAGTAGTCGTTCTGTACGTAGCAGTAGATCTCGAAGGAGCGGTAGTAGGCAAGAAAGTCACAATTAATTACTGGCATTGTAAACTTTTCTTTGATATATATGAATGAAGTTGTTTTGTTTAAAGACTATCTTTGGTGGGCCGACTTACAACCATTCTTTCTTTTGTATCACTAACTTTGGAGTGGTATGGGACACAACAAAATTGGAGGATACTAAATAAAATGTGGAAGTAAGAAAACCCATGACCTTGTGTGAAAAGAAACATTTGGAGAAAGTTGTATTACTAATGTTATCACTAAGTTTATACGGTATAGGACGAGTAAATTTGGACGATACTCTTAGTGAACTTCTATTCAGCCAATGTTTTTAGAGACCGTGTTCATACAACTTAACTTGGTTGACACCCTTATTACTAAATTCATGTGGTATGGGACACATGAACTTGGATAATAATCGAAAAGACTAAGAGTAAGCGTCTGAATACATAAGATTACGATAGAACGTTAGCTTAGGACATTTACCGAGGCAAATCTTAGAATTCTTATGACTCGTATGGATTTTTAATGCAATATATAAATGTTCACAAAAACCAGAACCAAATCATTTTAAATACTTGCAAAGTTTTCTACTTATTATACACACATTCTAACCTTATTTTTACACCATGGCCAAACATACGAGATATATAAGATTCTTTGATTCCTCAACAAAAACCTTACACTATACTTAGAAAAATAGGTGATTTTAATATTGCAGTACTCTCGAAATTGTTGCTGAGCATACTATAACATTATACTTGGCTACAGTTTCTTAATCTTGGTTTTATTTTTTCCTTGCCAGTAAGAAAATGCAAACCAGGAAGAGAGGAAGGCCACGTACTGTTCGTCCCACAGTCGAGGCACCTCCTGAGATTCAGGCACCGCCGCCTCAGACAACAGCACAAACCACACCCAACACTGCCACTACATCTGGGCAGGCGATACCACCCCCACCAGTACCCTTTGCCATGCCTTCGAGCATGGAAACCTTCTTCGCCGGGTTTATTGAAGCAATAAAAGTCACTGTTCACACGGCCGTTCGTGAGACCGCGACCAATCAGGTTACCACGGTTCAAGCACCTGTCAAGTTTGGATCGGAAGCTCAAACCGATCAGATTACTAAATACAAGCGGTTACAACCTCTTACTTTCGCTGGCACCATTGAGGCTGATAAGGTGCAAAAGTGGCTGGATGAGTCAAAGAAGGCTCTTGATGCAATGGGAGTCGATGAGACTCGCAAAATTTCACTAGCAACCTACCAACTTGTTGGTGCAGCAAACACATGGTGGATCACAGTGAAAGAAGACCCAAGGGTCAACATCGCAGATATGACTTGGCAACAGTTTGAGTCAATGTTTATTGATGAGTATTTTCTCAATGCGGTGACAAAGCAGAAGCGCCAGGAATTTGCTAAGTTATATCAGGGCACCATGACCGTCAGAAAATATGCTGGAAAATTTAAAGAATTATCAGTCTACTATCTCTCCACCATCTCAACGGAGCGAGATAAGACTGAGAAATTTTATAATGGTCTTCGCCAAGACATTCGACACGCCTTGTCGATCTTGGATCTCAAGATTTACAAAGAGGTTGTTGACAGGGTCATGAGCTTTGAACAGGAGACTATCTTACGAGAGCAGCGAATGAATAAGGGCAAATAACCTGCAACGTTTTCCTCACAAGGCTTGCAACAGGGCAACTAGAAGAAACCTTACTACAATCCAAACCCAGCCCTCCCAGCCCCGGTTTCGCAGAATGAGGCTACAACACCTGCGGCTGAACCTTCTAACCCTCACCATCAGGGTTTCCGAAATAATGGCCGTGGAGGTCGTTATGAAAGAAGTGGCCGTAGAAACGGCAATGGCAGAGGTGGTGGTTGACACCACAATCAGCTAGGCCAGCAGAATAATCAGCATGGCCAACAAAACAATCAGCAGTACAGGCCGACTTGTTTCAACTGCGGCCAGAAGGGCCATGTAAGATATGCCTGTCCGCACCTTCAGCAACCTATTCCCGTTGTTCCGCTCCAACAAGCACCACCTGCTGCTAATGCCCACCCCCGACAGAACCAGGGTCAACGGAATCAGGGCCGAGCATTTGCCATCGCTCAACATCCCCTTCCCGAAAACAATGTAGTCGAAGGTACCTTTCCTTTGTTCAATACAATGGTGCATGTTTTATTTGATTCAGGTGCTACGCATTCTTTTATATCGTCGGCATTGGTAAGAAATTTAGGCCTGCATCCTGAACCCACAACCATCACACTCCATGTCACATCACCGTTCGGATCTGGTACTGACGTGAATTTGCAGTGTTCTCGATGTGAGCTTCGAATGTCAGAACATATAATATATGCCGATCTTTTTGTGATGGATTTTGAAGACTTCCACATCATCCTTGGCATGGACTGGTTAACACCACTGAATGCAAAGATCGAATGTATGAAGAAACAAGTTCAGTTAACCTTGCCTACATAAGAGTTGGTCAAACTTCTGGGAACGAGGCATTGGATACACAAATCAACAGTTGCCCTTCTCAAGGCACAACTTCGAGCTCTATCCCTTGGCAATGAAAACAACTCACCCGCACTATACCCTCTCGAAGTCCATGATGTTCTAGTCATATCTGAATTCCCAACAGTTTTTCTTAATGACCTTCCTGGTCTACCTCCAGTTAGGGAATTCGATTTTGAGATCAACCTTATACCTGGGACAGGGCCTACCTCAATTCCACCATACAAAATGTCAAATGTCAAACTGGTCGAATTAGACAAACAACTTAAGGAATTAGAGAGTAATGGCTTAATTCGAAAGAGTTCATCACCCTAGGGTGCTCCAGTTCTGTTTGTTCGCAAAAAGGATGGTTCGTTACGACTTTGCATCGATTATCGCAAGTTGAATAACGTCACCATCAAGAACAGATATCCTTTGCCCAGGATAGATGACTTGTTCGACCAACTTAAAGATGTCAAATACTTCTCTAAGATTGATTTACGGTCCGGTTATCACCAACTTTGGATCCGAGAGTCGGACATCACCAAGATGGCGTTCAGAACTCGGTACGGTCATTATGAGTTCTTAGTTATGCCATTCGGTCTAACAAATTCACCTGCTGCATTCATGAGTTTGATGAATCGCATATTCAGGTTATACTTAGACCGATTTGTGGTGGTTTTTGTGGACGACATCTTGATATATTCCTCAACCGAGGAAGACCATAAAATATATTTGAAGATAGTCCTCCAGACCTTGAGAAGCCACCAACTGTATGCAAAGTTGAGTAAGTGCGAATTTTGGGCAAAGAGAGTTCAATTCCTAGACCATGTGGTTTCAGGCAATGGCATTGAGGTAGATCTTTCTAAGGTTGAAGCAGTTTTAAACTGGAAGCAGCCTACCACTGTTACTCAGATTAGGAGTTTTCTTGGTTTTGCTGGCTATTACAGACGCTTCATCAAGGACTTCTTAAAGATTGCTGAACCTATGACCAAGCTCACTCGAAAAGACGTGCGATTTATCTGAAATCCCGCCTGTGAAGCATCATTTCAGGAATTGAAGAAACTTCTCAAGACAGCACCTGTACTTATCACTCCAAGAAATGCAATTGGATTGTCATTATACACCGACGCCTCTCTCCAAGGCTTAGGTGCCGTGCTAATGCAAGAAGGCCAAGTGGTTGCATATGCATCCAGACAACTGAAGATTCATGAGGGTAATTACCCAACGCATGACTTGGAACTTGCAGCTGTCGTATTTGCACTGAAGTTATGGCGTCATTACCTATACGATGAACGGTTTGAGGTCTTCTCCGATCACAAGAGTCTTAAGTACATATACACTCAGAGAGACCTAAACCTCCGCCAAAGACGATGGTTGGAATTCTTGAAAGATTATGACTTTCAACTCCAGTACCATCCCGGAAAGGCTAATGTTGTGGCCGATGCCCTAAGTAGAAAATCTTATGTTGCTTGCACTCTTAACTACGAAATGGGAAAATGGGCTACAGAGTTGGAGAACTTTAACCTACAGCTGAACGTAGAAGGACCAAGACCACGACTCTCTCAATTATCAGTCAACTCTGAGCTCGTTCGAAAGATTTCAGCCGCTCAAGCCAATGACCCTATGTTAATGGAGAAACGAGACCTTCTACTCAACGGCCAGGACCTTCCTCATTGGTCGGTCTCTGGAGACGGAACCGTTTTCTATAAAAAAACGTCTCTGCCTACCGAACGATCCTGAGGTTCGTAAAGAAGTGCTTACTGAGATGCACTGTTCGAGGTACACTATGCATCCTGGGGGTGACAAGATGTACAAGGATGTCAAGCAACAATTCTGGTTTTCTGGAATGAAGAAGGCCATTACAGATTTCGTCGCTCGATGTCTCGTTTGCCAGAAAGTTAAGGCAGAACGAAGACTTCCCTCTGGACTTCTCCAACCGTTACCTGTTGGAGAATGGAAATGGGAGAACATCGCAATGGATTTTGTCATGTCCTTACCTCGCAACAATAAAGAGCAAGATGTTATATGGGTTATCATTGACAGACTTACAAAGTCTGCACACTTCTTGCCAATAAAGTTCACGGATAATCCCGCCAAACTTGCAGAACTATATGAAAGAGATATCGTACTCCTTCATGGCATACCACTCACGATCGTCTCTGATCGAGACCCTCGATTCATATCAAACTTTTGGAAAAGCTTCCAGAGTAGAATGGGTTCTAAGATCACTATGAGCACAGCCTTCCACCCTCAGACTGATGGGCAGTTAGAGCGGCTTATCCAAATCTTAGAAGACATGTTACGATGCTGCATTTTGGACTTTAATGACGGCTGGGCAAAGTATTTGCATCTAGCTGAGTTTGCATACAACAACAGCTACCAAACTAGTATCGGCATGGCACCATACGAGGCTCTCTATGGTCGGCCTTGCAGATCTCCCGTATGCTGGTTAGATATGGCAGATCGACCGCAATTAGGCCCTGAACTAGTTCACGAGACTTCTGAGAAGATCACCCTAGTAAAGGAACGACTTCGTGTTGCACAAAGTCGACAGAAGAGCTATGCTGACAAGCGGAGACAACCTCTAGAATTTGATAAGGGGGACTTTATTTTTCTGAAAGTCCAGCCCACAAGAGGTGTCAAACGTTTTGGGATCAAAGGCAAGCTCTCCCCGCGATATATCGGTCCATTTCAGATCATTGAACGTATTGGCAAACTTGCTTATCGTCTGTCCCTTCCATCGTCCATGCCTAAGGTTCATGACGTTTTTCACGTATCTATGCTTCGCAAGTATCGTCCTGATCCTTCGCATTTCATCCCTTTAGTCGAGGTTCGGGTTGAGGAAGGAAATAAGTATCAAGAGAGACCGATACAGATTTTAGATAGAAAAACTCAAGAACTACGGCGACGTAGCATACCACTTGTGAAAGTGCTCTGGGATCACCACGGCTTAGAGGAAGCAGCATGGGAACTAGAAGCAACAATTAAACAGAAATACCCTGAATTGTTTTCTAGTACCAACTGATGATGTGATACATTGTATTATTTTCACTTATCAATCACAGGATGAAACATTGTTTACACCTATCTTGATACATTGTTTCACTTCAATAACTACGCAGATGTCTGAACATAATATCAATGGCTATAGTGATGCACACATACAGTGGCCTCCTTAGCAACCTGTGGCTACTTCTCAAGCAGATAACCCTCATCACTACTTGACTTGATTTCGAGGGCGAAATCCTTTTAAGGGGGGTAGAGTGTAATACCCAGTATTTCACAAAAAAAAATTACTATTTGGGCAACGCCAGAACGTTTAGGCGCATGACAGAACGTTCAGGCGCATGACAGAACGTTCAGGTGCATGCCAGAACGTTCAGGCGCAATGCATGCCTGAACGTTCAGGCGCAATGCATGCCCGAACGTTCAGGCGCATGACAGAACGTTCAGGCGCAATGCATGACAGAACGTTCAGGCGCAATGCATGCCAGAACGTTCAGGCGCAATGCATGCCCGAACGTTCAGGCACAATGCATACCCGAACGTTCAGGCGCAATGCCCGAACGTTCAGGTGCAAAAAAATCTCTATATAAGGAACCCTCCTCATTTCTCATTCCTCACACCAAATCACCTTCTCTTGTGATTTTCTTCTCCTTTTCACGCGTTCTAAGTTTTTAGTTTTTGAGACTCACTGTCCGAGACTCTCGGTGCGGCGCAACAAAGTTCTGTCCGGAGGAAAGCGCCAGATCTGAAAGCGGTGCAACGAAGTTCTGTCCGGAGGAAAGCGTTAGATCTGAAAGAAGAAGTTTTTTTTCTAAAGGTGGGGAACGAAACATAGGTTTGCGTGTTTCATAACTTTTATTAAAGTTTACATTCAATTATTATTATGTCTACTGTTCATTTATACTGCATTATGTAATATACTAATTATATTGCTGCACTTATGCCTGTATATTTGGAATTCATGTATCACACAGTTATAATGCCGGATTTGTGGTCAATCTGACTCAACTAGACTCGGTCTTGTCCTCAGTAACTTTAAATAGTGAACAGGAGGCAGCGGGCTGCTCTAGGCGATTGGTATTTAAGCAGACCTTGTGTCTCACCTCTCAACTGGGCACTGATCTAGTTGGTCTTATTGAAAGCTATCAGCTTATACAGTAATACTGAATGTCCTAATCTTGCACGTCGTGATACCGACCCTGATAAGGATCACCAGACGTTGCCAAAGTCAGTCTAAATGTCAAGAAAAAGACCAGACCAGTAGACTAGACCAGTTCATACATTGACATCATACATATCACCACCTAGGGACGTATATGGTTTATGACTCATGGAATAGTTAGGAGCATTGCTCGCTATTCATTACATTTCTCTAGAGAGGAACGTACATGAGAACCCGGCTACACCCGGGGAGGGACATCAGTACGTGAATCCAGAGCATCGTTCCTGTACATGAACTCAGGCGATGTACGTTCATCAAACCATTACGAGGCGGTGTCATGCATACATACATATTGATTGATTATGATGCTCACATGTGTATTTAAGATATTTGATATTGAAGTATGCTTTATTAATTGTTATACTCATGCACTATTTACCCACTGAGCGCGTTAAGCTTACTCCATTATTATCCAATCTTTCACAGGAAAATAGGGTGGACTGGATGCAGGTTATGGAGCCCACATTTTGTACCCTTTGTATGATTCATTGGGGATTTTGGGAGTATGTTCCCTTGACCATTTTATGTACAAAAGTGTTCTGAATTAAATGAAATCAGATTTGTACTGTGTGTACTGTATTTCCGCTGCGCACTCTGTTGTTAGCATTGTAATTGTTCCAAATGCGTTCCCCGTCCGAGAGAGTACCGCCTGTTTAGGCGCGTCCGGACGGGGTGTGACAATACACAAATTAAAAATTTTCACTCTTATTTAAATTTTAATGTGCTAATATAACCAAATTTATGATTCTCATACTCAATCAGAATTTCGTTTGCTTATATACATAAACTCAAAATTTTTAATCCAAATGAAGCTTTCGTGTACTAATATAAACAAACTTGTGATTTTCACCTCAAATGCAAGTTTCATTTGCTTTTTATAAACAAATTCAAAGTTCTAGCTCTTAATGTGACTTTCATGTGCTTATATAAGCAAATTCAAAGTTTTTACCAAATAAGACTTTCATGCGCTAATATAAACAAATCGACAATTTTCACTCAAAACGAAATTTTCATGTGCTAATATAACCAAATTTATGATTCTCACACTCAATTAGAATTTTGTGTGCTCATATACACAAAATCTTAATTTTTATTCCAAATTAGACTTTCGTGTACTAATAAAAACAAATTTTTATTCCAAATTAGACTCAAATGCATGTTTCATGTGCTTATATAAATAAATTCAAAATTCTCCTCCTTAATGTGACTTTCGTGTGCTCTTATAAGCAAATTCAATGTTTTTACCCCAAATGTGACTTTCATGGGCTAATATAACCAAATTTATGATTCTCACACTCAATTAGAATCTTGAGTGCTTTTATACAAAAACTCGTAATTTTTATTGCTAATGAGACTTTCATGTACTAATACAAACAAATTCGCGATTTTCACCTCAAATGTGAGTTTTGTGAGCTTATATAAACTAATTCAAAATTCTTACCTTAAATGGGACTTTCAAGTGCTTATTGAAGGAAATTCAAAGTTTTTACCCCAAATGAGATTTTTAGGCGCTAATATACACAAATTGACAATTTTCACCGATAATGCAATTTTCATGTGCTAATATAAACAAATTTTTTATTTTCACCTCAAATGCGATTTTCGTGATTTTTTATAAACAAATTCAAAGTTGTCGCCCTTAATGTGACTTTTATATGTTATATAAGAAAATTCAAAGTTTTTACCCCTAATGTGACTTTCATGCGCCAATATACACAAATTGAAAATTTTCATGTGCTAATATAACCAAATTTATGATTTTCACACTCAATCATAATTTCGTGTACTTACGTATGCACACATATATTTTTTATTCCAAATTAGATTTTCGTTTACGAACATAAGAAAATCTGCGATTTTAACCTCAAATTCAAAAATTTTAATTCCAAAAGAGACTTTCGTCTACTAAAATAAACAGATTCGTGATTTTCACCTCAAATGCGAGTTTCGTGTGCTTTTATAAACAAATTCAAAATTCTCGCCGTTAACCTGACTTTCTTGTGCTTATGTAAGTAAATTCAAAGTTTTTACCCCAAATGAGACTTTCATGCGCTATAATATACACAAATTGAAGATTTTCACTCAAAATGAAATTTTCATGTGCTGATGTAACCAAATTTATGATTCTCACTCAATTAGAATTTTGTGTGCAATAAACAAAATCTTAATTTTTATTCCAAATTTGCAATTTTCACCTCAAATTCAAAGTTCTTGCCCTTAATGTGACTTTCATATGCTTATATAAGCAAATTCAAAGTTTTTACCCCAAATGTGCATTTTATGCGCTAATATACACAAATTGAAATTTTTCATTTGGAATTAAATTTCCATGTGCTAATATAACCAAATTTATGATTTTCACACTCAATCAGAATTTCGTGTACTTATGTACACAAACAAATAATTTTTATTCCAAATTAGACTTTTGTTTATGAATATAAGAAAATCTGCCATTTTAACCTCAAATCAAGTTTCATGTGCATATATAAACAAATTCAAAAGTTGTCACACCCCGCCCGGACGCGCCTAAACCGGCGGTACACTCTCGGACGGGGCGCGTATTTGGAACAATAATAATGGTAGCAACAGAGTCCGCAGCGGAAATACAGTACACACAGTACAATACAAATCTGATTTCATTTAATTCAGAATACTTTTGTACATAAAATGGTCAAGGGAACATACTCCCAAAATCCCCAATGAATCATACAAAGGGTACAAAATGTGGGCTCCATAACCTGTACCCAGTCCACCCTAATTTCCTGTGAAAGATTGGATAATAATGGAGTAAGCTTAACGCGCTCAGTGGGTAAATAGTGCATGAGTATAACAATTAATAAAGCATACTTCAATATCAAATATCTTAAATACACATGTGAGCATCATAATCAATCAATATGTATGTATGCATGACACCGCCTCGTAATGGTTTGATGAACGTACATCGCCTGAGTTCATGTACAGGAACGATGCTCTGGATTCACGTACTGATGTCCCTCCCCGGGTGTAGCTGGGTTCTCATGTACGTCCCTCTCCAGAGAAATGTAATGAATAGCGAGCAATGCTCCTAACTATTCTATGAGTCATAAACCATATACGTCCCTAGGTGGTGATATGTATGATGCCAATGTATGAACTGGTCTAGTCTACTGGTCTGGTCTTTTTCTTGACATTTAGACTGACTTTGGCAACGTCTGGTGATCCTTATCAGGGTCGGTATCACGACGTGCAAGATTAGGACATTCAGTATTACTGTATAAGCTGATAGTTTTCAATAAGACCAACTAGATCAGTCTCCAGTTGAGAGGTGAGACACAAGGTCTGTTTAAATACCAATCGCCTAGAGCAGCCCGCTGCCTCCCGTTCACTATTTAAAGTTACTGAGGACAAGACCGAGTCTAGTTGAGTCAGATTGACCACAAATCCGGCAATATAACAGTGTGACACGTGAATTCCAAATATACAGGCATAAGTGCAGCACTATAAATAGTATATGACATAATGCAGTGTAAATGAACAGTAGACATAATAATAATTGAATGTAAACTTTAATAAAATTTATGAAACACGCAAACCTATGTTTCGTTCCCCACCTTCAGATAAAAACTTCTTCTTTCAGATCTGGCGCTTTCCTCCGGACAGAACTTCGTTGCACCGCTTTCAGATCTGGCGCTTTCCTCCGGACAGAACTTTGTTGCACCGCACCGAGAGTCTCAGACAGAGAGTCTCAAAAACTAAAAACTTAGAATGCGTGGAAAGGAGCAGAAAATCACAAGAGAAGGTGATTTGGTGTGAGGAATGAGAAATGAGGAGGGTTCCTTATATAGAGATTTTTGCGCCTAAACGTTCTGTCATGCGCCTGAACGTTCTGGCATGCATTGCGCCTGAACGTTCTGTCATGCGCCTGAACGTTCTGGCATGCGCCTGAACGTTCTGTCATACGCCTGAACGTTCGAGCGTTGCCCAAATAGTATTTTTTTTTTGTGAAATACAGGGTATTACAAAAGTCTTAACCCTAAATGGTACTTTCGTGTGCTTATATACAAAAAATCTTAATTTTTATTCCAAATTTGACTTTCGTGTACTAATAAAAATAAATTTGCGATTTTCACCTCAAATGTATGTTTCGTGTGCTTATATAAATAAATTCAAAATTCTCCCCCTTAATGTGACTTTTTTGTGCTTATAGAAGCAAATTCAATGTTTTTACCTCAAATGTGACTTTCATGCGCTAATATACACAAATTGAAAATTTTTACTTGCAATTAAATATTAAATTTTCATGTGCTAATATAACCAAATTTAGGATTTCTACACTCAATCAGAATCTCGAGTGCTTTTATACACAAACTCATAATATTTATTGCTAATGAGACTTTCGTGTACTAATATAAACAAATTCACGATTTTTACCTCAAATGTGACTTTCGTGAGCTTATATAAACAAATTGAAATTTTTTACCTTAAATTCAAAGTTTTTACCCCAAATAAGATTTTTATGCTCTAATATACACAAATTGACAATTTTCATCGATAATATCACACCTCGCCCAAACGCGCCTAGACCGGCGAAATACTTACTTGCGGAATGTGATGTAGTTACAACAGAAAATCAGATGCGCAGGTACACATTATAGGAACAAAATCTTATTTCTATTACATGTTAATATTTTTGGTACACAATAAGGGTGATTCAATGACCGCCTGTTCAAGGGAACATGCTCCCAAAAAACCACCCTAAGTTATTATATAGTAAAGTCAGGGGTTACAAAACAATGGCCCATGTACCTCCACCTAGATCCACCTTAAGCTCCTGAAAAATGGTTAGCAACAGATATTCCATGGATTATGACAATTAATAAAGATATCATCATAATTATAATCATCAGATAAACACAACATATCATCAACATCAATGCACAATATCACAACTCAGTAGACACTCATAACATGTCGTCTCGTTAGGGTTCGTGGCCAAGTACCATCCTGGGTTCGAGTACAGATGTTCATCTCCAGGGAAATTCGTCCTGGGTTCACACTATACGTCCGTCGCCAGGGAACATATAATCAACAAATAATAATAAAGTACAACCCAGCCCGCACATCTCCTTTTGGCTATCACGATAAAGTTTACAACAGAGATGTATTGCTTAGGGTTGACCCAATCAAGTGGCCACGAACGACTTACTTCCCTAGGTGGTTACGTTGTCTACTATAATCCCAATTCCCAATGCATGATCATGTGAGTAAGTTTTTAGTCAAAGGTTGTATCCAGTGGAATACAGCTGGAACTGGACTAAGAATCAACCGTATAGGTGAATGGTACCATATATGTGAATAGTAACATATACGTGAATAGTATCATATATGTGAATAGTGCATGTGGATAGTTTGGACATCCAGTATTTCCTTCACAGAGTAAATAGTTTTCAATAGAATCAACCAGACTAGTCCCCAGGCTGAGAGGTAGGCCACAACGGTCCACTTAAATATCAAGTCTTCTTGAGTAGCAAGTTGCCTCCCTTTCACTTTAAAGTTATCGAGGACAAGACTAAGTCTGGCCAATTAAATTGATTGTTAATCTAACAGAGTAACGGTATAATACTTTGATTCCATATATCAAGGTACAGGTATGACTGGTATAGTCTAAGTGAACATTATACATGATAGGGGTGTAAGCCAACCCGACCGAACCGAACCAAACCCGACGGGTTGGGTTGGCTAGGTGTTTGCCTTGGGTTGGGTTGAAAAATCCCAACCAGAACTAGTTTGGGTTGGTTCAAGGGTTGGGAGCCTAAAAAACCGACCCAACCCAACCCAACCCGAACCAATTAATAACCCTTACTCTAAAAATGCCCTTTCCCTCTCATTCTATATGAAGATTTAAGCTTGGAAGTGACTCAAATTCATCAATCTTTCGCATTATTAACAACTTGATGCTACTTTGAACTGTTTTGAATTTGTATTTGTGGTTGTAATGAAACTCTTCTCAATTTTATTTGTCATATTGTGATATGGTATTTATATTTGTCATATTGTGATATAGTGGTTGATGAGTGTGATTTATTTAAAACATCTTGATATTTATGGTTAATTTGAAATTGTTGTCATTTATATATGTTGATATAGTTGTATTTAATTGAAATATTACATGTTTGATGTCTTTTAGTGTAGAATTTGCAAATGGAATTGATAAGTATTATTTAATCCACTTCAAGATTCTCAAACCGAATGACCAACCCAACCTAATCCGAACTAGTTTGGGTTGGGTTGAGGAGTGGTTTGGTTTGCGTTGGATTCCAATTTTTTCAACCCGAACTAATTTGAGTTGGGATTTGGCTCCAACCCAACCTGTTACACCCCTAATACATGATGGTGTAGTCTAAGTGCATATTAGACGTATGATAAATGTATAAAAACTTTATAAAAGACATAATATACGCAAACCTATGTTTCATTCCCACCTTCAATTTTGCAAGAACGGCGTTCCACCAGAGCTTCTGCTATCCACCAAATAGGAGAGTCTCAAGAGATGGGAGAACACTTAAGGAAGGGCGAGATGATAGGAGAGTACTCTAGAAAATATTTTCTGATGTGGAAGATCAGTGGAGCATATTAAGATTTTCAAGAGAGAGTCTCCATGAGAGGGGGAGGAGAAATGAAGAATGGAATGGAAGAAATGAGAGGGAGGCACCCCTTTTATACTAGTTCCATCCAATTCACAACACTCCATTAAAAATTCACCAAAAAATCATGGCCTTACAAGCTTATAATCCACTTTCCCACCAAACAATTAAAAACTCATAAAAAATCATGGTCTTACACTTGTAATTCACTTTTTCACCCAAAAATCATAACCTTACACTTTCCACTTTCCCACCAAACAATTCTCACATAGTATTGGACTTTGGCCCTTAGAATCTGTTCTCTTTTGGGCTTGGACTTGGGCTTGATCTTAAGATTGGTCTTGAATTGATGTCGGGCTTTGGCCTTTGGACTTGGTAATGTACATGGGCTCAAAACTATCATGGCCTTTGTAGGTTGACAATTTTCACTGACAATGCAATTTTCATGTGCTAATATAAACAAATTTTTAATTTTCACGCTCAATCAGAATTTCGTGTGCTTTATACACAAACTCATAATTTTTATTGCTAATGAGACCTTCATGTATTAATATAAACAAATTTGCAATTTAAATCTCAAATGCAAGTTTCATGTTCTTAATAAACAAATTTGCGATTTTCACCTCAAATGCGAGTTACGTGTGCTTTTATAAACAAATGCAAAGTTCTCGCCCTTAATGTGACTTTCTTGTGCTTATATAAGCAAATTCAAATTTTTACCTCAAATGTGACTTTCATGAGCTAATATACACAAATCGACAATTTTCACTCAAAATGAAATTTTCATGTGTAATATCACCGAATTTATGAATTTCACGGTCAATCAAAATTTCATGTGCTTATATGCACAAACAGTTAATTTTTATTCCAAATTAGACTTTTGTTTACAAATATAAAAAAAAATTGCGATATTAACCGCAAATGCAAGTTTCATGTTCTTATACAAACAAATTTGCGATTTTCACCTCAAATGCGAGTTTGTGTGTTTTTTAAAACAAATTCAAATTTCTTGCCCTTAATGTAACTTTCTTGTACTTATATAAGTAAATTCAAAGTTTTGACCCCAAATGTGACTTTCATGCGCTAATGTGCACAAATTGAAAATTTTCACTTGTAATTAAATTTTCATGTGCATTAATAAACAAATTTAGGATTTCTACACTCAATCAGAAATTCGAGTGCTTTTGTACACAAACTCATAATTTTTATTGCTGATGAGACTTTCATGTCCTAATATAAACAAATTCCCGATTTTCACCTCAAATGCGACTTTCGTGAGCTTAAATAAACAAATTCAAAATTCTTACATTAAATGGGACTTTCATGTGCTTATTCCAAATTAGACTTTCGCTTACGAATATAAGAAAATTTGCGATTTTAACCTCAAATGCAAGTTTCATGTGCTTATATAAACAAATTAAAAAAATTTAACCCTAAATGGTACTTTCGTGTGCTTATATACACAAAATCTTAATTTTAATTTCAAATGAGACTTTCGTGTACTAAAATAAACAAATTCACGATTTTCACCTCAAATGCGAGTTTCATGTGCTTTTATAAACAAATTCAAAATTTTCGTCCTTAATGTGACTTTCTTGTGCTTATATAAGCAAACTCAAGGTTTTTACCCCAAATGTGACTTTCATGCGCTAATATACACAAATTAAAAATTTTCACTCAAAATGAAATTTTCATGCGTTAATAACCTAGTACGCAGGTACACAATTGAGTACAAATCTGATTTCATTTATTTCAGAATGTATTTTTGTACAAAATATGATTGAGGGAACATCCTCCCAAAATCTCCCTATAATTAACAAGGGTTGCAAAATGTGTCCAAAAACCTCCACCTAGTCCACCTTAAACTCCTGTTAAAAAAATTGGATAACATCAGGGTGAGCTATTGCCCAATGGGTAAAATAGTTTGTGAATCTGATAATTAATAAAGGACATTCATAATCAAATATCACATATACACAACATAGCATCATAATCAGTACAATATGTATGTATGCATGACACCATCTCATAATGGTTCCATGATTGTACGTCGTCCTGAGTTCACGTATAGATGTCCATCCCTAGGTAAACTCGAGTTCTGATTGTGCGTCCCTCCCCAAGGTCGTCGCCCTGGATTCACGTACAGATGTCCATCCCCAGGTAATCTCGGGTTCTCATTGTATGTCCCTCTCCAGGGAAATATTAAGAATAGTGAGTATTGCTTCTAACTATTTTGTGGATCATGAACCACTTACGTCCCTAAGTGGTACTTATGTGTAATGTCAATGCATGAGCAGGTCCGATCTTTACTAACATTAGGTAGGATTTGACAGCGTCTGGTGATCTTTATCAGGTCAGTATCACCACGTGTAAAGTTAGGATGTTCAGTAATAAATTCAAAATTTTCTCCCTTAATGTGACTTTCTTGTGCTTATATAAGCAAATTCAAAGTTTTTACCCCAAATGTGATTTTCATGCGCTGATATACACAAATTCAAAATTTTACTCGCAATTAAATTTTCATGTGCTAATATAAACAAATTTAGTATTTCTCCACTCAATCAGAAATTCTAGTGCTTTTATACACAAACTCATAATTTTTATTGTTAATGAGACTTTTATGTACTAATATAAACAAATTTGCTATTTTCACCTCAAATGCGACTTTCTTATATAAACTAATTCAAAAATTTTACCTTAAATGGGACTTTCAAGTGCTTAATGAAGAAAGTTCAAAGTTTTTACCCCAAATGAGATTTTTATGCGCTAATATACACAAATTGACAATTTTCACCGATAGTGCAATTTTCTTGTGCTAATATAAACAAATTTATGATTTTCACGCTCAATCAGAATTATGTGTGCTTATATACACAAACTCATAATTTTTATTCCAAATGAGGCTTTCGTGTACTAATATAAACAAATTTGTGATTTTCACCTCAAATGCGAGTTTCGTGTGCTTTTATAAACAAATTCAAAGCTCTCGCCCTTAATGTGATTTTCATGTGCTTATATAAGCAAATTCAAAGTTTTTACCCCAAATGTGACTTTCTTGTGCTAATATACAAAAATTGAAAATTTTCACTCACAATTAAATTTTCGTGTCATAATATAAACATATTTAGGATTTCTACACTCAATCAGAAATTCGGGTGCTTTTATGCACAAACTCATAATTTTTATTGCTAATGAGACTTTTGTGTACTAACATAAACAAATTCACTATTTTCACCTCAAATGCAACTTTCGTGAGTTTATATAAACAAATTCGAAATTCTTACCTTAATTGGGACTTTCATGTGCTTATATAAGCAAATTCAAAGTTTTTACCCCGAATGAGACTTTCATGCATTAATATACACAAATTCAAAATTTTCACTCAAAACGAAATTCTCATGCACTAATCTAAACAAATTTATGATTTTCACACTTAATCAAAATTTTGTGTACTTATATACACAAACATATAATTTTTATTCCAAATTATACTTTCATTTACGAATATAAGAAAATTTACGATTTTAACCTCAAATGCAAGTTTCATGTGCTTATATAAATAAATTTAAAATTATAAACCCTAAATAGTACTTTCGCGTGTGTAACGACCCTCATCTTTTATTAAAGCTTATACCCCAAAATGTTTATCCACCTACGTTGATTATAAATTAAATTATGTTGATTATGGAATGAGGGTTGGTAATGAGTGTTAGTTAATAGATAAGAGGTAGTAAATTAATTAAGGTAACTAGTTTATGTAATACCCTGTATTTCACAAATATATATAATAATAATAATTTTTTTAGGATAAAGCACATGCTTGGAAGTCCAGGCACATGGCACATGGCACATGCCTGGAAGTCCAGGCACATGCTCGGAAGTCCACGCAGCCCGCCTGGACTTCCAGGCGCCAAAAACTCTATATAAACCAACCCTCCCCTCTTTATTTTTTATACCAAATTCACTCCAAATTGTGATTTTTCCTCCTCTTTTCACTCATATTGAGTTTTTAGTCTTTTGAGACTCTCTGTCCGAGACTCTCAGTGCAGTACGACGAAGTTCTGTCTGGAGGAAAACACCAGATCTGAAAAAGAAGAAGTTCTTATCTGAAGGTGGGGAACGAAACATAGGTTTGCGTGTTTTATAACTTTTATTAAAGTTTACATTCAATTATTATTATGTCTACTGTTCATTTACACTACATTATGTCATATAATGTTTATACTGCCGCACTTATGCATGTACACTTGGAATTCACGTATTATACTGTTATAATGTTGGATTTAGGGTCAATCTGACTCAGCTAAACTCGGTCTTGTCCTCAGTAACTTTAAATAGTGAACGGGAGGCAGCGGGCTGCTCTAGGCGATTGGTTATTTAAGCAGACCTAGTGTCTCACCTCTCAACTGGGGACTGATCTAGTTGGTCTTATTGAAAGCTATCAGCGTATACATGTAATACTGAATGTCTTAACCATGCATGTCGTGATACCAACTCTGATAAGGGTCACTAGACGTTTTCAAAGTTAGTCTAAATGTCAAGAAAAGACCAGACCAGTAGACTAGACCAGTTCATGCTTTGGCATCATACATATCACCACCTAGGGACGACGTATGTGGTTCATGACTCATAGAATAGTTAGGAGCATCGCTCGCTATTCATTACATTTCTCTGGAGAGGGATGTACATGAGAACCCGGCTACACCCGGGGAGGGACATCAATACGTGAATCCAAAGCATCGTTCCTGAGGAGGGACGTATAGTGAGAACCTGGCTACGCCCGGGGAATGACACCTATCCGTGAACTCAGGCGATGTACGTTCATCAAACCATTACGAGACGGTGTCATGCATACATACATATTGATTGATTATGATGCTCACATGTGTATTTAAGATATTTAATATTGAAGTATGATTTATTAATTGTTATACTCACGAACTATTTACCCACTGAGCGCGTTAAGCTCACTCCATTATTATCCAATCTTTCACAGGAAATTAGGGTGAACTGGGTGTAGGTTATGGGGCCCACATTTTGTACCCTTTGTATGATTCATTGGGGATTTTTGGGAGTATGTTCCCTTGACCATTTTATGTATAAATTATATTCTGAATTAAATGAAATCAGATTTGTATTGTGTGACATATATTTCCGCTGCACACTCTGTTGTTACCATTGTTATTGTTCCAAATGCGCGCCCCGTCTGAGAGTGTACCGCCGGTTTAGGCACGTCCGGGCGGGGTGTGAGTTTATTAAATGAGAAAGTGTGGTTTGATATGAATTAAATGAAGTCAAATGAGATGAGTGGATCAATTAAATGGATTTGAATTAGATTGATTACTTAAATAATATAAATTAATTTATGGGAGGAGTTAGTTTGCTATATCACATGTGGAGCATGGGATAGTAATGAAATGATGCTCATCTTGCTTTTGTTTTTAATTTAATGTGTTGGATGTACAAAAAAAAACAGAAAAGAAAACGAACTGATAGAAGAGGAGAAACTGAGAAAGAAGAAAAGAAAGAAAGGGGGAAGGAGATGAGAAGGAGGGTTTGAGATCCAAATTACGGCCAAATCTGATGTGCTGGTAAGCTATTTTCGCTATTTTTTGTCGTAAAATTGTTATTTAACTAATGTACGACGTTCCTAGTGATATAATTTTTATTATAAGCGGTGTTTTGTGATGTTTTCAAAAATGAGATTTTGACCCACATTGAGTGGAAATATGTAAACATTATATATTATTACTCCTATAGTCGCGTAGATCCTGAATATGTAGTTTGTTTGTATTCATACGTAATATTGGTGTCGATACAGCTGCCTGAAGCCAAATTTGACATTGGGGGCCTTTGAAACTTAGTTAAACCCCAATGAAAATATGGCTTGAAACCATAGAATTGTAGAGCACTGAATTTCGAATATTTCGATACCAAAATTATAATTTTTGGATATCGATTGATATTTTTAGTATATGCCTGAACGAATTGGGTAGATACTGTAAACTTGGATATTAGTGAAAATGTGGTTGAAAGTCATGTTTCTACTATCCATTGCCTTTAGAATAATCATGAGGGCTGTGTAAAATATTTGGGACACCCTCGCGTGATTTTTAGACTGAAATAGAATTATGGGAATTAGTTGAATGACTTGGAAAGTTTGAAATTGATATAAAAATTATAAAGTGAATAGAAATTATGTGGAATTGGAATGGAAAAATAATAAGTAATAGGAATGGATATTAATATGACTTAAATAATTTATGCAAGGAATCTAGTGCGATTGGTGGGGTGGAAAATTATTTCTGGCAATTGTTGTAAGTAGAATTTTAATCTTGCTATTCATTTATGTTATCCTATATATATATTGGATTGTTTTACTCATATATGTTTTATTTGGAAATTGCATGTGGACATTGATGAAAACATTTTATTTGTTATTGGTTTGGTTTATCTTGGGAAAGATAATTTTGGGACATTCCCCAAGTAGGTTGAGAATTCCTTACAAGGAAATAATCGGATCTCTTATTCCAATAAACTTACTAATTATGAGTTAAAGGTGTGTTTTAATATTGTCTGTTGGCTGAATATAAGTCATCATTTATTGTTCTATTGCGTAGTTTTCTGTGATCAGTATTGAGTCTATGCCTTTGGAGAGATCGGGTTAGACTTTTAACAAAGTCATAAAATATTTACGTTGGACCATTGAATGGACTTTATCATTCACTGCCACTGACAGAAATATTCAAATTGTAACAGATGATATGTGACCTCAAGTTGAGTAATTAACTTGAAAGTGTTTTACAATTGGTTGTGTATAATATAGCCTTGGGACACTTGTCATAATACTTGAATAAAGATGGATGGTGGATTTTAAATTGCATTGTTATATGTGCTTTGATTATGATATGTATGTAAAACTACATTTGTTTCTTACATGACATTGAGCATGCATACATGAATTTTAGACGAATGAATGATGACATTATTGAATTCTATTTCACTGGACACTGTTGGCTCACTATATTCCCAAATTTTTCAAGTTCTTCAGCAGCAGAGGGGCAAAGGAATAGTTTATTAGTGAGATAGGAGTGTCTTGCCAAAAGAGTGTTTTTTATGTAGGTTTAGTAATAGTATACATGTATTTTGATCTTTTGATTTGTAAATATATGTAAATAATACCCCACATGTATAACTAAGTAGATGGTTGTAATTAATAAATGGGTTTATTGGATAGATAGATATTATTAGATGTTAACAAGGTTGAACTTTAATAGATTGAATGATGATATATTTTGATGGATGTGGATGATATATAAATATTTGTGTTGGATGGATTATCATATATTTGAGATGTGTGAGATGTTCAAAATACAGGGGAGACTCTGTCGGAGTCTCGGTTGAGGCTTAACATAGATCTAATGGTCTTATGGGTGATAAGATGGTAAGATTTTTGTGCCGGTCAAGATGCCCTGGGGGTTTGTGAAGGGGTCCTGACAGTGTGCTTATGTACACAAAATCTTAATTTTAATTCCAAATGAGACATATTGAAAATGTTCACTCGGAGTTAAATTTTCAGGTGCTACTATAAACAAATTTAGTACTTCTACACTCAATCAGAACTTCATGTGCACACAAACTCATAATTTTTATTGCTAATGAGACTTTCGTGTACTAATATAAACAAATTCGCAATTTTTACCTCAAATGCGAATTTCGTAAGCTTATATAAATAAATTTAAAATTCTTACCTTAAATGGGATTTTCATGTGCTTATATAAGCAAATTCAAAGGTTTTACCCCGAATGAGACTTTCATGCGTTAATATACACAAATTCAAAATTTTCACTCAAAATAAAATTTTCACGCGCTAATCTAAACAAATTTATGATTTTCACACTTAATCAGAATTTTGTGTGTTTCTATACACAAACTCATAATTTTTATTTCAAATGAGGTTTTCGTGTACCAATACAAATAAATTTGCGATATTCACCTTAAATGCATGTTTGGAATGCTTATATAGACAAATTCAGAATTCTAACCTTTAACGTGACTTTCATTGCTTATATAAACAAAATAAAAGTTTTTACCCTAAACGAGACTTTAATGCTCTATTATACACAAATCGACAGCTTTCACTCAAAATGAAATTTTCATGTGCTAATATAACCAAATTTATGATTTTCACATTCAATCAAAATTTTGTGTGCTTATACACACAAAATCATAGTTTTTATTCCAAATAAGACTTTCGTGTGCTAATATGAACAAATTCGCAATTTTCACCTTAAATGCATGTTTTGTGTGCTTCTATTATTAAATTCAAAATTCTCACATTTAATGGGACTTTCATGTCTTATATAAGCAAATTAAAAGTTTTTACCCCAAATGAGACTTTCATGCGCTAATATACATAAATCAAAAATTTTCACTCAAAATGAAATTTTCATGTGCTAATATGAACAAATTTATGATTTTTACACTCAAACAAAATTTTGTGTGCATATATACACAAACTCATAATATTTATCCCATATGAGACTTTAGTGTACTAATATAAACAAATTCACGATTTTCAGCTCAAATGCAAGTTTCATGTGCGTGTATAATTAAACTCAAAATTCTCACCGTAAATGAGACTTTGAAGTGCTTATTGAAGAAAATTCAAAGTTTTTACCCCAAATAAGATTTTCATGTGCTACTATAAACAAATTTATGATTTTTATACTCAATCAGAATTTTGTGTGCTTTAATACACATACTCCTAATATATATCCCAAATGAGACTTTCGTGTACTAATATAAATAAATTTGCTATTTTTACCTCAAATCAAATTTCGTGTGCTTATAGAAGCACATTGAAAATTCTCAACCTAAATGAGACTTTCAAGTGCTTATTGAAGAAAATTCAAAGTTTTTACCCCAACTGAAATTTTGATGCACTAATATACACAAATTGACAATTTTCACTGATAATGTAATTTTCATGTGCTAATATAAACAAATTTACGATTTTCACACTCAATTATAATTTCGTGTGCTTATATACACAAACTCATAATAACAAAATTCACAATTTTCATCTCAAATACAAGTTTCTTGTGTTTATAAAAACAAATTCAAAATTCTGACATAAAATGGTACTTTTTTTATTATATAAACAAAGTTATAATTTTTTACTATAAATAAAATTTTCGTGTGCTTATATAAATAAATTATATTTGTGCTTTTATTTTATTTGTGCTTATATGAACAAATTCATAATTATCAGTTGAAATTAGACTTTTATGTACTTAGATAAATAAATTTACAATTTCACCTCAAATAAAACTTTGTTGTACCAATATAAACAATTTAAAAATTTTAGCACCAAATGATACTTTCGTGTGTTAATATAAACAAATTTATAATTTTTATCCAAATAAAACTTTCATGTTCTTGTATAATTAAATTTGTATTTTTACCACAAATAGGTATTTCGACTCCTTATATTAACAAATTCACAATTTAACTCCAAATGAAAATCTTATGTGCTTATAAAATCAAATTCATAATTTTACCTAAATGAGACTTTTGTCTGCTTAGACTTGTGTCATAATGAAAACAAAATGACAATTTTCACCTGAAATGAAACTGAAGTGTCCTAATATAAAGAAATTCATAATTTTATTAGCAAATTTATAATTTTGACTCCAAATAAAACGTTTATATGCTAATATAAACAATTTCATCATTTCCACCTTAAATGAGACATTCATGTATTTGGTGGGTTCAACACCAAATGTTTAGGACTCATGAAAGTTCACCCCTAAACCCCATCCCTACATTGAATATGTGCTGCTCCAAGTTAAGACTAATGAATGTTCACCCCTCAAACCAACAAAGGGTCTTTTCTCAAGCAAAAAAACAATATACCCTACGACCTACCTTCAAGGCATGCACTGTGTGTGCACTCATGGGCCCAATGGGTCTACGATATCGTGCAACATGTGGGAGAAGCTAAAAATAAACTTCAATAGTTGGTGGTGCCATCTGTTAGATTGACATTGATTGTGAAAATCAACATTAAAGTCAACACACCCTCGTGAGGTCTTAAAGCCTAGTGCAGTTTCAATTCCAGAGGTTTAATCCCACATTAATTATGTGCTCTTTCAAGTTAAAGTCATATAAAACCTTACACCATATCACTAACAAGAGGCCTTGAAGGAGGGATCTTATACACTACCTTACACCATGGGCAAGATGGCACCCACAGCCCAATGGACCAACTTGGGAATTCCTAGGTAGAACAATATCTTTTTTTTGTTAATATAAACAAATTAACAATTTTCACCCAAATGAAACTTTTTTTTTGCATATATATATATATATATATATATATATATATATATATATATATCAACATATTCTTAATGGGAGTTTCATTTGCTTATATAATCAAATTCACAACTTTTACCCTAAACAAGACATTTATTTACATATATAAACAAATTCATAACTTATAACATAAAGAGACGTGGTTCTTATTAAAACAAATTGAGCATAGAGAAATTAATCTCAAAATTGAATATTTGTAGGATTAAATGCAAACCACAAACAAACTAAAAAGCAAAACAATGCACAACACACTTGCGTAACATATTTAATAGCATCGCAGGCAGTAGAAACACAGGAAATGTCAAAAATGCAAGAAAACTGCAGCCAGATTTTACCCGTTATATGGCTTCATCATCTTTTCATTCCTTTTTTTGCTTTTTTCTTCCTCCAAATTGAGCATTCTAGGGTAACAATTCGTGCAAAATAGCAATGATAATGAAAAATAAATAAAAATGAAAGACAACCTGAAAAGAGAAAGTGGATAGGGGCCTGAAAATTTACAGGGAAGATTATATTTGCCATTACTACAAGGTAAATATCGCCAGCCAAATAATCCCTTTATCTTAGCTCACTCTACAAAGCTGCGAACGGCATTCTAAGTTGCAGCATATTGAGATGTAACCCAAAACTTGTAGAAACTGGTGAAGGGGAACAATGACATGCTGTAGTGATGTGATCGTGTTTACAAAATCTTTTCACCAGAAACCAGTCCAGTGGGCAGTATTTCTTTCCTCTCCCATGATCTTCTACACACCAGAATGAAAAGATGGCAAGAATCAGGTGCGAAACTCACTCATTGCGGATGGAATTGTACTTCTCACCAAGCACTGGGGACCTTGTTATTTCATGCATAAGATTCTTGAATTTAAGACTGCAATCCCCTCCACTGTCCAAAAGTACCAAGGTCATAATAATGAATAAAAGAAAACATTAATTACTAAGAAATGAAAAACTGTCAAGAGTAGACGCCTATAGTTGTCAAGTAATTAAATTTTAGCAGCACAATTACATCCAAAAACTCCTTAGTGTAATTACTTTCTATTTTACTTGCCTCTTTCTTTCTTTCTTTTTTAATAACTTTTTCCCCCTTGTTTCTTTCATCTTCATGTACAGTGTTTCACAACCGGCCAGAATAAATGTTATATATGATGGGTATTCATCAAAGGAAAACATATCTCAAGATGATAATACCAATAAAAGATAGGACATTGCATATATATGTTCATGATAGAAGTTTCTGACTACCTATGGCATAAGAAATATATCCATCATTAATCGAATTTATTTAAAAAAGTTTTCCTTTAAATGTTGGCATTGCAAACCAAAAGAGAGAAAAAAGATGATTCCTAGTCCTTGGGAGCAAGCTTCAGAAACTCTGAACTTGTAGCAAAATACTAGAATTGATTTTAAGAAATATCTTAAAAACTCAAGTTTAGAAGGAAAGCACACAGAGACATTAATCTACCATATAGAAAACAGAGAAAATTTATAACTACAACATCAGGCACATAAGCAGGAGATAAGATCAAATACACAAGCCCTATTCAGCTATGGGGATCACCCAACTCAGTTTATGAACTTTTGAAGCTAATAGAAAACTTGGAGAACACCTACATAGACCTCTTAGCCAGAATGGCATAAACGAAATAATAAGGTCCCCTGCTCTCAGCAACTGAGTCACACTGTACAAAAACAGCCACCATAAAGCATTTGACCCCAAGAAGGATTTCATGATACATATTGATAAGCAACTCTGCATATGCCTAGCTCTATTTGCTTAAACTTTGTACACAACCAATCCCAGGCCAAGATAGCAGGGTTGCCTTGGGTAGCTAACCACCTATGTAAAACGCTATCAGTTATGACTAAGAATGAACTCAATCAAAATAAGCAAAGCGCAAAAATATTCTTATTATGTAACATGCAGCCACTTGCAGAAGGTGCTTCGAGAAATAAGCAAGGGTTGCCACATCGGCACCCTGGTGCAATGATGAGCCAAGGTTACTTGACGGGGGTGAGTAAAGGGAAAGAAGCACACAGAGTTGTATATACTATTTAGATATCAAATTAATGAATCATACAATCAAGATATAAGAGATGGCGATTGGAAATCAATTACAAGCTGAAATTATAACATCAAATAATCAATTTGGATCAATGCATGGGGCGTCGACCACAAAAGGTACTCATTTACCAACTATGCTAATGGAGAGAATTGAGAGATTATGGAGAGAAAAAGACTCAAGTGTAAAAAACAGTGAGAAACTGGAGCATTTCCAATTATGGTGAGTTTACGCCACTTGATGAGTCAGAATTACAGATGGACATTTTACTCCAATTTTTGAAACACCAGGACTGTCAATGACGACGTTGGACATTTAGGTATGTATTAAGCTTTTGAAGTGCACTTCAAGCATCAAAGTCTAGAACAAGAAGAAACCCCTGATGCTCTTTAACTGAATGATTAATTGAGTATTTCAGAGGTTTAAAGTTTAGTGTTACAATCATATTGCTCTATTTTTTGCAGCCACCAGTCTAAATTTGTATACTTTTGACTAGGTTTTGCAATTGAGAAAATACTGCTGGAAAGTCTACTGTGATTGGTTTTAGCACTACAATATGTTTGTAATAACTATTCTGTATGCTGTTTCTTACTATCTTAATGGTACTCATGTCATTAGAGGAGCAGTTTGTATAATAAAGATGTATCTGAAGTTCTAGGGAACAAACCTTATGCGGTTCAAGGAAGCAATTGCTCGAAGAGCACTCCTAATCATGTCTTCATTACGGTCCACTTCTTGCTTCACAGCATCTTGCTTTGGTTTGTGATTGATGGTCTTCTGGAGAGGATCAACCAAGGAGTCCAAAACTGAAAAATAAAGGCATTAGCTTCATAAAATCCAAGGCATATCATTACTGACAGTGAAAAACAAAACAAAATAATTTCTAAGATGATTATACTAACCTGCAAGTACAGCAGCAGGGCACTTGTCTGCAAGTTTTGAGAGGATAAGATGGCAAGGCATTTTAACATCATAGTGATCTGGGAGATGGCAGGAACTCCAAATTATGGGAAAGAAACAGAAATACAACCCATCGTATGAATATATTTTCATGGTTTCTTCATCTATGCATTCTATTAAGAAGAAAATGAGATGTTCAAAACTGACAGATATATATGGATGCAAGCTAAAGGTACAGCCTGGTGCTGCAGTTAATATCATGATGTTTCTGAAACAAATGTCAAAATTAACATTGATGAATTTCATATTTTAACAGAAAGATCGGTAAAATCTCTGGTTGAATACTCACCATCCAATCCAGATTTAAGGTAAGGAACAATGAAAGATGAAGGATTCACTTGATCAAGACAAGTATCCAGCAAAGTGTCCACACATTCAAAAGCTGCTTTTCTTAACTCCAGGCCATCATCAACAGTATGTTTGAAGGGACCGAGATCAACAGTCCTTATCAATTCTTGCTGCACGAGAAACAGTAAATTATTAAAAAAAAAAAAATGAATATCAAAGAGAACTTGTGTAGATGGAGCTCTGGGGATAAACACATGCATGCTAACTGAAACAAAAGTACAACATTAAGTTTCCTTTTCTAGCATCTATATTTAAGACCAGATGAACTTTTCGCATTATTTTCAACTATATTTGAAACTACGCATCGAATCGGATCGATAACATCCAAAGACATCAATTAATATTTTTTAGAATAAATAATTTAATTTAATAAATTTATTTATTATACAAATCCTAGCAATGTTGAATATTGCAGTTTCTAATTTGAACCTAGTCTTTCCACTTATCCAACAAACATTCTCATCTTTCCTGTGTGGTATCCTCATCTTTCCTATGCGGTATCATGATTGCTGAACAATTAATTCCATGGACCTATTTGGTACAGCTTCTTATAGCCTATAATTTGTGCAAAAACACTAAAAAACATGCTTATAGATAAGCTGTTGAGAGCTTGTTTGGGAAAACACTCAGTAAGGGCTTATTTGCACTATAAATGCTTATAAAATAATTTAAATCTTAGAAACAGTTAGAAAAAGCTAAGGTAAGACCAGCTTTTTCCAAGCGCTAAAAACTGCTTATTTTAAACTGAAGCTACAATTACCAACTGGGCCAAAAAACTATGATTACTTTAAAAAAAAAAATGCTAATGCAGTTTCAATCGCCCAACCAAACGGGCACCATAAAACAGAGATGGTCTAGCTGATGCATTTTGTTTATAATTTGTTAGAAACCACTCAACCCAAACACTATAACGAATAGGTGGAGGCCCAATAATGCATATCAAGCTACTATTAACACTCCATCTCATGTGCAACCCCATCATGCACAAAAAAAACAAATATCAATATTACAAATGGAGAACATGCAAATGCAAACAATGAGACTTGAACCCAAAACCTTTTACAAAAGCAACGCTCTGGTACCAAGTAGAAACCATTGAATCCAAAAGCTATAGCTGATAAGTGAAAGCTCAATAGTGCATATCAAGCTACTAATAGCCTACTATTAGCATAATTCAATTGGAGTGAGATGCAAAACTTCAATTTGACATCATCTAATTCAAGAAGTGACACCCTTAATCCTTCCATTCTTTCAAATAATAGAAGCAATAATTGAAAATACAGTTGAAAGTATAAATTTGCCTGAGATTTTTACCAATATGATCGTACCACCTACACAAGTTGCTGAAGTTTCATTTATAACTCAATTGCATTCCAAACTTAAGCCATCCAATGCTCCATCTATTCATTAATGATTAAAACCTCCTATAATAGCATCAACTAACACAATGCTCATATGAAGTTTCTAGTTTGTAAGAATTTGAAGGTTTGCACACGTTTAAGTGATTAGTCAAGATCTCTAAGAGGACTGGACATCCGCGAATAAGGGACATAAATTGACCCCAAAAACCATTGTAGATAAAACATTCCCATCAAAGAAAAAATAAAAGGAGTCACATGAACAAACAAAATATACGTGCATTAACAAGGGGCCCTGGATTTTTATTGATAGGAGCTGAAGAGAAAAATAAATCTATTTATAATATAACTACCGACTTAGCCCTTGATAGGGCAAAGTGGAGGCAGCAGATTCATGTGGCTGAACCCTGTAGTTATGAAAAGGCTA
Organism: Paratinospora sagittata; assembly: GCA_035771175.1. Classification (NCBI taxonomy): domain Eukaryota; kingdom Viridiplantae; phylum Streptophyta; class Magnoliopsida; order Ranunculales; family Menispermaceae; genus Paratinospora; species Paratinospora sagittata. The sequence continues at coordinate 1,544,216 of JAYMFD010000012.1, read as the reverse complement.
TTGAGTTGAGTTGAGTTAAATTGAGGGACTGACGAGAAAAACTGTATGCTTGTCTACCTTAATCATACTCTGGTCATAGAGAAGTGGCAATAGTTCTGGAAGAAGTCCCTTAATGAGGTTTGGCTTATTGTGAGCTGCCGTACTCAAGGCCAAGACTGCTGCACGTCTAACATGCTGTACAAGCATTTTAGAATAAAACATAAGTGAGCAATTAATCGAGGAAAATAAGATCAAAGAAACAAATATAGATATCAGGAAAAGAATTTCATGCCAAAGCTTGCTGGTAAAATTTGATCCCATAAATGCAATCAGAGATACCAAAGTGATACCCTATCATGGTCCTTTATAAGCATGAGGAATGAGGAGATCTCAGGGTATAAAATCTCATCAATCTTTTCTGGTCGTTCAACTATTGAATATTTTACAGCAATTACAACTGTCGCTCTAGTGAAAGCAGCTGGGCTGGCTATCCGCACCTACAAAGAATTAATCGCACAATAGGGGTTAGGCATATTACACAGTTCAAGGCAATGCAGAGTAGCAACTGATACTTAAAGTGTGAAAACTACTTTGAACTCTTTTGAAACTACCTTCAATGCAGGAACAAGTTTTGTAGGTTCAATAAGAGCAATTTTACCCAAACATTCAGCAACAACATTGCGAACACCCTCTTCTTCACTTTCACAATGGTTAAAGAGCAAGTTCAGTATCTTCTCAACACTAGTCTGCTGAAACTCAGCTTGCCCAGATTTACCAACAGATTGTCTAGCTATAACCTGCAAAACTTAAAGTGGTCTTACATGTTCAAATGCAAGAACAAATACAATCAGTACTAATAGAAATCCTAAAGCAAGAGACATACCTCTTTTAGAGAATGAAGCAATAGGTACTGCTTTTTTTGCTGGTTATCAATTTGATCCAGAATAAAAGGCAAGTACTTTGACAGATTTCCAACAGCTATATTTCCCAAAGCATAGGAGGCAGCAGACTTTATCTCTTCAAAAGGAGATTGGAAGGACTCAATAACAATATTTTCAATATGTGTATGCGAACTAAGATCTTTTCTTCTTCCTATCTCTCCCAAGCATAGAAGTGCCACATGTTGCTTAGCCTACAAAGAAAATGTTTAACAACAAATGCTCAATGCAAAGTAAATATAGCATCATTTGAAAGGAAAGTCATAGACCTAGGTATTACACAAAAAGATTTGGACAAGTGGTGCCAGGATGAGAACAGGGACCATTATAAATTCAGAAGTGATCTAGGAACAAGAATAATAATTTTCAAGATATGAAAGATAGGAATAGGGAGGGTTTCTTTTGAACCTTAATTTGGGTAAGGAATTGTCCGATAGACAAACTAGTGAAGTAACCTCACTGTTAAGAGTGTCTTGAAGGGTGTCAGCTTCAAGTGGAAATTGATAGAACAGTGTAATAACTCCAGAAGCTTATCTCTAAGCCATTTTTTAGCCCTTGTTTCCTAACCAATCACCTTGTCCTAGTTCCAACATAGGTTTATTTGGAAAGCTCATGTACCGTCCAAGGTCAAAATTTTGGGGTGAATCATAGCACACAGAAAGCTCACTTGCGAGGATGTGTTACAACATAGATTTAAGCATTGGGCTTTATCTCCTAATTGGTGTTATTTTTTATTTTTATTTTTATCTTTTTGAGAGAAAACAAGACAATTTATATAATAGAAAGATAATACAACCAAAAATAGGAGTGCCTTAAGTACTCCCACAAACTCAAGCAACCCATGGACAAAAACACATACACGATTATTTGTGCAGGCAGGAAGCTGAATCGATTCGTCATTTATTCGCTTAATGTGCATTCTCAATAAGCGTATGGGAGAACTAGAAGGTGTACCTACTATGGTTTTTATTTTTATTTTTTTTGAAAAGAAACAATGTTAGTAGTAAATAGTATAACCAGCTCCATCACCATCCATGACCATACCACACTCATGAGGAGTTATCAAGACTGTTCCTGACCCATTAATCCCCCTCACCCCCTAGGGTGAGGCAGTGGCAAGAGTTGAACCTAGAACCTTTGGGTTCCAAAGTCACCTCTTTACCAACTGCACCAACTCCATGTTGGCACCTACAGTGGGTTGTTTTACCAAACACGAACTGTTTGTGATCATTTTCAAAGGTGGATTCAAAACCAACGAAGCTCAGCGATTACTGGAGGGTGGTGGTGTTTGCGATAGTTTGGTTTCTGTGGGAGAAAGGATGAAAGAATATTTGAAGAGACTGATACAAATGCAAATGTATTAGGAGTTTGGGAAGGTTCTCATCATCAAGGATCTAAAATTCGATGTCACCTTAAACTTCAATCACTTGAAAATCAAAATTAATTCGCAAAAGTTTAATTCAGAAGAATTTTTGCAAAGACTCACTAAATTAGAGCAGTTTAGAGAATTTTTGCATAGATGCAAAATATCAAGATTTATTATAATATAAGCTAAAAACTAATAATATAAAAAGACACTTTTAATACATGAAAATATTCATAAATGACCTAACAAAATCAACCTTGTTAAGCGGGTTGATGAATTTAAAATGGTGGCTTTTGGTCTTTGATTCCTTTTCTATGTTTTGATTTTCAATTTTATTGCGGCATGCTTCTAGACCATATAATTTGTTAGTTTGACATTTCACCTTGTGTAAGTTATTAGTTTATTATTCAAAAGTATTGACTTTTTTGTATATTGTTATATGGTATTTTCAATAAAAGAAGATGGCTTTGGAACTCTTTGTATTTCTAAGTTTCTTTTTTTCTTATTTTAGCTTTCTTTCTTTCTTTATGTTTGTTTTTCTTGGTTCTTTTCTTCTCTTTTTTGCAAGGCATATTCTGTAAAATTACATGATTTTTTTTTTTGTTTTGTTTTTTTTTAGAAGAAACAAGTATAACCCAATACCCACCCCACCCATGGGAAATTCGAGCCACGCAGGACCCGACAAATACCCACACTAACAAGACCCGACCCGACGGCCCCTCAAAGCTGACCCACAGTCAGTCCACACAGCCACTCTGTGCAATGAGAGAATTCAAAGAAATCTGGTATCCGCCCCTCCGGAGTCCCGCCTCGAACCTCCGACCCCCTGTAATAGACCAACCGCTGAAAGCATCGAACCAATGCCTTATTGGAAAATTACATGATTTGTTAGCTGGTAAGTTATTTACATTGCTATGTGATGTAGTACATGAAACAATGTTTTAAAAGGTTCTAATATTTATTTTTTAGTTACTTTCTATTTTCTAGTCAAGTTTCTTTGTCTAAGGAAAGTTCCTATTTTGATTTTAGTGGTAGTTTAGATAGTTTCTAAATTTGTTTTTATTCAATGTAGTTAGAAAATGTCTAAATAGAGTGTAATAGCATTAGAAAGTTGTTATAATGTTATAAATAGCTTAGGAAACTTATATTTAAGTGTTTTAGGAAGTTTTTAAGTTGTTTCAATGGAGTTATGTATATAAAGAGCTTCAAATTGAGTTTAAGCATTCAGTTGTCAATTTTATCAATTATCTTCTCTTTGAGAGTAAATTCAATTCATAGTTCTTTATCTTTTACTTTTCTTGAATCCATTGATTCAAATACCCTTCCATTATGTTAAGTGGTATTAGAGCCTCAATCGAGAGCCTGTTACTTTCATCATCATGGTCGAAAATTAACTTGTGTAAAACATGAGCAATTAGATCAAAGTTCAAGGAACAAGAAGGTCGTTTGCTCATGAAGGTGTAAGAGATGATGATCCATACATGGACAAGCACTATGAGAAGAAAAGGGAAGGAGAAGACTTGGCTGAACCATACGAAGGCGATCAAACACATTTCAGCCTTGCTCCAACCGTCTCATGTTGCTGCGCCCCCCCGCCCCCCCTCTTTCAAACACCTCTTAATCAACTTCAAGCCTCCAGAACCCTGCTACATCATTCCTAGATGTTCCCCATAACTCCACAACCATAGACGACTCTCATTCAACTCCTAATCTATAAGTTCCATTGGCTGAAAATTACAAGAAGTCACAAAATATACAACCAATTATCCTTTCACAACCCCATTACTTAGATGCTCCAACCACCCATTCCCTCCCTCATTATGACACCCTCCCAAAAAAATTTCTCATTTCCAACTTCCTCTATGCAACAATAATTAGTGACATGTTTCACTGTTTGTGATGAAACTGATACTTGTTCAACCCTTCAAACCGTCAAAATACCTCCTCTTATGGTTTCCCTATTGGACATAGCCTCAATGTGGATATTCTTCAATTCAATGGAGTTTTACGTGTTAATGATATTTAATTGGTTATTTTTCATAAAGAGAATTTTTGGCAACGAGAGCATACTTGAAAAAAAACAAGTGAAGCTTCTTGTATTCAAGCCGATTGAAGCATCTTAGTCATGGTGGGATTACTTGCAAAAGGATATGCTTCGTCAAGTTTTTTTGCCTACTTTCAATGTGAAGATGAAGGAGCTTTTTTTTCTCCAGTGAACTCGAGGACTAGATCTTCTCAAGAAAGACGAAATGATGTAGGGCATGAAATAATGTTTTCAAAGGTTTTAATATTTATTTATTAGCTACTTTCTATTTTCAAGTTAAGTTTCCTTGTCTAAGGAATGTTTCTATTTTGATTTTAGTGGGAGTTTGGATAGTTTTTGAATTCGTTTTATTATTCAATGTAATTAGAAAGTGTCTAAATATAGTTGTAATAGCATTCGAAAGTTGCTATAATGTTATAAATAGCTTAGAAACTTATTTTCAAGTGTTTTAAGAAATTTCTAAGTTGTTTCAATGAAGTTATCTATATATATAAGGAGCTCCAAATTCGAGTTTAAGCATTCAATTATCAATTTTATCAATTATCTTCTCTTTGAGAGTAAAATTCAATTCCTAGTTGTTCATCTTTTGTTTTTCTTGAATCCATTGATTCAAATATGTTACTATGTTAGTTGATAAAGTTAAAATTAGTGCATAACTAATGATAATTCTTTTGTTTTTTTATTGATGAAATCAGTGTTGTCAAGGCGGCGCCTAGGCCCCTTGGGTAGTGGCACCGCTTAGACCACCGTCTAGGCGGTTTGGGGAGGTCTAAGCAAATATTTTTTTTAAAGGGTTTTTTTTATTTTTATTTTTTTTTGTTAAAACCTGTGAAATCCTCTCCCTTCTTCCACTTCAACTTCTGAATTAAATTAATAATTATATATATATATATATATATATATATATATATATGGAGTGAAGGACCAATGAATAAATAAATAATTTTTTTAGGGACCTCTAAATAAATATTTTATATCCCGCCTTAATCCCGCCTCGCCTAATTAAAGTTTACCGCCTTTTCGTCTTGACAACACTGGATGAAATAAAACATGTTTACTTCTTTATTGAATTTTTTTGAATTTCATCCAATTTTGTGTTGAAATTTTGCATTTTCCAATTGAAAAATTAAATTGTTATTGAAGTTTGTCAAATTTTATCAAAGTTTATCGAATTTTTTCAACAAATTATTTTCTCTTTTATACGACATCCACTTTGCACTTCAATGGTTCAAAAGAACTAAAAAATTCGTTGAGTTTCAATGAATTTATTTTATTTTCAAACCTTGCTCATCATATAGCTTCATCATGGGTTAGTGTGCGTAAGTTGTCAAAGGGATATCAATTTGACGAGGCCTTCACGACTAGGGTGTAATTTTGGAATGTTTTTAATTAGCACCAATGGACATCTTGTCCTCTTTGGCTTGTTTTGGACTCTATGCAAAATTAATATATATAAGTATAATATCTAGTTTCTGGTCAAAAAGAAAAGAAAAAATTAGGAATAGAGATGAGATACTCTGTGCATAGGCTTCTTGGCTGGTGGTTCCAAATTGCAGGAGCATTAATTCCAAATCACACTTGGAAAACAAAACTGATGAGCTACATGGAGGTACGAGAGAGTAAAGGAATATTCATACAAGATGGATGCTGGCAACAGCAAAATCTGCAAATAGCTCATCAGCAAAGATATTGTCGATGTAGGCTAAAGCAGACAACATCAACTGACTTGAACAGAATTGGATCACAATCCAACTAGTGGGGTCAATTAGGATGGCAATCTGAATCTTATCTAGAGTTGCATTTTAATTTATTAATGTTTTGTTTAAAACAAATTGTTTCTTTTTTTCCTCTGTTGAATGAAAGTTATCTAAACCCAATCAAACAAAGCCTTTTCATAACTATATGGGGTCATCTACATAAATCGGTTTCCTCTACTACAATCTATCAAGGGCTAAATTGACATTTATATAACAATAAGTTATATGTTTCTTAATTATCTCCGTAATGGAGCTCCACAAATTTGTTTGCAAATAATAGAAGAGTGAAGACAACAAGGAGCCATGCAACCTGTAAATGCTAACAAGTCTATGAAATTCTTGGACATTCAGAGATATACATTCATGGTGGATCTGAATCTCACCAAATTGCAGTAATTTTTTTTTTTTTTTAAATTTTGCTGTTGCAGCCTTTAGGCCACATTTGTTTTGGGATTCTAACAATCTTTTATATTGAAAATAAAAAACATACTGAAAAGAAGGTATAGTGTTTATTGTTAGTCAAACTCAAAAACAGTTTTACAAAATAATCTACTCAATTAAAAGTTGCTTCTTAAATTTTAATTTTTGGATTATGCCCTAAGTTTTGAATAACAAACCAAATGCTGCCTTAGTTTTTTGTTTTTCAGCTAATGGGTCAACTACTAACAGGCTCAACAGTTTGGGAAAATAAAGTAAGGTCCATCAGTAACATAACACAAATGAAGAAAAACTTACAGAATTGTTGGTGCAATCATCTTTAAGGATGTTTGTAAGCATTTCAACCGTAGATGCACATTTCTGATCGCCTGCTGCAAGGCAAAGAACAGCAACACACTGAGCTACTGAATATAATGCCTGTTTCGCAAGGCCACCAGACTGGGGAGATGGTTTGGCACTTGAAAGAAGAGCATCTAGTAAAGCATCAAAGCTAGTGTTTGTTAAGTGAACCAAAGCAACAAAAAAATTCTGGAGAGCCTGCAGCATTGAAAGAGAACGGCGTTAGAAATTTTAAATTTTAAATTCAGATAAAAGAGAGACAATAAAAAAAAAAAAAAATGAAGGAAATACCAGAAGGGCCTGTCCCTGCAACAAGGAACTTTTGATTAATATCAGTGCTTGAGGAAAAACCTTATATCTGACAATCAGCCCAACATTTGTGTTTGACTTCCTGTCAGCCATCAAGGTGTTGCAAAGTACTAATGCAAGTGCTGTCATATGCAAGTCTGAATCACTGCAATGGAAATGAAGGAATCCAAGCAATATGCTATAATGCCAGTCAATCTAAAAAAAAAAAAGGAAAGATTAAATACTAGTATAAGTTGATAAATGAACCTTATCAGATTTGAAAGTTCTGCAATTATAATTTCATAAGCGGAAGAAGCAATTCGATCACCATATGCAGCCACTAGGGAATTGAGTGTACCCAATGTTGCCTGCCTCAATGCCCGATTAGCCTATTTTGCATGAGAAGCAAAGCAGTGTCCTTAGTTGTGAACATTAAGTAAGGAATGATAGTGAAATGCTATTTGCTCAATCCTGCAACATATTTCATGCATACCTTCCGTAGGAATGCCGTTAACTCAGAGATTACTTGCTCTAAAACACATGATAGATCTATTTTGAGTGGAGACGCAGCGATAACAGCAAATGCCTGCACAAAATAATTTGTAGACAACATAATGAGCGCTCAAACATAAACACCAAGTAGCAAGCAGTACCAGGAGGGGAATGACAGAATATGCCCACATTGGTTATTTTTATGTAATTATACATATATATGCACATAAATAAATGAAGGCGAGCCTTGGCACAATGGTTGAGGTTGCTTCATTGTGACCCAGAGGACACAAGTTTGAATTCGCAAACAACTTCTTTAATACGGAGGAGATAAGGTTGTGTACATCATCCCTTTTCCAAATGGTGGGAGCCTTGTGCACAGGGCACGCCTTTTCTTTATGCTACATAAATAAATTTATTAGATTTAATATTTAATTAATTAGCATAACACCTTGACAACACTGCCCCCATTCTATGGAGTTATCTACACACATCAATACTTGTCAAGCAAATTGCAATATGTATATATGTGGATCAGGTTATTTTGATACATATATGCCAATATGTGCCCCAACAATTGGTGGATTTGACGAAGAAGCTCCTAATGGAGACCATCCTGCAAAAGAAACATTTTAGACTTCTTATTGCTTAATTATGAACTTATTGCCCACAACATCTCAATTTTGAAATCCTCTACAGCACTATCTAGGCTAGAAATGTTGGTGTGAGCTGAAAACTTATTATAATCTACTTATGGGAAGTGTGTCTAGCAAGACAAGAAAGAAAAAAATCTGCTTAGTCTGTCCCTTTTGAGAAGCATGTGTAAATAGCACAAGGTTAGCTCTGTAGCTAGTTCACAAGAAAGGTGCAGGTCCAAAACTGGCCCAACTTCAGACCAAAAAAACCTAACAGATTAATCCTTTGTCTAGGATAAGAGATGCTAATGAGGTGTGAATCAAAGTAGGGAAACTCTCCACCGCACCTCCCCAAACAAGGTAGATATTCAATTTAACAATTCTCCTGTGATGAGAATAGAAATATCAAAAATGGAGTAAATGGATTGCTAATTTGTAAGGATATTATCCCTCACAAGAGCACAACCTCTTCACGGTGTGAAGAACAAAGTTCCATACATCATCTCTTCCCCAAATCTTATAATGGTGGGGGCCTCACGCTCTGAATATCTCCATAACACAAATAAGATTTTCACCAAAGGCATTTTGTTGTGGAATGTGAAGAAGATTTTTTTTTTTTTTTTTGGGTTTTATTAGATTTGTTCGTTTAATTCTTTAACTTTTTTGAATTATTTTGCATCTCAAAGCCTTATTTAGTCCCTCCCTCCTCAAACCTTCCTTCTGCAAATTCCTCCTCTGCGCAAGGGTTTCTTGAGCGACCAAGCATAAATAAAAAAAGGCTTTAATTGTTTATGCTTTAGCGTTGGTATTTCATATTCTTTTGTTCCGCATGTAAATATTGCTTCTTGAACCTAAATACATCAGCTAAATGGGATATAATTTTGTGTTGAGTGGTTGCACGTATTTAACAAGTATTCTTACAACATAGGCTAGACATAAGTGCTTGGGTTAATCTGCTTATTTTGGCACAAGACTTATGTGCGCCATTTGTTCATAGGTCTTCAACAATTAATTGGCACCATTCAGTCATTTTCAATTCATCATGAGTATATTGTAAGAGAGAATCACATTGAAAGAGGCAAGGAGTCGACACTTTTCATCAATGCTTGGATTCCCTACTAGCATCCCTAGATTGATTAAGTGAAGCAAGGCATATTACACTTTTAATTAAAATTTATTTGGATTTAATTAGATTTTAGTTGGTTAATTACTTAATTTATTTAGTTATATAATTGATATAGGATTCTAGTTATCTAATTTGGGTAGAAATCTAGGGTTTTAGTTGAGTAGGATTTTAGTCTCAAAATTCTATTATTAGTCAATTAGTTATTGTAGGTTTCAATAAATTCTTGGCTCTTTGTTTTCAGGTTCTTCTCCTTCCTCTAGTTCTACATCCCAACTCTTGATTTGCTTTCACGTGGGCCTTAAAAGCATGTAACAAAATTTTGTGTTCTGTGTCATACTATAAATACATAAAGAAAGGGCGTGTACATTGAGCATGAGCCTCCTGACGAAAGGATTATATATGCAACTTAACCCTTGTATTATAAAAAGGTTATTTTCGATTCAAACCCAGGTCCATGACCTCCAAGTCACAATAGAGCACCCTTTACCACCAATTTCTGCGCTACTATAAATACATACATATATCTTTTCTTTTTTTTACAAGAAATAGATAAATACATACATATCTATAAATACACAACTATAAAGTGAGTTACATTCCAATAATTTTCACAAATTACACAACTCTTGATCTTCACCAAAAGAGGGACCCACTACCTGGAAAACTAGAAACTAATTTCTCAAACTAATCATTCAAAGCTTCCTAAAATGACATAAAACTAAAACCAGATTTTCATTGCCACAATATGAACATAGAATAAAAATATTGTTAACAAATTAATATCATAAAATGCATAGAAAAATCATAAGAATATGTTATTGCGATTTTTTCTTCGAAATAAAGAGGCATCATCATTTTTTTCTTCTTTTGATAAGAAACTAGCACTGGCCAAATCAATAGAAGCACAAAAATGAAGTCACAGTTACAACAACATGGAGGTAACAACACAAGAAATGGAGACAACTCAAGCAGTCGGATTCAGTATTAAAATTAGACAATAAGAAATTTCCAAAAAAATAAAAATGAAGTTGGAGATCATTTGCGGGTGGGAGGTGCAAATGACATCTTCCACAAGAAAATTCAAAAAGGATGGTATGACCCAAACTAACCTTCACAGCAGTAAGACGTGTTATCTCATTACCCATTCGATCAACAAGTACAGGAAGACATATGGATAGTTCAGCTTGAAGATTATCACCAAAAGTTGAGATAACAAGGCCCATGCAAGAAATGGCACACTCTTTAACCTCCTGGAATAAAAGTTTAGTAAGATTATGTAGATTCTCCCACACATCCAAAAAGATAAACAGAAAACTGAGAAAAAAAAATGGGAGAGGTAGAGAAAGAAAAGAAGAATAAGAGAAATTATCATTGAATAACCTGAGTACACCAACCTGATCTTGATCTTGGTTTGCTAAACGTTTCAGGATGGCATTATAAATTGGATGAACATAAGGCTTAAAATCAAAATCACAAGCCTGCAAAAAAAAAAAAACAAGTTACAAGCAAATGGTCTATGGAGTATAATAAGGTTACCAAAGAAAATAACCCACCTGGAAATTTGGGCGCACAACACGGACAAGCTCGCCACAAACTTTTAAGGCCTCTGCAGTGACTTTATAATAACGCTCACTAACAGCAGATAAAATAGGAGCAGACAGGACCTACAACAAAATCAGTTGCAAGAACTTAATAGATATACAAATGTCACACATCTCATTACTTCTCCATGCGTGCATCTAGGGGGGCAACAAGGTAAGAGAAAAGAAAAAGAAAGCTAAAGATGATTTTAACATGAACCAGAAGGCAAAACAAGTAGTTGCCTTTTTTTCTTTTTTTCTTTTTTTGAGGTCAGGCGTATCGGGGGGCCCACCCCCACTAGTCCCCTGGGACACGACCACAAACACCCTAGGACGATGTTGTGTGAGTGGGGAGGCTCGAACTCAAGATTTATTTTATAGTAAAATACTATGCCCCTCAACTCCGCCACTTGCCCACAAGTAGTTAAGTTTCTTAACATGTTACTTCAGGTTTTCTTCTATCTCTTTTTTTTTTTTTTTTTTTTTTTTTTTTTGGACCAGAAACAGAGATATCTTTATATATATAGTAATAAGTACAACAAGAAGTCCCCAAAAGGGTATTTACAGGGATGTCAAAATAACAGACCAGTTCCTTTGCCACTAACTCATACTATATCCCTTAGACAGTTTACTAGTACTAATCCAAAAAGAGGACATAAATACAGAATGATTCCACACTTGAATTACATTGTTAGCTACATCATTAAATCCAATTGTTTCTTTCTGACCATAAAGACCATATGACAGCAAAGACCATAACCCTCCAATAATCCTTTAGTCTTGGTGCCAAAGATGAGTTGTGTGGAAAGGAAAACAAAAAGTCAACACTTGCTTCGATAATTCCGCATTTTTTTAATGGCTTGTTCTTTGGGGGCTTTCGATCCAGCCTCTTCCTCTTCTTCAACCATATCTGCCCAACAGATCTTGTTTTGGAAATGTTTCAACTTCTCTGCACCATTCGAAGAGTTGTCGTCACTGCTAGTCTCCGTCTTCTTACGGAGATAATTTAGGATCAGAGAATATTTGATTTGCGATATTTTAGGGATATTTTCTGTTATAGCAAGATTGTAAATAGCAGATAATTAGGATGTAAATAGGGATGATACTTATCTTGTACGCCGGCAAATATGGCAAGCAAGATTGTAAATAGCAGATAATTAGGCTATAAATAGGGATGATACTTATCTTGTACGCAGGCAAATATGGCAAGCAAGATTGTAAATAGCAGATAATTAGGCTGTAAATAGGGATGATACTTATCTTGTACGCCAGTAAATATGGCAACTTTGATGTACATTCTCTTCTATATAATGAAAGGAAACCCTAAGGAAAGGGCATTCAGACCAATTTTGACACGTCTCACCAAGGGAGTCTGGTATTCTTTCCTAGTCCGAGCATGAAGGGTCCTCCTGGTTTGTCTCTGTAGAAGGCCAGCCCTCGAGCTTCCAATAGTTCGATCTCGATGGGCCTTCGGTCAATCTTCATCAATTTTAGGATTTTTTCTTCCTTCAATAAACTAGTAGTGCACTAGGTCCATTATTCTTTTCTTTAGTCTCTTTTACTGGTTGTGATCCAGATCCGATTTTGTGTCAGCCTGCTCTCTACTCTTTGAATGGGCCCTAGATTGACCATCCTAGGCCCATTGATAATCCACTCGAGAGAGCGCCAGGACATGGTTATGGGCCCAACCAACCAGCCCACCATATTCTCCATCAACTAAACAGGCAGGCACGCCGCATTCAAATTGTTGCCACGTGTTTTGCATCCTCGCGACCAGGTGGTTGCTTGTTGGCCTAGCTTGCTCCTGCACTGCTCGAGGTACCAATTCACCCCTTCCTTGGTTAGGACCATCTCATCAAGATCTGTCGTTCCATCATGAGAGCGGATACAGTTTCTTGACTCCGACCACCAACGCTCTGGCAATCGTTTGACTCATCACCACCTATGTTACATGGACTCGAGTATGGGTGTCGGATACGGCTACATATCTACAAGTTTGACTCGTTCATTTTCAAATTCTGGGATACGAGGACTCCGCTATATTATATGTTGTTTTTTTCCTTCGTTTTCTTCTTTTCCACTCATTTATTGTCCTTTTTGTTCTCCTGTGAATTTCACCTATTAGTCACTATCTTCTTTCACGTTTTCTCTTCTTTCCATTGGAGAATTTACATAGTAATATTTTAAAATCTAAAGTGTCAGACACGAATACGTCGGGCTAAAAGTAAATGGCCCGGGTAACATAGATCACCACCCTTTCCTGAGGCAGCCAACTTCTGGAGTTCCGACTTTTCATCTTCGTTGATCTCCTTGGTATTGGATGGCAGCCATTTGTGTAAAAGATCGAACAGGCGTAGATCAAGAATCATTTCACCATTAGGGAATTCAATATATGCTGGTAGGAAGCCTGACTGGTTTCCGACCACCTTCATTATCGCACGTTCCATTGATTTCACGCACATTCTTTGCTTTGGAATGCCGATGAAGCCACCACAGCGATTACCATCTCTCGCAAAAGTTTCCATCTTCCATATGGCTAGGGGAATTCCTTTCACACCAATCCAACTGTTCTTGCACCAAATCATCATATCGTCCTACTGCATCTCCGGTGCCCACTTTTTGAACTCAATCTCCGCCCTAAACGTCTTAACTTTTCCTTTGATGAGGCAATCCATCCCTATCTGGCTTTCGCATCTAAACAAAGCCCGAGCCACCCCAAATCTTCTTAGATGGATAAACCTTCCTAGCCTTAACTCCAACTCCTCCTCAATCAAAACCCAGACATCTTTATCAGATTTCCTCATCACCAGCACTTTTGTTGAGATTTCATTCATTCTGCCATCATCCTTCATTAATTGCGGTTCCACTGCTATTTTGAGTGAAGAAGTCACTTGCGTCTTCTTCAGACTCATATCCGAAGTATGTTCCATAGTAGACTTAGACTTAGCCAAACTTTTATCTCCCTGAATTATTGTTCTCAAGCTTTCCTCCACAGACAACCAGCCATGACCACCATCTTTGTCAGGGATGAAGATCGCTCATTGAGTGTCGTTCTCGATCTTGGTGATTCTTAAAAAATTGCCACGCCTGTTTGTATAGGATTCTATAAGCAGTACATGATTTCTTCCTCGATGAACTTTTTTGAAGCTACCATCCTTCTTAGCTTCCTGCACTTTTCCCATACGCCCCAAGAGCCATGCCGCCGATTCTAAGTCGAGATTTATCGAGTATATTCTCGCCTTGGTGGCTTCCTCAATCAGTACCTCAAAACTATCCCTCGGTAAGCACAGAGTGAACCATTTGTATTTCGTTCAAAAGGTCTATAATGACCATCGACCTATCAGACAATCCCTCAAGCCATGACTCGAAGAGTCTCGAGAACGACTGTTCATTTCGTTCTCGTCATTTCTCCCGCAAACGTCCTCCTCCATTCTCGTCCCCTTGTCGCTCGCCTTGACGATCGTCCTTCGTTTCCCCCACTTGTTCACTCTCGTTCGCTCCATCGATCTTGTTATCCACAAAATTGTTTTCCTCTATCTCTTTCATTACTATAAATTGTTAATAGGTCAATTTTCCTAACTGGCACATCTAATGGACTTCACCATATGTGATTAAACCACCTTAATCAATTTTCTCTCATTTCATCGCCAATTGCAGTGACTCCTATCATTTCTCAAATATGCTCATCTCCAATGATTGAAAACTTGAATTCGCTATGAAGTTCGATCCCTTAAAATTTGGAATTAACTTGGGGAAGTCCAATTCAACATGATGAATTTTTGTAAAAATTTGACATAGTAGAGAAGTACAAAAAATTCTATTGTCTAAAATATGTAATAATTTCTCTTTGACATTTTCAAATATAGTTAATAAACATAATTGTGCACTTAAAACTAATTGATTTATGACATTAGATGTGAAGTACGAAGTGGAAAGATGAAGAAAGGAGGAGGTTTGTGGAACTAAAGCAGGAGGACTCCCCACCCCGCTCCTCCTCTTTCTCCTTCAACAACGAGCCTTCCAAAGGAGGAGGCCCCCTTAAGATTTTTTTTTATTCTAGTTTTTTTTATTTATTTGAGATTCAAGATTTTATAAAATATTATTTTGCATTTATTTATTCGATGGATCAAGTATTGGTCAGTTTCTTTATTTAGCGTGATGTTTGGTCTAACTTTTTGAATCTTAAGATATCAGACCTGAGTGACCACCATTAGTTTTCAAACCCAATCCAGTTTGTGATTTTTGAATTGGGTCGACAAAGTTTTGCAGGTCATCAGGTTTGGTGCACGCCCCTACTAGAACCAATTAAAACAAACCCCAATTAATAATTCATTCATTCAGACTATCTATTCATGCGCAACAACCAACCCAAGAAACTTCAAAGATTAGATCACAAGAAAGCATACATAGCAGATTATCGTATATAGACTCAAACCCAAGAAACACATGATTACCTACCTAGCTACAATTATTTTTTCAAGAACCACGATCTTTCATTTCATTCAAACAATTCCATAAAATCAACAACTATGGAAATAAGCAGTTCATTGGCCTAAAGACTTTGCAATTCACCGAGTTATCTCAATGTTGTTCTAGTTACAAATCTTTGATTTATAAAACACTACAAAAGGCTAAAAGTCAAACGATATATGATAGTGAATTACATTTCAACAAAAATGGGGATACAGCATAGCTATGAAAAATATATCCAAGCCCATCTTTACTCAAGGAAGAAAGAATAAAGGAAAATGAATAAGAACCATTTACAAAATAGAACATGCCAATATAGAGAATCAACATAAACCAGAAAATACCATCTAATAGGATCAAATATTGTACATTACCTTGATATAAGGGTGGAATACAGAAGGTGAATGTGAAGCCATAACTAATCTTGTAAAAATGAGGGCTTCTATCTTCAAATTCGAGGTAGAAGATTTGTCCTGAGGAAGTTAGAGCACAATTAAAAATGGCAGCGCACACTAGGTTCGTCGTTCTTATAAGGTAGAACATCATAAATTTTCAGTCTCTTTCAGAAATATTCAATCCCTCACTCAATTGCGCGTTTAAGTACTAGTACTTTGACATAGAAAGGCATTCCAATAATGGAATTAAACTTCATGGAAAATTAGAACATTATAAGGATGTTTATGAAATAGATTTTGGGTTGAAAGAAATGTTTAGGATAAAAAAGGGCAAAAACATCAAGAATAATAATTATTCAAACAAGCATTTAGAACCATTACCACGACTATGAAAGAATACTTCATTGAATCATACTTCATCTTAAAATCTGATCTATGGGACTCGTATAAATTTGCACAAATTTAGGGTTTGTCATCATTTATTTGCTTTCGTAATTAAAAAAATTCACAGAAAAATTCGGCAAAATTCAACAAAAGTTTAATTTTTCAATTAAAAAATGCAAAAATTCGACATAAAATTGGATGAAAATTCGACGAAATTCGACAAAGAAGTAAACATGTGTTATTTCATCAATTAAAAACATAAAAGAATTACCAATTCTTATGCACTAATTTAAATTTCACCAACTGACATAGCAATGTTAAAAAATATATAATAAAATTAAATAAAATCTTACAAGCTAATAAATCATGTGATTTTACAGGATATGCCTTGCGAAAAAAAGAAGAAAAGAAAAAAAAGTTAAAATGAGACAAAAAGTTAAAATACATCGCAAGAGTTCCTAAAAACATCTTTTATTTATAATTCCATGTAACAAGAAGAAAAAATACATTTGAATAATAAACTAATGAATTAGGAAAGGTGGAATGAGAAACTAGAAAATTATATGGTCTAGCAACCACAAAATTGAAAATCAAAACATAAAAAAAGGATAAAGATCGAAAGCCAACATTAAAAATTTATCAACTCACTTAACAAGATTGATTTATGGTCTATTTATATTAGTTTTTAGCTTATCTTATAATAAATCTAGATACTTTAGCATCTATGCAAAAATTCTCTTAACTTCTCTAATTTGGTAATTTTTACAAAAATTCTCCACATAAAATTAGAGTTCTCTGAATTAATTTAGATTTTCAAGTGACCAAAGTCCAGGGCAAAGTCATATTTTTTATCCTTGGCCGAGGGTCTCACTTACATTTAATGCTTTTTCAATCCCAGGAACAAGTGATCCAACATGGTCAGCAAGGCAATCCGGTAAGACAACCACAAGTTCTTTTAAAACCGAAAATGCACCAATCTGCAAAAACATAGAAAGTTAGATGGTAACAAAAATAATTTCATTTTGAATACACAAACAGAACCAATCTTGTTCCACCTTTGTTTTAATTGATTTTTCCCGAAGCTGCCTATTTGCAGATTTAACAATTTTGGGCACTTCTTGATTCAACAACCATCGTGGGCTGCAAAGACATAAATATTAGCACCAACTCGTGACCAAGTAAAAACAACAATCAAGCAATTGCCAAAGTTGCACGACAATTGAAACACAAAATGTTGATGGTGAAACTTAAGTTCAAGGTGTCAGTTGTGTGACACAATCTTATTAAAGATGGAATTCAGTCATTACACTGCTCCATAAAGTATGATGCATTAAGACTACTACAAGAGCATTCTTAGTAAATCCATCAATATGTACATTATTTGTTGATCATTGTGAAACCACTCTTGTTGCATTTAGCTCTTAACCATAAAGAAATACCAAAAGATTAAGGTAGTTAACAAGGACTTATTATTTCAAAAATGAGAAGTTCAATTCTTAAAAATATTTCTCTCCAACACTAATTCTTTGATAGTGGTAGTCCTATCCCTAGCAATCCTGTGTCATTATGCATAGGCAGCGGCAACGAATACTAAAGGAAAAGGATACTAGGACACTCTATAATAGTTAATAAACAATATAGTTGCGGAAAGCAAGAACAAGGTTTCTCTATTCAATGCACTGGAAGTTCGTTTGGAAGGAGAAACCACCTTTTCTCACAATCACATAGAATCCTAGGATGGCAAGGAGGTAAATTGGCAACGAAGCTTTCACTTTGTTTCTATTGATGATGAAAAATAGAACGATCCCTTGAGAAAGGACTTCATCCTCTATCCTCGAAACTAATGAATAGTTTTTTGTGTGCAGAAAATGCAACAGCAAATTATAGAGGTATAGAATGGACGAGTCATATAATGAAAATGTGAGAAAGAGTAATGGTGAATCAAATAAGAGTTGAACCTTTTGTGTTGAAAATCAATTTTGAGATTAAAAATGGAAGTTATTTACTTGTTAAGGAGATTGATGGAGATGTATGGTGTGAAGAAGAAAGACCTTCACATGGTTTTTTCATTGATCTAAACAAAAACTATAATAAGAGTATATAGAGATATGATATGGTTGGCTCTAAGGTAAAAAGGAATCACAAATAAGTATATTGCAAATATATGTATAATAGAGCAGTAAGTATAGTAAATTTTAAGAATTTTGTGTCTCATTATACTCCAGCATGCGGCTCAAGCGCTAAGGCCCCTCATCACCTTAAGTACACATTGTGCCTTTAACTACCTTGCTTCTAAAATATATCGTGCTTGGAAGTATTTTTATCCATTCAAAAGATCAGATCACTAAAGTTACAAATCAAAGTTGTCTTTGACCCTTAATCCCAAGAACAAGTTTATGTATGGTTGTACCTAGGAATAATATCATTCCTAACTTCTCTTTTTCTTATCTCAACCATTCCAATCTCATTCGCATGATAATATAAGTATCAAAATTTAAGAAGATTCAAATCATTCACAATTTTCAAGTAATTACATGTCTTATAAGCTCTTTCAAAGAAGAAGCATCACATTATGTGAAACCCTAGAATGAATATGGATATAGTCCATCTCAATATCTAGAGTTTTGACTTTGAAAGATTAGGAGAAATGGATTTTGGGGCTTCATTGAATTGAAAAGACAACCTCTACATCTCTAACTAGGAAAATAATGAGCATACACATACTCCACTGAATGGTTTTACAGTGGTCATCGAAAGGAAGGATAAGGACATTCACCGCAAACTTGCACTAGTTCCTTAGGTCAAAAAACTAGTGAAGTTTACAAAACTCCAAACAAACGGATAAGTTTTATCATTTGTGTGCAAAATGAACTAATTGTAGTTCATAGATAACCAGCATTACTTTTGCGAAGGTCCTAGATTGTATATCAACAGTGATATAAACTGTATGTCGCACTAAAACAAGCACGCATTCATTCACAAGGAAATAATCACTTGCCTCAACTCATTTACATCAACCTGTCCCTTTGTAACGTTTCCAGTTTGACGAAGTAGCTCAATGAATGTATGAAAGACATCCATCTGCAGCAAAACAATGTCACAACCTGACAGATAGAAAGTGAAGAATCAAAAAAGCACAATGCATCTTACTTTGACATTTTCCTCCCTTTCTTTGAACCTGTCTATCAGCTTAGGGCATGCCTGAAAAACAAGAAAGACATTATGCACCTAACACAAAATCATACAAAGATACAACAGAAGATTGACCAATAGAAAAATATCCTAGAATACAAATCACAAAAAATTATAACAATGAGAGCATAAAGTGAGTTGCACTGCAACAAACATTACCCGCTCATAATTTTTAATACAATCATGAGGCCAGTACTTAAATCTCCAATGATGATGAACATTTTGAGAGAAATTTCTTTTGGACAAGATGTGGCAATGTGGCATACTTACCAAGTACCAACTATAAACATTACCAGCTAACAAACTCAGCACCTTCATTAGGCAATTGAAAACTTAAACTATGACATTGAAGAGCATCAAATGATAATCCGTGAAGTTCAACGAGATAAATAGAGATTTTCCAGCATTGAATACCTCCCCATATAGCTTGGACAGCATCTCCGGGCGAGATACAATAATAGCCCCTAAACATTTTGCTGCAGCTCTTCGAACTTTCCAACTTATATCCTCATCATCTGTATATTCATCTGCACTCTCACTATAATAAACAAAAATATAAATGCAAAAATAAGTCACTTGCAACTTCAAGATCAAAAAGTATTTTTTCCAAAATAAACCAGCAACTTACTCATCTTCCTCCTCCTCATGACTCTCATCATCAGTATCCTCCTCCATGTTGTCAGTGAAGTTTGGATCATAACTTAAAAACTCCAGCGAAAGGTGTAGTATTTCATCACAGTACATAGATATATCTCTGGGACATCTAAGCAGAAAACTCTCAAGTGCCTGCAATCAAGCCAGAAACAAGGCATGTCAAGAGAACAACATGATAAATAACATAAGAAAAAGATTGAATGGGAAATAACATAACCAAAATAAATGAATACCTGTAAACTGTAATCACGAAGTTCTTCATCATTTTCTGATGCACTTGTGCAATAATCAATCAAAACTGGAACAGTGTCTCCAAGATGTGGTCCAAATCGATATCCAACAGAGCGACTGAAACATCAAACAATTTAGCATTTTTTACAACATCAATAGGTTTAGAATAAGAGAACTTCAAAATCATGATTAGCACAACCTATTGTTAATACAACTCAGTATAAGAAAATTCTCACTCATTGTTATCAAAATCATGAGTCGGAATCAAATCATTTCAAGGCATAGTTACAAACTCAAGATTTGAATAGGTGAATCATAAGATCCACCTTACAAATGTGAATCGAATATCTTTATATATTATCTATTGAATACCCATAGAGTTACAAAGACATCAGCGTTTTTTGGCTAAGCGACAATTCAGACTGATTCACTACAAGTTAGCTAGCGATTCTTTCTGATTCACCATCAATTCAGATTGATTTACATACAATTCAGAGGTATAGCAATTCAAGAATCTGGTTTAAATCATTTTGGGATGAATTGTACGATTCACCTATTCGAATTGTGGTTAAACAACTATGTCCTCACTCATTTAAAATAAGAAAACACAAAAGTAAAGTTACATGTGAGTTTACATATTTATGCATAAAAAATCATAGCAGTTTACAGATGAAATCACCATATAATATATAAGACAGTATCTAAAAACATTAAACTCTTAAGTAAGAAACACAAGCTCCGCATTTACCTCAAAGCTCCAATCATCTGAATATTCGTTCGAGTAATTTCAGGTTTTGCACCTTTACTCTTCAAGAGCTGAACAACTTCTATTGTCGCCTTTGCCAAGAGATCGTCAGACAAGCTTGAAGCAAGAGAAGCTATACGAGAGAAGAATCTTTCATTAATCCTTTTCTCACTTCAAAAGGGATGCAAAAGAACTTTAGGAGATATATAAATCATTAGAAGGTAGCTAAGGTAGTAATATCAGGAACTAATCTTTTGGAGTCCTGCATTTAAACTATTATAACTTACCAATACATGAAACAGTTCTCTTTCTGACGCTGGCTTGATTAGAACTCAATTGAGACAACAGTGCATTCAACAAGACCTCATGATCTGTTGTCATCAGATTTCCAAATCTATGTAGAACATCACATAAGATATCAAGAGACTCGCATTTTATCTCTGTACTCATTCCCTGGGGAGAAAGGCAGCAGAAAAACGAAATCACTTCTAACTTCAGACTCTAGATAGAAGCCCCCACATAATATGCATGCCTTCTTCGCTTCTATCTCAACTTTTGCATCATGCATATAAGCACATGACCAAGCAATCTCTATTCATAAAAATACACCAATAACACTCATGAACATGCCCGGCATCACCCAACCTTGTGGATTGATGGACCTTGTCAAACTACATAAAATAGATTCAGGGATAGTATAGAAATCTTATTTTCAAGATATATATGTAGGACCAATTGTGTCCTTCCCAACAACTGCAATATAATACATTTGATAAGCTATATAAATGGAAACTTCTCATTTTCAAGAGGCAAGACATTACACGCAAGATCTCTAACTGACTCCTCGGACCCCTGTTATTTACTTTATATCAAGTATAAAATATATATATATATGCTACTCTACAAAGCACTTACAGCACGGGTTATCCCCTTTACTAACTGGGGACAAAGAGATATAAGAACACGTTGTGCAACAGTTGTAGAGGTCACTTCAGCAACAATTGTCTTCATGGCTATGCTAGCAATGTCACGATGCTGATCCTTTCCATTAAGCAATTTGTCACATAGTTTGTCTGTCATTTCCAAAACTCTTGCCTCACTGACCTTCTTCACTAGAGGTGCCAGACTGATGACCATAGAAAGATATACATAAGATAAGAGAGAGAAAGAGAGACAGAGAGAGAGAGAGAAATACATAATTACATACTATTTATAAACCAAACCTGGCCTAATGAAAATTATTTTGGCAACATTTATTGAATCATTATTGCAAAAGAACAATTTGTGCTGATCAGACATACTTCATAAAGAGTTAAATGCAGAAAATAGTAATGTGAGCGGCCCGGATAGGTCAACTTCAGGCTCAATTTTTATTATTTTGTGAATGGAGGACTATCTTTATCTGACAAATCATTACACAATTAGATCTCCTAACATGATATATAATGAGCAGATATCAGAATGAGTCAATCTGATCATTGGTAAGTGTGATGTTCCAAAATCTTAACAAACATAAAAGCATCCTCACAAAAATGGAGTAAAACTTAGTGGAGATAAACCCAAAACATAGCAACTTGTTATGCACTTATAATCTCATGAATTAAGTTGAAATTCTAAACATTGGTTTATTTCTTATGGAAGAAGATTTGTTTTTTTTTAGCGGAAACAAATACTTACATTAATTAATAAGAAGTTTCCAAGATTAAAGATGGTGCACCAGGTATGCACCAGAAAGCCAAACGCCCCAAACCCACACTCTACAGACAAAAAACAAAACAGGCCAAACACAACTTACAACCACAACAGATTACACCAGGCAAGAACTCCAACTCAACAGCCAGCAGGAAATTGGGAGTCCATTACCCCATGAGACGCAGGTACCCAAGAACTAGCTACCAATTTGACACTTTCCCATAACTGATCATAGTCCTTATGACTATCATTGAAGACCCTATCATTTCGCTCTAACACAAAGACCAAAGAGTTGCATATGATGCAATCATCCAAACCTCCCTTTCAGCCTTTGAGAATCCTGATATATGAGAGAGTGAAAGACTTTCCATTACATTTTGAGGGGCTATATACCTATTCCCTGAGAAGACAAACCACTTGTGCCAAATTTCTTTGGCAAAGCTGCAAGAAAAAAAAAGAGACGATCCAAGCGCTCAACATCCTTCAAGCAAAGAGAGCAGCAATGTGGAGACAAGCATCGATTGGGAGCACGCCTTTGCAACATGTCACAAGTATTAATTTTCTTGTGAGCTAATAAGTTAATAACCATCCAAAGACCCTAACCATAGTTGGTACCCTGAACACGCCAGATATGCTCTGAGAGTGGAAAGGAATGAAAAGAGGATGAATCACACAAGGTTTCAAAAAAGGATTCACAAGAAAATAGGCCAGACGGGGTGAGGTTCCAAACTAGTTCTATCCAGGGTATTGGAAATCCTAACTGTCTATCCAAGAATGGAGTTATTTCGTTTTGTTATCTACACGTTAAGGCTCTATAAAAATGGAAATCCCATGATGATATGGACGCGGGGGGGGTGGAGGGGGGAGCTGATTGTGGGAGTATCTATGGAGATGAGGAAATGATGCTGCCAATGTAGAATCTCCCAACCACTTATCTTCCCAAAAACGAAAGGTGTGACCATTTCCAACTGTCAACCCTGTGTGCCTGAAAAATTATGGAGCCAATGAAGAAATGAACTTCCACGAGCTCCTAAACGTTGATCTTCTAATCCTTCCCACGCTTCCTAGCTGATCCTGAGGGGAAAAGGTGTCATACTTGCCCCTGACCACTTGAACCCACAAAGACTCCAGTTCTTTATAGAATCTCCAAAGCCATTTACCACACAAAGCAACATTCCTTAACTTTATATTTCCCACCCCAAGTCCTCCCTTATCCACTATTTTCTGCACTTTCAGACCATTGAACCAAACTGACTGATCCCTTGCCTGCTTTCCCACTCTAGAAAAAATTCTTGAATTTCCTCTCAATTTCACCTGCCACTCTCCCTGGGACCTTAAATATGGATACGTAATAAGAGGGCAACGCTGCCAAAACAGAAAAAGAAAAAGAGAATCGTAAATGGTTCAAAAACTTTAAATGCAAACGCCATGAATCCAGCAATTAATTATTGGGCTCAAAACCCAACGCTTTAAAATCCCATAATGAACCCTACAAGGACGAGGAGGAGGAGAAGAAGACGAAAGAAAGAAAACCAAATCATTGATCCAGAATTTGAGGCCTATGACTCTTGGGATCCATGCAATTCCTACAAAAGAAAAATGTATGCTAAGGATATGGGCTCTAAATTCTAGTCTCACGACTCTCACAATTCAATAAATAAGTCAAAAATAGTCTGGCCTGTCAAATTAAAGAAAACACAGTAATCAGTTAATGCTTTGGGGGAAATTCTTTTTCCAATTTATCGTTTCAACTATATTCATGCAACTACAACAAAAAATAGGAGTGATTAGCTGGACCAAATTTCACTTTTGGTCACTTCAGCAAGGTAAAATTTAAAAATGAACACGACAACATCTTCAGCAGCAATAGCGCAGTACAACACAGTGTACAAGTTGAACAATTAGGAAATGTCGTTTCCTTGCTAATTTGGTCAATGATCTTAATTGGGTCATAGTTCTGATCATCATTAACAAATTCCATAGCAGAGTTTAAAATCTGCCTATTACACCAGAATCAAATGGCTGTTAATTTCAGAAGTTCATGGATCTTAAGCTACATATGTTCAAATTAAGACACTTGCACATAACCGATAATGTACATGAAATGATTCATCAACACAAACCTCATTTAGATTTTGCCAAGCCTACAACAATTTTAATTCAAATCCTCTAACAACCATGAGTATGGCCCAAAGCTCATATATGTCTATGATTCTATCGACTTCATAGATCCATGAAGGAAATTCAATGTTGGGCAAATACACATTAAGCACATGCATGCATATATACAAAGATCACAACGATCGTTAGAGTAACAATACATGATTTCCACTATTCCATTGCAACATTAACTCTTTCAAGGGTGAAAGATGGTATTAGAGGTCTTAGCACTCATCAAAAGGAAGCTTGATAACATTTGAGAAAAGAATGGAAGGAGATGTTAGAGCAAGACAAGAAAATAGAGAAATATATTTAAGTAATAACTAACCATTTCACAGCCAGTCCAGATACATCGCCAGAGGCATCATCAAGCTGTTGCAACACAATATTTGAAATTTTGATCTCCAGGTCGGTGTCAGGTTTAAATCCATCTTTCAACAACTCATTTAGCAAATCAGAAGTAGCCATGTATCTGTAATCTTTATCCTTACCAGTCATCTACAAACAAATCAAACCACACAAAAACAAATTCAACAAAGCTTCTCCTCCACATATAAACAACTTACAGAAAAAGAAATCTAGGTAAAGAAGGAGGGATCTCACTTTCCCAAGGTGTAGTTGAAATAGTCATTACCTTCTCCAATATACTGTTTATAGCTAAATTGGCCATTTTCGCCGTGGCTCGTCGTCAGGGACTAGTTTATCCTAGATAATTATCAGAATCCACAGTTTCATAAAAAACGAATAACAAAAATAAGAAATCAATGAATTACAAAAAATTCTTTATCCAAATGCAATTCAACGAATAGCACGAACATAACAGAAGCATGAAAAGCATTTTTTTTTTTTTTTTTTTTTTTTTAAAGGATGCTAACGGTCACCAGGAGCATTCAAGATATCGCTTAAACCAAGGAAGAAAAAGAAGAAAAAACAGGCATATGGACTGAAGCTTACTATTTTTCTAGTAAATATCATGAATATCGACGTCATTGATGAGATTAGTTGCCAGTTTGAGATATTAGATGATCAGGAAATGTAAACAAGCGGTTTCCATCTAAAAGAAACCAAATGTGACAGAGTTCAGCTCGAAAATGAAATGAAGCGAGGTCAGCAAAACCCTAGAATTGTAAAAACATCGCGTCACTTATAAAAACAAAAAAACAAAGTAATCGAGAATAAATATAAAATACACCGATCACAATGCCGTGACAAACGCCGACTTCTCCATTTATGAAGCTGAAAGAAGAAGAAGAAGAAGGAGACGAGGAGAACTTACAAGCTCTGTCCAGCCACCAATTGTAGAGAACCAATCTGGTTCTCGGCTTTTTCTTTCTCTATTTCTTAAATAAACGCCTTATGAGAGGATGAGCGAGCTAGAGCGAAGAAGAAGAAGAAGAAGAAGAAGGGTCGCGTCGCAGAACAACACCAATCAAATTTAACCAGTTTAGGAAGAACCTCCTGAGGGCCGAGACCAAAAACAAAACCCTCGCTGGCCTTGCAAGAAAACAGACGGCGACGAAGTGGACAAACGTTTACATGTATGAAACTCTCACACCCTATAGTATAATGTTATTTATTTCTACAAAACATAACAAAAGTGTCCCAATCATAGGACGACACGCGTGTTGACATTTATAATAAAACGCAATATTTGCACAAGTAGATTGTTATTTTTTATTTTTATATAAATTAACACATAATTGAAAAAATGCCTTCGTTGAATTGAGTTATATAAATTAAAATAAAAAATTTTAAAATAAACTGACAAATAGGCGGCTGACTCGAAGAGTTAGACCCATAAATAAAAGAAAACTTCATCAATAAATTCATAAATAAAAAAGAATACTTCGATTATGGGAATTAAATATCTTGGACTAACAATTTTTTTAAAACAACTCTGTCAAGTCAAACTTCAGAATTCCTCCTATTATAAATTTCTCAAACTTTGAAAAGCAGAGTAAACTCTCAATAGTTACGAATATAAAATAACACAAAATGTTCTTCAAAGAACTCAAAATTAACAAAAAGAATTTCAACATCCCACTTATTTCTGCCAGACACAGAGACAGAGAGAGAGGAAAGGAAAATTCTGGCCAGCACCACTCAATACACAAAAACTTGTCCTGCTTGACACCAATATTGCATTATCTCTATCACCAGCACTCAGACCACACGCCCTTTCCCGTTGCAACAGAACAAGTAAATCAGAGAGACTGAGACCGAGACCGGCGCAGTCTCACAGAACTGGACCATAAATATAAAAGCCATTCCCCATAAACCTCTTCATCACCCTACCTGTTTCTCAGGTGGCCATTCCCACCACTCCTCTTGAACAAACCCTTCTTCATCGATAGTGCAATCGAGGTACTTTTCCCCTCAAGCTTCTTTGTCAGTTTCACAACACTTGCCGTACCCTTCCTTGCAGCTGCCCGATGCTCTGGCCTACGGCTCATCATTTTTCTGTCAAGTGGCCAATATGCATATGGCTCAAGCTTGTCTTTCCTCTTCACATCCCCACCAGCTTTTTTGCTACCATATTTGCTCCCCGTGTATGCCCACCCAGATTCTGATGTTTTCTTCCGCTTCCTTCGGGCGCCTGTAGTGACTGATTTGGTAAACAAGTCGCCGCTGCCTAGGTCACCTCCTGCATTTGTATCAGGATTGGAGCGGATTTCTCTCTGTTCCCTGTCTTCCTCATGAATCACTAACCGTCCTTCAGAGTCGATCTCTGGCTCGTCATCAGATTCTTGCTTTTGTTTGTCTACCAGAAGACTGGAGTGCTGACCTGATCGTTTGCCGCTCTAGCAAATCAAGTGGATCATCTTCCATCTTATTAAATAAGGCTTCTGGTAAGCTCTTGGTTGTTGGTCGGGCTTGCTTTGACCTACAAGAGTTTCAATGTACAGTACAGTTACATTTTAACCCCAAACTGATTAGTTAAGGATAATAGTCAAGGACGCAAGTACAAAAGAAAGCTGCCTTTGCCTACTTTACATGGATGTGCCTATCATAATAAAGATGTGGCATTTGATAAACACAATCCATAGCATCTCTCAAATAAAACTTGTCATCTAGAGATGATTTTAGCTTTCCAATCCATAGATAATATCATGTGGATTACACATTTATATTTCTCAAAGTTGAGAAAATACAATCAGGTTTATCTCAAGAAAAAAATGAAAATACAATCTGGTGGAAATTTAATGGTAAGTCACTCGGGGAAGCATTCTTTAGATCATATTTTTCAAGAGAACGTGTTATTAAAATAGCACAAAATTCTGCTAAACAATCCAATTACCTTAATGTGGAAGCTTTAGAATTGAACCTAGAGGCAGCAATAGATTTTTCAAAAGCCTTTGATTCCATATATGTATCCAACATCACTATCCTCAGTCTCTTCATCTCCAATATTAGAAAATATTTTTGTGTGATTCCATCTGCTCAACCTGTATTTAAACAAGAAGAAATTTATTTGCATTTCTTGAGGCAAATATCCCTAATGACTTTCAGATGGAAATGAATAGTAGCTAGGGAGCCCAGCACTGCCAGTGGCATGAGGATTCTGGATTCCCACAATCCAAGTTATGCTGGCACAGGCTGTGATAATTTTTATTGCGTTTGTCAATAAAATTCAAGAAACAAAAATGGACTGCAAATTGAGTGGCACCACCCATACATAAAAGCTAAAAAGTAACACTCAACGTGATATAAACATAAGAAGCAAGAGACTCTTCCTAATCTTTCGGTGGGTTGACCTGGATGGAAGGCAAAACGGTAGCCTCAAGAAAAAGACTTTGAATGAGAATATGTTTTCTTTCCATCAATTAGAATGCAAATAACTGGTCTTAGTTGCCTTTGAATGAAGAGACCTAGCATCCACCTCAGAATTGGCTGCAATTCTACGTTCTTGACACATTTTGATCTGCATATTGAATAAACAGAATATTAAAATACTTAAAAATGAAAATTCTAATAAGCAAACTTAGATATGGAAACCGTTCTATACCTTCCAGATATTAGTAAGAAGTTTCGTGTGTTCTTCAAGCATTACGGCTTTAACAGCATCAATACCGCATTTCTTAACAAGAATTTCAAGAAGCAGCTTGACCTGGCAATACAAAAAATTACCCAGTAATTTTAAATTGACTGACTAGGAAATTAAGAGTTGCCGGGTGCGCACCCGCCCCACACAAAAAGAAATAAGGAGGGAAAACATAGAAAAAGAAAAGTCTTATTTTAATGCCAAGTCAAGCCATTATTTCATGAGGTAAAGCAAACTAATCATATTAGACCAATCAACCACAATATGATGTCTGATCTCAAAAAAATCCCAAAAGGATGACTCTAAATACTTTATCAGGTTCTTAGAGCCGGAACTACGTTACTTTAACCTGGATAGTGGATAAGTATATATCTAGTGGTCCGACTTATTCATATTAAAATTCTGAGATAGAGGGACTCCTCTAAAAAGTGTCTTGAAATTTATATATGAGTAGGAGTGTTCACGAGTTGGGTTGGATTGGGTCGGGTTGAAGTCAAATACCAATCCAACCCAATCAAATTGGATTGTACAAATTTTAAACCAATCCAACCCAATAGGACCCCTAAACTTAACCCAATAACTTCAGGTTGGTCTACTTCAATGTATTGATTATAAATTTTCATTTCCTAAGCTAATTTTTAAGTCAAATATGAATATAAATATAATTTCAAATAATGTTTTTGTTTATGTTATTTTATTCATGAGATTTTATATGATCCAATAACAATATGTGACTCCAATAAAAATGCTAACTAAAGAAATACTTAATATTCTTAATGAGTTCGAGTTGGTTTAAATTGATCGGGTTAATATGTAAAATCTTGACCCGATCCAAACTTGATTAGATTGCTAATTCTTAACCCAACCCAACCCATAAGGTTCGGGTTGGTCGGTAGGATGAACACCCCTTTATATGAGTACTCAGATAATGTTATGTTCACTATGAAGCCTATATTATATGTTCTTCTACCCTCTCTTTTTTTTTAATCAACAATGGAAGCTATTTATTTATTAGGCCGATATATGGCAAGGCATAGGGAGAAAAAGAAAGACCTCTATATGGTCTTTATTGATTTCGAAAAAGCGTATAATAGAGTACCTAGAGAAATAATATGGTGGGTATTAGGGAAAAAAAGAGTTACAATAAGGTACTTTGAATTGATAAAAGACATGTATGATGGGGCGGGATTATTGTAAAATCAATAATAGGAGAAACTAACAAAATTTCAATTACAGTAGGTGTATCACCAAGGATTTGCTTTAAGCCCTTACCTTTTTTCATTAGTTATAGATGAACTGACTAAACATATTCAATAAGATATTATGTGGTATATGTTATTTGTTAATGATATAGTACTAATTGATGAAACTGCATCTTGAGTAAATGCTAAGCTAGAGGTTCAAAGAGAAGCTCTAGAATCTAAAAGGTTCAAGATTAGTAAGACTAAGAATAAATACATTAAATGTAATTTTACTGGAAGTAGAAATAGAAATGAAGAAACAATGAAGATTGCAAGTCAAGAGATAACATGGAGCAAATTTTTAGGTATTTGTGATCAATTATACATAAAGAAGGAGAAATAAATGAGGATGCGAACCATAGAGTTAAGCAAGATGGGCCAAGTGGAGGGGTCTTTCTAAAGTATTAGATGATAGGCGCATTTCATTGATGTTAAAGGGAAAATTTAATATAGTTCCTATTAAGCAAGCGATGCTAGTAAAAATAATATGTTAACATACTAAGTGTAACATAATTGCGAATGTTATGATGGTTATGTGATAAAACTTAAAAAGATAAACATAAAAATGAGCATATTCGGGAAATTGTAGTATTAGCACCAATTGGAGGTAAAATGAGAGAGAACCGACTAAACTGATTTACACACATACAACATATGCCTTTAGATGCACCAATTCGGAAGAATGACCTATTAACCCTACATGGTAAAAATAGAGGCAGAGGTAGACCTAAAATAACATGGACAACGATAATTAAGAAAGATTTAACTTCTTGTAATTTGAACGACTTAGCCCTTGATAGAGCGGAGTAGAGGAAGCAGATTTATGTAGTCAACCTCATGTAATTGGGAAAACATTGAGTTATGTTGAGTTGAAATAAGTTGAGTTCTCTACTTTTTTTTCCCTCACTTAAGTGAGTTGTCACCAATTAGTTATTATCTTCTTTAAAGCTTTCTCTTATTTCCGTTAGAGAATACACATAGTAATAATCCAAAATCTGAAGTATTGAACACATATCTCCTACCCATGTCATATCATCAAGTATCGAACATGGATACATTATACTACAGTAAGGAGTCCGGGTAACACAAACATCATAATGTTATTTTACTTTTTTTTAGCAGAAACAAAGGATGTGTTTTATTAAATTCAACTATAAAAATATAGTGCAAAAGTAAGCACCAGAGGTGCTAAACACAACCAACCCCGTCAAAACTTCATTATCTAGAACCCTATTGCCCAATTGCCCAAATAACACCTTAATTACCGACTTAAAACACCCCGTCGACCCTGATACAAGCAACTATCCCAATCTAGTAACCAATCTGAGAGTGAAAAACCATGAGCCCATAAAAAAGCATGCACCCATGAGCTAGCTAAAAACTTTGCGTCTTCCAACAAGTAATCTTCATCCTTGGCAGAGTTATTGAAAACTTTGATGTTACGCTCTAGCTGTAACGACCCACTTTCGCATATGATGCCATAATGACATAAAATGTCAAACTCTAGGTCTTGTGTATTTACTTGGTGTGTATATGATGTATTTATGTGTATTTTCATAATTAATATGTTGTATGTAGGATGTATATGAAAAATACACTTATACTAGGTTAAATTTTAAATGGGCTGATTTTTGTTTTTGTTTTTAATTTTTGGATGTGGGCCCAAGATTTTATAAAAGCAATTTCATTTAATATCACTTCTCCTTTGCAACTTTTTGGGCAAAGGAAGAGGAGAAAATGATGGATTTGGGATAAATTGGTGCTAAGGTTTGCTAAATCAAGCTCCCAAGATATGTTTCTACCCATTTTCTTCCATCATTTTGATTATTAGGCTAATTTTCAACTTTAGATTGGTGTTTTACTCATTTTCCATGGTTGGAATTTGGGGGTTTTGCTAGGGTTTCGAAATGTAAACCCTCACCTTATGAATTTGATGATTGATTCCATTATTTGGACTTAAAATACATGCTTTAATGGTGATTATCCATTTTATTTGTGGGCTTTACTTGGTTGAATGGATATGTGGCATGTATGTGGTTTTGATGGGATTATGATGAAATTTTGGACGAATTTGGGTGTTTAATTGTGTAATTGGGTTATGTGAATGTTGATGGCATATGAGTCATAAATTGTGTAATGTGAAATTTTTGGCATTAATTTGACTATGCAGAATTTTTTTTATGAAATTGGGGCTTTTGAGTTAATTGGAATGGAAATGGTCAATTGATGGGTAATTAGTGTTTCTAATCCCAATTTGGTGTGGATTAGAGTGTTTGAAACTTTAATAATGCAATTTGGGACTTAATTGGTCTTATTATTGGGAATTGATCATAACGTCTTTGTATTGGTCATTGAAGTATTTGTATGGATAATTTCAGGTGTTGGTGAATCTATTAGCCAACTAGTGTGTGGTTGATATTTAATTGGCTAGTGATGGGTTTGTGAGAATTTCTCACTCTTGTTTTCCTTTTATGGCATTTTATTTATATAAATTGGTTTGTGCAATGGTATACATCTACTATATATGTGCATTGTGTTTTAAAATCATGAGCATGGAAAGTATGCATTGGTGATGCTTTGAGTGTTTTGGATTAAACACCTTAGTTTTGTTGTCTTTCTATTTACTTGTTCCTTGGAGAAATGTGTCGTCGGAACACTTGGATTAGTGTTTCGTGGTAAGGACTTTCCGAATCACTAAGGAATGTAAGGGTAGGAAGATTTGGAGAGTTTGTGTTGGGTAATGCTCTGATATGAACCTATGAGCCAATAGGGGAAGTAAAGACACGTGTTATTTGGACACATCCTCTGGTAAAGAGTATGTATATTTGATGCTTATGAAATTGATGCATAACTATATTGTTTAGTTTAAACACATGTACAATATGAATTTAATAATGCATTTGCTTTATAAATGACACTTTCAATATCATGCTTGTTACATATAAATGCATAATTAGAAATATTTTGTGAGAATTATTCACTGAGCGAGTTGAGCTCATCCCAATTTTTCCTTATTTGTCCCAGGTGTTGATCAGAGAGGAAAGGGCAAGACTTAGGACTTGCGGGACTCCTTTTATTTCATTTTGAATGTATGGTTTGATTTGTAACTTTGGGAATATTTTGGGATTAGTTGTATATGTTTTGTTTCATTTTGATTTTTGTATATATATATATATATATATATATATATATATATATATATATATCACAAACTCACATGTGTATTAAACTTAGATGGTTGTGGTATGAATTTAGATTGTATATGATGTTTTATAGATGATGGACTTTTGGTTAAGTCCCATGATTATTTTGAGGATTGAACCTTGATCTTTTTTATGATAATGGATGTTGAAAACTAAAAATTGGGTTCAATTATTTCTATCATATACGGGATTTGTATTTGTGATTATTAGGTATTTTTTCGTGTAAAGGCTTAGCAGTATTTTAGATTTTGTCGGGTTATGACAATATCTGGGATACTGTGTCGGTCATGACGTCACTCGAAGAGGGGTCGTGACACTAGCCACAAATACCCAAGAGTGGTGTATGAAGCAATTAGACCGACCTCCTTTTCAAATCGGGCAATTTTAGTAACGTGAGAAAGTGACAAGCCTTCATCAAAGTTGTTAGGGTAAATGCAACAGTGATCAACGACAGACCAAGCGGCAAATTCGCAAGCTGAAAGGGGTCTTCGACGAGGATATCCATTATCCTCATTCTTGTTCACCCTCATGGCGGATGGATTGGGAAGATTAATGACGCAAGCGAGACAATCATTTCTAGTGAAGGAGAAAAACAAGGTGGAGTCTCTCACTTGCAGTATGCAAATGATACGCTCTTTTTGTTACATGGAAAAGAAGATAATGTCACAAATGCCCTTCACCTCCTCCAATGCTTCTGTGAGTTCTCAAGGATGAAGGCAAATATGGCCAAATGACAATTAGTAGGGATTAATATGGATCCTGGGGTGATTCTTCATCTAGCTAAAAAGGTGGGATGTTCAGTGGGGGTATGGCCGATGAGATATCTGGGTCTTCTCTAGGTGGAAATCCTCCGTCTTCAGATTTTTGAGAACCAGTCGTTGCAACCATTTCTAAGAGGTTGGAAGGTTGGCGTTTATCCGGTCGATGCTATCGACCATTCCATCCTTGTATTTATCTATGTTTAAAACTCCAATCGGAATGGCTAGACAAATTGAGAAGGAAATCAAAACTTTCTTTTGGAATGGCAAGGGCGGTAAAGGATCAAACAGTTTGATAAAATGGGAAGTTGTCCAAAGACCAATGTAGAATGGAGGTCTCAGTTTTGGAAATATAGCATGGAGGAATGTGGCTTTATGTGGCAAATGAATTTGGAGACTTCTCAAGGACCAGAACTCGTTGCGGGCTCAAGTGATCAATAGTAGACATGGTAGACTCTCTTACTTGATCATGCGGAAGGCTCGAGAAGATCAAGGAAAAATCAACCTTCAGAAGTCCATGGAACTTTATTGCTTATCTCGCGCCACAAGTATTTGCACATGTACGTCCCAAATTCAATGATGGGCACTTTTCACCTCTAGGAAGACGGTTGGGGGACAGATCCTTGGTAGAATCGTTTCCACACCTATTTAGATTATCTACCATACATAATCATCCCATCTTTTCCTTTATAGTTTTAGATCCACCCACCATTCCGTCCACCTTATCTTGGAATTTTCACTTTCCTAAGGCACAAAAAACTAGTGAACAAGATGAGGTCACTTCTTTATTACATAATCTTGTTAATTTGAGTCTGCCCAAGGTCCCGGATCACTTCCTATGGAGTGTCGAGCCATCCGGTCTCTTCTCATGTAAATCTTTTGTTTATACCATTACCAACCTTCCCTCTTTTCCTTTTTTCCCTCTATTGGCATCTATATATTCCATCTAAAGTAAGGTTTTTTTTCATGGCCATTGGCTCATAGGAAAATAAACACTTATGATATGTTACATAGACAATCACCCAATATCTGCTTGTCTCCACATTGTTATTCTTTCTGTTGTCAGGATGGGGAAAGCCTGGATCACATATTTTCTCTTTTGCAACTATGCTAGGAAATTGGTTTGAGTTGAAATGCCACCAAGGCAAATGTTTTGGGGACTTATATGGATGTTGTCATCAGAAGATATAACTAAGTATAATTAATTAAAAAGTTAGCATTAAAAGTGTAAGACGAAATATCTCAAACTCTTATAGTCTGAATAAATAGTAAATTTCTTGCCATCCAAATAATGCCTCCAAAGCTTTAAAGCAAACACCACCGCTGCCAACTCCAAATAATGCACTTGGTAGTTTTTCTCATGCACTTTCAACTGCCTAGAAGCATAAGCTATCACTTTGTTCTCCTATATGAGCACACAACCAAGTCCTGACCCTGATGCATCTATATAGATGACCAAATCCTTGCCTGACTCAGGCAATGTCAAGCGGTAGTCAATCTCTTCTTCAATTCTTGGAAGGCATCTTCACATTCTAATGTCCACTTATATGAGGTATTTTTCTGAGTCAACCTCGTCATCGACATGGCTAGTATGGAGAATCCCTCGACAAAACATCTATAGTAACCGACCAAACCCAAGAAACTCTTGATCTCTGTCACTGTGGTAGGTCTCAGCCAATTAAGGATAGCCTCAACCTTAGATGGATCAACTGAAACACCATCCCTATTCACCACATGACCTAAGAATTTCACCTCATCTATTCAAAACTCACACTTGCTCTGCTTGACATACAACTGGTGCTCTCTCAATGTCTGCAGTGCGATACTAAGACGGTCCTCATGTTCTTTCTGAGTTCGTGAATAAATCAAGATATCATCAATGAAGACAATTATCCAAATATGGTTTGAACACCCTCTGCATCAAGTCTATAAATACTGCAGGGGCATTGGTTAAACCAAAAGGCATTACTAGAAACTCATAATGCCCATATTTGGTACGAAAAGTTGTTTTTTGTATATCCTCATCCTTAATCTGTAGCTGATGGTAGCCGGATCTCAAATCAATCTTTGAAAAAAAATTTGGATCTTTTCAACTGATCAAACAAGTCGTCGATCCTAGGGAATAGATACTTATTCTTCACAGTCACCTTATTAAGCTGACGATAATTGATGCACAGTTTTAGACTTCCATCTATCTTCTTAACAAACAACACCGGAGCTCCCCATGGTGACATGCTACGACGAATAAATTCCTTCGCAAGTAATTCCTCCAATTGTACCTTGAGCTTCTGCAATTCCTTGGGTGTCATTTGGTAAGGTGGTATACAGATCGGTCTAGTATCATGAATCAACTCAATTACAAAATCGATCTCCCTTTGAAGTGGTAATCCAGGCAAATCCTCTAGAAATACATCTAGAAACTCTCTGACGATGGGTAGATCATTTGGTTGTACCCCATTGGTCTCACCCTCATTTGGCGATAACTTAACTAATCTCTTTAGTTCAGCTGTTGTAGCCAGCCTACCTCTAGTAGTCAATTTTTCTGAAACATTACCTCTGTACACAAATATAGGGTATCTTGAGATATGAAATACAATTTTCTTGGCAAAACAGTCCACGTGGGCATGGTATGCTACTAACCAATCCATACCTAGTAAGACATCGAATTCTAAAAATTCAAGTACTCTCAAGTCTACATGCATTTCCATTCCTCCAACCCTAACTATGTATCCATAACATAGAAGGATGTAAGACGAAATAGCGGTGTGCGTCGAGAAGAGAAGCTAAAACTGCACGTCACGTGGGAGTTGCGAGAGAAACTCGCTCTTTTTATATAGGCCATAGATATATATATATATTTCAATTTGAAAAAGAAAAAAAAAACAAACAAACAAAAAATTTGGACTTTTTTTCCTCTCAAAAAATTGTTTTCAAAGTTAAGTACGTAATATAATAAAACAGCAATTTATTAATATTCATTATAATTGGTTGGTTGGTTGCTTGTTACGCTATAGCTAAAAAACGTTGATTAAGTTTTTCAGGTTACGCTTCCACGGGATCCCATTTTTTGTTGTTCGCTCCAGAAGAGAAGAAGAGAAAGGAAATTGCAATTGTGCCGTGTTCTTTTCTTGGAAAGAAAATATGCAGAAGATGAATCAAGCGTTCGAGAGCGTAAAAATTCTGGTGGGAATGGAGATGGACGATGAAGAGCAAGTCACAGCAGAGGATGAGACCAGCTCTTGGTCTTTCGTGGACGATTTCAATCGCCACTGCACTTTGTCCACCAAACAGGTTCATTTCTTCAATTATTCTTTCCTTTTCCCCCTTTTAATTTTCTAGATCCACTCTGTCTTTCCTTCCTTCTAAATCGTTTGCGTTTCTCTCTAGAATTGGTTCTGTTGATTTTCCACTCAATCTACTTTGTAATTTGGACTTCCTCTTGTAGATATTTATGTTCTTAGTCTTAGTGATCATCTTATCTGCTCACTCTGCTAACAAGATCCTGCTCTGAATCTTACTTCTCGTTTGTTAATTTCTCATTTGCGTCTACAATTATTTAATGATCCTTCATGCTCATATTGCGATCCTCACTGGCTCTAATTGATCAATGCACAGGTCTTCGTTAAGCGATTACTCACTCGCATAGTCGCATGCATAAACTGCTCTACTATGTCCTCCATCTGAATGTTGAATTGTATATTCTGACTGTAATCGTCGAGCACCTGAGTTTTCCACTGCTCTGGACCGTTTACTTAAAAACATTGTAGCTTCTTAGTCCTTGGTGTTCAACTGAGATCTCGAGACACGTCTAGGTTCAGCAAGTTCGTAATTACTAACTTTTGATCAAATAATCTTAGTTCTGACTTTTCTTTGATATAAAAAAGCCATTTTTTTTAAAACAAGCAGCTATTCCAAAAAATAGGTTTTCAAAATGTTGTTATGAACAGTGAAGTAATTTACCATTGTTATTGAAATCAAGATTCAATGTAATGACCATATGCTGAAAATCTTTTACTATTTATTTTCTTTTTTGCTAATGAGTCCTTGCCTGTTTTGTTCTTCCTCCACCTCATACCTATCCAGAAAAAAGGGCCTCTTTCCATCTTCTCTTGAGAAGTTTGCTTTAATGTAGAAGGTGGAATAGTGGATGCTTCATAATCATACCTCAGTGGTTTGAATAAAGTAGGCCATGGGTTTATGTGATTCTATCCTTGTCTTCTGTTATTTGTATTCTTCTCCTTGTAGCAAGTCATTTACTTCCTTCCCAAAGTTTCTTTTTGGCATAAGTCAAAAAGAAAAGTGTTTTTTGCTGATGGTTCTACTGGTTTTGGGTGACTTGCCTTTGAGTATACAGTATAAACAAGTACAGATATTTTGGTAACCCCCCACAAAAGGAGAAAATAATAAAAGGATTGAACTATGCTTTGCTTATTACATGCCATAGTTTTTAATAGATTTTTTTTCAGCTTTTTTCGTATTCTTTTCTTCTTAAGTTATAAGGCTCGTGTTTTAACTGATTGTTGCTTTTCTTCTCTCATTTATCAGAGATTATATGGTTTTTCCATATGCTTTGTTGCTGGTTTAGCTTGCACACTACTGGTAAGTTCAACCAGTATTTATTTAATTTCTTAGTAACTTTTATATTTTTGAGACAATCTCATTTTCCTTAAGTATTTAATGTAGTGGTGTTTCAATGGTGTTATTGAAAAGTGACTGCCTTTTCATTAAATACATATATATGGACCAAAATGGATATTTGATTACAACAATAATGGACAGTGGATGGTAACTTTTCATGCGCATCGAATGGCACTGATTAGTTCACCCTGAATGGAAAAAGGTGGGGCAGATGCCCTCTACTTCTGGAGAAACACATATTCGCCCTTAATTAACTGCATTGCTTTACATCTGAAAGTGAAAAGAAATTTGAAGTGGTGTCCGTTATACTTCAGTGACTAGCTCTTCTTATGCTTGACATGAGAATGAGAAAATAAACTGTTTAACATGGTCTTTCGACAAGTTAATTAGAATCCCATTTGATTACATTTGAAAACATTTGCTTTGGGATTGATACTACACTAAATGACATCTTCAAATGTTTTCTCTTGGCTGGCAGTCGATGCTTGTATTTTTCAATCCACTTAAATTTGGGATAGCATTCACCTTCGGCAATCTGCTTTCCCTTGGCAGGTTTGTTTCAACTTATAAATGGTGCTTATTAGAAGTGATTTCCTGCTTCTTTGTTGTACTGCTATGTTTTCCCTTTTTTTTCTTCTTGAATTTTTTTTTTATGGAAAAATTTCCTGCGAGAAACATCTATTTTGTGCATGATCAGTGAGATGTTATGAAGTTATATTTTCTTTTTGTATTTACAAATGATTTGTTCCTTTTTATAGTTCAATTATTTTCTATCTCTGTGACTTGAAATTTGTTATTTTCAGATTCTAAAGTTGGAGTTTTATGTATGGCAGCACAGCCTTCCTCATAGGCCCAAAACGGCAAGTGACAATGATGCTTGATCCTGTTCGTATTTACGCAACAGCCATGTACCTTGCAAGTATTATTATTGCTCTGTTTTGTGCCCTTTATGTAAGTCTCATATCAGCTCTTGTTCTGGATCTTGTTATTTAGCTTGTCGTGTACTGTTTCTCATTTTGTTTAGTTTTTATCCATCTCTTGCCTTTTGCAATTGAGCAGGCCCATAGCAAGTTGTTGACTCTTCTTGCCATCATTTTAGAGTTCAGCGCGCTTGTTTGGTATGTCTTATACACGTTCTTGCCATGTATTGTGATCAGTTATTAGTATTCATATGCTGTGATTTTTTACCAAATCCCTTTCAAATGTTGCAGATGCTTATCTTCTTTTATTATTATTATTTTCCTACTAACAGATTCTTATATTTTTCCTCCTCTTTTTTTGTTCTTAGATGTTATTGTGTTATGTTGGTAAAAATTTTAGTGGTTTCTGGCTCGAGTCATGATGTGCGACGTTATTGTGATTAACAAGATAAACCATGATAGTTATTGTAATGAATTTAGATCTTTTTACTAAAATTGTAATAGCCAGGGGACATTACAATCATTTCTGTTTCAGTGCGACCTTGTTACTTAATGTTTAGTCAAGGTATTATGGCCATGCCTGGTAATCTTGCTGCTTAAGTAAGACTTCCTAGGTGATAAAACCAACATCTATTGATATGCTTGAACTTCAGAGATGTAAGAGATTTGGAATATCCTGAATGTATAATTGCTTTGTATACTTGGCTGGTAAAAAACACTGCTTTCTGAATTTTTTTCAAAAAAAATTGAAGAGGATTCAAACTTCCTTAAGGACGATGAAACCATTAATAAGAAACTAAACAGTGTGCAATTTCATAGGTCATAGAGACAATGCCTTAAGATGGATCCTCACTAATTAGTTACATAGGTCAAAGAGACCCAAAATGACTTAGATCATGCCTCAACGACACTGAAGAGAAGTAATGTAGCTTCTTCACGACAATGAAAAAATGGATTAAGAGTTGAAATCTCTCAGATGTATTAGGTTTGGGCTTCTTTCGATGAAGCTATATTACTTGTTTCTAAAGAAAAATGTCTTTGATGCTTTAGGATTAGGCTTCTTTAGTGGTTGGTTTTATTTATTTATTTATTGATTTCTTAAATTCTTTGTTTCTGTTGCAGGTATAGCTTAAGCTATATTCCATTTGCCAGAGCCATGGTTTCGAAAATAATGGTTGCTTGCTTCGACACTGAGTTCTAGTTAAGCAACTTTCTGGAAAGGAGAACTGGTTGTGGAGTGAGGTAGGATTGGCTTTGTTGTTATATGTCATCAGGCTGCGCCTTGATGTCATTGTGTGGGAGACAAAATGCACATTACCCTGGTGCAGAGAAATTCTGAAATGTAGAAGGGAGGGAAGCTTATGTCGAGGTTGCATCTTTCGCTTTGTTGTGTTGTCCATCTATCTTATTCTTACTTGTGTGCATACACCTGCTTGGGCACAGGACAGTGCTAGGCTTAAAGAGGAAGATTTTGGTGTGCTCACTCTGCTGACATGTTTTGAGCTAGCAGAGAAGACTAGATGCTTATTCTTGGATTTTCAGTTTTCATTTTGTTTTTTCTTTTTTTTGTTTCCCTTTTCTTTCTTGTTCTATCCACCAAGTAGCAGTTTGTTGGATATTGAAGTGAAGCGAAATTAGTGTGAGCCTCTAATTTGGCACAAACCACCACAACAACCATTAGGTAAATAGCCCTTTATATTCTGAACATTGCTTTGTTATTACTATTAACACCAACTTTCACTTTCTAGTTCTTTTTTACCTCTTTTTCTTTCTTTTAGAGCTTCACTTCTTTTTTTGTTTCCTGCCACTTGATAACATGCTGAATGAAAGTAGGCTCTGAACGTTTTTGTAGGAGCTAAAGCCTCCTTTGCTTAAAGTGAGTTTAAGATTTAATACGACAGTTTGCTAACATAAGCTGGCATTCTTATTAATTAACGTCATATTTTATTATGATATTTACACATGGTCTACCAATCATTGTGGCGCTCTACAAATTACAGAATCGTAGCTCTTGAGGGGCTTCCCTTTCCCCCTCCATTTCCAACTACTGTCAGCAAGCCATGGCAACTCTGAACAATCATGGGGGCAAGAAATTGCATTGACTGCTTAAACCCAGAACCAGTCTATGGCACACTGTAAGTCAGAATGGCGTCCAGACCCATTAACTATATACATGGGGAAGGAATCAGAATCACCATCCCGTGTTTACTTACAGAATTAACACTAAAAAACCCATCTTCCGTAAATAACGAAACTCTACTTTCAGCTGTATGCATGGAATGAAGGCCATGTAAACTGAACGGCAAAAGGGATGTGTAGGTGGCACACATCAATCACCCAGGAGAACTACATTGAGCATACCACAGAATCCACAGATGTGGTTTTAGAAATGTATCGCTTCCATGCACCATTGCCGCGGAGAATTTTTGCCCCACAGCCTTGTGCATCAACTGACCCTACCGCTTCCTTGTCAACCACAACTGCATCTATTCTATCCTCTCCTGTCTTCACATCTGGAATCTGAGGAATCAGATAACTGCTTACATTACTTTCGGAGTTAATGGACCAATTACTGAAACAAGAACGAGGGTTCTGATCAAAATTTTATCAGTAGTTTGAAGTAATAGCAATGGGCATTTATACCTCATACATCGCCTCAATAAGAATGTTTTCCAAAATGGCCCTTAAGCCCCGGGCTCCTGTGTTCTTGGCTACTGCCTTCTTTGCAATCAGTCTTAGTGCTTCCTCAGTAAAAT
This sequence comes from Paratinospora sagittata, assembly GCA_035771175.1. Lineage (NCBI taxonomy): Eukaryota > Viridiplantae > Streptophyta > Magnoliopsida > Ranunculales > Menispermaceae > Paratinospora > Paratinospora sagittata. The sequence continues at coordinate 1,501,753 of JAYMFD010000012.1, read as the reverse complement.
GTAGCTTGACCTGAACATAAAGAATGGATTATAATCTAGCACATGCAGAGTGTTAATAACTCAAATTCATTCTTAGAAGACTGAAAGACTTACACCATTCATGCCAAACATTTTTTTGTATTGTTTGCCAAGAGCATCTTTGGGATCCTTCAGGACCTATTTTAAAAAAATAAATTCCATGAAGATTCTGTCAGTTTCCTGTAACGTGATGCAAGTAATAGCATTTTACTCATAGCTTATAATTTGCAAAAGCAGTAATTTGATTTGCTGTTTAGTCGTACTACCAATAGAGCACCTAGAGGAAGGATTTGTCTAATGAAGTGGTAACTATAAGAAAAGTAATAGTCAGAGAAATCAGTGAGTTACCAGCTGTAGTAGGTTTACACTAAGGGTCAGTCTTAAGTCCTTATCTTTTAGCACTAGTTATTGATATGAATTAACTTATTACATATTCAAGAAGATATTTCTATGTTGTGTGTTATTCACTAATGATGTAGTGCTAATCGATGAAACCAAATCAGGGGCAAATGCTTAATGAGAGGTTTGGAGAGACTTTAAATTATAAAGGGTTCACAACTAGTAGGACCAAGACTGAATACATTAAATGTAAGTAGAAGTAGAAATATAGATGAATGGAAAATGCAGATTAAAGCAAAGAAATACCAAAGAGAGAGATCTTTAGATGCTTGAGATCAATTATTCATCAGGTAGGAAAAATATGAGAGGATGTGAACTACAAAGTTAAAGTAGGATTAAGTGGAATGCTTTTGGAGTGTTATATGATCATCACATGTCATTGAAGTTAAAAGGATAATTTTATAAGCATGCTATTAGGCCAACTACGCTTTATGAAAAGGAATGTTGGGCAATAAAGAAAAGACATGTTAACAAATCAAATGTGATGGAAATGTGAACGCTAAAATGGATATATGGCAAAATATTAAAAGATAAAATTAGAGATGAATATATATCCGTAAAATAGCAAGTCTCCCCTGTTGAGAGAATGAGAAAGAATTGATTGCGGTGGTTTAGATACAGGTAACTAGAACCATTAGATGCACTGGTTAGAAAAAGTAATTGATTAACAATTTAAGGTCATAACATAGGCAAAGGAAGACCTAAAACAACATGGATAGAGATAATTAAGAATGATCTGACTACATGTAATTTAAATGTTGACTTAGTACTTGGTGCTTGTAGTTGGATAAAGGCTTCACTAAGTTGAGTAGTTTGATTTGCCTATCCACAAAAATCACATCAATTAGTACCTCATCAAAATTTTCATAGATCTATATTCAAGTTATTCAGGTAATTCAATTATTACAATTTGATCACTTCTTAGTTTGTCATAGCAATGAAGATCAAGAACCCGGTTTGAGAGAACTACACAGTTTTTAAAAGAGAAGAAAAATACCTAGCTCTCCTTCTTGTGGCTCTAAATACAAAATACCAAAATGATTCACCAAGTAGGAAAGTAAGTCCACCTACTTCTAGAAATGGCTCCTTTGTGTTAACCAAACCTCGATTTAAAACTCATTTTTGGCCTTCCAATTTTTTTTTTTCAAATCCATCAAAATAATCTATTATAAATATACTAAAGAAACGAGCTTTTCTTTGAAAAAGGTCACACCTAGTGCACAAGGATCTCACTTACTAAAAAATCTGAGAAAGTTGATGTAGGTAACCTTACCTCCATTTTATAGAGAGCAATTATTAGAAATTGTTCCTCAACATTGAAATAGATAGTGCTTACCAATGCAGTAAGCAACAACCTAGAGAAACCAACCTTATCATTCCTTTCTATTTTAAGAGGGCTGCCATTTGAAGCCCACTCAACCACTATCCTTACTCCACAAAATTAAAAAAAACTATTTCCTAAATTACCCTCCTGTCATTTGACCAATTCAAATGTTTTACCATTTCTCTTACACCCATCCACTAAACTTATCCACCACTATTATCTTCTTCATCTTCTCTCTACTCTACACATTTTGGAAGCATTATGGCACTAGAATCAAACTTGGGTGACGACGTACATCAATCAAAGGTAAGTTTCAAATTATTTCAATGTTTTTTTTTTTTTTTTCAAAAAATCGAGCACCAGTTCGGCCCTGTGTGGCCGAACCAAAAACTTCGGTTCTGCCCTATGTGGTCGAACTTATGCTTTTGGCCCGACCAGAACTCTTTTTTTCGATATTTTCCTACTCTACAATTAACTTGAAAATCTTTTTAGTTATTTTGATGATGTCTATGGACATCCCAACCCAATTTGATTGTTGGGGTACCATTTTCCTGTCGTTCCTATCATTTGGCTAACTTGGAAGTATACCAAATGATGGGAACGGGTGGAGAACAATCACTCAAATTAAGTTGGAAAGTCCAAAACAAACATAAAAATATCTAAAAATGTTTTGAAATTGAAAATGAAATAGGAAAACCCCCCCAAAAAAAGTGGTTCGGCCGGGTCGTTGGTTCGACCCTGTCTGGCCGAACCGATTCACTTGGTTCGGCCTTGTTTGGCCAAACCTATTGCTGAAAGCTCGCCCCGTTTGCAAGCTTCCGACGGTTTTTTTTTTTTTTTTTTCCAAAAATAAATAAAAAATACACCAAATACACCATTAAAACATAAAAAATAAAAAATAAATAAAAAAAGGTCTAGAAACTAAAAAACGTGTCAAAATATGTATTTCTTATCGAATCAATAGATGTTCAAATCTTTCAAAGACAAAGAAGATATGACGTTGGAGGTTTGGGTTTTGGAGAGAGGAAGAAAAGGGTGGGAAGGGAAGGTGATTTTGGAGTGGGGGTGAGGGTTTTGGGGAGAAGAAGGCATGAGAGAAGAGAGAGTTGTGAGGGTAAGGGTAGGGTAGGTGTTTTTGGTTTTTTTTGTGGGGTAAAAATAGTATTAGAATTTTGGGTGGGGTAAATTTAGTAAGTGGGGAAAGATAGGGGATTAATGGGGTTTATCTAGCAGCCCTCATTATCCATAATCATCATTTTTATTTAACTTTTTTTTAATATGATGGCCTAGCTAATTGAATCATTCCATAACTCTGATTCATGTGTAATGATAGTCAATTATTCCTTATTTTACATGGAAAGTGCAGTGACATGTTACAATTTTTCAATAGTATAAAGCGTAGAGACATGTTACAATTTTTCAAAACTCAATTCAACCAAAAATAAATGCTTTATACTATTGAAAAAAAATTATGATGTATCTAAATTGATGTTCGATGTGGCATGTCAACAATTTGGTATCGTTTCTTAGAGTTAGACCCATGATCACCACCTTCAACCTATTAAACTAAAAATGAACAAATTACCATAATCTTGCAAAAAAAAAAAAGACGAAGAAAAAGAAAACAAACTACCCGAACAAGCTGGGCCTCGTTTAGAGCTGACAAACAAACCAAGATTGGGAAGCGCCCAACAAATTCTGGTATGAGACCATATGCGACAAGATCACCACTTTCAACCTATGAAAAGAAATAAAGCAATTTTTTAAGCCAACATTAGTTTCACAAACGTTGTTTATGAATTATATATTGTTCAAAATATAGAACAATAATTTAATGAACTCTTCTTTATTAGCCTTGGAGAACCATGATTCTAACCGATTCTAGTAAGGATGATGTCAAAATGGCATTAGTAAGGCCTCCGGTTCTCATGTTGGTGCGTACTGGTGCTCCAAAACCCATAGAAGAATCCTGTCGTCTTAAATACCACGTGGTAAAGCTTTAACCTCTCAAACCACATTACAAACTCAAAAAAAAAATTATGAGAAAGAAATCGCCAAAAAAACATAAAGTTGCATATACCTCTCTGAAATGGTCTTCTCCAGATCAACAAAGGCTCCACCGCATATAAAAAGTATGTCTTTTGTATCAATCTGCAAAATATTAAAAAGAAAAAAAATACAGAAAAGATCAAAAATTAAAAAATATATATATGACAAAAGAAAAAGAGGAAGAAGAAGAATTGCCAGAAAATAGAAGCAGCAAAAATATAGGAGTGATTGGAAAAAAGAAAAAAAGACAAGTATCTTTACATGAAAAATGAAAACAAAAGGCCAAAAAAGAACAATTATCGCTCTTGTGTGGCCTTAATCAACAAAATCTTTCCGCAAATACACAGGGTCAACTACATGAATCATCTTCGTCCTCTCCGCTTTGTTAAAGGCTAAGTCTACAGTTATATGACAAGTAACTATATCTAATTACACACATAAATGTTATTTGATCAATGAAAAAAAATCTAACTATGCACATATATGACAAGTAACTATATCTAATTACACACATAAATGTTATTTGATCAATGAAAAAAATTTAACTATGCACATAAATGTTAGAATATTATACAGTCCAATACCTGAATGTTATCCGCACAAGAATACTTTTGAGTCTCGTTATCAGGAACACTTACTATCTGCACAAGAAAAACAACATTTTTGACTTTATATAACCAATGGGTGCAATAGGGAGACAAAGGTAAAGAATGATTGCAGTTCATCATTTTGAGAGAAGTAAATATGAGTAAAACATCTCTCATGTCTATACATCTTGTTAAGTGATAAGGTTGTATGTCAAGGCAATCTAAATAAAACTAGTCAAATGTCAAAAGATAATAAAATTATGGAGTTAGAGAACTAATTATTCCTTAAAATCAAACACAAGTAAGCCTTCTTTTCTATAAGAAAATACAAGTAATATCTTTAGGAAAGATGGGTAGCTAAAGATAAATTAACCATGTAAACTGTTGGAAAAAAAAAAAAAATAGGAGGATATCTTGTCCAAGGGCAACAATGAAACGGACTGGAAGACAGTATTCATTTGGTAACTATTTATTTATCACCATGATGTAGTTCAACAACTAAATGGATGTTTTGAATGGCAAGTGCCACTGATAATGTGATTATTGCAGCAAACTATGTTACCCGAACTCTTTACTTTAGCCCAAAGTATACATGTTGACACTTCATGATACAGACATGGGTACCGAACATGCCTCCGACACTTCAAATTTTGGGATAATACTATATGACAACTTCACTTACTTAAGTGAGGGAAAAAAAATATGACAATAAATAACTGAAAATATTTTTTTTTTAATAAAAAAGAAGAAGATAGAATATAGGCTTAGTAATAAACATAATCCTGTCCAATTACCCAAATCAAATTTTTGTACACTATTTTGCCGAGTTCTGACATCTATTAATTTGACAATGAACAAGATTGACCACTACAAATGTACCTGCATCTTATACCCATACCTGACATAGGCAGTAAAGCAACATCGAACATCAGAAGTTACTTGAAGACAAGTGTCATTAATTCATCAAATGCCATAAAGAAAACTCATTATTGAGCAACTTGCTACTAATGTGTAGACCTCATATATTTGTGCCAATTCAAAAGAAAATCCAGTATAAGCATTTCTAGAAAGGATGGGCAAAGTGCATATCAAAATGCCTTTGCAAAAGTTGACTCACGAAGTTTTATTAGCAAGAAAAAAATTCCACGTCAAGAAAATCAAAGTGACAAAGAGTGGTGTATGAACCATGCACTCACAGTGCCTTCCAGCATTTTCAATAGAGCTTGCTGAACACCCTCTCCAGATACATCCCTATTGATGTTTGAGCTGCCAGCCTGTTTCAAGAATTTAACAGGTACTGCTATTATGAATTTATATAGTTAAACTTCCAAATAATACTCTGACTCATCAGACCTTTTTAATTATCTTATCAATTTCATCAATGTAAATAATCCCTTGTTGAGCTGCTTCTACGTTGAAGTCAGCAGCCTGAAATTTCAATTTGAAACCGGAAGCATAAAAGCCAATTATATGGTTTTATAACAGATAAGAAAGCGAAGGCAACCAATATGTAGACTAGCACAATTATACATTATAACAAGCTTATAACCTCGTGCAGTGCACAGGCGTGCTATGGCATAATTTACAAACTTTTACAAAAGCAACACGACCCAACTCAAGTCAACCAGGCCTTTTCTCAACTACACGAGGTAAGCTACACGAATCTGCTTCCTCCACTCCGCTCTATCAAAGGCTAAGTTGAACTTTTACCAAAAACATTTTTTTAGGAAAAAAAAAACATTTTTTTAATGTTTTATCATAGTTTCTAATTATATATTCTGTAGAGTAGAATTATTATTGTATAGATGTGAAAGAACCTCTATAACCAATGTATTTTTGTTAATCAAATCAAACAACATTAGACCATGCAAACATAGTTTTTTTTTTTTCCTAAACATCGTAATTAACAAATAATCAATGATATAATTAATAGAGCAATAAATATATTTTACAATATTAGTACAACAAGCATAATAACTCATTTAAAGAGAAGTGTAAATGTTATATAGCATTTTACTTCTATTATATTAGATAACAAAACAACAACATTTTACGGTCACTAATGAGAAGAAATATGTGCATCAACAATGGTCATTATACTTCATCTGGTTAAAAATCTACATGAATAACAAAATATTCCAATAAAAGCATGGACTCATAGCAAATTTCATGCTGACAAAGCTGTTTTGTGTGATAAAGCCAAACAAACAAGCTACTTTGAGTGATAAAGCATAAATCCAAAGCTGTAAAGGTGCATCCTCACAAGTAACCTTGAGGCAGGTTGCAACCAAGAACCTCAATAGGCACCCAGGTGGAGTACCCAACTCAAGCTTGCGTTTGGGTGTGCCTCAGTGCATCAAGGTTCGACACAAGGCACACCCTTGAGTTATGCAAGGCTTCTTTCCTTCTGAGCATAGACCAAAACATATTTTACAAGAGCACCTCCCCTACCGCCCCCACCCCCCATGGTCTAGTTGGGTGATTTTGGTTGGACCATTTAAGATTTAGAAAGGCTCCTTATAAAAAATTTCTCTTGAAATCCTACCTTGGAACTCTTAAACAATTGGTTGCAAATACAACCTATATTTTATTTATTTATTTATTTGACAGGAAAGGTGGATAGATTATATTACAAAGTCTGAGAGTACAAAAGTTGAGTAGCAGCCTGAAGGGACAAGTTGTCCCTTAGGAAGCAAATACAAAAAATTAAGATTAACTTATACAATAAAAAATTGGTTGCCAACCATTTGACCAATCTCCAAACCAATACCCTCTAGCTAGTCTAGACACACTAACCAATAGAGTAACAAAAAAGTGGGAGGCTCAAACATCCAGCCAGTTCCCATCTTTACCCTAAAAAATCCTTGTATTTCTTTCCTACCAAATTACCCAAATGACTACAAGCACTACTACCCTTCAATAGTCACTTTCTCGTGGGGGAATGGTGGAGTCTTCTAGGAAGGCCCAAGTATTTTCCATGTATGGAAGAGTGTCCCATCATAGATATGTTCCATCCTCTCCAAACCAACTAAGTAAATGGACACTCCGTGACAAGCTGTCAGATGGACTTCCCATTCTTCTTGCAAAGATGACACCAATTAGGAAAAGTTGTCCAATTCTTGAATCTTCTTTGGAGAATGTCAGCACAATTAACTTTTTCGCGTGCAACAATCCAGTCTAGAAATTTGACCTTAGAGGGGCCATGGGCTTTCCACGTGAAGTTGGTTGGGAAGGAAGATGTTTGCTTTTGGATATGGATGGAAGCATAGAAAGATTTAATAGTGAAAATTGCTAAGGGGAGGTCATCCAAATAGACCCATCCTCCTCTAATAGTGAGAGTCTGTGAAGGCAATCAGTTAAGGTCAAGGCTACCTAGAATTCTCTATTGGTTAGGTCCCTACTTAAGTGAAGGTTCCTGTGTTGGTTCTCCCCATGTGTTACAAAAGAGGCTATGGGTTGGTTTTTAGAGTTTGAAAGTCTAAAAAGATTGGGGTATTGATCTTTTAAGACTGCTATTACTTGTCCTCCCAAAACCTAATATTATTACCATTTCCTAGTAGTTTAATGGAATCGAGAAAGAGGGGGTAGACCGAGTGGATGAAGTTCCAAAGGCTTCGGAAGGTAGCTCTAGTATTTAGTTTAGCATCACTTCGATTGTCATGAATATCACATCAACTTCTTATGATTTTTGCCCAATGGTTCTGTTGAGATTTGTTTCCTATACAAATTTATTTCCTGTACAGATTTGTTTCCTGTACAAAATTATTTCCTGTAGGATTTATTTCCTTTAAGGAATATAGAAGTTACTAAAATTGTAAATGTAGCTATAAGTACATAGCCTTGTATGTCTATATATATGGAGTCCCTCCATTAAGACATTACACAAGAATAAAGATCATTTCTCTTCTCCCGTGGATGTAGGCCACAAAGCCGAACCACGTTTCATCTTGTGTCGTTTATTATTTTATTTTCTTAACATGGTATCAGAGACCTAGTTTCTATTACTGGGAAATCTGTTTCGGCCTTCATCGCCGGAATCATCATTGTCGGCCTTCATCGTCGGAATCCTCTTGGGTGGCCTTCATCGCCGTCGCTGCCGGAATCCTCCGTCCTCATCACCGTTGCTGCTGCTCGTTGCATCTCCGCTGCCGCCGCTGTGTTTCTGCGACGCTGCCATCGTCATCACCGTCATCTGCAACTGGTTCGTGCGACTGGATCGCCTGCAAATCGCGATCCTCATCTTCCATATCCATTTCAATCGCGATCTGCAAATCGCGTCTGTCACTGTTCACTGTTCATGCGATTCACTGCTCGTGTGATTCACGCCTGCAACTGGTTCGTGCGATTCACTGTTCATCGTCTTCTTCGTTGATTGACGACTCAGACCTGTTTTCGATCGTCGCTGCTGCTTCAACGTCCTCGTTCCCGTTTTATGCTAGTTCTGCAAAATCGCGCAAAGCCGATCTGCAGTTTCATCTTCGTCTTCTTCCTGGTTCGTCTTCTTTGTCTTATTTGAAGTGGTCTTCTTCTTCCTGTAACATCGTCTTCTTCCTGGTTCGACTTATAGCCAACATCGCAATTGTACATCGCATCTGGTTCGTCTTTGTCTTCTTCTTCCTCTATCGCTGTACCGACTGGTTTGTCTTCTTCTTCCTGTAACATTGCATCTGCGTTTTTCATCTTCGTCTTCTATTCTTCCTTTTATTCGATATTCGTTATCCAATATTCTTCTTTTTTATTTTATTTTATTTTTTCTTTTTCTCTCGTCTTCTTTCTCTCTTCCCCTCGTCCATCTTCTCTTTCTTCTTTCTTATTTTCAGCAACTAACCAAAATATATATATATATAATATAATATAAATAAAATAAAATAAAATAAAATAAAATCATCAACCTCCATCTTCGGCCTTCATTGCCAAAGAGAGGCTGGTTTGGCGTTCATCGCTGTTATTGAAGAATTTGACCAGGCATTGTTATTGTTGTTGCTGCTTCCACTGGTACGTGAGCCAAAAGAAAGATGTCCAGTGTACAATCAATTGAAGAGCACTCTCTTAAGCAAGTCGGATTCAATCAGGATGAGATCAAGAGATTGAGAACTCTACTTGACACTATTGAAAAACCCTCAGGTACCAACTCATTGGCCCATTCAGGTAATTTTCCTATTGGATTTAACGTCTTGGATAAATCTTTTGCTAACTCTTGGGTTATAGATTCTGGTGCTACTGATCACATGACCAATTCTTCTAATATATTTCATACCTACAACCCATGTCCTAGTAGTCGAAAAATAGCCACAGCTGATGGATCCTTAACCACAGTTGCTGGTATAATGATGTTCACATCAGCCCCACCCTTACACTCAGAAACGTTCATCATGTCCCTAAACTATCTACTAATCTTATCTCTATTAAGAAACTGACCCATGATCTGAGTTGTAATGTAACCTTCTTCCCTACTTACTGTACATTTAAAGACCAGGACTTGGGAACGATGATTGGACATGCTAAGGAACAGGACGGGTTGTATTATCTTGAGACACCAGTACATCCTATCACGTGTACCACTTCATTTCTCTCTGAGCACAAACTTTCCAATAAAGAAAAGTTATGGCTCCATCATCGCCGCCTTGGCCATCCTTCTTTTCGATCTCTTAAAATCATGTTTCCGTTTTTGTTTACATCTCTGAATGTTGAAGATTTTCATTGTGAAGTGTGTGAACTTGCGAAACACAAGCGTATATCTTTTCCGCTTAGTAATGACAGAAGTTCAGATCCTTTTGATCTCATTCATAGTGATATTTGGGGTCCCTCTTCAATACCTAATGTTTCTGGAGCGCGATGGTTTGTGTCCTTCATTGATGATTGTACTAGAGTCTCGTGGATATTCTTATTAAAACAAAAATCCGATGTGAGCTTTATTCTCCCTACCTTCCATAACATGATACACACCCAGTTTGGTGCTAAAATCAAGAGATTTCGATTTGACAATGCTAGAGACTATTTTAATCAAACATTGACCAATTACTTCCAAACCGAGGGGATCCTTCATGAATCATCTTGTGTTCACACTCCACAACAAAATGGAGTTGCTGAAAGAAAAAACGGCCACCTACTTGATACAACCCGAGCTTTTTTATTTCAGAATAATATGCCTAAGTCCTATTGGGGGGAAGCTGTCCTTACTGCAACACATCTTATTAACCGTCTACCATCCCGGACCCTTGATTTCAAAAGTCCTATGGAAAAGCTACGTCAATTTTATCCTAAGCTTAAAATCTCCAATAATCTTATACCTAGAATATTTGGGTGTGTTTCATCTGTCCATGTTCACCAACCCAACAAGGGAAAGTTGGACCCTAGAGCTCTTAAGTGTGTTTTTGTCGGATACTCTTCCACTCAAAAGGGATATAAATGTTATCATCCGCCATCAAAGAAATTTTTTGTCTCAGCCGATGTCACTTTCTGTGAACCTGAGCCCTATTTTTCCATTCCTCCTCTTCCGGGGGAGAATGTCATCATGGAAGATAAGGATCAGAACTCCCTTGATAACCTTTTTGATCTTTTTGACCCCTTTCCCCTCCAACAAACCAAACCTGAATCTCCTACACCCCCTGTACGCAATGACGAACCTAATGATCGGATGACTGGACAAGTGTACTCAAGGAATAAAGCCGCAGCTCATGAACCGATGCAAGCTCAAGAATCTGAACCAATCTCTGAGAATGAGGTAACAAATCCTGAACCCTCCTTACAAATTCCATTAGTTCCTGAAACTAACAATGATCTTTTAGCCTCTGAACCTGACAATGACCTTCCCATTGCCATTAGAAAGGGCACAAGGGAATGCACTAAACATCACTTGTATCCACTATCTCATGTTGTATCCTTTGAGAAGTTCTCACAAACCCATAAGAGTTTCCTTACCAGTCTGGATAGCCTGAATAATATCCAGACTCCTACGTCATTATCCGAGGCTTTATCTAATACAAATTGGAAACAAGCTATGAATGTGGAAATGGAATCCCTGGAGAAAAATACAACATGGGAGTTGGTAGACTTGCCTCCAGGAAAGAAACTTGTTGGATGCAAATGGGTTTATACAGTAAAATACAAAGCAGATGGGTCCCTAGAGCGCTACAAGGCAAGATTGGTAGCCAAAGGATATACACAGACATATGGTGTGGACTATCAAGAGACATTTGCTCCAGTTGCAAAAATGAATACTGTGAGACTTCTTTTGTCATTGGCAGCTAATTATGACTGGGATCTGCAACAATTTGATGTAAAAAATGCATTTTTACATGGGGATTTAGAGGAAGAAATTTATATGGAAGTGCCTCCAGGATTTGGCACCACTGATAAAGTGTGCAAATTAAAAAAGGCCCTGTATGGACTTGAACAATCCCCGAGGGCATGGTTTGGTCGGTTTACCAAAGTAATGACAAGTATGGGATATAAACAAAGCCAAGGAGATCACACTCTGTTTATTAAGCACTCGACTTCAGGGGGAGTTACAGCTCTATTAGTGTATGTTGATGACATCATCATGACAGGAAACAATGAGAACGAGAGACAAAATTTGAAGCGGTGTTTGACCGAGGAATTTGAGATCAAGGAACTAGGGAGATTGAAATACTTCCTAGGGATTGAAGTGGCACACTCTAAACAGGGAATCTTTATCTCTCAACAGAAGTACATTACAGACTTTCTTAAAGAAACAGGGAAGCTAGCATGCAAACCAATGAATACACCTATTGATCTTAATCACAAGCTTGGAGAAGCTGAAGAAGCGCTGACTGTTAATAAAGAGATGTATCAAAGACTAGTAGGAAGACTCATCTATCTCTCTCACACAAGACCTGATATTGCCTATGCAGTGAGTGTAATAAGTCAGTTCATGCACAATCCTAAAGATATTCATTTGCAAGCAGCTAATCGCGTTCTACAGTATCTTAAAGGGACTCCAGGACAGGGCATCTTATTTAAACGACACACAGGAATGGTTCTTGAAGCATATACTGATTCAGACTATGTTGGTTCAGTAGTTGACAGAAGATCAACTACTGGATATTGTACGTTTCTTGGTGGGAATTTGGTGACATGGCGAAGTAAAAAACAGAATGTAGTGGCCAGATCTAGTGCTGAAGCAGAATTCCGAGCAAAGGCACAAGGGGTTTGTGAGCTATTATGGTTGCACATAATTTTGACAGATTTGAAGATACACTGGGATGGCCCTATGAGACTCTATTGTGACAATAAATCTGCAATTAGCATTGCCCATAACCCAGTCCAACATGATCGAACCAAGCATATAGAGATTGATAGACACTTTATTAAGAAAAGCTTGACAGTGGGTTGATCTGTACTCCATATGTGTCTACCAATAATCAGCTCGCCGATATGCTCACTAAAGGGTTAAATCATACTGCATTTCAAGCAAATGTGTCCAAGCTGGGAATGGTAAACCTTTATTCACCAGCTTGAAGGGGAGTGTTGAGATTTGTTTCCTATACAAATTTATTTCCTGTATAGATTTGTTTCCTGTACAGAATTATTTCCTTAAGGATTTATTTCCTTTAAGGAATATAGAAGTTACTAAAATTGTAAATGTAGCTATAAGTACATAGCCCTGTATGTCTATATATATGGAGTCCCTCCATTAAGACATTACACAAGAATAAAGATCCTTTCTCTTCTCCCGTGGATGTAGGCCATAAAGCAGAACCACGTTACATCTTGTGTCGTTTATTATTTTATTTTCTTAACAGGTTCTCCTTTTCCCCTATGAAACGCCATAACCATTTACCAACCAAGGCCCCATTTCTCTTTAGTAAATTTCCCACTCCTAGGCCGCCTTGCTTGACTTTCCTCAGTACAATCTCCCATCTAATCAAATGTCCACCTTTCTTGTCTTCATCCCCTTTTGATAAGAATGACCTCATCAACTTCTCAATGTCCTTAGCAACCCTAGTAAGCATTCTGGAAACTAAGAGAAGAAACTTCTCTTCCACCCCTCCATTCTTTGCATCGTATCCGTCATCGGTGTCCAGAAGTTCTTTTTTAGTGGATTTCCCCCAAGGGACATAACCTGATACTTCAATGGTCATTCCCCAATACTACAGTTGTTTAGGGAAGCCAAGGTCCACGAGTCTCTTCTTGAAGACAAATTCTAGCGGTCTAACTTTTTGCCAAATACCTTCAGCCCAGAAAGATAGCAGAAGGCTTGAATGATTTTTAGGGTGTTGGGGAAGCTCTAACCATCATTTTTCATTAGTATGGAATCATCAACATACCCTTTGACTAATCCTTGATCACAGCCCTTAGTCATCATTTTGCTCAACACATCCGCAATGAGAGTGAATAAAAAAAGAGATAGAGAATCCTCCTAACTTAAGCCTCTAGCACCCCTAATCTTCCCTGTAACGACCCTCATTTTTATAAAAGCTAAGACCCCAAAAATTTTATACACCTACGTTGACTTATACGTATATCAGAGTATATCATACGTGTATACATACGTAAGAGTCAAATGTATGCGTGTATGATAAATTGAATTAGGTGAATGGTTTATTAAATGAGAAAATGGTATAATTAAATGGGAGTTGAATTATATTGATTTAATTTAAATGGTATTACATGAGATGAGTGTTAAGTTAAATAACGTTGAATGACGTAACTTAAAGCATGAAAACTATATTTAAATGATGTATGCTTTATGATTTAACGTATTAAAAAAAAAAACAAAAGAAGAAAGTTGGTTAACTTGGTGAAGTTGGGAGTATGGGATCACAAGATGATAAGATAAAACACCTCCTATAGCAAAAATTAGACCGCTAGGATTGTTACACGTAACTTAAATAACACTTTTGCAACGAAAAGAAGAAAAAATGACTTACCAATGTGACGAATCGGCCGCGAAAACCGTTACTTTCCCCTTTCTCTCTTTCTCTTTTTCTCTCTGCTCGTAATTTTTTTTTTCTTCTTATGCACAAGATAAGCAACTTGAATGAATTTTATCTTATCATCTTATGATCCCATACTCCCAACTTCACCAAGTTAACCAACTTTCTTCTTTTGTTTTTTTTTTTTTTACGTTAAATCATAAAGCATACATCATTTAAATATAGTTTCATGCTTTAAGTTACTTCATTCAACGTTATTTAACTTAACACTCATCTCATGTAATACCATTTAAATTAAATCAATATAATTCAACTCCCATTTAATTATACCATTTTCTCATTTAATAAACCATTCACCTAATTCAATTTATCATACACGCATACATTTGACTCTTACGTATGTATACACGTATGATATACTCTGATATACGTATAAGTCAACGTAGGTGTATAAAATTTTTGGGGTCTTAGCTTTTATAAAAATGAGGGTCGTTACAGCCTCCCCACCTTAAAAGAAATTTCGTCCTCAAAATTTAAAAATTAGGAAGTATACCTCACTTCATAAATTCTGAGATATGCTCCTTCATGTAATCTTCACGCTCCCTGGTATATTGTTCCTCACCATGAAACTGCCACTTCGCCTTGGCCATTGGAATTTCTTTATTCCTAAGTTTCTACACTTTCCTGTCAAGAATCACCACTGGCATCTCATCATATGTTCCATCCTGCCTCAAATCTAGATGTCTTCAATCCAACACATGGGTAGGATCTGGATAACGTTGTTGAATGGATCTGAGTAATACTTCCTCATATCATCGAAACATGGAATACGTTATGTACTACTGCTAGCTGAGGTGGTAAGGCTAACCTGTAAGCAACTGGACCAATCCTCTCAAGGATCTGAAAAGGTCCAATGAATTTAGGAGCTAATTTCCCTTTTACCCCAAATCGAGTCTGCCCTTTCTATGGTGAGACCTTCAACAGTACATGGTCTCCCTCATCAAACTCTAGGGTTTTCTTTCTAATATCCACATAACTTTTCTGTCTATTTTGGGTTGCCTTCATGTTTTGTCTAATCTGCTTCATTTTATGTGTGTTCTTGCACAAAAACAAGGACCCATTAAAGCGGTATCCCCCACCTCAGTCCAACAAACTAGCGACCTACATCGCCTCCCATATAACACCTCAAACGGAGCCATACAAATATTGGACTAATAACTATTATTATATGCAAACTCATACAGATGAATATACTCTTCCTAATTCCCACCAAACTCTAAAATACAGGATCTGAGCATATCCTCTAATATCTGAATCAGTCTCTCTGTTTGACCATTAGATTGAGGATGAAAAGTTGTACTGAGATTCAACCGAGTACCGAGTTGCCTCTGCAACCCTTGCCAGAATCTTGAGGTAAACCTCGGATCCCTATCTGATACTATCGATACTGGTACTCCATGTAATCGAACAATCTCACGTATATACAACCGGCTCAGTTTGTCTACAGAATCTCTAGTGTTCGTTGGAAGAAACTGAGCTGATTTAGTCAGTCTGTCCACTATGACCCACATGGCATCATGTCTCTGCTGAAATCTAGGAAGTCCAATTACAAAATCCATAGCTATATGCTCTCACTTCCATTCAGGAATGGCAAGTGGTTGCATCAGCCCTCCAGGCTTCTGATGCTCAGCCTTCACTTGCTGACATATTTCACATTTCCTGATATACTCAGCTATATCTCTTTTCATGCTAGGCCACCAATATGCTAGTTGCATATCTTGATACATCTTGGTAGCACCTGGATGAATAGCATATTTGGATCTATGTGACTCTTGAAGTACCTCTCGTCTAAGTTGTGGATCTGTAGGAATTCATAATCTCCCTCTGAATTGCAAAGCACCATCTGAAGTCAACGACCAATCCTCACGACTGTCATCATCAGCCCAAGTCCTGAACATCACATAATCAACAACAGTTATCACCTCCTGAATATGAAGTGGTTGAGCCCTCATCTGAGCACATATAACTGTATTTGTAGAGATAGGATGAATACTCATCATAGTAGCATCCTCTAGTAGGCTCCACTCATAAGACATCTGACTAGCCATAATAGCAGTCTCTACTCTCTTCCTACTCAATGCATCAGCCACTACATTAGCCTTCCCAGGATGATACTCCAGTGTGAAGTCGTAACCCTTGAGAAGTTCGAACCACCGAGTAGGTTGAGTTTACTCCCTACAGGAATAATCAAGCTAGTGGTCCTATTTAGATTTAAAGGTTTATGTAGGAATCTATTCAGTTGGAAAGTATGACGTGTTCTAGTATGGTTTGCGAGGAAAGCTAATTATGTTCGAAAAGAGGGATGTTTACTTGGAATTAGAGTGCGGTTTACATTTCTTCTTTAAAACACTAGTTGGTAAGTACTGAATAGTACAAAGAACTTGTCCATTAGTACATCTGGCTGACTTATTCAAGTAAGGCTGGAATGTGACTTTAAGCTATAAACCTAGTACCTATTGACAATATGTATTCATATCTGTCTTGGAAAAGTTTGTCACATACTTGAATAAGGCTTAAATATGTGTGTTGCATATGGAATTGGTTTGCATTGTATATTGGATGTTACTATGAGATGTATATACTGCATATTGATTGGCATAACATGCTCATGCATACATGATGATGTAGATGTATACATGATGGTATATATGAATTCTATTTCACTGGGAACCGTTGGCTCACCCTATTCCCAAATTTTTCAGGTTCTTCAACAACAGAGAAGGGCAAGGGAATAGTGTATCAATGAAATAGGAGTGTCTTGCCAAAAGAGTGTTTTTGATGTAGGTTTGGTAATAGTATACATGTATTTTGATCTTTTGATTTATAAATATATGTATATAATACCCCACATGTATAACTAAGTAGATGGATGTATTGGATAGATAGATACTGTTAGATGTTAACAGGGTTGAACTTTAATAGACTGAATGATGATATATTTTGATGGATGTGGATGATATATAAATATATTTTGTTGGATGGATTATTAGGTGATTTATTTTTGTGAGATGTCCTATAAACTATTTATAAAGGAGACTCTGCCGGAGTCTCGGTTGAGGCTTAACAGGGATCTAATTGTTCTATGGGTAATAGAATGGTTAGATTTTTGTGCCAATCAGGATGCCTTGGGGATTTGTGAAGGGGTCCTGACATTCCCCCTCAGCTTCTCGTTGATGAAAATATAATAGAAAACATTATTGAGACATCCTTTCGCTCAACCCGATCCTTATGGGTTGGGTTGCTTTTATATCAAATTGGGTTAGGTTGAGTTTAGATATATGTAACCTAATTGGTTTGTGGGTTAAGGTTTAATAAAAAAAATTGAACCAACTCGAACTAATAGAAAGTGATAGTTATTACTTCATATTTATCATTTTTACTATAGTCATTTACTATACTTGAATATTCAAAATATAATAATGAAAATAGCACGAAAGAAATCGCCTTTATAAGTATTATAATAGTTGTATTTGACTTACAAATAATTTTATAAATGACATTTAAAATTCAAAAATTGAGTAGATCATACAATTCTATAATTCATACATTAAATAGACTGACCTGACCAACCCGACCCAAACCAACTCGAAGTTATTGGGTTCGGTTTAGAAGGTCTATTGGATTGGGTTGGCTTGGGTCGGGTTCAGGAGGTCTATTGAGTTGGGTTGGGTTGAAATTTTTTCAACCTACCTTAATTGGATTGGGTTAGTATTTGGCCATAACCTGAACCAGCTCAACCTGTGAACACCCCTATCTACAGTCTCCCACTCTTCTGGAATTAACGTTCTTAGGCACCATGCAAATGTAAGTTTCATAGATGTATTTGTTGATAATCCCAACCCTGTGGATTTCCTCAATAACCTTAAGGATGTCAATTTTGAGGATATCCAAAAAATTCTGATACAATTTCAATGCAAAGCCATCAGGACCCTGTGCCCTCCCTCCCTCACAACTAAAGACAACTTGCTTATCTCTTCTTCCTCGAAAAACCTTTCAAGCCAATATCTACCATCCTCCTAAATGCTCCCCATTCAACTCCTTCAATGGCCCATAATTTGGTTCCTTGTAACTGAAAAATCTCCATATAATATCTCAACTCCTTCACTTCAATATCCCCTTCAGTTTCAATTAGAGAGTCATCCTCTTTTTCAATTTTTGAGATCAAGTTCCTCACCTTCCTAAATTCAAAATTTGACAGAAAATTTTGAGTTTGTGTCTCCCTCCTTGGCCTAATTCGTTTTGGCTTTTTGGAATGCTCCCCTTTCTTCTTTATTGCACATAACCTCGAGTTCCTCTCTAGTTGCCCTTCTCTCCAATCTTTTTTTCCTTCGATCCATTGTGAGCTCACTTCTAAATTATCCAAGTGCAAGATCTGGTCCTCCAACTCCAATTTTCTTGCCCTCTCTTTACCCAGAAATTCTCTACTCCATATTTTTAGGTGAGCCTTCAAGTTTCTTTAGGGATGGCATGAATTTATATCCTTCCCAACCAATCTGACCAACATCGCCCCACCACATGTTGATTCGGTACTTTAGGTTTAGCTGCACCAACCATATATGTTCAAAACGGAAGGGTGCAAGCCGCCATTTTATTTTATCTATTTCCAGCACCACCAGCCAAAGGTTAGAAACAAGCTTGGATCTGATGCCTAACATGAGGGTGGAGAGATAACCATCCATCCCCCAACAAAAATTTATCTGGCCTGCAACAAACCAATCTTTCTCTCTAATTAGACCAAGTCAAACTCGCATTAAGTAAATGCAAATCATTCAAGTGAACCGCTTGAATGAATTGGTTTAACTCTCTCATTAAACAACCTAAATTTTAATTCTACTACAATCATTTTAAGATTCATAATATCATGATTGCATATGCCACATTTAAATTCATAGTGGCTATATATTTATGAGTCATAACATATAATATCATATTACAAATTTCCACATATACTTGTAGTGTTAATTTAACTATGATAAGCACTCTGTCTTGTTGAAATTTCATTTTATTGGATTATTTTAGTTCAAAATAGAGGCAAACTATTATTATTATCCTATGGATTTTTGCACCTTGTCTCACTCGAATGTGTGCCTTGCCTTCTACCCATGGTTCAAAAATTCCCCGAAATTTGGCAACCTTTCACGAATTTTTTCCCTTTTTTTAACCACCAAAGTGCGAAGTAAATGTAAAATAAAAAATGCAAAAATTCGCAAAAATAATTCGATAAAATTCAAAAAATTCGATAAAATTTCTATTTTTCAATTAAAAAATGCAAAAATTCGACAAAAAATTCAATAAAATTCAACAAAATTCGACTAAATTGAACAGAGAAGTAAAAAAATGTTATTTCATCAATAGAAAACAAAAAAATACCAATAATTATGTATTATTTTCAACTTCATCAACCAACATAGCAATATAAATTTTAAAAAGTAATAAGCAAACAAATTATATAGTTTATGGGATATGCTTTACCAAAAAGAGAAGAAAAGAAGCAAAAAAATAAATAAATAAAGTTGAAATAAGATAAAAACTTAAAAATAAATTAAAAGAGTTCCCAAAGTCATCTTCTTTTAGTTAACTCTTATAGAACAAGATTAAAAAATAATACATTTAAATAATAAACTAATAAATTAAGCATGGTAGAATTCAAACTAGCAAAGTATATGGTCGAGAAGCAAGCCATCACAAAATTAAATATCAAAACAAAGAAAATGAATTAAGACCAAAAGTCACCACTTCAAATTCATCAACTCACTTAACAAGATTGATTTTGTTAGGTCACTTATTAGTATTTTTATGTATTAAAAGTGTCTATTTATATTAGTTTTTAGTTTATACTACAACAAATCTAGATATTTAAGCATATATGCAAAAACTATCTAAACTTCTCTAATTTAGCGAATTTTTACAAAAATTCTCCATGTCGAATTAAACTTCTCCGAATTAATTTCTATTTTCAAGTGACCGAATTTAAGTCGAAATCAAATTTTCGATCCTTGCTTCTACCTATAACTACTTTGTATAGGTCAAATGGGAAAATCCCAATATTTTTTATTATTCCCTAGATTCTACCTACAATTTTAATAGGGACTTGTGAAAACAAGAGGAAATATAAATATTTAAATGGGGAACCATGATATGATAGTGAGTAAAGATGGTTTAGGAGATGAACAAAGTAATGAACAGTCTATAATTCTTTGAGCACATTTACAAAATACCATAATTATGAAGGATACCTTGACCAGTTTGTACAATATAGACTCCACATCTTCTCCAACGTAACCAGCCTGCACAGTGCAGTAGTAGCCCTTTCGACTTTGAGTTTTTAATAGTTAAACTACTGGAGAGGCCATCACAAATAAGAATTAATATGGGAAAAAAAATAGAAAAACCTTCCATAAATACATTCTAAATCCTCCAATTGTCATGGTGGAGTGGAAGCCCCAATACATTCATAACAAGGAATGAAATAGGATCTTTGATTTTTGCCAAAGCTTTAGAAGGCACACACTCATCAAGAGAAACTTAGATTGCATCTTGTAGGTTGTCTATGATTCAAAACATTACATCAATTTTAGCCTTACTAAGAAATCCCAATATTTTGAAATGTAAAACCTTTTCATAAAAAATATGTAACAGAAATAAGATTAATTGCCAAGTAAATCAAAGGAGAAGCGAAAAAGCCTAGCCAAGAAATAAGAATATTGGAAATACACATGAAAATCCAAATCCATGATATCAATACATCTTATCACAACCGTATAGATAAACTAGAATATATTCATAACAACAATGAGTTAAAGCGAACAATTTAAGCCACATCATGTTGATGGATGTGTTTTTTTTTTTTTTCAATGATGATGATGATAAAAATAACAACAACAACAACAACAATAATAATAATAATAACAAATGAAAGATAAAATAGATAACCATGTGACATGAACAGGTAAACCAAAAGAGTGGAACTTTCCTGTGTCAATGTGGTTGCATCTGCGGTGACAAAGGGAACATTCACAACATGAGCTAGTGTTTTTGCCAGCAATGTCTTCCCTGCCCTTCCATTGAATATTACAATGTAAGACATACTAAAACTAAAAATCAGTTGATTGTAGTCAACATCATTGTATAAGTAAACTTTCACAAAAGCAAGCATCTTTCTCTTATACTAATATAAGAAATTTGGGATCGCAAAAAAGGAGGTCAATCATTAGTACCCACCTGAGCCAGTTGGTCCTATTAGGAGTACATTGCTTTTCTCTAGCTCAACTGAATCATTTTCATCATTTTCAATGCAAATGTCTCCAAAATGTGTTGCACTGCTAGAATTGAACTCAATAGGCTAAGTTGTATCCATTCTTACACATGAATTTGACTTGATTAATAAGAGAGAAAAAAGCAGAAAAACTAACCGATTCCGTGATGGAGCATGAAATATCCTTTTGTAGTGGTTATAAACAGCCACGGAGAGCACCTATAAGAGAAACCAACCTTGTATGGATAACAAACGAAAAAGTGGAATCCCAGATGATGGCTCCAACGTGGTTGCAAAAAATAGATGGAAATCTAACAAATATAAGGCCGTGTTTGGTTGGGTATCTTAAAACATTTTTCCTTTTTTCACAATACCCAAAAAGTAATATGAAAAAACTAGGGAAACAACATTTTGTCATTTCCCCAGTTTTCTTCTTTTTGTAAGAGGAAATTGGAAAGGTAATTTTAAAATACTACTCTACCTAATACATTTTCTCATACTGTTTTCTTTTCTACTATTTGAAAACTGAAGCAGTTTTCAAATTGGAAACCAAATGTAGCCTAAGCATCTCTACCTTTACATTAATATGTCTATTCTTATTTCTTTCCAAAATAGATAAATAAATAAAAGTATCTCTTACAGTTGGAAATGAGCTCTGCCTGTGCTGAGTATATATGCATATCTTTAACACAACCAACCCCAAGCCCAGATAAAGTAAGAGAGTTGCATTAGATAGTCGACGCACAATGTAAGACTTTATCAGATCAACGATGACATGAATCTACAAAATTAAACTACATGAAGTGCTAGGATGTTGTAATTTTAAGTGTAGACTTAGCCCTTGATCTAGCAAAGTGGAGGAAGCAGATTCATCTAACCAACCCCATGTAGCTAACAAAAGGCTTAGTTGAGTTGTTAAAGTTAGGGATTGACACAAAATAATGATCCATGCATTTCCATGAATGATGAATGATAAACCTTCCCCTCTTTACTAGTGAATAACACAGTTGTTAAAAGTTAAGACTCTAAACTATAAAGGGGACAACCAAGAGAGAGAGAGAGAGAGAGAGAGAGAGAGAGAGAGAGAGAGAGAGAGAGAGAAAGAAGAAGAAGGAGAAGAAGAAAACCTTCTTTGCTTGTTCCTGACCAATAACATGCTTATCAAGTGCTTGACGAATTTCCTTTGGAGTTGGTAAATCCTTCCCTGAGCCACCCCAATCATCCTTCTCCTCTGAAGAAGACCCACCGCTGCTGCTGCTGCTGTTATTATTGCAGCCTCCAATACCTGAACCTCCAACATCTCCACCACGAGCCTTTGATCGTATCACATCACCGCGGTCGTGAAGAAATTCGCTGGTTTCTTGGACAACAAAATGATGATTTCCCTTGAGGCGACCGATCTCAAGAAAATTTCCCTGAAGAAGTGGGAGTAACTTGTGGGGGCGGAAGTAATAAATGGAGTTGCAATTACGGCAAAGGTTGATGGCTTGGTAACCAAGGGTAGGGTCTCTGCGGTTGGAAAAAACGAGGTGTATCTGCGCAGAGCAGCGAGGGCAATTAACTATAGCTGGGATTTCGCCGCTGCTGTGGATATCGCGAGAGGAAAGAATTTCAGCTCCAGCTCCACCGCAATTGCGGAAAACTATAAGTGGGTTTCGATGATGATGATGATGGCGGAAGTGGAGGTGGAAGGAATTGAATTTGTAGGAGTGAGAAGAGCAAGTTTGTGCTGTTGTTGAGGAAAAACGAGCGTTTCTGACGATGGTGGAGCTTCTTCGCCTTATCTGTCTCAATAACACCCCCGACATCCGCTTCCCTTTGCTTTTCTTCTTCACCAACTGCAGAATCTCGGACTCAGCCAGTGTCATGAATTATATCCTCCTGTTTATTTCATTTTATTTAATTCCATAAATAATAAAATCGAAATATAAACTTTTTTTTTTGTCAAGGAAATAGAAATATGTTGCATTTTGCATCGTTTTTTAATTCGGTTTACCATATTTAAAAATAAAAAGTAAAAAAAATTATGAAAAACTTATTGAAATAGAAAATAATTAGTTGATATATTTTTTTGACACATATTTTTGACATTGTAAGTAAAAGTGGTTGAATTATCTCGAATTATACAATAGTACCTCGTATCACGCAATCAATGTGTGATACGATGTACTATTGCTTTATTCGAGGCAATTCAATTACTTCTATTTGTAATGTCAAAAATATATGTTAAAAAAGTATGTCTTTGTAGCATTACCCTATTGAAATAGTTATGATTAAAAAAACATTTTTTAAAAAAAGTAAAAAAAAAATTGTTTTTAAAAAACATAGAAAATATCTTTTTTTAGCTTTTTTTTTTGGAGCAGCTAGATAGATCCCATTAATGTACTATCTACACCTCACTTCACCTATTTTATGTAATTCTTTAAATACCTTCAATTGAAATTACTAAAATGACCTTTTTTTTTTCTAAAATCAACCATGGTCGGCAGACTCTTTGTATTTGTAAGGGTCGATAATGTCCGACCGACCCTCTTGTTTTTTTTTATATACCATATTGCATTACGATGTATTTTATGACAATTTTATCATGTTTACATTCAGTCCGAGCTCATTTGGGCGATGAGGTACAATACTTCTTTCGTACCCCATACGAGAGTAACGAGTATGGAACAGTGCCCCTCCACCCAAATTAGCCCGAAATGGGTGAAAATATGTGAAAATTGTCACGAAATACATCTTAATGCAATATGATATGTGATAATGAAAAAAAACCTTACAAAAGAGTGTCGGTCGGCCAGGCCGACCGTAAGGACAAACTTCGTTATTGTCTATTCTTCGCACAAAACATATTAAAAAACACCTATAAATATTCCATTTTATAAATGAAAGTTAATAAAAACAAAAAAAAATTATTAAATCATATATTTCTTATCGATTCAAATGATCAAATGTCAAAAAAATTTCGAAGTGCGGATTCTAAATCCTTAAGGGGAGGTTGCGAGTTCGACTTGGGGGGAGGCCCCCTCTGTGGACAAAAAACCTCGGGGATACTAGACGTTGTGTGCGGGCTGTGTATTGAGGTATAACAATATTATGGATCGTACGGCTGGGGTACGCTCTATATGAGGTACCCATCACATCCCGAGGGTACTAGACACTGCGGTGTGCTGTGTACTGGGGTGTGACAAAAAGGCCTTATGTATGTCGTCCTCGAAATATAGAAGCAAGGAGTAGTCCTCAAGTGATACTTACGTCCCAGAAAACTACTCCCGCATTTTCTATTTCAGCTCCCATGTTTGCTTTTTTTGATATGTGGTATCCTCCCCAACTTAGAGTTGAGTTATATCCATAACATATATGGAATCCAAATGATATTTTCTCAACATCAATATATAGAAAATATTATGGACACCTATCAACTGTGACAGTAGAGCAAATCGGTGAGCCAATGGACCTATCCGATCAAGGATCTCTAATGGTCCAACAAATCGCGGTGCGAGCTTTCCTTTCATCCCAAATCTCATTTTGGCCTTTCTGTGGTAAGACCCTTAGCAAAACTGAGTCAGCCATACTAAATTTCAAGGCCTATATACCAACCTTGTGTATTTAATACTATCCTCTGGCACCAATAACAATAACTCCACACTTTCAAATCAACAAGTTGGAGATCTATAAGGCTTATTATCAAACCTTTAGAGTGCCATTATTATACTATTATAATAGTTGTTTATACACATAAGTTTACACACATAAAATATTCTTTTCAACTTCCACCAAAATTCAAGTATGTCAGACCTGAGCATGCTCGCAAGCATCAAAGTCACTCTCTCAATCTGTCAGCCAGTCTGAGAATAAATATCACACTGAGAAGAAGATGAGTACCAAATCGAGTCTGCATCATATATTAGATCTCGACACAATCTTCGGATCTTAATCCGACATGACAAATATCTGAGTACTCCCATAAAATCTCTCTATCTCACACATATACAATATGCTCAGTCTATCAATAGAATTCTGGTGTTTCTTGGAAGAATACATAGACTTATCAGTCCATTAATGGTTATCTAAATGGTATCATTTCTACCCATAACCCATAAGATATCATTTGAATCTCATATTTAATTAATACAATCTATATTACCAATTCCATAATCTTTCATATTGATATCATACTCGTCTCATCATAAATCTTACTCTCTGAATATGAGTATCAAGCAGCTGAACATGCATCCGAGCACAAATATCAACACATGGAGTAATAGAGAGTACACCCATAACTGTAACTCTCACTTACAAACAATCTCAATTTATGGCTAACTGATAGATACTACTCCAGTTTCAGCCTGTTTTCTGCTCAATGCCTCAGCAACATATTGGCCTTTCCCAAGATAATAATTCGATATAACATCAAATCCTTCGGGAATTCTTGCCACATTTATTACTTCATATTCAGTTTCTTGTCGTTCAAATAATTACTTCGGACTCTTAAAATCTGAAGATAATGTGACATTTTTATTATAGAGGCAATGCTCTCATTATGTCAAAATAACTACCAACAAATTTGTAGTCATTCTCAGGATAGTTATTCTCGTGCACGACCAAATATCTGAAGACACAAGTAATTAACCTATCCTTTTGTATCAATGCACAACCTAGATCTGGACGTGATATTCATCAATCACAATTACTTCCAGGTTCTGGAACTAGTAACAACATTTAATACTGTGAGAGCTTTCCCATGCACAACGGTCCACACATTATATAACATTCGTCTGGTTTAGTTTCGTGAGTAGAACAGATAGCTTCAAGGATCTTTCCATGCACTTTCTATAACATACAAATAATACCAGAGAACTTCTGATTTCCATCATTCAGTTTTAACAGTTCTATGATCACTTTGACCTTCCCAGCATCCTTAAAGATACTACTTAAACTAGTCATGTGAGCCAAAAATTCTCATCTCAATTATATTCAAAACTCATATTCACCGAGCTTGGCACTCAATCAATGCTCTCTCAGTGACTATAAGATAATCCCGAGGTGCTATTCATGCTCCTCTCATTTCTTGGGACAATTGCATATATCATCATCGAAGACTAGGTAATAATCAAGATATGGTTCATAACTGCATCAATCCTATAAACGTGATTGACACATTAATCCAGGTTACCAAAATGTCATAATATCCATATTTTGTCTTAAAACAGTTTGCATTACATCATTTTCTCGAATTCTTAACTGATGGTGCCTATATCTCAAAATGACCATAAAGAAATTTGGCTCAATTTAGTTAATCGAATTCGACCATCTATCCATGGTAAAGGATATTCATTCTTTAGTGTTACCTTGCTCAGTTAACAGTAATTCATACTTAAACATATTTCATTATACCTTCTTTCCATATTAGCACAAATGCTCTCCAAGGTGACATATCAAGGCTAATAATTTTTTTGCTCATTAACACATTTACCTACACCTTAAATTCTCACAATTCCTCAGGTACTCTTTATATGAAGAAATGGAGATACATGTTATACTAGCATCAGTTTTATATGCTATCAATCTCCTATCCAGGTAGTAATTTTAATAATTCATCAGAGAATACTCCAATATACCAACTCACCACAGGAATTTTAATCAACTGCATGCCTTATTACGTTACTCTTTGTACTAGCCATATTCTCCATTTCCTCGTCAATAACTATCTTGTCTTAGCTAGAAGATATTGAGGGTATAAATTTCTCGAGATTCAAAATGAGAATTTTTCACTTATTCAGAATATTACTTCTTTTCGGAGAGACGCTAGCCAATCATACCCAACAAAGCATCCAATTCCAAAGAGTTCATATTCGAAAGTCCACACTTACTTGATGACCCTCATATTTAGTCCACATAATATTTGCTGACCATATCATGGTAGATTCTTTCTCCTGTAGGCATACTCACAATGAATGATGTATTATTATAACAGAAGATAAGACAATTTGTCTACCATATCACCAGATATAAAGGACCAGGTAGATCCAACAATACATCAGAATATACACAATAACAAAATATTGATCATACATGTTATCAACGTCTTACTAATATTTGGATATGGTCTTGTATTTACTGTACTTTATTCTCTAAAATCTGGTAGAGTCACATTGATAAAAATATTGGGGCATTCCATATCGACTAACTTGAGAATAACACATCCCGTGTCTTTTTTTCTTTTCTGTTTTTTTTAGATTGATAATAGACAATTTCAGGTCGAGATACAATTTACTCAGTCTGTGACTCCTGCTCAGGCAATGGAAACCACTGATTTTCGTAATTCGTTAACATCACTTCCCTTTTTCCCATATTTAGTGAGTCAGGTATTAACACAATTAGAGTCACTAATACTGCCAAAATCTCAACCTTACTCAATGTTTCGTTTATCTTGAATTTCATATTCTTGCCCCAACATTTCCTTACATTACTTATTTCTCTTTTTACCTAAAATTGGTGTTGATGACTCGGCTTCTAACGGCAGTGCAAGCTCTCTCACTATTACTAGGGTTAACAATTTCACTACAGCTTTGGCTGACCCAAAATTTATAGTTTGTCTCACAACTTGCGCATATAGTTATAACGCAACAATTATCAAACCTGCCGTATAGGATCCCAAAATTTATTCTAGATCCTTATCATTCTCAGAGTATCCATAGTGAGAATTCCAAAAATAACCTATACCAGTCTATTTAATTCATGTTTGTATTTATGATTAGGCATGTCACTACATTTTAACAAGATAAACTTTTTCATGACTTACATCATTTCAGCATGATGATAAAAGCCCAAATAGCTTCTTTAAGTAATCTCATGTCTTAATCATCTCAGGAGTCCTTAAATCAATTTTCTAGTATCTCTTATCATCAGTTAGCTTAAACGTAGCTAACTTTCTTTATCATTTTCAGAGACTTAATCATTCTCTAAGATGGTCTCCACTCAGAGTAGCAAATTCTTTACTACGTCTACTAGCAGATTGCCAGTTAAGATAGGAGAGTCTCTTCTCCTGAAAGTTTCTAGAACTTTCACATATCTTTTCATTTCATCTGGCTTATCATTGAGACCGTCTATTTATTTTATGTTTACTTCAGTCTCAACTATATATGGTTTTACAGAAGTTCCACACCATTGGCACCCACATCTGGAGCTATCAATGATTCAAGCCTCTGTCTTTCTCACATTACAACTTTGTCACAAGCTAATAAGCTGTGCATTTCATTGTTGTTGGGTAGTTACTAGTCATATATAAGCTATATAATTATTATCACTGGATTACATCCAGTTCATTTTCTTTCAGCCTTCTGATCCTTTCATGATCAACAATTTCCATTGTTAATCTTGACTGGTTTTTTCCAAATCTGGAATTCACTGACACATGTGATTCTCAGTCAAGATAACATATTGGATAGGCTCAACATAAAAGGACTACCCATATGTATACCCATACAAACAAGCATAATATCATAAAGCTTTTAATCTTTTAGGCTTTTAATCCTAAACTTGGCTCTGATACCAATATTGTCACGACGCCCCTGGCGTAGACTGACGTCATGACCGACACAATGTATTATACACTGTACATACCCATATACAATATACAATACACTGTCAGCCTCAACGAACATTCACAATAATTCCCACAAGTTCCAAATTTTTGACTACACATCCCCATCAAATGGACGTTTCACTTTTGTTTTTCCTGAGATATCACAAATCAAATCCAATATAGATATCTATATCATTCCATTCATTCACACATCAAATTTGCATTTCATCATCCAATATATTAAGCTATATATATGCCCACACATCCCATCTAGATGATAATACATATATATATATATATATATATATATAATGTGTGATAAGTATACATATCAAAATAACAAAAATATAATCTATTTCCTCCAAGCATACATACACATACCAGACGAAGGCTCACGTGATTATCACTCACGGATTTTTTCCTTTTCCCTTCGACTCAATACCTGAAATATTGGAGGAAATGGGGTGAGCAAACAACAACTCAGTGAATATAGTTCTTGACATGACAATCGCATGTATTTTAGGAAACATGGCATATCAAATCGATTTAAAACATTTCAAAAGCACATATGCACCATTCATCAAAATAATATACATGCACACAATATATAGTTGATGCTCATTCATAAATATTTTACCATCCCCCTCTCATTACCCAATTCATAGTCATTTCAAGGACCGCAACCCTTATTATGACAGACCTACTGACAATGAGGACTCGCAAAACCTCATCCGGGTCTAATTCCTAACGAAATGACATTATTATAAGCTCCAATTTCTAAAATCAGTTTGCATGATCACTAAAACTCAATGCATTACATAAACATGCATACAATCAACCAGTTTATATGTGTACAATGTCATACAAGAACCAAATCAAGAAAACTATACTCACAGTGGTTGCACGGGGTTTCTACGTCAAATCGAGCAACAATAAATGTCCATCATAATTGCTTCCTCAAGAGTATTTATCCATGTACTTGAGCTCTCAATTTAAACACTGAAATGAATCATAGATTATCATGAGAATCACCATTTCAACTCACTGTTCACATCATAATACTATTCACATCACTGTTCACATCATCACTATTCATTCGAAAGATGTAAATTGTTACTAAAATTGTCAAACGGTCTCCAAAAATCATGAACTTAGCATTGATAGACTCGCAACAGTCCATTCTACCATTCTATAGCCTTAAACTGGAGTTTCATTGGGAATGGTCTCCAATCTACACTCTAACTTCCAACAGCCATAAAAGTTCCAAATGAACACATAAATTCAATCTAACCACATATTCGGGGTCCAGGGAGTGTTTTTCAACCTTCTTAGCGGATTTTCATTCACGTTGGGTCAAAACCCCAATTGTTGAAAATGCCGTAAAACTGCTCACACAACAAAAATTACTCCGCTAGAAAGGTTACATCTAGCTTAGATATCAATTTTACGACGAAAAATAGCAAAAATAGCTTATCGACATATTATGGTATAAAATTAACTAGCTATCATCATATTAGCTAAGTTATATTATGGTATAAAATTAACTAGCTATCATCATATTATATGATGATATGGTATAATATTAGCTAAGTTATCATCATATTATATTATATGTATAATATTAGTTAAGTTATATTATGGTATAAAATCAACTAGCTATCATCATATTATATGATGATATGGTATAATATTAGCTAAGTTACCATAATATTAGCTAATATTAGCTAAGTTATCATCATATTATATGTATCATCATATTATATGTATATCAGGTGGAAGTTTATTAGCTAAGTTATATTATATGTATAATGTGACCACCACCATACAACATAGACATGTATGCACATTATATTAATATAATATAATACAAAACAAGTGATTAACGTGTGATTTATGCGTTGATAGGTTGATAACGCCCAACGTCGAGGAATCTCAACACATTTGGAATTTAGCGATTCAGGTGGGGATGATTCTAGACCTTCATAATATTTTATTTTGATATATAGATAGGAATGTTAAATTAATTAGGTCTATAATATCATTATATTGCTTATGCATGCCTATTGTACGTGATGTTATTTATACCATGCTGTGATTAATAGCCATGATGATATGTGTCAACATGACTTATGGTTTTGATTAGATGATAATTAGATGCATGAAATTTATATGATATTTGAGACTTATTTATAAATTATAATGTCGGATAATGAAACGTATGACTTGGAATATTGACATAGTAAGGTTCATGTGTTAATACTATTATATTTGGCATTATAACATGATACTATGTGTAGTGGAATTTGAATATGGTTTGTGAATACAATTAATAGCATGATTACGTTGTATTTATGGTGTGACATCACTAAAGAACACTATTAAGATAAAAATCACACATATGAGGCAGTTATTCTAAGGAATATCACCATTGATTATTGTGGGGCAGTTATTCTTAGGAATATCGCCAATATTTATTATGGGGCAGTTATTCATGATGAATATCGCCAATGGAGTTCTAATTTTTGGGTAGTGCCACCCTGTGTTTGATTTCCTAAAGGTACGTGATTTAGAACGTGATAAAATTCTCGACTCAAACAATCTAATGTTGCAACGATTAATGTGTGAAACTTGTTTGTAACGTTCTTGTGTATGTATCATAATAAAATGTTGTGAATTGTTTAGATGACCCACTGGGATTTCAAGCTTACCTTTATTTTTCATATGCAGGTACTTAGAAAACAAAGTAGCAAGTTGTGACGTGGTTCAGTGATAGGGGTAGGATGGAAATCTGAACAATATTTTAATTAGAGAATGAGTTAATTACTTGTTTAATTTCGTGAACTTTTATTTAGTAAGGGTTGTATTGACATTAGAGATTTTGATAAAATCTTTTTATGATTATTGAAGGAATCATGATTTATTTTAAATATATGTGCCTTGGACTTGAATTCTATTTGACGAATGTATTTAAGATATTGTGTCTATGATGGATGGACAAGGGCAAGTACCCTCATAATTCACTATAGAAATTGGTATAGTGGAATTATGTGGTTCTTGGCATGAAGATAATACAAATTGGTATTCGTTTATCTTAACAAGTAAGTTGGTTAAAAAAAACAAAAAAATAGATATATGTATTTAAATTCATAGTGTTTCAAATTTTATTACGCATACAATGATTATGGGTTAAGATAGACGTATACGAATAACATCTCGATTTTCAGTGGTTATTCTCGATAAAATTAAAATATTCATTATAAAAAAAAAAAAAAAAGTTTTGAAAATCGGGGTGTTACATAAACTCACTCAAATGATTTTCTATTCGTAACATAATTCACCGTTTCTTGCCAAAAAAAAGAAAGGAGAAATTCATGTTATTAGAAACTACCCGGACTTAAAAGTTATGATTAGTGATTTTAAGAAGTCCCGATATTATGTTAAAATACTTAGCTCGCGTATTAAAAAATAAATATACTTAATTCAACATATTAAAAAAGAAAAGAAAGGTTAAGGCTATATAGATGAAGTTAGCACTTACTCAATTCAACTAAGTTTTTTCTCAACTACATGAAGTCAGCTACATAAATATGTTTCTTCCACTATATTCTATTGAGAACTAAGTTAGTATTCAAATTATTGGTGTCAAAATTAACCAATACCAAAAATAATAGAGCCAAGATTTTTGGAAGAGC
Source organism: Paratinospora sagittata (assembly GCA_035771175.1). Taxonomy (NCBI): domain Eukaryota; kingdom Viridiplantae; phylum Streptophyta; class Magnoliopsida; order Ranunculales; family Menispermaceae; genus Paratinospora; species Paratinospora sagittata. Next base: position 1,468,885 of record JAYMFD010000012.1, on the reverse strand, counting down.
TGGTATTCCTCCAAAAGAGCTGATGACAAATCAGAAGAGTTGATGATGAATCAGATGAACTAATGGTGGACCTCTCAGTTGAGCTCTGAACTTCTGACTTGCGAATGAAGAGCCAAAATGGATATTACGAGGAGCATCAACGTGGTGTCGGGGCAATGATCCTCTAATGCCTAAGTTATAGTTGAGCTTACTAAAAATAGTAAAACGAGGTAGAGAGTTGTTGTAGCAAATAAAGTTATTTATCCCTTTGGGTGAAATGTAGAGCTATTTATAGTAGATGGTCAAGGCCCACCTAGTGGAGCATGTGACACCTTGGTATTTTCTAGGGTGTGGTTCTCCTTTGGGCAGTGGTCCCCTCATTTAGATGTGGTCCCATGTCAGGTCTTACCCTGATGATATAAGGTCAGCCAGATGTCTGACCTCATTTTACCCCCAACTCATTTAAAAATTCAAGTTTTACATAGCTCGGATGATGTCAACAAGGTGTGAAGCTCATATTGTCTTGAGCTTAGCTTAATAGTCAAGATCCTTTTCATCGTAGTCGCCTTCGATTGACATAGTGATGATGATTCTACTTAGCTCAAGTAGGCACTTTGGCCAACTTCCCATCGTCCGAGCTTATGTTTCTAACTTCACTTCAATTTGTGCTCGCCTCAAGATTTGGGATTTCTCAATCACTGTCACCTAAGCTCATTTGCTTCAGGACAACCTGTTTCACTTGAAGTCGAGTCATCATACTTAACTCTTTTATTCAAGCCAGATAATAACAATTCAGCTCAGCATTTTATATTCAATTTTTTATTTTAATATCGGATTATAATATGAGTCAGATTGGTGCTTTAATTCATATTTAACACAAATTGAAAAATATGGTCCAACACAAATTAACAAAAAGTTTATTTTTTTTTAATTATATTTATCCATGTTAAAAAAGTTAGCACATACATTAGCAAAATATGCCAATGGTTTAACTTCACAAATTTGGTTATTTTTTAAACTCATGGGTGACACCAAATGATTAGAGACATCTAAGGTCGTAATATGTAAATCAACGAGAATATATAGGTGAGGACACTCGCCTATCGTAGTACAAATCAAATAAAGTTATTAAGCACCACAAGCTTAAGGTTGCAACCTTTACTTTTATTCATCAAATTTGGAGGAAAACAAGGTGTGGAGTGATGACTTCTCGGGGAGTTAAGAGACCTTCTATAGAAGAATAAGATTAGAAGAGATTCAGTTTAGCCAAATGTTCTATCATTTTCCATATGTATACGTACATACACAAAGATAAAGAGAAAGAGATGTTATAAAAAGAAGTATGTAGTTTAAAAAATAAAAGAGGAAATCAATAGTTGTGGTATAACACCCAACGTTATTAAAATTTAATAGGGATGGGAATGGGTTAGGAGCAGGCATCAAGCCATTGAAAATGATAGAAAAAATGGATTGCTACATTATTTTATATTTTTGTCAAAAATGGAGTGGTACATCTACAGCTTGCAAGAGAAACGAAAAGTTAGGAGTTAAGGGAGGTGGTGGAGGTCACGTGGAGGTGGGGGAGCTTACACATTCCTAATGTGGCAAGCCAAGGCAAGGGGACCAACACACTACGAAACACAAAACACCCGCTTTCTGCCCTTCCCTTCTGACTCCTCAAGTGTTGTGTGGCACTCGTTTTCTCATTCTCTCTCTCTTTCAAACCAACGCTGCAACGGCGCATCTGTCGTCGATGAAACCAATGTTGCTAATGGACGGCAAATCGCCTCTTCGATCTAATAAATAAAGATAGAAAAAGTAGTAGGCGAAAGCTAGGCTTGGGACCGATCCATGGCTCCCATCGGCCAGTTGAAGCAATCTCGGCCTTCTTCTTCTTCTCCTCCGTCTTCCACTGCTCAAGATGCTCGGCTTCTGGTCAGAGAAACACTTCGGTTGAGTGCTGAGCTCGCTTCCTCTCCTTCTTCGTCGTCTTCTCTCTCATCGCTAGATCAGCAGCTTAACCGTGGTGGCTTCATTGACTCCAGCCCCAGAGTTATATGCTGCGAGGAGATCGATGGCAGGCGCTGGAAGTACGTTGTCGATTCTCAACCTTCTTCTCTTCTCAAGAAGCCTTCCATCCGTGCCGTCACTTTGCACGCTCCGCAGGATCCTCTCCATGTAACCTTTTTTTTTTTTCTACTTCATTTCAACCTCCTCAGTAAAGCTTCAAAGATTACAGCTAATTAGCTGCTAAAAACTTAACACCTGCAAATCTGCAATTTTAAGATGGACGATACTTTTATAAACAACTACTTGCTGCTACTGGCGGACGGCATTCAATGTTGTCGCGACATGACAGATTTCTTACTTCATTTTACGAGTCAATTCAATCTCTTACACAACCAATTGAATTTTGTTAACGCTTTTCGTCACCTGCTCTGGATATAATTTGAGTTTAATTGAATCAATTTTCGATGCTATTCCATAGGCTTCTTAAACCTTTTATCATCTCACTGATTTTCGTGAAAATTCATAACAGAGGAAGAATAAGTGCTTATTTTAGTTACTCAATTGATGTGATCATCATACGCGAATTGAATGCTGTGCTCCATGCAGCTTGTGTGAGCTGTATCGTAGTTTTGAGAGAACAGAAACTGGAAAATCACCACGCTATGGATCATGTAATGTATTGAACTTGTGTTGCAGGAATTAATGTCGTTTGTAAGATCTTATGTGGTGCCTGAGGGTTTTCCAGACACTGTTACGTCTTCTTACGTTCCATACATGACGTGGAGAGCTTTGAAGGTATTCTCCAATTTAGTACCATAAATTTAGTAATTAATCTAACTCTATGAAGTAATTTTTTATTTTTTTTTAGAGGAAACAAATTGTATTGTATATATAATGAGATAACATAATAATTACATTAATATAATAGAGAACCAGAGGTACTCTTCCAAAAATCAACAAGTGATTCTCACTAACCCACCTATAAAATACCACCTGACCCTTCGTTACAAACAAGAAGCCCAATTCCTCCACCTTGACCAATCTTGGAGATGAAGATTGATGGGACAATGTTAAACCTTCTATACTATTAGTGGGGATACAAATTTTCCCACTAGAGAAATCAAACCAATTAGACCACATTCTACGAGCGACCGCACAAGAAAAGAATAAATGCTCTATGGTCTCTCCATCCTAAAAACACAAAAAGCAACAGTATGGGGAATAGCAAGCGAAGGGGAAACACCTCTGTAACATATCGCCCATATTGAGTTTGTTGTGGGCAAGTAGCCACCCAAACACCTTAACCTTAGAAGGGACATGCACTTTCCAAATGTGTGAAGCCAATGAGAAAATGGGTATAGATGGATCATCTGGGAGCTTTTCAAAGTAAGATTTACACGAAAACTTACCTGATTGGTCAAGCGACGAATGGTAGTGGTTTGGGCTATCATAGAGGGAAATATTACCCCTAGGCTGCTTAGAATTTGGTTTAGGTCATCCTGGGGGGGAGGGGGTGGGTTCATCTGGTAGGGGTTTGGGCATTTAAGGTACAAAAAGAGGCAATGGGGTGATTATGAACGGCTGGAAGATGATATATTTGTGGGAAAGAGGTTGAAAGGCTAGTGTCCCCAATCCATTTATCTTCCCAGAATCTGAAAGAGAGACCATTTCCAACTGTAGGAGTGATAAAAGGAAGGATGTCTGGAATCAGGGATGACATAAACTTCCAAGGGCTGCAGCCAGATGATCTACACACTCCTCGTACTAGTCTACTTGACACCACTTCTCCATGTCGACTCCAAATAACACGGTACCATAATGAATCTTTCTCATGAAGAGCTCTCCATATCCATTTGGCAGCAAGTGCTTTGTTTCTAGTGACCACATTTCCAATAAGCCCCCTTTATTCACTGGCAATTGTACCTTCTTCCATCTTATAAGATGCATCTGACTGTTAGAATCAACCTCTTTCCAGAGGAAGGATCTAATCATTTTCTCAATCCTTCTTGCCACACGACTTGGAATCTTGAAGATAGACAAATAATATGTAGGCAAAGCTGATAGCACAAATTGTATAAGAGCCCGTCTTCCTCCCCTAGATAGAAAAGTCTTCTTCCACCCACCTAGCTGTTTAGAAATCTTTGCAAACACTGGATCCCAGAATTGTGACTGCAAGGGATTCCCACCAAAGGAAAGATCCAAATATCGCAAAGGCCAAACCCCAATTGCACATCCCACTCTATCCGCGATCCAAAGAAGAATTCATATTAATTCCAACCAACTGGCTTTTAGCTAAGTTAATCCTCATTCGTGAAACTGTTGAGAAGCATTGGAGGAGTTGAATTGCACTCTGGACGTCATCTTCACCGCCTTCTAAGAAAAGTAGTGTATCATCTGCAAATTGCAAATGGGACACCTCCACCTTCTTGGACCCACGTGAGAAACCTCTTACCATATTCGATTGGACCGCCTTAGTAACCAATCTCCCAAGCCCATCTACAACCAATGTGAAAAGGACAGGAGAAAGTAGATCTCCTTGTCTGAGGCACTTCTCTCCATTGAACTTATCTCCTGGTCTCTCGTTTATTATCACTGAGTAAGTGACTGATGAGACGCACCCAAAGATCCATCTGTCACCAAAGCCCTTCTCTTGTAGCATTGTCATTAGAAATCCCCAATCCACCATATTGTAAGACTTTGCAAAGTCAACCTTGAAGACCTTCCCACACTTTATCCTAGCTCTATAGTCTTCCACCACCTCATTCGCGATCGATACTGAATCAAGAATCTACTTGCCCTCCACGAATGCCGATTGGTTAACTTCAATTGTCTTTGCCAACACCGATTTCAGCCTAAGTGATAACACCTTCGCAATTATCTTGTAAAGGCAATTTATCAATCTGGTTCATGTAGGCAGTTTTTCATCACTTTAATGCTCTCTGATGCTGTGCTAATGTGTATAATATTCTCTGTAGCATTTCTTTGGTGGAGCAATGGGTGTTTTCACAACACAGACACTATTGAGTTCTGTTGGAGTTTCTAGGAATACATCTACTTCAGGGGCTGTTGCTATTAACTGGATCCTCAAGGTAATTTCATGTGAACTGATTTCAATATATAGCATTTTTCTAAAATGACATGTTTTGTGCCTTTTTTCAAGTTTAAATGTTCTTTCTCAAAGAAACTGCAGTATCACCATATTTACAAATTAGAAGTGATTAATTGTTTGTGGAATATTAGATTTTATCTTTATATTACATCTCTTATTGGTGTGGTATGTTTATCCATTATTATTATTTTTTTATAATTAATCTGACATATCAGACTTTCAAGTTTTAGGCAGATCGTTAACCTCTGTCTCTAATGATTCCAACCTGGTTCCTTAGCCATGAAGCGCCATTTATTTCCAGAGTTGAACAGATCTAGCTGATCAGTGGAGCCCATGCTTCAGAGATGGTGGCATGGGTTTTCTTGGTTCCACTGGGTGATGCTAATTCTCCGTCTCTAGTTGTTAACTCAAATAAGTTCAATGATAACAGTTGTTCAAACAAAAAAAGCCCCAACTGAAGTTTAAACTCTGTATAGAGAAATATTTCTTATACTGCTCAACAAGAATTGCACATTCTGTATATGCCGGTGATGTAGAACGAAATTAAGAAGAAGAGGTAGAATAAATTTTTTTTTTCTATTCAATCAATCATTGTCTTAATTCTATTACAACCTCTTTTTGTAGAAATCGAAATTACAAAGATTATAATGCTTCTCAATAACAAATTTTAAAGATTACAAGATTTGATTTGTATTATAATTCGAAGACTACAATCCTTCACAATAACATAATTAAAAACTACCTAAAGATTCCTACTACAATTTTTGAACTTAGAAATTTCAATCCTGCAAACATAATTAGAATCCTATTCAAACAAAACCACTTGACTCTAAATAAGAATAAACTCTTACTATAAATAACCAGAATAATTAAGATCCTTGAAATTAAATATTTTAAAAATACAATTTTATTAATTTTCCATTCTTGTGCCACATTAATATCTTGATAATGCTATAGGTTGGCAATGATGTGAGCAATCATGAAAGACACTTGAGGCTTCTGAAAAAGGGGATGCCATATCACTTTCTCTACCTTTTCTTGATGGTTCATCTTAACGTTCTATGACTTGCTGTTATATGCTGCTGCTGGAGTTTTAGTTTGTAACAACTAGGGTTTTTTCTTGAGTATTTGATTTACTCTCCCCAATCTTTATGCAAATAATGACAAACTAGAAGCTGTTCTGCATTGTCCAGAGCCGATGATAATGTGTCTCTTGCTCTGCTGAAAGATCAACTTGTTTTTGTGATTTTCTTGAATCTTACTTGGACGATACTCCAATCATTGATATCATCCTTGCTTTCAATCCTTATGCAAGACTTCCAACAAGCTGTCCAGAAATGACTATCGCACCCCAAAATATTTCCACCAAAGTTTCTAAAAATCCATCAGCAAAATTATAGGGAAATCAAGTGTTCCACTATTACAATTTTCTGTTGTGAAACTGTCCGCAATACAAACATATCTTTGAGGTTATTAGATTTCTTAAAGTAATTTGAGCTGGAAAGAACACGATGGATTGGTTGGTGTGTATGTCCAGGCACAAGGTTTGAATTAAAAAAAGATGGCTTTAGGAATCTATATGGAAGTATGTTTATCTCCTTTCATGTGACCGGTGCTCACTAATGGATGACATGGAGAAATGACAAGTTGATCCAACTCAAAAGCATTTAGGTTCCTTCCTTTTCAATTGGAAATTTTAAGGTCTTTATGTCCAATCAACTGCATATATTTTACATTTATATGTTTATTATTATCTGTGGAAATTGGAAACTATCACTTGAAATACTCATCTCTTCTATGTGATGTTAAAGATCCTTCCTTAAATTAATCATGAGCCAGATTGTCTAGAAAGGTTTATAGCGTCATCCCTTCTTGTTTATATGTCTCAAAGGACTCTTTCAGACAATGATTCTTCTTATTTATTTCCCTCAACTTTTTTCTCTCTTTTGTTTTTCAAAAGGATGCTGATACTGATAGTTTCAATTGTGTTAGATTTCTAGTGCATGCAATATCAAGCTATTTGTTTTGTAGGATGGAGCTGGGCGCGTTGGAAAAATGCTTTTTGCACGGCAAGGAAAGAAATTTGACTATGATTTGAAGCAGGTAGGATTGCACTTTTATTTTGGTATTTTTCAATGTTCTTTAACATCCTTGATGAGATAGAGTCTTCAGCGTATACTTTTTTATTTTTTAATTCTTAAGAATGATATAATTTGCAGCTTCGCTTTGCCGGTGACCTTTTAATGGAGTTAGGTGCCGGGGTAGAGTTGGCTACTGCAGCTGTGCCACACCTCTTCCTGCCATTGGCTTGTGCTGCCAATGTGGCAAAGGTTGGACTTGTAAAAGCTTGCCTTATATGGACATATATTATATGGTTGAAAAGATTTGCAATATAGGCTCATCTTCTTTCATTGTAGAATGTTGCTGCTGTAACGTCTACATCAACTCGGACTCCTATTTATAAAGCCTTTGCCAAAGGAGAAAACATTGGCGATGTCACTGCAAAAGGAGAATGCGTTGGCAGTATTGCAGATCTGGTATAATATTTTTTCCTCTTCCCAATTGCTGATAACTCCTTACAGAGGATTTTCTCCTTCCCTCCTCCTCCCCGATGCCCCAATCACAACTCCCCATGCAGAAACAAAATATTATTTCTAATTATCTTGTATCCAGTGTTAATAACTCTCAATAAACTGTTGGAACTAGCTCTCATGTTCAGTTGAGCTGCTTGGACTTTTTTCTGATCCATAAATGTCTTAGCAATGACATTAACCTTTATCTAGTTTAATAGTTTCTTCATGGAATTATACTTCTGTTCCTCCAAGTTATGTGCTGTTTACATTTTTTAGCTTACTAGTTTATCAGTAATGTATATGTTCATACATTATACAATTGAAGCTCAAAACTCAAATAGGACTATTGGTACTACTCAAGGGGGATAGAACAAAATAGAAAACAAGTATGGATATAGACATCTGTTATTGCAATCCAGTTCTACCTAATGTGAACAACGCAAGGGCTGCCCCATCTAACTCTTTCATAAGCTAAAAAAGGAAAGCAATGGACTTACCAAAACACAACCCTTTGTCACCATCAGATAGAGAGATGGTAGTGGGGAATTATAGAAGTTCTAAACTGATGTCTTATGTCACTTTCTTCTTTCCCCCAGATCCTGTACTACAAAGTTCTTGGTAAGATGCTCCTCTCCTTGATATCTTGTTGCAAGGAAGAAACCCAACTTGTCTGTTCTATCATCTCAATTTACATTTACTGCTATCAAGGGCTCAAAATGTGTGTCCAAGATTTGGTTCTATGTCCACACACATTCATAAAGGAAGATAACTCTAGCAATGATCTTGTTGAACATTCCTATTGAGTTTGAAACTTCTGTTCAATCTTCCAAAGCTATTTGCTGAAAGAACATTGTTCAGGGCTCTTACAGTGTTTCTCCCTTTATTATAAATTTTTTACAGGCCTACATATCTGAAAGAGAGTATGAACCCAGGTTGTGTGGTGTTCAATTACAAACTTTACCTGCTAAACATATTTGTGGTCATATCATGATTATATGTCTTCCTAACTTCTCTCTTAAATTCAAATGAGTTCATATACCAGCTGTCAAAGTCATGAATGAGAATAAAATTGCTTACGAGCTTGGTGAATTGGTCAGAAAACCAGATAGGGATTTGACCCAATCTGATTAACCAAATGAGTTGGACTTGCCTTTGTTTGACCTTGACCATGTTCACCTCCTTCTGAATAGTTATTAAAGTTTTGGAACTGATCTGCATTGCTATATTCTGTGCTATGCCTTATATATAGACGCATGTGTGCGTGCATGCATTTAGGTGCAAACACAATGAATGACTTGTGTATTTGTTCTCTTCTTCTTTCTAAAGAATGCTATGATGCATGCATATATAGAAATATGTGTCCAAGCTTCTTGAGGACCTGTTTATATTTGTGTTCTTCCCATTGAAGGATTTAATAATGCATACATACGTTGAATATATACATATTTCTCATAATTATTAATTGAGGCTATGGTTACACTAATTGTTTTCTGCAGTTGGGAACTGGACTGAGTATCATGATCTCAAAAAGAAATCCATCCTTGCTTGCTACTTTTTCGCTGCTCTCATGTGGATATGTCCTAAGCTCATACCAAGAGGTCTGGTTTTTCATTATTAATCAACATTCTTTTTTATCTTATTTACCCTCTGCTAAACCTTTTACTCTTTGTTCCAAAAAAAGGGCTTATGGATGCTCTTTTTTTTTTTTTTTCCTTTTTCTGTGATGCTAATCATCCTGTTTGCACTTTATAAATTCTACAAAAAATTAAATTCCTAGGGAACTTCTACTACAAGGATTCTTAACAACTAGAAAAACAACATGCTGCTTAATAGGGTCCTACCCTGTATCTTGCCTCAAGAAGTGCTTGAGGCGCATGCTTTGAAAACTGATTATTGCCGAAACACTTATTTTGTTATTCTACTTTTTCCTGCATGACACCATGTTGACAATTTTCTTTCTAATAGTTGCACAACGAGAGTACTTAAATATCTCTTCATATATTTCTTTGTGCACTTTTAAGTAAATTGTTTGGCCACCTGAAATAAAGAATAATGATGAAATGGTTAAACCGAGCAATATGACTCACATTGAAGACATTAGAAGGGCAAGATAGTTGCAAGAATTGATTTGGTTGAAGGGGTAAGGGTCATGGGCTATGTTACCTGGACTCGGGTATGGGTACATATCTAGAGGTTCGACTTGTTCATTTTCAAATTCTAGGATGCGGGGACTCGGCTATATTATATGTTATTCTTTCATTTTTTTTTTGCTTTTCACTCATTTATTGTCCGTTTTATTCACCCATATAAGTGAATTTTACCTATTAATCATTATTTTCTTTCATTCTTTCTCTTCTTTCCATTGGAGAATCTACATAGTAATATTCTAATATCTAAAGTGTCGGACACATATCCCATATCCATGTCATATGATGAAGTGTCGGACACGGGTACGTCGGGCTAAAGTAAAGAGTCCGGGTAACATAGGTCATGGGCGCCTATGATTTAATGACAAAAATTGCCTTGAATAGGCTGGGAATGGGGGGGAAAGATTGACATTGCTTACCACTAGTGTCCACAAGGCATTGTTGATGTTGATGGAAGCTAAAGATTTTATGGTCGCATATATTTCGCAAAAATAATGGATCTTTCAATATTTTTAATCTGCTTACTGCTACTATACATGCTTTTGACCAGGTCAACTCTGTTGTTTTGCGAACAATGAATCGGGCAAGATTCACCGTGGCAGTGGAGTCCTTCCTTAAAACAGGTTAGGTTAAGTTATTTTACAAGTACAGATGCCAGTATGGAAACAGATTTTTTTCTCCATCTTATCATTTCATGTATTTATGTTGTAGGAAATGTACCTTCATTGCAGGAAGGAAATATGAAGGAAAATATCTTCAGTTTCCCATGGTTGAGGGATATGCCTATTGTTCTGGGTATGATTGTAGAGGTGTAACATTGACTGTTTAGCGCAAATCCAGATCTTTATAGTGATCCCATAAGTCTCTGTGAAAACAAAATTTGATGAAACTATTTTTGCAGGGTCAAGGTTTAAAGATGCATTTCAGGAGCCGATTTCATTTCTAGCCATAGAGCCCCTGTTTGAGGTATGGTTTGTAATGCTCTTCTCATACCCTTCTGAACATAACAGTAGTCTTTTTTGTCCTATGTAATGAAATTTCCTTTACTTCTATGACAGAAAGAGAGATACATAGTCACCTATAATTCTTCCAAGGGTAATGTATTTGCGTTGCTCAAGGATCAGGCGAAGTCTGATGACATCCTAAAAGCGGCTTTCCATGTGAGAGTTTGACTTCCTTTATGATGTAATTAATAATATTTTGGAATATATTTGCTCAGACCAACACTACTTTCTGGTTACAGGCCCATGTTCTTCTGCATTTTATTCCTTCATTGCATGAGCATCCATCTTCTTATAGGAAACACCATGGATCCGCCAGTTCTGAACCAAGATATCATGCCTTATCCAAAGCTGTTGATGTTGAGGCTTACATTGCCGAGTCTTGCAAAATTGTCTCAAATTCCTATGGACTCTTTAAGAGGAAAGCGGCAGAGCAGGTGAGTAGGCTGCCATATTATTCTTGTCTAAATTTGACTTTGAAACATGTTGGTCTTGGAGTTGGAGATGAAAAATGGAAACCTCTGATGGCTGACACCTATAACTCTGTAATCTTTAGAAATATATCTGTGAAAACCCTTTTACTTTTCTATACTTTTATGAACCATTGTGACTTTGTGTCCTTTAAGATGGTTACTATTACAAGATGTCTATTTCTTGGAAGATTTTGTGTTAATTTATTTATTTTTGCCTATGTGTGAGTATCGGTGGTATTAGACCTATCAAACTGATTTCAGGATTTTAGACCTAGCAATTCTTGCTACACAACTGCATTGAGAATGGTCTCTGACAACTTAATTTTGTAAGTCATAGCTTTTGGACGAGTGATAGTAATGGCATATAATTTGTTTTTCTGAATACTTTTGACAGGAAATTTGTAATTCTACCTTTTTTGAACAACTAGAATGTCTAAGATGCCACTGAGATAAATGCTGAAGTTTGTGAAATCTTGTTTCTGATATTGGAGTCTGGATATATGTAATGGACTTATAAAGTAATATATTGACGTTAATAAAAGTAAAGTAAATTGCCAATTCAGCTACAAGTGACTAGTTATGGAGCTACAGTGGGGATGCGCCCGGGGGGTGGGGTACCATTGATCCATTTTCATGTACTACCTAGACATCGACTGAGCCATCTTTACTGAATACAAATAATTCTAGCAGTTGAATCTCCTGCATTCTGTCATAATTCTATAACAACTTAAAGCCTTTTTGCAATTACTTGAGGTCAGCATGTGCCATTTGACTCTCTGGTCATCATTCCATTGAATTCAAGGCACCATACGGTTCTTCACTTCAGTCCAAGCATATAACCAAACATATGGAGGATGCTTAAAATAACTGCAGCAAAGGAAAGAGAAATTATACGCTGGTTTGCATAACCTGCATGATCCAAGAGTTTATGTGACCATGTGCACTACTAAGACTTCAAAAAGATGTTTATATTCATAGAACCTGCATGACAAGGGTGTTACTTTTAACTTCAGGATCAGACTTGTGTTAGACACATGTTGGTTGATACTTAAATGCACAAGGGATAGACTCTTAAAACCTTACACATACGTCCTAACATGTAGGGTAGTAGCAGTATGACATTTTGTATCAATGATTTATAATAATAGATTGATTCTGTAAGTGTATTAAGTTGTCGAGTTTTGGAACAATCATGGTTTTACTTTTGTGTCAGAAGTTAGAACTCCGCCTTTGTAAACTGATATTGTATAGATATATTAACTTTCTTCGCTTTCCAAAAAAATTAGGGATCTAAATATAATCTCTTAAGTAATTGTTACCTCTTGTCATGGCACTTGAATAGTTCTATTGTCTTAATTAGTTTGTTAAGAATCACTAATCACTTCCTGATCCATGGGACTACTAGATTATTCTGATGTTTCAGATAAACGACTGGAAGTTTGGTGGCTTCTCTTATTCATTGAAGCCTTTTATTGTTGCAGGGTTGGATGATATCAGAATCACTGCTCAACCCTGGGCGCGCTCGGCTTTATTAGCTGTAAGAGTTTGGAAGATAATCTTGGACTCGCCACTTAATGCTCTTGGACAGCTTATCCACATGCAAGGAGCTCTTATTCTCATGTACATATATGGTTTAGTTGCACATGCTGGGTACTAAATACAATGCTATTGAAGCCAAAAGCAGGATTATGCCGTGGTATTTGGGGCCACCCTGCAATTTTTCTCATTTAGATGGTCTTTGTGCTTACTTATCTCAAGACAACCAGACGTAACAGAGGAAAAGAATACAAGGTACTTTATTAATTGTCTGGTTTTTATGGGAACTTTACCCACAATCCATGCAGTTTATGTCCTGTATTTGATCTGATTCATTAGGCCATCTTCTCTCAATAAAATGATAGAGGGATGTTTAAGGTTTATTAGTGTTAAGAGGAGGGTAAATATTGCCTTAGAAGCGTAAACTATGACTGTACAGAGTATATGGAGTGATGTAGGTAGGGGCATTCATGTTTGAGTTGGTCGAAAAAGATTTGACATTACTTCGTGAATGTATACATAATTTAGCATCAACATAAACACAGATTTTCTAAGTTGTGAACATCAACAATGTATTGAAGTTTTTCTCATTTTTCAAGCACAAACAAGCCTGAGGTTGTGGGCATCGAATAGGACCTTATAAAGTAACTGAAGAACACGAAAGATATGATCTCTTAGTCAAATCTGTGAGAATGCATGCAACCATTAGAGTCTCGTGTGTGTAAATGATCAATTCAGAGCAGAAGACTAGTAATATCATTTGAAAGGACTCACGTACGGTACGTTGGTGTCACCCATGGCCTATATGTTACTGAAATGTGGGTTACGTTCTATTAAAACCTTAATTTGAATTGGTTAACAACAACAAAGCTTCATGTAAAATGATTATAATTGTAGTAGCTAGTCTCAGGAAAATGGTAATATTGGGAACCCAAGATTTTATGAGGAATCAAGTAGCTCATAGACTTGGCAAATGGGGTGCCGGTGGATAAAGGAAATCCAACCTATTGTACTGGATATTGTGTTTTAGGAGGACTTAATAATATTGGCTTGCTTTTTTTTTTTTTGAACAAAAGTAAAAAAAATAAAAAAAGGGAAAAAGAGATTTTCGGAGGAAAAGCAAAGCCTCAAATGGTGGTATAATCTGGGAACATCTCTACGAGACAATACCATAAAAACAGGGAGTATGGTAAGGTAAGGCTGATCTCTGCACAGTTTAACAGTAGCGATGGTATTAATGTAGCGTAGACTAGTGAACATGGTCACAGCAGAACATAAAGGACGAGCGCGCGCGCGCACACATACAAGGTGAAAGGGGTGTCGTGGTGGGGAATGTACTTGCTGCTGCTGACAGTGGCCAGTGGGCTCTGCATTCTTTTTCTTGTTCATGTTCCTGTGAACTTGAGAGGTCAATGGCTCAAACTTTTTTGAAGTTGACGGTCTATGTGTGTCTATGCCTAAGTTTCTTAAAATGCTTTTCTAACTTATGTTCATACTTTGTGTTTGTGTGATATTTTGAGTGTGGAAGGAGAGTGTAGATGGAGAGTTAGCAAAGCATGACTCGAGTTATAAACAGAGCATCAGACTACTTACTCCCCACTGATCCATCATTATGTGGAAATTAGAATAGAGTTCGGGGTTGTGTGAGTCTAATATTAGCATGTTTAATTGTAAGACCCATAAATTTTACATTATTTGCAATAGCTAATTTATTTTAAGGAAAATGATGTGGAGAGTCAGGTTTGAAATTCGGCTGGTTGTAATCCCAACACCAAGTTCTTAGATCTTCCTAGAGTCGGTCTGAGTGTTGGGAGTACATAAGCTGCGTCTCCCTTTCACCATCCTTGTTTCAATTCCTCTTTTATTTATTATTACTATTTTTTAAAGTTATCACGTACCATGTGTGAAGAAAAAAAATTATATTTAAAGTTGGAGGAGGAGAGTCAAGCAGTAGAGACTAGAGAGAAATGAATGCGCATTACTTTCTCCCCTTCCCTCACTCGAGGTATGAACATTAACAGAGGGGATATTCATGCAGTGAGGGGAGGGGGGTATATCGCTAAAGTATGTTTAAACTATTAAATTGAGTCTATTATTAGCTCAATGCATTGTTAGTCAAGTATAATCGAGACCAACAACAAAAAAAAAAAAATGAAATGAAAAGAATTCTAAGGTGATTATCAAGGACTCCACTAGGCGCCGGACGCAGTAGTTTTTATACATTAAGAAACTAGTAAGCTGGAATCTATTAATTATAAGTTAAAGACTATATTATAAAATCATAAATAAATATAATAGAATAAGATGGGAGCCTTTGGTAACATCAATTAGTGCGGCTGTGTGTTAACCTAGCTATAATCTCTTAATTTGATTTGTTTAATAGAGAATCCTAAGCTTAATAGGAATCTAAATAAGAAGCTATAAGCCCACCTTGTTTCATAAGTATATTATTAATCATGTTTTGTAACAGTTGATCTGAACTTTCACACAATAAATACTACAGTAGTTTTGGTAACAAACAAGAAACAGTAGTCATAAAATAAAGCAAGAGAGTAAATGAGCAAGTGAGTCAGAGAAGACTGTAACGGCCCATCTGCACATTTGCGTGCTAACCAGCAGGCAGAGAGAGAGAGAGAGAGAGAAAGAGAGAGAGAGAGAGAGGTTGGTCCACCCTTTCACTCATTCACTGTAACCAGTAAACCTAGAGACAGAGATAGGTAGTAGCAGTAAGTGTAAGTGTTAAGTGGGTTGTTGGTCAGAAGGTCAGGACACTCATCTGTGTTAGCTGCAGGGATTCAGAACTCCGAATTAAATGCACATCACCGGTGCCCACTTGGAGCTATACTGCCACTGCTCATCAACACAAACCACAGTGGCATTATTAGTTACTACTACATGTTTTTTTGGAAATGAAGGGCCTTCTCGATGACAATATTGTAATAAACACATACTTGCTAACACTAGGTTAATTAAGCGTATCATCAAAATCACTAGTTTACATATATTGATTCCAATAAAATGAATAGAATGTGGAATTTTATTCAAAGTAACATCATCATCAATTAATTAAATTAAGTTACCAACTCCATTAATTCATGGCTTTTTGGCTTGCAATTAATTTTCAAATCAAAAGGGTAGAGAAGGGGAGGGGGCATAATTGTCATTTGGAAAGCATTATTGCCCACTGAATACAAGGGCATCTATTCTAGCCCAACAATTAAATGTGGGTCAGAAGATTTACAGAATCCTAATAATTAATACCCCAATATTACTGCTATCTACCCACACCCCTGTTCCCGTCTGCTCCTTCCCCTCAATCCCACCAGTGCAATGAGTGAGTGAACAGATAGATGGGGGTGTGTTGTTTTAATTTTGGGTTCTGCAATTTCAATTCTCAAGGCTATACCTGAGCCTACTAAGCTAGCTGAATCAGAATGACCTTTCTCAAAGAGGAAAATCTCAGAGGTAAAAAAAAGTAAAAATGGTCCTCTCCCTTTCTTTGCATTGCAACTACTGCCGCTACTACTACTAGTACTACAAGCGTATGGTGGGGCAGCTGTGCTGCATAATCGTCTATTGTTGCTGGTACAATGGTAAATATCATTCTTAATTACAAAATCCCTAAATTCATCCCCATCGAGAGTAATTTGATATATATTCCACCACCACCAGCATGCGGCGGCCCGGGGGCCGGGGGGGGGGATTAAAAATCTTTTATTTATAATAATTGATCAGTGACTAACTACGTAGCTTATATATGTACAAGTTGATCAGAAAACGAGGCATGGGGATTATAAAATAAAATCATAGCATAGTGTCAGTAGTGCTTGTTAGAAAACTTAAATTTAAAAAAGAAAGAAGCAAGGAAAAGAAAAGAATAATGTTGGGAGTTGGGTTATAATTCCAACAACAAATTGTGTTGTGCAATTGGGAAGCTGAAGCGCAGAGATTGTTGTACGCTTCGGTCGAAAGAAAGCTACTACGAAGCATTCAAAGCGAAGAGAAATCAATGTGCATGTGAAACTGCTGTGTGTGTGACAAACTTTTAAATACTCATATGGTTAGGTATGCCCTCTTTAATGAAACATGTGATGTTCAGCTGCCCTTTTTTCCTCCTCATATATACATCATGTACATATTAAATACATACGCCTAGTTACTTAGGCCTAGCTAGCTAGTAGTTTGCAAGTATATATTAAATTATATTCTTTCATTTGTGGCGTACTACTTGTCGTCTGCCCTTGTCATGTTGAGGTTTTGATAGTCCTCTTGACCAATGAAAAATGTTCTTCTAATTTATATGTACAATTACATTTTAATATTTATTAAATTATTTATTATATACATATATAAATATGTATAACAAATATGAATGTGAAGTCAAATAAATGGTATAATTTTGTGCTAGTAATGCATTTTAAAAAGAAAAAAAACATTTATTATAGGAACACACACACAGCAGTTTTCAACTAATATTTTTTTTTTGGTTACAAGCAACATCGACATCTATAACAACCATAGAAACATTACCTTTACTACAACATAAATTGCCTTAGATCATGTATTAATACATATTTTAAAACACTCCAACGGTGTATTGATAAAAACGTTTCTAACAATGTACACCATAGAGCATTTTCCTTTGAACTTCATTTTGCACCAAATTAAATACATATAACTTTTAATCTACTGTTTTGCTGCGGTTGATCAGTGTAAAGGACAAAGTCAAGACGGAGAAATGAAGGGAGACGATCATATCGTTCTTTTATGTATGGGATTGGAGCGAGGAAAAATAAGGTTGGCCAACTCTTTCCGAGCACCAAAAAAAAATAAAAAAAATTCTAAAAGTACGTGAAACGTTAATAAAAGACACACCAATGTTATTATTTAATTAAGGAACATTATTATCCTCTAATAATCAAAAGGTTCCAGTGCTTATATATGAAAGAAGAACTCGGTTTTAATTTCCAATCCACGCATTAAACGGATGAGTTCATCACTAGCTAGCCACTACAGCACCAGTGGATCAGTATAATAAGAGAAATATGTGAGAGTACTACTGTTTTAAACCGCTTCTGTCGGAGGAGCAACTCATGATGATCAACACACACACTGACACACACACACACAACACACGGCTACGAGAGAGGAAAATATTTCAATGGACCAATAAAATACATTAGATAGATAAGAAGATTACCCTACAATATTACAATACTGCTCTCAAACCACCCAAATCCCATGAACTACACCATTCATTTTGTTATCTACTACACCTAGCAGCAGTGCAGTACTACTCCTATTTTCCTTAAAAAAGAAAAAAAAAGGAAACAAAAAGAAAATCGAAAGCAAAATGGTCGTGAAAGAGAACAAAAGTACGGGTGTACATGAGATCATAATAAATGTATCGATCTCTTCAGTTTCTGCATCATCATCATCTTCTTCTTCTGATGGGAATAAGGAACAGCTTTAATTTTTTTGATATTCTTTTATAGTATGGCTTGATGATGATCAGAATTATTGTTGGAAGAAGAATTCTTCTTAGCCAAGTTGTGCTTGTTATTGTGCATCCACACCTTAAGGACTCTCCTCCTGACACCAATCTCTTGACAGAACTGCTGCACCACACTTTCCTCTTGTTTCTGTATCCTCCACCCAACTTTCTCTGCAAAACTCAGCATTTTCTCCTTCTGTTCTGGTGTGAACTTGGTTCTGAACCTCTTCTTCACCACCATTTGATGATGATGAGGCTCTCTAATGGCAACATTAAACCCCTGATGCCCACTACCTCCCTCCTGCTCATCCGACTGATCAGAAGGGACTGCCAAGTTATATGGCATTATCATCTGGTTGGGTACTGGTACTGATGATCTTGATGAAATGAGAGCTGCTGCTGCTGCTGCTGCCGTTGGGTATCCCAATGCCTCTGAATTACCCAACATTACTTTGTGGTTAATGTGAGGGCCTAAAACCACCTTCCTACCCATCTTGTTTAGATGGGGATGGTGGTAGTGGTGGTGGTGGTAATTAGTGCAATCACAGGAAGTAGGGTGATGAAGATGATGATCTCCTTCCACTTCTTTTCTGTGGAAGTTTCTGTGGCAATTGCAGGCTGAACACTTGAGGGCTTCAAGGGTGCCTTCTTCTCCACTTGGCATGAACTCACCACACCCATCTGTGGCATTCCCACCCATTGCAGCTGCATGATTTTTTAGGCATTCCCTGTATCTGATGCTCACCTGAACAACCTTTTTGTTATAATTAGAGGGCAAATGCTCATCCTGATCCGGAGTTGGAGTAGTAGTACTCATACTGATAGGCCCATTTGATGAAGGGATGAGTTGAGGTGAAGAACTAGAAGAAATGACATGGTTTTGGGGAAGGGGTTGATCATGATGGATCATATGACCATGTCCATGTCCTGCAGGAGGTCCAGCGTAACTGCTACTTATTGGCATTGGAATCTCCTCTTCTTGACTCGAAAGATCCATTGACACTCCCTCTTTTCTTAATTAAAAAAAAAAAAAAAATCTCCTCTTGTTTGGACTGAAGAATACCAAAAACGATTGAAGACACTAAACAGAAGGGACCCAAGACAAATATACCCAAAGCTAGCTAGCTAACAATTAGAGATCGGCCCAGCTAAATAAAATGTTTGAATGACTTAATATGTATAAATGGAGGCTTAGAAATTGAAGTGTTGGAACTTCACTTTCCATTATTATTAGAATGAGAATTGCGAGAATTTTGACAACATTGTCTAATAATAATGACAACCTCCAAGTGAATTTAAGAGGAAGCAAGGTAGCTCTACAATTAGGAAAAGAGACCCAAGAAGCTAAAGAACAAGGTACTTTTGGTTTGAGAAATAATTAGTAGAAAACAATTACAACACTCAAGATCCCACATAGTTAGAGACACTCGCACGCACTGTTTAATGGAGAATGAGCAGTACTAATGGGGGAGATGGAGAAGAGTGATGCTTAATTAATGGCATTGGTGTGTGGGAGATTCTAATAGAACAAAATTAAGTAGCTGAGACCATCTAGACTTTGAATGCCATGTAATTTTGGCCTAATAAGATCATAAATATGTGACACAACAAGAAGAAGGCTTAAAAAAGACAAGAGGGTAGAATAAGAAGTTTGTCCAGTCTTTGAACTTCGAAGGAGGAATTAAAGGAAACACACACACACACCTCTCTCCTACTATAGCCAGGCACCTCTGGCTGTGGAGGTACTTTCAGTGAAAGAAACCAAAGAAGAAATTGAGGAAAGAAGGAATTAAGAGAATGGCGTTGACAGTAGCAATATTAAAATGGCAAGGGCATTTCCTCCACCAGATGATGATAGCACACCCTATGCTACAGATAGATTAAGAGACACACTAATTTGCTCATCACCTTCATTCTTTCTGATCCATCATTTGAACTAAAACGGAAGCAAGTTAACAAGAAGAGGTTAACATAAAGAAAGAAAGAAAGAGAAAAAACAGGAAGCCAGCCTGGTGAAGGGGATGTATGGGTGGAAGTAAGAGGGAAAATCAGAGAGAGAGAGAGAGGGAGTAAGGGAAGGAGGGTTTTGTTTGGTGATGGGTTTTGCAAGTGATGAGAAACACTAAGCAGGCAGCTTATAGTAGAGCACAAAGGAAGAGAGAGAGGGAGAAAAAAGAAAGTGTTTTTTACGGACAAAGAGGAGAAAGAAAGAGTCTTAGTAAGAGATACCCGAAAACAAAAGGCAAAAAAAGGAAAAGAAAAGAAAACAAAAGTGTTTTGTGTGTTGGCCTTTGCTTGCACTATCAGGCATCAAGCTTACGCCATACATACAGAATGCAGTGTGTCAGACAGAGCAGAGGAGGGACACCCCCACTCCAATTTGATTTTGAGAAATAAATTATATAGATTAATGTCGTTTTGTATATATATTCACCTATTATTTCATGTAGGAATAGAATTAATGTCGGGCATTCTAAGGGGTAATATCACAACACTGTCTTCTCTTAGATTAACAAAATACTTGGGCTTATGTCGGGAATGAAGACTAAAACACATATTTGAATATTTGATTTGATTTATAACTTTTTTTTATATATATATTTATGAGAAGTCCTTCCTCTCTGAGACTGAAATCTAATTAATGGAATGGAGTTTAAAGTAATATATAACACAGTTGTGGTGGTCCATCAAACTCAACATTGGTGAGTATATATGTATAATTAATTTAGTGTAAGATTATATTCCACGAAAATAAAAAATTGTTGAGGAGAGGAATATATAGGCCGGGGAGTGAGAGAGCACCTTTTTGTCTTACAATGTAACTGGTCTTTTGGTGTTTCTAATCTCTTCTTCTTGGTACAAGCTAGGCAGCTCCCAGCAGAACGTACGTGGGGTCATGGAAATTACATAATATAATATGTTGTCTATTTTAGTACACCGGATATTACCTATCCTCAATAATTTTCTCATTTAATTTCTTACTCATTCAGTATACGCCTAATCTATATATCATGTATGTGTGTACATGTAGTTGATGTTGCTGGCTCTCAGCATGTGTAGTGTAGAGTGTAGACCCACGCTCAAAGGGTTCTTCTTCTTCATGGGCCCCAAAAATGAATCCCACTTGGCACAGTGGGGTTGGAGGCGGTGAATCCTTCAAGAGCTTTGCTGTTTATTTTGAATATTATATAGATAAGAGCTAATTTTGTAGGAATTTGGAGCTATGTTCTTTACAACATTGGCAGCTTCTGTAATCACTTTATTCTTCATTATCCCTTCCTTTATTCCTTAGTACCTCTCCTTTAAAGACTCTTTTCATTTCATCTTTCTCGTTTTCTTTTTCTCTCTTTTTTTTTTTCACCCCTTTTAATTTAGTTTAGTTTTTATACACTAAATATGTAATATAAATGGTGGCACCACCACGTACGTACTAATTTAATTAAAACATGACTGTCTTGGGGGAGAACTGCTTGCTTGTAACTAGGAAATAAGTAACATGCATGTAGTAGAAAGAAGAGTAACGTATGCAGAAGCAGCAGCAGCAGAGGTTATCGAGTTTGCTCACTTCACACTCATGGTCAAGATTGAGATGGGATGGTGGGATCGCTTTTTATTAACTTCATACATGCTATCGATGATCTAATAGCTTTTTTCTTGTCTCTCTTGCAAGATTTTCCACGTAGCGACTGACTGCCCACGGCCAAAGCTATGATTTTTAACGTATTCTCAAGCTATGTTAATAGAAGCATGCATGTGCTGGAGTGCAGAAAAGCATTAATTTCAAGTTTCAAACTTGGCTTCCTACTAAAATTAATTTGGATAGCTCAACCCCAAAAAAATATCACTTGCAAGCTAATTAAACGGGGTATAGATTAAATCTTCCTTCATCTATTTATATAAAAAAAGTGGTCCAATGCACAAAGTTCTCAACTGTGTGAGGTCCAAGAAAAAGGTTAGATTACTTCTGAGTCTATTGTATATAACTTTATTCAAAGCTGTTATAACGACTACGACCTAGTTGATTATACAATGACAGCTTTTATTGTTGCTTTAAACTCTCTTTTCTCTATTATCTATACTATAAATTCGTAGTACAAAATCATTTGATGGTATAAAAGAAAGGTAAATGAAGTGATGATCAAGTAGAGAAGACACATGCAAAAACCATTGTACGTCTTTTCAGATAATCTTAATCCCTGCTAGCTAGTAAATGACAATAATAATAGACAATCATTAGATATACGTTAACATAGATATTAGGATACTGATCTTTATGGAATTGGGGCCCAATATTTTAAGAGAATCAGAGAGGATGATAAAGGATCTCTTTTTTAAATTAAAAAGAAGGAAAAAAAGAAGAAGAAGAAGCCGTTGGGTAAGGGGTGGCCATTCCCGCCACTTTGTGATTTTGTCATGACTTGTCCAAAGAAACAAAGTTTCCAAAGCCGAAGGGTACCACATTCTCCCGCATGGCATGTAGATAATGATATTGAGATTCAAAGCAAAGCACTTAATTCTCATTCTCACTCTCACTCTCACTCTCACTCTCACTCTCACAAAGTTCATCTTTTCCTTTTTTTGGGGATTTTCAATACCGTTACTATCATCCCCATAAATCCCCTTCAAAATGACACCCTTCTTGTCTCCACCTCAAAGCCCAAAAGGAAAAAACATGAAAAGAAAAGAAAAGAAGAGGAGACTTCAAGAAATATGCTGCGAGGTTCTAAAGCCCAGCTTTTGCTTCGGAGTTACAACTTCATCATTCTTTCCGTCCTACCACCCCAACTCTTGCTTTGCATTTGCAATGGCAAGAAGCAGATTCATGTAACGATCCATCTAGTTAAAAAAAAAGACTTAGTTGAATTAAGTGAAGTACATTGCTTTCAGAGCTGTATATACACTTGGTACCTTAATTCCCCAAGGATGCTTAAAAAAAATTCTAAATGGCCTCACATCAAATTCTATATAGGCAACAGAAAAAAGGGTAAAGGGGGTTGGATAGTGGCCTGCAAAGAAGAGACCCTTATTTATTATGCTCCTTGCTAGCTACATTCTGATAGGATAGAAAAGAGAAAGGGATCTTTGCTGTAATCAGATAGATCATTACTATTGAGTAAGTCTAGTTGAGGATTTAGTGTTGAAGAGATCAATTAACTGCACATCCCCAAACAGAGAAAGGGAAAAAGAGGTCGTTGGTGTCTTGCAAAGAAGAGAGAACCTTGTTTATTCCAAATACATATAGGTATTGAGATAGAAAAGAGAAAGGGATGTAGGTGATTATTGTAAGCCACACTAAGAAAAGTAACAAAAGGTCCCCACAGCCCCATTTTGAGCATCCAATTTGGCATAAAACATTGCTTTTGAGTTTTGACCATGGGCATTTTTTTTGAAGTTTGTGTTGTTGAGGATCCCGTGGGAACCCCAAAGTGGGCCTAGCACGTCACCCGATGCCAGGTCTAACATCTCTCCCTCAGTCACAACTATCTGTTTGTTATAGAAGAGAAAGAGAGAGAATTCACCCTACTTTCTCCATAGCTTCCCAAATGGTGAATAGTAGTAGCAATTCCAAGAAGAAAACAAAGACGCGCACGCAGGGAAGGAGGGAAGAAATAAATAAATAAATGTCATTGTTTTCTATTCCTTGGCTATTACTCTCGGTTCTGCGCAAGCGCCTCAACACATGCACACACATATGCAAGCATAACCTGACCATGCGGGTGGGGAAGAACCTTACTACAAACATGCATGGCTCCTCTTCAGTTCACTTCAACTTAAAATATGAGCATACATATCTTCTAGTTAGATTAAAATTTGTGACATAGTTAGGCCGACAAAATTTCATGTTGGTTGTTAGCCAAACACAGTTATCTAACGCACCCTCTTCTTTTAACCAAGCTTGGTTAAGTATGCATATGTCCCAGCTAAGTTTCCTAGGTCTATAGTAGTCCATCATGCGACATATACATTTTCTTACTAAGAGTATGTTTGATTTTGATTAATGTGTTGACTTCTAGCTGAGATGCTAAGAGGCATGATTAAGTTTGGCAGGGTGCGACTGGTAGGCCTTTTGACAGGGAGGGAAGGCGGGCGGGAAGGGAATGTTGTCAAAACCCCACAATCGATCACTTGGGAAACGAAAAAAGAGATTGGAGGCCCAAAAAAGGGGGTAGTTATTTAGGCAGGCAGGCAAGTTATAGGGATCGGGGCCCCCTCGTATCTGCTGTCATCGCAGTGTCTTAGAACCCCCTTCCCTTATTTCCAAAACACCACACGAACGCGGAAAAAAACAAAAAGTAAAAGAAGAACATGATTAACACGAACAGATTAGTAATCTCGACCATAAAACTTACAAACAAACAATTTCCCCAAGTCCCCGCCCCCCACCATTACCATTTACCATTTACCATTTACCATTTACCATTTACCAAGCTGCGTGCTTCTAATTATAATAAAAAATGATGGTACTAAGAGGGGGCAGTATAGAGAGTTTTGCTACTGCCTACTGGTGCGCTGGGCTCCACCGCAGCAGTGCTAGTGCAAGTCGAAATGAAATGATGCTGTTTTGTCGGGTACCAGTACTATTAGTAGTAGAACTACGACTACCAACAGTGCCAGGTTCTGCTCGTTGGTCGTGCCATGCGGGCATATGCATGCGCACCTCTCACCTCTCTCTTCTACTCTCTGACGGTCACACTCTCGAAAACCTTTCTTTCTTTTTGGTATCTTTAGCGCCGAGGACTTGGCATTCCCGTTTACTATTACTTGGACATTCTTGTCTTCAAAGTTATTACTAGAGCAATGCTAAAAGGCTCGAAAACATTACACCAATTAAAACAAATAAAACTCTAACTTTAATTAATACAAATTTGATATAGAGACTTGATACATCAAATTTGTAACAATTTATGTAAAATTTTTACACTATCTAATATTTTCCTATTACTTATAAAGAAATAATGAAATGCTGAAGCCTAAACCCACGCTCCCATCAATGGACAAACATAATGTGATTGTTGCCAATCCCAAATGTTTTGTATTTGAGGCCCACTCTCAACCAATCCCACTGCTACTTAAGCAGGCTATGACTTAATCTGTCTTCTGCTAACACTGCCTTTTTTCCTTCACCCTATTATATTACTAAAATGTTTAAAGCACCATTCATCAAACAGTCATAATAATCCTCTACTTTCAGAGCCTGAGATTTCCCTTGAATTAGTTTGATCATTTTAGCAGCACAAAAATACTCTTATTACTGTAGTTCCATTTCTATCCTTCTTTCCCCAACTCCTCTTCCCCTCATAATAATAATATAATTGGTATTTACATTACTATTATTATTATTATTTTATTTTTTTGCAGCGGTAGGAAGAGGAGTATACAACCACAACAAAAAGACATAAGAATAATGACTCGAAAACATATCTCATTGTAATTGCCATAATGTTAAATTCTCTAATCACATGTTGCTACTTTTGCTACTACCCATCCAATCAAGTATACCCCTGCTCTGTCCCATAAAGAAGGGTTCAAAACAATATATAAATGCCAAATTCTCTAATCAAATTTCACATGTTTTCAATATCATCGCCGTAGTACTTTTTCTATATTTTTAGTTGTTAATTTTTGTTTGTGTGTGAGGGTAACTTCATTAATCACAGAAATAAACAAGTGTTAGAATTGATCAGCTCACCTCTCTACCAGGCCATTATTGTTCACTAATCCAGTTCATGTGATCCATAAGATAAACTTCAACCGATGCTATTCCATTTCTACCCATACCATTCCATTTCTCAGAAGAAATAAAAGAAAATAAACTTATCTAAGAAGAGACCAAGAGAATGGATAGAGTCACGTGTAAGAAAGAGAGAGATCAAAGCAGAATAGGTGTGGAAACAAATTTAAACCTAAAACTCAAAATGTTATTCGAGGAAAAATAAAAAAGAATCATCATAAGGTTGTCCCATCCCAGAGAGATTATATTAGCGCAACAATACAGTGAGAAAACAGAGTGAGAAACCTGTCTCTAGCAAGGCAACTATCCACACAAACAGCAACAGCAGAAAAAACATAAAAAGGAGAAAGGACCATGTTTTGTAGGCCAATGTCAGAGTTGTTGAACTATGCACAGAGAGTAGGAGATTTTATCATAAACATGCAGCATAGAAAAGCACAAACTAAAAAAGCCGAGTAATCTACTCTTTCTCAAAGCCAGGTCAATCTTGAATTCTGGACTTGTGTGTGACAAGTTTTAATTAAAATCAGGATGCCTAGGTATCTTCTTAATGAGATAGGTGCATCTCTCTCTTTCTTGGCCATGAAATCTTTTACAGATAACAACTACACACCGAATAGATTGCTCAACTACGGAAAGAATTATCTTCAAATAGTGAAGATTTTTGTGTTAACCACTATTGATTTTTCAAAATTTGAATTTAATTCACCACTTTTGATTTGTTGGCCTAAATCCATCTTACCAAACTTAACCATCATGACTTTTTCAAAGCTGTAAAGAACTACAAAACGTTGAAAATAGCCACCATGTGCATCCATATGATCAACTACGGCCTTTAATTTCCTGTCCAGCCTAGCACTCTTTTATGAAATCAAAGTTGATCACATCTCAATTGGAGAGATTAAGAGTAATAAAAAAACCCAATCTTAAAAAACTACTCAATATTCTTTTGGCAATTGAACTCCAAAATATGGACTTGCACAATCCAAGCTTATGGCCACATTGAATTGGAACTAAGTTACACAATTAGATGAAGCAAATACCAATTGAAATTCACAAATCTAAAAACTATTTCTTGCAGCTTTCAGCAATTAATTGGTGTCTAAATCTTATTCAACAACATAGCATCCTGTAACCATTTGGTTTGGTCAAGAGCTACAGATTGCCACAAAGACCCACAAACCAGTAAAACATGGATTACAGTCAGACCAAAGAAAGGATGATTAAAAGAGGATTAAGATCCACATCACCCAGAGGCAATAGTACAGGTCAAGCATTCAAGCAACAAATGCACCATGCAACTCCTGTTTGGAGATCCTGGTATAATTTCAGATTTACTTGGAAAGGAACTGGACAGTGTAAATTCATGTATGCAAAGCATAACATATTCAACAACAAATGAGAAGGAAAAGAAGTATAGCTATAGTCGACTCCAAGTTTCACACCCATCTGACCATTCATCTGCCGCATTTATCGTTCTCTTTCGCTAATTCCACAAAAGGGCCCTGAAACCCAGTCAAGGTTGCAAATAAGGCAAAAATACAAAAAAATAAATGAATTAATATCACCAATAAACCTAATAAAAAAGATAAAACACCATTTCCCTCCCTCAACTCATACCATGTATTTATTATAGAGCTACACATTCTTGCAACTCTAGCTATGGTGTGAACACGATGAATATAAGTAAAATATCAACTTCCGTACCAACTGAGGAAGTCCTCAAGTTTATCTGCCAACTAAGCAATTGATTATGTGAATGATAAACAATTAATGATTCCAAACCATATACCATCAATAAGAGGAACCAGGTAGAGATAGAGATAGAGATCGAAATAGAGGTAGAGGGTAGAGGTAGAGGTAGATATAGAGATAAATAGATAGATAGATAGAGAGAGAGAGAGAGAGAGAGAGAGAGAGAGAGAGAGAGAGAGAGAGAGAGAGAGAGAGGAATATCTATATCCTTTTTTTGGGTGTTGAGGAGGTGGGCTAGATGTTCAGGAAGTGTACACTTAAGTTAAACTGTTAAAGAACTCTAGTAGAGATTAAGATCTACCGTAATAAAGTTTTAATAAGATATGTCATATCTGCGCATCTTCATCAGTCTTTTGAAAATCAAAAGTAATCAATCAGTTGATTAAACTAGTCTCTTTAATCATCTTGTAACATATTAACAACTTAGGTTCTGTTTATGCTTTACTAGCAGAAATATATTTCCTTGAGAGTTAAATCAGTATTATTGCCATGTCCAATATTTAACAAACTTATTTCCTCCTTGTTTCTCAGTTTCTTTCACCTCACCTCACTTTCCTGCTACCCCTACCCTTCTAATAGGATGCATAAAGCCACATGATCAAATACATGAAGCTTGACAAGATTGTTACGGAGATAATTTAGGATCAGAGAATATTTGATTTGCGATATTTTAGGGATGTTTATGTTAAAGCAAGATTGTAAATAGTAGATAATTAGACTGTAAATAGGGATGATACTTATTTTGTACGCCGGCAAATATGGCAACTTTGGTGTACATTCTCTTCTATATAATGAAAGGAAACCCTAAGGAAAGGGTATTCAGACCAATTTTGACATTGTATCAGAGCCCCTACTCTGATATTCATCTCTATGGTCTCAATCTTTCGTGTGTGACGAGAAAAGAATTTCTTTTCTGTTTCTGCAAGTTCCATCTTGCTCCTGGATCATCCCACTTAGTGGGTTCACTATTTTGTGGCTGTCGGCGATTGATTTCGGGGTAGAGAATCGCTCTCTCTTGCAGGTTCTCTGTTTTTTCGGTGGTTCTCTCTCGGTGGCTGGGTGTCCATCGACCTTCTTTGTGGCAGTCGACCCTTCTGTGGTGGTGACCGGCCGTTTCTGTAGTGGTTGCGAGGTGGTCGACAACCTCTGTGACGTCGGTTCTGGGTGCGATTTCATCGAATTGTGATTTCGATCAACAGAATTATTTTTTTTTCCCTTGCCGTGGCTGTCTGAATTTTTTTTTTGATCATGTCAATTGAGAATACTATTGTTCGCTTCACTGGCAAGAATTTTCCTACATGGGAATTTCAATTTAAGATGTTTTTGAAAGGGGAGGAATTATCAACCCATATTGATAGTTCTATTCGAGTTCCCACTGATGAAAACGAACTTGCCCAATGGGAGGTCAAAGATGCTAAGGTGATCTCCTTCCTATTGGGAACGATTGAGCCCCATCTTGTCACCAATCTTTGGAGTTTTCCTACGGCTCAGGCTATGTGGGACTATCTACAGCGTGTTTATCACCAAGACCACAACGCTCGCAAATTTCAATTGGAATTGGAAATTAGCAATTTCAATCAAGGTAATTTGACTATTGAGCAATTTATTCTGGTTTTATTAATCTTTGGGGCGAGTATTTTGCTATAGTTCATTCTAAGGTTCCCACTACGGCACTCGCGGCTCTTCATGCGGTTCATGCTGAGAGTCAGCGTGATCAGTTCTTGATGAAGCTTCGACCTGAATTTGAGCCTGTTAGAGCCGGTTTATTGAATCGTAATCCGATTCCCTCTTTGGATATTTGTTTGGGAGATTTACTGCGTGAAGAACAACGGTTATCCACTCAGATGAGTATGACTTATGAGAAGGTTGTTTCTGAAGCTGTGAATGTAGCCTATGCGGCACAAGGGAAAGGAAAGAACAAAGTGCAATGTTTCAGTTGCAAGGAGTTCGGTCATATTGCTCGCAACTGTCCTATGAAAGTTTGCAACTACTGCAAGAAAGAGGGTCATATCATCAAAGAATGTTGAGTGCGGCCTTAGAATCACCAATCCCAAGCCTTTCAAGTTGTTGCTCAGCCATCGCCTTCTTCTGCGCCCCCCACTGTAAGCACCGATTCATCTGTTCTCACACCTGCCATGGTTCAACAGATGATTGTGTCCGCTTTTACGGCTTTAGGCCTGCAAGGTACGGGTACTAACTCCACTTCTTCTTGGATTGTTGATTCGGGCGCTTCTAATCATGTGACTGGTCGTACAATTGGTCTCCATGATGTTCGTAAGTATGGAGGCACGCAAAATATTCAGATTGCTGATGGCAGTACTCTTCCTATCACTGCTGTTGGTAATTTTGGTTTCTTAATTCCAACATGTTTTTGTCTCTCATGGATTATCTACCAATTTGATTTCTGTTGGACAATTGGTGGATCATAACTGTGATGTTCATTTTTCTCGTGGTGGTTGTCTTGTGTAGGATCGGGTGTCGGGGACGGTGATCGCGAAGGGGCCTCTAGTGGGACGTCTATTTCCTTTACAATTTTCTATTCCTAGTGTCATTTCTTTTGCATGTACGGCTACTGCCAATAATACTGAAGTCTAGCACAAGAAATTGGGTCACCCCAATTCTGTTGTCTTGACTCATCTTCTAAAACATGATTTTTTGGGCAAAAACGATTCATTTAATTCTTCTCCTGTTTCTTTTGATTGTGCTACTTGTCGTCTTGGTAAAAGTAAAACTTTACCTTTTCCTATGCATGGTAGTCGTGCTTCTAAATGCTTTGAGATTATACATACTGATGTTTGGGGTGTAAGTCCTGTAGTTTTTCATGGTCAATATCGTTATTTTGTGACGTTTATCGATGATTTTGGTCGATTTACTTGGATATATTTTCTTCGTTCTAAAGGTGACGTGTTTTCTGTCTTTCAAAGCTTTGTTGCGCTTGTCGAGACACAATTCAATACATGTATCAAAATCTTACGCTCCGACTCAGGGGGAGAGTACATGTCCCATTCTTTTCAGACGTATCTTCAGAAAAAGGGGATCATCTCTCAGCGTTCTTGTCCTTATACCCCTCAACAGAATGGAGTCGCCGAACGTAAGAATCGTCATCTCTTAGATGTCGTTCGTACTTTGTTGATTGATTCGTCTGTACCGTCTAAATTCTGGATAGAAGCTTTATCTACTGCTGTCTATTTGATCAATCGCTTGCCTACTACCACTCTAAATTATGATTCTCCCTATTTTCGTTTGTTTGGCATTTCTCCTGAGTATCAATCCCTTCATACTTTTGGGTGTGTTTGTTTTGTTCATTTACCCCTTGTTGATCGTCACAAGCTTGCTGCCTAGTCTGTCACGTGTGCCTTTATGGGATATAGCCCTACTCAAAAAGGATTTATTTGTTATGATGCTCATGCAAATAAATTTCGAATCTCCCGGAATGTGATTTTCTTCGAAAATCAATATTTCTTTCAATCTCACGTTATTTCCGATCCCTCTGTTGCTCTTCTTCCAGCTTTTGATGATGTGTCTTCTTCTATTGAGCAGTTTAAACCAAGTCTGATGTACCAACGACATCTTCCACCTTCTCCAACGCTCCTTCCAGACACTGATCCGATACTTGATTTTGCGGTTCCTATACCGATGCTTCACTCGGGTTACACATGCACCTGATAGGCATGGTTTTCCTCATACCTCACTCACTGCCACTCTCGATACTGTTTCTGTTCCTCACTCTTATGCCCATGCAACTTCCCAAGCATGTTGGCAGCAGGCCATGCAAGAAGAGATCCAGGCTCTTCAAGAGAATCACACTTGGGATATTATGACTTGTCCTTCTAGTGTCAAACCAATTGGCTGTAAATGGGTGTATTCAGTTAAGTTTCGATCTGATGGCTCACTCGATAGATATAAGGCTCGTCTTGTCGCTCTTGGGAATCGTCAAGAATATGACATTGATTATGCTGAAACATTTTCCTCCGTTGCCAAGATGACTACCATTCGGACTATTTTAGCACTTGCTGCTACACAGGGGTGGTCTCTCAGGCAGATGGATGTGAAGAATGCTTTTCTACATGGAGACCTAAAGGAAGAAATCTATATGTCTCCACCTCCCGACATGTTTACTACACCTTCCTCGGAGGTTTGTCCGCTACGCCGGTCCTTGTATGGACTGAAACAGGCCCCGCGTGCATGGTTTGATAAATTCCGCTCTACTTTGGTTGCCTTTCAGTTTGCTCAGAGTCAGTTTGATTCCTCTCTTTTTCTTTGCAAGACTTCTGCAGGAATTGTGTTGCTTCTGGTATATGTCGATGACATTGTGATTACTGGCTCTGATACTGAATTACTTCAGCAGTTGCAACAGCATCTCAAGACCTCTTTTCATATGAAAGATCTTGGTCCTTTGCAATACTTTCTTGGTCTTGAGGTCCGGATTACTCCGTCTGGTACATTGTTACATCAGCACAAATACACACAAGAAGTGATTTCCTTGGCTGGTCTCCAATCGGGTAGCTCTGTTCTTACCCCCTTGGAGGTTAATCTTAAGCTATTTCGTGAGGAAGGCGAGCTTCTTTCATATCCATCCTTGTATCAGCAGCTCATTGGGAGTTTGAATTATTTGACGATTACTCGCCCCGACATTTCTTTTGCTGTGCAGCAGGTCAGTCAATTTATGTAGGCCCCTCGACATCTTCATCTAGCTGCTGCCCGTATTATTCGATATCTGAAGGGCACCTCTTCACGTGGGTTGTTCTTTCCTAAGGATTCTTCCTTATAGTTGGTGGGATATAGTGATGCTGATTGGGGCTGGATGTGCAGATACTCGTCGTTCTGTTACTGGATGGTGCATGTTCTTCGGCAATGCACTCATTTCTTGGAAGAGTAAGAAGCAAGACAGAGTTTCCAAGTCCTCCACTGAGTCTGAGTATCGTGCTATGTCTTCCGCTTGCTCTGAGATCACATGACTTCGTGGGTTATTAGGAGAACTTGGCTTTCCTCAGCTACATTCCACTCCTCTTCATGCTGATAATACAAGTGCTATTCAGATCGCTGCTAATCCGATTTTCCATGAGCGTACAAAACATATCGAAGTCGATTGCCATTCCATACGAGAAGCCTTTGACAAACATGTGATTACTCTTCCTCACATTTCTACCGAACATCAGACTGCCGACATCTTCACTAAAGCTCTTTCTCGGCATCGACATCAGTTCTTGATTGACAAATTGATGCTTTTTGATCTACCAGCATCAATTTGAGGCGAGATGTTACAAAGCTAATTTAGGATCAGAGAATATTTGATTTGCGATATTTTAGGGATGTTTTCTGTTAAAACAAGATTGTAAATAGCAGATAATTAGGCTGTAAATAAGGATGATACTTATTTTGTACGGCGGCATATATGGTAACTTTAATGTACATTCTTTTCTATATAATGAAAGGAAACCCTAAAGAAAGGGTATTCAGACCAATTTTGACAAAGATGTCACAGGCCACAAAGCATGATCACAAATACGGCATTGTTTTTTATCTCCTCTAGTCTCTCATAGATGCGATTCGTGTGGATTCTTCCCCAACTAACGAAGAAATCTCGGCTCTTCAAGTTCAACAAGAGTAGAAAGGAGCATAGAATGACAACACAGGTTTGCTTGTGAAGATCGGTAAAACTGTTCCTTTGACAAAAAGAGAGACGAGGTGGCTGTAAGGGACATAATTCTAGCAGATGAAAACTTTTGGTCATCCCTCAAGTATTGCATTAAAAGCACTGTACCTCTTATGAAGGTCTTCCAATTAGTTGATTTCAATGATGGGCCATGGGTGGAGTGAGCAAAAAGATATAAGGTCATTTGGGATAGGAAACATTCACGTGTGTCCAACGACCGTGACCTACTAAGTCACGTGGCACGTAAGTGTACCTCAGAATATGTTTTACGGTCAGCCTATTGACCGCAAACAACCCCCATGGTGGCTAGCCATGTGGTCATGTCAGGGTAAGAGTCGGTGTTTCACCACCCTCAACAAGTTACTTTTTCAACCCTAGATTTCAATATGATTTCTCTTTCAAAATGGATCTTTAAGTCAAACAATAGTTATATGATTGCATAGAGGGAATGGTTCCATCTACTAGAGAAAGAGTGTTAGTTGATGATTAAATGGATCTATTTAGAAGAGCCGAAGGCTAATTTGGAAGAGAAACAACAAAACTTACAAGAACCACAAAGCAACCTTGTATGTAAAATATTTTTCTTTATCAAATTGATAAATAAGAAAGCAACCTTGTCTATGTAATTCTAAATTTATCTATACTATATATAATGATAATTCTTTTAACTTTTCACAGTGAAGCCTATTTTGATGTATTTCCAAAATTATCCTTCTCAATTTAATGAATCACCATCAATTGATCAGTGTTTTCAAGACGTCGCTTTGGCAACGCTTAGGCGTTTTAGGGAGAAAACTCCTAGGTGTTGTGCTAGGCAGGCAGTGGGGGTTTATGAAAATATTTAAAAAGTTTAGGAGGGTCTCTCTAATTTTAAAAAAAAGCTTTAAAAATGAAAACGCCCCTTTTTCTACAGTAAACCCTTGAGCGTTTTGGATAATGTGCATTGTGGCATAAATTAATGTTTTGTGGACATGATTTTAATTAACATGAAGTGTTTTTAATCATTTTATGAAAAATTAACATTTATTATAGAATATAATTAGATATATATATATAATTCTATATATGAATTGTCCAAGGACCTGTAAATAATTAATTAATTATTTAGGGACTTATAAATAAACATTTTTCATCTCCTAGGGTTTGTATAGGCTACGCCTTGCCTAGACATGGAAATCGCCTAGACATCGACTTGACACCTTGAAAACATTGCAATTGATAAATAAGAAAGGACAACTTCGTCATATTCAACTAAAAGTCATTTTCTCTTTGAAAATAAATTGATTTTTCTAAAAGATAACCATCCCAACAACTACCCCACTTCCATTTTTTTTTTTCAATTTTCTCCACGCCCACGTTTTCTCAAAAACGAAATCTTTGCCCACGATTTTCTCTAAAATTGAACACAATGATTTCTCACGATTGAAAGGAAGAGATACAACAAGCATCGCATTTCAAGGATTTTGTCTAATAGCATTGTTTTTTTTGATATGTCAGTTCGTATTTGGCATCAAATTGCCTTTTCTTGGTGAGATTTAGTGCCTAATTTTTTCTTTCTTCAAAAAATCTTTAATAATTGGATTTCTGCATCGTTGATTTGAAGATTGTTTCATATTAGCATCATACTAATTTCTGCATGCTTGTTGCATGGCTCTTTGTTCATGAGTAATGGGGGCCACCATGGATTGTTCGGTGGTCTAAGGAGGCCAACACATAAGAATGGATGCTTTTGCTTGATTCATGATTCATCTTACAACTTTTTTTCTTCTCTATTTTACTCCTGCAATTTCAATTTCAGATATTGGTTCACCATTAAGTTCATGTGTGAGGCACCGTGTTACTGACTGTATATAGCTTTAATTATTCACTATTCTATTCTTCTTTGCAATGATTCAAAAGAAGAACATGTGTACTTATAGAATTATATAATTGTTTGCAGATTCTCTTGGTGGGTGAAGTAATCTCTCAGTAAGGTTTTGTAATCTTTATTATCTTCTTCCTCCGTCCCTCATTCTCTCTTTTTTGTTGTAATGTCTCCCTCCCATTTTTTTTTTAATTTGCTTTCATTCACAAACCATTTTATATGTTGTGTTGCTGGCAAGGCTAGGCTATATATATCCTATCTAGGCTAGGAGAGGTCTAGGCACATATAAAATATTTAACATATATATATATATATATATATATATATATATATATATTCAATTATTTATATATTTATATTTGACATTTTATTTAAAATTGTATTACAAAAAACCCCTTTTCTAACTTAGCTAATGAAAATTAAGTAATTGAAATTACTTACAAAGAAGAAAAAAAAAATGAAAAATTCCTCAGTTGCACACAACCCCTCAACCAGCACTAAACTAACAAAGAGGCTCCAAGTCAAATGCTCAAGAATTGATATACAATAAATTATTTAACTCAATTAAAAGTAGAGACAAACAATGAAAATAAAAAGACAAAAAAAAGAACACTGCCACTGCCAAATGACAATGGTAGAGTGTTTGAAACTCAAATTTTTGGTTTGATTATTTAATAGACCAAAAAAAAAAAAAGTAATCAAGTAATTGAAATTGAAAATGAAGAGAAATCATAATTGAAAGGTAAAAAGCAAAAAATTAAAGCTATAGTGGAAAAAAAACAAAAACAAAAAAAAAACAAAAAAAAAAATTACCGACAAAAATCAAGATCATCGAGGACAATGGAAGCTTCGTCGGGTTGTCCTTAGCTTTGGAAAAGTTGTCGGAGTCCTTAAATAGCAACGACAAGAGTTCGAAGCTCTTTCAAATCTTCGAATGCAATTGGAAGAACGATGAAGAAAAAAAAAGGAAAAGAAGATTTTCTGGTGTCGACAAGATCGCCAGAAGCTAGACATGTCATTACCGATGTTGTTGGAGATGGTCGGAGTAGACAACGTCGTCAGAGAATCGCCAAAGAACCGTTAGACAACATAACAATGGGTTAAGGCTCGAGGGTTTTCCATTGAAATCCTTTTATATTAAATAACAAACATATTTACAAATAAGCTCTTATAATTTTCTATCTTCATCCATGGACACCTTCAACTCTTCAAAAATTTCTTAAACCCCCTCTGCCTGCCTAGCAAATTGTCTATGCGGTTCTCCCCAAAAATGGCCCAGGCGACGCCTTGACAACATTGGCTGCAAACAAGTTTTAGCAACTCTTGAATCATTGATGAAATCCATTTAATAAATAAAAGTAAAATAACATACTCATGGCTAAGTTTGGGATATTTTGTTTATTTTATTATTATTGGGTATGTGTTAGTTACATTTTCAGGTTAATGTTAGGTTATTATTTTTTGTTCTAATTATTGAGTGTGGGATACGATACTTTTTCGCCATTTTAGTATAACTGAGGGTTATTTAATAATGTTTTGTGGATGTATTGTGGGGTTTTTGTTTAATTATAACAATTACTTTTGTTAATTATATTTTTTACTAAAATATTATCTTAAAGCTTTTTTATTATACATAGATCATCAAAACTAAATTATCCACGTGCAACGCACGTGCTCTTCCATGAGTAATTCATCATTTACAACTCTTTGGTGGGAGGGCTATGGAGATGGAGCACCTAATTTCAAAGGTTGGTTGTAAGGGTTTTAAGTCTCACATGTGGCCCTTCAGGTAGCATACAAAATTGGACTACATTTAAACATGTAAGTGCTTAAAATTAAGAGGCTTTGAACAATTAGATAAGTCTTCTTGACAAGTATTATTCATCGATTTGTTTTAATATTTATTTAATGTTCATTTCATACCTTTTATTTTATTTGGTCCATTCTAAGAAATAAAATCACCTAGAGCCAAAAAGATTGAATGCTTATATTCGTGAAATACAATCTCCAACTTCACATTCGAAAAGAGAAGAGGACAAGAGATCAAAATTATAATGATCCAATTTGTTTATCAGATATGGATTCATATGATGAGTTGATCAAAGAAAAAGAGGATCCAGTTCTCCCAGAAGGCTCTTGGCTAGATGAAAAGTGCTTTAGAGAAGAAGAGTGTGAAGGTGACAATGCTCTCATGTCACAAAGAAGGTATTTTAAGTTTTAACAATACAAATTCACACTATGATTTGATTTCTAAATATAAAACTTTATGAAACATTAAATTACTTTTTTCTTTTTTTTTGAGAAGAAACAACAATAAATTTATTAATATAGTAAAATAAGACTACTACATGTATAAGCACAAGGAGTGCAAAAACAAGCAAATTGAAACCACCCCCAATACATATCCAACAAACTTTTGCAAAGCAAAGAAACCACCAAAAACAAGCCCACCGACCCCCAAGGAAAATCATTCTATCTTGAATGAACAAGTTAATATTGGCTTTTGGTGGGTTTGAGGAAAATGCAAAATATTGCTCATGGTGACAAAGGGAAAAGAGTAATGCAAGAAGAAGATGAAGAAGTAGAACAAGGAGAATTTGAAGGCTTAGGGGATGACGAAGAAGAAGATAAAGAAGAGATGAAGATTGAAGTTTGAATTTTGAGTCTTTGACATTATTTCTTGTCTTTGATGATTTAATATTTAATGAAAATTGACCAAAAACTTATTTTGGAAGTTTTAGAATTTTTTTGAATTGTTACATAAGCATATACGCTTACTAGAGTATTTTAGATATATTATCTAAAAAATCGTAAGAAAACTTACGATTTACGATTTGAGTCCAATTCCAGCCTTAACGATTTTACAATTTGATTTCAATTTAACAACTATGGGCAATAAAAAAAACAAGGTAAAAAATTATACAGAATGTTAGGATAGATAGGTTATAAACATTGAAAGATAAAATTCGAAAAGAGCATATTTAAGAAATGGTAGGAGTAGCTTGAATTAGAGATAAAATGAGAGAAAACCGATCTCTAAACACATACAATGATGGACTTTGGATGCGCTAGTTATGAAAAGCGACTATTAACAATCTATGATAATGATAGAAGTAGAGGAAGAGCTATAATAGCAAGGACAAATAATTAAGAAAGATAAAATTCAAATGTCGACTTAGCCCATGATAGAGTGGAGCGGAGGAAGCACATTTATGTAGCCGACCCATGTTAGTTGGAAAAAGGCTTTGTTGAGTTGAGTTTCCTTGAAATGATCAATTACATCATAATTCAAAGCATGAAACCGAGTTTCTAACATGAAATCTCTGAATGACCTTTCAATACTAAAAATTCTTTAATTCAAAAGATGAAGACCTCTTGAAGAAGAACCCTCATCTTCTTAAATTGATTGCAATTCTCATGACATATCAAAACATAGTATATAGGAGTTTAATAAAAAAAAATGAAAGAGGTTGAACCCCAGAAAGTATAGACATAAATCAAAAATGATAAAACAATCCAACAAACGTTTAATGAAATGGATCCAACTTCTAAAATTAAATAGGTCGAGATTATTGAGTTTCATTGATCCAACTACTTCCCAAAATGTTGATCCAGCTTGCGTTTACTTTATCCAACTTCCTTCACTTAATAACCAGTAAAATGACACTTACAATCAAACTTGTGCTGCAACTTACAGTAACATATGAATTACCTTTTTGCATAAGCACTGTAACCGGGAAGTAAACTAAATCCCAACATGCTAAACTATGGGAGTGGCTAGGAAATTCAGTTTGGAATAGCATGAGTTTGTTTCGACTTTCGAGGGTAAAATGTCAGCCTCCGATCAAGTGCCATACATACATACATAAAGGATAATTGAAACAAGAAACCGTATATCAGATATAAAAAAGAGTATGGTAGCAGGCAAAACAGTTTAAAAATCCAATCCAGAGAAGGCGGAAATTGAGACAAATAAACAAATAATAATAAGAGAAAGAGAAACACAAAAGAAGAGGTGAGGGAAAGAGATGATACATAATACCTGATACTGGTAGGTGCGATGATGGTGATGATCAGTGGGAGGAGGAAGAAGAAGAAGAAGAAGATGAGAACTTGTTGTAGGCAGCTTCACCAACGAGATAAAAGCCGAAGGCGACAAGAGCGATGCCGAGGCCAGGAGTGGCATGCCTCAGTTGATTTCCCACCATTGGGTGTTTCCTCCATTCGTCCCTCCTCTTGAAGAACTCTCCTGTCTGTCCTAAACCCTTCCCCATTCTCTCTCTCTCTCTGTCACTTTCCTGCAACTCCAAAAAGAAAATAACTCTCAGATAGATCTCTAATTCTGATCGCTGGAGCTCATTATTATTCCTCTTATTTCTTCTAGGGCACGGGCACCAATGCCAGGCCAACGGTGGACGAAGGATGTTGGATCTCAGTTTTTTTCAATACGGTGAGGCCGTGAGGGTATCCAGTCCAACACCACAAGCCCAAATAAACAGAAACTTCAGTTGGGCTGGGAACGAACGGGCCCAAAAAAAGAAAACTAAAAGTGACGGAAGAGATGAGCAATGCAAAACGGTTGCACCGAAATAACGAACCAATGGAAACGGTTGCACGCAACGCAACTGGGCTGATTGATTGAACGGCATCAGGAATCAGAGGATTGGGGCAGGCGGGCACATTACTTCACCCGCCCACTCTTCAGACTCATTTCATTGGTCAGCAGTACCTTCCTTCCTCGTTACAACAGAGTGGTGGGGAAGAAGATATTTTAAGCTATCCAACAAGCAACAATAAGTCTTCTTCTCTCCACTCCTCTCCTATAAATACGCTCTGCCACACCCAAAGTCTCTGTATCGGTAGCTAGCCCCCTCCCTCTTTTCAATCTTTGCCCTTGAGGGATCGATTCCTTCGATCGATCGGTCAATATCTTCTAGTTTAATGGAGTCAAGTCCAGTGCGTTTCCTGATTCCGCTACTTTTGGGCCTAATTTCATCGTCTTTGCTGCTTCTGCCGCTGCAGGTAACCTATCTCTTTTCTCTCTCTCTCTCTCTCTCTCTCTCTCTCTCTCTCTCTCTCTCCATATGTTTGCTTCATTTCTTGGTTTCTAACAAAATATTAAGCTGGCTGGCTAGCTAGCTCTACTGCTTTCCTATAGCTCTTTAAGCCCCCTGATTGATTATCTGCTGCCTGCAGCTGCCACTAAAAGACTCAGTCAGTCTTAAGTCTAATCGCCTTTTATTGTAATTGTATTTAGGTTGATGCAGTGAAACCAATTCCATCTTTCCCGTCTACTACTACTACCTCCAAGTCCAAGATTCTTCAGGTACTTTGCTTGGGGTGTTATTTTCTGTGTCTTCCATCCGTTTTTACCCTTTTATTTTTTTACTTATACGGACGGCTTCTCTATTTGTCGCCTCTGCAGGATTCAATTGTTGAGCAGATCAATCAAAACCCTACGGCTGGATGGGAAGCTACTATGAATCCCCGTTTTTCCAATTACACGGTGATCATTTTATATACCCTTCTTTTATTATTATTTTCTTAAAAGATTTCCCATGGGAATGAATAGCTCTATCACCCTAACATTCCCTTCCCTTCCCTTGTTTTAATTAATTAATTTCAACAGATTTCCGAGTTCAAGCGCCTCCTGGGAGTGAAACCCACTCCTCACCATGTTTTGAAGACCACTCCTCTCATCACTCATCCTAAATCCCTCAACTTGCCTAAACACTTTGATGCAAGATCTGCCTGGTCTCACTGTGCCACAATCGGACGAATACTTGGTCAGTACCTCTACCCTACCTCCCCCTCCTCAAAAAAGAAAAAGTTATTATCTTACAATTTAATAAAACATTTTCAGATGACTAACCCACTTGATTTGCATAACAAATTAAAGATCAGGGGCACTGTGGTTCTTGTTGGGCGTTTGGTGCGGTGGAATCACTATCCGATCGCTTCTGCATCCATTTTGGCACGGTAAGACAAAATAAACTACTCCTTGCTTTCTACTTCATCTAAAACATCAGCCGTTTCACGGGTCTTCTTCTTCTTATTTTAGAACATCTCCCTCTCTGCAAATGACCTCGTGGCTTGCTGTGGCTTTATGTGTGGAGATGGTTGTGATGGAGGCTATCCTATTTATGCTTGGAGATACTTTGTTCAAAATGGGGTTGTCACTGATGAGGTACAACTCAACCCAACCCAACCTAATATTATTCAAACATTGTTTTATCTGATTTTCTTAGGCTCTGTATATAAACAAACTGAGTACTGCACATTTGTGACGACTATATATATATATATATATATATATATATATATATATATATATATATATATATATATATATATATATATATATATATATATATATATATATATATATATATTTCCATGTTAATTTACAGTGTGATCCCTACTTTGATGACATTGGATGCTCTCACCCTGGCTGTGAACCTGCATTTCCCACCCCTGTATGTTCAAAACAGTGCAAAGATAAGAACCAGATTTGGAAAGAGTCCAAACACTTCAGCGTAAATGCATACAGAATTAGTTCCGATCCTCATGATATAATGGCAGAAATCTACCAGAATGGGCCTGTCGAGGTCTCCTTCACTGTTTATGAGGTAATAATAGGGAACCACGTTTCTTTTCTATGTCTATGTATGTATATGTTGTGTGCCTCAAAGCTTGAGTGATTTGTGTCAT
Organism: Paratinospora sagittata; assembly: GCA_035771175.1. Lineage (NCBI taxonomy): Eukaryota > Viridiplantae > Streptophyta > Magnoliopsida > Ranunculales > Menispermaceae > Paratinospora > Paratinospora sagittata. The sequence continues at coordinate 1,426,845 of JAYMFD010000012.1, read as the reverse complement.
GAATAATAGTTTCCGTGCCATTGCCATATACCTGGGACAAAAACCCTGCCTTCACTTGCTTAGTTATGTACTAGCTAGCTAGACCCACTTTTAGTCATCTTCTTGTGAACCAAATTAAAATTATTTCTTTCTTGGATTGTGATCCTTAGATAATTTAATGTTCAAGAGTGGCTTGAACCCATTTATGCAACATGTACATATATAGGGTAGCTCACTACTTCAACTAGTCCCAGTGTTCCTGGTGTTTGGTTTCTTAGCTGTTGAAAAGGCCTTCTGTCTTTCTGTTTTGTAGAATTAAAGTTCTCTTGGCTAGAAAAAGTTCATACCAAGTCAAGATTGGTAGATAACAAACTTTCATCCTATCACAATTACACTTGTATTATACTTGCAGGATTTTGCCCACTACAAATCAGGGGTCTACAAACACATTACAGGAGGTGTCATGGGAGGTCATGCTGTGAAGCTGATTGGGTGGGGAACTACTGAAGAAGGGGAGGATTATTGGGTCAGCTTTTAACTTATCACTTATTATGTCCAATTCCAACCATCTTTGTTTAATTTAACGGACCTGAATTTATGTGATTGATTTCTACCTTGCAGCTTTTGGCAAATCAGTGGAACAGAAGCTGGGGAGACGTATGTTTTTTCTTTTTCTAATTTTGTTTTATTTTAATTTCCCCCTGATGTTATGTTGTGCTTAAGCCCTGAAACCAAGTCTATTGTTGTAAATAATGGCAGAATGGTTACTTTAAGATGAGGAGAGGCACGAATGAATGTGGAATCGAAGATGATGCAGTTGCTGGGCTGCCTTCAACCAAGAATTTGATAAGGAAGTTTTCTACTGATGTGGGTGCAGAGAGTGACATCTGAGTGTGTGTACCCAACCACTCATTTTACTGGCTGGCATCTCAGTATTGTCCGTTGCCTATGGTACGACTTGCAATAATTTATCAATTAATTTACGCGCATCCCTTCTGTTTGTGGTGTATAAAAAGCAAACTAGACATTTGATATTTGTGTTCACTCTTGATGTGTGTATAAATATGAAAGAAGTAATCCCATTGCTGGTTGGGGTAACTATTTTCATTGTCCACGATTTGGTTGGCATTTTTATGCTTGAAGCTACCACCAATTACCTATTATTTATGAATTCAAAATAATAGATGCTAATTAGAGGCGCCAATCCGCTACTTGAATGGGATTTAACCACAGCATAATTGTGAATTTCCTCACTCACATTGGGGGACATTCGGGAATTGCGGTTAAGTTGACAATAGCAAATTTTAGATTTTGGTGCGTGCTCATCAATGTTATTTCTTCATAATAAAAAATAAATAAAATTAAATCACAAGTAATTATGAACTTATCACTTGAACAGCGGAAGAGTTTCCAGAAAGAAATGAGTATTGGTGTTTTAAATTATCGCGTATGAAAGAAGTAAAAACATTTCAGTAGTCCATTTAGTTCAAAGAGAGTCCCCCCTTTTCAGTTTCCTAAATTCAAATTCTATCTACATTCAATATACCAACTGACGGGATGCAATGACTTGCCAAACAACATACGACACAGCTAGCTATAATTCTATACACACACACAGGTGGGAGAAGAGACTTGGCCAAGAGCCTCTGTTGTTGTGTTCCTTTCCCTTAGGATCGATCGTAATCACATATTCTTTCCACATCGACTGCCGGAGGAACCTCTGCACTGTAACTGTACAAGTCCATTGCCCTAACAAGTGTCATATGGGGAGGGGGAGACATTGGAACCACCAGATGGATCAATAAGCAGAGATGATTTTGTTGCTGCATTATCAGCTGAGTCCTGTAAAGTGCTTCCATTCTTAGGAGTGCTGGTGCCAGAAGAAGAGGAGCTTGGTTCCTGTATATCATCAGTTTTGCTCTCAGTTGCGTTACTGTTTTCTTTCATAGTATCCATTTCCAGGCCAGTTGGCACAAAGGTGCGTGACCGATATTTTCTTGCCCCATCTTCACCCTCACTATGGTTGTAAAGTACATAATCATGATAAGTTGGGGCAAACTGTAATAAGAAAAGGTAAATCATCTCAGAAGAGAACCATAATGAATCAAAAATATTGTATGGGAACCGAAGGCTGAAGGGTTGTTAAGCACAAAATGAGGCCAACCTGATGAAGAGTGTCATCATAGAAGTCGTTGAACTTCAAAGCATGAGCAACGTTTCCTGTCAAGCCTCCTGAGGCACCAACATTTGCACTTGCATACTCTTTGTATGGAAATGCATAAAGATGACATGCAGCTGCAATAAGCATCTCAATACATATTATCAAGTTCTGAAACCGTGCAGCATCCTCTTCATTCTTTATGAATCTTGTTCTTGCAGCAAGAAAAACCAAAACACCCTGGCATTTGAAGAAGAAATAGATTAAATCTTATGAAGGAAACAAATTAACATCCTCATGTTTGATATATAATCTTGTCAAGCATGCCAAGGGATTAAGATGAAACAATAATAATTCCCCCCCCCCCCCAATCAAATTATTTCTGACCAACTGCACCTAATGCCATCGGATAACCCAAAATATGGCACTTTTCACGCAAAACTAGAATCAAAATGAAGTCTCCACCATTTTGAAACCCAATTTGCCAGTCATTCAACATCTCATTTTCATCTTCTCTTTTATGCATGACCTAAGATGACTTTGGTTCTTATGAAAATCATAATTAAACAGGACAGTAAACAAGAGCCACTTCAAAGAGTAGACCTTAAGAACCAATAAGAAAAGTCAGGACAAGATATTTACCTGCCAATATGTCAGAAAAACAACAGATTTGATCATAACAAACTTGGGAACTGGATTAAACGGTCGAAGCAGATCTCTGCAAGCCAAGTAGAACAAGGCCAACGAATATAGTGCTACTGTATATGACAATGTATAGAGAATGGTCAGGTACAAATATGCTTGTCTCACACTAAAATTCCCATCTTTATATTTTCCTTTCGCATAGAGTATGAACGTAACTGCAACTAAAATGGGTTTCAGGATCACAAATTGAAGGGCACCTTGCTTGCATCTTCGTATGAATCGCCTGCACAGCTTTAACAAAAATGCACTCTTCCAATTATTGACATGGACTATACTAAAAGAGGATGGGATATCCTGAACAAACACTTCTACTAGATTTGTAACATATAATTCATATTAGTAGGATCAAAGGAATAAATAAATACGAGAAACTCACCCATCCAAAGGTATAGGAGGAAAGCAACATGTCATCAGATACCATGATGGTTTCATAACTTGACCGCTTAAACTTAATACAGCCGCACCTGGGCCACCCACCCATGCCAAGCAAAGGGATAGGAAATTATAAATGACCCACGCTTCATATCTGGTAACAGTCCAAGAAAACTTAGCAATTTATGGCTTGTACAAAACACTGTAATGAAGTTCACTCAGAAGCAGGAAAAAGAGACAATGCAGTAGATTGGAATATAGGATTGAGGAACATATTTACTTTTATCACCTCACTGATAAAAGGTATTACACAAGGGAACTAAGATAGATGAGATTCATGAGAAAAGCCCAACCAATTAACTTAGGTTCTGGAAATTAGTTAAGTGAACTTTTTGTATCAGTCCAAATCAACTACAAAGGATTAAGTAAATAAACTTAATCCATAAATATAAGTTAATGTAGCAGTTCAGCTTTGATAAAAGCCAATAAACTGCTACACGACCCATATTAGACATCCAATTTTTCTTATGTTTCTTCCATCTCTTGTCCACACATCTCTGCAAGATATCGGCCACTTTATGTCTGTAAATCCCTCCAAGTGCTTCTATGTGGTTTTGCCACATGGCCTCTGAGAGGGGCATTAGATGCTTTCCTTAAGGCATGCTCTTTAGGATTTTCTGTCATTACAAGTGGAAGGAGATGAGGGTTAACGAGTCTTAGCACGGAAGTCTATGCTTCCAAGCATATCAAAGGTCTAAGATAGCACAATAGGCCCTAACCTCAACTCCTCAAATGGATAGTCCCATAGACAGCCCCAATTGTTTTGTTGCATCCATGCTTGCTCATCTTGCAAGGCGTAGTCCCTGGGTCCAACGAGGTATGTACTCCCACATGCCCTCAAGAGTATCAGGTGCTTCAGTCAAGCCTTCACTCTTCCTTCGGAAAAACACATCTTGACAAATGCGGTATGTTAAAAGTTTAGGCTTCACTTTCAATGTGAAACTAAAGTTCCAGAATACCACATTGATCACACATGCATCGTATCAAAATTAACCTAATCATTAGCCATTTTAACATCACCCTAAAGGCAAACATGAATAGAAGAACAAAGAAAGATTGGAAAGATCAACGTAACAGCCAAAATAATTCAATGTATCTCAGACAACCTTTGAGATTAGCATTAATATCCACTTAACTGCCACTAATTTCTGATGAAATAAGGAAACTAAAATAAAACAAAACTCCTACTAAATTAAGACTGTATTACCTAATTGAATTTAAATACTACAAATAAACGGTGAGATAGTAATTAAAATATCCTAATTAATCTGATACTCGAACTTGTGTGGGTACATTGGTGTGAAGGTACACCAACATGATCTGTATTAGTACTCTCTGTCTAGAGAAAACTTAATTCCAACAAAATGAAGATGGTAGAACAAATACTGCTCCAAATGATCAAGGTCAAGGTGAAGAAACTCATCCTCAACGATCCAAGTAGCATTAAGAGAGTATTTCTTCCATTGCACCAATATGGACAAAACCCATAAAAGCAACAATCACATACTCATCTCATCTACTCCAAACAAGGCTAAATAAAAGAAAGCTTTGGCATTGGCATTGAATAAACATAAGTAGCACACACTAGCACTTGGTGTAGCACTAATTGGGAGACTCAAAAGTACCTTGATAATGAAACAATCAAGGCATAAGGAAGTCAATTATCAGATAGCAAGTCAACTATGCATTAGGTCCAAGTTTTCGGAGAACTCAAAAAGGGCCAAAGACTTCAAGCAAGCAATTCCTTAAAAGAAGTACAAGGAAAATGCTTAAGACATGCATGAACTGCTAATTACTTTCAATAATCTTCTGATTCCTACAATGAATTGTGGAACGCCATCAAGTTCATAATTTAGCATGAAAGTCATGGATGTTCAGAAAATGACTCATCAGATGCAAAAAAGGCAATAATCAGACTAGAACAACATAAAAAAGAGACTTGTCTGTAGCATGACTAACTAAACTACCATAAGCATACTCAATAGCAATTCTAAATCCCAATTACCTAGTTTATTGCCACTAGACAGTAAATTAATTACACAAATGATGATTAACAATTATAATTAGACCATTAGAATAATAATAAGAGTAACCCCAAATAGAGAAAAAGGGGAAATTGCTGAATAAATTTGGACACATAACAGAGACCATTAGACATGCCAATTAGGAAAAGTGCGCACTAACTATTAACGGTAACAATAGATGAAAGCAAAGACCAAAAACAACATGAGTAGTAATAGTTAAAAAGGATATGACTATTTGTCATATAAGTGGAGATTTGACATGTGATAGAGCAAAGTGGAGAAGGCAAATTCACATAGCCAACCCCATGTAGCAAAGAGAAGCTTTTGTCAAGTTTAAATGTTTCTATATCAATGGTATATATTATATTATTTAGAGAATATATAAATGATTCACAACACAAATTTCTATTTGACAAAAAGAGATTTGTATACATTGTGTTTATTTATCTTTTCCTTTTCGAATAATCCACAAAACTTCCAGTGAAACAAAGAACTACAGAAAACAGAAGAGGAGAGGACCTCAACCCAACAAGATAAAGAACACAAGAGCTTAGGACAAGCGAGCAAGCTTAATGGAGAAAAAAATCGACCAATCTCTAAGCAAATTTGACAAAGGGAAGGGACTTCTCCCTCTTCAAAGTCATTCACATGGCAGCCTCATGCCTCCCATCTTGTGAACACAACCTTCAAAATTCTTCTATTCCATTCTAGCCAAATGTCCACCAAAGAGCTAACATTCTAAAACAACCTTCCTCCTTAAGCTTCCATTTGCCAAAACATTAGTACCCACAATATCCACTAGTGATCTTGGTATACCCAAGACCAACCAAATTCCTTTAGTAGGTTACTCCACAGGGACTTGGTGTATGACCAATGTAAAAACGCATGATCCAAGTTTCCCACTTCATCTTTACATAAAAACACACTAGTTAGGGGGTAAAGCAAAGAAAGGTTTCCTCCTTTAAAGAATTTCACCAATATTCGACTTCTCCAAGGCCCGAAGCCACCCAAAAACTTCATATGTAACGTAGCAGAAGCATATTTGAATCAATGGATTAAGAGAAAATTGAAAAACAAAGAACTAGAAACTGAAATTTATGCTCAAAGAGAATGATAATTGATGATTGAATTGATAGCTGGATGAATTAAACTCGTAATTGGAGCTCCTTATATAGATAACTCTACGGAAACAACTTAGAAACTTTCTAAAACACTTAAAAGAAAGTTTCCTAAGCTATCTATAACAATATAGAAATTTTCTAATGCACTTACAACTATATCTAGACACTTTCTAATTACATTGAACGAAAATAGAAACTTCTTCAAAGTAGTAATAAACAATATCTAAATAGAAATAAAACTAGAAAAGGTAACTAGGAAAAATTAGAAAAAGGTAGGAATGTCTCAAAATAGAAACTACTCTAAAATAAGAACTTAACTTAGAAAGAACCCAAAAAAATCTGATTTTAAGATTTCTATAATTTGGCACATTTCCTACATCAATATGGAAGTTTATTCTTCCATAGAAAGTGGATAGGATGAAAAGATGGGGAATTTTGATTCCCATAAGGTGGCGAAAGAAGGATTAGAGAGAGAATGACCCCAAGCTATCCTCTTTTCAAACTCTTCTATCCTCAATGATAGCCTGTAGATATCCTTACTCCTTCCAAAGCTTTCAGTAGTCCTATGAACTTGCCAATTTCATGGTCATGTAAAGAACGTTCGTGAAACTCCCAAGTATTTAGGCATCCAAAGTTGCAAGATGTACAAGGACTTATGCATGAGCACCACCTGGACTAATATGAAGTCGAGACAAATATAAAAAACTCAATGAGTCATATGGAAAATTGAGTGCCACTTGCATTCACATGGAAAATTGAGAGAAACTCAATGAGTCATATGAAGTCTAGACAAATATAAAAAACTTTTCCTTGTTTATCACCTACCCATATACTCTTAAGACTTTATTTTATGCTCTAACTATAGGCTTGGTCTCAAAACCTTTTTATGTCTTACAACAAGAGAGAAGGTACAAGTAAGTAAATCTTATGTCTCCCTAAACACTCTCAACATAAATAACAAATAATCTCAATTTAGAGTACAATGTCGATAAATGAATCAATGAGGCACATAGACACACATCACTCACTAAATTTTGAAGTTAAGGTAATAAAATATAAACATTGAACCTAAGTATATGTATAGACTCTTCATGTTATATAAATATTTTTTTTCTAAATATTTAGTCCCTAATTTAATTATCTTCAAGCTTTAGAGAAACTTGGATCAAGTTTAGGTCAATAGAACGCGATCTTAGCAAATGAACTTCTACAGTCAAATCATCAAAGGATTTGCAAAGGTATTAAATTAAATAAATCTTCTAGGTACGTTTCAAGTGATTTAGGATAACATAACCATCTAACATAACCATCACAATTAGATTCATTACTATCCGTATTGAGCATGGTGCGGCTGTCTTTCGGTCCTGATTCATTCTCTTAGTCCCTTCACCCTTCCAGCACATTCTCTTGTAGCTCCTTCTTTCACTTTCTTATTGATGATGCCTCTTTTCCTCCCTTTCCCAGTGCTTCATTTATTTGGAATGCTCATTATCCCTTCAAAGTAAAGGTTTTTGGATGGTTTGTGGCCCACAATAAGCTTAACACAGGTGATAATATTCAAAGAAGATGTCCTCATATGACGCTTCTTCCGCAATGCTGCCCTTTGTTTTCAGGATGAAGAAAAGACGTATCACATCTTCTTGAGATGCTCTTTCTCCGCTAGACTGTGGGAGGAATGGATGGCTAGGCTTGGTACCAAATTTCGAACTCCGGAATCGTGGGATGATTGTTTTTCTCTTAGACATTGTCTCCATTTGAGTATTAATGGGAAGCGTATTATGAGGGTGGCGACAATCAAGGTTCGAAACTTCGACTTCGCCCTACACTTCGACCTTTAAAAATCGAAATTAATTCGGGGAAGTTCAAAAAGTCTTGGAGAATTATTGTAAAAATTCGCCAACTTAGAGAAGTTTAAAGAATTTCTATATAGACGTTAAAATATGCATAATTACTATTAGAAATGATGAAAACAAACATAAATAGATACTTTTCACATATAAAAGTATAAATATAATAGTTTGAAACATGTGTTTTTACATTAACAATGTTTAACGCACATCGCACATATTATGATTTTTATATTATTTACTTGTATCTAACAATTTTTTTTCTTTTTTTCAGGTCAAGAGATTTATGAAGGATTTAAGATGAATTCAATATGCTTCAATTTCAAAGTGTTGAGACTTGATAGACCATTTCCTAAAAGGACGAAGCAACATTTTTTTAAATTTAACCGCTATAGTTAGTAGCTTTCAAAGACTTGAAATCATTATTTGTATATTGTTTAAAATTAAGATTTATTTATTTTCCATGAATATTTTTTAATGTGAAAGATTTCATGTATATTTATTTTTATTTTTTTGAGAAGAGGCAAATGATTTTATTGAAAATGTGCTATGAGCATAAGGAATGCTCATAGCAGAACATTACAACAGCAGAGACAAAAGCAAAAGAAAAAACAAGCAAAATTCTTCACAGTGACCCCTACAAATAGATACAAAACGCAGCCCAAGTTACAGCAGAGTATTCCAACATCGCATCCAATCTGAAGCCGAGTAACCTGCACCTAGTTTCGAGGAATTTATCCCTGTCGCAACTGTCAGCTTACAAGATTCAGCAGTACCTTTGCTTGCATTGCAGAAAATCCTACTATTTCTCTCTCCAGATAGACCATAAAACTGCAATAGACACAATACATCCAATACTCTTGCATCTCCTACTGAGCCTATCAACATGGTTAAAAACGAAACAATTTTCACAAGAGACTGGCGCGACAAAATTGTTAGGGATCATCCTCTCCCACTCATTCCACACCTGTAGAGCAAAGGAACAACTAAAAAACAAATGATCAGTTGTCTCGTGGCTTTGCAAGCAAAGTATGCAACATTGGGGAGAAATAGACAAATGAGGTAGCCGTCTTTGAAGAAAGTCCTAGGTACATATACTTTTAAGAGCCACAAGCCAACCGAACACTCTAATCCTATTTGTAAGTGGAGCTTTCCAAATGTGATGATAGTAGGTTGGGTTGGGGGGGTTATTTGTGTCTGTGAGGAAGTCAAAAAAGGAGGTACAAGAATAGGAACCAAAATTATCCAAGGACCAAACGAAAATATCATTTGAAAATGGAGCCAATCTAACAGGATTAAGCCTAAATAAAAGGGAGCTAATTTCACCTTCCTCCCTGAGGGTAAGACTTCTTGGAAAATGAAAATTCCAAGATGGTTGTTCAATTGTTTGGGATGTGGAAGGGTTTAAAAAGTGGTTAATTGGGGCATTGGGACTGTTAGAAAAGCAGTACAGGTGAGGGAAAGAATGGGCAAAAGTAATATCACCACACCAAGTGTCCTCCCAAAAACGAATGGAATGACCATTCCTGAGCTTGGGGGTGATATAGGGCAGGAAGATAGGATAAAGGTTGGAAATGTACTTCCACTGGCTCCTATGAGTAGCTTTGGATGCAATGCCGGAGTCCCTACCTGAGGGTGAGAGTCTATATTTGCTCTTTATGACCTGAACCCATAGAGCATCATTCTCCTTCATAAACCGCCACAGCCACATTGCACCTAAAACCATATTCCTCACTCGAATGTTGCCAATTGCCAATTCCAAGACGACCAGGTCCCAAAAATTTTCCTGAAGGGGATTGCCACCCAAAGGAAGTCCAAGATAGGAAAGAGGCCACTGACCCACCTCGCAACTGAGCTTGCTAGCCAAATTCGTGACATCATTATGATCCATGTTAACCCCAACAAGTTGACTCTTAGCTTTGTTAATTTTTAACCCTGAAATCTTACAAAAGCATTGAAGGGTCTCCATCATGTTCATGACATTTAGCTCATCCCCATGAAGTAGGAAAAGGGTATCGTCGGCATACTGTAGGTGAGACACCTCCACTTTATTCTTCCCAACAGAAAAGCCACGAACAATGTTGCATTGAGTAGTCCTTTGGAAGAGACTACCCAAAACATCAACTACTAGGGTGAAAAGGAAAGGGGACAGGGGATCACCTTGGCGAAGGCCCCTACTTGCCATAAATTTATTCCGAGGTCTATCATTGATAATGACTGAGTAATTCACCGAGCTAATGCAACCAAAGATCCACCTTCTCCATTTTTCCCCCATGCCCTTGTGAAGCATAACATAGTCGAGGAAATCCCAATCCACTGTATCGTAGGCCTTGGCAAAGTTGGCTTTGAAAACAACACCTCGTTGCTTCGTATACTGATAATCTTCGACCGCCTCATTAGCAATGAGGACTGCATCCAAAATCTGTCTATCACAAACAAAAGCTTATTGCGAGATTCCGATAGTGTTATGAAGAACACTTCGGAGTCTGTTGGAGAGCACCTTGGCAATTATCTTATAAAGACTCGTGACCAAACTAATAGGGTGGTAATCAGAAACCTTGGCAGGGTTAATCTTTTTTGGAATAAGACATATGTAGGTCTCATTGGTTTTTTTGTTGATGATCCCATGCTCATAAAACTCCTCCATTACCTTCATAATATCACCCTTGAGGGTGTTCCAAGACTTTTGATAAAATAGCATGGTGAAGCAGTCAGGACCCGGGGCTTTATTACCTTCATAGCTGAAAACTGCCAATTTAACCTCATCTTCCTCAAAAGGACATTCCAAGCAAGCCTTAGCTTCAAAGTTAAGTGGTCTCCAATCAATACCGTCAATACTCCAAGTATCCTCCCTTTGAGTCGTATACAAGTCTTGAAAAAAATTAAAAATCTCCACCACCACTTCACCTTCATCTTTAATAATACTACCATCAAGTTTCTCAAGCTTATGGATGCAATTCTTAGCTCTTCTATTACTAAGGATACAATGGAAAAATTTTGAGTTTGCATCACCTTCCTTAAGCCATTTAATTTTTGCTTTTTGGAAGGAAAGCCTATCTTCAATCAAGGCGAGCTTTGCAACCACTTCTTTGGCCTTCTTCCTAGCCAGAACAAGGTTATTGTCCCAACCTGGCTGGCCTTCTCTATCATCAAGACTTTTAATCATCTTCTCTAGGTCATGTAACTTGTTTTTGATAGAACCAAAAGTCGAACTATTCCAATGCCGGAACCAACCCTTTAAATCAGTCAACCGAAGCATAAATTGATGGCCTGCATGCCCATAAACTGTAAAAGAATTCCACCAAGCCCCAACATTACTTTGGAAATCTCTATGATCAGCCCAGAAGTTCTCGAACCGAAATGGCGTAGGCCCCCACTTTGTTGGCTTTGTATCAAGCACTATAGGGTGGTGGTCCGAAGTCATCCTTGGCAGGACTTCTTGCTTGAAGGTTCGGAAAATGGAGCACCAACCAGGTAAAAGTAGAAATCTGTCAATGGGATCATCCCTAAGGTTTGACCAAGTGTACTTTCAATTAAGAAAAGGGGGGTCATGTAAACCCAGATCATAAATAATGGAATTGAACTCCTGCATGACTCTAGTGAGACGTGTACTGTTCCACTTTTCATCCAGATTCCTGACGGTGTTGAAGTCACCACCTAACATCCAATTTTGCCCACAAAAACTACTCAAGGCACCCAGTTCAAGCCAAAAGTTCTCCTTCAGCCTGTAAAACGAAGGTCCATAAACAGCTGAAAGCCACCACTGAGGACCCCCTAAATCTTGGATTTGCACCGAGACTGAGAAGTCACCAATCCAGCTTTGAACCACATTGATTTGCCGAGTATCCCAAATGATCAAGATTCCCCCTGTTGTTCCCCATGCCGAAAGATAAACCCAGCTTTTAAATCTCGAGCTCCACAGTTTGCTAACCAAAAATCTGTCAACCACTTGTCTTTTTGTCTCCTGAATAATGACGATCTCAGGATTTTCTTTACAAATTGACTTCTTAATCATTCTGCACTTCTGACCATCCCCACGCCCTCTGACATTCCATGAGAGCATCTTCATTTGGACACTACTGACTTCCTTTTTCCACGGCCTAGCAATTACAATCTGCCCTTGCTGTTGGCGTGTAGAATCTTCCTTTAATTCTTTATAGCTTGTCTATGTTGTAGTCGTCTCATATTTAAATTAATTTTCCGAATGAATTTGGCCACCCGATCTGAAGAATGCAACTGACCTTCCATGGACCCAGACCCATCAGACAGAGATCTTCGCTCGTGCACATTATCCGTTTGCATCTTTCCATCATTTAAGTTTCCAATTCGCACAGCGTCATCTGCTGTACCAATATCTTCAGCACTTCCAACCACTGGCCTCTCATTCAGAACGTTTGCCATTGCCTCATTGTTATTCATAGTGTGGAGAGAAAGGGAGTTGGGACACAAAATAGAAGGGGGAGAGTTGTGATTTTGGGGGATAGAAGAATCACAATTAGAAAGCTCCAAAACCAAAGAGTTTTTAGAGTGCATTGGAAGTACCTGGGTATCGACAACGTCACCAGTGGTGTATAGGTTTGCAATTTGGTAATCATGGTCCCCAAAATCCGCGCCTAGTTCGCCAAGCCCTGGTTCAGAATCACACGAATCTTCAAGCTCATCACTAAAATCGTAATCCTCATCGGCACCGCTATGGTAACTAATCGACATTCCATCAGTTGCATCGCAGGCGATCAGCTTCCCTTTACCGCTCCCGGAGTTCACTTGCCTTCGTTCACGCTTCATTTGCTGACCAGTTTTCAAACACCGTCGGACATATTTACCAACATCTAAATCTGAATTCTCGTGGACGACATCTTCCAAAAGGGGCTCTTTTCTTTTCTCATTCGATGCCCTAGGTTTTCCATTAGGAACTGATCTTGACGATATGTCGTTAGAAGTTTGAACATGGCCAGGCCTAAAAATAGCACTAAAGTTATGGGCCTTATATTTGTGATGACCCTTTTTAGTGTGGTCTTGTTGGGCAAATATCATGGGCCCGTTTCTTTTGGGCGCAGACACAGGCCCCTTATCAATATGTTCCGTTGTTTTTCTTTGTAAACAATCAGTGTCATGGGCTCGTGAAAACCTTGGCCCAATGACAATTCCTTTCGCGGGATGAAGTGCAATGTTAGCACGTGGCACATTCCTGTTGGAATGAGTATATTCCTCTGTAGTCACGACTCCTTTGGTGGAATGTAGTGCAACATGATTTGCAGCAAAATCAACATTTTTGATCTGCTGGTCTACGTGTCTGCCCTTGGTAGGTTGTGAAACCTTCCTATTCTGCACCACATCAGACCATTTCTAAGTAGTATCGTGCCGCTACAGGCAATTCTCCTCCCTTGGATGATCTCAACCATCATACGATGCATGCAAGCCCGAACCACTCCTATCGACTTCAGTGGCTTGTCCGTAAACCCCACCGGATTCCGACGGCCATCAATTTTGAAAGTGCGTACTCCGAAGAACTGGTCGTCGATGTTGATGGAGATGGACTCTGGGATGAATCCGTCTCTATAACCACGAACCTTAATTTTGGCGTAGCGCAAGAACGCAAGCTTCCTTGTATCCTCATCAACCTGGATTAATCCACCACATTTCTCACCAATGGAGTGAAAAATATCCTGATTCTAGCTCTCAGCTGGAATCCCTTCAATACCAATCCACGTATTGAAACATCGAATACGTCGATTTTGCCATTGAAAGTCAGGATGCCAATCGGCAATCCTTGCTCGCTGTGACTTGAACTCTAGGCGAAAATTCTTCTGCTCGTCTGCATCCAGGCACCAAAAAACAGCTCTGCCATCACCAAGCGTCGAAAGTTTGATATCCCGATGTAAGATGGCTGAAACATCCTGTGCTATCTCGCCCCAACGAACCGTAGGATGCAGCCTGAAAACCACCATCGCCATATCCTAGGATCCTCTATTTCGTGGTTTTTGATTTAGAACCGTCACGCCAAAGTCCAAACGAGTTTTCGTTTTTGAAAGAAGAAACCTATGCATCGCCTCTTTGAAGTTATTCCACCCATTTGCAGACAAGGTTTCTGGAATGAAAATGGAACGGGATCGTCCTTTCAGCACAGTCATAACCCTCATAAAAACGCCTCTCGCATTTTTAAGGGTTTCAACAATTGTAACACCATATTTTCCCCTAAATGACCTCTTAAAACCACCAATGACTCATGTCTTTCCAACCTCTCCTATCTGGTTGAGAAGCCAACTAGCAGATTCAAAGTCCAACTTGATGGAACAAATTTGAAAACCTGTGTCTTCCTCAATCTTGAGTTCACACCTATCAGTCGTCAACTTAATCGAGAACTATTTCTTACCAGCAAAAAAGCCAAAAGAGTCAGATGTGAATCGTAATGATCGGCCACCAAAGAAATCTGAACTCACCGCCATAGATGACAACCTTTTTTAATAAATGGAACTTTTCAGTTGTTTGCAATCACCATTATTAATTGTTTATAAAATCTATACATTTAAAATTTTGATGTTCAATATAATTACAATATTGATGTCATGACATCATGCTGTAATAATAGTTTTAGTAATCATCAACAAACTTCTCGTACATCTGTGGGTCAACTCTGGTTAATACTCCTAAGCGTGGATAACCAGCACCTTGATATTCAGTCCATCCGGTAGGCTTTACGCCACCATAGTTGTGATCATGGGAATAGTCACTTTGATACTCATAGGGTAAGACCCATCCAGTTGGTCTTACATCGTGTGACATTAATGTACTTTCAGAAGAAATGTTGTCTTGATCTTCATCTGGCATTATCCACCCCGTTGGCTTGATACTAAAATTTTCTTGTTGATTCCAACTGTAGCTCCCGTGAGATGACATGGCTTCATTATTATCATACTCTTGTTGTTGATATCTTGGGTAGCTATATGATGATGATGATGATGATATGGCTTTAGTGTCACCTTCAATGCTCATGCTTCCCATAGACAACTCAATATTATGAATATTTGTATGTTTTGACCCAGACATATGACCACGCCTTTTACGGCCATATGTTTGTCCATGCATTGATGATGGAGCATCCTGCGTAGAATGATCATATTAACTCTCTCCAATAAATGGACTCATTTGCACCTGACTTTGTTGTTGCCTCCAACCCCGACTCCATTGTTGTGATGCTCCACCACCCACATTATCGCCATTGCCATAATCATCATCATCATCATTTTCATCATCGTCATTGTCATCTGGTGCTTGTGTTGAGTCATCATTATGGCCATCATTGTTGTTGTCATCATCATCATCATCTTTGTCATCATCTCCATCAGCCTTACTATCACTAATTAATGATATTGAATACCCTGTTGCGGGGACATTAACTTTTGTGGCCATAAATTCATCAACATCAACATCAACACCCATCTCTGCTACAATGTATGGACTTGGTTTACCACCTGGTTCATCCATCAAAGGTTGATTTGCATCCTTAACCCACTTATACAAGGGATTCTCATTTCCTTCTTCTAAAAAGATTTCTGTCAAATCAATGGGATCTTAAGGAAGACCAAGTTTTGTATTTGTCCTTATATTTTTTGCACGAAGTCTCATGTTATAGTGAACAAACACTAACTTTTGCAAACTTTCGTGCCCCAACCTATTTGTTTGTTTGTTTGGTGTGAATCAACCCAAAAGTACTCCAATTTCTTTCACACCTTGAAGAAGATGCAGTTTGTGACAATATTTTTACAGCAAGTACCCTTAAATTAAGGGCGGAGCTCCCATATAAATTGAGGGCAGCTAGATGAACCCCATTAATGGACTATCATCACCCCACTCCACATAAATAATCTAATTCCTAAACTACCCTCAATTGAAATTACCCAAATGACCTTATTTACAAAAAAAAAAAAAAAAAAACCCCCCACCCCTAAATCTACCCCAGTTCATCTTCATCTTCTTCAACTATCTTCTTCTTCTCCAACGATCGTCTTCAACCCCCATCTCTTTCAACGCCATCACATTTTTACAAGGTTTAAAGGTTTTTTAGATGATTTCAAAGTGAATTGTTTTTTGTTTCGTTTAATAGGTTTAGGACATTCAAAAAACACCACCATCAATACACATTTCAATCATTATGGCCAAAGGAGCACGCTCTCGTGACGATGAACATCGAGAAGAGTTAAATTTTTGTTGTGTGCAAATATCTTGTTGGGTTTTTTTTTTTAAATCGTGATGAAGGTCCACCCTGCGAAGCCGACCCTTGTACAGGAGGGTCGATCACACAAGACCGACCCTATATAGTAATAGTCGGCCTTGTTTGGCTGACCCTCCTGTACAAGGGTCGGCCATTAGTGGCCGACCGTTTTTTTGTATTTCCACATTCCATATTGCATTGGGATGCCCGGAATGGTTAAAATCATGTCAAAAATGTCATGTAATGCATCTCAATGTAGTGTGGAATGTCAAAATGCAAAAGAAATGTAAAATTAGGAGGGTCGGCCATGCGTGACCGACCGATACAAAGTAGGGTCGGCCATTCATGGCCAACCTGTACAAAGTAGTGTCGGACATGAATGGCTGACCCTACTTTGTACTGGTCGATCCTGCATGGCCGACCCTAGGACGAAGTTCGTCAATGGTGACGAGATTCGCTTTTGTCTTTTTTTTCCGCACAAAATACACCAAAAAACACTCATACATGCTTCATTTCATGAATAAAAATGCATAGAAACAAAAAAAGAAAAAACCATTAAAGCATGCATTTCTTATCGATTCAATGGATCAAACGTCGAAAATATTTCAAAGACCAACGAGTGGCAATTCACTCCAAATGGGGCCCAAACGATGTTTCTCTAGCTCCAATCTTCTTCCAACCAAGATAAGAAGATGAAAATAGAGGGCTTTGGAGTTAGGGGCTAGGTTTTGGAGAAGAAACGGTGGAGAAGAGAGGAAAAGTTTGGGTGGGGTACGAATGGGGGAAGGGTAGTTTAGGGTTATCTTGTTTTTTGGCCGGGGTAAGAATAATGTATATATGTTAGGGTGGGGTTATATTAGTAATTGGGGTGAAGATAGTCCATTAATGGGGTCCAAATAGATGCTCTCTATAAATTCCACCATTCAACTGCCAAAAAAAAAATAAACAAAAAATAAATAAATATTAGAATTTAAAAAAATTATGATATTAAAACATATAATTTGATTTTATCATCTGGATGCATATTTTTTATTCCGCTTTGAGCTGATGGTGACCTAAATGATCCCACTGCATCTCGGAAGAATTTTAACTACAAAGAATAAATATATACCATATAAACCTCAATTAAAGAAGTTATGACGTACTATATAGTTATAAAATTATAATGTAATCATATCTTACTTCACTTAACGCCTGTGCTTGTTTACCACCTTTAGGCAATAATTTTGCAATGACTTGGTTTAATGCATCTACCAAAGCTGAACTTGTTCCAATCTAATGCTTATCTTGATACAGAGGGTTCAAGAAGTACACTGAAAATATTAACAAATATAGTTAATCGCATTAATTTATAATATAAAATTTAATATGTTATAAACTTTTTTTCAAAAATATACCTGCTTGGTGGAGTGGGACAGAGTTGGCTCGTCCATCTTCTTTCAACAATTTTTAGAATCCATTTGTATGAACGAGGAGCTACAGCTTTGATTGTTTCCTTCATTAACCTTGTGGGTTCATATAATGATCCCATTGTCGGTGTTTTATCTCCATCGACCATCCGCAACACTTTCACAATAGGATCTAAAGAGTTCACTACATGCCTTGCATCATCTCAAAAACTCGTTCTAGCCACTATTTCTTCAACTTCTCTTGCTTTTGGAGTTCTATTATGAGCATAGTTTACCCATTCTCTCAATGCAAACATTTCTTTTAAACCTTGTTTTTTTTCAAGAATGCTTCTTAAAGCAATGTAGTTGGTGGCAAACCGAGTGATCCCTGGACGAATTATGTCACCACCGCATTTTTCTCTCATTAAGGCTAGCACCCAATGATGATTATAAATATAATTTGTGATTTTCCAGGCCTGATGAACAACTTTTCTAATCGACGGCTGATTTCCAATATCTTTTAGCATTAGATCGATGCAATGTCTAGCACAAGGTGTCCAAAAGAGATTGTATTTCTCCATCATTTTCTTTCCCGCCTTTACGAATGCGGATCCACTTTCCGTGACTATTTGGACAACGTATTCTTTCCCTGTGTTCTTCACAACATTATTCATTAACTGATAAATGAATTTTGCATCTTTTTATTCTGCTGAGACATCAACAAATTTATGGAAAATTGTTTTTCCATCACAATATACAATAAAATTTATTATCGACAATCCAGTTGGCCCAGTCCAACCATCGCACATTACTGTCACGCCATATTGTGACCAACTCTTCTTCAATGTTTCAATATAGTCTTGCAGTTCATTATACTCATCATCAAGTAATCCATGTATAAGCTCATATGTTGAAGGCCCCTTGAAACTTGGTCCACACCTTGCAATTTTATTGATGGTTGGTTGGTAATATGGATTGTCAATAGCAACCTTTGCCGGGATACTGCTATAGAAAAAAAAAAAATAGATATCATTTTGTTTAAACTTTTTTTGTCTAGAACTGGGTCTAGAAAACATATCAGGGTCTAACGGGGGACCCGATTGCCTTGCACTTGTTGTGTGCAAAAGGCTACCCCCACGCTTTTGTTGCCCTTGTGGGTCTTGCCTGATATTATCACTCGTGATGAACTACCTCCTACCTCTTGAAATGATGAACCAAAGTCTTGTCTGACTCTCATCATATTCATTCTCCATTGTTGTTCAGCATCCCATCGATCAGCCATAGAGTTTCTTACTGCTAATCTATGTCGCACCTTTTCATAGTCTGTCGTACAATCAGGAGGATAGTCAATGTCTGAATCATCATCATCATAGTTGCGCAGAACTTTTGTAAATGCTTCTCTTTTCTTTTCCTTTTCAATTTTTTCTTGTACCTTTCCACGTAGAGACAATTACATTTCTACTCTAACGATTCTTGGACATTGCGTACATTTTGTTACATTTTTTAAGCCACCTACTAAGTGTTGTTTCAATCTAGTGACTCCACCGGATTTGTTCATGTGATTACAATATTTACATCTTGACTTTTGCCTATTCCCATCAACAGGTTCTCCGTGTCTCCATCCAATATCGAGTCCTTTTTGAGGTTCAGGATTCATATTGAAACTAAATATGTACAAATTCTTCAACCTGTATGTAGTCCAATTTCAGCAAAGTAACGTTAATATAAAATATGTTAATACAAATCATATCATTTATATTTATATACGATATATATATATATATATATATATATATATATATATATATATTAACACACACACATACATATATATTGATGTATATGTTTATAAATGTAACATACATACATATATATATGTGTGTGTGTGTGTGTGTGTGTGTGTGTGTGTGTGTGCGTGTGTTAATATTTATATAGATGTTAATATATATAGTGTATATATAATATATACTATACTATATAAATTAATGTATATGTTTATATTAGTGTGTATATATATATAGTAATAATTAATAGATCAATGTTATATATGTTATATATAGTATATACGTTTTAATATAATATATATATATATATATATGAATAAAAACTTTTCAAATAAAAATAAAAAATAAAAACATATTCTTAAAGAACAAAGTAAACCCTAAAACCCATTTCTTTCTTTACCATTTCTTTTTTTTTACTCCACGAAACCCTAACGCTAGCCAATCATTCTTCTCTCTCTCGCTTCTATCCGCTGGCCACCGCTCCAACTCCACTCGAAGCCGTCGTCGACTCGTCGCTGTTCTCACTGCAAGCAACTCGAAAAGCTTGAAGGTCGTTGGAACTGGAAGTTGAGCTATTTCTTTCTCTTCTTACCTCCTTCTAAATCCAAGCTCTCTCTCTCTCTCTGAAATTCTGATCTCTCCTTCAATCTCCCATGATTTATAGAGCACAGGGTCACTTTTTTGCTTTTTTTGTTTTTTAAATCGCAACGATATGGAAGAATCTCTGTGCAATCTTTGTGCGGCACAGAGATTTCGTACAAAATGTTGATTTTCAACGATTTTTTTGCATTTTCGCGATAAAAATCACACTTTTTCCCGAAATTCGTCGAATTTGTCCATTTTTACCAAATTTTGCGAATTTTTTGGGCGATCTTTTGCATTTTTTTTTTTACATCTTAACACTATTTCGATAGTCCAAAAAGCCGAATTAATTCGGCGAATTTTCGAACCATGGCGACGATGGCAACTTTGATGATCTAGTTGGAGAGGAATAACCGCATATTTGAAGGTGTTTCCAAAAGTGTTGATGTCCTTTGGAATGATATTATAACCGTGGCTAGCGAATGGGTTGTTGGGTTTAGAATTAATGGTGATTTCTCATTAGGTGAATGGATTAGAAATTGGGAGATATGTTTCCAGTAGATGCTTCGTGTGCTTGTCTATTTTGCTTGGTTGTGAATTGTCACTTTGTTTTTTTGTTCTTATTGGTGGAGAACTCCTGGTCCTCTACCACTTGATTTTTTTGTACTCTTTTGCAATATTTATATAATTGTTTGTTTACTCTCAAAAAAAAAAAAAAAAAGGATAACATAACCATCAGTAGTGTCCATTACGATATCATTGATTAAATCTACTATATAACTTTAGTGTTCAATGTCTCTTGATCATCATGGTTCAATCTCGTAATATATAAGCTTATCACATGTCAAATTTGTTGTAAAATGCATAATCTAGTCATTCCATCCCCCCTCCCCCTCTCCAAGGGAAAAAAAAAATAGTATTAAGATTTAGGATTGTAACGCCTATTGGAATTGATCCACGTACAAATTCATCATTTTGATACATACACACACACATAAATATGTAATGATCCATAAGAAGCATAGAAGCTATGGGATTGTGTTTCTATTTACAGAGAAGATTATATTCTTAGGAATTGTCATATTGTGGTTATGTTTAGTAGATACTAAAATTGTAAAAGTTACTATGTGTGTGTACAACTTTGTATGCCTATTTATACGGTGCTCTTCCATTGAGACACCACGAATAAGATTTATCCCTCCTCTTCTTCAGTGGACGTGGACCATTTAGCCGAACCACATTACATCTTTGTCTTGTTTATTTGATATCAGAGCTTTAGGTTCGAACAATTGAGAATTTTTCAACCTTCATCGTCGGAATCTTCTTCGCCGGCCTTCATCGCCAACTTAAGGTCAATTTTTTTTTTTTTGATTCGTCTTAAATAATTATCAATACTTCTTCAAAAATCACTAATTTTGGGCATTAGGATAGTTCAATATTGAAGAATCCATTTTTAATTCTTTTTTTTTTTTGGGTGTTAATTCTACCTCGCAAAGTGATTTTCATATTTGAAATTTGATAGACGTACTTGAATTTTCTACGTTGTAATGAAAAAAAGGAAGAAATTGTTAGTAAGTTGTAACTAATCATGTCGACAATTGCGTGCGCTCGGGTTTCAGTTGTTGGCTTGGATGTGAATGATATTTAATACTCTTCCTTGTTGGGTTGATTGATTTATTGAATCTTAACTTGGTCAGTTCTTTTTGTTCTAGTGGCCAAGGTTCGAAACTTCGATTTCGCCCTAAACTTCGACCTTCAAAAATCAGAATTAATTCGGAGAGGTTTAATTCGACGTGGAGAATTTTTGTAAAAATTCGCTAACTTAGAGAAGTTTAACGAATTTGTATATAAATGCTAAAATATGCATAATTACTATTAACTTATAAACTTGAACCATATATTATTATTAACTTTTAAACCTGTAACATATGTATAAGTAATAATTATATATTTTTTATAATAATATTTTTACAAAAATATAATAATATAATTAATAATTTAAAGAATATATTTTTTATTTTATTTAATACTTTCACAGTCTGTTAAATTATTTTTAATTAGTTTAAATAATTATATTATATTATAATTATACTCACAGTTTTTTAAATCATAATATATTTATTTAAATTGTTGTAATAGAACTTTAATATGAGGTTGTTATTCTTATTATTATATGAAAATATGAAAATATAAAAATAGTCCAACAGTTTTAATTTGTTCTTTTTCAATAAAGATGGCTTATCCAGCGCCTCATTCGATCATACAAATCTGTCCTTTTATTCTACTATAATTCTGTTGTGAACCCGAACCCACTTACCCCCACGTGCGATACACGAGTACAACGACGTAGACACGAGTGCGCTTGTGCTCCACTACCGCGAATCCTACTCCAACATCCCGTCCCACTCACCCCAACCAACCACATCTTGCCACGTCATCCCCACTTTTCTCAAAAAAAAAACATTTTTACCATCTGTAAAACTCATGCTAAAAATTACCAAAATTAGAGGTCGCTAATATTGAGAAGGGTGGTTGAATAGTAAAACAGTACTAAATCTGGACCGTCCAAAAGCCATAGTAGCGTAAATCGTACAAGATTTCTGATACGTTTCTTACAAGAAGAAGAAGAAGAAGAAAAAGAAGAAAAAGAAGAAGAAGAAGAAAAAGAAGAAGAAGAAAAAGAAGAAGAAGAAGAAAAAGAAAGTAAGAAAGAAAGGAGGAGCCAGGCAGCCATGGCTCCAAAGGTACTGAAGGAAGAAGAAAGGCGAGAAGAAGAAGATTTCAGCTTACTTCAAAACCCTTCATCTCCTGAATCCCAAGAAAAAGACGAAGGAGAAGAAACGGCATACGAAGCGAGAGAGAAAGTTTTGATCAGAATCAACAACTACGACGGTGGCGCAAGCGAAGAAGAAGAAGGGATAGAATCGGAGGATTACAACGCGACGCCTCCGTTTTCATGGAAGAAGTTGTGGTTATTCACGGGTCTAGGGTTCTTGATGAGCATAGCGTTTCTGGATCCGGGGAATCTCGAGGGCGATTTGCAGTCGGGAGCGATTTGCAGGGTACTCGTTGTTGTGGCTGTTGATGTAGGCGATTGCATGGTACTCGTTGAATTTAGCCGAAGTTTTCGTCTTTCCACGAATTTCACCGATTTTTGCGATTTTGCCGACGATTTTTTGTATTTTTCTTTCTACCTGCGACACCAGAGTTCGCTCGTTGAAATTTTGAATTTTTTCGTTGAATTTCGACGAAATTCGCCGAATTTTCAGACCTTGCTAGTGGTAGTGGCTATGTTTTCAATTTTAATATGCACTAATAATTGTTCCTTCTTAAGTTCATGCAACAGATGCTTTTAGCCCCGGTTGATGGAGAAAGTATGATACTAAAATCCCCATTGTAGCTCCATTTTCATAACTTTATGAACCTACTCATGGGCATTGTAGCTCAATACGCTCAACTCGATAGAGGGTAGCTTATCATGTGTTACACATCCAGCCCACATAATGAGTGAACCCGCATTGCTATGCCCCATAGCAATGTCTCATAACATACCTGATGCTATGAGAAGTACATTTACCCTTTCAAGATCATGGTAGTCGGCCCATTGAGTTGAATCAAAGGGATGCCCTATACATGACTAAGTGATGGTCATGAGGGAGAGTTGGGTAAGTATCCCTCCTTAAGATAGATGTTAAGCTTTCACCCTATTTCCAAAAGTAAACATCAAAACCTTGAGGGCAATCATATTGAGGCTAAAATGACCATAAAGCCCTTGCCAAATGGAAGTGATGCCTAGAACCCCTTCACTAAACAATTGCTAGGAAATTAAAAGCACGGAGCAAGTTGACCATGACACAACGCAATGGACTAGTTGTTGCCCAGGCATTGCCTTGAAAATACTAAGTTGAATATTGGTGAGATTCTTCAAAGAAGGAAACCTTTCATTGCTTTTACCCCTTACTAGTGTGTTTTATGTAAAGATGAAAGGGAAAACTTGGAGAATCATTGCATTGCTCATACAAGTCCATCATCCATGTGGAGTAAGCTTCTAAAGGAATTGGGTAGGTCCTCGATTATACCAATCTTATGTATAGATATCGCGAGTATCAATATTTTGGCAAATGGAGACTTAAAGAGGAAGTTTGTTTGAAAGTGAAGCAAGAAGTCATGTCCTGATTCATGATAAGCTACCCATGGGGGCATGCAAGGTTTTAGGAAAGGATTATTCTTCTGACGCAATATGATGTATAGATGTGAGGAGTGTGAACGATCAAGATTCTTAGGTGGAACACTCATGTTTATCATGGGCAGGGTTAGTCTACCTACGGTAAGAATTAGAGTGGAATGTTAGGGCAAAGTGGTTCAAAACTTCAAGTATTAGACCTATGATGTAAAAGGACTATGAAATGACTTATAATTGATATTGATCATGTATCTAGTTCATTTAAGATTGCTTATCAATATTGATGATTTTTTTATTTGCATTGGTCTAAGAGAAGTGTTCTCAGAGATAACCCTAACCTAATGGTGTGGTAAACTAGGAAAGTGTGTAACATCATAAAAGTATGAGTCAATAGCCCTATAGCTCATAAGATAAGGTTCAACACCAATCTTAAATAACAATTAATGACACATGTTCATCCAACCTTTTTTTCTAAGTAAATTAATATCAAATCACTATAAAACACTTCTACCACTTAATCTATATGCGGCTTTGGTAGATGATCTCTACTCCTCATGTCTCTTGCATGACATGCTACCTCTCTCTCATTTTCATTTATGTCACCCGAACCAGAAAATCAAGAAAAAAAAAGCTTACAACTGAATGCAGGTTGTGAACTGATCAGTAGTACAGAATTATTTTTTAAGAATGCATGGAAATCAAATGGAAAATGGAACCATATGCAATTTGCATTTTTTTCACAATGAATAAAGCATAGTCCTAGTCTCAAGACCTCAACTAAGGGGAGGAAAGAGAAGCCATAATGAAACAACTATTGTCGAATCGGCTTGATATTCCTTCTTATGCATAGATCCTCCTGAATTCTTCTGAGTTGGAATGAAATCAGTGACCTCAA
The DNA here is from genome assembly GCA_035771175.1 of Paratinospora sagittata. Lineage (NCBI taxonomy): Eukaryota > Viridiplantae > Streptophyta > Magnoliopsida > Ranunculales > Menispermaceae > Paratinospora > Paratinospora sagittata. The sequence continues at coordinate 1,401,535 of JAYMFD010000012.1, read as the reverse complement.
TGTTGGGATTTAAAGTGCACACATTATAAGTTTATAACCAGTGAGGAACAAACTGTTGGCTGGGAATTTATGCCCCATTTACACAAGTGACAATAAAATTGCATAACATATTAATAACTTCCAGCAGCTAGAAAAAAAAAAAAAATCAAAGAGAGTACTGCAATGGATAAATGCATCAAGAAATATAAGGAAAACAATAAGTAACAAGAAAATTCATCAATTAGAGAATATAAGAGGTGCTTCAATCAGCCATGATGTAAAAGATATTCTTACACTTCCCGGATAGAATTAAAATAGATTGAGCTCTCATTCAAGAAAAGTGATAGGAAAGACATTAGTGCATGAACCTGTCAAAAAGGAGTACAAGCAGCAATAAGGAAAATATCTCAAGAAAACTGCATTCATAGCCACAGCCTCTAGGCAATGTAACCAATAATCATAATAGTGGCAGTGATAGCAGAATAATATTCCTAGTAGCAGTAGTAGTCGAAACAAGTGATAGTAGAATAATATTACTAGTAGCATTTGTAGTGGAAACAAAATTCACAAGCGCACTCACAAATGAAACATGTTAAAGGATCCCAAAGAAGATGAGCCAGACTCTTGTTGTGGCATGCAACAAAGAGTCCTGCAATCCACCACTAGAGCACAATGTCTATGAAAATTTGTAGAATTCTAATCTACTTAAAACTTTGAGAAACAAAGAAACAGGCCCATAAGAATGTACCAAGTCTAAATCACATCTTCCACGCCAAAATTACTTCATGTTCTCTTAGCAGAATACACTGAAACAAAGGGAGCCAACACTGTCTCTGTCTCTATGAAAACATTAAGGAAGATAAACCTGATCTGACAAAGAAGGAAATGTTTCCTATGGTAATGTTTCTTTGTGTGTGTGTGTGGAAATCAGAAAATGTTACTCTAAAAAGAGGGAAAAAAATTGCTTTTGTTCTACTTTTGACCAAAAAAAAAAAAAAACGCAAACACACACACACACTTCTATGTAACACAGTTCTATCATTCATAACACAAAATAACGATATCAATTCCTTTATGAATCGAATCCAGTTCCACTACATTTAACTAATCAAGAAAAGGATAACCAAAATCGGACCATCTTAAAATTTCACGCCCAAAAGAATCTAAGATTTAATTCAACGGTCAGCATTAAAGTAGACGGAAAGGATAAAGATTGTCTGGTTTTAAAATTCTATACAGATAGCGAGGTCCAAATCTCAACCTAATGGAATGAAAACTTCAATGCCCTAAAAAGCAATGTTTCCAACTAAATCATCATTACCTAAACCTTTATTTTTCTGTAAAAAAAAAAAAGACCAATAATCCAGTAGATAAACCTCAATGGACGGGCAGAATACAATAGAAGCAACCAAAGTGGCAGGAAATGGAAGATAGGGACAAAGATCATATCAGAATGGAATAAAACAAAGATTAAAATTGCAGGGTTAAGAAAGAAGAATAAAATGCTTACCGGAACCATAAAGATAATGCGAACTATGTAGCGTTGATAAGTGGGTTCGGTGTAATTCAAGAGATGTTTATAGATAAGAAACAGAGCTAAAGCAATGGCTCCAACCATGCAAGGAAAAGCGATAACGATAAAGTAACCTGTCGCCATTTGCGCTTTGAACCGATCTAAGAGAACCAAACAAGATCAATCCAAGAGAGCGGAATGCCCTAACATCTTAATCTTGCCGTCTAAGCAGAGAAGTGAAAACCTTTCTTCTTGCACGAAGAAGAAGAAGAAAAAGAAGAAGAATGTTTTACTGAGAAAGCAAAATGACGCTGGAGATGTACGGCATGGAGAGTATGAGTCTTCAAAGGAGGTAATTCAGACGATTACGCTCTGCTCTGGACAAGGTGTTGAAATATCTTCGAACAATAATATATCATATTAGTGGTTTTGAGGCGTTTCTTTTAAGGTTTTATTTGCACCCACCCACTTAAATAGTTTGCTAACAGGTTCTCTTATAAAAATTACCTCCAGGATACAACAAAATCGAATACTGCACTTAGCAATAGCGAAGTATTTCACTAAAACAATATTCTAAAAGGAGATAATGCAGAAAATTAAAGAGTGAAAACCTTTTCATTCTTAAGCATTCTATATATAGTCAAACCGTACGACCATTCATATATATAGGTTACAATTCTTCGTCATGACTTTTCATAAAAACCTTTTCATTCTTAAAAACACAGCTATTTATAACCAAAGGACAACTCTTGAAATTTGAAGTACAAATTTCAAGAGACATGACTTTTGAATTATTATAGTTATTTTTCAATTGCACCTCTTTAAAATTTTCATAATTTATTTTACAATCTATTTTCAACAAAAGAAAGTGCCAGCTAAATCAGACAGAGATATTTTTGCTTAAATAACACCAAACAATAAACTATAGTTTTAGCTTGAGTGTGATTAGGTTAGGTTGGATTGAGTCGAGTTATACTGGGGTGAATGGCGCAATAAATATATTAAATATATACATTTTTTTTTGTTGCTTTTGTTTTGAAGTTACGAATAAGTTGTCGGTCACATTTTCTTACGCGCAAGCACAGGCGCTCAAACGCTAGACGGCGGCTCCGTGTCTTGCTCGGTCTACTGCTAATAAGATACTCCGCCAGCGGATCGCTTGTGCACGGGTTACATGTTCGACCTCGCGTCTCCCTAGTACATTCGATATTTTTATTTTTATTTTTGAAATGGGAAAGACTTAATTAAATAGACAGAGAAGGAGCTTCAAGAGTTACAATATCCAAAATTACTGTCCATACAATACATAATCTACTGAAAAAGAAAGTTGACTAAACGATGAGCAGTAGAGTTACTCTCCCTAAACATGGCCTTGACATTCACATCTGACATAAGATCCAGCAGAAGCTTAGAATCCTCATTTAATAAACTGAATTCATCGTGGCCCTGAGAATGAGATTTGATAGCAGAAATAACATTAAGGGCATCACCTTCCACATATGAAACTTGTATTTTAGGCTTTCCCTCACTGTCATAGTTGTTAGATAATTACCGGAATTCATAACAACGAATTGCTTTTTAAAGCAGTGCGTTTGTCTTTCAGATCAACACGTTTTCCTAAAAAAATTCTTTAGCTTTTCTCTGTGCTCTATATTCGATGATGACGTCGAAAATAGAATTGTGATAATGATCCATGTAATCTGAGGACCATAAGATTTCTATTTTAGCCCATCATAAAAATAGAAACTATTTTTTAAGTCTCTATGCATTAAAGGCACACATCCTATCAAATACATTAAAGTCCAAATTATCAAAAACTTAGCATATCACTTTTAATTTGGCTTAACTTTATTTGACAATTCGCAATACATAATTATTCACATATAAGCCCAACGTTGGATTAATGATCCAACAATTTCTCACTTGGGCTATATGTGTAGCCTTATAACTATGTTTTGCAAAAATAACCGAAAGAGCTCAACTTTGTTGTCATTACCAAAGTGTATTTATAACCAATCTGGTCCATCAATCATACCAACATAGGATCAAAGCGGTCTTCATTATAGTGTCGTAACTTAACCCAACAATGGTCACGTATGTCAATACAACTAAATGACATGGATCATGATGTGGATGTGTAGAATGAAAATTTTATGTAATGTGATCTTAACGTGCCTATTTCCAACTGGTCCACCCTTAAACCATAGTGAGATCAAGCCATACTAAAATCAGAGTGTAAATAAACCAAAACTTTATTTCTGCAGGAAATAACCTCAAAATATTCATAAACTGAAATAACTGAAAAATTGTATATATCATAAACGCATATAAACGTATAAACTTCCACTAAAACTAAAAATCATCAATAAACATGACACCCATACGAGTAGTGTGCTCATGAAACACTTTGGGTGGCAATCCCTTAGTAAGTGGTTCCGCAACCATGGAGTTTGTTTCGATATGTTCTATAGACAATTGTCCACTCTGAACTCATTCTTTAACAACTAGAAACATGATGTTTATATGTTTTGACTTCGTTGAGCTCTTGTTCTTGTTGGAATACAGAGCTGCTAACTTATTATCACAAAATAACTTGAGTGGTCTTTCAACACCGTCCACTATGCTCAACCCCTTGACAAATTTCCACAGTCATATTTCATGTTTGGATGTCGCATAACATGCTATGAACTTTGCCATGGTAGAAGAGACTATAAGTGACTATTTAGCATTCTTCCAGGAGACGACACCTCCAGCTAGCAGATAGATATAGCCCGACGTAGATTTCATACTGTCACGACCCCTCCCCGAGTGACGTCATGACCGACACAGAATACCATATATGCTATCCGGAGACGTATACGATACTCTTTCAGCCTCAGCTCATAACACAACCTTAAATAATCACTAAAATTTTCATAATGCATATTCAAACCATTTATGCATATGAATACAAAATACTATCCTTTTTCTTTCACAAAACTTAAATACATCTAAGTCCCAAAATATACATCACATGTATCATTTATACATTGTTTCGTGTTATAAATACATATACCAAAAACAAAAGTATAAACTAACTCCCAAAACACACAACATACTCACATAGCAAACATACATACACAATCAACTCTCTGGAGCATTACCTTTGCCCTTGTGAACTATACCTGTAATAAAAAAGGGAGTGGGGTGAGCTCAACTAGCTCAGTGAATAAATTTTTACAATATATTTCCATGTATACACTTCTATAAAGCATGTATGCATTTGAATACACATTATAAATGCCCATGCACAATTCAATATCTCATACATGTAATAAATATACCGTGATCATGAATTTCATTGAAAAACATGCATTCCCTACCTTCATAGTCACTCTGAGACAAATCTACGTATCTTTCCCTTATTAGTGCATCATAAGGGATTGATCAGGACAAATTTTCTCACTCGCCCAAATCGTTAACCCTTCCGTTCTTTGTGGGAAAGTCCATACCATGGGACACCACCAAGGTTAAACCCGTATCATCCTTCCCGAAGAACAAGTAATAAACGGTGAAAATCGCCTTAAATCATTCAGTCAAAAAATGCCCAAAGCATGCTCAATGTCTAAAATCATTTCATGAATACAAAGATGTCACATGAAAACTTATTTGTCATGATCATGAACATTATGCATATATATCATAAAAAATGCATATCCTTCAACAAACAAATTTTCATATATAGAATGCCATACGTGGAAAACCAAGGAGAGAAATACTCACAAATACATAAATTTGTCTAAGTCCACAAGTACCCAAACACTTAGCCAAATCATCAATCTTAACGACACAAACACCACCCTTGTGTGCTTTCCAAAACCCAATTCATATCAATACTCTGCAAATTCACCATTTCAACACACTTAAACACACATTCCAGCACATGAATTTCATTCAATTGATCACAATACATAAGTTGCATGCTAGTATTATAAGCAACCCTAGACAAAAATTTCCAAATCTAGGTCAATTGTACTACACCTAATAGTCTTAGCGTGTAATTTAACTCATATCTCAGTTCTAGAAACCCATTTAAATCACATATATGAAGTACATAAAAAACTGGAAGGTCTAACCCAAGATTGTACATTTGAGCCATTCATCGAGATCATGTAGAAAAGTGAGCAGATTTGAGTATCAACATGATCGGTTCAGATGCATCATACTACTAGTAGGGGCGTCTAAATTTCAGCCAAATCGAATGGTGAATCAAGATATGAATATATTGTCTCCTTGATTAAGACAACTTTAAACAATTATTTTCACATTCTTTGTTCCAATCACTTGACTTCAATGGTTCATATCTCATAACACAAGAAACAATTAAACATCTCCACCGACCATAATGTGACATCAGACGTTAAGAACTATATAACCAAGTTTTAGTAAGATCTAACGGTGGATTTAAGAAATCCATTACTTTGATCTGAACTGCACAAGACAACCTATTTTTCTGACCAGTTGTATTTAGAAGGTTAGAACTTTTAAGATCCACCTCTGATCAAGATCTCTACCGTTGAAGATGAAGCTATATTAAATATGGAGAATTTGTAAAATTTTCGGCTCAATCCAACCATGGATCAAGGAGATCTAATACTTGATATAAAATACTGCAAATATTTTTTTTTCTTCACTTTTTCTCTCCTCTTCTTGAACGTTTCAGCAACTCTCTCTAATTCTCAACGTTTTCACTTCAATTTCTCAATATTGCAAATTATTTGATATTTCAACAAGTCAAGACCACTTCCACATGTTCATTCCCCTCACAAGTGGCTGCAATGGCCAAGACATATGTCTCGTTTCACTTGCAAAGTGGATGCATATGGGCAATACACATGTGACATATTACTTGCAAGGTGTTTGCAAATGCTTAATTCAGCAAATGATAAAATGAGCTCATACAACCCCTTAAGCAGCTGATATAGGCAATACACATGTGTTAATTCACTTGCTAGGTGGATGTTAAACGAATGAGACATTTGTTGCATATATGCACCCACCATGTGCACACCGTCCCACTTTTATCATATTTATTTATTATTTTTTTTAATTCTTGGGCCCACAAACACATCAATACACTTATTATACACCTAGAGGTCATGTACATACGTATACGCATACAAATAGCCTGACAATATGTATTAGTCAATGTAATTGTTTTATTCGTACACACGGGGTGTTACACATACTCTCTTGGCATCCAGCAAAATTGGAGTCAGTAAATCTAATGATCTCTAGCTGATCCAACCTCTGATACGTGAGCATGTAGTCTTTTGTTCTTTGTAAGTACTGCACGACCCGTTTGGCTGCTTTCCAATGGTCTACTCCTGGATTGCTTAAATATTTTTCTGACATCCCAGTAATGTACGCAATATCCGGACGCATACAAACCTGAGCATACATTAGAATCCCTACTGTTGAGGCATAGGGAATCGTCTGCATTTTTTTTTCCTCAAAATCATTCTTAGGGCACTGATTGAGACTAAACTTGTCTCCCTTAGCCACAAGGGTATCACCTGGTTTGCAATCCTGCTTGTCATATCGCTTGAGAACCTTTTCAATATAGCTCTTTTGTGATAATCCAAGAATACCCCGACAGCGAACTCGATGTATCTAAATGCCTAATACAAAAGAGGCGTCACCAAGATCTTTCATCTCAAAATTCTTAGCTAGAAATCTCTTAGTTTTGTGCAATAAACATATATCTTTGCTGGCAAACAAGATATCATCGACATATAACACCAGAAAAATATGTTTATTCCCATAGAACTTATGGTATATACATTCATGACCAAATTCATCTCAAAACCAAACGAGATGATCACTTGATGAAACTTGAAATATCATTGTTGAGATGCTTGTTTGAGTCCATAGATGGATTTTTTAAGTTTGCCAACCATATTCTTTGGGTCTCTCGACACAAAGTTTTCTAGCTGCACCATATAGATTGTCTCATCAATGTTATCATTGAGAAACGTTGTCTTCACATCCATCTAATGTAACTCAAGATTGAAATGCGTCACCAATGCCATTATAATTCTGAAAGAGTCTTTCCAAGAAACCGAAGAGAAAGTCTATTTATAGTCGATGTCTTTTTTCTGTGTAAAGCCCTTTGTGACAAAACGAGCCTTGTACCTCTCCACATCACCTTTTGAATCCCTCTTGGTTGTAAATATCCATTTGCAACCAATGAGTTTCACACCTTCTGGTAATGGGACAAGATCCCACACGTCATTGTCCTTCATGGATTTAATCCTCTTAACGATTGTTGCAAATTAGTTTTACCCTTCAATCTTTGTAATTTGAACATCGACTTAACCTTGGATAAAATAGAGGCAAGGAAGCGGATTCATGTAGTCAACCTCATATGGTTGGAAAAAAGTTTGCTTGAGTTGAGTTGAGTTGAAATCCTAGAGTACAGAGAAAACACAACTAATGACGAGCTATTAAAGGAAACTCAAGTATATGGCCCCACAACAAACGGGCTAGTAGTTGCAAACCAAGAAGGTTGTTACCCCACGGCATTCAGATTACCTCTTTATTTGATAAACCTTATCACTACAAAGAGTTGAACCCTAATTATAGTTGTGTAAACTACATATGTCATTTATTTGTGTCTATGTGTGTTATTGGCATCGGCACCGTCATCGAAAGCTAAATTTGACACTAGAGGCCTTTGGATCTATGTTAAACTTTGGTGAAATTCTGGTTTGAGACCATAAAATCGTAGAAAACTGAATTTCGGACGTTTCGATACAAAGATTGTGATTTTTAGACATCGATTGATATTTTTAGTAAATAACTGAACGAATTCGATAATTACGGCAAATAGGAAAAATAGTGAAAACATGGCTGAAAAGCCTATTTTTACTATTCTTTCACCTAAGAAATATTATTGGGAATAATATAAAATATTTGGGATGTCCTCATAAAATTTTTAGATCAAAATAAAATTTTGAAAATTAATTATGAGCATTGGAAAGTTAAAATTAAGTGATTAAATGAGTATAATGAATTGAAAAGTTAAAATTAAATGATTAAATGAGTATAATGAATTAGAAATTGATTATGGTAATATGAAATAATTATTTTTATTGTTCTTTGCCATGGAAATACTTAGGCTAATTGTAGAAACAATATTGGAGAGTCATCTCGTATATATGAGACTCACATTGGGCTGAAAAAATAAATATGTGAATTGGAAAGTTAATATTAAAGTGGGATTTGGATCGTGGCGATGGTAGTAGGACTTAGGTTTGAAAAGTCCTGTACCGTGAGTATTTCTTTACTTTGGTCTTCGTATATGACATTGTATCGTATGAAATTAATTTGGAATGATAAGCATGCTATGATATAATCATTTGATTTAAAATCATGAAATGGTTTTGATGCAAAGGAGCATGTCAATGGACATACTTAAAGTAGGTTATTAACATTGAAAGAATTTCTCTGAGTCTAAATCTCAGGGAACAAACTCATAGGATTGTCGGCTTTAGTAATCCTGGTCGGTGCATTCCTGACATGAGAAAAAAGACTGGCGTAATTGATAAATGAGTAATTTGAGGTCGGTGCACTTCTTATTGTCGCACATAAGGAGCAGACTCACTCAATTACTTAGAAGAAAAGAGATGAATATGATTTTCAAAGTGTATTGCATATTTCGAAAAAGAATTGCATTGAATCATTATATGTTGCGCATGTAATATATGATTTTTTCATTTTTGCATATGATTGTTTAAATTGTTTTAATTAAGCATGTTTTATATAAATGCGTATATGATGTCATAGTGAGAAATATTCACTGAGCTTATTGTTGTTCATTCTATCTTTTCCAACATTTCAAGTAAAGATTTTAAAGGAAAGAGCAAGGCTCGTGAAAAGTTGCAGACTCTTATATTTTATTTGATGTATGTTTGCTTGGAGAAGTTAGAAACTTTGTATTTTGATATATGTGTTATGGCATCTGAGATGTCTTTGTTCTCCCAAATTCTGAAGGCGTCATTGGATTCCTCTAGCATTCTCTACTTTGTTTTCTTTACTTGCTTTTTGTCTTCATTAGTAACTTCTATGTTATCCCATTTCTCCTTGGCAGTGTTGCAGACACTATGTCTGCTGAAATCATTAACGAAAAAAGTACAAAAAAGCATGTTTATGGCCTATTCATTTAATTTGTCACGACTCCCCTGACGTAGGCTGACGTCATGACCGGCACAGTGTACGATACACTGTACATACCCATATACAGTATATAATACACTGTCAGCCTTCACGTAGTCTCACAATCCTTTCCAACATTTACAGAATTTTTTTTTTTATATACCATAAATCAAATCCAACATAGATCTCTATACTCCTCTCATTCATTCACACATCACATTTTCATTTCATCATCCAATATATTAAGCTATATATGCCCACACATCCCATCTAGATGATAATACATATATATATAATGTGTGATAAGTATACATATCAAAATAACAAAAGCTATTTCCTCCAAGCATACATACACATACCAGACGAAGGCTCACGTGATTATCACTCACGGATGTGCCTTTTCCCTTCGACTCAATACCTGAAATATTGGAGGAAATGGGGTGAGCAAACAACAGCTCAGTGAATATAGTTCTTGAGATGACAATTCTATACATTTAAAGAAATATGACATTTAAAATCATTTCAAACACTTATGCAACACATGCATCGTTCAACGAATATATTGTACATGTCAACAACATAAATTTCATGATTTTCAATAACACAATGCACAATCTCCCTCCTCCGCAAGGCAAAAGAGCGGGTCTAACCCTTGTATGGCCGTACAAGGTAGCCACAACCTCTCATTACCCAATTAACAGTCATTTCAAGGATCCCAACCCTTGTTAGGACAGACCTACTGACAATGAGGACTCGCAAAACCTCATCCGGGTCTAGTGCCTAACGAAATAACAATGAGGACTCGCAAAACCTCATCATTACAAACTCCAATTGCTAAAATCAGTTTGCATGATCCATAAAACTCAATGCATTATATATAAATATACCATGCATACAATCAAACATTTTATATGCGTACAATGTTATACAAGAACCAAATCAAGAAAACTATACTCACAGTACAACACGTTCAACTTAAACCCAATCATCGTCGCTTTCGAGTCCAGCTCCAAGTTAAATCCAACTAATTTAACCTGTCACAATCACTCCATAATTCAATTTCATGTATTCATATCTATTTTCATCTTTAATTTCTCAACTCACTTCAAATCACGAATAATAAATCCATTTAGGACTCATAAGCAGTTGAAGAAACTACTATCTCGTTTCTGTGGTCAATCTAGATATTTCCACAAGAAAGAACAGTGAAAATAAATTTCCGAATCATATTTTCACGACACCATATACTTAGTTACTAAAACTATCAAATCATATCCAAAAAGCACAATCTTATCATTTAAAACGTCCGGAATTCAGTTATCTACAATTCTATGATCTCAAACAGGAGTTTCATTGGATGCACATCACCGGTCACATCACTGTGCACAGTACTATTCACATCACTGTTCACTGTTTACTGTTCACATCTCTATTCACTGTGCACTATGCGCTATTCACTATTCACATCACTATTCACTATTCACTATTCACATCACTGTGCACTATTCATTATTCACTATTCATCCGAAAGATGTAAATTGTATTAAAATTGTCAAACGGTCTCCAAAAATCATGAAAAAGAATTTAACCACATATTCGGGGTCCCAACAGTCCAGGGAATGTTTTTCTACCTTTCTAGCGGATTTTCATTCACATTGGGTCAAAACCCCAATTTGTAAAAAAGCCGTAAAACGGCTCCTATAGCTAAAATTAGTCCACTAGAATCGTCACATCTAGCTTAGATAGTAATTTCACGAAGAAAAAGAGTGAAAATCACTTACCACGTGTCTGAATTTTGTGCAAATCGTGCGTTTCCCCCTTTTTCTTCTTCTCCTTCTTCTCTCTGTCCGCTCCTTCTTCTTTCTGCAACGTTTCTTTATCTTTCTTTTTTTTTTTTTTTTTCATTCAGCACATCATTTAATGATTTACTATTCCGTGAACAGTATATAAACAGTAACTTAATTTGTCTTTTATTCAAGTACTGTTCATTCTTTTATTTTCTTTTATATCTTTTTATTCGTTCTTCTTCTATACACTCAATCCACAAGTAACCAACCATACACACGTATATTTGTCTTTTTTCTTCATACACTCAATCATACACACGTATATTTAGCTCATACGTATAAAATACGTATATGATCAAGCGTATATTGAGCTCCTGCGTATAAAATACGTGTATTATACATCTCGATATACGTGTACGTCAACGTATGTATTTAATTAAATTTACGGGGTGTTACATAATTACTCTAACTTCTTTTCTCTGGTTAACCATACATTCTTTGCCTTCGGCACAATTACTCCATTTTCATCCTTTGTGGGTGCGGAATAACATTTTCTTACAATATCCAAAACATCAGAATCATGCGATCTCATGAAGTATCGTATTCTTATTTTTTAGTGCAAGTAATTTTCGTCCTTGGACAATGGAGGGCGATTCACAGAATTTCCTTCATCTAACTTGTCCCCTAAGGAATTTCAAATTTGTTTTTGCTTGTGGGAGCACCTCACCGAGCTTCTTCATCTTTTTAATAATCTAGGCGAAGCGTGTTACGGCATCTAAGATGTCTTCGTTCTCACTAATTCTGAAGGCATCATAGGATCCCTCCAGCATTCTCTACTTTGTTTTCTTTACTTGCTTTTTGTCTTCATGAGTTACTTCTACGTTATCCCATTTCTCCTTTGCAGTGTTGCAGGCACTATGTCTGTTGAATTCATTAATGAAAAAAGTATAGAAAACCAAGGGGCAATAAACTTTGATACCATCTCCTCAATCTTTCATTCATCTCTAAAAGTAATGAAATTCCAGAAATGATGAAGATCTATCAGATATACACACAACAGAAATCTACATAAATCCCTAGATCTAAGTTTGATCTTTAGTCCTCAGTGCTCCAAAACACAAATAGCTGGAGTGAGCTAAAAACCCAGTACTTCAAGCCTCAGTTTCTATACAATATAAATAGTACTAGAACACAATCAACGATTCAATTAAGTAGTAACATATCATCACATTCAAGCTTTAACAACACCCTAGTCCCTAACTACCTCCTCCTCGTGAATACCTACCTGGTTAGTCACCATAGGCATGCTGTGCAGTGGCACTAGCACAACATATTGCATCACCCTTGGAATATGAATGGTGCAATGGTAAAGGTTGATGAAATTTGGGGCTATCATTTCTATAAAATAGGGTTAAAACTGTGACTGCGTATAATGAACCTTCTCTATGCCCTACACAAAGATCTTTGTACATTAGTTTACACCCCTATTAATGGTGGGAACTGCTTTTTTGATCATGTAGGAGCTGAGTGGTGATTTTCAGAAACTTGGCTGAATAAAGAGTCAACTTAAGTAGATCTAGTGATCATTTTTCTTAAGAGATACTGATTAAGCTGTTTTATGAGTAGATGCTAGAGTAACTAAATTTATCATGTCCTCCATTGCTAATATGATGCCCAATCTTGAAGTTTTCATATCATGTCAGATGATCAATGTGTTACTACACTTCTATACCTAAATTAAAAAGTAGTGGCCTTAAGTTTATAATGTGGAGCAACTGATAACAGTTTGTCTTAAATAAACATTAGACCGAATACCAGATTCTTCATATTGAAATTCTCCATTTTCCTTTAGTAAAGGTCCTATTCCTATCACTAACATCAATCTGAGCCCACCATATGTTTTTTTCTTTTTCTTTTTTTAAGCCCCCAGTCGTCAATTCTACACTTTCAGTAGCAGAGAACATTTCCTTGTCATTAGTGCATAAACAGATATTTCCATATTATTTGGGCTACAACAAATTGCATCACCCTTCATATTTTCTTATTGTCATTCAAAAAAGAAAATACAAATCCCTTTTGTGTTGACTTGGTATTGCTCTCATGAAAAGAAACGAGATAACCTGCTTTATTATAACGTTTTATCTTATATCTCGTAGTTGTTTTCGTTAATGGTTTTCTTGTTTTGGTTCCTTAATAAGACCATGAGATTCAACCAACTGATGGAGATGCATGGCGCGATTCAGAAACAAGAGGGATAAAGATTGACTAAGCTGCGATTTGTAACCTTGTAGTACCGAAGCATAAGTGATCAAAGAGGGGGAAATTAATGCAAAACGGCTACGATACGAACAGAATACTTGGACAATTGTTGCTGATGCTTCGGTTGTAGAAACCGTACCCAAAGTTTGGTTTATTATGTGAAACTTGCCATTTGTTGTCAGTAAGTAGCACTCAAGGCCCTTACTGATGCCACTAAAAAAGTGTTTGAAAGAAACTATAGAGCTAGTATTTCAAGATCATCTAATATCATACAAATCGTTGATCATATCAACTCTAACAGTGTCGTTTTATGTGCGCCCCGTTGTAATTAATTACACTGATCAAGGGGATTTTCAGAACAGTGTTGCAACTATAGAATCTGTAAAGTGCTCGACTCAGCAGGCCATGAAGTCAAGGCCGTGACATCCATATTTTTTGGTTTTCCAACGGGAAGCTTCTCCATCTCAAAGCTACTATGACCAGCACTGGCACTAGCAGCTATTTCTCTGTCGCCACCTTCTCTCTCGAGCTTATCCAAGGCTCTTTTAGCAAAGATAGTGAATGCAACCGTGGTGATAATTGCAAGAACGAAAGAGATGATGTTATAAGAGATCTCTAAGGTCGTCATGTGATGGTTTCCATACTTCACATCGGCCAATGTCCTTATTAACCGCCCACTGCCACGGGAAGAGGAAGTTATGTTAGTCCATCCAAGAGTTAGCAGCCAATGAAAGCTATTCAAAATAATAATAACGGAAAGAAAATACTCAACAAAAATAAATTTGAAGGAGTTGTCACCCACATTAAAGGGCAGTCAAAAATATGTTCTTAGATAAAACCTCCTGGTCCAAATAGAGTAAGAGATGCGCAAAAAGGAAAAAAAGAAGGCATTCATTCTCCACAATCTATTTATTGCATTATTTTCTTCCAACAGAAACAACCAAAATCTCCTGTCAAATAAAGAACAATTTCTTTAAGAAAAACAAATCAATAATGGAAATTAGCCAACTACACATTTATGCATTTTTGATGCAGAGTACTCTTTAGCAGAAGAATAGCACACAAATCTCACAACAAAAACTAAAAATAACTTCTATTATTTCTATTCAACAATCTGAAAATAACATAAAAAATCAAGGAATGCCTATTTCTCTACATCTATCCCCTATTTATAATATTAAATAAGGCCCTAGTTGTAATCCAACTATCGTAATTGTGATACAAATCAAATACTAACCCAAACTACTAATCTTAATTGTAACCAATCTCCTAATCCTAATTATAATACAACTACATTCTAATATAAAATAAATTACTAATTTCTTAAAATAATGACTCGTCATCAATTTCCCAAAGTTGTGATATGGAAAAATGCTCCATGACACAGCTATTTCAAAATCGTAAAGTGTCCCAAGCCAATGAAAACGGCTTGGATGCTAATAACATCAAGATTATGCCTGCAAAGTAGCATCCCATTCATGGAACTATAGAAGGTGATATCACTACAAATCCAAAGTCTCCAACAACATTTATTAGATGACCTTAATCTTATGGAACTCATGAAGATGTTGGTATTGCAGTGTATGCTTTGGACATAAATCAAATGAATGGAGAAGGAACTTCCTCTTTTCTAGTTAAAGTGGAGCAAAAACTAACAAATCTTATCACAGGAGATTATAGAGGAAACTAACCTGTAGATGTAAATGAAAGCTTCAGGTATCATTCCAGCAATTGATCCACATATGTAAGGTCCAAACCTCATGTTTGTTACCACTATAGCATAGTTGAAAATTGTGTATGGAAATGGTGAAACCCTGAAAATAGCAACCACCCGAAATTGATGCAACCAGCTTCCTTCCCCAGCCAGCCTAATTACAGCAGCTTTTTGAGGCCATTTTTTCAACCATTGCTGCAAATTTTGTGAAAAGCAATATAAGACAACTAAGAGACATAAATAACAATTCATGATGACCTGATACTGTCATGGCTGAAATTGTTAGGGCATGACTTACATGGATCCGATCACGGAATAGTAACCCAATCAAGTAAGGCAAGACCATCCCAATAGTTGTTCCAATCATGATTATCACAAAGCCAAGGCCATATCCAAAAATCATCCCTGCCAACCACATAGAGGGTCCAGAGGGTACTAAGAAGACGGGGAAAAAAGCCAGTGAGGCGATAAGCACAAGAGCAAGGACTGGCCGGCCAAAGGCAGTTGCTTCCCATTCCATGATTGGAATGAGAACCTACAACAGAAGGAAATGACAGTTTTCAGAATCAGAATGTTTTGTGTTCCCTGTCAAGAACAATGCATAAAATTAAAAATATATTTCTTGATTGTAAAATGCATAAAATCTCCAACATAGCTAGCTTGAGAGGAAACTTATGTTTTGGTTTTATAACAACAATAAGATGTTGTTACAAATGCGTTATAATTGCTACTTGTTCTTCTTTGCTTTTGGATTTCTTTCTTCAATTAAATTTTAAATATCAAAAGAAATAAACATAATATTAAGAACAACTATAAAATAGAAACATTAGCGCTATTATGAACATTATGATGTATGATTGAAAAATTATAAAACTTTTATTGATTTTTATCTATTTTGAATTCTTTTATCAAAAAAAATATATCATTAAGTTTTTTAAGAATTTTGCGCCTTACTTTACTCAGGCGTGCACTTGGCCTTGCACCTTGTGCCTCAGGCTAAAGGGCCACCTCATCGCCTTGAGTACGCCTTGCACTTTTAATTACCTTGGATACATTATAGTTGTAAAATAAAGTAATCAATGATCATGTAGTTTGTTCAACTTCCACTTGATGAACATGTATAGCATCCTTATCCAACTACAACATCCACATATGTAAAGACAAAGTTGAATGGATAATTTCCTAATTCAGAAACTATGGAGTGCATATTTTTCACCTTGACATCTGACAAATCTTCAAATGAAAGGTAATGTATGCAAAACTAAATAAAAGATGAAAAATGTAGATAAATAGCTGATTGGTCTATTGTTGTTCAACAAATGGAGATGAATTGGACACAACAGTGGTAATAAATAACATGTAATTCTCAACTCAACTCAACTAGGCCTTTTCTTAACTACATGGGGTTGGCCATATAAATTTGGTTCTTCCACTTTGGACTATCAAGGACTAAGTCAACATTTAAATTATTAGTTATAACTTACTTATTTCTACCCATGCTATTTTAGGTCTTCCTCTACTTCTTCAATTACTATCATAGATTGTTAATTGGCCACTTTTCCAACTTGGGAGGTAAATGGCATGAAATTGAAGGATGAAAATTAAATTCCTTGAAATTTGTCAAAATTCCATCGAAGTACTTTTGCTTTTCTCATTACCAATTTCAAAATAAAAATAAACCAAAAATCCATCAAAAGTAGGCAGACAAATGAAGAATAATAACAATCAATGTGTGTTATTTTTATCAGAAAAAAAAGATTGCAACTATGTGAGAAATCTCCTATACCACCACCCCTCCCTCCCCCCTCCCCCCCCCCCCCCCCACCAATCTCATATATACCCCCAAAAGATATTATTTTAGATTTTAGTTCTATACACATTCAACATGCATCGACCATTATTGAAATAATAAATCTCATCATAAACCATATATTTTACAATTCATATTCTTTTAAGTGCATAAATAGTGCTTTCTTTAAAGCATGACTTCAATATTTTCCTAGGTCCTAACAATAGATAAAATATCATAATCTTTTCTAAGATAAATGAATTTTACAGAAATTATAGCCAAATTAGAAAATTTCCCAAAAATAATCTAAATATCAATTGCACAAAGCTTAGGAAAAGTTAAATTTTCAATCCATGATTCCATGCTTTCAATCTTGATGCTATTATTACCCACCATGCATTTCTAAAATTTGAGAAACAGTAGGAAGATGGTGCTTCGTACTACTCATCATATGTTTCCAAGTCAACAATCAAATGGAAGATTCAAATCTTTTTTTGGTATCTTAGTATCTATAATATGCTTCTAAATTTGACAACCAGAAAGGAAAATAACAGAAATCATAGAGTTAGAAGGAGCTAGGATACCTTCTCAAGAAGAAATGGCACACCCCATTTCAGTGAAACAAAAAGTAACAGTAATAAAAGAAAGCCCCAGATTAAAGCTTTTATCCAACAAACAAGAGACCTATCTCTTCTTTCGGATTGAGTTTGTAAGTAACCAACGTCAACTATCCTAGGCTCATTTGGTATAACAAGCCTAACACATTCACTCTCTTCCGTTGTAGGAGGCTCGGACTTTGGATTTTGCTTCCTTGATTCTTCTTCAGATGAATTCAGCATCTCTTTGAGACCCTACAAAAGCTATCAACAAAAAATATGAGACATAAAACAAAATGGGAGAACAATCAAAGGGCAAAAGGATACAACAGAAAAGATATAGGAGAAACCCAGCACACTGGTGTGAAACAATCATAACTGGCAATCAAAAGATAAGCAAGCATGTATGTACTGAGAAATGCTGGATTCCAGGTATAGGTCTTTGCCAAGCTTCATTTAATCTAGTTAAATTCGTTGACATTGACAATAGTTCATGGGACACATCAAATACTACACGTGCAGAAAGCAAATACTGATTCTTAGTGGAAGCAACTTCTATACAACTTCTTTACAACACTTACACATGATTCATGCATTCTAGAAGCAATTTAACCTAAAAAAAAATGGAGAAAGAGAAAATAACTTAGCTACTTGTGTGCCAAGCCATGGAAACAAATGCCAAGCTTGTACAAATCTAGTCTTCATGTGCATAATATTGAGATAAAGTGCATAATATTGAGATAAAATGATAGTTAATATATGAGGCTGATGTAGATTCGTCGTGGAAGCAAGAACGAAAATACTCAAAAACAAACCAAACTAAATTCTATGGAATAGAATTCTCAAATAGAAAAATAATTGATCTTCATATCTTAAAACTCGTAATTGGAGCTCCTTATATAAATAACTTTCCTAAAACAACTTCTAAACTACCTAAAACACCTAAAAATAAGTTTCTTAACCTATCTATAACATAATAATAACTTCCTAATCCTATTAAAACTCTATTTAGACACTTCTAGAACACTTTCTAATACACTTAAATAATAAAAACGAATTTAAAAAATTATTTAGAACTACTACTAAAAAAATTAAATATATCAAAATAAAAACTTCTCTAAAAAATAAACTAAAATAAAAACCATAAAAAACATGCCAAAATATATTATACATCAGAGGCATTTCCATTTTGGTCCATGAGGCTCTTGAATGAATTTCTCATGAATTTCTACCCATTCCCTCCCTATATTTGGTGTTACCAAATGTGAACTTGACATACTTCATCTAAGATTGATACCTATATAGCCTTCAGACTCCAAAGCAGCTTCTACTCTCATCTGCTACCATAAGTCTCTACAAACAACAATGGATTAATACGAAGAGTCACAATTTTTTTCTTTTCTTTTTTGGATTACTGAGGTTATCCAGGCCTCTTAGATCACCTAATTAGTCACTTTATTTGACCTAGAACATTCCCTCCATCCACGCCACCCTGTTCATGCCCCCTAAAGATCAATAAGCAGATACAACAAAAGAAAAGAAAGAGAAATACATGGATCTATTTGCTATTATCGAAAGGTCAAAGAACTTGTCCATTTTCAAAAGCTAAAAGAGTTCTCGTTTACTCATTGGAATTCTAATGATAAAAGGCCTAAGAGCAGTGGTGAAACTAACCTAAATTGTCGAAACCAACAACCTACCCCCAAAGGAGGATGGAAAATCGAAGAACTTATTCATCAATTAATTGAAATGATTCTCACTCGGAAAATTGCTTCAGCGCACCTTCAATAAAGAAGAAAGAAAATATATAAAACGAAGAGACGGGACCCCAACTTCCCCTGTGGCGGAAATCAAGCACACAAGTCCTTTTTTGGAGGCTCACCTCAGAAATCCCTCAAACCAAAGACCAACCAATCTCGAAAGGGTTCAGATATAAAGAAAAAAGAAGAAAGAAAGATGTACTCGGAAGAGAAAGAAAACTCAAAACATAAAGATGCAAAGCAAATTGAAAAGGAAGAGAGCAGCAGCCTTCATAAAATTCAAAGAGGGATACAGTGAGAATTTTAAGTCTACTTACCTCCGTTAAGAGACTCGGCAGAAGTGCATACATACGTAAACCTGTGTCCTTGGCCTGTGGTCGCGTGTTGCATAGAAAACTTAAAAAATTAATGAAAATTGGTAGACGATGGGCAGCGAGAGACGAAGGAAAAAAGGAAGTTCAAAGCCCCGTAAGGAAAGAAAGCGTGGTTGTTGCTAAGCAATATAGTCAGTCAAGAATATGGGCCATGGCAAAGGTCAAAATCCACTTATGTTTGCTTCCTCGTTAATCATCTTACTCTTCGTAGATTAATATACTATTATATTAATTTAACGTTGAATATTTTTGAACTATCGTCATCCTACTAATAATAAACTATCTTTTACTTTGAATATTCCAATTAACTCATTTCTTATTCGAGTAGGAACCTCATTTTGTATTATTAATTCTCCTGTAAAAACTATTATTTTCAATAATGGAGTGAAAGAGATTTCAGTTTATAACATTTTTCTTAAAAAAGGGCTAAAGAAACTTGCAAAAAAAAGTCAAAATACAAACTCATGCATATACACGTGTGGCATTATCTACATCATTGATGGAATCCTGTAGAATTCTAATAATAGAGATTCAATAAGATAGACAATGCCATGTTTGTACGATTTTATACTTTTGAATTTTTTGAGAATTTCTTTAGCATCACCATTTAATTATTCTTTTCTTCTTTTCATTTTTGTATAGGTCATTTTTGTGTCAAGTACTGTATTTGTATTATGGGTAAAATAAACTCAACGAGAAAAACAACTTTTGTCAAATATTTTACAACAAAACATATGGACTCAAATACAGATTTCGAGCAAAACAAATTTTGTGGTTTGAAAAAGACTTTAAGGGGTTGTTTGGTATAATTTAATGTGGAGATAGAAAGGAGAATATTATCCAAACATTTGGTTAGTTCAGATAGTTTGGCATCCGTTCTCCTTAAGTGATGTCGTGAGTTCAAAACTCCTCTCTTGTATGAAGCTACTATTTGTTAGGAGATTTTTGCACCTTTGTGGTTTACTAGCGGAGTTCTTTCATAATGGGGTCATGAATGGTTGTACTAAAGAAACATTCATTTGTCTCATCCCAAAGAAGAATGGGTCGAGGATGGTAGCTGACTTCAGGCCTATCAGCCTTACCACGTCTTTGTATAAGATTATTGCCAAGGTCTTGGCTAATAGGTTGAAGGAGGTTTTACAGGGTACTGTGTTCATGAACGATCACTCTCAAATTTTTCATTTTCCTTTTTCTTTTGTACCTGAAATAGTGAGGGAAAAGGGTGAGCAAACAATAACTTAGTGAATATAGTTCTTGACATGACAATCGCATGCATTTTAGGAAAAACGACATATCAAATCGTTCAAATTAAAATATTTCAAAAGCATATACGCAACATTCTTCAAAATAATATACATGCACACAATATATAATTTATGCTCATTCATAAAAAAAATTTCATCTCCCTCATTCAAGGCAAGAGTGCGGGTCTAACCCTTGTATGGCCATACAAGGTAGCCACAACCTCTCATTACCCAATTCACAGTCATTTCAAGGATCGCAACCCTTGTTAGGACAGGCCTACTGACAATGAGGTTTCGCAAAACCTCATCCGGGTCTAATTCCTAACGAAATGACATCATTACAAGCTCCAATTGCTAAAATTAGTTTGCATGATCCATAAAACTCAATACATTTTATATAAATATAACATGCATACAATCAAACATTTTATATGTGTACAATGCCATACAAGAACCAAATCAAGAAAACTATACTCACAGTGGTTACACGAGGTTTCTAAGCCAATATACCCTATAGAATCCAGCAATAATAATGTGTATCATAGTTGCTTCCTCAAGAGCATTTATCTCTCAAGTCAAACACTGCAATTTGGTAATTCAAATCATAAATCATCATGAAAATTACCATTTAAACTCACCAAAACACCATTACTAATACTCAAATTTCCTAGCTAGTTCAGCAGCTAAGATGGGTTATTTCACCATGAAAATGCCACATTTAAACTAGATTTCAACACCAACGTACTCATATAGGCATATGAAAACATATGTCAATTTTATTAAAAATCTAAGACATTCCTAAAATTATTCTGTTCACATCAACACGTGTCAAATCAGTCATTCTATCATTCTACTACCTTCAACAGGTATTTTATTGAGGTTCGACACGTTCGCAGAGGCATCCAAAGCCAATTTTACTCACAAAAATCATATCTTTAGCTACTAAAAATATCAAAGCATATCCAAAAATCATGTTCTTAACATTGAAACGTCTGAAATTCAGTTCTCTACGATTCTATGATCTCAAACCTGAGTTTCATTGGATTCTAATTCCATTTTATTCACTGGATATGATTACAGTATTATTTACGTCACTATTCACTATTCATTAGAAACATGATAATTTTTACTAAAATTGTCAAACAGTCTCCAAAAATTATGAAATTAGCATCGATGGACTCGCAACAGTGCATTCTATCATTCTATAGCCTTAAATTGAAGTTTCATCGGGTTTTAATATGATTCAAAAGGTTTCAAAGATCAAAGCTAAGGGTTCCAAAAGAATCCAAGATCAAATCTAACTTCTAATAGCTATAAAAACTACAAACGAACAAATAAATTCAATCGAACCATATATTTAAGGTTCCTACAGCCTAGGAAGTGTTTTCCAACCTTCATAGCGGATTTTCATTCACGTTAGGTTAAAACCCCAATTTTTAGAAACGTCGTAAAACGGCTCCCACAGCAAAAATTACTACGAAAGAAAGGTTACATCTATCTTAGATATCTATTTCACGAAGAAATATAGTGAAAAACAGTTATCGTGGGTCCCGATTCGGTAAAAATCCCGCGTTCTCCTTTTTTTCTCTTCTTTTCTCTTCGTTCTCGCTCTCTGTTTCTTCTTCTTCTTTTGTTTCCTGTTTTCACGTTTGAGAGAGTGATGAAGGAAATGAGATAAAGGAGAAAATGATATTGAGCATATGTTTCACGTTTGAGAGAGAGATGAGGAAATGAGAGCAATGAGAAAATGATATTTAGCGTATGTTATAATATCATCTTATACTAATATCATCTTATAATTTAATGATAAGATGACATTTAAGAATAAAATCTACTTAATTTAGGTATGTTTATACACATATATGTTTAATTCTTACGTTCGTATACCCATACGTATACATATTCTTTAATGTAGATGTATAAGTAAAACTACGGGGTGTTACAAGTCAAACCTCATCTTATAAGATTTATGTCATCTTATCAGAAAACCTGAAACTAAAAACTTGACTTACGAAAGGTCATCCTTGCATACTTGAGAAGAATCTACAATTACTTTAGCTCTCAAACTCTTGCAACAATCAAATTATAAATGAACTATTATTCAATAAAAAAAAAACCATAATAACGATTGAAAAAATAGGGAAGAGACGGAGAAGTTTCAGCACATAGATATAATTTTACCATAGAACGCTCTCTTTTTCGAAATAGTAACTCGAACAGATAGAATCTTGGTAAGGAAGCCTGTGGTAAGTTTCCCTTTTCTACACCGGATCAACTCAATTATATTATAAGATGGATTGTTCTTTTGGTATGGCTCCCATTGCTCATTGGCAATTCTGTTCTATTCTAATACAGGACGAATCTCAAGATTTCATCAAGAAACAGCAACTGCGAGAGCTAGCAATGCTGAATGGTACTCCGCGTGATGAAGGCTCACACATGTCAGGTTCTGCATCGCCATTCAACAACAGTCTAGGCATGAAAAGGGCAAAGACAAGGGGGTAAATCTGAAACACCTCTAATCCAAGAGGGTCTCTTTGGAATTGATATTAAGATTGTAGTCCCTGCCAGCCAATGCAGATGCTGAGATGATACAGGTGTTGCACGATTCTTGACATCATCTTGGTGGAGCAACCTCATGTCCCTAATAACAATAGTATGCTTACAATCCCCCTGAAAAAATGCCAATCGATTATGTTAACAATGGTACATGTGGATATAATGAATAATAATTCTTTTTAGAAGTACACATCTCTCCTATTATGCCAAGCTTCAAGATGCTAAAATTTGATGCTTTAAGCACATCTTTCAAAGATCCTGATCAAATAAGACTTAATCGTAATCTTTCCATGGTTAAAACGGTGTTTGTGGTTCACATCTAGCATCAAAGATACATCTTTCAAAGATCGTGATCAAATAAGACTTAATCATATTATTTTCATGGTTTAAATGGTGTTTGTACCAAAATCCGACCCGACCCAACCTGATTACACCCCTATCACACAACCGCAAGAGGACATTCTGATCAATATTAATCCTAGCCATTTGACATTTTGCTATATTAACTCAACCCTAAAATCATGCAAAAGCATTGGAGAATGCAAATGACTTCCATCACGTTACTTTCGGAACCCTGTAGATATAGGAAGATGTCATCGACATATTGAAACGAAACACTTCCACCTCCTTAGCGTCAATCCTAAACCCCCAAATAACAGAACATTGCCTACCATGTACTACTTACTAATTGAATATATTCCTTGAAGAAAATGGTGATGTTTTAAACACTACCGGCCCTTACCCTTATCACCCTTATTTTAGCTATCTAGAGTTATATTTATGTATGTTATTTTTTCAAATATAATTTATTGCTTTTGCTTATTATTCCCTTTTGCCAAATATAATATTTATAGACTTCATCTAGATACACGCTTACATTGTGTACATGCTAATGTTACAGCTGATAAGCAAACTCAAGGGGACCCAAAATCTTAAGGAAGGTCGAAACCCACAATATATATACTTCGAATTTAACATATATGCTTTGTGCACTAGGCCAACAAAATTCATACGTATAATACATTGTAAGTAAGGATGAGTATTTTATTCTCAACAAATTTTCAATGTTAACTCCTCCGCATTTTACAAGGGCTAGCTTTACATGAATGAATTGACAAAAAATAAACAAGATTGTAATTTAAATGTCAATTTAGCCCTTAATAGAGTGGAGTTAAGAAAGTAAATTAATGTAGCTGATCTTATATAGTTGAAAAAAGCCTTAAGTATTAACAAGTAGTAACTTAGTTGGTTGAAAAATTGAGTATAAGTGAGGTTGAGATACATGTATCTAGTTCGAGTCTAGGCGTGCCCTCATTTATCCGCTCCTCTTAGAAGGGCCGGTCCAAATGTCTCTGCTGTGCAAATCGTGTGGAATGACACGTAACAAACTCCTACATAAGTGCCTGATTGACCGTTTGCTGCTATGGTAGGCGATCCTCCCTGTTCACATCATGATAAAAAGCTTTTAAAAGTGTCTTAAAATTAAAAATAAAAGCTGATTTCGTTGACACTCGATATCGTGCAACAGTCTTCTTCTTCTTTCTCTCGTTGTTTTTATCCCAGCGGTGACATAATGTGGAAGGATGCTCATACTAAATCACAAAAAATCAAGGCCTTTCATTAAGGTCAAGAAAACGAGTACAATGACAAAAAAAATAAAAGAGCTCAAATAAAAATTATATGAATCAATTACTATAGTCTCGATCCTATTTTTATTAAAAAAAAACTTTCATTTATTTATAAAAAGAAAAAATCGAACTCCCAACTTTAAATTAAAAGATTCAGATACACACATTTAGAGTTAGTTAACGTTTGCGTGCGACATAGTCTTCTTTCCCTACCAGTTTGTGATTTTAATTACACCAAGCATGAAGCATATCTCCCTTATTACTTTATTTTTGTTTATAATTTTTTTATTCTTTATTATAGTTTATTAAGTTTGTAAAAAAAATATATGAAAGGTGGGCCTTACAAAGGTGAAAAATACTTGACATAAAGTTCATAATAACTACATTATGACAAGAGTCTTATTATTTGTTAACTGACGAAGCACCGTAGTTCGATTTAAAAATAAAATATGAATTTATAGTTAATTAAAATAGTCAATATTTTTTATAGTCAAAAAACAGCAACTGCGAGAGCTAGCAATGCTGAATGGTACTCCGCGTGATGAAGGCTCACACATGTCAGGTTCTGTATCGCCATTCAACAACAGTCTAGGCATGAGAAGGGCAAAGACAAGGGGGTAAATCTGAAACACCTCTAATCCAAGAGGGTCTCTTTGGAATTGATATTAAGATTGTAGTCCCTGCCAGCCACTGCAGATGCTGAGATGATACAGGTGTTGCTGTGGCGGTCTATGCCCCTCAAGTGCGGGCGGGGCACTGGAAACAATGGAGGTGTTGACTGACTCAATTACCTACATTGTTGTTTTATCCGCGTGCAGTCATGGTGGGCTGGTTGAAACAGGGGTAAAATATTTCAGTGACATGATTTCATGCATTATGCATGCATGGTTGATCTTCTCGGGCGTGCTGGCCTTGTGGAAGAGGCTGCAGAACAGAGGGTTGCCAGTTGAACCAGATGAAAATGTTTGGGACGCATTGCTTGGTGCATGCAAAGTCTACGGCAATGTACAATTGGGAAGGTGGGCTACAGAGCATCTCCTTGAGCTGAAACCAGAGCATTGTGGTTGCTATATTCTTCTCTCTAATATCTATGCAGAAGCAGGGAAATGGGAAGAAGCTAGTAGGATACTAGTGGAGTAAGAAAGAGCATTATATTGGGTTACCAAATGTAAGGTGAAGTACTTATCTCTTTGACACAATTGAGGGGTAGAGAGGTGTTGACTCTGACATAGCGTCCTACGTCACAGTTTGTCTGGTTGTTATAGTGGGATAGTAGATAAGTGGGTCAAGGTACTTCAATTGAGATGTTTTCTCAGGATATTAGGCCAACAAACATGTTGAGTTTTTTTTTTTTCTCAGGCCGTGGAGTTTAGAGGCTTGCCAAATGAACCAAATGCCAAGGTCTGGGGGGCATTAGGTGGGGCATGCAGGGTATATGTTAGTATAGAGTTGGGCAGGTGGCTTGCTGAACATCTCTTTGAGTTGAAACCAGAGCATTGTGGTGGCTATTACGTGCTTCTGTCAAGGAAGTGGAAGGGGTGACAAATGAGACTAGGAAATTGATGAATAGCGAAGGGAGGGAAGAAATCCTGGTTGAATCTGGATGGAGAGATACAATGGTCAAGAATAATAGGCTTGGTTTTCCTTGCCTTGCGGTGTAAATATAATCTTTCCAATTCATTTACTCCATACCTCAAATAAATTGGGAGACCATATAAGAAATGCTCTTTGTTGCTTGTAACGCTTTCTTTGTAACCATTAAAGTTCATATTGATTGGGTCTGGTTAGGTAGAGGATGGGGAAACATTGAACAGCTCTATGCGTGAAACAAATAGCTTTTACTAAGGATTCTAAGAATTTAACATTTCTCAGTTGCTATCAAATAAATAGCTCTACTTAGAATTCTAATATATAATGACTACAGTAATCTTTATCCACGACATTCATTGTTGTATGCTCCAACTGATACCCTCCTAAACTACTCATTATGATCATATACTGTGAAATCATGATATAAAGGAGTCCCATCTTCGTTATAGTGAAGAAGATAATAGCAGTTGTCACCGAAATAGCAAGGATTCTCCTGGGCCCATTTGTCATCCACAGTTACCTTTGAAGCTCGATAAATCCTGCAGACACAGCATTTCTGTAAACGAGATTTTTGCCGAAATGTGAGCACTGGATAAACTGCACGATTCTTGACATCATCTTGGTGGAGCAACCTCATGTCCCTAATTACAATAGTATGCTTACAATCCCCCTGCAAAAATGCCAATCGATTATGTTAACAATGGTACATGTGGATTTAATGAATAATAATTTTTTTTAGAAGTACACATCTCTCCTGTTATGCCAAGCTTCAAGACGCTAAAATTTGATGCTTTAAGCACATCTTTCAAAGATCCTGATCAAATAAGACTTAATCATATTCTTTCCATGGTTTAAATGGTGTTTGTGGTTCACATCTAGCATCAAAGATACATCTTTCAAAGATCCTGATCAAATAAGACTTAATCATATTATTTTCATGGTTTAAATGGTGTTTGCACCAAAACCCGACCCGACCCAACCTGATTACACCCCTATCACACAACCGCAAGAGGACATTCTGATCAATATTAATCCTAGCCATTTGATATTTTGCTATATTAACTCAACCCTGAAATCATGCAAAAGCATTGGAGAATGCAAATGACTTCCATCACGTTACTTTCGGAACCCTGTAGATATAGGAAGATGTCATCGACATATTGAAACGAAACACTTCCTCCTTAGTGTCAATCCTAAACCCCCAAATAACAGAACATTGCCTCGCTCTATCCCAACAATCTTTCCAAGCCATCGGCTACCAAAGTAAATAGGAAGGAGGAGAGCAAGTCACCTTGTCTCAAGCCTTTCTATGCCGCAAACGTACCTTTAGGCCTTCCATTAATCACCACAGAATATGTAACTGAATTCGGGCAACTACGAATCCATTTCCTCCATCTTACGCCCATACCCTTCCCCTCCATTGAAAAGTCTAGGAAGTCCCAATCCACTAAGTCATAGGCCTTTGCAAAATCTATTTAGAATACCACCCCTTCTAATTTCTGCTTTAGATAATCCTCTACTGCCTCGTTTGCAATCACAACATCAAGGGAAAAAAAAAATCATGCACCGACTCTTCCAATTGAGTAGTCAACATCACCCTCCCCCTTCCAAGCTTCCTAGTCTTTTTGTTTAGTGTCACCCTATTCTAGATTTTCATATCTACCTCTCTAACAATCATGCCCTCCTCTAAATTTCTAGTTCTATCACTGTGAGTCTCTAACCACCACCACCCCCTTCCAAGCAATGGTCTTGGAAGTGGTGGTGGTTAGAGTCTTTACCAGTTCATGATTGCCCCCCTCCAAGACTCCAAGCAACAACATAGTACCCCTTCACTAGTTCATGGTCATGGGCTGTGCTCTTCCAATGTTCCAAGCAAATGGTGCTGCTACAACACCACACCATTGGCCTCTTCCAAGGCCCCAAGTAACAAAATTGTTGCTGCATCTGCACCATTTATGAAGTATTTCTTTCGTCTATATTTTAAGATTTGGTTGGAAAGACAAAATGGGTTTCACGCAAGGAAGAGAGCGTCGACCTAAACGAGTTTTAGGCCGTCGCTATCAGTCACGCCGGTAAGATTTTAGATGGTCGGATTATCAAGACAGGGACTTGAAGAAGCACATCCAAGGTCGGTCGAGGTCTTCCTTCTTACGCTTTAACGAGTCGTCCAGACAATCTTTTAGAGTGTCTCGAAAAATATTTCGTGTTTCACAGAGCTTGGATGGAGTAACCATCAGGATTGAGTTCACAGCGTCAAAAAGATTCTCATTGGAGCTTGAAATGGGGTTGGTCACATGGATATTGAAGCTTTTGGACGACGTTGGGATGGCGAGATCGGACGGATCTTTTAAAAGGATTTTTAGGGGGCATAACTTCGTGGTGCTGATCGAGACCTTCGCCAATGCTGGTGGTGGCTTCTTAAGGATAACGAAGATAGGAGG
The DNA here is from genome assembly GCA_035771175.1 of Paratinospora sagittata. NCBI lineage: Eukaryota > Viridiplantae > Streptophyta > Magnoliopsida > Ranunculales > Menispermaceae > Paratinospora > Paratinospora sagittata. The sequence goes on along the minus strand of JAYMFD010000012.1, from coordinate 1,372,106 downwards.
AGGTTGTCAGTTCTCAATTTTTTTGTCGAAGGAAGGAAGGTCAAAAGGATGGGGTAGCTTTGGGAGATGCTTGTCGACATTCTCTGCCAGGAAGAGTACGGGGACATTTAGCTCCAGATTGAAACAAGATGGCAACAAATCAAAATGGCAAGATAAGAGCAATTATAAGTATAAGCCTGAAGCTGAAAAAGAGTGGAGAAAGAAGGTCTCGGTTACGAATGGTATGGTGGCGATGGCGACTTCTCAGAGGTACAGTGGGACGAACACGGGGTTAAGGACGGTTTCTACACATTCTGTATCGATGGATGTGGTAGTCTTTTGTAAATCGTCTGAGGATTAGTGGAACGATATTAAAGCAAAACTTCAGAATGCCCTAGGTCGTGCTGTGACGTTGATCTTCTTGGGGGTTGATCGGGCTGTCTTCCAATGTATTGATGGTACTGAAAAGTCGAGACTGCTTGGTGGGAAGATGAAGGCCTTCAGTTCAGTGGTGGAGTTCAAGAGTTGGTTGTCAGAGCTCCAATAAAAAGAACGTAAAATTCAGTGCCGAAATAGTTGGATCAGGGTTGAAGGGATCCCGGTTGCAACATGGACAGTCGAGACTCTTAAGAAAGTAGGTGAGAAGTGTGGGGGGTTACAGGAAATTTTTCACGAATCTGCCAGTGGCTCGATGTTGGACATGGCTAGGTTAAAGGTGCGAGGCGGGAAGGATGGTTTTCTTCCTGAAAACATTGTTCTGCAGATCAAGAATGAAAGCCAGAGCCTAAGGATCTTCGATCTATCGAGGCCATGGTCGCCAGAGTTGGAGGGGATGGCATGCCGAAAAGGGATCGTGCTTGGAAGACGCAGGGGGAAAGTGATTGGTTCTAGGGGTCTCAGATAGGGCTATCCGCTATCATCTTTCCTTTTCCTTATGGTTGCAGATGTACTGGGGAGCATGACGGATCGAGCTAGGGATTCGGGAGTGGTGAAGGGATTCTCAGTGGGGAAGGATAAGATCCAGGTGTCCCATCTCCAGTTTGCAGATGATTGTCTTGTTTTGGTGGAAAATGATGGATCAAGCCTCATTTCCACATTGAGAATCATTCAGGGTTTTTGTTTGATATCGGGAATGAAGTTGAATCTGGCAAAATGTCATGTTGCTGGGATTTGCTTGTCTGAAGCGAAGTTGGTGGAAGTTGCCTCCTCATGTGGTTGCACCATTGGCCAATGGCCTTTAAATTATCTCAGATTACCACTTGGGGGAAACCCCTTATCTAAATCATTCTGGCACTATTTCGAGAAGATTAGACGGTTGGCGTAAAAGTTTCTTATCTAAAGGTGGAAGGTTAGCCCTTATTAAAAGTGTTATGGAAGCATTACGTACTTATTTCCTTTCTATGTTCAAGATTCCGAAGTTGGTGGCTTGGAGGATTGAGAGGATGATGAGGAAGTTCCTATGGAAGGGAGACGACAAAGTTAGAGGTGGAAGCTTGGTGAAGTGGGGTCTGGTTACTAGATGGATTGATCAGGGAGGGTTGGGGATTGGGAACTTGGTGTTAAGAAACAAAGCTTTGGCAGAAAAATGGCTATGGCGGTTCCTTACGGAAAAAAACTCCCTGTGGGCTATTGTTCTGTCGAGTTGTCACGGTACTCAGTGGAACTCAAGAGATGCTAGTGTGTCTTTCACTGCTACCTATCGCAGCCCTTGGAAATTCATTCATTCCCTTTACCCAATCTTCTCTTCATTAGTGAGACTCAATGTGGGTGACGGTTCCTCCTTCAAATTTTGGGAAGATTCTTGGTATGGTACATCTCAATTCTGTGACTTATTTCCAAATATTTATAGGCTTTCTTCCAAACATTACCATCCAATTTGTGATTTCTTGGTTCTTCAGGAGGGGGGTGATGGTGGTAGTCCATCTTGGTGTCTCCATCTTAGAAGGGAGACCTCTGAGAGTGTGCGTTCAGATGCATCCTCCCTCCTTGAGATCCTTGAGGGAGTTCACTTGTTAGATGTGAGTGATAGAGTTCGCTGGCCCTTGAAATCTTCGGGAGAGTTTTCTTCTAAATCCTTCATTCATCATTTGTGTTCTTCCTCTAGCTCCTTCTCTTCCAATATTTCGTTCCCTCTCGACTTTATTTGTAAAGCTCATGTTACTTCAAAAGCCAAATTTCTGGGATGAACTATTGCTCATGATAGGTTAAATTGTGCTGATATTCTGCAACAACGGTTCAAAAATTGGACTTTATCTCCAAATTGGTGTTGTTTTCTGGGATGGACTATTGCTCATGATAGGTAAAATTGCGCTGATATTCTGCAACGACGGTTCAAAAATTGGACTTTATCTCCAAATTGGTGTTGTTTATGTAAAGTTAATGGAAAATCTGGTCAACATCTATATGTTGATTGACTTTTCTAAAATGGTCTGGAAGAGATGGGAAGACTTCCTTCAATGGGGGTCTCTCTCCATCGACCCTGCACATTGGATCTTTCATGATGTTTCAGCTGTGCCAAGGCATTTTAGGGATTATTGGCGGGTGGTCGTATTTGCAGTTGTTTGGTCTATTTGGAAAGAAAGGAATTGTCGCATTTTTTATGACCATGAAAGGGATTCAAAGGCTGTTTGGGAAAATTTCCTTTTCTTGGCTTCTCTTTGGGTTAGTGCCAATAAGTTAGCTAGGGGTTTTCCCCTGGGGGAGTGATTGAGAGGTTGGCAACCTATTTTACAGAGTTTTGTCTTTAACTTCGGGTCATATCCCAGGTGTATATCCATGTATAGTTTTTCACCATAGTTAATTCAATACAGTTTTCGTTTCTTGTCAAAAAAAAAAAAAAGATTTGGTTGGATGTAGACTGTAGAGGAGCCATTCACTCTTTGTATATCACAAGGCTCTCATTTGGTTTCATTTTGTTTCCAGCATGTTTTACTACGGGTCACATGTCCCAGTTACAAGACAACTGAAATTCATTAAATTCTTTGCATTTCCACTTTCATTTAGACAAACACTCGCTGCCCTCCGCACCAACCCAGTTACATGCCCCACAAGAAAAAAAATCTTGATTTAACCATCCCAAATTGCTTCCACATATGTGGAACTCTTTGGTCAATTTTTAAGAGAATCCTCCAAGATTTAGAATCCATATGTTCAGCCTTTGTTCAGAGATGCATTTAAATAATATTTCATTTGGCGGTCACACAGTCATTTTGCTTACCTCTAATTAATAAGAAGGATACTCAAAAATTAGGGGTTGTTATTTGAGGATTGGATAAGCATTCAATTTTTCATATGTGATTGTTAGGTGTACAATCAGTTTTAATATAGTATGTGAATTTTGAACTTTTCAAATTGGTCATCCCACACAAAAAGTTTTCAGTTCGGTTAAGTGTGCTTGATCTATTCAGCTTGGTTTTCAAAACTATAAAACTGATCAATTTCAGTTTGCTTTTGGTTTAGGTCCAAAAAAGATCCAAACATAACCAAGAACACCCTAAGTGCAAGGCCCTCTGGATGTTTCTTAAAGCACAAGCAATCTCTTTAAACCTTTAGATTGATCAATTACCTTCATGTCCCTCTGATCACTTTGATAACAACATAAACAAGGACTAGGGGTCATAAATCGTATTTGCATAAAATGACTAAACCAGCTAAAAATCATTCAGCATCCTACTGCAGACATAGGATCTGCATATGTTTTAAGTACTGAAAAAAAAAACCAAGTAATACCTGATGACAGTAGAGATATGCAGCACCAAGTCGAAACCACAAGTCACAAAAACGAATTTTATGCATTTCAACAGATCTGAATGGAGGCAGGTGGGGTGTAGTTACATTCCCGAACAACACCTTCTGCTTCTGCCGTAATTCTCCTGACAGGATCCATTCCCATTTCTCAAGGGCCTCGTCCTTAGAGTTTCTAAGCCATTCAAATATAGGTTCACTGTAATTAATAGCAGAGGGGTCTCTCAAATCATTACAGAATACATTCTACAAAGCAGAAAATCAATGATGAGTTATATCTTTAAATGGAAAATGAAATAATAAGAAGACGAGAGAAATAACAAGAATACTTCGATGAGAAAATATCCAGAAGGATCATGCTGCCCGGCTTTGTGCATTAGCTGGTCCGTCAAACAATATATTTGATCTCTCAGCTCAGTTAAGGTTTGTCTTCCTAGGACCAAGAACTCCTGGGTCTGCCAAAATGGTTTATATAAACATTACAAAAACTTAAAGAGGATAAATAAAACATAAGAGTATTTAATTATTAACCACCAGGTATTCTTGTCTTTTCTTCACTCCAGCAACTACACTGTTTTTTCCCTTTTTTTTATTAACTTTCCTTATTGACAAGCATTTACACTCATATGCGCACCCTAATTCATGGAGTTGACAAATAAACTACTATTGATATTGGTGAGGATTAAGTTCATTCTCACTAACACCAATTCGTCTTGGACCAGGCTGTTCTTCGCTATTTTTTTTTTCTTCAGAAAAAGACCCAAAAATTGGGAAGCAAACACATAATGCACTTTACGTTTGAAGCCAACATGCTAAGCTTGGAGCTATGCACCTCACCTGTGAAGTTTGCCTTATCATTGTTATTTATCTAGGCATAAATCCCAATGTAAAAGGCATGAATGACAGGTTTAAACTATCGCTCAAACAAATGAAGATTCTAATTAGTTAGCATATTTTTCCTTGGAGAGACCATATCTCTACTAGAACTACATGTAACCAGATGGTTGCGCCTGGAGCAAATCTTCAAGGATAATAGATTTTGCTCCTATCCTTGATGAAGTTAACATTATGTACTTACACCTCACAACTAATTTCTTTTCCAAAACCCTCCAATAATCTCTAAATATATAAAATACCATTTCTCTAAGTCAATTAGACCATGCATAAGATATTCAAAAGAAAAAAAAAGAAATGAAGAAGAAAAACAAAATAAAGGAAAAGAAAAGAAAAACATTATTTAAACTAATAAGTTAATAGCACACATCCTTTCTTCTACTGCTTTAGATGTGGAGAAGAATATAAACGCATACCTTAATATAATGCCTAGTGTTGGAATAAATCTCAACACAGAGAACCACTTCTGGATAGGAGACTGCCACACATCCATATGTACTTGACGACTTGGCCTGCAAGTAATTGAGAAGAGTCATGAAATAAGGATTATTATCACTTATTCTCAAAAACTTTCAAATTTATCGTTGAGACACATATTCTCCGACGGTTATTATATGCCATTGAATGATTTATGCATAATTATCTTACCTAATATTCAACTCAACTCAACTCAATTCAACTCAACTCAACTCAATTCAACTCAACTCAACTCAACTCAACTCAACCAAGCCTTGTCCCAATTACATGGGGTCGGCCACATGAATCTGCTTCCATCACTTCACTCCATCAGAGGCTAATATTAACATCTATATTGGTTCTTAATAACATTCATCGTAGTTATCATAATTAAAAGAAATATTAGGAAAACTTACTTATGAAGGTCAGTGCCAGTCTTTATCTCTTCTTATGGTGTCCAGCTTGGGTGGACCTCCAATCCAACATAGGCACCTCCAATCCACCAACAATAATAAAAATTTCAAGATAGTGTCATTGATTGCTTCCTGTAAGCATGAAATGATCAGTTTCATGAGAAGGAATGAAATTTACAAAGAGAAGCATCCCCCAAAATACCCAGATATACCCATTAGGGGTGTCCATCCTACAAATCAACCCAAGTAACCTAACTGTAATGTATTGGATTGGATTGGGTTTACGATGCCAACTGGGCTAGGTTGGTTGATAACTTTATAACTCGAAGAAATTGGGTCGAATCACGCTTTAAGACAAAAAATAAAAGAGTTGTTGAAAATTGACCCTACCTCGTATCACTCACACTTCACTATGACACCAAACAAGTTTTTCTTTCTTATTTGTTATTTGATTCGTTGTTGCTGCTTTTTTTCTTCCTTCTTCCCTCTTCTCCCTCATCATTGTCACAAAGGATCAAAACTTCGAATTTGCCCTAAACTTTGGTCCCTTAAAAAATTAATTCGGGGAAGTCCAATTTGACAAAGAGAATTTTCTTAAAAAATTGACACTGTAGAGAAATATAAAGAATTATATTTGAATGTTGTAAAGATCTATGTTTCTTTCATATATGCTGAAATAAACATAATTACATTCATGAAACTCATTAGAATATGAAATATAATGGTTTAACGAAATATTTATAAGATTTATATTACTTGACGCTCATGGCATGAATAGCAAGAGTGGTAAATCTGATTTTCCTTCTTTCTTTACCAATTCTTTAGTTTCCATGCATCACATAAGAAATTGTACTCCAAACTCAGATATTTTTTATTTTTTAGGAATATCTTCTAACAAAATTTTAAGGTTTTTTTTCACTTTGTGTTTGGAAAATTCAAAATAATACTATAGTTTTTTTTTTTTTTGAGTTTTACAAATTATTTTGATATTTTTCCTAACTTCAATGGATTTTTTGTGCTAATACAAATACAATTAATTTGTTATTTGATGATTGAAAATTTTGATAAAATTTTGGAAAATTATGTTTAACTTTTCATTCCATGATTGTTGTTGAGTTTTTCATTGTTGGTGATGGTTTAATTTTTGGCCCTCTTTCATTTGTTGTTGGTCAATGGCCGTTGTAGACTTGAAACAACAAAAAGTTAGCAACATCTACTTTCTTTCACTTCTTTTTCATCTTTTTGAACTAGTTCTATTATAAAATCTCCAACTTATTCTTCTTAATGTTGCAGATTGATGTCATAATCCCATTTTAGTTCATGTTGGAGATTGAAGCCCTAATTTGATCTTTCATCATTTACATCTTTTGCGGTCGCAAAATTTATGGTAATGCATTTCTCCATACTCACCGTTCATGGTTGCAAAAAATTTTGGTAATGTATTTCTATTTTAATAAGTGAGACATAATTCTTCTATGTATGGGTGACCCACCCAACCCGACTCAAACCATCCCAAAGTTATTGGATTGTGTATACTAGGTTGATGAAAACATAATCTTGTATATTTTAACCCTAAATTTGGGTGTTTTAGGTTAGGAATAAATTGAAATAAACAGAAAAAGTGAGAAAACAAGAAGAAATCTCTTTAAGTCAAATTTTAGACTTTTAAGGTCATATTAAGCTCTTTACCAGGACATTTTTAGGAATTTGTTTTTCACTTTGGCGTCACATTTTCTTATGGTTTGTTAGTAGTTAAGTTGTTGATGATTTTTTTTTTTTACTTTTGAGGGTTGAAAATAATTTATTATTTTAAAGGTCCTAAATGTCGTTTTCACATAAAGCTTTTTTTTTTAAGTAATTGTTCATATTAATTTTCATGTATTTTTATTACAAAATACAAGATTGAAACATCATCTTTCAATCTTTCATATAGTCTTTCAAGTGTTTTTAAGGTTCAAGAATAATTTTGAAACATTGGATAAAGACTTGAGTTTTGAAGAGCAAATTCAACCTATGGAAATGCTCTTGGCGCATTTGCAGCCTAAGGAGTTTTCATATGTCACATGGATAAGAGAATAAAAAGATCAAAGATTAAACTTTGAAGAAAATGGAAAGACATCCTTTGAGACAACACCGTCATTGTTTCCTCTTTTTTCTTTTTTTTCTTTTTTCAATTTTTTCGAGAACCTATATGTATTTGGGGATAATGAAATCTTCTAATTAAATTCTAAAAATGTTGTTTCCATGGAAACAAAGGGGGTCACTCAAGGAACCAAGACAACTTTTTCTCCTTTTTTCTTTTCATTTTCATTTATTTATTTAGGTTAGGTTTTATTGGTTTTGCTTTTAGTAGTTGATTCAAGCCTTGGGTAAAATAACATTACTCAAGTTTTGGAATTTTGCAAGTTCTTTTTTCTTTTAATTAATAAAAATATTTCAATTTTCAATAATTTCCTCCCTCCCTCCCTCTTTCTATGCTCAATTTACTGTTATCTTTCTCTCTCTTTCTTTCATTAGAAGTTGATTTAAATTTTAGAATGATTAGATTATGTGTTTAAAATGTTTTCAATTTTTTTCATGCTTTTTCTCTATTAATTGTTATCATCAATCTAAGATTTTAGAGACATTTTTTTTTATTTTTCTTTGACTTACAGAGTATATAATAATTATTGATTCATTTTCAAATAATCTTAAGTGGTTTGTCCAAATCTTATGGGATCAATTAATCTTGTTAAGAACTACAATTTACTTTATACACTTGTAAGTATTTTCTTGATATATTCGAAAGATCACATCACAGTTTTCATTTCTCGAATCACGGAAAACCCTTATTCGCTCACTTAGCCTTAGACCCTTCTAGGGGTAATTTTAGGGGTAGGTTCTGTAGGAATTGGACGATCATATTTGCCTCCATTGTCATTACATTTCAATTTTGCCTATCAAACTTGAGTGTATCAATCAAAAGCAAATGAATCAACTAGTGGTCAAAGCCTCAATTACATTTTTTTTTTTCCAAATCAGTTGGAAAAAAGAATTGCATTGGTCTCTTTCACCCTACAAACTACTAGTTCCTCATAATTCCTGAAAAGAAATTAAAAGGAAAGAATACAACCATTATATCATTAGAGGTAAAATGCAACGCATATGATGCATGAGGGCATATGCTTAGGTCTTCCAAAATACCCCACTAGAAACAATATCTTCATACGATCAAGAAAGCCATACCAAGAAATAAAATTTCACAATGAGATAATATTTGTACCATATGAAAAAAAAAATGATACACAAAAGCAAGAAAAAACAATGAGTTAGAAATTGACAAAGGTCATGTTATCCAAATAAATCATAATGCCAGAAAAGTGCATTTAATATTGAACACATGTATACAGACCTTTGAAGTAGAAGTTATCGACCTAACTGATGTCGTCCTCTCTATGTTCTCTAAGGATTGAATTGAACTTTCGTTGGTCTTGCAACTACCACTACACAAACAAACCAAAAACAAAGTTGAGCACGCCAATGTTAGAAGCAAGATAATCCATAAAGGCTGGCTAGTGTAATCAAAACAAAAAAGATGTACTTGAATGAATGAAGGTTAGCAGCTGCCTTGTCTTCATCCTGCTTTTGCTTGATTTTAGCCAGTTGCTCCACTTTTGCAATATAACTACCCTATTCATGGAAAAATGCAAAGGTTAAGTATCACTATATGCAATTACCCAAGGAAAAAAAAAACATTTAATAATAACATAGAAGAGCTTAAAAAAAAGAAAAAAAAGAGTCATTAATCTCAATTAAATAAAATCACCAAAGACTTTAAACAATCATGGAAAAAAAATACAAATATAATTTATGCCTTTCAAACACGAAAAGATCAACTTCAAACCCTAACCATTTAGCACTAATTATGAATGAATTGACAAATTCAAAAAAATATTTTGTAGTATATGTTGCTTGTTGATGGCATGGTGCAAAGTGATGAAACCAAATCCGGAGTAAATACTATATTAGATCTTTGGAGAAAAACTTTAAAATTAAGAGGGTTCAAAATTTAGAAGAAAACTAAAAAAAAGACATACCTAATGCACAAGGCTCCCGCCATTGAGAGGTCTAGGAAAACGATAATGTGCACTATGCACAAATTGGAGAGTTTGTTTCCAAATTAAAACCCGTGACCTCTAGGTCACAATGAAACAATCCTAACTCTTGTGTCAAATCTCTCCCTTCAGTAAGACTAGGACTAAATATATATAAAATGTAATTTTAGTTGAAGTAGAAATATAAATGAAGAGGGGGAGAATATTGAAAGTAGAGAGACTACCAAGGAGAGAGAACTTACGATATTTGGAATCAATTATATATTAAAAGAAAGAAATAGGAAATAATGTTAACCATAGAAATAAAATACATGGAAGAATGCTTCTTGGCCACTATAATAATTGACATATCTCACTAATTTGGGACTACGGTGCTTTATAAAACCAAATCTTGGGCAAAAAAGAAACAACATTAACAAATTAAGTGTAAAAAAAGTGAAAATGTTTAGAAATGTTTATGACAATTAATGATCGTAATGGAGAGGGAAAAACCTAAAATAATATGGATCGAAATAATTAAGAAAGGCATAATTACTTTTAATATAATTGTCAACTAAGCGCTTTGTGACGCCCCGAACATTATTTCATCTAGCCCATAACCCAATTGCACTTTGCCCAAACTCTATGTGTTGTCTTGATATGGTTGGTGTTTGTTTGATGGTTGTTTAATGTTTGTATAGTTAATGCTTGATAATGTATATAAATATGTGCATTATAAATTGTATATGGGTCATGTTAAATTAAAGTATAATGCATATGTTATTATTTATGCATGGGTTCATTAAACCATGAATTGATTTGGGTTAGGATTGATTGAATAAAAGGATAAATGAGAATGAAAATTTGGTGTATTAAATGGATTGGACATTTAAAATACATGGAAGTATGAAATTGGTTAAAGTACATGCGGTTGGTATGGGTAGTATGAGACCAACACATGTGAAGGTTGGTGCATGAAAGTGGACAAGTGTCCCATGCCCACTTCTCTTCTCCAAGGAAGTGCTAGAAAGTGAGATGAGTGGAGAGAAAGGAAAGAAGAAGAGAAAAAAAGGAGTTGCTTGAGGAAAATCTCTGCAACGTGTTTTCATCAAAGAGCTGGATCTTCGGGATATATGGTCAGATTGAGCTCAAATTTTGTCAGCAAGTTCGTAGCTTATGGTTCTGCATTCTGAACGGTGGAGATCTTGATTAGAGGTTTCGTCTAAGAGATCTAACCTCTCAAACAAAGCTGGTCGGAAAGTCTGGATTTCTCGCGCCGTTTCGCTCAAACTTATAGATCTCCTCAATCTACCGTTAGATGGATATCAAATTTGAGTATGTAGTTTACAACTGATATTTCTGCATTCTGAACGGTGGAGATCTTGATTAGAGGTTTCGTCTAAGAGATCTAACCTCTGAAACAAAGCTGGTCGGAAAGTTTGGATTTCTCGCGCCGTTTCGCTCAAACTTATAGATCTCCTCAATCTACCGTTGGATGGATATCAAATTTTGGTATGTAGTTTACAACTGATATTTCTGCATTCTGAACGGTGGAGATGTTTATGGGTTACGTATGTTGTGTGATATAGTCATCTGAGTTCGAGTATTTGCCGCAGGAAAGGAGAAATTGTCTGATTAGAGACTTGTTCATCAAAGATACTTATCTTTTCGGTCCACCGTTGGATTTGGCTGATTTTTGGACAGAAGGTTTGTTTCTTCACATACTTCAATCTGTATGGTTGATTTTGTGATTACATATTTCTGTTGGTAGATTGATACATCTGAACAGAATATTAAATGAAGAATTGGTAGGGTTGCTTGTATTAGACCTAAATTTAGAATATGAACTTAGACCTTTCCACTTTCCACTTTCCAAATAGCTTGCATATCAACTATGTTGACCTAGTTGTCATTGTTGATGAACCCATGATGCAAAATCAGTGATATACATGGCTGAACATGGTGACCTAGTGTAAATCGGCAATATGGCCTAAGTATGAAAAATTTCATATTTAAGGGCTTTTGATGCTTTTGGCCTAGAATCATTGAATTGATGCAACTTATGTTTAATTAAGCATGATTAAGGTTGATTATGCTACTGATTTGGTAGTTGTGACCATATCATGGGCTAGGCCTACTTGTAATCAAGTGACCCAATTTGGACATGTTTATGCCTAAGGAATTGAAAATCAGTATTTTTGATTAATAGAATGGTTTATGAATGAAAACTATGCATTAGAGGCCTTAGTCATGTGATTTGAGTTGAATGATGAGATTAGATGGGATTTAGGCCTATTGTCTATATGTGGGCTGATTTAGGGTTGATGTGTAATGTCTATGTGATTGAGCATATAAATTGATGTATGGTAGGATATTGATGTATGTTTCAGGATCTTGATTGGGTTGATTCGGTTTGGTGGTCGTGTGTGGTTAAATACTCTCGCGAGGCTTGTTGTGAGTAGACTTCATTTATGATTATATCTTTTATGTCATCATATCACTTATATATATTGTATGTTGAAAGCATGAATGTGTTCTAATGTTTTGAATGATGCATTGATTTGACAAAACCTTATGACTTTGGTTGGGCCCATCTATCCGGCTAATAGGGGGACTTAACCTTGTCATAGGAGGGTTTTAAAAAAAGGAAATGATTGGGATCAACGGTACGGTGAAATAGACGTGCACTAGTAACCCCAAATAACCATGATTGGGGTCAACGGTACGGTGAAATAGACGTGCACTAGTAACCCCAAATAAACATGATTGGGGTCAACGGTACGGTGAAATGGACGTGCACTAGTAACCCCAATGCATGTGGAATGTGGATCCAAATTGATAAGCTTTTACTTGCATCGAACTTATTATAAATGCTTGATATCTATATGTTATGAGCTTTTAATCATGCTACACATTGACATACATACATGATATTTATTGATGAGTATTGATAGCGTATTTGAATTCTATTCACTGGGCACCGTTGGCTCATCCTCATTTTCCTCTTTCAGGTCCTTCTGTCCTGAATAAGGGCAAAGAGTAGTCATATCTTGAGGGCCTTGCCTACGAGAGAATCCAAGGCCTCGATGTGAGTTGAGAAGCATTTCGATTGAACTGTTTTTTAAATTATGAAGTATTATATTTTGGATTATGTAATTATAACACTTACCACATTGTAGTATAGGTGAGTTGAGACTTGTTAGATAGACCATGTGGGCATATGATGGTTTTTATTTGTACCCACAATTTTGGACTTTATGTGTATGTCGATTTTAATAGACTGTAGGGATTATGATTTTATGTATGGTTCATTTTTATGGATTATCTCTTGTCTTGGATGATTAATACGGTTGGTAGTTTTGTTTAATATCTTTTGATATTATGTTGTTGTTTGAGATAAGGCTCGTAAGGTCTCAACCACCTCACGGGAGTTGAGGAGTGGTCCGAGATGCCTACGCCGAGCGTCCCGCCCCCGCATTCTGCACGCCATTCCCTGCGGGGTTGGTAGTCCGGGGTGCGGGGTCTCCACACCCTTTGTAGAGTTGAGTGGCGAAAGCGTTGAGATGAGAAACAAAATTCATACAATCGAGCTTCTGTAGTTGGGAAAAGACTTTCTAGAGTTGAGATGAGAAACAAAATTAGCATCAATAACAATGTTTGTATCCTAGATGATATATTCTTCAACCTCTATTTGTAGTTTGCTTGGTCATTGGCCCATCTCTTATTAAAATTAAGCTCATCATCAAAATTAATTTTTGTAGTACTAACATAGGATTAAAAATGGCATAGGAAAAAACGTGGGACATAAGCAAGAGGAAAAATATGCATAGTTCTAGTTCGGCGGCACGAATATTTCTATCAAAGGCTCTTCCCCTCTTCTTCTTCTTCTTCTTCTTCTTCTTCTTTAAGCTATCCTCATCAATTTTTCCTGAGCAATCCTCCTTTCCAAATTCAATAATAGGACCATTCACAGACTCTGAAGATGCATAATTATTTATCTCTTTCCTTGAGCATGGTACGTCGACGACATTATTGCTTGAAATCCTAAAACCATCTTTTCTTCTGAAAAACATAATGTTGAAAATTAAAAAATATATATTATCTTGTTTCTTTGGAAAAAAAATACAGGAAAATGGGAAATAAAATGATTTCTTCTTCGTTGCCAATAACACAAGTATTAAAACTAAAACAATACAGACCAATACACATATAAGCATATTGGTGATGAAAACCTATGAAATAAATTTTTGAAAGCCCACTTTCCCAATAGTAAAAGCCTTTTCACATATGCAGAAAATAAATTGTATCTCCTCTTAACGAATCAATTGTTATAGTGGTACAAGCTCGTTGCCTCCCTATTGAAATTGATGTAGGATAACCTAAAGTTTGATTAATAATTTGTTTAGGCTGCTAGAGGATTCAAGTATAACAAAAAAGAGAGTTGAATCATGGTTAACAATAGGATGAATTCAACAATGTAGGAAGGACAATTGAAGTTCTAAGGTTGTTTATATGGTGGTTAAAAGAGAACAAATCAAGGTTTAAATTTAAAGCTAAAATACATCAAAGATAGATGTCGAAAATTAAGTCGAACACAAATGATGTTTTGAAATTGGTACACCAATTTGATGCAATAACCTTTAGAATTATTAAAAAATCTTCTCATTTATTCTTCCACACCATCTTTATCATTTTCATGTAATCTAAATAAATTGTCCTAGATTTTTGAGTGTCTCCTGCAATATACTCCTAGATTGAGCCCTTGATAAACCAAGATGAAGGAAGCAAATTCATATAACCAACAAACCCATATAGTTGGTATTTAGGAAAAGGCTATGTAGAGTTGAATGAGTATGCAAGAGGCCTAAAATCACTTCCTCAACAGCAAGAAGCATCTGATTTTTGTTAAACCAAAATTGCTCTTTTCTACGTAGTATTCTTTATTATATGGTGTTTCATGTCTATTATAAAGATTATGAATCTTAAATCCTGAATGTCAACCCCAATTGACTTCTTTGTCATTTAGCAGTTAAATTTCCAATAACTAAAAAATATAGAAAGTCAAATAGTCAAGACAGAGCCAAAACACAAACAACTAGTAGTTGGGAAAGGCCACTTGTTTTACCCACGTGCTTTTAAAAAGGTCTTCTGGAATTGGTGATGAACTCTCGTGGTGTTTGTCATCCTGCAGTAAACAAAAATATATTTTGAGAAGCAAATTTGTAGTGATAGTTGAGCTTCTTGTATCTAAAGTATCAATGAACCAACCTTGAACGCTTCCTCAAGCGCTCTCTCTGCCAGTTCTTCTTCTGTAAACACTTTCAGCTCATCAAGTCTGTGAACACATCAACAACGTGCTCAAAATAAAACTTGCCATTGAATGCAATATAAACAATGCATGTAATGAGTCCCGTTAATGCATGCATTCATCGGCCAACCAGTCGCACCTCCTCTTATGAGATATATGCCGGAACAAGAATGCAATCAAACAATAGAACAAGTATAGATTCGAAAAATCTTATCTAGAAAACAGAGGAAACTAAAACTTGACTTACGAAAAGTGATCCTTGCATACTTGAGAAGAATCTACAAGTACTTCAGCTCTCAAACTCTACAACAATCAAATTATAAATGAACTATTATTCAATAAAATAAAATAAAAACATAATAATGATTGAGAAAATAGGGAAGAGACGAAGACGTTTGCGCAGACAAATATAATTTGTACTGTAGAGCACTCTTTTCTCCAAAATAGTTACTCAAACAGATAGAATCTTGGTAAGGAAACATCAAATTTCAAAATATATCTAAAATTGAAAGTCAAAGTTACCTCCAGTTCCTCGAATGCCAATGCTTCGAATTCAGCGGCTCTGGTGATTGGACCAACAAGGTCAGGAACGTAGATAGGCCCTCCACGCGATATGGAGTTGTAAAAAGCTCGATCTGGAAGTGAAGAACGAACAATGTCCATGTCTTCAGGCATTGTAAACTGGCGACAAGATGTCAATAGCTGATTAGGGTGGGTCGTAGATAATGCTGAAAGACTCGAAGCCAATGGAACAACCAAAATTCGGGGAAAAGAATGGAGATATCTACAAAAACCCTATTTCTCTATAGTAGCAAAGCCAACCAAAGAAGATTGTGAAACACCGAACAAGACTAATCTATGATAATTGAATGGAACAATGGAGACGCTTCATACTTCTCATTGATTGACGAAGAGTAAAAACAGAAAGAAAGATTCAAAAGAACTATTGGTCTGCTGACCCACTTTTAGACTAACTACACGCGCACCAAAGTTAATTGTTGCCATGACAACTCTGTAATTTTTCAATGTATTTTTTTGTTTTGTTTTGCAACTAGAAAGATTTTCAAATTTTTTTGAAAAATAGATGAGGACAAGCCTCGGACAATACTACATCATGTATAACAACTGCTAAATTTGTAGTCTTCAATAATGGTCCCTAATTCAGTAGGAGGGTGGAAATCAACCGCCGTCATCTTCATTACAGAAAGGTTATCCCCTTCCACAATCTCTACTGGGCTCCCTGTTTCGATTGCAAACATCAACACCCATCGGACTCCAATTGCCTCAGCTACATCAGAAGAAAAGGTTTCTAACAGACTTTGGGCCATGGCTGCTACTACTTGGCCTTGATTGCCTCTGATCAGTACCCCAATACCAAACAAAAACCTAGAAATACCTAAACCTCACTGATTTATCCATTTTAGCAAATCTTCTGAAGCTCCTCGACGAACTATTCTATATCCTACAATCGTAATGACACATTTATCAGTAAACCAACCATATATTAGCTTGCTCAAGATGACTCCGTGCCATGACTACGGACCAAGAACTACGGCAAAGCAATCCATATCAAGAAACCGATCTACAAAATAAAATGGAAGAAGAAGGGTCCGAAAGAAATGTGGAGAAGATTCGAGACTAATCTAGATATATCTTACCGATCAACAGAAGAAAACAGAAAGAAGGGTTTGAAAGAAATACCTGGAAGAGCAGACTGAGATCTGAGGGTTTAACAGCTGCACGATCGCTGTCCTCCAAATTCCTTCCAAATCCTCTTATTCCTATCTACAAAATGCTCCGCCGATCAGAGATATCTATTGATCTACAAAAGAAACACGGAAGCGTAAGGTCTGAAAGAATGCCAAGAAGGGCAATCTGTTATATTAGATCCTTAAATATATCTTACCGATCCACAGAAGAAAACTGTAAGATGGGTTTGAAAGGATTACCTGCAAGAGCAGCGGCACGATCGCTATCCCCCATATTCTTCCAAACGAGCTTCGTTAGAACAGAACTTTGATTCGACGATCTCTACGAACTACACCAACAGAGTTTGATCGTCGGTCGCCTATGCTTGTCCGCCGACGAAGTATTTGAACTACTTCTGCAGTCGCCATCTCCATGGATCTTAGAAACCCTAGAAAAAGGGCCTAATAAAACCAAAAACCAAAATCGTCAAGGGCGTTTGGTGTGAAATTTTTAATAAAATATTTAATTTATTACTTTCATCAAATAATTTTATTTTATTTTTTTTACCACCATTAATTTTATTATTTTTAATTAAAATAAAGTTTATTATTTTAATAAAAATATTTTATTATTAAAAAAATATTTTTTATTATAACTTTTTATTAATAATAAGAATTTTTTTATTTTAAGAAATATTTATTATTTTTCACAAGTGCATAAAACTCTCATTTTAACGACGAAAGTATATTCAGATTGTAAAAGTTTCATTCTCTCGTACCCAATTCCTATCTTTTGCTTGGTGATTTTATTTTCCATTGAGGAACGGAACTTTTCCTAATATTCTAGTTCTTACGGATTCACAGTAAAAATAAATCGTAAGATGAATCTTATACTTTCTAGCTAGGAGGACTATCCACTATGTAAATAAAGAATCGAAAGTCTTCCCTTTTTTCATCATAATTAATTTTATTATTTTTAATAAAAAACTTATTTTAATAAAAATATTTTCTTATTTGAAAATTATTTTTTATTATAATTTCTATTAATAATTATAATTTTTATATTTTATAAAATATTAAATTTATTATTTGAAAGAATTATTTTATTATTATTTTTTCATCACAACTAATGTTATTAAGTTTAATAAAAAAAACCAATTTTATTAGGTTTAATAAAAAAACCAATTTTATTATTTTAATTAAAATTAAGTTTATTATTTTAATTAAAATTAAGTTTATTATTTTAATAAAAATATTATATTATTTGACATTTATTTTTTATTCTAACTTAATATTAT